>OX104042.1:13240819-14653319 GCA_944470415.2 Schistosoma rodhaini | reverse complement strand
AGTATCGTTCGCTTCAAACGTCATCACGTTATCCACTCAGCTACTGAGTCCTGATAGTCCTGGATTCCACTGCTGGCCACTATCCATCTTTGCTTGTGATGATAAAGTATCTTAAGGATAACTGAAGGAATATGTGCAAATAATGTATTTAAAGTATGATTCTCACTGTTTATCCCCACCAAGTCTTCTTTCAATACATACATATAAACCTTGGGATAATTGAAGTTTCCCATTATATTAAATAATTTTCAACAATGCTTATGTAACTATAACTTACATATATTATATAAAAATCAACTTACCGACTATGGAAGTGGAAATAGGTTTTCTTTAATTTCTCCCAGTTTATATCATCAACTAACTAGAATACTGACTGTATAAATTGTATTTGATAATCATACTGGAAAAAATATTTTGTCAGAAGAATCTATTAAGAAATATTTACATGGAATTCAAATTATGCTGACTCTTTTGGTATACTGTTTAATGTTTGCATGGTAATTTAAAATGTAAAGTTAACTTTCTGATTCGAATTTTGTTCCAATCATCGTGTCTTCAGCATCTGTTGTGATTGGGACATCCATATACTACGTATACCCAACCACTGCATACTTCGACACACAATAGCTATTGTTTTAGTGGAAATACTTTCACATAGCCACGCGTATACAACCACTGCCTTCTCGCATCACGGGTATTGTTTACCGAATTGAGGGAACAAACAGCGAATGTCCGACGCTTTAACCGGGTTGGTGGACACCGAAAATTCAACTAGGGGAGTTGGGAGACCCTGATTCCAAACCAATGGTGCACATGGAATTCAGTATCCTGAGGGAACAAAGTGCGCATTAATCAATCGTTGGTCACCGGCCGCCATGGGACTACCTCTCCTTACGTTGTTCCACTGCCTTATGGACTAGACCTTTATGTCAGAGGCTCTGGATGTGGCCTCCTTAGTAAACCACCTGTTACAGTTTGGGCACCCGTGTAGTATCACAGCCCACACACAAATCAAGTGACTTGCGTGGCGCATATGTATTCGGCGCCCCTTTGTTTCAATATTTTTGTTTAAATAAATAAATAAATACAATACGTAGATTAGGAGAAACCTAGAATCGGTTGATTTAAGATGTGAAATCAGTCCATCAAGTCTTTCTTTGATGTTCCGAGCCATGTTGATAGATTTAGACTGTCTAGTGAAACTTTACACCATAATCGTTGGGTAATATGATCAAAGTCGTTTTCAATAATGTATGTGCATACCCTCATTTTCCTCCCTCAGATATTAAGTTGTTAAAATTATCCCATATTTTTTAAGTGTGAATCCATTGTCTTCTCAAAACATATTGTCGATGCTTGATGTGTTCTACTACCACTGATAATGTAACCACTTCTTCTACTCAAGTAATTTCATCTCACTGTTTTATTCTTTCTATTGTATTATTTAGTTAATTTTGATTACAAGTTAGACTTATTCAACATTTCTCCAATCGAATAGGTTTAAGATTAATATATATTTAATGCATATTCGTACCTTAAATTATTATTCAATGTCTACTTTATAGTCTATGAAATGAAAACCATTCCACTTTTTTTGCTACTGTCGGACAGTAGTTCCTGTTTGTTGTTTTTTTTTTAAATTAAAATTAGTTGACAATAATATTGCCATTATTAGTTGTAGCAATTTCTATGGGATAAAAAAAAAACTAATTTTCCATCGTCATATACACATTTCAAAGTTCAATATTATTGCCCCCTCCCCTCCGACTTGTGAGTACTATATACATATCAGTTGTGTGTGGGTGTGTGCTTACGCACATCTATAAACGTTCTAGATATTTCCGTCCATTTATCTTAGAAAAGTAATGAATATTAAAGACAGGTATTACTATGTAAGCAGAGCTATTTATCATTTTCATGATCTTTAACCGATATTACATTTTTTCGAAAAATATGTCCTAACAACAGTCATACAAAAAGGGAGAAGATTATTCAACCGTTCTTTGTCATTAATTTTCATCATGAGTTTTTTTAATTTCTGAGGAAATCATGTCATATTATTTGAATTTAATCAATTGTCACTGAGTAAAGTAACCGATAGCATTATTGTATCTATTTCTGCTTAGTGCTCATTAGATTCTATCGATCAAGCTACAATGAATCTATTAATGTCCAAGTGATTCAAACATGCGTGGGCTTTGTTGAGATGCTAGGTATTTGGATTTAGTAGATAAGGAACACTGGATTTAGATTTCTTGTCAGTTGAAATTCGTCAGGAAAGATGTACCTACAATTTGATCGAAATTAACATTCCCTATTGAATTTAAACCCACCTTGCTCAACTTCTCAATGTACGATTTTGAGTCTAGTTTCCGCATTACAAACCAATTGATATGATCTAATCAACACTGATGAATAAACAAATATGATATCGGCTACTACTCAATAGTCAATCAAATATTTGGTTCTACAGAAAATCAGAGTTTTCAGTTCGATCCAATGTTAGGTTTGGGATTGGATACTTCTGGGACGATTAACACCTGGCATGAAACAGCCATCCAGCAAACTTTCAGGCGTTTACAAAAATTATGTAACTGATTTTAGCTCGTTTGGTTGACGATTTTTAAAATGTTTTTTCTGATCCTTTCATGGGAGCAATCAATTAAACGGAAATAATGGATTCGAATGGTTAATAGTAATAGTAAAAACATCAAACTTATGAAGAGGTTTTGTAACTATGTCTGAACTTAGCTTGGTGAATAACCTATTTGAGTTTGAGGCGAATATGTATACATTACATTTGAATCTCAATTTCAACATAAATACTGAAATGCAAATATATCGGTATTGTAGGTTCAGCTGTCAGACACAATTCATCTATTGTAACAAAATAGATCCATCTAAGCAATCTTCTCAAGATGAATCCATATCAAATAAAGATCTAATATTCATTTCTGAATATCAACATTGTTCACAATTCAAAAAAAACTTGCCAATAATGATATCCATAAACTTGACAGATTGTGAAATTAATTGTTTTGTTTTTCTCTTTTAAAACATTCCTTTGTTTTAGATCCTCTATTGAAATCCGTTATACAAACAGAATATGGTTATTTATCAAATGTACCATTACCATTCATTATATTATTTCCATATCAAGCAAGAAAATCACGTAATAATCATGATACATCTACATTAGGAAGACAAGTAAGCTCAAGGGAGAGAGGAGGTTTCCCCTCTAGTTTCCTATTATTATTATTATTATTATTATTATTATTATTATTATTATTATTATTATTATTATTATTATTAATACTAATACTAATATTCGATATAGTGAGATCGATATTATGCGAAACCCCTCTTTTGGTATATATATATATATATATATATATATATATATAAGAATGTGTCTATGTGAATGTACAGTTAAAATTGACTTATTTATTATTATTTATTTGAACACATAAATACTGGTGCAAAGAGGCACCATATATATATATGCGCCACACTAATCTCATTTGATTTGTGTGAGGGTTGTGATACCGCCCAGGTGCCCAAAGTGAGGCAGGTGATTTGCTTAGGGGGTCACACACGGAGCCTTTGATCGAAAGATCTGATCCACAAGGCATTGGAGCATCATGAGGAGATGCAGTCCCATGGTAGCCGGTGACCAACGATTGATTAATACAGTCAGTCAGTCAGCTACAACGTAGGAGCAGGCACATATATGCATCGGTCCAAGTTGCCATACCTCGTTAGCACAACAAGATGAACACCGGATTCATAGATGTAATTAATTTAGTGGTGGTAGTATATAAAGAAAGGTTGTATATAAGGATATAGTATAGGAAGGAAAAAAGTTATGATGCAATTTTAATCTCAAGGTTTAAGGGAAGATAAAGAGTGTATACACCTACGCCATTGTGATCGATTCTGAGCCATGTCACTCAGAGTCTCCAACCATTGGTTACGATAGTCACGATTCATACGCAGACTCATAAGCAGACTCTATCCACTCTCGGCCGTACCAGGGCATTTGGGGGCATCAAAGGAATAATGATAACTTCGATTATATATTGATTAATTATTGTTCTGTAGCAAATTATTCGTTTGTAAATAGCGTCCACCCTGTTAACGTTTACACAGTTATGTTCATGAATGATTCAGTAGTTAAGAGATTCGATCTTCCATCACTTTGTCTCGGGCTTGAACCCTGTTTCATCTACTTCGGTTTAAACACACTTGCGGTGTAAATCGAAGCCAAGTTTTCTAGTCTGTACTTGGTGGTCAAATGATAATAATGGTAATATGATCACTTATGATAAAGATAATATATCTTTTGTTGTATACATTCATAGATTTGTACAATTGCATACACCTGTGTTAATCGGCTTAGATACAACCGTGTTTTTTTTAACTTTCATACTCTTTTTGTCATACATACTTACATACTGTGGAAATATCTATAAAATTTTGTCCATATGTTTAGAAATCGAACGCACCTGTAAATCAACCACTGCATATATATATGTAATTAAACTTTTCGAAACTGTTCAAATCGAAAATTTAAACAAATGTGATATTCACTGTTAGAGATAATTAAGGTGAATATCCTGTTGTGCATCTCTTTGTTTATTTTCTCTTTTTCTTGACTTCTTTCTCTATTTTTCCCGCTTTTTTTTTAAAAAAAATTCGTTTCCTCATGTTATTTCACTACTCAGTCTTTTCCCTATGTATACGTTTCTTAATGTGTATTATCAAAGTGATGACTGGAACAAATTCTTCTTTGTATACATATGAATTGATAAATGTTGCCCATGGTAATGTCGTGTATTTCTGCTTGTGTGTGTCTGCGTGTGTGTGTGTGTGTTTGTCCGTAACTTGTTACTTGGTAAGTGTAGTTGAGACACATTAATCCTGAAATTCCTTTTTTTTTTCTCTAAAGCAAAGTTTTTTTAAAATGTAAATGTATATAAATAAATCAAATCAAACATATTTTTGATGCAGTTTCATCGAAATGCAATTTTTACAGTAGTTTCAAGGGTAAGATAGAGAGAGAAGAAGAAGAAAGGCAAAATGATATGTAATTGAAATGAAGTTCAATTCCCACTTGCTTTTTCTTTGATGATGATGATGATGATGATGATGATGATAGGGCTGTATGTTGTGTTTCTTTTCTTTTTATAGAAAAAAAAGAGAAATAGAGAACTATACTTATTCAACTTAATTAAATGTAATGATATAAGATTGAGTTTTCGGTTAGAATTAAATCAAGATTTGAGATCATTGATAATGTATATTTCAATCACTGAGAAGTACGGTTTGTGAGGTCAATTGTAGACTGTTTACTTTGATTAACTTTATTTTGTTGGGTTGATGTGGTATGGTAGGTTTTTCTCTAACGTGTGGTAGTCATACATTGATAATGACTGACTACAAACAAACGAAATTGATGCTTGTACACATGGTAACTATCTATTTCTTATCAGATTTTTTATATTTATTTTATTCTGGAATCTTATCATCAATTTAAATCATGAAACGATCTAAGTTAGACCACATCTGAAAAACTGAAAGTAATTGATGGTCGTTTCGTTCTAGTATGGGATTAATCAACAATGTGTATCCAAGATCTCGCACGCGGAACTGGAACTCATGAATTTCGTTCTGAGTTTTCATTCTTTCACACTTGAGGTGACGATATTGGTATTCACCCACCAATAGTTTAGTGAATATTTTTACGATGATAAACCAATAAAACATTTGAAAATGATTTTTAACACGAAGATGTGTTTGTAGGTAGGTATAACCTACTTGATTATAATATATGCAAATATCGCAACCAAATGATAGTAGATTGTATGTAACATTTCACAGAATCAGTTGTAATGATAGAGATACATTCAGTATCGCCTCGAGTTTTATTCTATTCCGTAAATCTATTCTGTCTTCTGGAATCACTTTGTCTTTATTCACTACCCTCTACCATCACTAATACTGTTACTTCTTCAACTACTATGCAGTACATTAAATAGGAATAATATATTTGTAAAATCTCAGCGAATGAATTTGAAATCAGTCCAAAGTTTCGCCTGGCAATCTGGTCCAAGCTTTTTCAAGGAATTATAATCAAACATCAAAATTATCGAATATAAATAGGTACATGTTTCTTCGGTTCATTATATACTGAATAGGTCATCCAGTCAGCGTTAAAAATGTTTAAACTAGGTATATGTATTAGTGTGTAGGAGACTTGTGATGTGAAATGAACCGGAGAACCATGTACCTAATCATATTCGATAATTTTGATGTTTGATTATAATTACTTGAAAAAGCTTGAACCAGATTGCCAGGCGAAACTTTGAATTTACTTCAAATTCATTCGCTGAGATTTTACAAATATATTATTCCTATTTAATGTCTTACATCAACTGGGCGCCCAAATACTATGAAACTATTCGCTCTAATTTAGACGAAAGTACTTATATACTATGAAGTGCATCTTGATATTTTCTTCTTACTTTACCGAGATGGTGTGTCAACTTGAACTGATCCATGTTTCCGTTCATTTTTGTGTTCCTTATGATTGACTAACTGATTTTTCCTGCATCTACTAGCCAATTATTAAAATCGTGTATAGCACATTCAACAGTGGTATCATTCTATTATATAATGCATCGACATTCACATGTTTCACTGTACTTTTTCTGTGTGCTTTGTATGTGAAATAATACTTTGATATTGTTTATAACTCCATGTGTTCGACTGAATTCGTCTTGTTGTTTCTATGAATTTACGTGGATTAGTTTTTTTTCTCTCTCTCTCTACTCATATTTATATATCTTTTTTAAAATCTATTTCAGGGTGGCTATTTTCTAAATACACGGTTTTGGCTTACAATGTATAATCAACAAACTATTGTGTTGAAATTACAAAAATCTCGGTATGTGTGTGTGTGTGTTTCACTTGTGTTTATAATATTTCAATGTATTCAATTACAGAATGTTAGTTAACTGAACTGACTGTATAGTATTTTACTGAATTACTTAGTGTAAGTGAAATAAAAAAAGTTAAATATCATAGATTTATTAAAGTTAGATATTAAGATCGTTGGATACCAGCCCAGTGATCTAGAGCTTAAGCGTTCACACGTGAAACAGAAGGTCCTGGGTTCGAGTCCCTTGTGATGGATTGTGAATGTTTACTGTTGAGGAGTCCCATACTAGGACGATACGATCGTTCAGTACTCACAGGTTTTTAATGGTGATCTAACTTAGATTGGCTTGTGAATTCGACTGTTAAAAAGACCATAATCTCCACAACTCCCCTTAATGATAAAATTTAAACAATTAAACTAATCGTAATTGGTAAATAATCCTAGTATTAAATGAAAGTAAACATTTCTCTCTTTTTGTATATGAAAAAAACTTGTGACTAAATGATAATATCAAGGTAATCCAATTAAGATGGATATATCACAGTAACTATTAATCATTTACTGTTTTATACGGCTGCTCCTTAAACACTTGATAATGAACTGCCTAGCTGTTTTTATTTCCTTCGAAATTCTTTTAAAGTCGAGTCATGTATGATAGAAAAGAGGCACTAATTAGGAACAGAAGCTTTGTAGAAGTTCCTCTCACTTAAGAACATCACTGGCTTCTATTCCGAGCGATAACACTTAGCACTAAGTTGACGTTTGATGGCTCAACACTTTTTCCTCGAAAATTTCAGCTTCGTCCTAGATTGAATTCCTAACTGATGAATTGAATTAACTGTTCCAGTGTTTTTGTTTGAATTTTACGGAAGAAACCAAAATTCAGATTGAACATTTTTCAGTTTGAAATAATACTCACAAACTATCCAAGTTATTGTACTACTTAACTTTAATTTACTGTCTTAATAATAGTTGGAATTACGTTTTTTATCCATCGTATACCGATGTGGTGGAGATTTCCGCCTCAGGGGGAATTTCAACGGATTCACGTTCACTGAGCTTAATGGTTTGATTGTGAAGCTTTCACTATATATTTAAACAAAAGAGAGAACAAAATTGACAGAACAAGCTGTTATTTGTACACGGACAAATTTGAAAAGCTCAGTTTTGTCTGAGTTATTTGCTGATGATGCTGTCTAGAAAGACAATTAAATCTTCACTATTCAACCAACTAGATCACACAATGCAACTTTACTAAGAATTATGTTCTCCAGTCTTCACTCGAAGAAATTATCTTGAAAGTCGTTTTTTATACCTGTAGTCTTGTTGATCAAGTTACAGTCACTATAGAAATAAAGGTATTTCAGCGAAGAAAATTTTGTCAACAATGTCGTTTATCTAAACTGTACGATCGTTTTTATAGTCAGTTTCACGTGTAGTACAATTACATGTAATTGTACAACTTAAGAAAGTGGTATCGTCAACGAGAAAATTTTTGTTTGCTGAGCTGTCTTTGTTTCTTCAGTGACACGGTCGGCGGTGAGTCTATAATCTATGGACTACCTCCTTGTGACGCCGCACTAATCTTAATATTGTTCACTTACTAAGTTATAAGTGTGAGGAATCCGGATTAGGATTCACAGCCGTACGTTAGGGTTAGAGATTAGATTTAATGTTTTCATCACGAACTGACATCAGCTATAATGCCAAAATGCTATTCAGAGAAATGAATGGATAAATTTCGCGCTAACATCCAAAACTTATTATCTCGAATCTGATTGGTTCGTCCATATATTGTAGTCTTGCTCTTACTCTGTTTCTTGACTGGTTTTATATAGTAATGGAAAGTATTCTTCACATTCCTCAATTCTTTATATGTTTCATTAAATCATTTCATAATAATCTTCGTTTCGCTTACTTTTTAGAATATTTAGTCACGCGGGCAATTATTCCACCTTGTATTATCAAAAGAAAAACGATGGACAGATGTATGAATTTGAATCAGATGTATGTTGTTTGGTACTTGTTTTCTTTTTTCACACAATAAATCATGAAGCATATTTACCTTTTAGTTTCTACCATGTCATGGAGGTTGGTTAGAAAGCGGTAAGACCAAAAGCGACAAAATCGCGGTCCGAAAACGAAGTCATTCTACCGGCCGTATAGTAATGTGACGGTGATAAGATATTTTTTTATCAGATAGTCACCATCTGCACGGAGACTTCTTCCCCTCAATGTAAGGAAGGCGTTGGAGAAGATCGACTAAAAGTGCTGAACATCTCACCGTAACCGATAGACTTCCGTCGCCAGCGAGAAGGCGTTACAAGTACAGAGCTAACTTTTTAAAACTACTTGAAAAATGGGTGTCTGACCAGCTTCAAGTTATTGTCTCCTAGACACTATGTTCACACTTGCAAGTCTCTGAGAACACCAGTAATCTATTTTACTTTTCAGGTTCGCGATAGAGAACAACTGCCTTTTGTGATGTGGGAAAATTGAAGGTGTCAACCACTCTCATACCTCTAACAACGCAACAAAAATATAAGGGAAAATATGCTAAGGACTGCAGTGGTGTCTGTTAGAGTTTCATCGACTGAGATGGTTGAGCCACGTGTTACATATGCCTGAACACCGATTACCACGACGCCCAATGCTGACTAGTGTAGGGGATGGTTGAAAGAAAGTTAGGGGCGGCCAAACCAAAACGTGACATCAGTGCTTGAAGTCACTAACTTCTAGTCTGAGCCATGTTGGTAGATGCAGACTACTTGGTTGAGGTCCGCGTGATTATCGTAACCAATAGTTAGAGACTCTAGGTGACATAGTTCAAAATCGATCACAATGGCATAGGTGTATACACTTTCTATTTTTCCTTAAACTATGAGATTAAAATTGTTTCATATCTGTCTTTCTTTCTGTACTATATCCTTATATGTAATCTCACTTTTATAAATTACCACCATAGAATTATCTATGAATTCGGTGTTTATCTTGTTGTGCTAATGAAGCATGTCAACTTGGACCGATGCATATATGTGCCTGGTCCTATGTTGTAGCTGATGAATGACTGAGTAGTTTGGTAAGTACATTTAAAAAGAAATGATTGCATACAACCATTCTCTGTACAACTTATAAGAAAAATACAATCAGATACATTGTGGTGTCCGACAGTAGGCATTGAATAGAACGAACACTATCCAGATGTTGATTCCTAAACTGCTAGCATCTAACTGGCGACTACTAATTGGCATGTGAACTATCTTCAGTTCCTAATAAGTCTAAACATGTACCGTAATTGTGGTGTAATGACAATTTAAGAACCGTGGTTAAATGATTTACAAGACGATTGGTCAGTATCACTACAAAAATCTAATATTTATCACCAGGATCATCAACCAAGTAATGCGAAATGGAAGTGTGTTGAAATACTTTGTACTGAGAATTCTATATTGTACCAAAAATACAATATTGCATAAGCCATTTATTATTATTATTATGATTTAATTAGTATTGTTTATTTGAATTTTCCCATTGATGTTTTTGGGACTGCAACGAGTCCCAGAGTGAACATCAACTCTGAGATGCAGGTACATCCAGCTGACGAGTCCCAAATAGGACGAAACGTGCATCAAACTGGATTCCACTGTTAGCCACTATCCATCTTTGATTACCACTATTATTATTATTATTATTATTATTATTATTATTATTATTATTATTATTATTATTATTATTATTTCCTACGTCATTCTTGATATAGAACTTTTTTTATATATTCAGGGCTCAGTTCCTTTCAAACCATTAACTCAAACGATGATGAATATGTTTGCAAATTGCATTTATTTTTTATTTATTTATTTATTTGCATAGAAATTAAAAAACTGCTATTACACTGGTACAGTGGTGAATCAAACAGAAGATCATTTGAATTTGGACACCACTAAATCTACCAATTATGTTGCTGTAAATACATGTTTCGGTTTAAAGTAGGTTGATTTCATTTTTCTGATTCTTTTTTTTTCACATTTTTCACTTAGTACCAAACAAACAAACTAAGCAGCATTAAAGAACAATAGTAGTGTGTAGATTATGATAAGTTTGAATGTCTATTGTAAATGTTTATTGTAACTTATCGGTTAAACAAATATTTATTGAAAATCGGGATTTGTGCAGATTATAGTTATTTTAACAATTGAATTCATGAACCGATCAATGTTTGATCAACATTGAGAACCTGAAAGCATTGAATAGACACTTCGTCCTAGTATGGGACTTCTCAGCAGCCGACGTTCATGAGTCCACACACGGGAGTCAAACCGAATACCTTTTGTTTCAAACGCCATTGTGTTATCTACTTAACTGTTGAGTACAGATTGTCACTAGCTTGTGCAATTAAAAGCTTGTTCAACTTTCGTTTCGTACTAGTTGACATTTGTCCACAATAAAACGTATACCTATAATCTTAAAAGAACTGATAGTCCCTGGAGAATTCGTACTTGATATTAAGTCCATAGCTTACTTTATGAACGTATATTCACCTTATATTATACATTTATGTATCCATAATGCTTCTTAAAACGTGAATACACAATTGAAGTAAAAATAATCATTTTCATATGCCTTTCGCATACCGACTCATCAAGTTATTGCTTGTCATATCACTCGGATAACCAAGTTTCAGTAGTATAAGACACAGTTAACACGTTACTATCCCAACCATAATTAGTCGTTAAGTTTTTAATATGGGTGTTTTGAGAATATGTATATAAAATTAGTCACAGCTAGACATTAACGAATTAAAAATTAAAAAATTAAAAGTAAAATTAACCAAGCCAACTCCAAACTATAAGTATCCTACTAAATACCTCTTTTTAGTACGAATTTTTTTATCTACCTACCGCTCAAAATTATGCACATACTCGCGACTTCACATTAAATCGAATCCATAATCTGTAGTTTAGTCGAAGGGATTCTGTGGAGATCGCTTCAATTCGCAGTTGTTAGGAAACCATTGAAAAGCAGGAAACACTGAACAGCTACTATTTCATTCTAGTATTTAATTTGTGGGTAGCGCTAATCTATTACCCTACCATCATTAGATGATGTTTGCTCGTTATCTTCAATTAATTAAAATGTAGAAGTACAAACTATTAGATGCCTAGTTAGTTGCCTAAAGTAAAGATTGAGCGTCCACAGCGAGAACTGCAAGTCGTGGATTGGATTTTTGCTTGGGTTATCTGCGAGTAGTAGTTTGTGTATGAGTAATAGTCCCATATAAGTTAGTAGCAACTATTTCTTTTAACAGTTTGCTAACTAATAAAATTAGTCCACGATGCAAACTAAGTATACATATATACCATTCTTTTTTCACTGATATCAATAAACACACGTTGCAACAAACCTATTCATCTAATTAATAATTAACAACTATCTATACTCAAACAAGAAGAGAGTTAAAAAATTTCAATCAACCAACATAATATTTATTCATCTCTTGTTTTTCCCCTCACTTATTTTCAGTGGTATCATTCATTATGCTAATCAAACATATGGTATACGTCCATTGCATTGTAAACAATGTGATTCTACAGCCATACCACATCTACTATTTCCACATCGATCAAAGTTGATTAATCGAGGTTAGTGTTAGTCCTTGTTTGTTTTTTCTTTCATGTAATTCATATAATTTTCTTTTCTTTTTGTTCCCTCTCAATGCAAATAGCTAATTTAACCCATTTTCACTTAGAATAAATAGCTTTATGTACTGGAATCTCAATCAATTCATTTATAAGAATTAGGTAATTGATTCAACTTTTCGGATACTTAAACTAAAGTTGACGAAAAAGACATGGTGTAAATTAGCATCCCATTAATTTGGTGGTATGCTTGAATATATGGGCTACTTGTTCCTGTCATCTAAATATTTCAACAAGTTATCCACTTTTGTTTGTTTATTTTAAACATATCATTGCATCTATTAATCGCATAAACTATTCAGACACTTTTATGAAAAGTATACGACCTTTCAATCTACAAGTTACAAAAAAGTGCAACCAGAGGCATCATGGTTGCCTGCAATACTTGTTGAAATGAATGAACATTATTCAGATATCGATTTCCGAACTGTTAAAATCTAACCGGCGATCATTCAATATTCATCATCATGTTCGATCAAGAAGTGAGAAAAAGAAAATTCACTTTTTATTGTTTGTTTGAATCTTCCCATTGATTTTTAGGACTGCAATTGATCAGTTTGTTATTGGCATATTTGCATCCTGTATGGATTGCCTTAAGTCAGGCGTTATAGGTGTCCTGGATTCAATTGTTAACCACTATCCATCTTTGCTTATAATGCTTGTGAATTAAGGCTATATCGAGGCAATACGCACAGTATGCACATATGCCAATAAGAGATTGATCAATTGCAGTCCTAAACATCAATGGGAAAATCAGATTAAACAATACCAAGTGAATTTAATAATTATCATCTATTTACATAGGAAATGAGGTGAGACTATAATTTGTGGACGAACCAATCAGATATAAGATAACAAGTCTCGGATTTTGGCGCGAAACTCATTCATTTTGCTAAATAGCATTTTGGCATTATAGCTGATATCAATTCATGATGGAAACCCTAAATCTAATTCCTAACCTTAACCATCAACTGTGAATCATAATTTGAATTCCTCACATAGGTTTATAACCCTCTTTTGGTCCTAATTATTAGGTGGACACTCTGAAGGTCAACCTAGCATCACTCAAAAGTCGTCCATAAATTATAATCTCACCAAATCATACAATAGTTACAATTCTGTGTGAAAATATGAATAGTAAATAGATTTGATATTGACGTAACAGAAAGATAATACTCGTACTATATGATCTTTTGTCATTATTTCGTCATGTTTGTTCATCGTTGAAATTTCGATTGTATAATTAGAAATCTTTTATGAAATTTCATATTTTCAAAAATCGAACATTACGTTAACTAGACCTAAATTTTCGTGGTCTTGTATCATAAATAAATTCTAGTTAGACAACCATTGGAAACCAGCAAGCATTGGACAGCTGTTCCTTACCACTGTGTAACTCAGCAATGCGTATCTATGATGCCACTACAGGGGTTTGCTTCTAGGCTTTTCAGACTTGAACACGAACGCTCAATTTTCAGACCACTAAGCTGATGTTCAATAGTTTGCATTTCCAAACTTTAAATGTTTATTAAAAGATCAGTGATTCATTTAACAATAGAATATAATTATCTTTGAAAGAAAGACAGTGACTATGTATCATTGAATTGTCCGTTGGAAAGATAAGATTACAGACAATTAAGTGATAAACAGACACACCTGAACAACTGCGTCGCTTGTTATTAGGCCTTAGACTCTGGATCCAATCCCTGTAGATGAGCACTATTGATGAGACCCATACTAGAACGAAACAGCCATTCAATGCTTCTTGGTTTATCATTGATAGTCAAATTAAAATTAATCTGTGTAGATATAGAAATCATTTTATCAATAAATAAAGTCCTATTATGTTTTTATTATTTTACAATATACACAAAATTGACAGGTCATCCACCAGTCAATGAATGAATGACGTTGTTTAGTAATAAATGTCACCCAAAATTAGTTTATTTACAACAATCTATCTTCATCTATCTTTCCTGGTCACATTTTCATAGTGATCACTTTGACATGCATAACATTATATTGGTTGATATTAATCAAATTGACATTGTACTACTGTGCAATTAAATATTACCCTCATTTACAAGTTTTAATTGACTGATTAACACATTTGTCAATAACAACAATAACACACTGACCACATACACCTACTTGTGGTCATACGGTAATTAAACTGTTTAATAACTACTACAGAGGAAATATGGAGGTTGTTATATTTTATTTTTATATCATGGACTGATGATTAGTTTGACAATTATTGAACTTTATAAAACACTGAATCGCTTTGATGTTCTAGTATGGTATATACCTTAGCAGTGGACACTGATAACTTCTCCTGGATTCAAACACAGGTTTATCAGGTTTTGCGCTGAGCCCTTACACTCTCAATAGATTATTTAGTGAATCGCTAATGAAGTGATCTCTTTGATGATAAAAAGAAGAATCTTTCCGGAAGATTTCAGCTCTTTCCAACATTTCTCAATGTTACTTCTATCGCTCATTTTATACGAAATATGATGAAGTGTAAGGACATCTAGCCGTGTTTTATTACCTAATAGGAGTACTTTTGGAGATTTTTCCGTTTATTAAATGAAGATTTAGTTTTTTTAAAAATCTTAAATTATCCAAAATTACTGCTATGAATATGTCAGTGGTGCACATCTCAACATGTTGGATGATAAACATAAATATTGTAAAAGTTGGAGCTTGAATTTAGATCTTTATTGAATATTAAACTTTTTGAGTGCAGCACTTATCCATTAAATAAACGGGAAACTCCGCTAAAGTGCGGGATATCGGGTGTTTATCGAATAATGAAAATTTTTGGACAGCGTGACACAAAATAGAATTCGTTAATTTGTGAATTTGGCATAGAAATTTGAAAGTAACTAATATTAATTCTGACTGGCTTGTCTTTGTCTATTTTACTCTTATAACATTGAGATGTAAAGTGATGGTTAAAGGTAACCGACAGGAAATCCTGAAAATTGTACCTGTATGGACTGATGTTCCCTATCAGATTCGATCACGTATCAACCAGCTTTACAGTTAGTAATGTCACTACTAAGTTATTTCGACAGCAACTGACATTCTATAACACTTAGATGTATTTCTGATTGACTAGTCGTTAAGTAGTAACCAATGTTATGTTTGTCAAATCCTTCATAGTACTGTTCGAATCCTATCGACCAAGTTGCAATATGACCACTATTAATCTAAATGATTCGACCGTTGCTACCACCTTGACGTGATGGTCGGGGTTGCCTATCGTGATGAAGCAATCGAACTATACTAGCTGGAACAATCGTTCCTCTAGGTCCTACCGTGCCCAGCAGGTCGGCTATTCAGCGGTAAGACTAAAAGCAGCAAACCCAAGGTCCGAAGGCGAAGTCGTACTGCTGACTATACAGAGGTGTGAAAGCAGTAAGGTGTTTCTTTCAGACAACCAGCATAACAGCGATGCTGCCTTCCCACAAGGAGGGGTGGGGTTAGAATAGGTAGACCCTAAAAATGCACACCTCGCCTTATCCCACGGATACCCGTCTCTGACGGTAAGGCCTCAACAAATACGGAGCTAACACAAAAATTACACACGAAGAGGTCGTGTGTGACCGACCTCAAGCAATTTTCCCTTGGGCACTGTGATCACGCTCTCAGGTCACTGAGAACATCTCTAATCCAACTTCCTTTTCAGTTACTTCTAGAAGAACCCTTCTACGGTGTGGGCAACCGGGAAAGTGATAACTGCCCTCATATCTCTAACAGCACTCAAGATCACTGTATTCATAATCATGACATCACTTGCACTATGTCGAGTTATTTTAGATGGTGATTATTGGTTAATGGACATGTAATCCTGGATCTTGATATTTGACATTTTAATCAATGGTAATACACTTTAGTGTTAAGATTAATTATAATCCCTTCTGTAAGAAAATACATTTTTTTTAATATAAAAAATTAAACAACCTAATGGTCGTAAGTGTTCAAAACTTAGTGTATACAATTTTTTTTGTTTTTATTAAGAAGATTGTATTGTCTTGTAATTTTCTTACTTAATTACAAAATTGTACATGTTGCAGTGAGAGAGAGAATTGGTCTATCAGAAATGATTCAGTTTTCTTAATTGTACCTGCTTGACATACATAGAGAGTAATAATGGTAACAGTAATAATAACTGTCTAATTGGATCTGAATATGATCAGGTATTGTCTGTGTTTGTTTGTCTCTGTATTTATGTGTATGTATGTATGTATGTATGTATGTGTTCATCATTGTCTACATTTGATAGTTTTCTTCTCCTTTTTCTTCCTTAGATTGAGTACATCTTCATTTTATTCTTTTCCCATTCTTGCCTACCTCTCTCTCTCTCACTCTCTCTTACATAGTATTTTTGACCCTGTTTAATTTAACGTTTTCTGTAGTCAACAAATTAGCATTCATTACTGTTTATTAATTTCTATTTAATTTTGCTTAGTGTTAATTTATATTGTAGATTCCTTTCTTTAAAATACAATTATTATACCATTTTGTTCTTCATTCATTTAGTTTTTGTATGTATCTGTGTGTGTGTGTGTATGAAGTGTTGTATTATGTACAACTGGAGAAAATAGTTCTGAACAACTGGTTTATCACCGTTCGAGATATGTATGTGCCACTGTTCACCTACCGATCACACATGAAATAGAACTCAATTCCACCATATTGTGCATTAACCATGATTCTGTCGAATCAATGTGTTCGTTAAGTGTTTGTTTAAGTCATGTTTATAAATATAAACTATGTGGTTGGAATCCGCACGATAATTGCTATCAATAGTCAGAGATATTGGATGACATGGATCACAGTTGACTACAGTAGGCCAAATGTATTGACTCCCTGACTTTACTGTACATCTTTAGTTCCAATTTTCCTTTTTTTTTTCAAACCATATTTTCATTTAATAAATTGTGGGTGTCTGGATCTTACTCAGTATCTTTATTTAAAATTGCAGTTGACTAACCTTTTGACATATATGCATCCTATACGAATCGCCTTGATATTTCCATCAATTTACAACGATTCCAAGCGGAGAAGAGTGGTGGCTGGCAGTGGAGTTCAGAATGCGTGTTTCATCCTAGTTTGAACTCGTCAGTCGAATGTACCTAAACTCTAGATATGATGTTCGTACCGGATCGAAACCCACTTCTTATATTCCACTACTAGACACCATCCATATTTTCACTGTTTATTTTATTGCTTGTAGAATTATTTCGAACTCTTTTTTTAAACTGAGCTTAGTGTACATTTGTGTCCTGATTTTATGTTCATCATGTTTGGCTATAACAATATACTGATCAGTGTTTTCGAATGTTTAGTCGACTCTTCAATGAAAACTAGTCCAAAATAATCTATACTAAAAGCCTATAATAAAATCATATGTATTTCTTTTCTTTAAAAGTATTTATTCATTTCTGTAAGCACATGAACATTGGTATAATGAAGCACAAAATGTTTATGCTCCACTATCCGATCTTTGTGAGGGCTGTAATGCTACCCGGACACCCGAACCGAAGGTGGTTTTCTTATATGTTCATTATACGAGCCTTTGGCCTACAGATCTAATTCACAATGCAGTGGAGCAACGTTAGGAAATACATTCCCGTGGTTTATACGTCATTTGTTCACTCAGGATCATGGAGCCCACCTGACCATTGGTTTGGAACCAGGGTTTTGCAACTTCCCTAAGTGGACCCTCCTTGTCCACCAACCCGGTTTGCATGCCGGACATTCGCTTTTCGTTCTCTTAACTCACCCGCAGCTTGAAGGAAGTGAGTAGGGCTTTCTTCATAGTTGCCGTATACACGTGATCATAGGAAGGCATTTGGAGAGGGAGAGCTGACTCTTGCCTTCCTCAACCGCACAAGGGCATTTGGGAGTACTCTTTTCAAGTTTCTAGTCTTTACATTTTGTTTTAATGAGAAGGTGATGTAACAAGTTGTGTCGGCATTTTTTCCATATTGAAACAGTAACTAGAAAAGAAAAAAGAACACGTCTTTATGTGAGATCCATACGAAATCTTTCTTTTTATGACTGACGAAAAAAAGCACAATAAAAAGTGTTACATTTTTAATTAGTTACAAATATTTCTTTTCAAATCGGTGATAATTTACTAATTGGGTTAAACTATGTATTTTGATTTCTTTATAATTAGGTTAGTGATATGAATACATTTTCGAAATTAAAGATTCTTTTGCAGTTTACTTCAAGGTTTTACTTTTACTTCAAGGTCTTAATTCAGTAACCATTGAAAATCGGGAAGCATTGAACAGCTGTTTGATCCTAGTTTGGAACTATAATATAAACCATGACATTCAATGACCTCCAAAAATCCCCTTAAGCTTATCCTAATTATCTGCTCATTAATGAATAGTTTCTAGAGGTAATTTGCAGAGTTCTAAGTAGAGGCTGTAACCACTGGAGTCCAACCATGTTGATTTTTATTATTTATTTTATTTAAACACATAAATATTGGTACAAAAAAGCACCAGATAAATATGCGCCTCACAAATCTCATTTGATTTGTGTGAGTGCTGTGATACTGCCCAGGTGCCCAGACTGAAGCAGGTGGTTTTCTTAGGGGGCCACACTCCGAGCCTTTGACCTGAATGTCTAGTCCACAAGGCAGTGGAGCATCGTGAGGAGATGCAGTCACATGGTAGCCGGTGACCAACGATTGATTCACACACCATCTGTTCTCTCAGGATACTGAAGCCAGTCCATGTGCACCATTGGTTTGGAATGAGGGTTTTCCAACTCCCCTAGGTGAAGTTTCCGTGTCCACCAACCCGGTTAAAGCGCCGGACATTCGCTTTTCGTCCTCTCAATTCCGTAAACAACACCCGTGATGCGAGAAGGCAGTGAGTAGGACTTCCCTGACAGAGGCTATATATTCGCGTGGCCATGTGAGAGCATTTGGAGAGGGAGAGCTGACTGTCCCCACTCTCGGCCGTACCAGGGCATTTGGAGGCACCATGTTGATTGGGAGACAGTTACCCATCATTAGTGTCCATAGACAGTTGCACAATAATGCGAACTTATTGAAGTTGGATATGTAAACCAGCAGATATCTAATCATTAGTCTAAATGTTACTCGCTTTCATTAAGCCCTGAAAATCCTCAATGGAGTCGTTGACAAGCACCGTTAAAGAGTCTCATACTAAAACGAAATAGATATCCAATGCTTCCCAGTATTTTATGGTTATCTAATTATAATTAATTCATGATGTAAAGTATTCCAATATACTTTTGCATTTCCTTACTATTCTATTCATCAAAATAACTTACTGCCTTTCGTTAAAATATTGTTTATTGTTTCTTACATTACCAATACATCTCTCCCCTAGTGTGCTTGCTTAATAATATTTAATAATATTACTAACAGTAATGGTTCCCATATAGACTAGATGGAATGTGCCGCCTATCGATGGAATCCAGGACTCACATTTCGTCCTATATGGGACTCGTCCGTTGAGTGCACCTGCCATATCGCAGAGTTGATGTTTACTCCGGGCCTCGAACCCCTTACAGTACCGTTTGCTCCAAACGTCATTGCGGCCCTGTCATTTTCAAATATAGAAATATCTTATCAATTATACAAACACTATATCTGTTTGTATGTCTGTATGAGAATCATAATCGGAATACTTGTTCTAACTGGTGCTAAATCATGTCTAAAAAAAACTGAAAAAACCTATACAACCTCCGCAGCCGCTCACTTTCTCAATTATCTGTTCATTACTGAGTAGTTTTGAAATAACCTTGTGATAATTTTTGATTACTAAATTACAACGATGTCAAAAGTGAGACTTTCATCACCCATGACATTGCATGATCATGATCCTACTATATCACTAGTTGAGTGAAGTTGAAAATTTGGTTTCAACTTAATGGTCTGAATGTAACACACTCATTAAAATTCTCAAAAGTCCTGGATTCAACCTTTATGTAGGTCACAGACAAACCTCACTGAACAGTTACGCAATACTGAGACGAAAATACTTTCCAATAGTTCCTTATTCTCTCTGTTACCATAGTTGGTTTTAATCCATAACTGCCTGTTACTACCTAAAAATAGGTAACTAACAGAAAATATTGCATCAAAGTTAATGAACATTTTACCATTGATTGACCACTGAGTTAGGACTAGTTTCATGTATGTCAAATCTTACCTAATGTCGATCGAGTAATATTTCCGACTGTAAAGCTGGGCAACATGTGATCGAATCTATCAGGGACCATCATCCCTCTTACGATCACAAATACATCTTATTTACAAGTAGTGTTGGATAGCACGAAACCGAAGTCAAGAAGTATTTATTGTTGACAATCTACAACTACCATATTACATGAATATTTTCTTAACAAAATGTTACATTTTTCAGCCATTGATGTCATCAACATTCCATATTCAACACCAACAATCCATATATGTACTCTGATTAATGAGTTTTCTTTTTCAACCTTTCTTTTGTATTCTATATTCTGATGGTTTCAATTCATAGGAACCTTTTTACTATTCAAATGTCATTTATTATATCTGATACATTTTGTTAATCCTTGTTTGTATTTTCTTTTTCTTTCTCTCTGTCTCTCTGATATTATCATGTTGTGTATATTATTTTTACAAATAGATGTTCAATTACCAGTATTTTGGCGCCCTACAGATATTTTTAATATAATGAATAGAAAATCTTTAGTGAAAGTTGAAGGACCTCGATTATACACTATAAATCTTGCATTAACGCTTGATTATCATTTAGTAAGTTGGCGTTTGACAATTTTATTTTTCTAGTTTTTTTAAATTTAACTAATATCAACTGTGAGGGGGGGGTGAATTACTACCCTTTTTCAAGGGGGAAAAATTGACATTTGTGTGTACACTGAAGAGAGAGAGAGAATGTTGTTGACTGGTTCTGAAATAACTATATATATATGGTATGTTCTCTTCATCTGAAATAACTATCCTGGTATTTAGAGCTTGATTATATTACATATGGACACGGCTTTGCATTATTTACGAGAGCAGCCCTCGAGAAAACATGCTATACTGTTAGATTAATTCTTATTGCAAACAACTAAACCCTTGATTCCATATAGGATTAAGCGTTGTATAAAAAATAATTGCATCACATCCCACTGTATTTATCATTTTACTTGTGTGTGCGTGTTTGGGGGAGGGTTGACACAGAAATGCGTTAGGAGGAGTAAGTGATCTTTGCAAACAAAGTTTATTCAATTTGTACCGCAATGGCTAAAGAATCAGTTAGCATCAAATATTCTGATAAATATAGGAATTAGGAAATCATGTCCATCAATAACAAAATACATAGTTGAAATAGGACATAGAATTGATCATAATATATTTTTTAAAGTGTTGTATAGAGATTGTCAAGGATAAGTTCTCTAGAAAAGTCCCTCAGCTATTAGAAATCTCTTTTATGTGCACAAATACAATAATTTATCATAACTTTAAATCTCTTCTGATGATCTTCAATGAATTAGAAAACTTCAATTGGTATCTCTATTTCTTCTATATTATTACACTATTTTTCTCGCTCAATTACAATTCAATGATCGCTTTATATTGATCTAATCCTGAAATAGATTCAACTAACCTTCATTAATTTTCAAATATCAATGCTCTGATAAATGTTTGTTTTCAATTAGCCCGTAAAATTATGAATGAGGAAATCATAAAATAACTACTACTTTTGAGTAATGATGTTGAACATATCATATGAGTAGCATCGATGATAGTCTTGCAATATCTTGAATCGACTGCAGTAACTCCGATATTTACCAACCACCCAGTATTGCATTTTGTAACTTACTCGCTAAAAATACTGGACGTTCTGGAAGAGAGCTAGAGGCAGGCAAATTAAATTATGGTATCAGTCCATAAATTCATTGAGTGTATATTTGAGCTGTGTTGTAAAGTGTAGACTACCTGTCTGGGGTCTTTCACGATAACCGTGATCAGTAATTGTAGGCTGCAAATGACATAGATAGGAATCGATCACAATGGTGCAGAAGTACTCGCTTTTTATGTACTTCTAGATCTTGATTCCCAGTATCCCTCTATATATAGATCTTTTTGAAGCATATTCTCATTGCATAGCCCTTGTCATTACCATTACTATTACAGTATTTTGATTTCTTTGCTACTCACCTTTTTGAATTCATCTGTTGTGCTTATGTGTTCTGGCCACTTAGGTTAACGCACATTTTTGCCCAAGCTTCACGTTGATTCATGACTGACTGTTCGTTCTCTCATGGCGGAAGATTTCGAACGTATACTGTTGATTGGCTAGCACAAAACTTTCTCATTAATGATATTCAAAATTGAATTTGAGGTGAAACCAACCAATATCAGTGCAAACGACCATGGAGAGATAGAATTAAAGCTTTGTAACTATAGGCACAATATTGAGACATCACCAGACCATTATCCTTGCGTGCCCACGTAAATACACACATACATAGATACAACAATTGTTATTTAGGTTATAATCGCTAATTAGTATGCTTTTTTTTCCAATTTGATCCATATACTACTTAATTTTCTGAAAAAGTATAATCTCAAAAATTTGTGTTACCAATTGGGAATTTTAACCATTTTTACTGAATAAACAATCAACTATGTGTATGTATGTTCTAGTGTACTTACTGAGTGTCTCTGTGTGTGTATGTATTGGTAATTCTAAGACTTTCATCATGGTTTATTCACTATGGAAATAGAATGATTTGTTTATGAAATGCAATTAATGATCAACCGTTTCTTAATTGGAATAATGAATTTTACTACTTTTTTGTTCACATTACTTGTTTTATTGGTGTTTCTTTTTCTTTTCTTCTTTTCACAGTTTTCATCGTTTGGTCATAATCTGGAACGTAGTATTCATTATTTAAGTAATGTGTTAAATCAAGTAACTAAGGTGAGTGTATATGCATATGTTCCTGTGGTTAGTAACTATGCCAAATAAGGTACACTAATATATTTAATTGATCTCAGGATATCATTTAAAACTAGGGAGCATTGAACAGCTATTTCCTCCTATCAAAATATTTCTCAGTACATTCTTTACCAGGCCTCGAACCTAAAGCACAATTACTCAGGTTTTGAGACAAATACTCATGTCTTTGTTATTTGAAAAAAAATCTCTCTGTTAAGTCAATTATTTTCTGAATTGATGGATATTTTATGGAATTCAGATCATTAGCCAATTGAAGCTAGATCACCATGAAAACATGGAAGCACTGGACGGCCGTTTCGTTCTATTGTAGGACTCCTCAGGAGTGCGCATCCACGATCCCGCCTCACGAGAATCGAACCCAGGACCTACCAGTTTCGCGCCAGATTACTTAACCGATAGAACACTGAGCTGGCAGGTATCCAACGGTGTTAATGTGTAACTTCAACCGATTCACGAAATTGAGCAACCATTTACCAATGTCATCAGTGAGTTGATATCTCCCAACAGACCTGGTTGAACTCCACTGGTTACTGCTTCTCACTAGAACTCCAGGAAGTACCTCATGGAGCCAGTCGCTAGTGAGCACATGATCATTATCAGAAGGGGTTTGGTGGGGATTTTAGTAATTTTATTGAGTTAAGATCATAAGTCAATTGAAACTAGACCACGATTCCGCACTCATCATCTCAACTCTATAAAATTACTAAAATCTCCACCAAACCCCTTTTGTTGATGGATATTTATTTATTTCATCACATTATTGGTGTTATTCTGTGTTTGTTTGCTTCTTACTTTAAACGTCATTATATACTACTGAGCATGTGAACGAATTGATTCGTTCTTTTCTTTGTAAAGTTGTTGACTGCTACCTTCAGTGACTTAACATTAGAACTATCAATAAAAAAATTTTTGTGTAACTCTTGATTCGTCTGTTTCTTTTCCCCACTTAACTCTTTATCTACTTCCCTTTCTCTTTCTATATCTCTCCGTCAGTCTGTTTTGTTCATATGTGGAAATAAATGGAACAGTGGTTGTTTTCTCTGATACTCTTGATATTGATAAACAGACCTAAACGATTACATTAATTTTGTTTGATAGTAATTTCTTTGGTAAATTTGATGACTATATGTGTAACATGTATGTTACAGACATAAAAATCGCAATCAGCAAATGATGAAGGAGGTCAAACACATAGAATGACACCATGAAGAGCTTGTACAGAATACCATTTTATACATTTTTGTATGAATTCAATATATCTAGAGCTTATTCTTTTCCCTCTCCTAACACATTCACCCTTTGTCGTCATGTAATGAAATGAATAGGTTCATGTTAATAACATTATAAGTACGGCATGGTGTTCCAGCGGTATGAAGGTTTGTCATACTTTATCCAATGCTACCGATTGGCTTTTATGAAGTGTTCAGCCTATAAGACATATCTACGATCTTGAGATGACAGTGGTGCAAAATAATTCACTGTTCATTGTTGTAGAATTAAAAGAAGATATCTCCAACTTGTCTAATGAATCATCATAAGGATAACTACAGCTAGTGCATACTCCAAGTTTATTCAATTACAGAATTTTGTTGATAAAAACGTAAAAATGACAATGATCAATGTATATTTAACTCCAGTCTTAACTGAGAAATTCCTTTAATAATTACTTTTTCTTTGCTGTTTGACCATTACTAATTGACTGGTGTTTTCTGAAATACAATAAAATCGTCAGTATAGGGTTGTGGAGATTGTTAAGCACTAAATGAAATCATGAGCCAATCAATGTTAGACCACCATTGGAAATGCAGGAGCTCTAGTGAGTAACATGTCGGATATGAGACAGTTATCCAGTGCAACAATTGAAAATGACTGAGAAATGTGTCACGAATTGATTGAAATTAAGCATGTACAAACCATCAAACGACTTAATGGTCTAAGAGTGAAGTGTTGGCTCACCAACACAAAGTAAGGTTTTGAGTTCTATTCACTGTGAAATGGTCGTTGTTACTCATTGCTGATGGGATCAGTTTATGATTTCATCTACGAATATTCAAAAATCTCCACAAAACCTTTGTACTACCTACAAAATCAAATAGAGAGTAATTTGTATTAATTTCTTCCATTGTGTATATGGGCGTGTTCTTTTTAATATTCTCGATAACCGATAGACTTGACCTGTGTTACTGTTTGTTCATTAGATGATTACATGTATGTATACACTATCTGGTAACCTTTGTACATAACTTACACACATATATATGTGTACACATACTGCTGACCTTATGTATATGCGCTGCTTTTTATCATCAACATCATTTTACTAATTATAAATATGTATTTTTATGTAGTTGTAGTGAGAATACATTTATAATATGACTCATTATGCTCCTACATCATCGGTGCCACCCCGTAGTAGTAAATCTGGCCGTTACGTTTATATTTATTCATTTACTTTCATCGTACATATGTAAACATGTAAGTGTGTGTTGTGTCTGCGCATACACACACGCAGACAGACACATGCACTTGTTACTGCAAATCTAATATTAAATGAGAATACACTGATTTATGTATTCCCCTGATGGAATCCGATGATCTATCTCTCATTTAGTCGCTAGCTGTCTATTTCGGTTTTTGTAATAGATAATGAGAGAGAATAAATAATGAAATGTATAGGGGCACATATTGTTTCTTAATTTTATTTTTAATCCCTGCAATAAAAGTGGGGTTGGGAAAGTGAAATGTAAACAACAAGTGTAGTTTTATTCCCATTTTTCAAATACATTTTGCCTAACTACAACCCCAGATATTACACACATTTGTATATATAGAGAAATGTGGGTTGTTTTTTGTTTTACTTATCCCCGCACTCACTAACTGTTCATCAACATTTTTTACAGATGTATGATTCATAATCATCGTTACTTTATTATTATTATTATTACTGGGGTATGGTGTGAAATGGTAACTAAACTTGACTAATTTACAAAATGATGATGAATATGAAGAATTTTCATCATTTATGGAATGAACTATGATGATGGACTAATGCTATATAGTGTAGAATCACTTATTGATTTGAATTTCAGCTATTAAATTGTTTCTCCGAATCACGCTTTACTTCAGTTTGACAACTGAATAGTCCTCATAACTGGGATATGAGTCGAACTTGGTTAAATAAATTTGTATCTGAGATATAGGTTATTCATACAGTGGTTTCGTTTTAATCTCACTACTCTTTGTCAGTATGTACTCGTAACTCAAGATAAGAGATCGAACAAAAAATTATCTTCAAGCTTCATAACGAAAGAGTTGCTTTTAGATCATTGGTTTGAAAACTATATCCAGATGCTTGCCAATTCATTATATATTAATACATGACTATCATTCTCATTGGTGATAATTGCCTCTGACAACGCTAACATGATTGAACTCTACTGACGAAGATCTCTATTTGGAACTTTAGAAATTCTCCCCAAATTTAATTCTTGTTGAGAAGTGGCAAACAGATAACAATAATTTACATTAGCATATATTATCATAACTATATTTGTCGAGGTGCTCGAGAGTCAAAGTTTTACCTTTTTATACACCTCTTTCTTCTATCTCCCTATATAAATATGTATAATTTGTCAATAACAATCATTAGTTATACAGTTGAAATCATGAGTCAATCGAAGCTAGACCACCATGGAGAACCTGGACGCGGTAGACGGCCGTTTCGTCTATTGTGAGATATCAACTCACTAAAGACATTGGTGAATGGTTTCTCAACTTCGTGGATTGGTTGAAGTTAGACATTAACACCGTTGGATCTAGTGGTTAAGCACTCGCGCGCGAGACTGATAGGTCCTTTGTTCGAATCTCGCGAGTGCGGGTTCATGGATGCGTACTTCTGAGGAGTCCCATCTAGTGCTTCCAGGTTTTCCATGGTGGTCTAGCTTCAATTAACTCATGATTTCAACTATATAAACTCATTAATTATACTTAACAACTGAGAAGCCACGAAGAAAAACTTAACAAAAATGAATAAATGCCATAAAACAACTTTACCTACAGTCTTATTATTAGTAATTACTAATTTTGATCATTTATTGACTTACTCGACAAACTGTTATTATTATTAAACATATTGTTATCATTGTAAACAATTAGTTTGTATTTACGATGGTATATGGACATTCTATAATATTCAACTTTTAATAAGTTTACATTTATCCTGAAGGTCTACTGTATGCTGATGAACTGTGAAGAATGGATTATTTGTGATAATTTAGAAGAGGGAAAAAGAATGAGTTGATAACTATGTACTTACATTTTTAATCATGAAAGTAATCGAAAGTAATTGATAATAGCACGAACATAAGATGACGACAGTTTAATGAACGAACATTGAAGTTGATAATGTTAGATTTCAATTGTGTTACACTTCACACAGTTGGATCAGTTAGTCAGTCATATACAGTCTAGGACCTGGCACATATTGTGCATTGGTTCAAGTTTCCACTGTACATTAGAATGGGGAAATAAAATTAACTCAAAATAAATTCCATAGTAGTAAGGTTAATAATGGTGTCGGTATTAGTACAAAAGCTTAATTATGGAGAGAAAAAAGGTTTAAAAAGATTTACACTCTAAATGGAGACAAAAAGTTAATGTCATAGACCATAGCGAACTATGCCGAATCATTTCATACAAAGTCTTTATCCATTGGTTACGATAATCACACGGACTCCAGTCAGGTGGTTTACGCCTAATTAAATGATCTCACGGACTGTTGTCACATTTTGGTTTGAGGGCCTTTAACTTTCTTCCAACTTACTCCTACGTCATACAACATCGCTTATCAAGGTAAGCGGTGGTTGCACATATGTAAAACTTTTCTCAACCACCTCAGCAGATGAACCACTATTTCAAAGATTGATTTACCATATTTCTTTAGTATCCTATTCTTAACCTTAGGATTGGTTATTCGATTTTCTCAAAATGCATAAGTGCCACTTCGAATACATCTATTATCGAATACTAATATTTACGAATATACTCTATAGTAGTAGTTGGATGTTCCCAACATATGATTTAATCTTACAACGTTGTCGTTTAGTACTTTTACATTTTTCACAAATGTTTTTTTCCTCATTTATAATTTTCAGTCATTTCAGCATGTTCCTGTTGAATTATATTTGATTCAATCAGAAATATGGACTCTAAAAGATTTAATTCAATCAAATGTTAGCATTAAAACAACATTGAATAATTTTGCTCATTTCATTATTAATCGTCGTAGAAAGTATCATTCATCGATGTTTGTCAAAAATAATGTTGTTAATAAAACTAATGTGGTAATAATGAATCCTTCCATTGGAAATGATACATTTGGGGTAAATGTTAATTTTTTTTCCTCTGAAATTGGACATTTTTGTTATTTATATTTGTCAGAAGGGGTTTGGTGGAGATTTTAGTAATTTTATAGAGTTAAGATCATTAGTCACTTGAAGCTAGACCACCATGGAAAACCTGAAAGCACTGAACAGCCATTTCGTCCTATTGCAATATTCCTCAGCTGTGCACATTCACGATCCCGCCTTACGAGATTCGAACACAGGACCTACCAGTCTCGCGCCAGAGCACTTAACCGATAGACCACTGAGCTGGCCGGTATCCAACGATGTTAATGTCTAACTTCAACCGGTTCACGAAATTGAGCAACCATTCTCCAATGTCATCAGTGAATTGATATTTCCCAAGGGCCGTCCAGTGCTTTCAGGTTTTCCACGGTGGTCTAGCTTCGATTGAATCATGATTTCAAGTCTATTTATATTTGTGTTTAGATTTTGTAACAGAGACTGATCAATTACAGTCCTAATAATTAATGGTAAAATTCAAATAAACAGTACAAAATGAATTTCAACTTCACCTCATTGCACAAGCTAGTGACTATCAGGAATCAGTGGCTAAGTGCAGTTTGAAGAGAACAGTACTAGGTTCGAGTCCTGGAGTGAACATCAACTCTGAGATGTAGGTACATTCAGCTGACTAGTTCCAGATGGGATGAAACGTGCATCCTGGATTTCTCTGCTAGCCATTATCCGTCTTTGCTTATAATGCTTGTGACTTGAGGGGATATCGAGGCAATCCTCACAGAATGCATATATACCAATAAAGAGACTGATCAATTTTTAATGAATTTAAAAAGTAACATTAGTTTTATATCACGGACTGATTCTAGTTGGAAAAACCTTTAAACCCAAAAGGCCTTGGGTTGCTGTTTCGTTGTGATACAAGAATTCGTCGAAATATGCAACTAGAATTTTATCTAAGATCGATATCAGCTGAAAATCTATGGAAAATAACAAAACCGTTGAACATTCATTTCTGAATAAGAAGCCATTATCTTTAAAGGCATAATAATTTTGCTACCTCTACTGCTCTTTTATTTGTTCTGATAATTTCATCTCTCTGAGCTAACAGGGTATGACAACTTCAATCGATTTATACATGTGTCACAATTTACGTTGAGTTTGATTGGTGACTAAAATGATAATGATATGATTGCCATACACCTAATCAACTGCAAATTTAATTGATCAAATTTTCCCTCTTTATAGCTTAAGTCAATGTAGACTGTGCGGTGTTTGAATCTGTAGCTTACTGGTTGAAGCTAAATTCTTGAACCATTAACCCATCTGTTCAGTCAACCAGTTCGGGAATGAACCAATAAACCTACTGATAAGATCAAATGATGGTCATATTATATATACTGAAATTATAAAAGTTGCTACAGTTACATATTTTGACCTAGTGATCTAAATGTACCATACTCTTTGCGAGATACTTAAAAGGTGGTCTTGAATCCAGTCATTAATAAAATCTAAGATAAGTATCAAACGCCTGATCAATCGTATCTGCTGTTCACTGATTTCAAATCATTCATGTTAGAACATTTTCAAGACTTAACAAATCAGTTTATTTATTTAAACACCTAAACATTGTCATAAGGAGGCACCATATATTTGTGCTCGAAACTTCGTCATTCAATTTGTGTGTAGGCTGTCCGGGTGCCCAAATCGAAGGATGTGGCTTTCTTAAGAGGCCACTTCCTGAGCCTTTGACCTACAAGTCTAATTCACAAGTCAGTGGAGCAACATCAGTAGATGCAGTCCCATGATATTTGGTGACCAATAATAGGTTTACACGCCTTTCGTTCCTTCAGGATCCTGTAGCCTATGTGGCCATTGGTTTGGAATCAGCATTTTCCAACTTCCCTCTATGGATCTTCGATATCCATCAGCCCGGTTAAAGCACTGGACATTCGCTTTTCGTTCTTTCAATTTCGTAAACAACACCCCCGCAACGAGAAGGTGGTGAGTAGGACTTCCTTGACAGTGGCTGTATATACATGACTATGTGGGGGCATTTGGAGAGGCAGAGCTAATTCTCCCCACTCTCGGCCGTATCATGGCATTTGTACCTACTTTCTATTTAAACTTATGTTAATGTAATTTGGTTGTTTATTTATCACCTCTGAAGAAGAATCCAGAAATTCTTATTTCTACTCATTGTGGAATATCACAAATATATATGTATATCAATGCTTCTATTATCAATGATCTAACCAATCATCAATGTGTTTGAAATCATCAAGTCACGTTTTGATAAAGTGACTTCAGAATAATGATGTTTACTCTTGTTTATTAACTTTTTCCCGATATTTTGTTTTAGCGTCATCGTATTCATCGACGATCAATTAATGCTGATGATGATGTTCTTCGTAAAACTTCTTCATCCACCTCATCATCATCTTTAAATAATCCATCTCTGTATACAAAGCATTTTGATGTACAGTTATTACTCACTGGGAGAAGATTTACTGATCCAGTAGAATATATAGCCATACCAGATAGTATATGTACACCAAGAGCTGTAGGAATAATTCAAGTGAGTAGTAATTTTAGTAGTAGTGAAATTTTTTTTATTTCTTTTTCCCCTTTGTCGTTTGTTCCTGTTTTCATATTATTGACAACAGTTTGGTGTTTAAAAATACTTACATGATTATACAAAATACATGGAGTAAATTCTAGGATTCACACTTCATCCCCTATAATAAGACTCGTCAGTTGGATATATCTGTGTCTCCGATTTAATCCGTGTCAACCATTGTTACCACCTAATGATCGTTGCACTGACACAAAGTAATATACTTTTATCTGCCAACATGGCTCAAACAAACAGTCAACGATTGGGATGCTATTATTTTCTTTCTAATTTACTCCAACATTAGCTAAATTGACTGGACTAGGTAGACGGAGATTAGATTTATATAACATATGCTCTAACCATCTCAGTCGATGAAAATTTGCATGTAACCTCAACACTGCCCCCAAATGCCCTGGTACGGCCGAGGACGGGAAGAGTTAGCTCTCCCTCTCGAAATGCTCTCACATGGCCACTGGAATATATAGCCTCTGACAGGGAAGTTCTACTCACTGTCTTCTCGTGGCGGAGGTGTTGTTTACAAAATTTAGAGGACGAAAAGCAAATGTCCGGCGCTTTAACCGGGTTGGTGGACACGGCGCATCCACCTAGGGGAGTTGGAAAACCCTGATTACAAACCAATGGTCACATGGACTTCAGTATCCTGAAGGAGCAAATGGCGTATGTACCAATTATCGGTCACTGGCTACCATGGGACCGCATATCCTTACGATGCTCCATTGCCTTGTTGATCAAACCCTTAGGTCGAAGGCTCCGGGTGTCGCCCCTTAAGAAAACCACCTGCTTCAGTTTGGACACCTGGGCAGTATCACAGCCGTCACACAAATCAAATGAGATTTGTGAGGCGCATATGTATCTGGTGCTTCCTTGTACCAATATTTATGTGTTCAAATAAATTAAAGTAAAAGGACTGTTGGATAGTGTAACTGCCTTAACTTTAAGCGAGTAACATCTATCCTACGCTACACGTGACATTAGTTGGCAAAATAACAAGTTTTACGAAAGATCTGCATACCTAGCTGCAAATGAGCAAGTAAAATGATCTATTTATCTATTGAATTAGTCATTTATGGCAGCTTACTTTCTTCAATAACTATTTCCATCTGATTACTCCCTGTCCATTACATACATATACAGGAGTATGAAGTCACTTTCTTTACTCTCTCCCTCTCTCACACACATATACATGATCATACATAAGTGCATTACTTTATGTCAATTTATCACATTCTACAACTACTGGACATAATTTATGGGTAATCACTATTTAGATAATCATGGTTTCTATCATGTCTACTACTATCTTATTTTCTTATTTAAAAAACCTTTCTTTATTTTTTTGTTGAGACAATCTTTTCCCATTATTATTATTATTATTATTATTATTATTATTATTATTATTATTATTATTATTATTATTATTATTATTATTATTATTATTATTATGCAATATATATCTGTACTATTCAGGTTTGTGTGGTCATATGTGGGTAGGTTGGTTAGTAAGTAGTCAGGTGCCTTACTGCCGCCTCATATTAACTGTTTATCATTATTATTATTATTATGACTAGTTTCCTCGTTACTTATCTACTTGTTTTTTTCTTTTCAATGCTTTCTTTCTAAATATGTGTATGTCTATGTGTGTGGAGGTAGGTAGGTAGGTAGGTAGGTAGGTATGCATCATTTATCATGAATGTTCATATCACAACATTAATCTGTCAATGTATGTTCAATAACTATTTAAATTGTCAAGTTTATGAATAATCTAGGCGGATGGGTGTATAAATCATCTAGTATCTCTGTACATATACATACATATGAATGGGTACGAATCCGTTCATGCCCGTTTGTGTGGATGTATTAATATACTACATATATATGTCTGATGTATTTTTCCTTAAAAATAAATTATTATCTATCTATCTATCCATTACCTGTTTCTATTTAACGACCTATTCTTCTTGTAGTGATTACCACTATTTAGTGTGTTGACGTTGCAAAAATTAAGGTTTTTTCCTTTAGGAAGAAATTTATTATCCCCATGTTAATAATGATTACAATAGATTATTATGGATTCGTAAGGATTATCTCACTATAACTAATCGAAAGAATCCATTTAAGGTCATTCAGTTCTCCTGGGTTATTTTTATAACTTAATTCAACTGCTGAACTTAGTTAGACAATAATCAGAAACTAAGAGACACTCGACAAACAATTTGTCTTAGTATAAGACTGTTCGGCATTGTAGATGCTCAACCCTGTCAAATCTTTGAGGTTTAACGAGTGAACACTTGACCTTCAGACTACAGATTTGTCATCCAGTGGTCTACACGCATAACTTCAATCAATTCGCATAACTATTTTCCATTATCTTGGTTGGTACCTGCCTCGTACCTGACATGGTTGGATGTGACTGGTCACGGCTGCTGACTCCGGAAATTACCTCTATACCATATGATTATTATAAGTGTAAGTTTTATGTGGAGATCAATTGGATTTTAAAATGTTGATGATCGGATACTAACTCCCTGACTCAAAGGTTGACCTCTCTACATGACTTGAAGGCTCTGAGTTCAGTCCTCAGGAGAGTTGTGGATGTGCACTTCTTAAGAGTTTGATACTATGCCTACAGATTTCCTTGTTTCCAGTGTTTGTTTTACTAAAGTTAGTCTCTTACGTACAGTGTTAGATTCTTTGGTCTCCACGAATTATTAAATAATTAACCATTCAAATTAATGAAGAGTTATAGTTTATATATAGTTGAAATCATGAGTCAATTGAAGCTAGACCACCATGGAAAACCTGGAAGCACTGGACGACCGTTCCGTCCTATTGTGGGACTTCTCAGCAATGCTCATCCACGATCCCTCTTCGCGAGATTCGAACCCAGGATCTACCAATCTCTCGCGCGAGCACTTAACGATAGACCACTGAGCCGGTATCCAACAGTGTTAATGTCTAACTTTAACCAATTTTGATTGATTAAGTGTTGATAATTTTCATTTTGTGTAAGGGTATCATGGTATGTATCTTAGTATTATAAATATGCATGTGCCACCACTGAGAGTTGACAAACCAGCGATACCACAGAACATACATTCTTAGCGATTTTCGATAATGATTGGTGTTATTTCTATATTAATTTAATGATGTGATTGAATTACTAAGATCAAAAATTGATTTTTCGGCCATGTTTTTAGTACGAAGAAAGTGATATCGTTATATTTCTCTGCTCTAACCAAAGTAGAAGAGATGGGGTTGGTTGAAATTAAAACTGCTTTTTGTATCTACATTTATTAGGAAATACGTTTTTACTACATCTTGTATATGCAGCTAGCTGTGGGATTCACGATGCGTGTTTGAACTTATTTGGTACTGGTTAACCAGATTTATTTACATCCCCAGTGATTAACATTCACATTGAGACCTAAGCTTGGTATCTTTCTGTTTAACTAAGTGAAAGGCTATCTGAACTCAATTGTTTGTGTGAGAATGCAGTGATACAATCAGTTGTCAAGTCTCAAATATAATAAAACGTGAGTCTTGTATTCCACCAAAAATCACATAAGACACTTGATCAAGGTAATCCTCTCAGTATGCATGTATGACAGTATAGATAACGAGAGGAAATTACAAACCTTCATTAAACTTTTGTTAATCTTTAAAACTGTGGTCTACGAACAAAGTTGTGCAAAATGTACTAAAATAAATGCAACCAAAATGAAAATAATAATTTTTACATTTATTCAAATAAAAGCAGTCTGTTGTTGTAAGCAGAAAGGGATGGTGTCTAGCAGTTAAATCCAAGATCCACGTTTCGTCTTATTTGGGATTCGTCAATCGAAGTTCTTTAGACAGTGACATTGAATTTAGCTCGCTAGTTTTGTGAATTGTTACGCTATTTTTCTAACAGATATTATTAGACGAAATCAGTTGATAAGATTGTGACTTTTCATACAATTGGGTGCTTGATACATTTACTACATGTTCCCATTTACTGCTTTTCTCGATGCACAATGTTAGATAAGGTAGGAATATGTTGGAAGAAAAGAGTAATTAAAAATGAAACAATAAATCATTCCATGAAATTATTAACTACTCAACTCAGGACTATTGATAAGTACAAACTACTTGGCTAGAGTTCCTATGATTGACGTGAACTGTGCTTAGGAATGTCGAGTGATATAATTTAGAATCAGTCCCAATAGCTCAGATACATTCACTCTTCGTCTAAATTTTTGCGCAGATTATCAAAATTATGTTATACTTTTATTTCATCCTCTCTTGTTGAATCCTATCCTCTCTCTTTAATCTTCTCTGCTATCACTGACACTATTTTGGTAATAAAGTTAGTCATTTCATCCCACTATGATGTCTTGATTTGACAACCGATGCCGATTTATCGTACTCTATGAGAGTAGGTTTTTAGGTTTAAATATTTTCTTTACATTATCGTTAGTTTCTGCAGGCAAATAATGTCACCTACTCTAAAACAGAAAAAAAAAGGAATTACAAGTTGGATTACAAGTTAGTCTGTACTTGTTAAACTTGCTTTCATAGAAAGTGTTTAGGTTTTATAAATACATAAATCATACATGATTTTGTATTGTTCATAATAATAGTCGTTTTAACATGTACCTATATATATGTTTATTTACATGATATTCTTGATGTTCATACAGTCCTCGATACTTGTCAGTATGCGCGGTTGTATATAGTACAAATCCTATTAATACAGGTCAATAATTTAATGCACTCTTGTGAATCACTACAAAGTTCCTGTGTATATATATGTGTGCGCGCTGACCTATCGATGAATCTATCTATTCGTTTATTTATATAATTATAAAATTCCACAACTGATTTAATGAGCTTTTCGTTCATACATCTTATTTTAAGACGCCATTCTAACTAGTTTGTTTTATTGCAATTACATTTGTGCACTAATCTTTTTTCATCATATAACCTTGACCTAGTTGTTTATTCTTCCTCCCTCCTTTACAAGTGCAATGGTAAAGCCCGACACTTTACATAAATAAACATAAATAAGACACACGGAGTAACCTCCTGGGTCAGTAGTACATTCACATTTGGTTAAATGTTCACTGTTCAAATTAATATATTATGAATAATAATGAATATTGTCTTGTGATGATTGAGTATGTTTGCGTTTGTGTGTGTGTGTTCTTACATATTGAATGATGTATGTTTTGTGTAAAAGTGAGTGATAGATTACGGACAATAAATCTTTCGAACGGTGGGTACACTGCGAGAACAGTCCAACATGTATTACCCTATCAGTGTGAAACATGTAATATGTAACTAAGAGACTTGCGTAAACTGCTGGTTTTTAGAACATTGGTGTCTTCGTAACATTGTTCGGATACCGGCAGAACAACAGAATAAAAAACACAGAATAGATATAAGATGCTAGACAAACTGTTTGATAAGTTTGTGATTCTTTGTCAAATTAGGACGTTGGAATATGTGATGATGATTCATCACAACTTGCCTAAGTGGAGTATGTTAGCTGGTGCAAGTGTAAATTGGAAGAATCGAAACTAAACATAGTATCAGTTCATGAAATCATGGACTGTTGGTCTTAATTTTGTTAAAAGGCGAAGAATACCTGATTTGGGTCCGTGCGAATAATTGCGATCAGTGGTTTAAGATGTTATTTGACATGGGTCAGAATCCGTCACAATGATGATAGTGCGCTCACTTTATATCTTACGCTAGATCTTGAGTTCTGGTATTTCTTCGTACATACCTTCCCACTCTGTCCTTTTTAACCCTTATTCCCAGTTCATAGTCTTTTTCATTATCATTGCTACTAAATTATTTCGTTCTCTTCTGCTACCCATAATGTTAATCTCACATCTATGAAATAATATAGAAGCTTATTTGTTTTATCTAATGTTCTTTCCTACTTTGTGTATTGTTATTTCTTTAGGTTAACAATACCGATATGGATTATCACGTATCTAGATTAATCTCTTTGGCTATTGCAGAAATTCTTGGCATTAAATCATTTCCATGTCCTCCATTGTACAGGTAACTCCTAATGTTGACTGCGTCAGTATTTCCTTTGTTCTAAACGCACCTATAAGTTTATGTTCTATCTTTTAATCGTAGATTTGTTATAAATGATGACTTTTTTTCTCTTAGGAGGACCAGACGTTTGAACAAACTTCTTTCAGTTTGCATAGTATACAATCATTTTCAGCTTTTGGTCATGTCAATAACTTTAGGATCATTATTTTACATCATTCTATCACTCTTAATATGTTGCTAGAATTATGTGTATAATCTATTTTATCAATCGCCAACTAATCCCCAATCTTCTGAATGGTGAATTGGCAATCGGTAATCACAATAGCCTCGACGTTTACATTTTCACATGAGGTTAACGGTCATCTATCAATGAAAGTTTTTGTAGTGCAGTTCGCGTATTTATTAAACAAACTATGTATGATCGACCTTCATTTCATAGGTGTATGTGTGTGACTCAAAATATTTATTGCCATTAATTTGTATGATTAATTAATCCTCTATAATAAAAGGTCTATTCAGGTGCACCTTGCTGACGACTATCAAATAGCACGAACCTTAGATTCACTGTTTTCTGTTTACTACCTCCGACCATCTAATACGGAGTACATGCTATCTGAAGTTACACTAGTGGTTATTTTTAAAATTTAATCAATAGGATTCAATTGGAACTAGACAGGACTAGACAATGACAACATTAATCATTACTTGGTGATTAATCACTTGTAAATATCCCAATCCTAAAGGTCACTCACGATACTAATCGGTCGATGGTGATAATGTCTTAAATGGTGAAGCTTGATCGAATCAATCAAGGAGAATCGGTTTTCCCAAGACTACATGTTCACCTTGTTTATGAGTGCCAGTTAGCACGAAACTGAGATCATGTATGATTTCCTGATGACTACCTTCAATTCCCGTAAATACTTTATTCCTGTCCCGTTGAAATTGTCAATATGCGATGTAACTGGGGTATGTCAGCTTTAAGAATTTCTTTGAATTTAAAATGATCTATTTTTGGACAAAATCTATAATGAATAACAATTTATTTAGAAAACAGCTTCTAAATAATTCGTTGAATATCTTACTATCTTTCTCTTTCCCTATCTTATCTTTTATTTCATTTCTAGTTGTTATTCATTCGATCTATTTTCGGACGGTGATAATTCACGTCTTCGACTTGCTTTATCATCTGGTATGGCTGATTGTTTACTACAAAATATTGCTGTAACAAAGGTTTGTTTTTTTGTTGCTTCCCTGTTGTGTTCTGTCATTTAATTATTTAATTTGTTCCATTGTACCTTTTTGTTGGATTAATTTTATTCAAAATTAACGACAGTTTACATTATCATCGGAATCCAATTGAATATCCATTGAAGACCACTAGGTAGGACTGTAAAAGTATGTTTCACTCTAATTTGATGAAACTTTTAAACATTGCCTGTACGCTTGTTTTACCTAAGAGTTGACTCCATGACTTTCAGAATCTACCGTGAGTACGAAACTTTTCGTTGAACAGATAGATAGGTGTACACTATTTTTGAGTTGATTGGCTATGTAAACTATCGTCAAAGTAGCAAAAAATCCACAAATAAAAAATTTGACTTATTTTCTGTCCTCATCAATATCTATTGTTAGTGTTAACTTCGTAATTTTCAAAAAAAGGAGAATAGTTTGGAGTTAGAAATACAAATCTCTAGGTTTCGACTTCGTGATCTAATGGTTAAACGCCCGCTTCGAGACCTAAGTTGAATCCTCGTTGGGGTTGTAGCTGCCTACTACTGAATAGCCCTATGATGGGACGAAACAACTGTTCAAGGCTGTCTGGCTTCTAATAGTTTGCTAACTAAGGTCAGTTGATCACGTGAGCAGTGAAATTTAACAATCTGTAAGATCTTATGGCACCTAAAATAAGACGATTGTTCGTTCACTGTTCAGCAATTAATGTTAACCACAATAAATTCCACTTTAATATAATAGTGATAATAGTAATAACAGTATGAACAAATGACTCGTAAGGATCTGATGTGGTTTTAGTTTGAACCTATAATGGTTAGATTATCCCGATGTTGATATTTGCACTGAATTTTGATCAGTGTTATTTACATCCATGATTCATCCAACTGACAAAGAGCGCACCATAATTTTCGCAGCAAGCTACCTTCTGTTTAATCCATAAAAATTGTCTAAACTTATATTTTTCTAAACCTAATTGTCAGCAACCGTTAAAGGATATGCAATGACTGGTGTGTTCTTTTCTATCTTCATGTGAATGCTTTATAAAGAGTTGTTTACTTTCAAAACACTTTCTTCATAAAGTAACAACAGTCGAAAGAAAACAATGAAAACCTAAGTGGTAGACACTCAATATTAATTGTTCTATTCAAATTCGTTGTAGCTCGTCCGTACAGCACATACAATTTTATCATTTGTCAAACTTGGGACTTTCATATCTCGATGAGTTGTAGTCAAATTTATTTATTTATTTATTTAAACACATAAATATTGGTACAAGGGAGCACCAGATATACATGCGCCGCACAAATCTCATTTGATTTGTGTGAGGGCTGTGATCTTGCGCTAACTGAAGCAGGTGGTTTTCTTAGGGTGCCACACCCGGAGCCTTTGACCTAAAGGTCTGATCCACAAGGCAGTGGAGAATCGTAAGGAGATGCAGTCCCATGGTAGCCGGTGACCAACGATTGATTTATACGCCATTTGTTTCCTCAGGGTACTGGAGTCCATGTGCATCATTAGTTTGTAATCAAGGTTTTCCAACTCCCCTAGGTGAACTTTCCGTGTCCACCAACCCAGTTGAAGCGCCAGATATTTGCTTTTCGTCTTCTCAATTCCGTAAACAACACCCGTGGTGCGAGAAGTCAGTGAGTAGGACTTCCCTGACAGAGGCTATATACGCGTGGCCGTTTGAGAGATGGCGGGTTCTTCCCACTCGGCTGTACCAGGGCATTTAGGGGCTGTAGTCAATCTACACAACATGATGACATAATCATCTTTTAATAATGAAATGTAATAAATGTTATAGCAGAAAAACGTGCGAGAATATAAAACAATAAAAAAAAATCAATGAAAAAACTTTCCTTCAGTCTAATTTTTCTTTATACACTGCTTAACAATCAACATACTTTATACAACAACATACTCTTCAAAAAAAAATTAGAAGTGTTCAATTCTTGCGGTTGTGAGTTTCAATGAGGCTTAATAATTAACTGTGTTGTAATTGAATGGATGAATGAATAACTGATTTCAGCGTCATTTTTTTAAACTAGTGTTTGAAAAAAAAGTGAATTTTTCTGTTTACAAATAGATCTGTGTGTGTGTGTGTTGATGTATACATTCAGTTATTTATTATCACTGTACCCCTATATAGTAGGTACTTGCATTGATTTATTGTGTACATCTCAATTACTATGTACAAATTTTCTCATAAAGAGGGAGGGAGGGAGGGAGAGTTAACTGAATTTATGCTTGTCTAGCTTCTTTTTTTTGACGATTAAAATTTTAATTAGTTGATCTATGTATTGTATAGTTGTAGCCTTAAGACAACAATCTTTTATAGTCTGGTTTTGTTTAATTGACTACCTGAGTCCCCAATCATTATGATTATTATTATTAATACATATGTAAAACTGGTTCCACATACATAGATACACACACACACATTCTTCTAATTATGGTAGTGATTTCTCATTCCATTTTCTCTTGTTCTGTTCTGTTTGTTTGTTTATTCATTCTTTTAGTTTGTATATTTTCCCATGGGATTGGAAATTTATTTAATTTTATTACTTTAACGTCAACTATAACTCTATACACCGATTGAATTGTCGTTGTATATCACATCTATTTGTCATATATTGTTATGCCCCGATAATAATAATAGTGAATGGTAACTGGGATTCATTTATGGACTAGTGTTATGCATATAATTTTCTATCGTATGATTGCTAAGTAACTAAACTATTTATATTCATGTTACCCTTATGATGAACTTGATTTTGAACTATAAACTATTATTATACGATTGACCATTCTTGAGTTATCCCTAGTCTATCAATTACTGTCTACCACATTCACAGCCACATTTGGCTAAGTCTTGTAGAAATGTTATTTTCTATTTTATTGGTACGATGTGGTCAGTCTGTTTGGTATATAAACTAAGTATACTTGAAATAAATAATTCATATTGCAAAGGCTGTTACTGGTGTTCTGGACTTAACTGGCTGGACTAGGCAGAAAGCAGGATCGATACGTACTCTAGACTGCTCGTACAGTTTTCGCGTGTCACTGTTCCAATCGATAATTCTCTGCTTTCTGATTGACGGTCTTATCACGTCATACATTAACTGGGTATCCACTCGGCCACAAGTTATAACACATATATTTTATGCAGATTAATACTATTAGGTTAAAACCTAGATTACTCAAATCATATATTATACATTAGTTTATTTAGAGGTATATATTATAAAATATGATTTTCTTTTTTCTTTTCTTCGCCTTGGTTTTTAGGATTCCAAATCTTTTATTGATACCTGTGGTAATGGTCAAATTGATCGTGGTGAAGAATGTGATCCGATTGTTCGTCGAACTCTAAGTTATTCTTCAAACTTTACTAATCCAATGTCTTGTTGTAATTTGGATACATGTTTAGCTTCTGTATGGGCTGTATGCACACATGGTCCATGTTGTCATCAATGTCGTTTAAAACAAAAAGGTAGTTTATGTCGTCCAGCATTTGATCAATGTGATCTACCGGAATTTTGTACTGGTACCCATGTAAGTTGAATTGTGTTTCTTTACTTAGTAGTTTTATTTATGTGTCCGTTCGCAGAATCGGGAAAGGCGGGTGGTGAGTAATACTACGTTTAGTGTTGTGTAGTCAACTTTTGTCTGATTTAGAACAGTGAGCATTGATTTGTATTAGCATCCCTATTTTGTTGATAGCATTAGTCCTTTATACTGACATCATGATGTCAAATCCCGCAATTTTCTCCTGACTGCGTTCTATCAATAAAATAACTAGAATAAGCACTTTGGCATTTCAGTAAACTTTTTTTTATATTAGATAGGTTAAAAGCTATTGGTAAAAAGCGTTACTTCATTCCCTATGTTTTTCGATGCTAGTCGATCCTTGTTTCTGTATCTATTATAGTTGCAAAAGAACTAATGATCTATATTAAAATTGATTATGAAATATTTCTTTACTTGATGACTAACAGATTCTTTGCTAGGTTAATCGTGAAGTTTACTTTTTAATGCAGTTCACTTAAACGGTTGGTGCCTTATTTTGGTCTAAACTCATACGCTAATTATCAATTTTCGTTGTGTTACATGATGATTAGTAGTATGTAACATATACACCACCCCCCTAACCATCTGAGATGAAGATCCACATATTTATTAACATCTTTATATAGTATCCTACATCTAATTTCAAGACTAATCACTTATTTGCTCCATCATACTTAAGTAATACATACTTCTATAACACATATATTAGTAATAATAAGAGTAATACACTTGTCATTATTCGATCAATTTGTACTTATTACATAATATATGTTTAGTCACATAATCCTTCATCATTATTATCAATGATTTATCAGTTATATTGATTTTTTTGATACTTTTCATGTATACATATAAATACTACTGTCTCTTACACCTCTGTCACTATGATGTTTGAATCGACAACTGCATCTCTGTGCTAATGTGGTATGACAACTCGAACTGATGTACGTACGTACGTAGTTCTACATTATGACTGACTGATAAGAGTAAAGTCCTACAAAAATCTGATCTTCTTTTCGGTGATACGTTTTCTGAAGCTGTACAATCGTATTTGTAGACAGTTTATATACATGTATTATGGTCGATAGCGAAATAGTAAAGTTTTACAAAATTGTCGAAAATAATTAAATTCATTTAAGTATTGAGTGTGAAAGTGAAAGAAAATGGAGTGGTATGGTATAATATAATTAAAATTAACAAAAGGTTTCATTTATTGTATATAACAATGGTAACCTCAAAAAAGAAGTTGTATATGAACCTGTTATTGGACACCGGCTACTACCATGGAATCGCACCACCTCCACTACCTTGTGGATTGAACTTGTAGGTCAAAGGCTGGTGTAGTGGCCCCCTAAGAAAACCATCCGCTTTGGTTTTAGTATAGAGACAGTATCTCAGCCTACACGCGGATTGACTAATAACTTCTTTGTGTGACATATACATATTTTGGCACTCCTTTGTAACAATTTTTGGGTCTACATAGATTATGTATTTATTTACATGCATATCTCTTGTATAATGTTTATTTTTCGTTCAGCCATCTTGTCCATTAGATTTATATTTGGAAAATGGTTCCCCGTGTTTGACACAATCAACACAATCACTACTTGGTACTGTATCCGCATCGTCGACATCATTGTCAGCCTTATCCTCCTCATCCACTACAACTACTAGTACTACAGTTGTACAGAAAAGCAATAATTCATCATCATCACAGTTGAATTATTTAGTTGAAAATCATAAATCATTATGCTATCAAGGTCGTTGTCCAACACGTCATAGTCAATGTGAAATGATTTGGGGTGAACAAGCTACAGAAGCGTCTGATTATTGTTTTCATTTACATAATACTAAAACTGACGGAGCTTGTGGTGTACAAGGACAGCATTGTACTATTGAGTTAGTTCATTTCTCACATTATATTACATATGTCTTGTGCTTTTTTCCTTTAATTCTGTTAGTTCATTCATTTTTTGTTAGGTTTTATTTACACAAAGATTATTATAACGTTTTCTGCATTGTATTATATGTATACAGATGTTTTTCTGACGCTAATTCGTGGGATGTCTTTAAGTATGAGTATTGAACACTATTTCACTCTGTTCCTTATTTATTATATTGTTTATCCCCTACTCAACTGTAGCTGGTACTTTGACATAGTGGTTAAGCTTGGATGTCATAGTGACCCAGCTGAATTATACTGACTAGAACATTAGTTCTTTTAGGTCCTACTATACCAAGTAAGTCATTTGAAAAGAGCAGTAAAACTAAAAGCACTCTCCCACGTCATAAGACTACCCCTAACCCAGGTTGCTTTTCAGGTACCTCGAGAAGAAGCATAATCCTATAGTGTAGACAACTGGAAAGCAATACCATTTCGCTATGATCACTGTTGATCCCAGCCGAAGTACACTATTAAGTTGATCTTCATCATAGACTGAAGAACTACTAAAAACACAGTAGACAGCTGTTTGCTTTATTGTCAGATTCTTTAAAAGTAAGTATAGTCACAACCTCCAATTTTCATGAACTACTCATTTTTTCTGTTCAAATTGACATGAATAAACTGGTGCGTTTCCTAGTTTTCAAACCTAACTAATTTCATCAGGAGCCACTTTAAACGATGAAATTATATAGATTCATTGGAATAGTTTAATAGAAACATATGTTGAGTAGCAGCTCAATGCTAAACTTTGGATGACAGTAATAATACTTAACCTCATGAATTCAGATGGGTTTTTTATGTAAGTTTACAATGTTGTTACTCTACTTTTTTCTTTTATATCATTTCTCCTTCACTCTCTCATTCTGCTTCATATCTTTAGACATGCAAAATGTGGCCTTTTACAATGTCAAGGGGGTAGACCTAGACCAGTTTCATTGGAAGCACAATCTGGTCAACCATTTGTTACGTATACAGAACATCAAGGACGTCAATTTGAATGCAAGTAAGTCTTCAAGAAAATGTCTCTACACATAATAACTTCACCAATGAAAAATGGGTCTCTTCTTTCGTTTACCTTTTTTGTTACTCCTAATGGTTGAAAAATGCAATTAATGGTTATAGTAATGGTATGCATCCTTCATTGAAACTATCTATGAATAGCCTGTGTAGCATAATCATTATATTCTCAACTATTTACTTGAACCCAGAATATGTATGTGCTAGTAAGATCTCAAATTACATAGTTTTCTTTACTTTTTTATTAATAAGTGGTACTCCGAATGTGTAAGAAAGCCTGTGTTAACTTTTCTCTGTTCATAGTTTCATACTAACCTTTGATTATTATTTGATTGACTTTTCTGGGTTTTAGTGTGTTATTTTTATTGGGCATCAAGATCGTATATATTGCATTATAAACAAAGGTTGTTTTTAGGTATTATTACCAGGGTTTGACTTGATAATTTCGAATAAATTGAGCATTAGGTAGATTGTTATAAATCAAATAATATATTTGTAATTTCCCAATGAGTAGAAAAATTAAATTTTCTGACGTTTCATGACTCAGTGTAAGCCACTTCTTCAGAGAATGTTCAGAAATTATTTATTCTCTGAAGAAGTGACTTACACTGAGTCACGAAACGTCAGAGGTTTTGTTACAATTTTGAATATTTTTTGATTATCAAGCTTTTTCTTTGTTCCTGAGTTTTATCTCTAACCACATTAAGGATTGTTATTAAAATGCTGTATACTAGTAATTCGGTCTACCTAATGCGAATAGATACTGCTCAGATTAGAAGAATCGCTCGGAATTCATAATTAGCTGTCACAAAATGAAACAATAATTGACTACTCAACAATCTGCATCAATGACTCTACCGAACTAAAGCCGAAATCTACAGCTCTGACGCTGCACACGTAGAGTGAATGTTTCATTGGTGAAAGCATTCAATTTTCAGCGTTTAAGCTTCAGGTTCTATTTACTTAAATTTTTACATGCCTACCTAGATGGATGCTCCATGCCCACTAATCTGGTTCGCGCGCCGGATATTTGATCTCCATTCTCTCAATTTCATAAACAATACCCCTACACATATCCCAACAATGACTAACTCTAATCCTGATTATCGGCAATAAAAAATAACAAACCCTTACTTAATATCTTCATGTCTGTTAAACAAGTTAGTGACTATCTGGGCGTATAATCCATTGATGTTTGCAATAGTAAATATTTAATTTTTTTTTGTATTTGGATATCAACACTGGGATATGACTTGCACATTCAACTGATGAGTTTTGAATAGGATGAAACGCTCATCCTATTTTCCATTTTTAAGCCATGTACCTAGTATACTAACACTGGTCTCTGTACAATTTCTCCCTTTTTTTTCTCTTCTACTTAAACTGTAATAAAATTCTCTAAATTTATTTCTATATTGTAATTTTATCCTTGTTTATTGGTTTCCCCTGTTTATCTATCTATTTATCTAATTCGGTTCATTTGTTTATATTTACTCTTAATTTACATCCTACACAACTTTTTCATTCTTATCTTCACCCCCCCCTCTTTGCTTCATGTTTGCTACAACCTGATCAGTTGTAAACATTTGTTTGTTTATTATAATCTTTTTGTGTCAAAATGGAGACATACCCTATTGTGTTTATTTACTAATGTGTTTAATTATTCTCATTACCTATATTCTCTCTACTTTTATTTGTGTTCTTTTTTTCGTACATTTTTACTGGGAAAATTATGTAGAATGGTGTGGTGAGACTATAATCTATGAACGGACTAATCAGATCGAAGATTACAACTTTTGGATTTTGACGCGAAATTGATTCATCCGTTTGGCTAAATAACATATTAGCATCATAGATGATATCAGTTCGTGGTTAAGAAAGCTGACTCTAATTCTTAAGTCTTATGTTCAACACTAAGTGTAATCCTAGTTGCTTACATTAATTTATAATCTTCTTTTTATCTTGATAATTAGATGAATATTCTCAAGATCACTTTAGCGCATCGTTCAAAGGTCATCCATAAATTATAGTCTCGCCAAATGATGTTGATGTTACCACTATTAATGTGTTTTTGTGCAACAATTATAATTAGCAAGTTGTAATAACGCGCGCGAGACTGGTAGGTTCTGGGTTCGAATCTCGCGCGGATGCGCACTGCTGAGGAGTCCCACAATGGGACGAAACGGCCGTCCAGTGTTTTAAGATTTTCCATGGTGATCTAGCTTCAATTGACTCATGATTTCAACTATGAAAAATACTAAAATCTCCACAAAACCCTTTCTATTTGTAATATTCTTTTCTTCTTCTGTTTTCTAGTGCCTATCTCAATTTGCTTTATCATATATCTATATGTTCTTCCTTTTTTTTCTATTTTGGTTAAAAATAATTTGTACTTTAAAAAAATACATTACTAGTTGAAAGTGCTTTTGACTCATGGTGGTGGGAGATAGTCGACAGGAAATACTGCTTGACCTAAGTTTCATCATATTTGGTAATACTCGTGAGCACGGTGTTATAATAATCTTGAGAGAATTGGTGTCCCATGTCAGATTCGAACTCCCAATACCCAGACTCAAAGTTAGAGACGTTACTACTAAGCTATTTGGTTCGCTACTGACCTGTTGTTGGACTGTGTTAGTATTTAAAACGTGTTAGTTTAGTTCGGTTATTTATTTATTTACTCGGAAGAAGTGACTTACATTAAAAAAAGACAATCAACTCAGTAGATATTACAGTATATGCGATAACTACCAGTAGGAACAAGCGGGAATTATGTGGTATTGTGTGCCACATTGCAAATGGTTATAATAATATCGAGCTGTCAAAATTTAGACGTTAACAGTAATATCTATTTGGACTAAGCCTAACGGTTTTGAACCTGGAATCTAATAGGAACGTATGCCGTTTTGACTCTCTAGGACTCAATGATATAAAAACGTGATTTTAATCTATCACACGATCAATATCTTGTGTGGGAAGCAAGTATAAATTTTTTTTCAAGAAAAAGGCATGTTGACAGATCGATACTGCCTGGTTGGGGTCAATATCATGATCGTAATCAGTGGTTAGGGATGTTAGATGGCATTGACCAAAATCGGACACAATAGCACAGATATATTCATCCTCTTTCTTACCTTAGATAGTGACTTTCAGTATCATTTCATTTTATCTTTTCAGAACATATTCTCATTGTTTAGTTTTCCTGTGTACAATACTCCTACTTCTATGTTATTCATCTTTGCAATCTGATCTTATTGTCGTAGTGTGATAAGATAACTTTGGTTAGCGCAGATTTATGCCATACTATACATTGATTATGACCAACTAATTAACTCTATTGATATTAACAATGCATTCAACTACTTCACTGTCTATCACTAATTCAGGCTATGATGCAAGCCAATCCTGAAGCAGCGTTTTGCATTTTCAGCGAGATAATCGCATCCCAAACATTCTTGCATTGTTGCTTCTGAGCACCTGGATGATAGGGAGTAAAGTAGTTGAATGCGTCGACCGCCTTACTTATCTTGGGAGTCTCACCAATCTTGATGGTCTGGTGTCTGACGAAATCTTGGCAAGGATTTAGTAGGGTCAATTGGCTTCTTCCAACTTGCGTCACTTGTGATGTACGCGCGATGTCCATCTTCTAACCAAAAGTCGACTTTACTGCTTACCAGTATATATATATATATATATATATATAATTTCTGTTAGGGAATATACAGTAAAGAAATAAGTTACTCCATATAATCACTTTTTACTCCAAGCATAAAAAGTCAACGAGGACAATCATAGGGAAATCGGAAAATGATACTGTCGTTAACATTTATACGTATGAGTTAGTATGAAGTGGAACAGTTCTAGTATTATCACTTGGATGCTGACTCAATAGTCTAAGCGTTTGTACGTGAGACCGAATGTTCTGGGTTCAATTCCCATGTACGGGATTGTGGATGCATATTGCTGTAGAGTTCTATACTAGGATGAAACGGCTATCCAGTACTTCCAGGATTTCAGTAGTGATCTAGCATTGATCAATTCATGATCTCAATAAAAAGTTCTATTATTTTCGTTCATTATTTTTTATTATCATTACTATTTCATATGGCGAATTATTTACTCATTCTGTGAATTTTCTTCGACCCTTATTTCTCTATTACTGTCGCTGTTGCGTTTTTTTTCTATGTCCATAATCTAACAATTAATCATTTTCAATTGATTAGTAGTTGAGTTTGAATTGATACAAAACATTCTGCACACACACACACATTTATTATTTGTTAGTGTTGCCTATGTGTTATTCATTAATGAAAAGACTTGCTCATCTTTGTCTCTGTGCCAAATAAAGAATACAATTCTCTGTTTTGTTCGCTACACGCAACAATTATTAATACTACTCTGTTTGAGAGCTACCGCTGACAACTACGTAAATATACACTTATATTTTTGTTGTTGAACGGGTTGAATGTTGGAACATCCCAATCAAAAAAAAAATCCTCAGATCCTTAATATTTTTTTGACACTTTGATTAGGCCAGTTATGTTTTGGAAAAGGGAGATTTTATTCTTAGATAAAAAGAAAAAAGAAAATACCATAACAGACACTCCGTACACCTTGTTATCTTCATTATTATTGTTATTATTATTTTATGGGGTTTGGACACGCATTTACCGGTTTTTCAATAAAATTTATGACATTAATTTATTACTTCTATTCAATTTATAAACCAACAAACTAACTTAAACTAGTTGTCATAGTTATTTTAAGCGTTTGTTCGTTTGTGTGTGTGTGTGTATGTGTGTACACGCCCCTGTGCACTTTTGTCTGAGAGACAAGGCGATTAAACTAGTACTACTAGTAGTAGTAGTAACAATTGTACACTGTAAGTAGTATCGTAGTATCAATACTAAATTTGTTCAAAATAACTTGTTCCTTCCGTGTGTTAGTCATTAAAGAATTTTATTCCCTTTTTCTGTATGTTTGTCTGTTGCTTTTGAAATTTCTGTTATTTTAACCGATCATAAAATTGTTTCCATGATCATAATATAAGGCACAATGGTGGTGGTGTTATTATGTTTATTTATTTTCAGATTATTGTTTGTTTATCTATGTGACTACTGTTTGTTTGTGTGTGTGTGTCTGTGTGATTGAGTTAAAGAAATGGAACGTTTTTAGTTTCACACTTAAAAAAATGATTTATTTTAATAATAATAATAATAATTCTGATATTCCTGAGAAAGATGATCCCATCTTCGTTAGTTGTTTTCTTTTGAAAAAGTTCTTCCCTTAATCCATTTTTATAATCCATTTTTGGAGGCTTATTATGTAAGCTAATCAGCTATGATATGATATTACTTATACAACTGACTGAAGAGGGAATGAGACAGCCTACTTCAATTGATAGATAAATTAGATAATAGTTGCCTAATATTACGAATTGAATGAAATAGTAAAATGTGACTATAGGTTTAACCCATGATGTGGGGGGGGGGGCTGATGTTGTTAGCATACACTGTCGGGAAGTAGTCCCTTAGTTGAACAAAAAGTCGGCTATTCATTATTTCTTGGTTTTTATTGATGTAAATTATATTCTAAAGTCAAACACTTTGGATTTGATGGATCACTGAATAATTACCAATGTTATATTTCTTTTAAAATTATTGTTGACTTAATCCTACCAATCAAGTTACAGTGTGGCCATTAGTATAAGTAATGTTTTTGACGTCGCGTACATTATGTTTATGGAAATAAGGACTAGAGAAACACAATATTAATCACTTTTCAGTGATCAATAAATTGCAAATATCTCATCCCTATACGAAGTCAGTTGCGACCTGAATTTTTTGAGACCTGAATACCTCATTTGTAATGTATTCGACTTTGAAGCAACCTTGAGTCATATAGAGAACATCAGTTCACAGAAGATTTCCAGTGAGCCATGCTAAGTTAGTACAAGGTTTCCAACGGACTGTCTCCGGTCGCTTGCCAAAATCGAACAATCCATACAAGTCTATCGTACTAACGAGTTCTTAATTTCCCTTAAGTTTTAAGATAAGTATTTTTTCACTTTTCCATACTTCTCCAAAATACCCCACTGAATAGGTTGCTTCTCCTCCTAAAATTGAAACAGAACTGACGTCTTTCAACTTCCAGATGATGGCCGGATGCAGTCGACAGGAAATCCTGGGCCTAGGTTTCATGCTGTTTGGCACCCATCAGCAAAGTGTACCTGTAATCTTGAGGAAACTAATCTTAGTTAAAAAACCATTAAAAATCAAGAAGGACTGGACAGCAATGCCCATCCACTAACGTGTCACCGGAACTATAACCCAGCTTCTTGAGTCCTGCTGTCAAACTCCTAACTTGCAGAACATTAAGCTGGCACCCAGTTGTCTATCTGTCTAACTCCAATTTGTTTTATAGTTAAGATCATGAGTCAATTGAGGCTAGACCACCATCGAAAACCTGGAAGCACTGGATGGCCGTTTCGTCCTATTATGGGACTCCTCAGCAGTGCGCATCCACGAACCCGCTCTCGCGAGCGAGATTCGAACCCAGGACCTACCAGTCTCGAGCCGGAGCCCTTAACCGATAGACCACTGAGCTGGCATCCAACGGTGTTAATGTCTAACCTCAACCAATCCACGAATTTTGTTTTGTTAGCGAACGTTTCATTCAATTGACTGAAAATTTAAACCAAACCGTTGAATACTAACTCAGCGATCTAAAGGGTCGGCAGTAACTGAGACACCTAACAGGTCCTGAGTACCATCTCTAGTTCGTCCTCATAAAGAATCTTGTATTTGAACGAAACAGTTGTCCAGTGTCTCCTAGATTTTAATATAATACATCATTTGATATTATTACTTTATGAGTCCCACGGACCAATCGGTCCTGGTTTCGAATCTCGCGAGGCGTGATCGTGGACACTTATTGCTGAGGAGCCCTATACTAAAACGAAACGGCCGTTCAGTAGTGTTTCTATGGTGGTCTAGCTTTAGTTGACTTATGAATTCATCTATTAAATTACCACAATATCCACAAAACCCCTCTCTAATTTTACTTTTTTGTTTATTTTGTTACATAGATATCTGTCTCATACATCTAAAGTTCGATTTGTCCCAGAAGGCGCATCATGTGCGCCTGATCGTTATTGTTTTCATCAAGAATGTGTACTACCACATGTTGTTTTCCAATCAAACTGTCCAACTGGTCCAATAAATAAACAATTAGAAAATGGACATATCATCTATCAAAATGTGACATGTTCTGATCATGGTGTAAGTGAACATTGGTGTTTTTTGGAGGGAGTTGGAACAGATAGTATATAATAGGCATTGTGATTGTCTAAGTGTATGTATATACATACGTAAAGTTTTCTTATGAAATAAATAAATACGTTTCCAGTTTGTGGTTATGGAGATTATTGAATTTCGTTGAAATCATGAACTGATAAATGTTAGAATATCATTGAAAACCTGGAAGCAATGAAAGATCGTCTCGTCTCAGTATGCGACTCCTCAGCAGTGCTCATTCACGATCCCGCACTTGGGATTCAAACCCAGCACTCTCGGTCTCGGCAACAAACGCCTAACCTCTAGACCACTGAATGGGCGTCAAACAGTGTCACTTTCAAACTCCAATCACACCACCATCTTCCTTTGTCTTCGGTGGGTAGCTGCCTCAAACTCAACACAGTTAAGCGTTCGCGCTTGAGGCTGAGAGTGCCGAGTTCTAATCCTTCTATCAAGATCGTGGATCCACCCTGCTGAGGAGGTTCATACAAGTACGAAACGATCGTTCATTGCTTACCTCATAATACTGACCATATAAAGAAATATCTAAGTAAATCTTACTGAAAGATTGGAGAGAGACAGTAAAATAATGTAAATTTTAAAGATTTTATCAAAGATCTATTTTTGTTACAATTAACTGTATGTAGGCTAAAAAAAAGTGTCAAAGTGAACAGAGTTTAATCATCTAAATAATATTTAAGTTTTTATCTTTCGGTGTCTCTGAAACATATGATGTGTGCAATTCTTTTAAAGAAAGCAGACATAGAGAGTAAGATTTCCGACCCTGACAGGGTTGACACTTGAATTCAACTTATAGGAAGGAGAGCGGTTGGAAATACTGCTCTCATATCTCATCTTATAATGATTTAAGTTTACAATGATTTATAAAGATTGAATACAATGATTGTGAAAGTACTCCACCTTTTTCATGCTTGCATTCAGAATCAGAAGTATTTTCTTTGATTTGCCTCAAATAATTTGTTCTTATTAAAAAGTGCATTATCTGAATTAATGGTATAAATAATGAACTTAACCTCATAAGACTACATTTTGTTCTAGAATGACAAACTGTTCATGTGCAAGATGACATATAGACGATGTGTAGATGGCAAGATGTGATTGTTTCCAATCACATAAAAATCAATAACTCATTGAAAAAATTACTTGATCAATCATTTATTAAAGTCCAGGTTATATATCAAGAAATGAATTCAGTCAGTGAGAATTCCTTTGAAGCTTTTTTTAAAATGATCAACTGTATTTGAGCAGCCAAAATCAATAAAGACTAAATTCGGTCGTAGTAGTATGCTTATCTGTGTAAATTATAGCTAGGAAATCTCTAAAACAATAAAAGCTGAAGTTTTTAAAAATTACCTAACAATAATATCCAAAAGGTATATTATATCCTATCTATAACTAATGATTGTGGTATATACATGCAACTGAGTGCTGACATTCACATTGAATCTGGTACCGAGTACTTACTTACTTACACCTGTTACCCCTCTTGGAAGAACATAGGCCGCTTACCAGGATTCTCCATCCAACTCAATCTTGGGCAATCCTTCCTAGTTGCTATTCAATTTTTTTCGATATTTGCCTTCAATTTACGGCGCAATATGTTCCTTGGTCTTCCTCTTTACCGTTTCCCTTCAGGATTTCAAGTTAGCTTTTGCCTTGTGATGCAGTTTAATGGTTTCCGCATTGTATGTTCTAATCACCTCCAGCGTCTTTACCTAATCCATAAAACAGTACATATAGCTTTGAACTACCGATAAATGATTACTTCCAAATTAGTTATTTATTCATTTTTCTTAAAAAGAAGAAAATTTGAAAAAGGTCTCACTTAAGATATTAAATAGGTAGAATATATTTGTGAAATCTCAGCCGATGAATTTGAAGTAAATCCAACGTTTCGCCTGACAATCTGATCTTACATCAACTCGGCGCCCAAATACTGTGAAACTATTTATAATTCCTTGAAAAAGCTTGGACCGAATTGCCAGGCGAAACGTTGGATTGACTTCAAATTAATCGGCTGAGATTTTACAAATATATTATTCCTATTTAATGTTCTACATCAACTCGGGGCCGGCTGTGAAACATGGCCATTAAGAGTAGAAGATACTCGTAAGCTACTAGTATATGACCACAGATGTCTTAGAAATATTGCTCGCATCTGCTGGGATCACCAGGTAAGTAATACTGAGGTTAGACACCGGGTATTAGGGAATGATGGTAAATCAGTTGATGAGGTGATGAATCTTCATCGACTGAGATGGTTAGGCAACGTGTTACGTATACCTGAACACCGATTAACACGACGCTCTATGCTGACCGGTGTAGGGGATGGTTGGAAGAGAGTTAGGGGTGGCCAAACCAAAACATGGCATCAGTGTTTGAAGTCACTAACTTCTAGTCTGAGTCATGTTGGCAGGTGCAGACTACCTGGTTGGGGTCCGTGTGATTATCGTAACCAATTGTTGGAGACTGTGGGTGACATGGCTCAGAATCTATCACAATGGCGTAGGTGTATACACTCTTTATCTTCCCTTAAACCTTGAGATTAAAATAACTTCATATCTGTCTTTCTTCCTGCACTATATCCTTATATACAACCTATAATTTATATACTACTACCACCACTAAATTAATTACTTCTATGAACCCGGTGTTCATCTTGTTGTGCTAACGAGGTATGGCAACTTGGACCGGATCATAAATGTGCCTGGTCCTACGTTGTAGCTGACTGATTGACTGACTGGACTCAAATACTGTAAAACTATTCGCTCTAATTTAGATGAAAGTTCTTATAAAGTATCATTTAATTGTAAATAAATTTTATTTGTTTGTTTATTATTATTTTTTGTTCAAGTTATGTACCAATGCTGGTTTCTGTTTATGTCATCCTGAATGGACTGGTAATGCTTGTGAATTACCATTAGTTATTACTAATCAATCTAATAATATCACAAATGATCAAAATGATATTTTATCAAATTCATCATTATCATCAATAGTTTCAAGTCAATCAACTATTATTATGAATCCATTGAGTTCAGAAGTTATTCATTGGATATGGGATTATTTAAAACAAATGCAAAAATCTTATGGAAATTCTCGAAATTTTCAACTTAAACGATTTAGTATGTTTGTTTTGTTTTTTATTCATGTTTATTCACAATTACCTTATGTATTCAGTTCAATTGGTAAAGTGTGTGTGTATATATAGAGACAGGGAGAGTACGAATCAGAAGGGGTTTTGTGGAGATTTAGTATATTCATAGTTGAAAGCGTGAGTCAATTGAAGCTAGACCACCATGGAAAACTCACTGAAGACTATTGGTGAACGGTTGTTCAACTTCGTGGATCAGTTGAAGTTAGACATTAACACCGTTGGATGTCGGCCGGCTCAGTGGTCTATCGGTTAAAAGCTCTGGCTCTAGACTGGTAGGTCGTGGGTTCGAATCTCGAGAGTGTGGGATCGTGGATGTGCACTGCTGAGGAGTCCTACAATAGGGCGAAACGGCCGTCCAGTGCTTTCAGGTTTCCCATGGTGGTCTATATTCAATTGATTCACGCTTTCAACTATGGGAGTACGAATCGTATTTCTAGTGTGTAAGTTCATTTAGTTAAGTCGATATATAAGGAAGAGAAGTAATATTATTATCAACCTGACCTGAACATTAAGTGGATTTACAGAGTTCAAATCTGTAGTCGGTTTGGTCATTAACCAATTCATTAAAGTATAAGCCACGGCACTTTCTATAATACAATATAACCAAGTTTCGTTGTCTATTAAAAATAGGTTTTTGTATTAAGATGATATTTCACGATTTAATTTAAAGGATGTCTAGTTCATTACTTCATTTTTTAATGAAAGTAGTCCTATCATGGTAAGGTTTTCCAATAGATTGTCCTTTGAAGAGGCTATAAGAATGTGAACATACAACAATACTTCCCTATGAAATCACAGGTCTAAAAGTAAATTTGGCTAGCGAGAATATTAGTGGAGTCTAAGAGGTGCGTTTCATCCTGTTTGGGACTCGTCATCTGAGTGTACCTGAACTCAGTGTTGAATGCTTCAGTGTAAACACCCACATTTGTCGGCAGCTGCGTTCAGCTGACGAGTCCTAAATAAGGCAAAATTGCTTTCTTGACTTCTTTTATTAACCACTACCCAACTTTAATAAGGATGATTTGTTCGTTCAGTTTCTTTCACTCGGATAATAATTTTCGATGTTTTACAAAGCCTGATTTACCTCGGATCAATTCATCTTCGACTTCGTGAGAATAAACAACACAACTAATTCGGACGATTTATTCTATGTCATTGTGTTTGTCACTGTAGTTAGTATGACATCTCTCTGACCTTGACATTAATACAAGTAAAGTATAAACCAGATTTGTCCTTTCATTGTCTGACAACAATCAATATTTACATGCTATTAAGGTTTCGGTCAAAAAAATAAACAAAGCGGGAACACTAATTAGTAAACTCATATATATACGGTCGATTGCCAGAGGGGCGAGTGGGTATAGTGTCTGGTTAATAGATTAGTGAATCATATTTCTTTCGTTTGATTAGTCTAGGAATGTTCGACATATATATATATATATATATATATATATATATATATATATATATATATATATATATATATATATAAACTAGAAGGCAACAACTGTTCAATTACTCTCTATCTAGTTTTTACTCGTTCTCTAACTGAATTGTTGACATTTTTGATAAAACTTATAGTCTGTTACTTGATAGATAGAACTCAATCACCATTAAAGTGTAGATAAACACGACACTGGCCAATAAACGATCAATCTAGGTATCTCAGTCTTATAGGAAGTCAGTCTCGACTTGATGAATAGCTCAGTGGCAACATCTCAGACTGTGAAACCGATTGACACGGGTTTGAATTCTAAAGTGTGTTATCAATTCTCTTAGGATTCTAATTACACTTTGTTGACGAGTGCCATCTGATATTAAGCTTAGGTTCAGAGTTTTCCCCTTCAGGTCCTTCCAACCATCTAACAATTTATGTGTAATGGATTTCTCAAAAATTAAAAGATAAACCATACTTTGCGCTCTTTCCAACCATAAAAGCTCTACTGACTTTTTTACAGTAAATAAGGACTTAAGAAAAATTTTAATAGTGATGATAAACTTCGGAAATGACTTTTTTAAATTGTACTGAATATCTGTGATTATCAGATCAAACCAGTCGTGCCAGGTATAAAGTAGTTATAGTTGATAGCAATCGATAATGGTCACTCACCATCTTCACCTGCCTGAATTATTAAAAAGTTCTAATTCTAATTGAGGTACTTAAAGGTATTAGCTTATCATGAAACATGGAAGATTGTTGTATCGAATTCTTTGTGGAGTGAAGTTGTGAGTGCACAATGCTGACGAGTTTCGCATTACGATAAACATAAATCCATAGTCTTCACCAGGTGTCTAGCTGGTGTCAGTTCACTGAATAATCATCACAAACTGAAATCCATCTCAAAATTCCAAACAATTAACCAAAAAACGTCTTTGAATCACTATTGACCCGTATTCAAATATCAAATGAATAACACAGACAGGAACAGAACTTTCAGCCCCCCTTAACCCTGTAAATGTAAAATTCAATAAATGAGACTTTACAACCTCTATTCACGTAAATCTCACAAATTAGTTTTAGGATTTTTCGACAAACAGTGTTAGATTTGGAAAAAAAAGGTCAAAGGTGGCTAGACTATCTACCTATTTCAGTTATAGTGATCGCTTATCTGAGATATGTAACAAAATATTTTGTCCTTCCAGTTATTTGAGTTCATGTCAATATTTAAAAAAAAAAGTAATCGATCGTTGGAAAAACTGTTGACAAGACAGTGTATTCCCCTTACTTTTTTTCAATAACTAATATCCTTTCTTGAAAAGGTTTTGTAGCCATACATTTCATTTGTAGGTTGCATTATCTATAGATTCATCTTAATTGGTTTATCATTCGAAATTAGAGTGTGTTAGGCAGCTGTTTCGTCATAGTCACAATTGATTGATCACTGGGTGTTGATCAGTATCGTGCGTGTCAAGTACATCTTAGTGCTGATCGAATGTTATCGATCAAGTTGCAATGTGGTCACTAGTCTAGGTGGCTCGACACTGCGTGCACTATGTTGAGATAAGATGGTGGTTGGAGGTGGTCAACAGGAAACCCTGGACCCGGGTTTTGTGCTATTTGACACTCATCAACAAGGTCTACCTGTAATCTTGAGAGGACTGTTGCTTCCTGACGGATTCGATCCCGTGTCACTCAGCTTCACAGGCAGAGACGTTAACACTGAGCTAGTCGGGCCGCGACCAACCTCCTGTAGGACTGAGATATAATAACAATTGGGTGATCACTGGGTGGTGATCAATGTCATGCGTGTCAAGTCGTTCTTAGTGCTGATCGAATGATATCGATCGTCATAGTATTGGACTCTCTAAGACTTTTAGTTCTCGTAATGAACACTTAACCGTTCTAACAACTAGATCTAATAATATAATTTAATCTTTGATCAATTCACAATATTGCATGGTAATCACTCAATCCCACTTATAACAACTGTTTCACTCTAAAAATGATTGAATTCTACCTGTTATGACCATCCAATAGAACTTTGGGAATAGCTTGCAGCAAGTCAAAAGTTGACTAGCTTATTTGATAGGGTTTTGTGGAGATTGGTTTTATTTATAAGTTGTATTTGTCACAGATATCTTTCTTATTTATGTTATAATAGTTTGCATTTATGATATTTCATTTAGTATATATTAATGTTGTTTTCTACTGTAAGAAATCTCAAGCTAAATGCCTAAAAATCAAATACCTTTCTATCTAGTTCTATTCCTCTGCCTATATTAATATCTAATATCAAGTGATAACTTGAACCGATACATATTTCTTTCTAGTTCTGATTTGGGTCAATTAATTATTGTACAGAACTCTACATTGTTCTAACTTTGTCATTGATTGAAAAAGATGTAGACAATGATGTGTTTTTTAGATATTATTCTTGTTTTCAGTCATTATAAGTAGCTATTATTATGTATAGTTGAGATCGTGAGTCAATTGAAGCTAGACCACCATGGAAAACCTCAAAGCACTGGACGACCGTTTCGTCCTATTTTGGGACTCCTCAGCGGTGCGCATCCACGATACCGTCTCGCGGGATTCCAACCCAGGACCTATCAATCTCGCGCGCGAACGCTTAACCACTAGACCACTGAGCCGACCGTCATCTAACGGTGTTATTGTCTAACTTCAACTGATCCACGAAATTGAGCAACCATTCACCAATGTCTTCAGTGAGTCGATATCTCCCAACAGACCTGGTTGGATGCCAGCTCAGTGCTCTAGTGGTTAAGCGCTCGCGCACCAGACTGATGGGTCCTGGGTTCGAATCTCGCGAGGCGGGATCATGGATGTGCACTGCTGAGGAGTCCCACAATAGGACGAAATAGCCGTCCAGTGCTTCGAGATTTTCCATGGTTGTCTATCTTCAATTGACTCATGATATCAACTATATGAAATTACTAAAATCTCAACAAAACCCCCTTCTGATAGTTATTATTATAATTAGCTTTTTTACTGAACATAGGATTATGCAAACGGGTAACTGTTATCTAAGTTTTATTTCTCGTGGTTAGCTTATTTCAATCATGTTGGTTAATTGAGAATAATTGACATGGTTTTTGCACTGGTTTGAACTCGTTAACAATTAGATGTATTTACCGGTTTTAAGCCATCTGAAACCGCCCATACTCTCAGATATCTAGACAACCACGTTAGAATGAAGTTATCATTAAATAGCTAGTTGTTAAAGTCATGAATAGTAGGAGAGAGCTGATCGATAAGAATTGATATTGGTTTAACCATGAAGGTAAATGTTTCGACATATCGGCCTACTTTTTGTTTAATGTTAAATAATCAAAATTTATGAATTATTTAACTATTGATCAACTTTTTGGTTTATCTATTCATTGTTACATCAGGTCATAACAATAACAGTAATGGTGAGAATTATAAAGCTCCATTGAATACGTTGTATTTAGTTTGTATACTTGGAGTTGTTGTCGGTGGTGTATTCCTATTTCTGGCAATTTTTATGTTTATTTACAGGTTAGTTGATTATATTTATGTGTTTGCATTTTACTAGTAAACTCTAATGATCAAGTAAAAATTGATTGATCTTGTTCAGGTAATCCATCTTTTTTCTGTTTCCGCTTGTCTTTTAACTGTGAATAATTGTATGAAGTTCTTGACATTGAAGTAGGGGGCAATTTAGTGATTAATTTACACAACTTTCAACAATCCAAGTAGCATATTCAAGTTACGTTTTAACTAATTCATTTTGAATAGCCGACTAGTATCACTAGTTAGATATTTAGAACTAGTTGGCAGGAGCTTCTATTCAACCTTGGTTTCGTACTAGTTAACACATGTCACCAAGACATACCTATAATCTTCGAAAAGCTGGTGCTATCTGGTGAATTCGAATCCACATCACACAGCTTCACAGTCCGAGACGTTATCACTAAGCTATTCGAGCCACCATGGGAAGGAAATTCTTTAGTGTAAATTCTTTATCAAACGTCTTGTTTAAAGTCTCATTTAGGATACAGTATATAGTTTTGTAAACAAGTAGGTATTGACAGTTACATTTTGCCACCTTAATTAAAGAAGGTTTAGTCGACTTCAATGATGAATTGTTTCAGTGTTGTATAGAAGTTATCATAGCATCAAGTTCACAATAGATCTTATTCGTATAGGAATAATTCCGGTCATTTGTAGTTAACAAATTAGTGTTGCGTTCAACTGAACCCCCAACTGGTCGTAATCGTTTTCTACAATATTTAACAACAGTCATTTCAACCACATTAATTTTCAAACAGCCACGGAGGTCCTAAACACTTCCTTCTCGCAAAGGGGGTGCTTGTTAAGTTGAGAGGAATAAAAACGGATGTCTGGTACACAACCCGGGTTGTTAGGTACAAAGGATCCATCTGAGAAAGTTGGAAAACCCTTATTCTAGATCACTGGTGGACATAGGCATCACGATCCTCATGGAACAAATGGCATATGAATCCATTGTTCGTCGCTAGCTACTATGAGACCGCATCTCTTAATGTTGCCCCACTTTCTTATGGATTAAACCTCTAGGTCAAAGGCTCAGGTAGTGGCTCTATTAGAAAACCACCTATTTCGGTTTGGGCACCCGGACAATATCCCAGCCCTCACACAAATTGAATGATTTTTATGTTGCTTACATTTTTGGGTGCCTCTTTTCACTAATGTTAGTGTGTTTAAATAAATAAATACCTTCTCATAATTATCCTTCCTTATTCTCACATCTTTTTACATGGATTGTATGCTATAACTCATTAAAATGTACAAAATAACCATAGTTGAACACTCTCCATTAAACAACTGATGGGTCTGACTCCGATTTTCTTGATGGAGTTATGACTGCTCACTACTGAGAAACCTTTCACTACGAGAGAATGATTATCCATTATTCCCTAGTTTTCAATGTTACCTTATGTGAGATCAGTCTATAACCGACCTAGATTATTATTATTATTAAAGTCTCGCCAAACGTTCTAATAGTTTTCTACTGTTTGTCTTTTTTTTTTCTATTCCAAACAAAATTTCAATTTTCTACTAACATTACATATTTAGACGACGGGGTCGATCTAATATTTTCAACAAATCTTATTATAATAATCACAATCATCGAAAGTTTTGTGCATTTAGTAGGAATGGTTGTCGTCGTCGTCGTTGCTGTAGAATTAATCAAAGAAATGCTGATCTATTATCACCAAGATCTATTAAACATAATGGTGGTTCATTACGTTTATTTAATACTATTGATTCAAATTCAACAGAATGTCAAGAATTACAAAGTTCTATGTATGATCGATCTACTGTCGGTGTTGGAGGTGGTAGTTGTAGTAGTCATGATAAATCAGGATATGATAGACATAATCGTTTACATCACGATAATAATCAAAATGATGATAACCAAGATGAAGAATGTTCACGACGTATTCGTAGTCGAACTGGTAATAGTCGTAATAAAGATTTAGAATGTCATAATCATCATCGTCGTCATCATCATCACCATCATTCAGAACATAACAATGAAAGTAAACATCGACGTAAACAACATAATCGTAATGGTAGTAGTAGTAATAGTCATGGATTAAAAGATAAAGTAGAATTATCAAGAAAAAAGAAATTTGATCGTAAGCATAAATCATCTAGTCGAACTAGTGCACCTGGTAGTAGTGATATTAAATTATTGGATTCAATTGAAGGACAATATGGAATTAATTTTTCTGATACTGAACTAACTTATAAACATTCAAGTAATAATAATAATAATAATGATTATCATAATCATGAAGATTTAAATAATAGTATGGATAGAATAATTAAATTTGGCAGTATGCCTTCATATAAGTAAGTTATAGTTTCTTTTTTGTCCAAATGTATTCTGATAGTATTATTCGTTTTTTTCTAAAGGGTGATCACTCTCAAATTCAACTACCTCCATAAACTTATACTGGTAATGATCATATGTGCACCCACTAGTGACTAACTTCGAGAGGAAGTTCCTTGGAGTTCTAGCAAGAAACCGTGACCATTGGAGTTTAATTGTGTCGAATGTCAAGAAGTTATCCACTGAAGACAAGGGCAGATGATCATTCAGTGTCATAGATTGATTGAAGTTAGACTTGTACATAATTGGATTTCATCTCAGTGGTTTAAAGGTTAAGCGTTCGTGTGCAAGACCAAAGGTTATGGATTCGGTACTGTATGACAGGGTTGTAGAGTCTCATACTAGGATGAAACAGTCATACAATGTTTTCAGATTTTTAGTGATTGCCTAATTTAGATTGGTTTGTAGTTTCACTAGAGTTCTACTATTTCCGCTACGCTATACTAGTAATCATCAAATCTGTGAACTATGTTTACTGGCTTTTTTTGGCTATTTATACTCGTTAAATATTGCCAACTACTGTCTCACGTGATAGAGGTGGTGTTAGCTGACGTATGAGTTCGTAAAAATCACTCAGCCCAGACAAACTAAAACGTTATATGAGTTCATGAAACGATTAACTGTTGGTCTTATGGTAGATATTGCAGACTACATGGTTGAGGTGCACGTGATAACTGTGATGAGTAGTGATTGAAGATGTTGGGTTACTTGGCTTAGATACATTCACTCTTTATCTTAATTTATATCTAGACTTTCAGCGTTCCTCTATACATAACTCTTCACTCAATCTTTGACATTATCATTACCGCCTCATTCGATACTGCTTATGAATTACATGAATCGAAATATTTGTAATAGAATGTTAGATGTCTGGATCACTAGAGACCGAAATAGCAATTTAAGTTAAACACAGTTGCATGTCTATAGTCGTTTAAATTCTTTAACTGAAAGAATTCATAGGTTTATATCTGTTGAATCTGTCATAAGTAAGATTAAGTGTCGAATATCTAACTGGGATCGATACATTGTGCTAAGAGTGCATTCATCAATTCATCCATTTTTGTGTGGAGGTGTACCACGTTAATATTAAATTGTTAATTACGTTAGACTTCTCTCTTAATTCAATGAACTTTTTTAAAGTTACACGTAGTTTGAATATGACTTCATCACAATCTGTGACGTCAGAGAACTACTAACGATGTCTTGCCTTCAATCCAAGAACTGACACTAATCGGACGTCGCATTTGTTTCAAACCTAACGAAGAGTGAATATTTAGTCAATACACATATGTTCAAATTTGAAATCAGACCGATTTTTTATGGGTTGCCATTCATGAACTCAAGTTAAGCGTTGGATGATTATTGAAGTTGTGCTGATATGATGTAACAACTTGAACTGAAACACAATTATACCAGTTTCTACATTGCTTATGACTGACTGATTGATTATTCACAAAAAGATTTCCTCTCTACTCTTTTATTTGAAATGTTTCCATAATTTACCGAATAAAATATCACCAGAACCGTCTTGGTTAACAGAAAAAAAACCCGTTTAACTCAAAGGATAATTGTCTCATTCTCGACGCCCTCTCGACATTATTGGCTTCACATAAACCATTACTTCCTATCCTAAAACATTTAGAATTGGATTTTTTTCCCATCTGGAAGTTAACCACTAATACTCACTAGTGACTGACTTCAAGAAATATTTCCTAGAGTTCTAGTGAGAAGTAGTAACCAATGTAGTTCAACCAGGTCTGTTGTGAGATATCAACTTATTAAAGACAATGGTGAACAGTTGCTCTAACATCGTGGATTAGTTGAAGTTAGACATTAACACCGTTGGATGCCGACTCAATGAAATTCATTTCTTATTTTTCTTTTCTCTTCCTTCTAAAATTGGTGTGTTAATTTTTTGTTTCAGAGAAGATAAAATAAAACAATTGAAACGTACAGCTGATACACTTCCACCTTTTAAATCATTAAAAAATGGACAATCAATGAGTACAAGTGAAAATACTGTTTATCTAACAGATTCAACAGATATAACTGTTAACTTACCAAATTCTGATTTAAAAAATCAAGCTAATTTAAATGTACCAATTTGTGGTACATATACATCTTCACTTATTGAACCTAATGGTGGTGGTAATAAACAAAGTATTCATCAAAAATCTACAGTATGTTGTGGATCAGTTAGTGTAACATCACCATTAATAACTGCTATTACATCATTAGTATCATTATCATCATCTACTGTACCTCCGTTATTTCCATTTTATTCAACTGCATACTCGAAATCGGTTTCACCTATGAATTATTTACCAACTGATGATTTAACTACTCAAACTACATTGGCTAATTCCAATCAAAATTCATTATTATTACATAATGTGACAACAGCTGCATTGGTTGGTGCAGGTCGAGCTGGAGCTAATGCTGCTGCTGCGGTGGCGGCGGCGGCTGCTGCAAACCCCACACCAGCAGAAGTAACTACAACAATATCAACGACAGTCATATCTAGTGGAACATTAGATGTTATGTCGTCTAGTAATAATGAAATGTTAATTGATACTTGTTCAACAACAGTTTCTCCGGTAGATACTTCGAAGGATGTAATGAATGATGTAAGTATAAGAAATACACTTATGTTTTATTTTTCTTAATGATCAACATTACCACCATCCCGATAGTGTATGGTCTGTTCAATAAATATGTGAACTAGGATGCTATTATCAATTATCATAATTATGAAGTTGATAATTCAACTCTTAGTCGCATTAATGAGATATTACATTTGACAGTAAGGAGTTATGAAAATTGTTAACTTTCATTGAAATCATGGATCGATCTAAATTAGATAACCATTGCAATCCGTGGATGGCTGTCTGGTTTTGGGTTCGACTCCTGTATGCAGGGTCGTGGATGTATACATCTAAGGAGTCCCTAATTAGAACGAAGCGGCTGTTCAGTGCTTAAAAGTTTTCAATGGTGGTCTAACTTAAATCGATTCATGATTTCAAAAAATTTTATATTTGAGCTTTTTTGATGAATGGATAATCATTGTAAAGTCTTTGAGTGCAAACAATACTTAACTTTATCATTATGATGTTTAATGTATTAACTTTCAAATCAGTTGTTTAATTTCTCTATAAATTATTACCATTCTCAACATCAATTAAATTATAGTTAACTTTAATCACTTAGTGTTACAAGATGCAGCGATGATTTAGCAGTTAAAAGACTTTATTTTCAAACGCTGGCTTTTAAGTTCGAATCCTACCCACTTCAGCTACTCTATCTTTGAAAGTTAGTTATTCTTTGATGGTGCAATTTGATATCAGTGACAAGGTAATATAGAGTGCTTTTATAAGTGCAAGGGTGGTAGCCACTCCTTGGTTCCCCACATCGTAAAATGTTTCTCCTCAAGGTATCTGAAAAGGAAACTGTTTATTTTCGAGCGTGACCACAGAGCATAAGAGACAATGGTTTGAGTTCAGTTCCAACCAATATAGCTATGTTGGGTCATTGCAATATTGAAATCAAAACATTATATCAAGGCAGAAGCTACAATCGTGAGTCGGTTAGTATCAACGATATATGGCTTCAATTTGACCATAAAAACCTGTATTTGATAAGTGATTTATAATACTAAACTACTGTATCCAACCTAAGTAGTTGTAATGTTAAAATTTTACTTGTTCTCAGTATAATTTTCATTTTGAATCTACATTATGGATTACGACTGTTTATTTATTCATTTGTTATTGTTATCTCATAGACACAGTTTAACATCATAATGGAGAATTCGTGGCGTCAACCAGAGAAAGGTATTTTAAAGAATAAAAATGAAGGCGGCAGTTACAATGTAAATAATTCTTCATCGATCAACACTGCCACTAATCGTCGACATCATAGAAGATCTTCATCATCAATTAATCATAAAAAACATCATCATCGTCATAGATCACCATCATCATCGACAGCAACTGGTAGTCATCATCGATCCGGGCATAAACATTCAAAATCATCACGTCATCATCATCATACTAGTACTAACACTATGGATAATAATGATGCCGGTATCATGAAAAGAAATGATTCATTCTCTGATTGTTCTTGTCATTTACATGAAAATGAGAAAAAGTTGAGAAAACATCATAGTCGTAATCATAGTCGGAGATTATCTCGACAGGGTAATAATACAGTAACTAATCGTTCAAACAGTGTAAATGATGGAAGTTCACACTTAGAATTTTGTTCAGTGTTAAATGATATTAATGGTAATGATGATAGAAGCCCAAGTGGTAGTTCATCTATATCAAGTCATGGTTTAGAATTTTTATCAAGTCATTCATCATCATCGTCATCATCATCTTCATTATGTGGAACACTAGCTACATCTTCATCTTCATCATCATCTTCTACATCATCATCATTTACTGATTTAAATCCTCATTGTCATCATCATCAACTTCGTCATCATCATTCACATTCTAATTCTCATTGTCATAAAGATCATGATAATAATAATAATGATGATGATGATGATGTACAAAGTTTGAGTTCATCATTTACTTCGTCTACTACAAGTACTTGTTCAACTGCTTTAGAAGTTAATGTAATCAAATGTAATAATTCACAACAACATCAACAAAATGTTGATCCTACAACACCAGATCATAATCGTTCAAAACGACTTGATATTATAAATAATAAATCGAATCGTTTAAATCAACAATCTAAAAAAAATTGTTCTGAGAATAATCAAACTATTCAATGCATTAATAATGATAATAATATTGGAACCGATTCTATTACAATTGAAAGAGAGGTTTGTTTGTTTGTTTTTCCTTAATTAATATAAATAATTAGATTGAGATAATGAACAGATTCAGTTAGTTAGTTAGTCACAATATAGAACCTGGTACGTATGTACTCCGATCCAACTTACCGTAATCCGTTAGCATAGTGAGATGAAATAATCTGACTGAATTCCGGCCGAGAGTGGGGAGAGTCAGCTCTCCCTCTCCAAATGCTCTCATAGCCACTCGTAAACAGCATCTGCCAGAGAAGTCCTACTCACTGCCTTCTCGTAGCACTACTGTTGTTTACGAAATTGAGAGGACGAAAAGTGAATGTCCAGCGCTTTAACCGGGTTGGTGGACACGGCGAGTCCACCTAGGGGAGTTTGAAAACCCTGATTTCAAACCAATGGTGCATATAAGCTCCAGTATCCTCAGGGAACAAACGGTGTATGAATCAATCGTTGGTCACTGGCTACCATGGGACTGCATCTCCTCACGATGCTCCACTGCCTTGTGGATCAGACCTGTAGGCCAAAGGCTCGGGGTGTAGTCCCCTAAGAAAACCACCTGTTTCAGTTTGGGCACGTGGACAGTATCTCAGCCCTCACACAAATCAAATGAGATTTGTGAGGCGCATATTTATCTGGTGCTTCCTTGTACCAACATATATGTGCTTAAATAAAATAAAATAACAGTATCAGAGGTGATATATTGAAAAGATTATTCATCGAAGAATACTACTTATAATTCAGAGAATGATAAAGAACAGATTCACCTGAGCTTGTGCGAATAATTTTGAGCTATGTCATTTAAAGTTTTTAAAAATTGGTAGTCTATACCTATTAACAGTCTTATTGTCATCTGACTTCATGGACTGATGACAAATTTTGATTTGACCACCCCTAGCTTTATTCCAGTCTACTCATACACCAGAAAACATCACCCGTTGAAGTAGGCGGTGGTTGGGCATGTGTGCATACATATGTACATACGAACAGACCATGATTAATCAAAATATCTCTACAACAGACCTGGTAGAACTCCACTGGCCACTGCTTCCCACTAGAACTCAAGGAAATATCTCTTGAATTCAGTCAACCATTGCAATCCGTGGATGGCTGTCTGGTTTTGGGTTCGACTCCTGTATGCAGGGTCGTGGATGTATACATCTAAGGAGTCCCTAATTAGAACGAAACGGCCGTCCAGTGCTTCCAGGTTTTCGATGGTGGTCTAGCTTCAATTGACTCATGATTTCAGCTGTGAAAATACTAAATTCTCCACAAAACCCCCTCTGATCTATAATCATATGCTCACTAGTGACTGACTTCAAGAGATATTTCCTTGAGTTCTAGTGGGAAGCAGTGGCCAGTGGAGTTCTACCAGGTCTGTTGTAGAGATATCATCTCACTGAAGACAATTGGTGAACGGTCGCTCAATATCGTGGATTGGTTGAAGTTAGACATTAACACCGTTGGATGCCAGCTCAGTGGTCTATTGGTTAAGGGCTTCGGCTCGAGACTGGTAGATCCTAGGTTCGAATCTCGCTCGCGAGAGCGGGTTCGTGGATGCGCACTGCTGAGGAGTCCCATAATAGGACGAAACGGCCGTCCAGTGCTTCCAGGTTTTCGATGGTGGTCTAGCTTCAATTGACTCATGATTTCAACTGTGAAAATACTAAATTCACCACAAAACCCCCTCTGATCTCTAATCAAAATATGACCAACATGAAACTGAATATATATATATATATCTTTTAGTTTCAGTTGTAGTTTACGACTCCAACTTCATTTAATCCATGATATTTCGCAGCAATCTTTTATTGCTATGGATGAGTAACCAGCTAAATAGGATTGAACTTCCCACTAGTCATTGCTTCTCATTAGAATTAAGGGGGTTAACTGTTGCAGTCAGTTACTAATGAACACATACTATTGTCTAGTGCTTACTGATCTTCAGTGGCTGTCTAACTAAATTCATTTCATGATGTAAACTATAAAACTCAAAGATCTTCCATATGCTCATGTTGATTTTCCCTCTGGTTGTCAAGATAGGTATCGACCTTTTGACTTCCGGCGAATCTCGGCTTTCATCACAAGGCGTTATAACTCTTCTAAATGAAGATCTTTCAAATCTCAGGGCTGACTTTAAATAATCTAGAAGGGTTCCATTGTTGAATCAACTTCTTCCCCCCCATTATATATTAATCTTACGGTTATTTTCTATGGTAATACTGATATTGACAATGTGATTTCAATCAATTAATACTCTGCTGTTTATGTGAAAAGATTTAAGTACATGGTCTGTCCAACAAATACACCAGCTGAACTACGAAGATTACCTATAAGTGTAATTAACTCCATGGGAAAATTATGAAATGTTGAGGACTGTTTATGTAAAATATACATTGAGAAGATTATTTCTCAATCAGTGAAATTCAAATCATCACTATATATAAGGCTTAGTTTTTCTAACCAACCCACAAATGCCCCAGTACGGCTGAGGGTGGGAAGAGTCTGTTCTCCTTCTCGAAATAAGCACGCATATACAGCCACTGCCAGGGGAGTCCTACTCTCTGCCTTCTAGCGGTGGGGTTGTTTACGAAGTTGAGAGAACAAAGGGCGAATGTCCGATGCTTTAACGCGGTCGGTGGATAAGGAGGATCCACCTAGGAGAGTTGAAAAACCCTGATTCTAAATCAATGGTTACATTGACTCCGGGATTTTAAGGAAACAAACTGGCGTATGAACCTATTGGTCGTCATCAGTTACCATGGGACCGCATCACCTACCTTTGCTCCACTGCTTTGTGGATTAAGTCAAAGATCGGAGAGTGACCTCTTAAGAAGACCACCTCCTTTGGTTCGGGCACTCGAGTAATATTCCAGCCCTCACACAAATCGAATGATTAATTCTGACACATATATTTGGTACCTCCTTGTAACATTGTTTATGTGTTTCAATAAAATAAATTTTCGATTTATGAACGATCAATAACGTATCTATGAAAATAAAAGGAACATGAGAATTAGTATCTATAGACATTCCACACTAAATTTTTAGAACCATTACTTAAAACAGTCATAAAATATATAGATAAGACAATTAAGATTATTTATTTGCTATATATCTTTCATGTTATAGGACCAACGGAGTTCTCATCGACACAGTCGTAAACATCATCGTCGCCATTGTCGATATCGTAAACACCATGGACATCATAAACGTCATGGTGAATCTAATCAAGAAATCTCTGGAACCATTAATCTTACCGGTGAATCATTAGGATCGTCTTCTAGTACAACTAATAATTGTCATTCTGGAATTTCCGAAGCATCTTCATCATCTTCTGGGCTAACGACAGTTTCTTATCATCGTCGACGTTCAAGAACACGAAGTATAACGGATGAAGATTGTACAACTTCCGGTTCGCGAAGAAGTAGTCCTTTACCACCCGCTCCAACAATATTATGTAATGTAGGCCAGCAAACTGATGAGTTGAGTTTATTGAAAGTAGCTGGTCTTACAATATCGTCTAAAACCGGTAAGTTACCTACAATTGATTTATCATATGTCTATACTCTGATTTAACTGCTCACTTCAACTCTAAATCTACTTCTACCATATTTGTAGATATTTATCCAAAGTTTGGTAACTGATTAAAAAATGGTTATCTCACAAAATTGACGTTACTGTATACTTCAATCTATACCAATCAAACAGTTATTTTATTTTACAGTTATAATCAATGCTTGAATAACAGCCAGCATCCAATGGTGTTATTATCTAACTTCAACGAATCCAGTGCTCTAGAGGCTAAACGTACGCGCGCGAAACCTAGAGTACTGGGTTCGAGTCTCGAGTGAGGGATTGTAGATGCGCACTGCTAAAGTGTCCTATACTAGGACGAAAGGGTTGCACAGTGCTTCCAGGTTTTCAATTGTGGTCTAACATTGATCAGTTCATGATCTTAATTAAAAACTCAGTCTCCACATTCCTTTACTGATATTTCACAATTATATTTAATACTTCAATAACAGTCGACTTATAGTTGAAACACATTCATCTTTCAACTATTAGATAACATTTTAAAACTCATCACCCCCGAAAAAAAACACTTCAGTTCGATCAGCAGCTGGTTGTTATTACTAATTATCATGCATAAACGGTATGGCTCAAAAGTAAATACATATGCGTGTACTTAGTAAGTAAGTATACACAGAATGTTATATTATGTACATTTTGTGATTAATCTTGCGCTGAAAATTATTCACAATACCTTATATTATTGAAATGAATCATTTGTTACTTTTGTTAGCATTACTAGTAGTATTACTATCTCGGATAGTTCAGATCATGAACTTAACTTGGTTACATAACCACTGAAAACCAGGACACATTGAACAACTGCTTCTTATTAGCACGGGACTCCTGAGCATTACGCATCTATGACTCTTCCTAAGAAGATCGAACTAAAGAATATCAAGTTTTATCGGTCCAAGTTGCCACATCACTTTAACTCAGAGATGAAATTAGTCAAACGAATTCAAGATTAGTAGAAGTACTAACATTATCAACCGTGTTCACAGTGATTGCTTAGCCTTTATACCTCTGAGTTGAGATGTAAACCATCGTATCCCAACTCAATTGTCAAAATGTTATGCGCCCGACAGGAGATCTAAATATCCTAAGTTTGAACCTCATCCTCGAGTGAACCACTCAATGTACAGTCCTGAGAATTCCCCTACTAGTACGAAACAGCTGTGTCCAGTAATTCATGGTTTTGTATAATTATCTAACTAAGGTCGCTCCGCAGTATAGACCATGAGATTTTCCAATCTCTACGAATCCTTTTTTTTCATTATACTTACATGATTTTTTTGTGTGTGTGAATGGGTGTATTTACACTCCTATATTTATTGTTTTGTATTCTTACTTTGAAGGTGCTAATTCTGAGTCAGCGAAGAATAATAATAACAATAATAACACGATTCATAATGAAAATCGTAAATCTTATTTAGATTCTGAAGGTGAATGGGAAGAAATTGAATGTAATGAATCAGGTTGTGAAGAATGTCAAAATTCAATTCACACAACAACAACAACGACTACTACTACTACTGATAAAAGTATTAGTAGTCTTGGAAATAACCAATCGAAACATATAACAACTACATCACCTCCTATGCTTTCTTCACCTTCTTCTCACCCAACTATTTTTTTACAAAATAGAATGAATCAATTACATTCAACATCATCAAATAATTTCAATCCATTATGTGTAACATTAAATAACCAACAACAACCATTGTATAATCTATCAACTCCACCGGCTAACTCATCATTATCCATAATAAATAGTAAACACCAGTCGAATTCGACTAATTCATCATTAGGTTCATCAAAAACATCACGATCTGCTGGTGGATTTAGTAGCAGTGGTGGAAGTACTGGTTTAGCAAATTTATCATCTCCACCACCACCACTTCCTCCATCATCTTTATCGACCACTAACACCATCATCACGACTACTACCACTACGAATAATAATAATAGTGATAATAGTAATCATTCGAATGTAATATGTATGCCATTACAACAATACCAACAATCACAGTTATCAGGAATGAAACAACAACAACAACCTATCGGTATGATGATCAACAATAATCAAACGAAATTTAATTCAGGTAAATTCAGTTTAAGTTCAATTATGAACGTAAACACTGAATGAAATATTATTCATAATTTTAATGGTTGAGATCATGAATCAATTGAATCTAAACCACCATGGCAATAAACTTGGAAGTACTGGATGGCCATTTCGTTCTATTGTGGAACTCTTCAGCAATGATCTCAACTATTAAAATTACTATAATATCCACAAAACCCTTTCTGATATTAAAGTTAACAAATTTTTTAACTAGGAAGAAATGCACATATTGAATTGTACTGTTTAACTATGTTTCATATTCTTTAAATCTTCTAATTATTAAGTTTATTTATTTATTTGGAATACAATGAATAATTGACAAGGTCAAATTGAGACTCAAGACATACTTACGCCTGTTACCCCTCGTCGAGGAGCATAGGCCGCCCACCAGCATTCTCCATCCGAATCTGTCCTGGGCAATCCTTTCCAGTTAACATTCATCCTTTTCATATCTGCTTCTATTTCCCGACGTAATGTGTTTTTTGGCCTTCCTCTTTTCCACTCCCCTTCCGTATTCCAAGTTAGGGATTGCCTCGTGATGCACATTGGCGATTTCCTTAATGTTTGTCCTATCCCCTTCCAACGTTTTTTCCTAATTTCCTCTTCAGGTGGAAGCTGGTTTGTCCTCTCCCATAAAACGCTGTTGGTGATAGTATCCGGCTAGTGAATGTTGAGACTCAAGAAGAATAAATAAATCAGTCTGTCCGGCAGCTAGAATAACCCATATGAACCCATATGATAATAGACACTACAATATATTTGTACTAAATCAGAGTAGGCAACAAAACGAACTAATTTCAGATAAAGAGAAAAGTTGACAACTATGAAGTAGTAGCAATAGTATAGATTCAATTATCTCATATCAACACAAAAGTGTGGAGAAAGTTACTATTCAATTATTGAGTTATATGGGATTTATTCCCTGATTCTAACCCAATTGACTGCATATGTTTGGATTCCTAGTAAAAATTAATGAATAAAATCCCAGAGAAATGTTTTAATCCAGTGTCTTTTTATTATTTAAATCTTGTCTTCGTCGCCGTCGAGAAAGAGGAAAAATTAAATATCTGTTTCGTCTTGCCTACACATAAGCGAAGTTTAAACCCGGGACTTTCGGCCTCGAATGCCTACGCTTAACCTATAGCCCACTGAATCAGCATCCTATAGTGTACATATCTAATATGAATGAACTCGCGATATTATGTGACTGTCTTCAATCATCTAACATGTAAAACTATCTCGCCTGGCATAGTTAAACATCACTGGCCACGGCTTCTCACCAGAACTCCAAGAATTAGATCTTAAGGTTAGTCACTAATGGGTACATGATTATTATTCGTATCATGGAGATTGTGTAATTTCCATAGTTTGAATTAGTGGTTTAGAGGTTAAGCGTTCGAGCACTAGATCAAAGGTCCTGGGTCTAATCCCATTTGGCACATTCGTGGATGTGGAATATTGGAGAGTCCCTGACTAGGATTTAAAAAAAACTATCTAGTGCTTCCTAGTTTTCAGTGGTGGTCTAACAGAACCCTTTTTAACTTTTTCTATTGGCGTAAAATAGTCTTTTTATTTTGTATGTATTTGCTTTAACTACTCATAAGTAATATGTAGCTTTAAAACAAAATATACATCTAAATCTAATAGATGGTAGACTTTTCCTCCACTGAATAAATTTAACTCTTTTGTTCATGGATTGTGTTTTTCAATAGAAACGAACATTACACCCTCTAAAAATGAGTCGTTAGTGATGTTCAAGAATCTTCCCATGAAACTCCATAAAACCTGTCTATTTGATACAATTTAGAAATATCATTCTGAATTTAAGCAGTTTTGCATCTTATGTAAGTTTCTTCTCAAATGTTGTATCCAAATCATACTGACCAAGTCGAATGGAAAAAGTACTTTAAAAGAGCATTGGTCTGTTGAAAGCCGACATCATTGTAAATGAAATTTGTGAATATGGTCATAGATTTTATTGAATATCAATTCCGAATATGTAAGTAGATTATACATAGTTTTGAATTCAATACCGTAAAGCACTTGCTGTCATTTGAAGTCATTCAGCTGTTTGGTTTCTTCGAAGGTTAATATACAAGTGTACATGGATAATAAATGACTATACGACATTAATGTAACGCAACTGTGGAGATTGTAATATCTTTACTGTTGAAATCAGGAAGTGATGTTTGCTAAACCACGATTTAAACCTGAGAACACTAGACAGTCATTTCGTCTTACTGTAAAACTCTTCACTTGTGCCCACCCGTTACCTTGGACGTGTGAATCAAACCCAGGAACCTCGGTCTCGGTGATGATCGGCTCATGATTTCAATAAAACTCAACAATTTCCTCAACCTCATATTCACTATTGTTTATATATTTATCCACCACAGGCAATGAATGATAAGTGGTGCAGGATCATGGATTGATTGAAGTTAGACATTAACACATTTGGATGCTGGTTCAGTGGTCTAGAGTTAGGTGTTCACGCGCGGAACCGAGGGCCCTGGAACCGATTCCTGGTTGTGAGGTAGTGGATGCTCACTATTGAGGAGTCCCATGCTAGGATGAAATGTCCATCTTGTGCTTCTGAGCTACATAATAACCAATAATTAGTTTAGGTTAAAAAATATATCATGTTGAAGGTGATAAACTGAACAATAAGAGCGGTCGACTCAGTATGGATAAGCACAAAATTGACCTAGTTCAATATGACCAGATAGATAGAAAATGCATCAAGTTGTAAAACAATAGTCCGTATACAATTAATCTATGATAATACAAGGGGGAAGATTGTTCAATAAAAAGCTAGTCACTAATAAGTAACATAAGTTTTCTGTAAAAGAAATGTCATATCCGAAGGGGTTTTGTGGAGTAATTTTAACACCGTTGGATACGGACTCAGTAGTCTATCGGTTAAGTGCTCTGGCGCGAGACTGGTAGGTCCTGGGTTCGAATATCACTAGTGCGGAATCGTGGATGCGCACTGCTGAGGAGTTCCATAATATGATGAAACGGCCGTCCAGTGCTTCCGGGTTTTCCATGGTTGTCTAGCTTCAATTGACTCATGATCTCAACTCTATAAAATATCATATCCGTTCAATTTTTTACTAAGAGTTTTACATTTTTTACTAATTTTTGGTCTCATTTTCCCTTACTTTACTATTCAACTTTATATCCATCTATACATGCATAGAAGAATATACTGGTCAACATAGTGAACCAGAAGTTGATGCTCATTTGAATATTGGATCAATAATAAATCGTCAAATAAATGAACAACACAATTTAGTGAATAAATTACAAACTGATCCTAATCATCATCAGCAGCATCAACATTATAATCCATTTTATCTACCATCAAAATCATCTGTAAAACATTCATATGCTCAATCATCAGATTCACAATCTCAATTAAATAACTTATTATTGCATCAACAGGCCAAGTTATCAATTCAAAATAATAATAATAATAAGCCGCCTAACTCTTTACAGTTATTCACTTCACCTGAAATCATTCATCGAGGTGTTAATAATATGACAAACAATAGATCTATATATGACTCAAGTCTTCAAATGATAGATAATAATAATACTCATAATATTATACAAGGTGAGCTAGTTTCCTTTAAACCGATAATAAGAAGTTATTGTATCAAAATTAATTTAACTAATGCACTGATGTACTAGATTTCTGACGGGAGATAATTTAGAAAATTCCTCGAAAAAGAGCCTAAAAGGTCCCAGAAAACACTGGGGAACATTTTATCCGATCAGCGTTCAGTAGAAGTTTCTCACAAACATTTAGAATATAAAGAGTCACGTGTCCACCAACCCGTTTAAAGCGCCGGACATTCGCTTTTCTTCCTCTCAATTTCGTAAACAACACCCGTGGTGCGAGAAGGCAGTGAGTAGGACTTCCCTGTCAGAGGCTATATACGCGTGGTCATTTGAGAGCATTTGGAGAGGGAGAGCGAACTCTCCCCACTCTCAGCCGTACCAGGGCATTCTGGGGCAATTCATTATGTAGTAAGGAACTACTTAGTAATTATACACCTAAGACCTTCAGGTATCACGGAAAATGTCTAATTGTTAGAATCAATTGGTCACCAGCCAATTAATTTGTGATGTTGCTCAATGATTACCCATCGCCATTGTTGAAAACTGTTTTACTGACAATATGTTTAAACCCCACCAGTTATATCTTTTCACTAAAACTTCAGGAACATCTTGAAGTAAATCATATTAGTTAGCTGACTATCATAGTTTATTTTCAAACTTGAATTCACAGGTTAATCTAAGCTAAACCATCATTGAAAAACTGGATGCACTGGACGGCCGTTTCGTTCTAGTTTAGGACTCTTCAGTAGTGCGCATTCACGATCCCGCACTACGATCTCCATACTAATATTATAGTTTAGTTGAAAGGGTTTTCTGAATATTGGTTTAATTGATAGATCATATTCCTCTGTAGCAGGTTGGGCACTATCTGTGGAATAGTTGATCTACAGGGTCTTAGAGATGTGTTCAGAAGGTTGAATACAGTTATATGAAACTCATTGTAGTTACTCAACTTTTAGTGTCCAAATTCTATTTATTTTAAATAAATAAGTAGTTTAATGGGATGATTGCACAGTACAACAAATAGAAAATAATCAAGTTCACTTATAATTGATTGATCATCCGTTAGAAACCTGATGGACGGCCATGAGTTCATTCCCCTCATGTGTCGAGTTATGGGGATATATTTATGATGAATCCTAAAACCGGAAAAATATTTATCTAATCATCTCCTTTTTTTATTAATTGTCTATCTGAAGTCACAGGTTTGAACCATGTACAAATTTAGACTAGTTGAGGTAAGCAGTTGCTAATATCATATTATCTCTGGGATAAATAATCTAATCGAAAACCAGGTACATAGACATTATATTCAATAGACCAATTACACATTTTACTGTTTATTATTAATCCTAATATTTATTAATTGATTTATATATAGGTAACTTGGAGTTATACTATCAACATCCATATGAAGATGTTGCTACAGATGATTACGCTGAAACTAATAGTCATTTAAATTGTACATCTCTACAACAAAATCAATCTTTTAACCAATCACTGTTATCTTACTATCCACAATCGTATTTATCACCAACTGAACCAACACCACCACCACTACCACCAACATTAACACCTGCACAACAACATATATATCATCAACATGATAGCTGTAGTCCATTATTATTACCGCCAGTATCTACTAATTCTCTGTTGTACAATAATGAAGTGAACAATCGTTTCGGTTATTCAAGAACAACAACATTAGATGAAGATGATAAACTAAGTTTAGATGAAGACAGTGAAATGATGCATTTTACAAATTCACAAATGAATAATAATAATAATAATAATTCTCTCAATGTTACTATGACGACAACAACAACGACTACTATTACTACCACTGCTACTAATATTAGTAATGTTAATAATACTCACTTGAATAGTATGTTTAATCCATATACTGTTGCATTTATCAATAATAATCCATCGAATTATATTCAATCGAATCCATCACATCATACTACTTTATCACATTTTAATCCATCATATTCTGTTTGGAATACTAATGATTCAATTCATCATCATCATCATCATCATACGAATAATATTAACAAAAATTATAGAATAAACGACAATTCGACAATCATTTATCCTAGTGATCAAATGGTATGTTCTTTTATTATGTTGAGTAACAGTTATATAGTTATAGTATTGCCTAGGATTGGTTGTCGTGGGTATTTGGAATGTTTTTCTCCCTCTCTCTCTCTCTCTCTAATCGCAAAATTTTGCTTCATGACTGTGTCTGTGTCAACTTCTAAATGAATGACGAAGGAGTGAAATAGTTTAGAGCTTCACTTATCTCAGAAGTCTAACCAACTTCGGTGAGGTTGGTGTGTGATAAAACCTCAGCATGGATTCAAAAAAATTTATTTTACATTTACCAACTTACGTTATTGGTGACGCAGATGAGATCTTCGTCTGGTAACCGCAAGATAAGTTTACTGAGCAGCAGTTTGCTCTATTCTACTTTATAACTATTAAAAATTGCCTGTCAAACTAAATGATATTCATAGGTAGCAAGTATTTGTCCACAGATGCCTTCGTAGAGGGTTGCTGGCATATTTTGGGATCACTGAATAAGTGATTTTTTAGATTTAGGTATAGGGTACTAGGGAAATATCTCAAATCAATTGGTTAACTTCTAAATCTTCATCAGTTGAATTGGTCAAGACATGTGTTACGTTAAACCAACAACCACCTGCCTTGACAGATGGTGTTAATTAGTGTATTAGGAGTGGTTGAACGAAAGCTAGGGGCGACCAGAACAAAACATGGTAACAGTTCTTGAAGTCATTCAACGTTGGTTTAATTCATGTTAATATAGGTTCAGACTTCCTAGTTGAGGTCAGTTTGATAACCGCGATTCAGTGGTTGGGGACGTTGGTTGGAATGGATGTAAGGTTGTATGCCGATGATGAAGTAGAGGAGAGAAGGAAGGGTTTTTATCACAAACTGACATCAACTGTACTACGAGAATGTCCTATTGTAGCCAATGCAGATGAATGAATTTCGCGCAAAAGTCGAACAATGTGTCTTATATCATTAATGCATATTCGCTGTTTTCTAATCGCACGAATACGTCAAAAATTTATTACAGTTGTTTAATGAGTTGCTCGTGATCGTCCTTGTAGTTCACCCTTACCATTCCCTCTTCTCTAATCGATTTTTCTCATTACCATCGCTACTGCAATTACCCTGACTCTTTTTATATTGATGTCGTTGTGCTAAGGTGCTTATATTACAAATTAGGCCAACGCATCATCCTCTAAAATGATTATTACTGACTATTATTCAAAATATCTAATTGTTAATTGACTTTTTGAGAAAGATTACTGATTGATTCCCACTTTTTTTCCACTATTTATTTTACTTGAAATAGAATAATACCAACGATGGTGTTGTCGGTATTATAGGTTCCAATGGAAGTACACATCCTCTATTAACCGATATTGATGATGTAGGAAGCGATTTTAGTCTGTCTGCTTTTCGTCGTAATGATGATATTTGTGGTCCTTCATCGTTATCAAATCGAATGCTCAATAATAACAATAGTAATAGTAATGATGTCATTATGAATAAACTCTTACCATCATCACAAACCACACAATTACAACATAATAATTATCAGATAATTCAACAACAATCTACGGAACATCATAGTTCTAGTGATATTGCTGGCATGATGGATGTTCGTAGTAATGATGGAACATGTGATGAATCGGATGCTAGTTCACTGCCAGAACAAGGCTGTGATTTAATGCATTTAGCTCAATTACGTATATCAGCTAGACCGAACCCATTATTAAATGATTTAGCAAAACAACAGGTAGTTTTTTTTCTAGTGTGAAAAACCTCTGTTTTTTCTTTGTTTCTGTTTTGTTTAACCGATTAGACATATATGCATATGTATTTTAATTATGGAAAGGAGGGCATCATCCTAAACTAGCCGTTTAATTTTGAGAATTGTATCGTAGATTGACTCTAGTTAGAGAATCGTTGAAGACCACAAAATTTTGGATAGTTGTTTTGTCTTAGTATGGAGCTCTTCTGTGATGTGTATCCACGACCTCATAAGGAATTAAACCTTTATGTCTCGTAGAAAGCACTTGATTTTTAAACGATTGAATCATAACTGAATAGCATAAGGGTTAAGTGTTCACCACGAACCGTGACGATGGTCCTTGGTTCGATCTCAGATGGGATCACGGATGAGCATTATCATTTTGACTTAATAATTTTTATTGTCAGGTGGTTAAAGATAGTCGATAGAAAAACTTGAGTCCTACGGAAGATCAGTTGTATCTTGAACAGCTCAGTAATAACATTCCAGTCTGTGGAGCCGAGTGACGTGAGTTTGTATCCATCAAGTAGCGTTAGTTATATCAAATTTACAAGAACACAGGTTTTTTTTATCAACTACCTCTAACTGAGGTACACGTGATGTGGAGTTACTTTTGTGGTGTGGTCTACTTATATCCATATAAGTAGTATAGGGTGAAGGTCAGGTATAGAATGTATTTTGTCAGAAGATCGATAAGGAACGAACAGGAATGAAGCGCAATTGGTATGAAAATGTATGAATAATAAAATCAGAGAAGAAGCATTGATATTTGCAGAAGGAACAGTTAAGATTGAGATAATTGATTGTTATTTTGCAAATTAACTGTTCATCGTATAGTAATCAGAATTTAGTGAGATAGTCTGTAATTTCTGCCTAAATACATTCTATTGTCCCCAACCGGTGTTTTTTTTCACTACACTTTGACCATTAGTTACCGTATCGCAGCTTAATCAAAAGAATTCGATTAACATTAAACTGGACTGGACAAAAATGATTTTTATTACTTACTACTTAGTAACCAATTAACTGTAATGACTGTTCACTTTTTCATTCGTTTTTTTGTATAAAAAAAAACAGGTACAAAGAAACAATAAATAAACAGTAATGATCTCTCTCCATCTCTGCGTCTGTATCTATGATTTCTCAGCAGTAATTCGTTTGACAATCGATGGTAACTACTAACATCAATGATTATTTCTTCATAGAAACCATGATTTTTTTTGAAGCTTAATCTAGGAGCTTGAATACAAATGAATACTCCTTTTTTTTTTACTTTCATACACCAACTTGTGCATTATATACATGATCTCTCTTCCTCCCTCTCCCTCTCTCTCTAGGAGGTAATAAAATGGTACTCTTTTTTAAATCTATAAATAAGCATGTTTTTGTTTCTATATATGATGTTGCTATTTATCTGTGACCAATTTTGGATTTGTTTTTTTGTTTGTTTCATTCATTTTTTTTGCCTTACAGCATTGTAATGATTGTTGTTTATATCCATATACAAAATGATATAGGGATTATTAATTTTCTATACATATTGACAATGAGTTTCTATGTGTATTTCGATATTCAGTTTGTTTGTTTGTTTGTACAGTTTGTTTTTATACGTAATTTTCTCTTTTTTTTCTTTTTTTATATACATGAAAAATGGTTCTTTTAACGAGTTTTATATACATGTATAGTTATATATATAGCTCAGTGGTCTTATTGGTTAAGGGCTCCGGCTCGAGACTGGTAGGTCCTGGGTTCGAATCTCGCGAGTGCGGGATCATGGATATATATATATATATATATATATAATCTATTAGGTTATTGTAAATTGAGAATAGGCGATAATTCACTCACTTAGCCTTAATTGTTGAAGATTCTTTTTTCTCTTGTTTTACTGGGGTTTTTTCACTCACTTCTTTTGAATAAGAAAGAGAACTGTTTAAATTGACCACTAGATAGTAACAACAACAGCATAAACGGTTTGTGTATGTGTGTGTATGTATTTGGTCACTTGTTCGTTCCGTTTTAAACACAAAACAGACACTGAAACCGAAAAATAAAAAAAAATGCTACAAATGGCAGTACTATTTTTTTTTAAACCATCATTATTTCAATTATCCGGTAGGTGTTTTTCATAGTCAAAACAATTGAACATTGAATCATACAAACTCTATTCAAATTTTCTTCTTCCTTTAAAACCTTTTAACCTTGTTCAATCTTTATAATAATTCATGAATAGAAATTTTGTATTTTTTTTAAAATTATTTATCTAATTCATATAAAATGTGAAATCAATGGGGATTCTTTTTTTGTTACCTTAGAAACAAAGAATTACTATCCCTTATTATTATTGTTATGTCAATACGCTTCTATCAATTATGAATTCAATGTATGTGAGTGAGTGAGTGTGGATGCATTTAAACTGTACCTTTGATCGGTGTTTTTCTTCTTCTTTATTTGTATATTATACATAATTTTATTATTTTGGTTACCTTTTTTTCTCAAATTTTTAATGATTTAGGAATAGTTTTATTATTTGTATCCATGTTCATTTGATGAAACTAAATGAATGAATAGTCTTTGTAAAGAGGGTTTCCTTCATGTAAACACCTTTCTGTATAATTTATCTTTATATATATATATATATTTACATACAATAAAAGGATATATTATTTGATAGTTGAAAGAGTTATATTCATTTATGAATTTAAACTTCACCCCATCGCACAAGCAAGTGGCTATCACGACTCAGTGGCCGAATGGATAATGCGATAGCGTTTGAAGCGAAAGGTACTGGGTTCGAGTCGCAGAATGAACATCAATAAATCTGAGATGCAGGTACATCCAGCTGACGAGTCTCAAATAGGACGAAGTGGTGCGCGTCAAACTGGATTCCACTGCTAGCCACTATCCATCTCTGCTTACCATGCTTGTGAATTAAGGCTATATCGAGGCAATACGCACAATATGCACATATGCCAATTAGAGACTGACCAGTTACAGTCCTAACACATCGATGGGAAGATTCAAATAAAGAATACTAAATGCATTTATGTAATTGTTATATCTAGAGCTTTGATTCTTATCATGCCGCGTACTACAAGACTACTTGAACGATCGAGCCCTGCAACGTCGCAAGAGAGAAAACAGAAGACTAGTAAGTAGGAATTTATTTCCCCCAAACAGTGTCAAAATATAGTACAAAAATCTCATGTATTTATAGTTTTTTTGGCTGAAAGTAAATCATCATTTCGAACAGCCAATAGGCACATTGGGGGCATTCTTATTCATCCAATACGGAAGCTACACATCGACATTCTAAAATGTTCCCTAGTGGTGATTGGATGGAATGTCTTCGGCTCTTTTCAGGCTTCTTAAGTTCGCCAACGAGCTATCCTTACAGTAATATTCAGTTGTTGTTGCTGCCTATCAGCGATGTAATTAACAAATATATGCACAACGAGAAAGAGTGAACATATGTATTAAGTTGTTCAATAACAAAATATTTAACTATGAGTATAGGAACAATGAAATTTTCAGCTAGTTCTTGGTAGATCAATAAAAAAAGAAAACATCTTTTGTGTAAATGGATAATAGTAAATCTGGCTTAGTGGTCTACAGATCGGGCACAGGACGGTAGGTCCTGGGTTCGAATTCTCTCTGCCAACAGCAATGCCTCCAAGCTTTTTCCGCCCCTAAATGCCCTGGTACGGCCGAGAGTGGGAAGGACTTGCCCTCTCTCGAAATGCTCTTACACGGCTACGCGTATACAGCCTCTGCCAGGGAAGTCCTACTCAATGCTTTCTTGCACCACGGGTGTCGTTTACGGAATTGAGAGGACGAAAAGCGAATGTCCGGCGCTTTAACCGGGTTAGCGGACACGGAAAGTCCACCTAGGGCAGTTGGAAAACCCTGATTCCAAACCAATGGTGCACATGGGCTCCAGTATCCTTAGGGGACAAATGGCGAGCGAACCGATCGTCGGTCACCGGCTACCATGGGACTGCATCTCACGATGCTCCACTGCCTCGTGGATCAGACCTTTAGGTCGAAAGCTCCGGGTGTGGCTCCTTAAAAAAACCACCTGCTTCGGTTTGGGCACCCGGGCAGCATCATAGCCCTCACACAATTAAATGAAATTGCAATTTCTTGTGTGTTAACACGTTTCCGCTTATGCATCACTTGGCATACACATAGGCACACTCGTCATGGGTGGGAGGATGATCATCGCTCCTTTTACTCGTGTTGGGTACCCATTATTTTTATTTTACAGGCCTGATTTTCATTTAGGTTAAGCCGATTTTTTTGTCATAAGGCAGACTATCTTTCTAAGTCTTCCGAATCAAGCCCAATGCGTACTCTTCGGGTACAATTACATACCACAATGACACAGGTAGAGACTCTTGCAATATATATATATACAAAGGGCAGTCGTAAACGATTTTTGATAAGTTGAATAGCGGCCACTGGGGTTACAGCATGTGAAGTGGTTGATTAGTCCGATCCCCCACAAATACCCAAGTTATCTCATGAAGTTACTACCACTGCCCAGCAGGATCGCGAAGAGGCTTCCGGTAGGATTTCGCTGCTTAAACTAAATATCGCTTGTTGTAAATTTCCTGACACAAATCGATTTAATTCAACATTAAGTTACATTTCACTAAATAATCACTGCCTTGACCAATTATACATCTAAATTTCACTAAAACACTTTCATCCACTTAAGGATTTCACCTGTTAATACTTCTTCTGAACAATTTTTGAAGATACGAGATGAAAAAATGACCCAATTAGATCATATATACTATATGGTCTTTTTTTACCTAAATGTCATCTTACCTCCATCTATAAGATTATATAATCTTATAACTAAATTGGCTTACATTTCTTAACATCAATGGCTGAGAGTCAGTAAACTAGACCACTTTATGATTTTCAACCGGTTCAAAAATCCCCCCACACACTTTACTACTTCAGTTTAAAAAGACTAGTTATGTACACTCAGTTGTGGAATAATTGCGTAGAGAAAATATATGGAATTCATATTTAGCATTTTTTTAAAGCAATAGTTAACTTAACAATGATCTGAATATACTCAGTTGACCATTTGATCTATTCTCTCTCAATACAGGGAAAGTTTGGAAAATACTAATCCTTCTGTTTTGATAGGGCCTTCAGAATTTTTTTTTGTTTATTTCCTGTAGTAATAGTAAGCACCTGATAAACCGAATCTCCTGCCCTTCATCACTTCTACGTGTCCTTCGCAGATAAATAAACATCGAAGTAGAAGTGTTCGTTATTATTATGATATTATTAATTGTCTAGTCTACGAAAAGAACTTATCACTATTTATCATTGACAATATATGAAAGTAATAAGAAAGATAAACATACAAATGATTTATTTAATTATAAAGCTTCATTTTCATATTTAGAAAAGTAACATGCTCTTGTGTTATTTAATCTTTTCAGTAGACTGATAAAGGACAGTAATTATACATTAGTCCTTGTCCGTTTTTAATTCGGATGAATTTTTACTCAGTTTTAAAAGTTTTTCTACAAAACAATTAGGTGTTTAATTAAGTAATCATAATGAATACCTTTACATTGGATTAAAACATTTGTACGAGAAACAGGAAAAAAGATATTGCCACTAAAACGTTCGTATATAGGCTACAAAATAAGTGGTTAAAATAGGAAATCAATTAGGTTAGGCTACCTGTGAGAAAACAGTTTGTTGCAATTCGTTTTGAACAGCTTCTTGTATAGAAATCTAAAACAAATTATCATTACCATAGAGTAAAGATAAACATACCTGCTCACTCAACGTAGACATGGTTTGATGCTCATTTATTTGGTAGAAATTTAATCTACAGATAGATATTAAAAAAATGGTAAACTGCTTAACCCGTGAACAACATTGGTTCAAAACACATGGCTTGACAAATATATAAGTCTTACGTTTTATTATGACAGAGAGGGACATTAATATATATCTATTTTATTTATCTAAACATTGGTACAAAGGGGCATCAAAATATATACGCACCACTAGATTGGAATATCTATAAAACTCATAAGATAAAGAAGTTGTACACTCTGTGATGCGAAATCATCTACATATCAAAAGAGTATAAATTCACTGATATATATATATTCAATGATATACAATACAACTACCATTATAAGCAGAAATGGGTGGTGGCTAGTAGTAGAATCCGGTGTCAGATGAACGTATCTGCCATATGCCAGGATTGATGTTCACCAAGTATCGTTCGCTTTAATCAACATCGCGTCATCCACTTAGCCACTGAGTTAAAATACCCACTGACTTGTGAAATGAACTTTAATTCATTTGTATTGGTTGTTTGGATTTCCCCATTGATGTTTAGAACTGCAGTTACTCAGATGAATTAGCATAACTAGTTTTATACTCCTTATTAAGTAAATATGGTCATATACATGAATATTTAGGCTAATATCTGGTCGAAATAATGAGACTATAGTTATATTTTGATGGTAACAACTAATTGATGAGAATTTTGTTGGTGTTCTAAAAACTGCTTAAATTGTAGTCGCTTTTTTAGAGTTGTCAGTTACGCCATAAACAAGTATCTGGTTTATCATTATTTATACCACCATGGATGCATAACGATCGTTCAATCGAGCAGAGAACTCATAAGGACCAGTTTGCTTTGATATTCGTGAAGTTATTGAAGTTTACATTTCTACAAGGTAACACTATAAGCATACGTGAGTCTTTAAGCTGCATTTACGTTATGAATGAAAGCGAACTGAAGAACTGAGATTTACGGTTCAAGTTAACCTAGACCAAAACTAGTACACCTCAATCCAAATGGTGTAAATATTAGCAAAAGATAATGCACATCATCTCTTTACGTGATAATCATAAGCTTTTTGTTGTTAACCTATACCCAAACATCTGATCGCAAGATCAACAAAACGGTCACCAAAAAAGTCGTAAGGACATCCCAGTAACAAGACACCCAGGCCTGAACACTCTCAACTTTAAAAGTTTTAAAAAACATGGGGTGGAGAACAATGGCTTGTGATAATCCTCTTAAAGTCAGCCTGGAAAATTGTTCAAACCTTTCCTACAACTTTTAAGACGAGAAATATAACAATACTGTGAGGAAGTGCCTTATACTTAATTTTTCTGATGATAAACCTTACAATTCTCACCCATATCAAGAGTTTTTGATGTTTAAATTAGCTGAGACTCTGCGTTATTTTTTATAGTGCCAAAAAAGTGGAGAATCCCTCACCACTCAATTATTCACTTATGTTCGAAAAATACATGTGAATAGTGTTGGAAATATGCTCTCGAAGAGCATCTTGATTAAAAAATAACTCAAAAGAACCTCACGAGACATACATCCGGGACAGGAACATAATTATTTAGTAAACCCCACAAACCTTCCATTTTGGAGACACTTTACGACGCTCAAGAGTGAAAGTTAACAAAAGTCTTTCAAGCCTAAGGACATTTTAGTCCTACTAGATCAACTGATCAAGGAAATTGATAGAAACTCGGGCTGAATGCAGCCATCTAGTATTCAAAATCCAGACACTTAGGACAATCCCTATTGCCTATCGCTAAATACGTTTCTAATTTGTGTAAATGTAGACACATTTGGTGATGTGGCTGTTATTATCTTCAACGTTTATATCAGCGACTAATTCTACTGGAAACGCTGAGTAATCAGTGCCTGAGTTTTAACCTATTACTATAACGTGACGCAAAAATCCGGAAAAAATTGCTCCGTTTAACCAAGTTATCTACCGTTGTGAAAAAATGTTTTTTCCCAAAGGAACTACATCAGGTGATAAGTTGTTAGATAAATCTGTGTGCAAGAATGCTGTGGATAGAGCCACAGGGAATTCTGTTTCTCCTCTATTTAAATATTATTCTCTTTCCAGCCGAAATTAATCGTTTAGAAGTCCTCAGCCGCAACTACATACTGTCACCGTAGGAAGAGGATTCCATGTAAAGTTTGATGGACTGGGTAGTCACATTATGGCAAATCTACAATTGTAGAATAGGCCTATTATACTAGTAGCATAGACAAGTGTACTCACATCTGCCCGGACCACGACCCTACGGTCTAAGTAATTTCCCCAGAATCTTTGTAACACGTGGAATCTGCAGTTAGAGAACAGCAGTACAGATCTGAGAAACAGCACAGCACACAATGTTAAACGAGGACTTCACACCAAGAGAGAACACAGTGGGAATCATGAGCCTCTTTATTTCAAAATCAAAAAGCGCAGTGCGCGAGAGTACAGCGGGAAGAGTCAGTTTACAAAGTAGTCTTATGAGTCATCCTGTAAGCTTAGTGTGCATAGGGCTTTCTCTTCTTCCTCTAAAGAGTTTATGTTTGGTCGCCCTGCAATAGAAAGAAAATAGAATGCATTAGTCTATCATACATAGCAATTTCAACGACGTTACACCGCCCCCTCTCTTAAATAGGCACTGGACGAGATGAATTGATCAAGTCTCGGTTCGTGGAAGGGTCAATATCCAGTTCTTTAAAGGAACACTTCCTACTAAACCCTCCAACAGATATAAATGCCTTAAAAAGAACAACATTCCGGTTCATGGCAGCCGAGCAGCTAAAAAGCCTAATTGACATGCACCAGCCAACGGCGATGGCAGTAATACAACCCACAAAAGCGAGCTGCCCAATGAACCCTCAACACATATCCGACGTTACCCAGTCTTCCCACTGGAGCAACAGTCGAAGACAATTCAGTCCCGCTGAGAAGAAGTGGAGATCAACGAATAGTTATCACGGTCGTCAATCCGAATGCCGTACTGCCGAAGGTTTGGCAAAAATGCAAAGAAAAGTGGCCATAATCGTTCTGGTAACACAAGTAAGCCGCACATTTTCCATTTATCTTCTTATGTTAACCATGTGCGCCCCATCACGATTAAGGGTAGAGTACAGGGTATTGATATCGAAATTTTACTAGACACCGGAGCGTCAGCATCCCTAATTAAGAACGAGCTTTTAGGAAGGCTCAACCATAAAGTCCAACAAACGCGATATCCATCCACATTACTCACAGCGAGCGGAGACCCATTGAAAGTGAATTCTAAGGTATGGTTGAACCTAACGATAGATAGACATCTGTTCCGTCATGGATTTTTAGTTTGTCCGACATTGACTTGGGATATGATACTCGGAGTCGATTTCATGTTAGAACATAAAGCTGGTATATTCATGGACAGCCTGGAAGCGAAATTTGGAGAGACTAGAATACGCCTGCACCATACTGACACGTCATTTAAAGCTATGTCATGTCCCCCTTTCTGATGGTACCTCATAAAACGTAGTGGCAGGCGGTGTATTGGCGAACTGGGCATCCGAGGAAACTGTCATCCTATCTGGTCTTATTTGGTTATAGTGTACAGTTATCACGTTGCAGTAAATTCCACCAACCCTGGCAAGGCCCCTTTGAAATCGTCCTCATCCGACCCCCCACTACGCTCGTATTACGTAACTTGCGACGACCCCAGGATGACGTGATAACTGTACACTATAACCAAATAAGACCAGATAAGATGACAGTTTCCTCGGATGCCCAGTTCGCCAATACACCGCCTGCCACTACGTTTTATGAGGTACCATCAGAAAGGGGGACATGACATAGCTTTAAATGACGTGTCAGTATGGTGCAGGCGTATTCTAGTCTCTCCAAATTTCGCTTCCAGGCTGTCCATGAATATACCAGCTTTATGTTCTAACATGAAATCGACTCCGAGTATCATATCCCAAGTCAATGTCGGACAAACTAAAAATCCATGACGGAACAGATGTCTATCTATCGTTAGGTTCAACCATACCTTAGAATTCACTTTCAATGGGTCTCCGCTCGCTGTGAGTAATGTGGATGGATATCGCGTTTGTTGGACTTTATGGTTGAGCCTTCCTAAAAGCTCGTTCTTAATTAGGGATGCTGACGCTCCGGTGTCTAGTAAAATTTCGATATCAATACCCTGTACTCTACCCTTAATCGTGATGGGGCGCACATGGTTAACATAAGAAGATAAATGGAAAATGTGCGGCTTACTTGTGTTACCAGAACGATTATGGCCACTTTTCTTTGCATTTTTGCCAAACCTTCGGCAGTACGGCATTCGGATTGACGACCGTGATAACTATTCGTTGATCTCCACTTCTTCTCAGCGGGACTGAATTGTCTTCGACTGTTGCTCCAGTGGGAAGACTGGGTAACGTCGGATATGTGTTGAGGGTTCATTGGGCAGCTCGCTTTTGTGGGTTGTATTACTGCCATCGCCGTTGGCTGGTGCATGTCAATTAGGCTTTTTAGCTGCTCGGCTGCCATGAACCGGAATGTTGTTCTTTTTAAGGCATTTATATCTGTTGGAGGGTTTAGTAGGAAGTGTTCCTTTAAAGAACTGGATATTGACCCTTCCACGAACCGAGACTTGATCAATTCATCTCGTCCAGTGCCTATTTAAGAGAGGGGGCGGTGTAACGTCGTTGAAATTGCTATGTATGATAGACTAATGCATTCTATTTTCTTTCTATTGCAGGGCGACCAAACATAAACTCTTTAGAGGAAGAAGAGAAAGCCCTATGCACACTAAGCTTACAGGATGACTCATAAGACTACTTTGTAAACTGACTCTTCCCGCTGTACTCTCGCGCACTGCGCTTTTTGATTTTGAAATAAAGAGGCTCATGATTCCCACTGTGTTCTCTCTTGGTGTGAAGTCCTCGTTTAACATTGTGTGCTGTGCTGTTTCTCAGATCTGTACTGCTGTTCTCTAACTTCAGATTCCACGTGTTACAAAGATTCTGGGGAAATTACTTAGACCGTAGGGTCGTGGTCCGGGCAGATGTGAGTACACTCGTCTATGCTACTAGTATAATAGGCCTATTCTACAATTGTAGATTTGCCATAATGTGACTACCCAGTCCATCAAACTTTACATGGAATCCTCTTCCTACGGTGACAGTATGTAGTTGCGGCTGAGGACTTCTAAACGATTAATTTCGGCTGGAAAGAGAATAATATTTAAATAGAGGAGAAACAGAATTCCCTGTGGCTCTATCCACAGCATTCTTGCACACAGATTTATCTAACAACTTATCACCTGATGTAGTTCCTTTGGGAAAAAACATTTTTTCACAACGGTAGATAACTTGGTTAAACGGAGCAATTTTTTCCGGATTTTTGCGTCACGTTATAGTAATAGGTTAAAACTCAGGCACTGATTACTCAGCGTTTCCAGTAGAATTAGTCGCTGATATAAACGTTGAAGATAATAACAGCCACATCACCAAATGTGTCTACATTTACACAAATTAGAAACGTATTTAGCGATAGGCAATAGGGATTGTCCTAAGTGTCTGGATTTTGAATACTCGGCTGCCATGAACCGGAATGTTGTTCTTTTTAAGGCATTTATATCTGTTGGAGGGTTTAGTAGGAAGTGTTCCTTTAAAGAACTGGATATTGACGCTTCCACGAACCGAGACTTAATCAATTCATCTCCTACAGTGGCATCAAGACAAGGGAAAGCCTGCACAGCCATCTGCTCCATAGAATTAAAATAATCTATTGGATTCTCGCCGGATGTTTGATGTCGTGACAAAAATCGGATGGCTGCTTGTTGGGGATCCACCGGCGTCGAAAAACAATCGTAGAGGATCTTCCAGTTGTGAGCGAGAGTATTGTCCGCCGCAAACCCGTTGGCCATGGCTTCCTTGGTAGCTTCATCGCTGAGGTAGGACACGAGATAATCGAAATGTTCCGAAGCTGGAACTTTACGAAGATAGGCTGTGACGTTGAACTTCTACACTGTATAGTCTGATGAGTTTTCCAGGAGTGGTGGTTGACGGGGAGCTGAGCCAGTTGCTGGCTTGACTGGAATCACCGGCGGTTCGTTCAGGTTTTCATCGCGTTTTTTAGTGAGCACCTCCATCACCAGTTGTAACACGTGGAATCAGCAGTTAGAGAACAGCAGTACAGATCTGAGAAACAGCACAGCATACAATGTTAAACGAGGACTTCACACCAAGAGAGAACACAGTGGGAATCATGAGCCTCTTTATTTCAAAATCAAAAAGCGCAGTGCGCGAGAGTACAGCGGGAAGAGTCAGTTTACAAAGTAGTCTTATGAGTCATCCTGTAAGCTTAGTGTGCATAGGGCTTTCTCTTCTTCCTCTAAAGAGTTTATGTTTGGTCGCCCTGCAATAGAAAGAAAATAGAATGCATTAGTCTATCATACATAGCAATTTCAACTCTGTTATATCTTAACAAGTTAAACAAGACATACCTTCAAGGACATAATAAAGCGTCATTTTACTTTAATAAAACTTATATTATCGGTTGATTTCGTAAATCAAAGTACGTACTTGGCAAAAACTGGGATCCACTTATACGAAACTCAGAAGCTTATTAAACGAGAGCTTTCATTATTCTGTACTTAAGGTCTGTTGCACAGTACTCAGAACTTACTCAACAAGCGATTGGTGCAAGGTGTACAGGCGGACCTCACCAAGCCAGGTGTAATCGCCGTCATAGAAACGGCTGATTCAGCCTGTAGAAAATAGAAGACTTGGCTTTGTAAGCATCACACTTATGAGGACCGCGCGCTATCTAAAAAGGATAGTGGTATTTTTCCTCACGGAGTTAAATTTATTGATTTTATCTTTTATTACACATTAAGACTACCATTTTATCTTTGAATGAATTTATTTCAACCACAGTACTCACCAAAGGTACCGAATTTTCCAAAAGTAATTTGTCGTCAATACTTTTGATAACAGTGGTTCTTTTGGATTTGGATACATTTTTGTTCCTAACAACTTACAGTTTTCCACATTTTTGGTCATCAGTTTTTGTAGCCTCTGGGAATTGTTTGTGCCTAGTTCCTTTTTAAAACCTCTGATTGATGACCGATCATAGTGACAGGTCATTTGTCTTTTATCGAATCAAGGGGAGTGAAGGCTCAGAACTCAGAACTCGTTTGAAGCATGACATTGAGGTGATAAAACAGCTACTAAGCCAGGCAATACTTTGAGACATCTTCAGAGTCACTTCCCTAAAGGCTTAAAGAATAGGTAGCCAAAAAGACTTGAAACGGAATCAAACCAGGCTGCTCAAAGTAATATTTAATTCTTCCAGTGAACGAGACCTAATATTGCAGAATGGACATTAACTAAAGGGGTCATAAGTTTTTGTCTCTAAAGGTTTGCCACCCACAGACAGTGTAAAGAGACGAAAGGCTGAAAAAGAACTAAGACATAGGTTAGATGCTGGAGAAAAAACATCTAGAAATTGTAAATCTTCGGGTGGTGAGGCTTCGAAAGAGAATGATTTCAGATCTACTTTAAGTGCAGCACAAAACTATTTAAATGAGCTTCAGATCTGTCATACAAATGCTTGAAGCTTGCTCAATAAGCGATGGAGACCAGGTGTATAGATAGTTTCTGCCAAGCAGGATGTAATCACAGTCACAGAAACTTGGCTGACGCAGTCTATAAACAGCACTGAACTTGATTTGGGAGGTTTCACACTAGTAAGAACCGATAAAACTCATAAGCGTAAGGGATGAGTGGCTCTATTCATCGGAAATATTATCCCATTTACCGTTGCTGATAACATATTCCATGAAAATGGAATGTCTGACTTAGTTAGCTGTCGCTTGAAATGTGAAGGACAAGAGATGCTGATTGGCTTGGTTTGATTCGGCTCAAGCTGTGAAGTAGTCTACACCTACCAACATGGCTCAGCCCACTTGTCAGTGACTTCATGGATTTGTTCCACGTCTTAGTGTGACCTCCCCTAGCTCCTACACCATAGAACATCGCATACATACACAGTGAATAAGATTGAGCTACCTGTTGTCCAGGCACACAATGACTTAGGAGTCATCGTCAGCCAAGACTTAAAAAATACTGGAATAGCTGTCAAGTTTTAGGACCCTATAGTCAATACGTGGAGCCTTCAGCCATTTCTATACTAAAATATTTATGACTTAGTATAAAGTATTCTTGCGTCCTAAACTCCAGTACTGCATACAAGCAGCTAGCCTCTGTCTGAAGAAATGGTAGGCTGTTGAAAGAGCAGCAAACAAGCTGGTTCCCAGTGAAGATACAACTGGCATTCTAATTTTACAACTACCTGCCAGTAACATCTTTTATATTCGAAGCGTTCCCCAACCAGTTGAAATCAGAAGTCAGATGCCAAGTAGTAAGAAAGATATATTTGATGCGTTATCGATATATTGAGAATCGTTTACTCTAATCTGGCTAGTTAACGTAGGAGCTGTGTCCTACGCTGGGTCATAACGTGATTTGGTACGGATGCATGACTGAAAGCCTTCAGTTAAAAAGTCCACTTAAAACAATGTGGTCAGCATCCAGTGTCGAACACGTAATGAGCTATTGATTTTGGGGAATTATTTACAGCTACAGATCACTCCCCCCCTAGTGAGGTGTTGATGCCCCTAAGACGTGGCCAGCCAGAAGTTGGTAAACATTCTTCTGATAGCTTGCCATGTTTAGCAGAGTCTGGTCGTCTTTCCTTATACTAAAGGGACCATAAAGTACAACATAGTAATATGGAAAAAAAGTACAATGAAAATTTTGGTTCCTTGCGAGACTTCGTCGTTCTTTTCCAGCCGTCCTGGAGAAGAAAATATATATAACGTGTTAGTGCATGTCGAAAATACACGCGTACTTGCATAAGGACACAAGGTGAGCGAAAACAACTAAACTAATACACTCGCGATAGCGTAAAAGCAATCGAAAAAAAAGGTTTTTCTTGTTGTTGTTTTTTATTGAAAAAATATACACGCTCATAAGTAAAAAAATTGTTTTTTTTAATGCAAAGGGAATCCGAGATTAAGTTTGTGTCCTACGTGCAATAGTCATTTAGATGTTCTGGAAATCTTACTCTTCTTCCAGAACTCGTTCTTTTAGGTTCAATTTCCGATGTTAACGAAGCACCAAGGTGTGTGTTGTTTGTCGTGTGGGGTACTACAGGTGTAGTAGCTGTGTCGTTTGAATGTACCTAAGGAAAATCGACGCAGCTAGGGTTTCCTTTTAAGTACGTTGATCAACAAGGAGGATCGGATGCAGATGTAAAGGCGAGGATTGGCAAAGCAAGGGCAGCATTTCTACAATTGAAGAACATATGGAACTCAAAACAACTCTCAATTAATTTCAAGGTCAGAATCTTCAATACGAACGTCAAGACAGTCCTACTGTATGGAGCTGAAACGTGGAGAACTACTACGGCCATCATCAGGAAGGTACAAGTGTTTATAAACAGTTGTCTACGCAAAATACTCAACATCCACTGGCCGGATACTATCAGCAACAGCGTTTTATGGGAGAGGACAAACCAGCTTCCAGCTGAAGAGGAAATTAGGAAAAGACGTTGGAAGTGGATCGGACATACATTAAGGAAATCACCAATGTGCATCACGACTCAATCCCTAACTTGGAATCCGGAAGGGAAGCGGAAAAGAGGAAGGCCAAAGAACTCACTACGTCGGGAAATAGAAGCCGATATGAAAAGGATGAATAGCAACTGGAAAGAACTGGAAAGGAAGGCTCAGGACAGAGTTGGATGGAGAATGCTGGTGAGCGGCCTATGCTCCTCGATGAGGGGTAACAGGCGTAAGTAAGTAAGTAAGCTTTGAGTCGATCGATACTGATGTTATCGTTCGTGCCATTCTTATCGACTACGTAGTACATAGGTTCACGTTAAAGAACTTTGAAGGGTCCTTCGTATGCTGATTCGAGAGGCCTTCCATATGATTCTCGACGAACGAAAACGTGTGTACTATGTCGTAAATCAGGTTGAACGAAAACATCGGTTGATTGAGGTCGAGTGTGAGCAGGTTTAACTGAACGCATTGCGTTTTTAAGCCTGCTCGTGTAAGAGTTTAGATCCATGTTCAGTGAAGAAACCGAAGGATCTACGAATTCTTCTGGAAGTCGGAGTGTCGTTCCGTAAACGAGTTGAGATGCAGTGTACCCAATGTCAGCCTTCACTGCATTGCAGATACTTAGTAAGACGAATGGAAGAGCGTCTGTCCACTATGGAACGTTTGTAGCTGATAGTGAAGCTTTAAGTTATCGATGGAAACGTTCTACAAACCCGTTTGCTTGTGGGTGGTAGGCGGTCGTTCGGAAGCGCGTGATTCCTAATAGTGAGGTCAGACAACGGAAAAGTCCAGATTCGAACTGGCGTCCGCGGTCTGTAGTGGTCGTTGAAGGGCAGCCAAAATCTGCTAACCATCGTTCGACGAAAGCGCGAGTCACTGTTTCAGCAGTAATGTCCTTAATTGGTACTGCTTCTGGCCATCGAGTAAAACGATCTACGCATTTTAAGAGATATCAGTATCCATTTGTTGTGTCTTATGACCTTAGATTTCTGACAGCTTACACAGGACTGTGCCCACTCCCTCACGTTTTTATTCATGCTCGGCCAGCAAAACCGTTCGGCTATAAGCTTGATTGTTGCACGGACACCTGGATGAGAAAGATTGTGCAACGCATTGAAGACGTTGCGTCGATAATGTTTTGGTACTATTGGACGACCCCTACCTGTAGATGTGTCGCAAAGTAAGGTTTACTTACCTGTTCCCATCTGTTTAATACGCAGTTTGAGTGTTGTCGAGGATAACTCGTGCTGAAGATCAGTATCGTCTTTTTGAAGCTGGGCGAGTTTAAGAAGGTCGATCCCTTAGAAACTTTTCAATGAACTGATACGAGACAAAGCGTCTGCGACTACATTGTTTGCTCCAGAAATGTGTTGCATGTCTGAATTAAACTGTGAAATGTAGTCCAGTTGTCGAGACTCTCGCGGTGAGATGAAGATGAACTTAAAGAGAACGTAAGAGGTTTGTGATCGGTAAAAAGTGTGAATTCTCTTCCTTCGATGGAATGTTGGAAATTCCATATAGCACAATACATAGCTAGGATTTCTGTACCAAACATGCTGTACCTAGATTCCTCGTCTAGCAACCGTCTCGAGAAAAATCCTGAAGGTTACCAAGAGTTGTTAACCCATTGTTGTGAGACTCCTCCGATTGCCGAGTCGGATAGGTCTACTGCGATACTAATGGGCGCTTGAGTGTCCTGATGAGCAAGCAGGGTTGCCTTAGCGATATGTTCCTTAACTGTGAATAATGCTTTACGGGCTGTGTCGTCTAAACTAATTGATTTTGCATTTCCACGAAGCTGGTCGGTTAACGGTTTCATAAGGGATGCGCATTTGGGTATGAACCGTCTGTAGGAACTTACAAGTCCGTCAAAAGTTCGCAACTGCTTGATCGTGGTCGGTTCTGGGTAATCCAGAATGGCCGCCACTTTGCTTCTAAGGGGTCGGATACCTTGAGCATCAATGGTGTGTCCTAAAATGTCTGAGGAGTTTGTTCCGATTTGGTATTTCTGAATGTTTACAGTAATGCCGTGCCGAAAACCATGTCCATATGCTGGAGGTGTGATTCTCTGTCCGGACTTGCTATGAGGGAATCATCAACATACGCATGTACGAAGTTGAGACCTCGGAAGACGTCGTCTATGAACCTTTGGAGGGTTGTAGCGACATTTCTTAATCCGAAAGGCATTAGTAAGAATTCGTAGAGGCTGAAAGGAGTGATGATGACGGTTTTCAGGATGTCGTCGGTTGCCATAGGTATTTGTTTATGAGCTTTAACCAAGTCGATTTTCGAAAAGACAGTTGTACCTTTCAAGGTAGCTGTCAAACCGTGAATGTGGGGCAACGGGTAACGATCGGGAATGGTTTTTGCATTCAGACACCGATAATCACCAGTTGGACGCCAACCACTGCTGTTCTTTTTGGGACCATGTGCAAGGGAGATGACAAAGGGCTATTTGTCGATCGAATTATTCCTAAGTCTATAATGTGGTTGAATTCGTTTTTGGCTAACCTAAGCTTTTCGGAGACCAGTCGTCGTGCTTTCGAAAATACAGGTGGTCCTGTAGTCGAAATGTGATGTGTAACATTGCTGGTTACATACGGCAATTTTGGATGTGGCTGATATATCCCGGAGTATTTATCGAGTAATGGTTGATATAAGGGGTCTATGGCGTGTTTAATTGTGACCGCGGATAATTTTAACCAGAAAAAGGAGTTGCGCAAACAGATAACTCAGTGTTTCTGTCTATTAACCTTCGTGAGCGTGTGTCGATAAGTAGATTGTGGTATTGTAGCAGGTCTATGACAATGATTGGCATAGACACATCTGCAACAACGAAAATCCAGTAGATGGGTTTGTATAAACCCACGTTAAGATAAACGTACCTTTTACAGTAAGTACCGATCGGTTTTCCATTCGCCGCCTGTAAGCTTAAAACAGACTCGTGAAGTCAGTCTTTGGAATTTGCGGAAAGAACGCCAACTTCTGCGCCAGTGTCGACGAGGTAGCGAACTTTCGTAGTCACATCCGTGACGTATAACAGACGGCTGTGTTCGCCGGCTACGGTTGCTGTTAACGCGTGCCGGCTGAGAAGTTTCCCAAAATCGTATTCGTATCAGTCGATTTTGAGGTCCTGCAATTTCTGGAAGACTTACCGTACTGGTTACGATACCAGCACCAGCCCGGATTATCTGTCTCTCGACCACGAGAGACAGACCGCCTACGTGATACGCTTCTTCGAGAGGTTCTTGACCGACTACGATCATTACGAAATTTAAGATATCGTGTTAGTGTGTGACATGATTCGTTAATGTAATTCTGGGTCGTTTGAGGTTTTTCCTTGACGGAAAAATCCTCGGGGCTAGCGGATTCGGTAATTTCTAGACTTCGATCAGCAGATGCAGCTAGTTCGTCTACAGAGTTGTTTTGGAACGAGACGAGAACCGCCTGCACCTGTTTTGGGAGTTTGGATAAAAAAGTTGTTTGAATAGGCCTTCGTCGATGGTTCTTTGACCTATCACTTCTCTCATCCTAAGCAACATATCTGTCGCAGAACCATATTGCAGGTCAATGTTATTGAGGGGTTGGTCTAACCGTTGTCGGTCGGTTAGATCTCTGCGTTTTAGAATCGACCGTTTGAGTGTTTCGTCAGGTTCCGGAACATCATTAGTAAACATACTAGGTGTTACGTACCTGTTAAATTCGCGCGGTAACGCCTTAACTAGAATATGTCGATGCTTTCAAAAGAAAGTGGGATCAACTGGGAAATTACCATTTCCGGGACTAACACAGACCACATAGTCACTTATCCTTCCCATACTGAAAAAGATGGGAATATTGGGTGTCGGGTCAGGAGGATAGTCACAAATCTCAAAATCACTTTTGGTGTCCCACGGCGTTGTCACTGTTGCAAGTAAGGAGCGAGATTGTTCTTAGTTCAAATACGTTACTGCTCACTCACATGTACCTTATTTCTATGCTACAGAAGAACTTAGAAAACCACTGGAAAGTTATAATTCCGATATTCTATATGGTTAGTTTAAAAGCAGTAGATTTCATTAGGCAAATGTACTTTCTGTGAGTTTACAATCGCTTAATTTACACGTTCAAATAAGATCTAAAGGTGGGTATCTCTAGATATATGACCCTATTGTCCATAAATACGAATATTCCGACGGAATCGGACAAAATAATGAAATTAGTAATATTGTTTACTCAGATATAGTACATTAACCTTAGTCTCCAGATTGGTAGGAAAACACACAACCTCAGTGCATATGTAGGGTATTATCAGGTGATATGGTAATTACTAGTATTTTACCAAAATGTTATGAGATTACAGATTCCGATTAGTGATGAAGCTAACTCTGTTACGTCCAATTATGAGTTTTTGCCCGTTCCAACTATTGAAGTACTGGTCGTCAATATTCGCAAATCACGAACCCAAGTAGGCAAGAGAACCAAAACTTCAAGTTAGATACCAAGTTTATTCGCAGTTCACAAATAATCGACCAAAATCGTTCTAACGACAATAATTATAACAATTACAAAACAAACCTTCAATTTCATAGGTTCCCGGAGCAAAAACTCCCAAATACCAAACCAATGACAAAAGAAACCCAAATGTCCGAAAAGAATTATATAAACAAACAAGTCCAAAGGTTAAGTAAAACAAACACATCCAAAAACACAGTAAAATTGATGTACAGTAAAAAGGTTCTAATCAGCCAAATGTCTTCAGTTCTCCCGTAACAAACTCGCCAGAAAATAATTCTAAGTCATCGGTATTTAATTGTATTTTGGGATCGCGGCAGACTAAAACAACTTATCTCTTTAAATAATGGTGAATCCTGTGAAGTGAACAACAATTATTCACGTACATGACTCAACTAACAACTATCTGACCGCGTGAATGCGGAAGATTAAGTGGAACTGATTGTAATTTAAATGCTTGTGAAAGATTAAGATTTGTGTAGTAAACACAAAAGGCCTACGGCACATGTTATTCCTTTTCTAGTATGTTTCTATGAGTCTTCAGTCTTCTCTTGAATTAGTCAGTTGAAGGTGCGAACACCACTGCTTCGAGTAACAGGTTCCAAGAATTGACGACTAGGTGTGAAAACCTGTATGCCATGGGTATTTCATCAGTTCTTGGCTTTTCTACACGCCTTCTAAGTCCTTTGAGATGTTCCGCTCTATTGGGAATAAAAAGAGAGAATATACTAGGTCCAAAATCATTCCATACACCGAAATCAGATCACCTCTTATTCTTTGATAGCACAGAGCGAAGACGTCTAGATTTTCAAGTCGCTCTTTGTATAATAAACTCCGGAGTTGTGAGATTGCATGGGTAGCTGCACTCTGTACTTTTTCCAGGATATCTGAGTCACTTTTTAAACAGGGGCTTGCAGCCAGAATGCAGTTCTCAAGCTTAGTTCTCCGTATGGTTGTGTATACTTCAGTGAACATGGTAATATTTAACTTGGCAAATGTCCGTCCTAGAGCCCAGAGGGTTCCAAACCTCTTAGCTGTGACCTATCGGCAATGGGCCGTGGTCTTAAGAGCATGACTCACAGTCACCCCAAGATCCTTGTGAAACGGAACCACAGGTACCGGCATTTCTCCTATGCTGCACCTATTTACCTTTGTATCCTCAAAGTGTACGTAGACATACTTTGTCGCGTTGATAGGCATCAGCCACTCTTTAGGCCAGTTAATCACAACATTTAAGTCTGCCTGAAGTGCTCTTGTATTGGCATCCTCCTTTATTTCTCGACAAACGTTTACATCGTCAGAGTATAATGACATTTGGAACTCTACAATACTTGGGAGATCATTTACATACAGTATGAAAAGAAAAGGACATAGGAAAGAACCTCGAGATACTCCACTCGGTACTGGTACCAGGTGAAGCACTTCGAATTTATTCTTCCTTTCTGTCTACGATATACTAGGATATCCCTAAGCCAATTTAAGAGAGGTTGGGCAATACCAAGATTTTCTAGCCTCAAGAGTAGTCTGTTTGATGACACTGTAGGGTCACTGATTACCGAGCAGATCATTGATCCCTGTCAAGGTCAAGGATAGTCACCTCGCATCAATCAATTATACGCCATGGACTGGCCCACGCTGCAGTGGTTATTCTTTCACTTCTGTACTTCCATAGTTGTACCTTAACTAATATATTCTTGTAATAACGTCCTTTGTGTTGTACAGTCTCCATAGCATCCATTATCCTTTGATGCGTCGATGGTTCAATCCACGTAAGGGCTGGTCGCGAATTGGGACTTCAGCGTTAGTTGGCTCGTCACCATTCTCGTCTAACTCTAGTAGGCCCCCAATCATTTTGACATAGATCATCAACGTAGACGATCTTACACTGGTGAGCAAGACTTCGAATAAAGCAACCTATCATTATAATTTTTTTTATTGCATTCTGTACTTATTATTTTTCATTTTTAACTTCGGCTATCTTTATCAGTTTCTGTGAACATTCGTTGCTTCATATCAATGTTGATTAGTATTTCAACTGAAATAATTAGTTCAATCGATAGAACTAACCAATCAACTACGACTATAATCGACTATCGTGGTTCTTTAACAAGCATTAGCAGCATGTAAATGCTCCTGTGTAATATGTCTGTTAAAATATCAACCACTCGTAAGTATGGCCTTAAGGCAACACGAACGCATATCTGTTTGCAACTTATCCACTTGCATAACCAATACAGGATAAACTGCCGATTATTAAACTCATCTTTCTGATTATTCACTGTCCACTAACTACTATCAAAAACTATCTACTAGAATATTTTACTTTCTTGACCACTGCATGCCTAATTTCCAATTGCTGAGTTCCATGGCGAATCAGAGGATACAAATGCTAGAAATTTACGGTGAGTTTGAACTAAAAATTTCCTGCAATGTTAGATCTTGTTTAGACTGTTTCGCCAGGCAATGCTACGTGTTTGGCTTAAATGAAATTTGGACGTATACCAATTCAGTCTCTAACGCTTCGTTAATCTACGAATTTAATCAACAAATTTCAATTACTTCGGAGCAAGAGTAACCCAGGTGAGTTTCATAGCTGTGTTAAATAATTTCGTATAATGTTTATGATGTCTAATAACATTTCGCGAATATGTTTACGTAAAGTAGTCATATATTCTGTCACTACCTTCAAGTTTTAGTCGAAAACATGTACATTTATGACTCGTAAGTCGTCATGCTGTAGAAAAACGTATTACGTGTACACGAACAATTTTAGTCCATGTCCTTACTAGATATTCATCATATTTAATATGTCACTTAACGCTGGATAATAAGCCATTTTACGAAACGATCACGTTATCTAAACCTCAACTTTAGTTACATTGGTGGTTACCATTTAAATTATTGTTTACTATGCGCTTTGTATTTGCTGTTATTTCACACAGTAAATCATGGCTCGATTTCCTTATTGAACGAAAGTCACTTTAATTCCGTCTTCGGCTTATTCACATGCAATAAGGGTTTGGAAAATATCTAAACGTCTTCTGAAATTCTCCACAAACCCCAAGATAGTCTTCGTATATGTTTGCTACTGCACATCCAATTGCTACATAAACAATGCCCAAACAAACGTTCAGTACAATTGTCAGTATACGAAATGATGTTACTTCGATGTGACATTACAACACATCCGAACTATTGTAGTTATTTAACTTCGACGTCGTATTTTTATCTTATGAAGTATTGTTTACGCGTGGCTGTTATCTAACAGATGATTTCGGTACATCAATCGGCTGTTCAACTATTCGACGATCTAAAGCCTGTCCAGTTCAATTGGTGGTTTGACGACACTCATTCACGCGAATCATCGGTTTACGCAGTCGAGCACATCTCCTGCAAACTGACAACGATATTGTCGTCTCGACCCCAACACTGACAGCATTTTTCACCGATATCATCGACATGAGTCCAGAGTGACACTTGGTTTCTTATGTTCTTTTCGACATTTTTCGGTTCACTCATCAAGCACATGTGCAGCACCCACCGTTTATCATCTTTCAGAGATTTCATCGTGCCACCTTTCGCTCTCGATCTGCATTTCTTCGACCCTTATTGATTTTCACAGCAGTTATCAGTTTTTCCAAACTGGCTGCAAGTTGATCAGATGCTTCGCACAAGGAAACCACGGCTTATCTTCACGGTTATACTTCTGTGCTTACAGTTAGTCTGTTAAATATAGATATAACTAGAAATCGACACTTACGAACAGTTGTCAGAGACACTTACTGACTTTCTACTTTGTACCAAGGGTAGTACAAACATCGGCATCGATTGATAATACACTTATCGTACTATCACTGTGACATCACTACTCTTGCGACAAACTTACCTTTTCTTACCTGAGGAACTCAACCACTTGTCAGAGCTATCTTTTTCAATGCGACTTGATAAAACTCCAAAATGTTTCTTTTTCTATTATTTCTATGGTTGATCGCTTAACATTCAACCAACGTCCTTGTTACGTGTTATTACTCGTTGTTTCCCGATCAGTTACTGCAGCCTCCGTTCCATTTCTTTTATAGCTCGGCAATACCCGGAGGATTCATATTAATCGTCTGGCAACCTCCGTCGCGCGACTACTCCCAACATTTTTGGCATCGATTCAAACGGCCGTTGAATCTGGTGGGGGAGTATTGTAGGGCCACTGAATACCGAGCAGATCATTGATCCCTGTCAAGGTCAAGGATAGTCACCTCGCATCAATCAATTATACGCCATGGACTGGCCCACGCTGCAGTGGTTATTCTTTCACTTCTGTACTTCCATAGTTGTACCTTAACTAATATATTCTTGTAATAACGTCCTTTGTGTTGTACAGTCTCCATAGCATCCATTATCCTTTGATGCGTCGATGGTTCAATCCACGTAAGGGCTGGTCGCGAATTGGGACTTCAGCGTTAGTTGGCTCGTCACCATTCTCGTCTAACTCTAGTAGGCCCCCAATCATTTTGACATAGATCATCAACGTAGACGATCTTACAACACCTTGTTAAATGCTTTGTTGAAGTCCATATAGACCACATCCACTGATTTTCCGTTGTCCAGAGCCTTTTTTCAATGCTCGCTTGCTATGAGGAGGTTTTCTGTGCAAGATAAACTCTTTATAAGACTATGTTGCTCGCTGTTTAACAAGTTATTGGTTTCCACAAATATCATCATGGTCTTTTTGACTATTCTTTGCAGTATTTCAACTAAGGCTGATGGGCCCGTAGTTCGATGGAAGTTGTCTTGATCCTGTTTTGTGTATGTGAGTGACGACTGCACCCTTCTAGTCCATAGGTAACACACCTTGGTCAAGTGATATGTTGAATATCACAGTCAATGGAGCTGCGTTATATTATGCACTATGTTTCAGGATTTTGGCATGTAATTCAACCGATCCTGTTACCTTTTCAATGTCTATCTATTTGTCTTGTGATCTCACAGCGAAGACTAATCTCTAGATAGAATGTCTCATAAAGCTTGATAGGTGATAAACACACAAACAAAAACAGAGGTTTGTATATAACCATACCAAACAACAATAAAAAGACAAAAAATCTTACTTCTGCAGCTAAAAAAGACCTCAACACCTATGCATACAAAAAATACTCAAAAATATACTAAATGAAGAAAAAATAAATGTCATTGCCTTTAGTTTTTTGTATCTATACTCGAAAAGTACAGATGATAAACCTCTCTATAAAAATATGGTACTCTTGGGGATTAGTTTGACTGAAATAAATTCAACTAAAGCAATAACAGTAATCCTTATCTGTAATTAAACGAACAATACCATAAAATATACCCAAAGGAAAATACCACTGTCCTTTTTAAACAGCGCGCTTAGTGTTGCAATCAAAATGAGAACAAAGATTTGTCGCAAACATTTAAATGACGACTGCCAAACGAAACGGTTTAACATTATACCACATAAACTATGAAGCACAACTACTGTTTGTATGAACTAATGATTGTTATGTACTTGATTCCTGGTTGATTTGAATTCTAAATGCAGTGCGTTCGTTTGTGCTCACCTAGTTCTATTGGTTTAAATTGCACCGTTTTCGGAATTACTTGTTAATGCAATAATTCGAATACTTATAATTATCATAGTACCTCGAAAAGAATACTCTGGCCTGGGTAGCAGTAGCAAAAACCTAGAAAACGAGACTTCGAAGTCTCCATTGACTGTGATATTCAATATGTCACTTGACCAAGGTGTGTTACCTATGAACTAGAAGGGTGCAGTCGTCACTCACATACATAAAACAGGATCAAGACAACTTCCATCGAACTACGGGCCCATCAGCCTTAGTTGAAATACTGTAAAGAATAGTCGGTAGGATTAAACTATACTGCCGAGCCAATCAGAAGCTTTCGCGGGTTTTCAAGGTCACGGCGCTAAGTTCGATAACTGATGCTTACGTACGGTCGGTTTACAGCGGATTTTAGGGAAGACGTGATAATTTGGCGTCTACAATAGAAGCGATCATAAGATTTTGGCGCGAAATTCAATTATCCATTTGGATAAATAGAGTTTTGGCATTATAGCTGATGTCAGTTCGTGATGAAAACCCTAAGTATAATCCCTAGCCTTAATCATGAACTGTAAATCATAACTTGAATTCTTCACACAGGTTTATAACCCTCATTTGGTCCTAGTTATTATGTTGACACTCTCAGAGTCACTCTAGCGTCGCTCAAAGATTGTCCATAACTTATAGTCTCACCCATAACCCTACACCTAAATCTTAACCCTAACCCGTAAACCATACCAATATACTAACATTATTGAAGCTATGTGGTCAGGGCTAAAAGAATTTTTGAGACCTTATCATGGTTTCAGAGGTCGACTACTATGGAGCCATATGGATGTGTTCCTGTACCGTATGCACTAAGATTTTAAAACTTCTGAACCTATATCTGACCTTGAGAAGTTTTTGACCCATGTAAAAGAAGTGTTTCCACTTTAATTCTTTGGTTTTGTATAATATATTTTTACTGTATACTAACTGTCTTCTGATTGGCTAATATTTCTCAAGGTCATTTAAAATTCGTTCAAAGGTCGGCAGTATAGTTTAATGTTACCGAATAGTCAAAAAGACCATGATGATATTTGTGGAAACCAATAACTTGTTAAACAGCGAGCAACATAGTCTTATAAAGAGTTTATCTTGCACAGAAAACCTCCTCATAGCAAGCGAGCATTGAAAAAAGGCTCTGGACAACGGAAAATCAGTGGATGTGGTCTATATGGACTTCAACAAAGCATTTAACAAGGTGTCATCAAACAGACTACTCTTGAGGCTAGAAAATCTTGGTATTGCCTAACCTCTCTTAAAGTGGCTTAGGGATATCCTAGTAGGATCCTAAAAACTATTAGCACCAAAACCTAAAGTATCACATGAATTTCGGAATTTCAGCTCACGAATGCCTTAAATTTTGCAGCGACACGTAAACGTCAGCCGACACGCAAGCTAGCCGCCACTGTTTACAAAGATAGCGGAAATGGTGATTACTGTTTTACTCTGATTGGTCGCAAAGTCGTTTGCGAAATTACGAACTGGAGTTGAGCTTATTCCCAGTATATCTTTTGGTAAATTATTTATTATTATTTATTTATTTAAGCACATAAATATTGGTACAATGAAGCACCAGATAAATATGCGCCTCACAAATCTCATTCGATTTGTGTGAGGGCTGTGATACTGCCCAGGTGCCCAGACTGAAGCAGGTGGTTTTCTTAGGGGGCCACACCCGGAGCCTTTGACCTGAATGTCTGATCCGCAAGGCAGTGGAGCATCGTGAGGAGATGCAGTCCCATGGTAGCCGTTGACCAATGACAGGTTCGTCCGCCATTCGTTCCATCAGGATACTGGAGCCCATGTGCACCATTGGTTTGGAATCAGGGTTTTCCAACTCCCCTAGGTGGACCCTCCATGTCCACCAACCCGGTTAAAGCGCCGGACATTCTTTTGGTAAATAAGAGATGATGATTGAGTTTCATCTGATATATACTATTAGCTAGTTATTGAAACATACATACTAAAAACTATATTGCGAGTGGATATCTCTTTGCTCTTATCTGTGAAAAGTTTATTATATTTTCACTTCTGTTAGACTTTGTAGCGGCACAAGCCTCTACAAAATCGGTTTGTGGTTCTAAATTTAGATTTTATGAGATGGAAATACTACATTCACAGGTGGGACCGTAAATTTTTACCAAGAAATGTCATCAGCTATTACCCCAAAATCCTATTTAACTATATATGGCTGAATGAATTTTGCGTCGAAGTACAATAACTTCTATCTCTAATTTCATTAGTTCGTCCATAAATTATAGTCTCAGCCTTCACTTATATTTTGCAGTCTAGCTTTCGACAAGATTATACTAGTGTCTATTTAAACTTTAATCAAACTATCGAAATTGTACTGTCATCATTTTAGCTTCACCTGTTCAGATTTCAATCAGTTAGCTTGTAAAATTAATGAGTAGGATAAGATTGCCGATTATATTTCAACTATTAATATATTCAGTTCACTTTTCGTGCCTTTACATTTACGAGTATCCACTAATGAAAACTGAATATATCATAATTGCTGAAAATGTTCATTTCACGTGTGTTACATAACATTAAACTTTAGTAAATGGCAAAGCGATGTTCTCTTCAGTGGGTTAATGCAATAAATGGCACAGTTGGTCCTGGGCTACAAAACCATGCTGGTATAAAGTATTGTTTATATGGTCTGAATGAAATATTCCAGGTGCTATTGTAAGAGGAGATTTCTATTTGCACGGTGGAATAACTTCTAATGATGCATCATGTAAAACCCCGAGCAACTGCTTTTACAAGATACAAGTTTATCCTACATTAGGCCAATGGATAGAAATTACATCTTCAGACTCACCATTTCTTAGTCAACATACGTGTCTAGTCTTCAAGCAAAGATATCTTGTTTTTATCGGTAAGTTTGTGTATCAATCACCTTTGATGAATGTTAATATGAAAGTATGTTAAGTAGTAACATTTTAGTTGTGTAATTCTCATCTTTGAAGTCTCTAGGTATATCTACAGTGAATTGTGGTGTTAGGAATAGTAGGTACTTATGAAAATGCACTTTTCTTCACTTCTTAACCTGCCCTCTCTCAACTAGAGACTAACTAAAACTGTAGGTAGGGTTATCGTACGGCCGATCGTTTTTTGTCTTTCTCTAGTCGATCGATCGTAGTTTCTCATCCAGAAGACGAATTCCTTAATTTTATCATCACGTGTCAAAACACGATATAATTATTAGCGGTGTCGCGTTCTCAGAATCGTAGGGCTCAGTTACTGAGCTTCAGTTGACACTCTGAATAACATCAATGCTTGCCGAAAGTAAGAGTACACCTTATAGATCTATCCCACGAGTGTAAAATCAGTCCATTCTGATCAATTCGCTTGTTATTATTTGTATCTTATTAATCCGGTTATTTGTCTTGTAGAGTAGGCCTCATCATGTGACTAATCAACCCTATCCCCCAGGGTTAGTGGGGTCGGATCTACTTTGGCATGCCCAGTGGTTAAGTGGTTCTTATTGCTAGTAGAGTTTTATTGATCAAGTTTCAATTTTTCCACTGATTGAGCTAATTTAACATCGCCTGAAGTATGTGTTGTGGCTTCATAGTCAAAGATATTCGGTAGAAAACCATGCACTTAGATTTTGTTGCTAGGTAACGTTTGTCAGCAAGACGAACTCGTGGTTTTAAGGGGGGCGACACTTTTTGTGGTAGTCGAACTGATGTCAACTAGTGTTGAAGTGTTGCAGGTTGGAACCCCCTGGGGAAGTCAGCCCCCTCAAAATCAAGGATTTGTTTTGGAGGTAAATGTTAACTAGCATGAGACCTAGACCTGATGCTTTCCACTAGTTCCCTTCAATCATTTAACATCGAAATTTAGATGTACTGTGCAACATACTTAGATCCAGAGACATATACAAGACATCTATCTTATTTAATTGTTACGATTCTTATTTAACATTCATGGTGATACATATTTTAATAAAGGGGGATGGAATGGACATATCAGAATACCAGGTATACATACATACGACACTCAGTCGAATAGTTGGCTACCGCCTGCCTTGAATGAACCATTGCTTACTGGGTTTCCTCAGGGAGCTGGGTTGTCAGCTCATTCTGCCCAAATAATACGTCCACTAAATGATGAGAATGCGTTTTCAGCTATTATTATCGGACGAGAAGGTTCTCTAAGAAGTCAAAGAAAGGCAGGGAATATTTACTTATTATATGGTAGGTTAACTACTTTTCAACATTTGTTATCAGTGTCTTCTCAATTAATAAAAAATTTCTATCAAGGGAAGATTATATGAAGGCGGAAAGTAGGAATAGTGGATACAATTCGAGTAAAATAGCAGGTGACCTCCAAGTTGATGACTCATCATAATACCCATTAGTTACACTTATCTGATTATTAACTAACTACTCTATTTTTCTTTCCATCATTTCGTATCAACATAGATGAAGATAATGTAATGTAGTTGAGAAAATCTACAAAATAAATGCAGAACATTTATAAAACATTATTTAGTGATTGAAGCTTATCCTCGGACTCGGTTATCTTACGAATCTCTTTCCTCCCAGATGATAGAGTTAACTAGGTTCGAGTCCTAATGTAAGCATCAAAACTGAAGTATAGGTAAATATAGCTGCAAGTTCTAAACTGGACAAAACGCACTTCCTGAATTTCAATATTAACCACAATCCACTTGTTCTAGTCAGTCAGTCAGTTACAACGTAGGACCAGGCATATATATGCATCGGTCCAAGTTGCCATACCTCATTAGCACAACAAGATGAACACCGAATTTGTAGAAGTAGTTACTTTAATGGTGGTAATATATAAAAGAAAGATTGTATATATAGATATAGTACAGAACGAAAGAATGGCTATATCAAGGCGATTCTTACAGGATGTATATATGCCAACAAAGACTAATAGAAAATTCGGTCCGCTAACAATGATACAGTCAAGTTTCTCTGTTTCAGATCATATCGGATTATCGATCGGTTTATCACTACGTAATATATTTTTAACTACTTTTATGATGAATATTTCATAAATTATTCTTAACAGGTAATTTGATCGATATGGATTCACCTCAACAAAGAATGAAATACGTTTACTGCGAAGCCGATTCCAGTCTCACAGTATCGTCAAGAAGTTATCATACGTCGACACCGATCACACCATGTATGTTAGTTACTATTGGTGGTTGTAAAAGTAATTCGGTGGATTTATTAAAGTGGAAAATAATCCATAATAAAAAGAAGAAAGAACCATGCAATTGGCCTGGTCGCCTTGAATATCCATTGACATCATGTACAGTTGTAACAAGTTTTATTAAAGATACTGAACAAAAACAAAAGTCTAATATAATCCAACTTTCACCATCCTATCAAAGGTAAGTTAGTATGAATAATGTGGGTCTTTTATCTGAAGAAAGACTTTTGACCTTGAGTATGCGGACAATATTGTCTTACTGTGCGATGATATTCAAGCCTTACAATCCGCATCTAACCAGTTGGTAATCAGTGTTCGTAGGTATGATATGTGCTTTGCAATTTTTAAGTACAATGTACTTCAAAAGGCTGACAGGACCCTGTACCTGAACTCAATCTTGGTAGTAAGAAGTTAGAAGTATTCAGGAAGTTCATGTATCTAGGTAGCTGCGTAAGTGCTGGTGGTGGTGATGAGATCAATTCACGTATAACGAAAGTCAGAGTGGCCTATGCCTATTTGAGCCATCTTTGGCGCCTTCGTGATGTTAATCTGGGTGTAAAAGATCGGATGCACAACACTTCAGTGAGATCAATTTACTTCTATATTTGTGAAACCTGGCCTTTTTGAGTTGAGCATGCTAGACGACTCTGTGTTCGATCATCGTTGTCTTCAAAGGATTGCTGAAACCCAGTGGCAACACCATGTTAGCACAGCAGAGGTTCGGCATCGTGTGTTCGGACACAGCGACGGTAATTCAGTTGGTATCACCATCTCGAAACATCAACTTCGGTGGCTTGGACATGTCTTACGAATGTTGTCCCAGTGAATTCCACGTCGTGCACTATTTTCCGACTCTGAGACCGGTTGAGAAAAGTGGAGAGGTGGTCAGTGTATGACACGGTGTTGTGGTATGAAAGAAAGCTGTACAAGACTGGCTTATGTTAGTCCTTCATGACTCCCTGGTTCGGGTCCTAGAGGTGGTGCAATATAGTGGCTTGAGACGTTATCAGGAATGGCTCAGAATTGAGGCCAGTGGAAATCCTGCTGTAAGTTTCTTTTGCTTTATTCATAGAAGTAAGAATAACGTCGTTAACTGGTTGGATTTTTCTTAACTGAATTTCTCCCATTATTATTATTATTATTTATGTCTTTAAACACTTGTGTCTTTCAGTGGTTGGCGTGGTCATTGTATAATACCAGGTGTTGGTGGTTTATTTATTGGAACAGGAGAAGGTTTCAATGCATTAATACATGGCCCACTTAATTCAGCATATCTTTTAAAGTATGATGAAAACGGTAGTAGTGTTAAACCAACAATTTACGAGTAAGTTTTAATATGTTGGGTTTTTTCTTAATATTTTAGTTCAAGCAGCCAGCATTTGTTAGGATTTTATTAATGAATGAGCGTAAACATAACCTTTTTTCAAAGTGTCACCTTATTCAATATTCATTCGATTTTGAACGTCAACATGGTGTCTAGCACAAAACTCTATCGATCCAAATCTTCACATTAGTGTATTAGAAAGGGGATCGACAAAATGAATTGCAAACGAGCCAAAATAATCTCAATATTTATTATTGTCATTACTATTATCATTACTCATGTACATGTTCTTGACTTCAAACTACAGTTTAAGTGTGAAAGCTAGTAATACTATCCAGTGGCGTAAACTGAAGTAGATTGAGTGGGCTTTCATCCCAGTGACCTAATAGTCTTAACTTCTGAATCACAACTCCACAGAAATTGAAGTAAAACTGATTACAAGAGGTATAGTTCCAAAGGAATAGATCAAATGTGAAAATAAAAATAATTTGTCTTGAACTAACCACAGCGATACATCCTAGTTTTCATACTCATTCTGCTTTTAGCCTCAGATACTTCGAACAAATTATGTTAAATGTCAGCATTGTACCCATTATCAGTATAATAAGAATCACAGACTGTCACGAATTTGAATATACGACTGATAATCAAAATTATCCATCTGATCTACAAATCTTTTCCTCTGTATCACTATTGAAATTACATTTAGCACCAATTTAGACTTTGAAGTACTAACTAAATAGTTGAAACACAAGTGTTTCATATGTTTTGAATAAAGCAACATGAATGTAATAGATATCCTTTATTGTGTGGAAGAGCAAGTGATATTTGAAGGGAAACTAAGGTTGTTTAATAAACTTTTCGTCACTCTCCCAGCTGCTGTTGTAATATAAATTGTAATATATATTGTAATACCTTTCTTAGATTCTCTGATAAGCATCAATAGTTATTTTAAATAGTCTTCAATATACCCCAAAGATATGTTGGTAGACAACTTTGAATAAATGCATAAGTTAAACCGCGCCAATTATGGTACTTTGAATAGTATTGGGAATTCATGATAATGGTCAGCTAATCAGTTAAAAGCAACGTAGAACATGGCACATATGAGCATCAGTCCAAGCCATCATACCGCATCAGCACACTGAGATGCATTAGTCGAAACAAATTCCAGAGTAGTAGTTATAGTAGTAGCAATAGTACCAGTGTTAGTCGGGAACGTCAGGCGTAGATAATATAATTCAAGAGGTAAGAATGAATTAACTCAATTAAAAGTGTAAGATAATTTTGAAATTTAAGATTTGAGGGGAAGTAATTAGTAAATACATCTACACCATTGTGACTGATTTTGAACCATATCACCCGAAATCTCCAATCATTCGTTGCAATAGTCATGATAATGGTATTAAATCCAAACGAGACACAATAATTGAGAACTGTAGAAAGTAACAGAATTGCATATTTATTTGAATATGTTTAATAGATATAAATGCTAGTGAGAAGTATTTAAACAATGTAATAAGTGGATTAGTTATTCACTAAATGCCCCCAAATTCCCTGGTACGGCCGAGAGTGGGGAGAGTCCGCTCTCCCTCTCGAAATGCTTTCATATGGCCACACGTATATAGCTTCTGCCAGGGAAGTCATACTCACTGCCTTCTTGCATCACGAGTGTTGTTTACGAAATTGGGAGGACGAAAAGCGAACGTCCGGCGCTTTAACCGAGTTGGTGGACACGGAAAGTCCACCTAATGGAGTTGGAAAACCCTGATTACAAACCAAGGGTGTACATGGGCTCCAGGATGCTGAGGGAACAAATGGCGTATGAATCAGTCGTTGATCACAAGCTACCATGAGACTGCATCTCCTTATGATGCTGCACTGCCTTGTGGATCAGACCTTTAGGTCAAAGGCTCCGGTTGTGGCCCCCTAAGAAAGCCACCTGGTTCGGTTTGGACACCCGGGCTGTATCACAGCCCTCACACAAATCAAATGAGATTTGTGTGGCACACGTGTATTTATTGTCTCCTTGTACCAAATTTTGTGTGTTTAAATAATAATAATAAAGTGAATAAAATATACTACAATTGAAAAGTGAATATCTGCCTATAACTTGAATTAAAGGATAATGAACTTTAAAAACCAAAATCTCATTCACCAGGTTCTTGGATGTGAGTCACATTATAGGACTACAATTTGAAACCATATGATCAAATATTAATGTTAACGAAATATATAAATCAGGCTTAACCTCTTACATATTCATCGACTTAATTTGCATTAATCTATGACCAAAAAAAAAGACTAGTCGAATACAAGAATCGCTCTTGGATAAATAAATTTCATACATCCGTTAACGCATAGAGGGTAATAGGAAAGAAGCTGATTGAAGGAAGTAAACTTACCAATTCAATTCGATAAAACACGACTTCAAGGTTCCATTTATCGTACTTCCAAATATCAACACATCGCTATCCATAATTCGTTTTTAATATACTCACACTAATACAAAACCCACTATTTATATCCTTATCCTTTTAGAATTGGTACAATTGATGAACCAAGAGCATATGCAGTCTCTGCAGTATGTAGTAATGATGGTACAGCTTGGTTACATGGTGGTCTCGGACCTAAAGGCAAAACAATGAATACATTAATGAAATTAATAAGAGTTGATTGACAAATGTTTCAATGAATTCCCAAATATTTGTGATATCATATTTCATTTTTAAGTTGTATAATTATTTTATGGGAAATAGTTTTTATCAACATATTTCGCTATCACAATTCCCTTTAGATTAAAAGAAAAACAACTCTTCACGACCAAGAATTCATTACCCTAGAACTGTTTTTAGAGGACAGTTTATGTAATAACCATCTGTTCATGTTGTTGTCGTCATAACATTCCCACATATTTTTTTGTTTTCAATTTACACTACTTGTAAGTAGCTTAAATCATTTTGCAAAATATGTTTTGAGTATATCAATCAAGTGATGGTTTTCATACTTAATATATTTTTTAAACTCTCATACTTTGAATAATTAGTTAATTAAATTAATTTTAATACTAAAATAAAATAAAATTTCTAAAAAAGTGAATTTCATTTGTTTGTTTGTTTTTCAAAAAACAACTAGTCATATTTGCTTAGATACCATTAGTCGTCAAGGTTCCTCTGTATATTGACTTATTACTTTTACTTACGCCTGTTACTCTATTCACATATAATGGAAATAATATATAGTTTATAAAATGATAAACCATCTACCATTGTATGGTGAATTCCTTTGAGATTTGGTAAATTATTGAAAGACTGATCATTTTTGAAACATTGCCATTTTATTGATAATGGTTTAAAATTTGCAATTGTCGATTTTCAGGATTGCAGTTGGTTATTTTTCATTTCTATTTGATCATTACGAACATATCACTTTTATCTAGCATTGTGGTACTAGTTTTAGTATATTCAGTGCGCGATTTATCAGCTGGATATGTTAGCGTCTGTGTTGTTTACACTGAAACTCGGTCCCTATATCCTTCCCTTCAAATGTCGAGAGTGGGAAATTAAAAAAAATGATTAGTAACATTTTCAGATCATTTGAAGAGGTTAGTGAGTATTTGGATTTAGTAGTTCAATGAATAAGGCGTTAAGAATTTAATCTTAATGGTACTAGATTCGAGTTTCAATGTGAGCACTAACATTTGGTTCCAGTTGAAGTCAGTAAATCATCTGATATACTATTATTATCAAGTAAATAACAATTGATTATCATTTATAAAATGAATTATGATCTGTGCAAAATATTAATTTTTTTATTTAGTCATTATGTAAAAATTTTATGTAATACTTAGAATAGATAAGTCATAATGACTGATAAACTTTAGACACTAAAAAAAAGATGATCAACATGTATTACGGAATGTTTAGATCACCCAAAGCCATGTTGTTGTTCTTGTTGTTGCTATGGTGATGGTGGTGTTTTTCTTATTTCGTAGAATTGAATTTGTATTTTTCCCTTTGGAAATTCATGAAACAACTGAATCATTTTCACATATGATGAAATTAAAAGAAAGCTTTCCTTTTTCCTTTATTGGTTTATTGTTACTCTCTTAATAGAACAGCTGTTCATATTAATCAACCTGTTTTGATCTCATGGGAAAACTTTTGATCATGTTTCATGTTTTAGATTAGTTAATACTGATAAGGCAATTAGTTTGTATTGATAAATTAAGATGGAATATGCATGTTAGTTAGTGTAAGAATAAGTTGGAAAATATCTAAGAGTAACCAAATTAAGACATCAGATCATAAAGTCATGAACTTTTGAAATGAATGATATTGCTAGGTACAATTATCTTGGTTAGGGTCCATGCAACTAGCTAAACTAATGATTAAAGTCGCTATGTGACAAGGGTCAGGAGTTTATGTAATGGTATAACTATATTCACTTTTCTCTTCTTCTGGATTCTGAGTTGAAAAATCTCCAATTATTTCTTCTACTACTACTACTTCTACTTCTCTATTGTCTCCTTATGCCAATGTAGTATGTCAATCTCAACCAACGCACACGTGTCAGGTTCCACATTGAGTAAAAATGACTGACAAAATGTTTGGAACGCTAATCACTCTATTTGAGATTGCTGCCCAGATATGTAAAGGTTTCCACATCCTCCAAAGCTTCTCCGTCAAGTGTAATTTGATTGGTGCATGTTGTAGTGTATCGGAGAGTCTTGCTTTTCCCTTTGTTTATATTGAGACCTACTGCTGCTGAGGCTGCTGCTACACTGGTCGTTTTCTCCTGCATTTGTTGTTGCGTTTGTGATAGAAGAGCCAGATCATCCGCGAAGTCTAAATCGTCAAGCTGCATCCTGCCTGTCCACTGTATCCCGTGCATTCCTCCAGATGTTGACGTCTTCATAATCCAGTCGATCACCAGGAGAAAGGGTGAGAGTAAGCAACCTTGCCTAACACCGGTCTTTACTTCAAACGAGTCGGTGGGTTGTCCTCCATGGACGATTTGGCAGTTTAGTCCATCATAGGAGTTCCGTATGATATTTACTATCTTCTCAGGCACGCCGTAGTGTCGAAGAAGCTTCCATATTGTCGTCCTGTCCACACTATCAAATGCCTTCACGTAGTCAATGAAGTTGATGTAGAGTGATGAATTCCATTCGATTGATTGTTCCACAATGATACGTAGAGTTGTGATTTGATCTGTGCATGATCTATCCTTACGAAATCCAGCTTGTTGATCTCGAAATTGGGCGTCCACGGAATCCTTCATCCTGTTTAACAATACTCTATTGAAGACTTTTCCATAGAGTTCACGTAGCCATCAGTTTATGCAACACAGTTAAATTCACAAGAAATTGAATCATGCTATTGTTAATGTCAACGATTGCTTTAAACCATTTCATAAAAATCAACCAAAGATACTTACAAATTAATTATCATAACAAGCTTGAATAAAACGACTATTAACTAATGAACATAATTTTCCTTAGAAAATTGTTAAATAAACACACGAAAAAAAACACCGTTGGATGCCAGCTCAGTGGTCTATCGGTTAAGGGCTTCGGCTCGAGACTGGTAGGTCCTGGGTTCGAATCTCGCTCGCGAGAGCGGGTTCGTGGATGCGCACTGCTGAGGAGTCCCATAATAGGACGAAACGGCCGTCCAGTGCTTCCAGGTTTTCGATGGTGGTCTAGCTTCAATTGACTCATGATTTCAACTGTGAAAATACAAAAAAAATAATCAATTTGAATGACAGTTGAGGTCATTTTTGTGATTTGTGATATATATGTATATGATACGAATCGTACAGAATGTTGATCTATCCTATTTTCTTTCAACTCATATCATAAAAATTCATTATCAAATATTCAATAATACTGTGATGTGTACTACTGATGTCAACAGATATAAGTGTGGTGTTGTCTACTTATATCCATATAAGTAGTATATGGTGTGGGTCAGACATAGAATGTATTTTGGAAGAAGACCAATGAGGAAAGAACTGAAATGAAGCTCAATCGTTTGGAAAATGCATGAACAATGGAATTATTGAAGAAACAGTGAAGATTGAAACAATTGGTTGTTAATTTGCAAATTGACTGTTCATTCTTTGGTAATCAGAATTTACCAAGATAATCTGTAATGTTTGCTTTAATACATTCGATTGTCCCCAGTCGTGTTCTGATCATTACATAAGTAGTATGTATCATCAATCAAAAGTAAATTGCCTGATGATAGAAGGTTAAGAACATCGAAGAAAAGAGAATGAGAACAGAGAATGATTGGTATGGAAACGATAAAAACAATGAAGTTTAATACAATGAATTGATATTTTGCTCAGTAAGCATTTACTGTATGATTCTTAGATTTTACTAAGTGATTCTGTCCCCTCCCCCCCCACACACACACTTATGTTCTCGTTCACTATAATACTATTATTTTCCCAAGAAAACTCTCTACTCATTGATTATATAACGTCTGTAAAGATTTATATATATTCATTTGACTGAAAGAGAAAAGTTCAAATTTAGGTCATTTCTATTAATTCATTTAAACAAAAAATGAGCAAAACTAATTTATAACTTGTATTAAAACCCTGAGATAAACTGTATGAATAGATTTTCACTAAACGTGATGTGCATATTCAATGAAATATTCTTTCTAACTCAGTGTGGAATATATTTGTATGGTAGTACAGCATACAGAATCAGTAGGCCTCAAAAAAGACAAAGGGACAAGCAAGATCCTCAAATACAACACAGAGAATACCAACCCGATCTCACTTGATAGAGAAATTCTGGAAGATGTGGAAACGTCCACATACCTGCACAGCATCATCGATCAACAAGGAAGATACAATGCAGATGTAAAGACGAGGATTAACAAAGCAAGCACCGCATTCATACAATTGAAGAACATATAGAACACAAAACAACTAATATAAAAGTCATAGTCTTTAATACGGACGTCAAAACAGCTAGTTTTGTTTTATGGAGCTGAAACGTGTAGAACTACTACAACGGTCATCATATATGTGCAAATATTCATAAATAGTTGTCTACTTAAGATACTCAACATCCACTGAGAGATGACAAACCAGCTTCCGGCTGAAGAGGAAATTAGGAAAAGACATTGGAAGTGGACATGATATATATTGAAGAAATCATCAAACTATATCACAAGGCAAGCCCTAGTTTGGAATCCAGAAGTGAAGCGGATAAGAGGAAGACCAAAGAACACGTTATGTCGGGAAATAGAAGCAGATATGAAAAGGATGAATAGCAACTGGAAAGGATTGCACAGGACAGGATTGGATGAAGAATGCTGGTGGGCGGCCTCATTTGGAAGCTGATTTCTTCTCTCCAACAGTAGGTTGTTGATGATGGTATCCGGTTAACGGACATTCAGCATCCTACGTAGACAATTGTTTATAAATACTTGTACACATATAATGATGGTTGTGATAGTTCTCCACGTTTTAGCTCCATACAACAGAACTAACTGTCTTGACGTCCATATTAAAGATTGTAATTTTGATATTGATTGACAGTTGTTTTGTGTTCTACATGTTCTTCAACTGTAGGAATGTGGTGCTTGCTTTGCCAATCCTTGCCTTTACATCTGCATTGGATCTTCCTTGTTGATCGATGATGCTGTGTGGGAACGTGAACGCATCCATATCTTCCAGAATTTCTCCACCAAGTATGACTAGATTGGTATTCTCTGTGTCGTATTTGAAGATCTCGCCTTTTCATTTGTGTATATTGAGACCTACTGATGAATAGACTGTCACTACACTGGCTATCATCACTTGTATTTGTTCGTGTGCATGGATAGAAGAACTACATCATCTACAAAGTCCAACTATTCTATTTGATTCCGAGTTCTCCACTGTATTCCGTTCCTCCCCTTAAGTTAGAAGCCTAACGACAATAAATCAGTTTGTTTAAGGATTTGATGAAGTATATTTAACTACTCAATACACATACAGAGATATAATCTTTTCTATTTATAAAGAGGTCAAATTTGATTGATGTATGTTTATTCTGTTTAGTAATCTCACTATTTGAATCCTATTGAGAACTAATTGTAGTAGACATACGTTAGATACGAATGATTTCAATATCTACTAATTTTAATGAACTCTTTTGGTGTATAAAGGTTCATCACTCTCTGTCATTTATATTAAGGGTAACAAGTGATCCATCTCTTGCTTCATATATGCAACTTTAATAAGTTGCCTTAATGTTGTTATATAGAAATAAATTTTTGTAAAGTTGAATAGTGGGTAACAGTGGCTGACGTGAAGCATGGTTCGATCAATAACGGGAACATAAAAACTCTTTCAAATAAAACCCATGCATATTATATAACCTAATTTGTACATGAGTTCAGTATTCCAGTGGATAACGCCGTTGTATTTCAAGCAAACGGTACTGGGTTTAACTCTCAGTGTGAGCACCAGTATTTGGTTGAAGGTACACCCGATTGACACATTCCAAATAGAATGAAACGAACCCCTGAATTTTAGTGCTAGACACTGTCCAACCTTAACAGGCTCATTTTAAATACTAATATTCATAAATTAACGTCATATACTTTTTAAGATATATTCGTCTTAAATTTGCTGACTCCTTAATTAGAGCTAACAAATTAGAAACGTGACTAAAAAATACGAAATATAATACAATACACTTATATATCTGTGTGCTATAACTTACTTACTTACTAATTTGCCCCAATGGATAATAGGCCGCCGACCAGTATTCTGCAAAACCACTCACTCGCTCATGGGACTTTCTTTCTAGTTATATCCAACTTTTGTTCATTCTTCTCATATCTATTTCCATTTCTCAAAGTAATGTGTTCTTTGGTCTTCCACTTCTCCTTCGACCTTCAGGATTCCATGTGAGGGCTTGCTTTGTGACGCAGTTGGGTGATTTCCTCAATGTGTGTCCTATCCACTACCAGCACTTCTTCCTGAATTCTCCCTCCGCTGGATGGAATCTGGTTTGTTCTCTGCCACAGTACATTGTTGCTGATAATGTCTGGCCAACGGATTTGAAGTATCTTGCATAGATAACTGTTAATAAACACCTATATCTTCTCGATGATGGCTTTCTTAGTTCTCCACGTCTCCGCCACATACAGTAGAACTGTCTTGACATTTGTATTGTCTTGTGTGCTATAAACTTAAGCACAATGTAGAGGTAATTTCCGTCATTAATTATTACTAAGTAAAAAGCCATTGAAAACTTTGAGGTCAGCTGATAGCCAATATATCACAGTATGAGACTCCATTGAAGTATATATATGACTCAACATACTGGACTGCATCTAATATCCACAGATTTTACAATGAAAGCGTTATATTCTAACCATTGAGCTAGATAGGTAATAACCCTCATTAGCAACTCCAGCTAAGTTATGATGTAGATCTATTGTGATCAATGATGATCAGTAATGAAACATCTCACTACTGAAAAATTGGATAAAGAATACCAAAGAATCACAATCCATTGATCACTGAGTGGTGATCAACGGATTGTGATTACATCTCAGTCCTACAGGAGGCCGGTCACGGCCTGAATAGCTCAGTCGTAACGTCTCTGACTGAGTGACACGGGATCGAATCCGTCAGGGAGCACCAGTTCTCACAAGATTATAGGTACACCTTGCTGACAAGTGCTAAGTAGCAAGAAACCCGCGGTCCAGGGTTTCCTGTTGACCACCTCTAACCACCATCTTATTACTGAAGAATCTTCAACTATGACGTAACATTTGTCCAATGCTCCTCTTGATATGAAAACTAATCTTGACTAGCCACTCAATAAAATCCACTGAATCGATAGTATTTCTCTAAAAATCTTACTTCATCATGTTTTATATCTTCTTACCTTGTATAGAAAAAACAAACATGCAAACTCATTACATCTTTTGATAAATTTTTCGATTAGAAAAATCATAATCTCGCTTGAATAAATCAGAAATTCAATTTTTCATTAAATGATAATTATTAAAACTGTAAAAAGAAAAAAAAACTGGAGGGGGGGACGGAAGGTGGACTATAAGGAACTAGTCAGTCGTTGCATGACAAAAATATTTAAAATGAAACATGAAAAGAAGAAAAAGAAAAAGAGGAAAAAACAAACAACAATACAATTATCTCATTTCGCGGGCGCGCGCGCGCGCGCGCGCTCAAAAAATATGGACACATGATGATTAAAAGGTTTTTGTTTTTATGAAGTCATCATTTAATAAACAATAATAATAATTAGAGAAAAACATTTTTGCAAACTTCCGTTTGTAAACAATTGAAATTCTAGATGGCAATATATAATGCGGTTACAAAGAGAGAGAATCAGCGAGGGAGAAGGAGGGGGGGGGAAGGATACCGGTGACTATTGAAATCAGTCGATATTAAACATGAGCCTATAGACATAAATCAACCAATGACCTTGAGATAATTAAAATATCTGAAATATAGAAGAAACAAAACCAAAAAATAAACAAAACCAAAGAAAAGAAAAAAACAGGATTAATAATTTAAAAAAAAATATTGAATAATAGAAGACTCATGATTTTTTGTTGATTATTGAGAATTGAGGGAGGAGGATAAAGGGGGGGGGGTAATAGAATCATACACCGATATATCTATGTATGTATATATGTAACAATTCAAAGGAGGAATCATTATGTTGTTGTTACATGACCTGAAATGAATGAAGAAATGTCAAAACAATTACTTCTATAAATAGATATTTCTTATGTCATGGGATATGAATACATGTATCTATATGCAAGCATATGAAATATAAAGTCAAGATGATTGAAAATGAATAAATCATGATTGGAAAGATGAAATTGATTTTATTGGTCAAGTTTTATGTTTATGGTGGAATTCTTTCCAAATATGAACTCAATAGGCTGATATACCATCATCATCATCATCATCATCATCATCATCATCATCATCATCATCATCATCATCATCATCATCATCATCATCATCATCATCATCATCATCATCATCATCATCATCATCATCATCATCATCATCATCATCATCATCATCATCATCATCATCATCATCATCATCATCATCATCATCATCATCATCATCATCATCATCATCATCATCATCATCATCATCATCATCATCATCATCATCATCATCATCATCATCATCATCATCATCATCATCATCATCATCATCATCATCATCATCATCATCATCATCATCATCATCATCATCATCATCATCATCATCATCATCATCATCATCATCATCATCATCATCATCATCATCATCATCATCATCATCATCATCATCATCATCATCATCATCATCATCATCATCATCATCATCATCATCATTGATGTGAACAGAGTAACAAAAAGCTTTTGACAAACTACGGAAGCTATTTTTTGCGGACGTTATTTCATTTAATTCAAAGCTTGTAATACATTAACATTTACTTTTGTCCCTAATCTACTCTACAGATCATAAGCTTTTGTTTGATGTATGATTCACTCCTGTAGCACTTTCTGTTTCAACTCTGTTGTAATTAAGACGTAATCTTTTATGCTCTAATGTCTACTCTAATCCCATAGTTTAGGACGAAACAGCCATCCAGTGCTCTGAGGTTTTCCATGGTGATCTAGATTCCATTAACTCATGATTTCAACTATGAAAATAATTGTATTTTCCTAATTGTTGTATGTTGTGGTCGGGTTATTTATCTATTTATTCATATATCTTTTTATACGAATCTTAAATCGGGTACCAGATCGGAATTTGGAATAAGTCGAGTAATGTTCCAGTTGTTTTGTCTTCTCTATCGCACGTGCCTGACAGCCAATTAGGTGACAGAATAGTTTTCGTCTCTCTACCTCCACTTCGAACTCACGCATACTAGCCTCAAGGTTAAGCCAGTCAGCCTATTGAGTCAAGGTCTTAATCTACATTAGATAAGGTATCCTCGGCACGAAAGTGAGTAGACAGATCAACGACGTAACAAACATCATCATCCAAATCATTATCATGACCTAAAATCTCTTATTCATTATCATTATTATAATCTTAATGATGATATGCATGACCTACTTGTTCATATATATTAAATTGATGTTTTGAATGAATTGAACATTAGAAAGGTAAACTTTAATGACTGATTTGTTTTATTTAAAACTAATCAATTGTTTGTGAGTATAGAGTTCAGTGTTTTCATTTATTTATTTAAACATATGAACATTTGTATAAGGAGGTATGAAATATATATGCGCCACACTTTATCATTTGTTATGTGTGAGGGATGAGATACTGCCCGGGAGTCCGATATAGAAGTAAAATAAAGGATAGGTAAAGCAAGAGCCCCATTCTTACAATTGAAGAGAACACCAACCCAATCATACTTGATGAAGAAATTCTGGAAGATGTGGAAACGTCCACATACCTGCACAGCATTATCGATCAACAAGGAAGATCCAATGTAGACGTAAATACGAGGATTAGCAAAACAAGCACCGCATTCCTACAGTTGAAGAACGTATAGAACACAAAACAACTGTCAATCAATATCAAAATTACAATCTTTAATATGGACGTCAAGACAATTAGTTCTGTTGTATGGAGCTGAAACGTGGAGAACTATCACAACCATCATTATATGTGTACAAGTATTTATAAACAATTGTCTACGTAGGATGCTGAATGTCCGTTAACCGGATACCATCATCAACAACCTACTGTTGGAGAGAACAAATCAGCTCCCAACTGAAGAGGAAGTGAGGAAACGACGTAGGAAGTGCATGAGATATACATTACAGAAATCACCACACTGTATCACGAGGCAAGAACTAACTTTGAATTCTGAGTGCAAACAAAAAAGAAGGAGACCAAATAACACACTGTGTCGTGAATTGGAAGCATACATGAAAATGATGAATAATAACTGGAAAAAACTGAAAAGTATTATCCAATACAGAGTTGTATGGATAATACTGATGGGTGACCTATGCTCCTCCACGTACATTAGTTTCCATCTCTGCGAAACCTCAAATCAGTATAAAATCTCTGTTTATTGCTTCTTTGTCTTTGTATTATCATTAATGAGACTAGTCTGTTTCAAACACTCAATTGCAAATTCGAGTCCTACTCTATTCATTTGTTTCTCAGCAACCAGATAGTATTACTAGTTATTAGATTTAAAAATGTAACTTCAAATCAAGTACAGGTATCTGTATATTCATAGTTGAAATCATGAGTCAATTGAAGCTAGACCACCAAGGAAAACCTGGAAGCACTGGACGGTCGTTTCGCCCTACTGTGGGACTCTTCAGCAGTGCACATCCACGACCCCGCCTCATGTGAGATTCTAACCCAGGACCTACCAGTCTCGTGCCATAGCGCTTAACTATTAGACCACTGAGCCGGCATTCAATGATGTTAATGTCTGACTTCAACGAATCCATGAAGTTGAGCAACCGTTCATCAATTGTCTTCAATGAGTTGATATCTCACAACAGACCTGGTCGAACTCCATCGGTCACTTCTTCTCACTAAAACTCCAGGAAATATTTCTTGAATTCAGTCACTAGTGAGCATATGATTATAATCAGAAGAGGTTTTGTTTAGATTTCTGTATTTTCTTAGCTAAAATCATTAGTCAATCGAAGCAGTGACCGGTGGAATTCAACCATGTCTGTTGTGAGATAGGAACTCACTGAAGGCAATGGTAAATGTGTTGTTCAACTTCGTGGATCAATTGAAGTTAAACATTAACACCATCGGATACCGGCTCAGTGGTCTATCGGTTCAGTGCTCGCGCGCGAGACTGGTAGATCCTGGGTTAGAATCGCATGATGCGATATCATGAATGCGCACTGCTGATGAGTTCCACAATAGAACGAAACGGTCGTCCATGGTGGTCTAGCTTCCAGTGACTCATGATTTCAACTATTAAAACAATGAAATCTCCACCAAACCCCTTCTGAATCTGTACATGTTTAGTTGAATTGTATACAGAGGAGAATAACCTTTAAATTAATATGAAATTATAAAGTACATTACACTTATCAAAACAAAAAATATTAAAAAAATAGACAACACAAAAATTAAAAAGGTCAATACTTTTTATAAGAATAATATAAACTGATCTTTTCTTTTTATTATCCTGTAAAAATAAAACGTTTCATTACCGTGGCAACTATATCAGAAACTATATACATTGATAATGAAAGGACAAAACTAGAAGGAGGGGGGCAAAAAACAAACAAACATGTAAATTCACCGCAAAAAAATATTTAATATCAGAAAGAGTTTTTGTGGATATTAGAGTAATTTTAATAGTGGATGAACATTACTGAGGAGTCTTAAAATAGGACGAAACGATCGTTCAGTGCTTCTAAGTTTTTCATGGTGGTCTAGCTTCAATTGATTCATGATCTCAAAGAAATTGTCTGCAATTCCTACGGTTTTATTTCTTTCAAAACAGATATTTATTTCAGTCCAAAAAACACTTATCTCATGAAAGACAATGCAAAATTACAAAAGGTTGTTCGATGTTAAGGAGAAAAACAGAAAGTAAAAAATTTAATTTCGAAAAGCAAACAAAAATGCATCAAAATCTCAACAGTCGAATTCCTGAGTCGATGGAAGCTAGATAATCATGGAAAACCTAAAAGTACTGGATAACTATTTCGTCCTAGTATGCAACTCCTCAACAGTACACTTCTATGATCTCGTAATTGCGACAAGACCTTCGGTTTCGTTTGCATACGATTAATCTCTAGACCACTGAAACATCAACTAACAGTGTTTCCAGGTTTTTCATGGTGGTCTAGCTTCAATTGACTTATGAAATCAACTATTAAAATTATTTTCTATCTATTGTAAAGAATGGTTAAAAAATAAGAAGACCAAATAACACACTGTGCCATAAATTGGCAGAATACATGAAAAGAATGAATAATAAATAGAAACAACTGAAAAGGATTATCCAGGCCAGAATTGAATAGAGAATGCTGATAGGTGGCCTATACTCCACCACATAGGATAACAAGCATAAATATTTATCAAACTAATCTCCATAGAAAAATGATCAATACTTCACAGACTATTCTCATTATTTCGAATTCATTCATCATTCAATGTCCTTGTTGTTACCCCTTTCCTTTTACATCAATCATGTTATATTGAATTCATTTAAGATATTTATCAAAAAAAAATTGACATTTTTTTTACATGTTCCATCTAAACACATAATCTCACCAATAAGATTGATAGTAGTAGTAGATTGAATTCTTTGAAAATTATAACCATCGATTGATTCCTTATCGAAGAGGGTAAATTGTAAATAATAGAACTTAACAACAAAATTTTGATTATCCTGTACCTTTCCCCATCCCACCCCCTTCAACTTCATCCCTGGATACATTTCTATTTCATTCATCAAGTATTTGTTATATAACGTACCTATCTGAATGCCCTCTTAATGTATAACGTGATAATACCCGTCAATTAGAGAGCAGTGAATTTATTAATTGACCCAATGATACACAGAAACCTGTGTAAGTAGTCTAGAGCACTTGTCGGTCCTGCTTTGTTCCTAGCACAGTCAGTTAAGTCCAGAACACCAATAACTGCCTCTATAATATGAATCATCGTATTTCAAATATACTGAGTTTATATACCAAACAAACTGACCACATCGTACCATAAAATAGAAAATACCCATTTGTACAGGATTTGGTCAAATGTGACTGTGAATAGGGGGAACAGTAATTAAGGGACTGGGTATAACTTAGGAATGGTAAATCGTACAGTCTATAGGTCAAAAGGGGAGACATTGGTATGAATAGTTTAGTTATTTAACAATTATACAATAAGAAATATACCCATCATATTGGTCCATAATTAGTCCTCAAAGTTACCATTCATCATTTTCTTTGTGATATAACAGTGTCTATTCATAGTTAAACTTGAATCAACTGAGATTTGATCACTTTCAATTTAAATCATGAAACTATTGGAGAAGTATACAATTTTTACATTCATTTTGTTTTATTTCACTATGGATCAGAGTAAAATGTAAAAAAAAAATGAATTCGTAGTTGAAATCATTAGTCACTTGAAGCTAGATCACCAGGGAAAACCTGGAAACACTGGACGGCCGTTTCGTCCTATTGTGGGACTCGTTAGCAGTGCCCATCCACGATCGGTTAAATAATCTGCCGTGAGACTGGTGGGTCCTGGGGTGGAATTTCACGAGGCGGGGTCGTGGATGTGAACTACTGAGGAGTCCTACAATGGGACGAAACGGCCGTTCAGTGCTTCCAGATTTTCCATGATGATCTAGCTTCGATTGATTTATTATTTCAATTATAAAAATAATGAAATCTCCACAAAACCCCTTCCAAAAATGAATTCAATGCAACTATCGAACGAGATTATCTTCTTTGAATAGTAACATGAATAGCAAGTTTAACGATGCATAATGTGGTCAACATTTCTGTAATGAGACAGAATGAATTAGTTTTCTGAATATGTATTCTTGAACATTATCGCATCTAGCTGAGTAAACGTCTTAATTTTATACAGAGCAACTAAGTAGATGGAAACAATTCCCTTTGAATCATTCATTGGGCTCAATCACATATACTGAATGGTATACGCACATGTCTTTTACATATAGCAGAGAGAACAAACCAGATTTCACTGAAGGAAGAGATCAAGAAGGAGATCATGAAGTGGATAGGACACAGATTCAGGAAAGTACTCAACTGCGTCACAAGATAAACCTTCATATGGAATCCTGAAGGCCAAAGAAAAAGAGGTAGACTAAAGAACACATTACGCCGAGAAATGGAAACAGACATGAGAAGAACGAACAACAATTGGATAGAACTAGAAAGGAAGGCTCATGAGCGAGTGAGTGGGTTGTAGAATGCTGGTCGGAGGCTTATGCTCCACCGGGAGTAAAGGGCGTAAGTATGTAAGCACTAGTGACCATCTTAACGAATCTAATTTTTATATCCATAAGAAGTTTGTACAACCACTTTCCTTACGTATACTATCATAATAATCAACATTTGAATGAGTTATAATTAACTTATTAAACAATAAATATTTTTTTTTCACCTGGGGCCATTCTGTTAACTTTTACCCACCTTTTTTTAGACCACTATACTTGAATTCACGAGTCGATCTAAGCTAGATTACCAATGAAAACCTAGAAGTACTGTATGTCCATTTGATCCTAGTATGCTACTCCTCAGAAGTGCTCATCCATGGTCTCGTACACGGAACTTGAACTCAGAATCTTCGGTCTCTCGATCGAACACTGAGATGGCGCCAAACGATATCAATATGATATTCTCTTAACGATTAAACCCCATACTCTAAATCGTTCATTTATCAATCAATATCTATGAAGATTTATCATTTTATCCATTTTATTCTCTAATTACTTTGTTAATCATTTGCAATAATTTTCATCAACACCTAAATTTATATTATTAATATTATCCAACACGCAAACACTTGACTGATATCGATTTTATTATTATTATTCTCCGATTCAACACAACATGCATCAATCAAATCACACTTGACGGAGGAGCTTTGGAGAATGTTAAAACTTTTACATATCTGGGAAGCATCATAGATGAACACGGTGGATCTGATGCAGATGTGAAGACGCGGATTGACAGAGCAGGAACAGCATATTTACAACTGAAAAACATCTTGAACTCAAAACAATTGTCAAACAACACCAGTATCAGAATTTTCAATACAAATGTCAAGACAGTTCTACTGTATGTGGCGGAGACGTGGATAACTAAGAAAGCCATCATCGAGAAGATATAGGTGTTTATTAACAGTTATCTATGCAAGATACTTCAAATCCGTTGGCCAGACACTATCAGCAACAATGTACTGTGGCAGAGAACAAACCAGATTCCATCCAGCGGAGGGAGAATTCAGGAAGAAGTGCTGGTAGTGGATAGGACACTAATTGAGGAAATCACCCAACTGCGTCACAAAGCAAGCCCTCACATGGAATCCTGAAGGTCGAAGGAGAAGAGGAAGACCAAAGAACACATTACTTTGAGAAATGGAAATAGATATGAGAAGAATGAACAAAAGTTGGATATAACTAGAAAGGAAGGCCCATGATGGATTGGGTGGATTGGAGAATGCTGGTTGGGGGCCTATGTTCTATTGGGGGTAACAAGCATAAGTTAAGTTATTATTATTAAGCAAACAGATATGTTATTATTGAGTCATGCTGAAAAATCAATTGAAAAGAAGTATTACTTCTTGCTATTCACCTTTTTCTAAAATTAAATAACAAGTTTTCTACTTTTTTAAGTGCCTGCTTCTACCTTTTGACAATATTAAAGACAGTTACTAGATGTGATTATTGGGACAATTCACGCAAGATACATACATGCTAACCAAGAATGATCGATTCTAGTCCTTAATATAGACGATGAGGAAATATGAATCGTGAAGAATAAAGTTTATTCTCATTTCGTAAGACATTGGTTTTCTGGCTAAGTAGGTAAAATGCTAATCATTTGATATGAAAAGTATTGATCCGAATCCCAGTGTAAAGATTACCACAGGGATACAGGGACATCCAGCTGACAAGTCTTAGTTAGAACGGAACGTGGCTCATAGATGCATCTGGTATCCACCATTCCCGCTTTGATTATTTATCTGTCTTCCTCATTTTCATTGACCATGTAACTATGGTCAGTTCATAATGTGAAATTATCTTTAAAGAAATAAATTTAACTTGTAAATATAGTGGTGGACCAACTAAGATTAGATCCTGATTTAAACTAACAATTCTACAATCTTGATGAATCCTCTTATGCTGATGTTTATCATGTGGTCATTAGTGACTAACTTCAATATGTAATTCCTAGAGTTCTATCGAGAAGGCGTGACTGATGGAGTCCGACCACATTAGTCATTGGAAAGTTATCTACCACAGACCATAGAAAATGCTCACGCAAAATCGTGAATTAATGGAAGTCAAACAAGTACACCATTGAATGTCTACTCGGTAATCTAGAGGTTGAGAGAAAATGAGCGAGACTGAACATCGTAAGCTTGATTCCAGGTGGCAGGAACGTGGATACTCACTGCTAGTCCGAAAAATGCTAGGACGTAACAGCCTCCAAGTCCATCCTCGTTTTCAATAGTCGTCTAGCTTAGATCACTTCATTATTTAATATATAAAAATTTAATAGTATCCATAATTCCTTCAATATTTAAAAAAATCTTAGCTTTTACACTTCATTTGTGATTAACATAATAATTGTTAGATGGTAGAGAAGATTTTCAACTCAAGTGGATGATTTTGATGGAGTTTTGTTCTCTGATGATATTGTTTAGAAAGATGATGAAAGCTCCACGACCAGATCATCCAGCTCAGAGAACAAAACTCCATCATAATAATTGTCAATATTTATGGAATTTTCCTTTGTAGTTTCTAATAGAGAATCATTGATTTTACCCCTTTATTTTCATAGTTGAAATCATGAGTCAATTGAAGCTAGATCATCATAGAATACCTGCAATCACAGGATGGCCGTTTCGTCCTATTATGGGATTCCTTACCAGTGCGCATCAACGATCCCGACTCGCGAGATCCGAACCCATGAACAACCAGTCTCGCGCCAGATGACTTAACCGATAGACTACCTAGCTGACTGGCATCCAACGGTGTTAATGTCTAACTTCAACCAATCCACGAAGTTTGAGAAACCGTTCATACTTATTCGGTGCCAATATTGTACCAATATTTATGTGTTCAAATAAATAAACATGTTAACCGTTGATAATACTGAATTCACTTGGTATTGCTGGTTTCAATCTTCCCAGTCATGTTTAAGACTGCAAATTGATCAGTCTCTCATTGGCCATATGTGCATCCTGTGCGTATTGCCTCGATATAGCCTTAATTCAGAAGCATTATGATCAATGATGGACAGCGGCTAGCAGTGGAATTAAGGCTATATCGAGGTAATACACATATGCCGATAAGAGACTGATCAACTCCATTCCAAAATAACAATGGGAAAATACAAGTAAATTTAAACTTCACCCCTTTGCACAAGCAGGTGACTATCAGAACTCAGTAGCTAAGTGGATAAGGCGATTGCATTTGAAGAGAATGGTACAGGGTTCAAGTTACAGAGTGAACATCTACTGTGAGATGCAGGTACATCCAGCTGACGAGTCCCAAATGGAACGAAACGCGCGTCAAACTGCATTCCTTTTTAGAGCCACTATCCATCTTTGCTTATAAAGCTTGTGACTTCAGGCAATATCAAGGCAGTCCGCACAGAATGCACATATGCTAACAAGAGATTGATGAATTCCAGTCCAAAATAACAATAGGAAGATACAAGTAAAAAACAACAAGTGAACCAACGCTTAAAGTTTAACTCTCAGCTTGCTAACTAAGTTGTTTAATAAATGTCCATATTCCATCCTTGTCTAGTTATTTATGAACTCATAAAACTTCTAAGAAATTTCTAACTAGTATTCGATAGCTGCCTAATCCTTAATTTCAATGATTTAACTGGTCGATATCAGTCAAGTCATCTAAATCCACAGAACCTATGCTCTATTTTGGGATCCCATAATACTTGTGCCATTGGAGACTCCTTAATAAACACAGTATCGAAGGTCAAATATTTTGGTGTCATTTTTTCCTCTGATCTTTCTTGGTCTTCTCATGTTTTACTCTTATCGAAAAAAAGTTTGCCGTTTTACATATTACATAAAGAGGCTGCATACTTTTGGGATTACTCGCCATTTACTCTTACAATTTGTAAATTCCTGCATATTACCTATTATTTTATATTGTTCTCCATTATTCTTTCCTGGGCTTTTGAGAAAAGACTTTTCTGTTTTGCATAGAGTGCTGAAGGCGGTTTGCAAGGTATGTGGTGAATCTTTTGAAGTCATTATTAATATGCTTGTGGATAGACATCTTAAGTCTTGCAAATTCTTGGCAAGTGTTATCTTATCAGATACTAACCAACCACTTCATTCATATCTTTCTCCTTGTATATCTTCTGGTAGAACGAAACGTAGATACATTAAAATCCATACACGCAGGCAAATCTATAAAAGTTCTGTAATACATTACTTAGCAAATTTACTTTGTGACAAACAGGCTGTTAGAGTTGACCTAGTAAATAACCTGTCTTCTTAAGCATGTTTCAATTTTGATAATTTGTATAAACTCAGTTTTTCTTAGACCTTTTTTCATTCCTTTTCTGTTTTTTTGTTTTTCTTCGGTTTTATTTTTTTGGGAAAAAACTTGTTGAAATAATTTGTGCTGAGAATTCTATATTGTACCACATTATAATATTGAATAAAGCCATTAATAATAATAATAACAAATTTATCTTACACAAATCGGACACACTTTGAGGAAATCACCCAACTGCGTCACAAGATAAACCTTCATATGGAATCCCCAAGGCCAAAGGAGAAAAGGAAGACTAAAGAAAACATTACTCCAAGAAACGGAGACAGACATGAGAAGAATGAACAACAATTGGATAGAATTAGAAAGGAAGGCCCAGGACAGAGTGGGTTGGAGAATGCTGGTCGGCGGCCTATGCTCCATTGGGAATAACAGGCGTAAGTAAGTAAGTAACAATAGAATAAATTTTTAGACCACTTAAACTATGAATGATAGTAGTATGTTTAGCATGTAAATCTATGAAACAACTGTTATATCTGACCGATTTTGAACGCTATATTCGCTTCTCTAAGCTAGCTCCGTAACCTCTGAGCTAGAACTATACACCGACTTGAAGACCAGAGAAAAGGCACAAAGTGTGTGGGAAGCACTTTAGTAAAGGGTTCAATCTTGTTACAGAAAATCATAGGTATTTATAGACGTTAGCCAATCCATTAACAACGTATTATTATACCGACCAATAGTATCATGCCACGTTGAAACTCTAGAATGTTTCATCGTATTCTGACTTGCTGGGGCTCTTTATGAGCCTCTGGAGGCTCTGTTAGAGTTCTCCGGAAGCCGACTCAACACAACAAATAACCAATAAACAAGAGACTGAAAAGTCAACAAACAAATTTTTAGAAAAAACCCAAAATCTAGGTAAAGGAAATATCATTTGAATAGTTTTCTTTTTATTGTTGATAGAATGGATAGAAAAAGAGAATAGAAAATTTTTTAATGTGGGGTTATGAAGATTATTCAGTTTTTGATTGAGATCATCAATCGATAAATCTTAGACTACTCATGAAAAACCTGTTTTGTCCTATTATGAGACTCCTCAGATGTACGCATGCACAATCCCGCCACAATAGGATTCAAACATAGAACTTTCCATCTCACTTACTATTCTCTTTTCCCTCCTCTCTCTCTGTGCATATACATTCATGTCATTTCGTTCAACCACGTCCGTTGTCAGATAACAACGCACTGAAGACAATTAGTGAACGATTGCTCAAACTTCGTCGGTTGGTTGAAGTTAGACATTAACACCGTTGGATGCAGATCAGCTCAGTAGTCTATCGGTTAAGTGCTCTGGCGTGAGACTAGTAGGTCCTGGGTTTGAATCTCGCTCGCGAGTCAGGATCGTAGATGCTCACTGCGACTGAGGAGTCCCATAATAGGACGAAACTGCCGTTCAGTGCTTCGAGGTATTCCATGATCATCTAGCTTCAATTGACTCATGATTTCAACTATGAAAATACTTAAATCTCCACAAAACCTCTTCTCATTTCGTAACATATAATAAGATAGTGAAACATGAATATAATTCCCAAATATACATATACACAAAAGAAAGAGGATAAACTTGGTCACAATAGATTATTATAAAGGGATACATACATAGATATGTATCCATGTTATTCATTCATTTATGTCTCCATGTGTATAAATGTATTATGTAATATAGATATATTCGATTAAAACAAGTGGTTACAAGAATGTGGAATATATATATATATATCTATATGTCTATGTATATATATGTCTGTCTATCCTTCATTCATGTCACCATAGTACATACACATACTCATATTACAGGTACGTTTGTGTATGCATATATGTATTACCCCAAATAGTAAAAATACCCATGTACAACATGTAGACTATACACATACATACATGTGTACTCACGTACACACACACATAGACATACAAATGAACATACAAAAATTGACTACATACAAACAAATAAAATATACTTACTTCATAAGTCTGATCAAGCTCATAATTGTCATAATATCATCATTTATATAATTTTTACAATGTCAAATTTAATACATAAATTACATTTTTAGTAGTTGAGCGAAAAAAACCACAAAAAACAACAACAAACAGTTTCTTTTTGTTGCTAGGTTAGCAACAACAACAACAACAACGACAACAACAGCAAAAAAATAGAATAGAATTAAGGATAATTTTTTACCAAACTGTACACAATTTAAAAATGTTAATTATGAGATTATAAAAACAAAACAAACAAAAAAAAGAATACAAAACTACATTTGATCCTATTTTGAATTATAATTTAAAGTAAGTTCATTATTGTGATTGAATAGTTTGTTTCATATTAAATAAGTAGTATGTGATTGTGAAATGTTTTGATTGAGATCATGAATCAATTGATGTTAGATCATTATTGAAAGATCTGGAAGTACTGGATATTCATCTCTCAATTAAGAACTTGACAATCTTTACAACCCCATACTGATAATAATCATCATTTACTTACTAATGATCAGCTTCAAAAGGATCTCTTGGAGTTCTAGTTAGAAGTCGTGATTGTTGAAGTGTAATCCGTGTCGAGTAGAGACAGTTATTTACTTTAGACAATAGATGAATAGTAACGGAGTCATTCATGGATCGACTGAATGGCACCGGCTCAGTAGTCTAGAGATTATACGTTCGCGTGCGAGATCTTGGATAGACATTGATGAGGAGTTTGATACTAGGACAAAACAGACGTCCAGTGCTTCTAGGTTTACAATGGTTATCTAACAACAATTAATTCATGATCTCAATAAAAATAGACTGATTGTAGAATATTTACTTTATATATGAATAATTTTCTATTGTGATAATTAAGCTTCAATCATGTAAATGGTTGAGTGTTTGTGAAATTGAAAATAATGAATGAAATCCGTTGAAATTATTTACTAAAGCTGTATAATCATATAAATAATGAAACATTAAGTAGGAAGAATATATTTCAGTAGTTGAAATCATCAGTCATTTGAAGCTAGATCACCATAGAAAATCTGGAAGCACTGGACGGCCGTTTCGTCTTATTGTGGAACTCCTAATCAGTGCGCATCCACGATCCCGAACCCAGGACCTATCAGTCTCACGCGCAAGAGCTTGAACAGATTGCCAGGCGAAACGTTGGATTTACTACAAATTTCATTCTCTGAGATTTTATAAATATATTCTTCCTATCTAATGTCTCACATTAACTCAGCGCCCAAATACTATGGAACTATTCTATCTAATTTAGACGAAAGTTCTTACAATATAAATAATGATCTAGTAAAGTATGCTGAGTTTGTTGAAGTAAAAGGAAGAGTATAAAATATTCGATGATTTAAATGATCACAAGAATGATGAAGAAGATTTATAACTGAAGTGAATGATTTTGATGAAGTTTTATTCTCTGAGCTGAATGATTTGATCGTGGAGCTTTCATTATCCTTCTGAAACGACATCATCAGAACAAACTTCAGATATTATCTAACCGTCTCAGAGAACTAAACTCCATCAACATCATAAGAATGTTTTATAATATTTTAGAAATCAATGAGAAAATACCAAGGTGAAAATATTTCCCTTATCAGAAGAAGAAAGACAAAGTGATAAACAGTTCAATATACGACTGTGAACGAGTTGTAAGCACGAACTAAAACTTTACATATTTTAAAGGTTTCAATAATACTGTGTTGTAGATTACTTATATCCATATAAGTAGTATATGGTAATGATGAGGCATAGAATGTATTTCAACAGAAGATAGATAAGAAACGGACAGGAATGAAGCGCAATTGGTAGGTAAATGAATGAACAATGAAATCACAGACGATGGACTGATATTTACAGAAGGAATAGTCAAGATTGGCACAATTAATTGATAATTTGCAAATTAATTATTTACTGTATGGTTGTCAGATATTCTTCTCTGATACATTTGATTTGTCCCCACTCGTGTTCTTGTTCACTACAATACTAGTAGTTCAAGATTGATCTCCAAATGGAAACAGTAAATACGTAGCATCCTAATTCTTTGATAGTAATCAGTTGCCTATTATCCTATTGCTTTACTCATCATATGTTTTCCATTTCTTTTTCTCTAACCTATTTTCATATCATTTTATTCTTTCCTAATCTCTAGATCACTAAGTAACCTTCTTATCATAATCGAAATCTTTCAATACTATCCTCTTATATTTCAGTAGACTAATATCAATATTAGATCATTAAGGGTATGACTTTATAACTTCAGTAGATCAGATAGTCTTAGTCTTTTATATATTACCACCACTAAATTAAGTACTTCTATGAATCCGGTGTTCATCTTGTTGTACTAACGAGGTATGTCAACTTGGACCGATGCATTAATGTGTCTGGTTCTACGTTGTATCTGACTGACTGACTGACTGACTCAGACAGTTTAAGAAAAATTCTCGGTGAATTATTTTTAAACTGAATATAGTCAACTGAATTGTTATTGAATGATTTAATTTAACATAACGTTTCATTTTTATGTCTCGGGATCTGGTCTCAGTTAGATCATATGAATGATTACTATCGAAATATACATATTCAGAATTCATTCTTGTATTTGACTTCTTTTAATTCCGTTATTCATCAATGCAAGTTAAGTCGATGATGATGTACTAGGTTAGCCAAGATGTATAGTTCGATAACAAACATTCGTATGATCTAATTGCAGTCAGATAAAGAACCCCATATATTAATAGTGTTTATTTATGAAATCATATAAAGTTGAAGGTATTATTATTATTAGCTTTATTCAATATTATATTTTTGGTACAATATAGAATTATCAGAAGGGGATTTTGTGGAGATTTCAGAATTTTTATGATTGACATCATGAGTCAATTGAAGCCAGACCACCAGGGAAAACCTGCAACCACTGGATGGCCGTTTCGTGCTATTGTGGGACTCTTCAGCAATGCACATCAACGATCCCGCCTCAATTTTTTTATATATAGTGGAAGCGGTAAAAAGTGGTGCTCAACAAGGTCTGTTGGGAGTTATCAACTCACTTAGGACAATTGGTGAAAGGTTGCTCAAACTTTGTGGATTGGTTGAAGTTAGACCTTAACACCGTTGGATGCCGGCTCAGTGGTCTATCTGTTAAGTGCTCGCGCGCGATACTGATAGGGGTCTTGGGTTCTAATCTCAAGAGGCGGGATCGTGGATGCGCATCGCTTAGGAGTCCCACAATAAAACGAAACGGTCATCCAGTGCTTCCAGGTTTTCCATGTTAGCCTATCGACTCATGATTTCAACTATGACAATTTAAGAGAGACACGTGAGCGGAAGGGTGATTTAAGAATTGGATTATGGAACCAAAATAAAGCTAATATACAAAAAAATAAAACAGAAAAAATGGATTACCAGGGTAGTAATAGGTTTATCACTGTCTCTTTTTGAATACATAGATCCGGTTTGAGTTTTTTTTATCGCGATCGCTTCAGCAAATCGGAGAGTAGTTGTACTTCTTTGTTCTCTAATAATTTTGAAAGCATGAGAAATATCAATGGTGTGCCCGGTGTCAAGTAAATGCCAAGCTATTGCACTATTGAGAGCCCTGGTCCCTCGCAGCCTCAGTTTTTTTAGGAACATGCTCAGAAATGCGAACATGTACTCTTCTCTCGGTTCTTCCAATGTATGTGCTTTGGCAAGTACATGTAAATTGGTAAATGCAGTTGGATCTACTGAGAAAAGAGGACTTGTTGATTTTAGCTTGTTTGAGTGAGCAGTTAGTTTCTCACACCGTTGTCAGTTTAGCTGATGGATAGGTCGCTTTCAACGCAGAATTAAGTCTGTGATTAATTATTCCAGCGATTTCATCTCCTTTGAAATGTAGATATAAGAAGCATGTTTTCTTTTCCACTCGATCATACTTTACTTGACGGTTGGTGTTTGAGCATTTATGGATGAATTTTGCCGGGTATGTGTTTTGACGTAGGCACTTGGTGATTAAAGCCATTTCTTCTTCCAGACACTCATTTGAGCAGATTTTGCGTGCGCGGACAAAAAAGATTCATACAATACCCTTTTTGTAACTCAATGGACAGAAACTGTAGTAATTGAGATATAATACACTCTAAGTGTTTATGTGTTTTTCTTTGTAATGTACCCACTGGTGTTCGTCTAATTCCAATATCTAGGAAATGGAATTTATCTTCGACTTCATGTTCCATGGTAAATTTTATATCCTTGTGTGCTTTACTAAACAAACTGAATAGATTGATGGAGTGCTTGTGATTGTTACAAAGAAGAAGAGTGTCATCCATGTATCTACAGTAGATTGTGGTACTGTCGATGGTATGCTTAAGCTTCTTCTGTTCGAGGTTTCCCATAAATCTGTCGGCTAGAATTGAACCCAAAGTGTTACCCATGGCTACTTCATCAGTTTGATAGTGGAGCACATTGTTGAATTTCAATTGTATGTTCTTTGTACACAGAAACACGGGCTGTTTAAATTCATGGATTGGTAAGGGTAAAAGTTCATAATATTCACCTATGATGGCTGCTGTTTCATCCAAGGGTATATTTGTGAAAAGCGATGAGACGTCAAATGAGACCATGAATTTATCAGAAGCATTTATATTATCAAGTTTTTGTACAAATTCAAAATTATCTTTCAGACTATAAGGTGCTAGTTTCTTGCGGATTGGTTCCAAGCACCTTGTCAGCCAGCGGGCGAGCTTATGAAAGGGTGATTTAATCATAGATATTATTGGTCTTATCGGGATGTCGGTTTTGTGTATTTTGGGTAGGCTGTATAAGTATGGTAATTGTGATCCTTTTGGTTTGAGTTCGTTATATGTATGATTATCTATTAGATTTTTCATCATCCGTTTTTTGTTTCCCCTCAGAATTCAAAGTTAGGGCTTGCCTAGTGATGCAGTCTGGTGATTACCTTAATGTTTGTCCGATCCACTTCCAACGTCTTTTACTAATTTCCTTTTCAGTTGGGAGATAATTTGTTCTCTCCAATAGTAGGTTATTGATGATGGTATCCAGTCAGCAGACATTCAGTATCTTACGTAAGCAATGGATTATAAATTATTGTACTATTTTGATGATGGTTGTGGTAGTTTTCCACGTTTCAGCTCCATACAAAAGAACTATCTTTCTTGACGTTTTCATTGAATATTGTGATATTGATATTGGTTGACAGACAATTGTTTTGAGTTCTATATTTTCTTCAATTGTCCTTACTTTGCCTATCCTCGCCTTTACGTCTGCATTAGATCTTCCTTGTTGATCACTGATGCTAGGCAGGTATGTGGACATTTCCAAATCTTCCAGAGTGTCTCCATCAAGTGTGTTTGTGTTCTGTGTGTTGTATTTAAGGACCTTACTTTTTCTTTTGTGTATATTGAGACCTACTGATGCGGAGGCTGATGTTACACTAATTGTATTTATCTACATAATGCAAATGTACTCACTGTTTAATTTCTAGTAGATCTTAAGCTCTAAGACTATCTAAGAGTTTTGTTATTTCCATTGAATCCTTTCTTTCTTTTCAAATCATAATGTCTATATCTAATCTTTTCTATTACTACGAATACTATAGTTGCTTCTATAAGCCTTAGATTTGTTTTAATGATGTTGTCATCTTACTAAACAGATATGATATGGTCACTGAAATCATTACACTTAAGTATCAGATTCTACAATGTTTATGATTGACTGATTGACTGACTAACATTAAAATTAAAAAAAACTCCTTCGAATAGCTCCTTAAAATTTTGAGTAAGCTATTAGTAAGAGTGTTTATGTGGAGATTTTTAGTGATTTTTTACGTATACTTGAAACAATAACCAGTGGAGTTCAACCAGATCTGTTGGGAGATATCAACAAACTGAAGACATTGAGGAAATGGTTCCTCAAACATCATGGATTGGTTGAAGTTAGACATTAACAGCGTTGGATTTCGGCCACTTCAGTGGTCTATCGGTTAAGTGATCGCGCGCGATACTAATAGACCCTGGGTTGGAATCTCACGAAGCAGGATAGTGGATGCGCACTGGTGAGGAGTCCCACAATAGGGCGAAACTGTCGTCCGATGCTTCCAAGTTTTTCATGGTGATCTAGCTTCAATTAACTCATGATCTCAACTATGTAAAATTCAATATGTGCAATATGTTGGGATGATATTTTAAAGGATTAGTGACTTTATAGTAACTAAGTTAAGTTGTGGTAATTGAACTGTCAGAAAGAAAATTCAGTCAAATATTCTTTAAATATCAAAAGAATATCCTTTATAATAATAATCTTAATCAGTTGGATTGTGTTTTTGTTGGAGGCACTGTGTAACTACTAAAATTTTGTGATTTCATCACAAATAGATCTTAGTCAGACTAACACTGAAAACAGGAACGTATAGAATAGTTATGTCTTTCTAGAATGAGCTTATGACCATTTTCCACAATTCTCAATTTACAACAGTTTCTGGTGGAAATATGCTTTACTGACAATATTCAATAACCTATAAGATAACCCTTGACAAGGTCATATCCTCCTTTACTCAAACACAATTCCAGATGACATACATAACTATAATACATTAAATACAACCCTAGACAAGGGTTAAGTTAAGAGATTCAATTAGGAATAATGGTTAAGAATCCAGTAGATAAATGCTTTGTAAGCATATAAATGAATCCATTTCCAGATTTTTATTCGATTTTGAACCTTGAGAACCTTGAAGGTACTCTCAAGGTCTAATGAATCACAATCCTCATTATTTAGTTTTCCTCTACTTACTAATTTTCACTCTTCTGGTCACCAATTCTTGGTAAGCTTCACAGATTCTGTACTGATCTCTTAATAAGATGTAAAACTTTTATTAATTCGATGTCTACTATCTTAAATCTGATTAGTTCATTAGTAGATTATCCTATGATCTATTTCAACTACTGAATAATAATTAATAATTCCCAGAAAAATAATTCTAGAAAGTGATTCTCTTCACCAATTATTATCATAAAAGATTGTAACTTGTAAATAAGTATCTTATCAATGAAGCATATAAGAGGACTGAATGAATTTTAATAATGTTGATCATTGAAGCTTGACTAATATGAGTTTAATGTGGATGTGCACTACTAAGTTATCCCATAGTAGGACGAAATGGCCGTCCAGTGCTTCGAGGTTTACAATGGTGGTCTAACATCGATCGATTCATGATCTAAGTCAAAAATTGGATAATCTTCACAACCCTATACTGGAAATAAATTGTATTGTGATATGTCTCAAGACTAACGGATCATAGTGAATTTCAATAAAATTCCAATTGATAATGAAGTAAATACTCAAAGTTTATTAAACTTTGATTTTCATAGATTAAACCATGAATTGATCTTAGTTAAAATGATATTGGAAACCAGAAAGCATTTGACAACTGTTTCATCAAAGTAAGTGATCTCTCAGGAGTGGACAATCCCAATCTCATTGTAAACGAAACCTGGACAGTCAGGTCTAACTGCAATCAGTTGACCTCTAGACATGTGCATGTCTAACTTTAATCGGTTCAAGATAATAGGCGATTATCTTGAATTGCCTTAGGTGAATAACTCCCTAATACACTACATGATTGAAGTTCAGTGGTCATAGATTTTCACTATAACTCTAGGAGTTATACATTGAAGCCAGTCATTTGTAAACACATGTTAATTATTATCATAGGGAATTTGTTAAGTTTTCAGTACTCCTATATTTTAAATCACAAATTCTTAAAGCGAGGTCGTAGACGTGCACTTCTCAATGGTCTCTTACTTGAAATAAACAACTTTTCAGTGCTTCCTGGATTTCAATAGTGGTATGTCTAAGGTTAATTCATGATTGAAACTTTAAAAACTGAATATTAAACAAATACTTATTATATATATTCAACATACAGAGAACATGTCAACATGCTTTCTTTTTGTTCGTCAGTTTGCCAACCACTCATTTCAAGAAGGAACATAAAACATCTATTCATACCTTTGTATAAGTATTTGAGTTTTCAGAAGGGGTTTTGTGGAGATTTCAGTATTTTTATAGTTGAAATCATGAGTCAATTGTAGCTAGATCACCATGGAAAACCTCGAAGCGCTGGACGGCCGTTTCGTCCCATTGTGTTACTCCTCATCAGTGTGCATCCACGATCCCACCTCGTGGTATGGTTAAAGTTAAACATTAATACTTCTGGATGCCAGCCAGCTCAGTGGTCTAGCGGTCAAGTGCTCGTGAGCGAGACTAATAGGTCCTGAGTCGGAATCATGCAGGGCGGGATCGCGGATGCGCACTGCTGAGGAGTCCCACAATAAAACGAAACGGTCGTCCAGCGCTTCGACGTTTTCCATGGTGATCTAGCATTATTTGACTCATGATTTCAACTATTAAAATATTCAAGTTCTCTTGTTGTTTGTATTATGAACTGCATTTGATTGATCTTGATTGGCATATGTGAATCTTGAGCAGATTGCCTTAATATTGCTATAGTTTAAAAGTTTTTTAATAGATGAATTGTAACAGAATCTAAAACTTGACTTTTGTCTTATTTTGGACAAATCAGTTCTATGTGTATATAACTCAATGCTTGTCAACCAACATCCATATCACTCCCTTCCTATCGGTAATCTATAATTACGTGAATTGACTGTTCAATACTTCCTAACTTTTTTTTGGATAGTTATTTAACTAATTTAAGTTCGTTTTGCAAAACGATAAAATTATCCCCTACTTTTTCGTTTTCAAAATTATATTATTGTTTTTATGAAATGATGATAAACTCATCCCAAAAATGTATGCGACCACCTCTATCTACAGAGTAAATAGTCATACAGATTACTTACTGACGCCTGTTACTCCCAATGGAATATAGGCCGCCGACCAGCATTCTCCAACTCACTCACTCGCTCATGGGCCTTCATTTCTTGTTCTATCCAATTGTTGTTCATTCTTCTCATGTCTGTCTCGATTTCTCAGTGTAATATGTTCTTCGGTCTGCCTCTTCTTCTTTGGCCTTCAGGATTCCATGTCAGGGCTTGTCTTGTGATGCAAATGGGTGCTTTCCTCAATATGTGTCCTATCCACTTCCAGCACTTCTTCCTGATTTCTTCCTCCGCTGGAAGGAATCTGGTTTGTTGTCTCCCACAGTAGGTTGTTGCTGATAATGTCTGGCCAACGGATCCGAAGTATTTTGTGTAGACAACTGTTTGTTATATAGATAATAAAGAATATTTGTAGTTCAGTATGAAGATTTTGCAGTGTGCATTTCGATCTACCTAGTTCAATTGTAAAACTTCCATTGCTTTTCTAGACAACATTATCAGTACATAATTTAACATAAGCGAGCCGCTGGAGCTTATCCACGGTTAAACAACACCCTGTTTTGTTAACATGGATTTTGATTGGTTGTTGTCCGTAAGTGTGTTGGTACTACTTCTACATTTAGATTAATTTTCTACTCTTGTTATCCGATTCTTGATCTTGGAGTTACTTGTTACTCCCCTTATTTGGTTGACAGGTTGAGTCTAAATCAGTGTTTATTGATTTATAAATGATTCGAGTATTATGCTTTCAAAAAATTATCTAGTTTTCTTTATATCTTCTTTGTCTAATATTCCGATAATCTCCTAGCCAAGTTCATGTTCACAACTGTCCGCACGTATTAATACAAATGAAGATATGTCATACCTTTCAACAGCTAGCTGGCATTCATGAAATTTCCAACGGAGGAGCTATCTCCTTGTCCAGTTTAATGTTCTGATAGTTGTTGTAATTCCTCTTGTAAATCTGATCGAGTTATGGAAGAAATCAAAACATACAAACAAATAAAGGGCTAATAATTGTAGACAACAACTCAAAGAATACCATGTTAACAGAACAAGATGTTTGTCATTTGTGAAGAAATCATAACAACTCACTCACAAGTTGGCCTCATTTGAGAATCCATAGAAAATCATGTAGTACTGGATAACTCTTTCACTCTAGAACGCTACCTAAACTCGTTCGAAAATCTAACCGAATGCCCTCAAGTCTGTCAGTGGTCTTTAGACTATTCAATCACTCAATCGACATTCAGTATTATACAATCTCAACTTCAATTAATTTATAATATAATATGATATTCATTTAATCTAATTAGTTTTTACTGTTTCACCTGCAACATGTCCGAACCCCTCAGGTCATGACTTCTCAATAGAATTTCAAAAAACTAATCTAGATCTTTGGTTTTATAAGTTTTTACTTGCAAGTAGTCTTATAAAAGTCGATTCAGTGAAGAATACCACTTACGAATTAAGCTAAACCTACCGTAAATCTTTCATCTATCATTATCATCATAATTAAATAAGAGATTCATAGATTGAACTGTAAACTGTAGACCATGTTCATTGTTAATATGTAAACTTTAATGAGTAAAAAAATTATTTTCAGAAAGGAGTTTTGTGGAGATTTTAGTAATTTTATAGTTTAGAGGTTAAGCGCTCGCTCACGAGGCAGGATCGTGGATGAACACTGCTGAGGAGTCTCACAATAGGACGAAACGGCCGTCCAGTACTTCTAGGTTTTCCATGGTGATCTAGCTTTAACTGACTAATGATTTCAACTATAACATAAATTGAATTCACTTGGTATTGTTTATTTGAATCTTCACATTGATGTTTAGGACTGTCTCTTATTAAAATATGTGCACACTGTACATATTGCCTCGATATTGTCTTAATTCACAAGCTTTATAAGCAAACATGGTCAGTGGCTAGCAATGTAATCCAGGACGCACGTTTCGTCCTATGCCAATATAAGACTTGTCAATTGCAGTTCTAAAGGCATCAATGGGAAGATTCAAACAAACAATACTAAGTAAATTTCAACTTCACCCGATTGCACAAGCAAGTGGCTATCAGGACTCAGTATCTAAGTAGATAACGCAATAGTGTTTGAAGCGAACGGTACTGAGTTCCAGTCCCGGAGTGACCATCAACTTTAAGATACAGATACATCCAGGTGACGAGTCCCAAATAGGACGAAACGCGCGTCAAACTGGATTCCACTGCTAGCCACTATCCATCTCTGCTAACCATGCTTGTGAATTAAGGCTATATCGAGGCAATACGCACAGTATGCACATATGCCAATTAGAGACTGACCAGTTGCAGTCCTAACAAATCGATGGGAAGATTCAAACAAACAATACTAAATGAATTTAACCTATGATATCATTTTTTTTAAATTATATTAGTGATAATTACTATTTATTCAATTTGTCAGTTTATCTAAATGATTAATTAACTATGTAACTGATTAAATATCCAGAATAGTTATGTCTGACATAATTTTATAGTTTTTTTAACTTTAATCGTTAATGATTTTCTTAGTAGTCACATTTATTGTAGTTGTTAAATCGTCAAATCTACTGTAAAATCTTTTGTGAATTGATTGTACATGAACATCAAATACTGAAATTGACGCCATCACCTTGAAATCCTTCAAACACTTCTAATTGGCTCGTTTATAAATTATACTGTTGCCGAAAAATTATGAACAAAAATAGGTAGCTTTTAGTGTTTAATGTAAATTGAAATAGATGAATGAAATCATTCATCGATATAAATATATTTTTCAAAGTTGAAATCATGATTCAATTGAAGCTAAACCAACATGGAAAACCTGGAAACACTGAACAGCCACCTCGTCTTATTATGGGACTCCTCAGTGGCAGTGCGTATCCACGAACCCGTTCTCGCGAGATTCGAACCCAAGACAAGCCAGTCTCGAGCCGAAGCCCTTAACCGATAGACCATTGAACTGGCATCCAACGGTGTTAATGCCTAACTTCAACTGATTCACGAATCTCGCGAGAGCGGTTTCGTGGTTGCGCACTGCCACTGAGGAGTCCCATAATAGGACGAAACGGCCGTCCAGTGTTTCCAGATTTTCCATGGTGGTCTAGATTCAATTGACTAACGCTTTCAACTATGATAAATACTAAATCTCCACAAAATCCTCTTCCGATAATGATCATACGCTCACTAGTGACTGGCTCCATGAGGTACTATCTGGAGTTCTAGTGAGAAGCAGTAACCAGTGGAGTTAAAAACCACGTCTGTTGTGAGATAGGAACTCACTGAAGACAATGGTTAATAGTTGCTCAGTTGCGTGGATCGGCTGAAGTTAGACATTAACACCGACTCAGTAGTCCTAGTGGTTAAACGCTCGTTTGCGAAGCTGATAGGTCTTGGGTTAAAATCTCACGAGGCAGGATCGTGGATATGTACTGTTAAGGAGTTCCATACTAGGACGAAACGGTCGTTCAGTGCTTCCAGATTTTCCATGGTGCTCTAGCTTCAATTGACTCATGATTTCAACTATATAAAACATTGAAAAGTTGATTTGTCGTAGTATAGGATCTTGTCCTCAGAAGTTTGTATCCGTGACGTCATTATGAATCGAATTCAACATTTTAAATTCTCGGTTGGATGAGTTTAATATTCAAGTTACTAACTTGACACACACACACACAAACAAACAAACACTTAGTCGATACAAAATGAACTGTATTTCCCTAACTTTCAGTGGTTCCTGAATTTCAATGATTCCCGAATGCAAATCAGTCTTAGTTGTAAAAATACTAAATAACCTATTCTGGTTAGATTAGTTTACAATTTCGTTCTCAATCTTAGTGAGATTGATTCCTTCCAGTTCTCATGATGATCATGATACAAAAAAAAAATCATTAAATCCATGTCCAATCGAATATATTCTCTGAATAAAATGACATAAAATGATTTTGGGCCACTTCCAAGTAGTATTATACTTTATTGTTTAGATAAATATATTCAATTTTAGCTTATACAATATTCATTAAGAAATTTATAGGTCTTATGTTCGATTCCTGATTTGTTTAATAATTAGTTGTTATATACTACTGAGATGTTGCATATTAAGATTAAGTAGTTGTTCAGTTTTAATGGTACCTTAACTGTTGTCAATCTATGATGTATCAATGATTGATTGACTGATTGATTGATATAGTACAGTAACTCTACACATACCAATTGTACTTTGATCTCAAATGATTTGGTGTATTTTATTCAATAGTAGTGAGAATATTCAGTCACTAGATAACTTTCTGGATTTTTGATTAAAATGTGTAACTTTTCAGTTGCTTATCTTTGTGAATATTAAAAAAAAAACTAGTTAATAACTATAGAATATGAATCATTAAATGATGTTTCAGCATGGGTTTGTGGAGATTGTTAAGCTTTTTTTTATTGAGATCATGAATCGATCAATGCTAGACCACCATTGAAAACCGTTTCATTTTAGTATAGAACTCCTCAACAATGCGCACTCACGATCTCACATGAGGTACTCTAACCCAGGATCATCGGCTTCGCCCTCGAAATCCTAACCTCTAGACCAATAAGTCGATATCCAACGAATGAACGTTCGCTCTCAAAACCGTAGGCTCCGAGTTTAAATCCCACTGTTGTGAATGAGAACACGAGTGGAGATAATCGGATGTATTTAGGCACGAATCACAGACTATCTAACTATAATCTGATAACCATACAGTAAACAGTTAATTTGCAAAATAACAATCAATTGTCTCAATCTTGACTGCTCATTCCGTAAATATAAGTCCATCTTCTCTGATTTCATTGTATATGCGTTTTCATACCCATTGCGCTACATTCTCCTTCTTTTCTTATTGATCTGCCAAAATACATTCTATGTTTGAGCATCACCATATACTACTTATGTGGATATAAGTAGCCCACACCACACCGTGTGAGGGATCGTGGATACGTACTGTTGAGGAGTTCTATACTAGGATGAAACGGTCCACCACTGCTTCCAGGTTTTCAATGATAGTCTAACATTGATCGATTCATCAGTTCGATAAAAAAAAGTTAAATCATATGTTGATTTTTGTGAACTTACTGAATTAGACTTTTTGGTTAAAAGTATGGCTTCTTAGTTTTATATCTTTTTATAACTCGGATATTGAATCTAGTGAACGAACCATATTAGTTTTAATCTATCCAAATCATTAGGTTTGTGATACATTCGGAGAGATAGTAAGTGAAAAGCACGATAATTTACTAACTTAATTAAATGATGGATAAAGAGGTAGTGTTTACTTCTAGACTGAACTTATGTCGAGGTATTTCTTCATCAGAAGAAACATACTTTGAATTATATTGTTTTTCTATTTAATCTAATAAAATTTGAAAAGATCATTATGGTAAGGCTAAAGTATAAAGAGAGTTTGATTGACTCTTTAAATATTAATTTCACACCGTCGGATGCCGGCTCACTGGTTTAGAGGGTAAGTGTTCGTTCACGGAATCGTGGATGAAAACTGCTGGGGAGTTTCATACTAGAATGAAACGGCCATCCAGTGTTTCCAAGTTTACAATGATAGTCTAGCTTACATTGACTAGTGAATTCAACTATTAAAATTACCACAATCTACATAGGCCCCCTTATTCTGATCATAATTATCTAACCATCTTTTTACTTACAGTCTTTACCTTTCAATAATAAGTTTTCTAATGAACAATATATACAATGCTATTTCAGATTTCTAACGGAAAACAAAACTCAAATGATTTATTAAAAGTCACTTGGTATTGTTTGTTTGAATCTTCCCATTGATGTTAAGAACAGCAATTGATTGGTCTTTTAGTGGCCATATGTGCATACTGTGCATATCGCTTCGATATAGCCTTAATTCACAAGCACTATAAGCAAAGATGGACAGTGGCTAGCAGTGGAATGCAGGACGCACGTTTAGTGCTATTTGGAACTCGTCAGCTCAATGTACGAAACGCACGTCTTCGATTCCACTGCTAGCTACTATCCATCTTTGCTTATAATGATTTATTAAAAGGTTACCCCGAAAAAATTATTTACCCATATATTTGTCAATTACATAATTATCAGAAGCGATTTTTGTGGATATTATGGTAATTTCAATAGCTGAGATCATGAGTCAATTGAAGCTAGACCACCATGGAAAATCCGGAAGCACTGGACGGCCGTTTCGTTCTATTGTGAGACTCCTCAGCAATGCGCATCCACGATCCCATGCAGAGAGATTCAAACACAGTTTCGGTCATGTGTTAGAATCTCGCTGCGTGGGATCGTGGATGCGCATTGCTGAGGAGTCCCACGATAAGATGAAACGGCCGTCCAGTGCTTACAAGTTTTCCATGGTGATCTAGCTTCAATTGATACACGATCTCAACTAATAAAGTTACTTAATTGATATACATGATAAATTATTTAGGCATACATATTTATCCTTTATACAATTACTACTAAATGAAAAGATATATGACTATAATCAATGAATTACTAATCATATCAATTTTGTTATTTATTAACTTTAAACTTATTTTGACAATCCTTGAATAATCTAACTTAATGACGTGGATGACTGAGTGAGTCAATGAAAGAGGTAGAGAATAAGATATGAAGTAGCCATCATCCTCTTCTTGTACTACACTCTATATGTATGTATGTAAGTATGTATCTATGTATGTGTACTGATGGGGGAAATTACTGAAATCTAAACAAAACCACCTTCTGATAATAATCATATGCTCACTAATGACTGACTTCAAAAAATATTTCCTGAAGTTCTAGTGAGAAGCAGTGACCAGTGGAGTTCAAAACCACGTCTGTTGTGAGATAGGAACTCACTGAAGAAAATGGCGAACGGTTGTTCAACTTCATGGATTAGTTGAAGTTAGACATTAACATCGTTGGATGCAGGCCACCTCAGTGGTCTAGTAATTAAGAGCTATGGCGCGAGACTGATAGATCCTGGTTTCGAATCTCGCGAGGTGGGATGGTGGATGCGCACTGTTGAGGAGTCCCATAATAGGACGAAACGGACGTCCAGTGCTTCCAGGTTTTCGATGGTGGTCTAGCTTCAATTGACTCATGATCTCAACTCTATAAAATTACTAAAATCTCCACCAAACACCTTCTGATAATGATCATGTGCTCACTAGTGACTGGCTCCATCAGGTATTTCCTGGAGTTCTAGTGAGAAGCAGTAACCAGTGGAGTTCAAAACCACGTCTGTTGGGAGATATGAACTGACTGATGACATTGGTGAATGGTTGCTGAATTTCGTGGATCGGTTGAAGTTGGACATTAACACCGTTGGATACTGGCTCAATGGTCTATCGGTTAAGTGCTCTGACACGACACTGGTAGGTCCTGGGTTCGAATCGTGGATACGCACTACTGTGGAGTCCCACAATAGGACGAAACGGCCGTCCAGTGCTTCCAGGTTTTCAATGGTGTCTAGCTCCAATTGACTGACGCTTTCAACTATGAAAATACTAAATCTTCACAAAACCCCTTCTGATAATTATTACAAAATGGTTTTTCCAACTACAAAGAAAAAATAGTAGCTGAAGCTTTCCACATAATGCTTAATACTACTGCTCTCAATAAAAAAGAAGGCCTTACCATACATCCTACTTGGACTATCTATCCTAGTCACTTAGTCTGATACCATTTACAATTCACACTATTATCTTACATATCGAACTGTATCATTTCTTACCACAAAAGTCACACCATTTTCATCTTTGACAATGCACACATATACATACACACAAATTTACATACATGTCGCGCTTATGAATCACCTTGACCGAAATGACATGACATTGATTTATTCAGACCAGTTTCTTGATTGATCGCACCTAACATTCGTGTGTTGTACCTTTGTACCATTTAAACTTCGATTAGTTTTAATTTGGTTGTTTGTTCCCTGAAGAAGTGGCTTACACTGAGTCACGAAACATCAGAAAATTTTATTTATATCTCATTGTGATTTTACAAATATATTATTTGATTTATAATTGAAATCATGAGTCAATTGAAGCTAAACCACCATGGAAAACCTAGAATCACTGGATGGCCGTTTCGTCTTATTGCGGGTCTCCTCAATGGCAGTACGCATCCAAGACCTCGCCTCCTGAAATTTGAATCTAGGACCTATCAGTCTCACATGGGAACGTTCAACCTCTAGATCGTGGATGCGCACTGCCACTGAGGAGTTCCACCATAGCACAAAACGGCTGTCCAGTGCTTCCAGGTTTTCCATGGTGGTCTAGCTTCCATTGACTCATGATTTCAACTATAAAATCACTACAATCTCAACGCAAAACCCCTTTTTGTTACTATTTATTTGTCAACACTAGGTGTTACAAGTTCATTGGATTCTATAAATTAAAACAGGATGTATTGCTAGTGTTGAATTCTAATGAAATTGCACTGGACGGCCGTTTCGTCCTATTGTGGGACTCCATAGTAGCGTGCATCCACAATCCCGCCTCGTGAGATTCGAACACAGGACCTATCAGTTTCGCTCACGAGCATTTAACCTCTAGACCACTGATCCTGCTGGCATCCAACGGTGTTAATATCTAACTTCAACCAATCCACGATGTTTGAGCAACCTTTCAAAAAATCATTTTATTGATTAACTTAACCGATAAGTTAATGTCAGATATTAATTGTTCACTGGAATACTCTTTGAGGAATTGAATAATCATTGATTTTTTTTTTACAACGATTACATAAACATAGAATATATACAAAATCGATATATGTGAAAACTATTAGCATGTTATGTAATCATTGATTTACTGATCAATAAATTGAAGACATTATTCTAAACGACGTTCTAAGTCATTGTGCTTTCATTGTTTATAGGCTTGAACATTAATACGATCCTCCTACTTTGGTCAATATAATTAATCGTGGATGCGCACTGGTGAGGAGTCCCATAATAGGACGAAACTGTCGTTCAGTGCTTCGAGGTTTTCCATGTTTATCTAGCTTCAATGGACTCATGATCTCAACTCTATAAAATTACTGAAATCTCCACAAAAGCCTCTTCTCATCTGGAAAAAATTCAATTCATAATTTTGTCTATCTTTTTATGTTACATAACGCAACAGTCATTTTTTCATTTCAAAATACAATAAATCTTGATTAATTATTAAGAATATATATATTACTTATAATGAAACAATTTCAGTAGTATTCGTTAATCATTATGATGAAACAAAACAACATCAATAAAACGTTAATCTTCTACATTGATTCCCTTTTGTTCTCAGCCTATCTAAGTGTATACAGGCGTAAGTGTGTGTGTATGTGTGTGTGACAGTTTATATATTTTTCTCCCCTGTTTCAGTTTCATTCAACCATTCAGGTGTAATCAATTTACTAGACACATGATAATAATTACTATCCATATGACCTGGATACTATTACTACAGTAGCAGTAATAATTTAGTTACGTCATAATGATTAAATCAAAACACTAATCAAGGAATGTTTTAATACAGAATGAACAAACGTTAAACATTGTTACTATGGTATATAACAATGATGATGATGATGATGATGATGATAATGGTGTCGGCTTCTGGTAGTAAATCTAACATGGATATTAATAATTAAAAAAACAACATTAATCAACTTCGTCACCAAGATACATGTACATGCACACACACACACACATACGTATATGTTTATGCAAAAAGGGACAAACATTTCGTATTGCTTTGTCTAGTTTATTTACAACCAACTCAGTTTATATATATCAATGCAATATTAAAAATTAATGAACTGATTGTACTATTAAGCAAAGATGGATAGTGGCTAGTAGTGGAATCCAGGACGCGCGTTTCGTCTTATTTGGGACTCGTCAGATGGATGTACCTGCATCTCAGAGTTGATATTCACTCTGGAACTCGAACCCAATACCTTTCGGTTCAAACGCCATCGCGTTATCTACTCGGCCACTGAGTCCTGATTGTACTATTTAACGTAAATTTAGTTTAAAACAAAAGACAATGTGAGAGAAAGTGGGGCTTTTTGATAGAGTTTTGTTCTCTGAACTGAATGGTTTAGTCGTGGAGCTTTCATTGTCTTTCTGAATGATATCATCATCAGCACAAACTTCGGATAGAAGTGAAGTGTTTGGTGTTTGTTTAACATTCAAGAGAATAATGAAAATTGTTATAAAAATTGTCATTCATAATATTATCAGTACAAGGGATTTGTGTAGACTGTACTCGAGATCGAGATGCAGGATCATAGATGGACACTGGTAAGAACCCTATACTAGGGTAAAACGGTCATCCAGTGTTTATAGGTCTTCAATGATAGTTTAGCTAAGATTAATTCATGAAATCAACTGTGAAAATTCTGATATTGATTAATTGTGCGTTTAATAGTGGTTTCATGTATTGAAACATTAAAACTTTCAATGAATAGGTTATAGATCTGTATCCTGACGAATTTATTTTAATGAGAGTAAACTTACTTACTTACTTACGCCTGTTACTCCCAAGGAGCATAGGCCGCAAACCAGCATTCTCCAACACACTCTGTCATGAGCTTTCCTTTCTAGTTCTATCGAATCGTTGTTCATTCTTCTCATATCTGTCTCTATTTCTCGGCGTAATGTGTTCTTTGGTCTTCCTCTTCTCCGTTGACCTTCAGGATTCCATGTGAGGGCTTGTCTTGTGACGCAATTAGCTGATTTCCTCAAAGTGTGCCCAATCCACTTCCAGCTCTTCTTCCTGATTTCTTCCTCTGCTGGAGTCTGGTTTGTTCTCTCCCACAGTAACTTATTGCTGATAGTGTCTGGACATCGGATCCGAAGTATTTTGCGTAGACAGCTGTTGATGAACACTTGTATCTTTTAGATAATGGCTTTCGTATTTCTCCACGTCTCCGCCCCATACAGTAGAACTGTCTTCACATTTGTATTAAAAATTCTTGTCTTGGTGTTGGTTGACAATTGTTTTGAGTTCCAGATGTTCCTCAGTTATAAATATGCTGCTCTTGTTTTGCCGATCAGCGCCCTCACATCTGCATCATATCCACCATGTTCATCAATGATGCTGCCCAGATATGTAAAGCTTTCCACATCCTCCAAAGCTTCTCCGTCAAGTGTAATTTGATTGGTGCATATTGTATTGTATCGGAGAGTTTTGCTTTTCCCTTTGTTTATATTGAGACCTACTGCTACTGAGGCTGCTGCTACACTGGTCGTTTTCTCCTGCATTTGTTGTTGCGTTTGTGATAGAAGATCCAGATCATCCGCGAAGTCTAAATCGTCAAGCTGCATCCTGCCTGTCTACTGTATCCCGTGGTTTCCTCAAGATGTTGACGTCTTCATAATCCAGTCGATGACCAGGAGAAAGAGAAACGATGGGAGTAAGCAACCTTGCCTCACACCGGTCTTGAGAGAGTAAAGCTAAGTGTATAAACATGAACTTAAAGCTAGTTTTCACTGTTTTCGTAAATAATGTTAGTCAGCGATGAAAAAAATGAAACCTAGATTTAGTTTGTATTACAACCTAAAACCAACTGAGAGACCATTTAAAATCGAGCATCATTCTCGTTTAAGATCTTTCAAGAGTGAAAGTGTATGATTTTATATAATATTAGTTTGGTGTACTAATGATCGTGGAGGTAATAAAAAGTCCAATAGTCCAACTCAGTTACTTTGCTATACAGAAAGATGACCATTCAATGATATAAATGAGTTCACTAGTGATTATCGTTGCAAATAATTCCCAACCTTCATATGATAAATCGTAGCCGATTCAGTTCAGTTACTAGGAGAGTTAGACAAATGTTACTGACTTCATTCGACGATGACAACACCAATAATTGAATGAATCTGTAAGACCATAACTTATTAAATACCTTTGAGTGATACTCAAGCGGCCTTGAGAAAATTTAATGACTTACTGTAGTCAAAGTAGGATTGTAAATTTATGTGACTAATTAGGATTAGGATTAAGATCCATACGTTAGAGTTAAGAATTAGACCTAGTGTTTTCATAATGAGTTAACATCAACTATCATCCCATATGCTATCTAGCCGTATGGATGAATGAATTTCGTGCCGAAATCCAAGAATTTCTACATTTCATTTCATTTTTTCACCTATAAATTATCGTTTTGGATATGTAAACTGTTAGATTCCATCCAACTTATTAGTTTAAATATATTGAACTGATAGTAAGACCTCATATGGACATGAAACCATGACTACTGTCTAATACCTTCTGTTACTTAATAATTTCTAACTAACAACAATAGAAAATACAGATTTTACACATTTTTTTTCCTAACAATTTGATTTAGTTACTATCCAACTAAACATATTATGTAATACATTTCATGATATTGAATATTTATACTTAATTAAAAATAATTATACAAAATAAAATGAATTAAAAGACCTAGCAACTATACACCCACCACCACCATTACCAACCCCCCTCCCTCTCAGTCACCTCGGAAATAAAATATTAGGAAAAATTTTCAAATAGAGATTATATCGATCGAAAAAAAAACAAACAAACATGAAATTGTAGAACATTCATAAAAGGATATAGATATATATATATATGTATATCTTATCAGTGAATTATATCTAATGTTAGAATGTTTTTCTTTTTAAAAGTTTGTACAATTTCATTGTATTGTGGGTATGTGTTACATACAAAAGATGAAGATGATGAAGAAGAAGAAGAACAACAACAACATTGTATCCGCTAGATTTTTGTTTGAAGTTTATATGTAAACTATTATAACAAATAGATGATTAGAATCTATGAATGAAAATTAAATGGTAAATATGACTTAAAAATTGTGTTGTTAACACTTTTGATTACTATCATAATGATATAATTTTGTGAATAAAGATTTGTTTTAAAAGATAGATAGATAGATAGGTAGATAAATAGATATATAAATAGGTAGATAGGTGGGTAAGTAGATAGATAGATACATAGGTAGGTGGGTAGATAGATACATAGATAGATATAGATAGGTAGGTAGGTAGATAGATAGATAGATAGATAGATAGATACATAGGTAGGTGGGTAGATAGATACATAGATAGATATAGATAGGTAGGTAGATAGATACATAGAAAGATAGATAGATAGATAGTTAGGTAGATAGATAGATAGATAGATGGGTGGATAGATAGATCTGTAGATAGATACATAGATAGATAGTTATGTAGATAGATAGATATATAAGTAGGTAGATAGTTAGATAATCTTTGTCAATTCAAGTTCTCAATCATCAATTTTTAGTATCTATTTTTAAACCATACCTTAGTATGAATACGATCGTAAGCAGTTGATGAGAGCCTTCGATATGAACACTTAACCCTTAGAATATTCTTAATAGTTTGTTGTATTATCAATAATCTATCAATAAATCAACTGTCAGACTCAGATGTTATCATACGATAGAATAATAGACATAATGAATTAAAAATCTCAGTTCAGTTATATTAGACCTTATTGCCTTCTGAAATTGATCAATCTCAAACTCAATAAATCAGTCATCAAATTAAATTGTAATGATGACCATCATTTAATTTATTATGCATCTTATTGTTTCTTACTTAATTCATATCATCATTTCATACATAACTTGCCTTTTTATTTGCATATATAGAGTAAACAGAACTTAAAAACAACCAAACGGCCGTTTCGTCCTAGTACGTGACACTTCAGGAATGCACATCCACGATTCCGCACGTGGGACTCGGACCCACTACCCTCAGTCTCCCGCGCGAATTGGTTGAAGTTACGCATTGATACCTTTGGATACCGGTTCGGTGGTCTAGAGGTTAAGAGTTTGCGCTCGAGAAAGAAGATTCTCGGTTCAAATCTTGTGTGTGGGATAGTGGATTCTCACTGCTGAGGAGTTTTGTACTAGGACGAAGAGGCCGTCTACTACTTCCAGGCTTTTGATGATGATCTAACATTGATCCATTCATAATCTCAATCAAAACTCAACAATCTCCACAACCCCTTACTGATAATAAAAGATAACTCTTTATTTTTACTGTAGACGGTTCGTTAAAATTGTTGAATTTCATAGTTTACGTTATTCATTGGTATTATTTACCAACCATTGGAAACCCGATAAAGTTAAACATATATTTTGTATTAGTATGGGACACCTCATAAGTACATATCCGTGCCTTAACTAATGGTCAAGTCCAGGACCTTCAGTTCTCACGCATAAAGTCTTAACCTAAAGCACCACCGAACTAGCATCCACCGGTGTATATGTTTAATTTTAATTAATTTATTGTACTGTACAATCATTTTCCAATGTCATTGATGGGTAACTGTTTAACAGTTGACTTAGTTGAACTCCACTAGTCAAAGCTTCTTATATGAACGGTAGAAATAATTTGATGTCTCAGAGACGAATATCCTGGGTTTGATCCTCTTTGGGGATCGTGAATGCGTACTGCCGAGTAATATAATACAGAACAACTCTCTAGTGATTCTTAATTTCCAATAGTTGTATAACTAAGATTAAATCAGTATGTTAACTATAAAACTCTTTATTTCTATTCAGTCTAGAGAAAAAGGCATTTTTGAAAATTTAACTAATCTTTTTTGATCATCAATTTGAAATGGATACTTATGGTATGCACAGTTCTGGATAGCGATTTGTTGAAAAGATAAAAATCCCAGTACTACTGTAGTGAACAAGAACACGGTTGGGGACAATCAAATATATTTAAGCGCAAAAATTACAGACTATCTCACTAAATTGTGATAACCATACAATAAACAGTTACATTACAAACTATCAATCAATTATCTCAATCTTAACTATTCCTTCTACAAATATCTATCCGTCTTCTCTGATTTCATTGTTCATACATTTTCATACCGATTGAGCTTCATTTCAGTTCTTTCCTTATTGATCTTTTGCCAAAATACATTATATACCTGACCTTTACCCTATACTACTTATATGGATATAAGTAGACCACATCCCACTACTCCTATTACTAATACTAATACGAATACTAATGTTGTATCCATCACCACCAACATTGTTCATACATTTTCATACCGATTGCGCTTCATTTCAGTTCTTTCCTTATTGATCTTTTTCCAAAATACATTCTATATCTGACATTCACCCTATACTACTTATATGGATATAAGTAGACCACATCATACTACTAATACTACTATTCTATTCATCACTATCAACTTTGTCTATATATTTCACCTTTATTTATTTCATTTCATACTTTTTTTATATTTTACAGATTTCAACCGTCCCAACAACAAAAATTCATTAGAAGGATAGATCGATTGTGGATAATTGAAGAGAGTGAATTAGACTAATCTATTGTAGTGTTAATTATTATTATCATCATCATCATCATCATCATCATCATCATCATCATTAATATACTACTTATTTCAATTCAATTCAATTCAATAGTATTATTGTTATTATAATAAAAATGCAAAAATCTATACGTGCAAATGAGCATCAATTATATTATTTAGTAAATAAAGCTCGTGAAAATGGTCTGGCTAAATTATCTGGTAATTTATGGAAAAGAAGTTTAGATACTGGTAAATGGCAATTACGGTAAGTATAATTAATCATTAACTAGATATAAATAATTTCTTTCTTTGTATATTGAATAGTATAGAACATTGGAGAGTGTTGAGTATTGATTGAGATTATAAATTAATCAATGTTAGACTATTATTGAAAACATGGAACGATGAACAGTTGCTCAAACATCGTGGATTGGTTGAAGTTAGACATTAACACCGTTGGATGTCGGCCAGCTCAGTGGTCTATCGGTTAAGTGCTCTGGTGCGGGATAGGTAGGTTCTGGGTTCGAATCCCACTTTTGAGTGCGGGATCGTGCTAAAGAGTCCCACAATAGAACGAAACGGACGTCCAGTGGTTGCAGGTTTTCTATAGTGGTCTATCTTCAATTGACTAATGGTTTTAACTATGAAAGTTCTGATGATAAACATGGAAACAATGGAAGACCATTTCGTTCTAATATTGAACTGCTTAGAAGTGCGCATCCACGATCTTGAACTAAAGGGACTTGGAGTCAGAATATTTGCTTTTTGGGAGAGAACTCTTAACCTCTAGACCACTAAGCCGGCAGCATCCAACGATGGTAATGTCTAACATCAATCGATTCATGATCTTGATTGATTATTGAGTAGTAAAGACCGACAAATGTCATGTGTTGTCTAGTGCTTCCTGGAGCTTACTGATTACTATAGGTCAAATTGTAAAATGACCACTAGTGTAAGTTGTTATGTCCTATGAACCTGCTAATATATCACGTGACTAAATCACCGATTAGAAACACCAACCATGTATGACATTGCACTGTACCAAACCAATGACGTATAAACCAGTATGAGCAGCCTAGATTTAACTCTGGATTCTTACTGGTCCACTGAAATAGCAGCTTCTCGCCTAACCCAGCCGGTTCAGTTTAGAACACTAATATCAGCCATCATCGTATGAATTATGTATTTCAGGCATACACAGTTTATATACACGCATATCAAACCAGACCATACATTAAAATAGGAAATAACAATTAAACAAGATCAAGCCAGAAAGTGTCTGTGATTGTGAGATGCTGTAACTAATAAATTTGGAAAAACTTAAGAATAGTGAATTGTGTGACAGTAGTTAGTAAGTCAAGCGGAAGCCTATAATAAAAGAAATATGAATATACATAATCTAGCTACCGAATAGGGAGCCTGAGAAATGACGAACATATCCGAGAACGGCAGCAGGCGCGAAATTTACCCACTCCCAGCACGGGTAGGTAGTGACAAAAAATACGTATACGAGACTCAACTGACGCTCCGTAATTCGAATGAGTACAATTTAAATTCTTTAACGAAGACCGATTGGAGGGCAAGTCTGGTGTCAGCAGCAGCGGTAACTTCAGCTTCAAAAGCGTATATATAACAGTTATATAATAAAAATTTATATGTATAATAATGGCATATATATATATATATATATATATACGTCCTAGCAGTTACCATTTACTTATTCTGTGTTCGGATAATAGCATAAGTAACTTGACATTGAATACCTTATGTTAAGATGTTGATTGGTTGGAGGTTGTAGACGCAAAATTCTGAGCATAGGTTGTGGATTGCTTATACATACCAGATGTTAAAAATGTTATTTAGTTTAGGTTCTTATATACATCATTTTTTGTGTGTAATAAACATTAACTTACGTAATCACTTTATCAAAACGATAAGTGTAGCTATGTTGAATTTTACACTAAAGCTATTCAAACAGCTAAGTGATAACGTTTTAAACAGTGAACTTGAATGACACAATTTCGTATGCTTCAGGAATTATGATTTCCTAAAAGATTATAGGTTCAACTCGCCGACGATTATTGGATAGGACGAAATCTAGGTTCGGGATATTTTGTCAGCTATTTCTAGCCGCCCAATAAATAGTTGTAGTAAGCAGTATCTTTGAAAGGCGAAAAATTCATTTACACCGCTGAAGTATTTCCTGGTTTTTATCTAATGGCCCTATGGATTCATTTCGTTATTAAAAATAGATGATGTTATGAAACCGTATTGCTTCTTTGGACAAACTTTTACGGAAAAATGACTTCTATACACAACTACTGATTGTGGAGGGAGGTAATTTGTACAATATTGTAGATTGCTTGAAGTTAGACATTAACCCCTTTGGATGCCGCCGGCTTAGTGGTCTAGAGGTTAAGAGTTCACTCCTGAGACCGAATATCCTGACTCCGAGTCCCTTTGCTATGGGATCATGGATGTGTACTGCTGAGCAGTTCAATACTAGAAGGAAATGATCGTCCGATGTTTATATGTTTTCAATAATAGTCTAACATTGATTAATTCATGATCTCAATCAAAACTCAATAATCTCCATAGCCCTATACTGATAATTAACTAGTCATTCATCATGCAAACTGATATACCGACAGTTTGTGTTCGCTGATTAATCCTTTTGATTTGTCTTTTCAAATAATGCTGAAGTCAATTCAAAATTAAAACAGTTAAAATTTGAAGATTTTTCAATGGATTTAAATTATCAGAAGGGTGGTTTTTAGAGATTGTAATAATATTATAGTTAGATTCATGAGTCAATTGAATCTAGACCGCCATGGAAAATCTGGTGTAGTTCAACCAGGTCTGTTGGTAGATATAAACTCACTGAAGACATTGGTCAATGGTTGCTCAATTTCGTGGATTGGTTGAAGTTAGACATTAACACCATTGGATGACGACCGGCTCAGTGGTCTATCAGTTGAGCGCTCCGGCGGAATCGTGAATGTTCACTGTTGAGGATTCCCGCAATAGGACGAAACCTCTGTCCAGTACTTTCAGGTTTTCCATGTTGGTCTAGCTTTAATTGACTCACGACTTCAACTACAAAACTTGGAATCATAAAAAATATACTTTCTCTGAGGATTAGTATTACTGTAAAGTGATCGTAGGTATTTGGCAAGAAATCTTTGTCTTAGACTACATATTAACTTCCAATTGTTAAACTTGTAATCTTAAAGGAATTAATACTTCCTGTCAGATTAGAACTAACGTCATCCAGTTTCATATTCAGTGAGTGAAATTATAACTAAGATATTTGATTTAATAAAATTTCAAGTTTGTAAATCATCAATCTGAAAGTCAAATCCTTCAGACATTAATCCACTTTATAAGGATTTCCAAACAGTTCACGATTTCTAATTGAAATCATGAGTCAATTGAAACTAGACCACCATGGAAAACCTGGAAGCGCTCGCGCGCGAAACTGATAGCTCCTGGGTTCGAATCTCGCGTGTGCGAGATCTTGGATGCACACTGACACTGAGGAGTCCCATAATAGAACGAATCGGCCTTTCAGTGCTTTCAGGTCTAGCTTCAATTGACTCATGATTTCAACTATGAAAATAGTGAAATCTCCACGAAACCCCATCTGATTTCTAATTGAATAAATATAATTAAATACTACTCATTTAAAATTTTTTAACTTAAATTATTGAAAACACTTGGTGTTGTTTACTTCTATCTTCCCATTATTATTTAGGACTGCGATTGATCACTCTTGTTGGCATATCTACATCTTGTGTGGACTGCTTCTATATTAACTGAAGTCACAAGCTTTATAAGCAAAGATGGATAGTGACTAGCAGTGGAATCCAGGACGCACATATTCCAACAAGAGATTGATCAATTGCAGTCCTAAATAACAATGGGAAGGTACAAGTAAACAACACCCCATTGCACAAGCAATTGGCTATCAGGACTCAATAGCTAATCGAATAACACCATGGCGTTTGAAAAGAACGGTACTGGGTTCGAGTCTCAAACTGAACATCAACTCTGAAAAACAGATACATCCAACTGACGAGTTCCAAATAAGATGAAAAGTACGTCTTGGATTCCACTGCTAGTCACTATCCATCATTGTTTGTCAATTAAGGCTATATCGAAACAATACGCATAGTATGCACATATGCCAACAAGAGAGTGATCAATTGCAGTCCTGAATAACAATGGAAAGATAAAAGTAAACAAAACTAAGTGAATTTAAATTTCACCTCATTGCGCAATCAAGTGACTCTCAGAACTCGGTAGCTAAGTGAATAACGTGATGATGTTTGAAGCAAACGGTACTGGGTTCGAGTCCCAAAGTGAACATCAACTAACTCTAAAATACAGATACATTCAACTAGACGAGTTCCAAATCGGACGAAACGTTTGTCTTGCATTCCACTCCTAGTCACTATTCATATTTGCTGATTGAAAACACTATTTCTTTTAACAGATTGAAAAAAAAACTCTTTTTTTTGTCTTCAAAAAAATTTCACTCCAATTTTTATTTTTTTTTCATTCCTTGTTTTTTTTCTTTATAGTTACTTTATACTTTATCAAAATTTATTATTTTATTTCGATGGTGAACGTACAGAACGACCATCTGGTGTTATATTTTTAGAAAGTTCTTATTGTGAACCAAATGTAAATTTAAAATCTGGACGAGATGATAAAACTAGTGGACAACAAGGAGTAAGTGAATAATATTTAAGAAAAAAAATTGGTTTATTATTGTTATGCTTGTTACCTTCGTCATAGAAGAGTATGGAGCTGGTCATCAACATTCTCTATTCAATTCTGTTATAGATAATCCTTTCTAGTAAGATGGTGATTAGAGGTGGTCAACAGGAAACCTTGAAACTGGGTTTCGTGCTACTTGACACTCGTCAGCAAGGTGTACATGTAATATTGAGGGAACTGGTTCTCCCTGACGGATTCAATCCCGTGTTATTCAGCTTCATAATCAGAGATGTCACCACTGAGCTACTCGGGCCGCGACCGACCTCCTGTAGGACTGAGATGTAATCACAATTGATTGATCACTGGGTGGTGATCAATGTCATGTATGTCAAGTCCATCTTAGTGCTAATCGAATGCTATCGATCAAGTTCCTTTCTAGTTCTTTCTAGTTGCTATAATCCATTTCATGTCTACTTACAATCTCCGACGCAGTATTTATGTGGCTTTCCTCATTTTTTGTTTCCCTTTAGCATTCCAAGCTAATATATTTGAAATAAATTGATTTACGAGGATTGTTTGAAATTTTCCGTTGTTTATGTTAAGAACTGCAATTAACTAGTTTGTTTCGGAATATGCGGATCGTGTGCGAATCGTCTCGATATCATCAATAAATCAAAAGCATTTTAAGCAAAGTTGGATAATGGCTTAGAGTGGGACGTATCACATGGGTTTCACCCTTTTTGAAGCTCATTCGTTGTGTATACCGATAGCATAGTGATGGTGACCAAACCTGGATTTGAATTCAATATATTTGTTTAACAAAGGGAAGGTCAAAACAACCCTTATAAATAAACTAAAATTACCTTCCATTACATTATCCAATGACTTTTTGAACTCAATACTTTAGTAGATCATGCGTTGAGCGTTTAAATAAAAAGTTGTCGTGTTCAAGTCGAGATGTAAACACCAACACAGATACAGGTATATCCTAATGATGAGTTCTGGCTTCCACTACAAACCACCATCCAACTCTGACTAAAATATTTTAGGTTGGTTTATTTATTATCATTAAATGAAATGAGCTGGAAGAAAATTGTTTGAAATCAATGGACTACATACAAGTCTGTATCCATCCACGATCCTATGCGCTACTGAAATCTTGAGCTTCAGGTTCCACATCGAGTACAATTCCCTTCAACTCAGAATCTGATGACTACCTGTTTCATTTCGATTCCTTTAAGAATATGCTATTGTAAGACAGAACTAATATAGTAAACTTGAGTTGAGTAGTGACAACCGTTGAGATGAATTCATGATATTTTAGTGAAAAGTTGTAACAGACAGTGTTCAGTCACTTTACAGTGTCAAGTGAATTTCATTGATAGCTAGATTGGATAATCTTAGACCAGTTTACAAAAAATTAATTAAGGTTTTGAATGTAGACCATTTCAATCCTTAAATAGTCATCTAATAGACTTGTAGATACTTTGTTTGAATCTCGCGAGGCGGGATCGTGGATGCGCACTGCTGAAGTGTCCCACGGTAGGATGAAACGGATGTCCAATACTTCCAGATTTTCCATGGTGGTCTAGCTTTAATTGACTCATGGTTTCAACTATACATAATAGATTTATGTTCAGTATAAGACCAAAAATAGTACGGATTTTGTCCAATAAAAAATTATAGGTTGACAGTAGTGTGGTATCTTAATGTAGAACTAAACGCTTAGTTCCTGAAAGGTATTTTAGCTTTGTATGGAATCAAAAAGACTTTAAAAAATTACAATAAGATATTGAATTCACCACCTCGTGGATGAAACTCCCATTAGTCAAAGGTCATTCACAACTTTTTCAATGTTGAGCTAATTTTCTGTTCATTTGATGGTTGAGTGGTGTATATTAAAGAATAATTTGCATTGGAGGCTCCGTTTTATGCCTTAACATTCAGGCAGAGCTACAAGGACATGTTCATAGTAGACAGTTTAAGATTAAATCAGGTGTTGGTAATGAACTATCTAGTAAATATTACACCCTAATATGCAATACTTACTGCTTACTTACTTACGCCTGTTATTCCAGATGGAGCATAGGCCGCCAACCGGTATTCTCCAACCCACTCACTCCATCATGGGCCTTCCTTTTTAGTTCTATCCAACTTTTGTTCATTCTTCTCATGTCTATCACCATTTCTAAGCGTATTGTGCTCTTTGGTCTTTCTCTTCTCCTTTGACTCTCAGGATTCCAAATGAGGGCTTACCTTGTAAGGCAGTTGGTTGCTTTCCTCTATGTGTGTCCTATCCACTACCAGCACTGTTGAGGAATCTTGCAACAGGATGAAACAACCATTCATTGCTTCCAGATTTTCCATGGTAGTCTAGCTTTATTTGATTCATGAATTCAACTATTAAATTAGTATAAAGAACCCTCTTAAACATATATTGTATATCTCAAGTCAACCCTGTTTGTATTTTGGCATGTAGATCGTATAGTTTTGTGTGTGTGTTCATTTATGATTGTCGCCATGTTAGTAGAACATTTTAAACGCTTGATCAATTTTCAAAGTTATATTTAACGCTACATTGAAACGCTACTAGTTCGTTTATTATTATGAATAATGATAAATAGAAGCTTGATTAGATGAAATAAGAAGAGTTTACTCTTGCATAACATGCAGACTATTAGTACTATTATTGCTATTACTAATATTATTATTATTATTATTATTATTATTATTATTATTAGTAGTAGTAGTAGAAGTAATAGTAGTAGCATTAGTAGTAGTAGTAGCAGTAGTAGTAGTAGTAGCAGTAGCAGTAGCAGTAGTAGTAGCAGTAGTAGTAGTAGTACTAGTAGTATTGCTACAAATGACACAGGTAATGGTTATATAATTATGGTTACTTTCGTTAATCATAATTAGACAAGTAATAACCGTAATCCTATCAATGTACATATGTATTGAGATATATTGTTTTAAACACACACACACACACGTACAGATTATAGTTACATGTAGACATACTTGTAGCATGGAGATATATTACTGTTGATAAGAGTTATCCTCTACATGTTATCCTTGTCAATAAACTCTATATATTGATGGTTGTATGAATATTTCCAGACATACACACACACAGACAGAGATACTGTTTAGTAAGTAGACGGTTACTGTCGATTGATTTCGTAATAATAATAATAGTCTCTATGATCTTAACTAAGAAATAATCCTTCTTAAACATGCTAACAAAATAAATATGATTCTATAATAAGCTAAAGAATGTGTTTGTTAAGCATTCATTCATTGAAGATGAATGATTGTTAGCTTATAAAGTAGATGTCGATTATTGGAAGCTTATACAACTCCGCCTGCAGCTGTTTTAGTATTACTGTCAGTCCCAAGCCCGGGTAAAGGAGAAGGGTTGGGCATGGGGTTAGCAACCTCATCCTGTAGAAAAACTAACTTGCTAAAAGAACGCTAACCAGAAAAAAAATGATTCAAACCATTTAAAAATTCTGAATCCTAAACAGGGACGTGAAATCAAAACTTTTCATTTCAAACGCTAAAGCATTAACCACCTACCTACTGAATCTAGATATCGACTGGTTTGTGCTCAATGGATAGTGAGTTGAGTGCATGAAGCGAAAAGTACTGGGTATAAACCTATGTATTTACACCAAAACTGGGATTTAGATTCATCCCTCGCTGCTGAAGGTCATTTACTGAGAAACACTCTTTTGGATTCTACTAGTGACCACTATCCAACTGTTCACAAATAAATAATAAATTTTCTCAAAATAGTTAATCTTACTATAGATCATATACCCCTAAATCCCCTGGTACGGCTCTCACATGGGCTCCAGTATCCTGAAGGAACAAATGGCGTATGAATCAATCGTCGGTCACCGGCTACCATGGGACTATATCTTTTCATGATGCTCCACTACCTTGAGGATTAGACCTTTAGGTCGAAGGGTGTAGCCCCCTAAGAAAAACACCTACTTCGATCTGGAAACCCGAGTAGTATCACATTCCATACACAAATCAAGTGACTTATATGACACATATGTATTCGGTACCCCTTTGCACCAATATTTATGTATTCCAATAAATAAATAAATCGATCATAAAAAACAATAAGCTAGTGACAAAGGAAACAAGTATCCATAGGAAGCAAACAATCCAACTTTTGCTATTCACTAAAGTTATTTTCAAACTTTCCATCTAAGTTTATTGTTTATCTTTTCTTTAATATGAAAACAAGACCCAAATAAGGATGATATATTATAACAAATCTAAACTATTAGGAAGTAATGTCTAGGTAACATGGCTTTACTTTCATGTTCCATAGTCTTACAATTTAATGGTCATAAGTACTTCCGTTTATTATTATATTATCGGGTAAAAGATTTGAGGAATGAAATGGTGGGATACATGAAAAAAATTCTTAATTCATGTATGGGCTAAAGTGAATTATAAATTTAAATCACAGTTTTATAAGCAAAGATAGATAGCGGCTAGCAGTGTAATCCAGTTTGATGCGCATTTCACCCTATTTGGGACTCGTCAGCTGGATAGACTTGCATCTCAGGGTTGATGTTTACCCTGAGACTCGAACCCAGTACCTTTCGCTTCAAACGCCATCGCGTTATGCACTTAGCTACTGAATCCTGATGGCCACTTGCTAGTGTGATGGGATGAAGTTTAAATTTACTTACTCAATAGTTGTTTTATCACTTTTTGGGCAGAATCATTCATTCTTTCTTTCTTTTTTGAGCAGAAACATTCTTACCTCATTTTTTTTCCTTTTTTTTGGGAAGAATCTTGTTTTTGAACCACTAATAATAATGATTTTTTGTAGCTTTCGTAATCAGTTTTGGGTATAGGTAGAGTGGATGATTAGGCCGATTTCCATCACCCGGGTCACCGCTCATGTTAGTTCATGGGAACAGTCCCATTATCCATTAGGCACAGAGAGGATGTGTGAGTCAGGTTTCGCCTCCCATCCAATGTAATATAGATAAATATATATCATCTGGAATTATGTTTGACTGAAAGAGGACATAACCGAGTGAAGATTTTTTTTAAGTTATTGAATATTGTTAGTAAAGCTTATGTTCACAACGAAGTACCATAAATTTAGAGCTGTGGAATAGAGAAGGTATTTCTTGAAGATTTTCTATTCGATGACCATTTGTATGATGATTAAACTAGGATTACGAATAATGTTTGTCACTGATTCTTAATACCTGTTTAGTTAAAAACTAATCAGTGTAGTAGATTATCTTAATATTACCATTTGTTTAACTGCTGTTACTATGGTGCGGGTTACTTATATCCACATAATTAGTATATAATGATGGTCAGGCATAGAATGTATTTCAACAGAAGATCGATAAGGAAAGAACGGGAGCGGAACTCAATCGGTATGAAAATCCATGAAAAATGAAATCAGAGACGATGGACTGATATCTGCAGAAGGAACAGTGAAGATTTAGACGATTGATTGATAGTTTGCCAATTAACTATTTACTGTATGGTTGTCACATTTTAGTGTAATAGTCTGTAATTTTCCTGTCAAACACGTTCAATTGTCCCCACTTGTCTTCTTGTTTACTACATTACCACAGCCATCTTTAAAAGAAAGAGCCATATTAGTGTCACATAGTCTGATTTAATACAGTAGGCGCATCTTGACCACTTATTTATGTAATCCGAGATTACATGAAATTTTTCAGGACATTAGATATCTTAGATTAGAATAATATAAGTAGTATCGGTTTCCCCAAGATTACAGGCACGCTTTGTTGACGAATGACAAATAAAATAAAACCTAGGTTCGAAGTTACTGGCATACTACATTCAATCTTGATAATATAGAAATGAATGTATAAGAGACGTCTACAATTACTAGTGTCAGATAATGAACTGGGTTCGAGTCCCGGAGTGAACATCAACTCTGAGATGCAGGTACATCCAGCTGACGAGTCCAAAATAAGACAAAACTTGTGTCCTGGATCCCACTGCTATCCATTATCCATCTTTGCTTACAATTCCTATTTTGAATTAACTAATCCATTCACAATAAGTCAATCGGAAGGGGGGGGGAAGGTAACGACTTTTAACCTTATATATAGAACTTAACAAAAGATGACTTTGTGAAACATTAAATCAATTAAACGAATACTGAATGATAAGTGATAGATGTTAAATAGTACGAGCTATTGGATCAACTTTTAAAAGAAAGCAAGTATACGATTTCTTGATAATATGATTTGATTTTTCGAGAGAAAAAGATGTAAATATATATGCATATATGAGTGAGTTAACAATATGCTCTCGATTCGGCTGAACCAAAAAAAAACTTTCTATTCCCTTTTGAGTTTTTGTTCTCACTCAAGTACCTAGTTGTACTCGTACATAGGAAGCTTATATATCAGAAACAGACACAGTAGAACATATGACATATCTATCTCTTAATAAGTGATATAAACAATAAAAGTAGGTTTCTATAGTTTCCAGAAAATTTCAAATCTAGATATGAATAATTTTTCATCAACATACAGGAAAGCAAAAATGGTTAGTACCTAGCAGTAGAATCCAGGACAAGGCGCGTTTCATCCTATTTGGGACTCGTCAGCTAGATGTACCTGCATCTCAGAGTTGATGTTCACTCTGTGACTTGAATCCAGTACCGTTCGCTTCAAACGCTATCGCGTTATCCACTAGGCCACTGAGTTCTGATAACCAGTGGAGTGAAGTTTAAATTCATTAAGTATTGTTTGTTTGAATCTTCCCATTGGTGTTTTTAGGACTACAACTGGGGAGATTCAAACAGACAATACTAAGCGAATTTAACATACAGGAAATATTATAAAAAAAATGCTCAATTCGATATAGGATAGATGGAATATGGCTAGTAGGGAATATAGGAGTTATGTTTTGTCCTATTTAGGATTTGTTAATTTAATATATTTGGAACATTTCAGAGTTGACATACATTCGGAGAATGGAACCTAGACCATTCACTCCAACCATCATCATGATATTTATTTAGTTACTGAGTTCCGATAGCTAATTACTTTTGAAATATGTATAAGATGCCATTGAATTTGAAATGGTTTGGATTATACAGTTATTGATATTTTCGACTGAACTTTGATCATTATTGGTTGGTATGTATTCATCTTGTACAGATTGCCTCGATATCGGGACAAGTCCCGAAGTGAACATTAACTTTCGTATGTAGGTATGTCTAACCGATGAGTTCCAAATACGATTAAATGTACATCCTGAATCCCACCGCTTGCCAAATTCCATTTATTGTATTTCTTTTATCATAATGGCTATATCGAGGCAATCTGCTTAGGATGTACACATATCAACCAAGACTGATCAAATCTAATTCAAAAATATTAACAATGGTATAGTTTAAACCATTTCAAAATGAATTCACTTAGTATTACTTGTTTGAATCTTTCGATTGATGTTTAGTACTGCAACTGGTCAGTCTCTTATTGACATATGTGCATACTGTGCGTATTGCCTCGATATAGCCTTATTTCACATGCATTTGAATCGAAACGTACTGGGTTTGAGTCCCAGAGTGAACATCAACCCTGAGATGCAGGTACATCCAGCTGACGAGTCCCAAATAGAACGAAATAAGCGTCAAATTGGATTCCACTGCTATCCACTATCCATCTTTGCTTACATTTCAAATTGAGTTATATGGTTAATTGTTTTTACGTAGATCACATATAATGCATAAACATAGTCTATATTGAAATCTAACGTCAACCTTTAATAATAAATTGGTTGCTAACCACTTAACATCAAATTTCAAATCTAAATCCTAACTCGGTATTCTTTTCTCTCTACAAACTATCTATTTACAACAGTTATTCTCATATTGGTTAATAACTGCCTTAAATTTATTGTAATTATCCAAAGCTTATCCCTTATACTATACTTTTGCCGCTTAATTTATATAGTCTATGAAATAAGAAACTGGTTACATAGAAGGTTTCTTGTTTTTTTTCTTCTTTATTTTCACTGACAGAACTATTTTACGATATCATATCGTAAAGAAGGTGTCCGTCAATATGATCTACGAGCTGATACTGAAGAAGAATGTTCAATGTGGGTTGATGCAATCAATAGTGCCAGGTAATTAATCAATATTAATGATAAAGATAAATAGATTTATCTATTTATAGTTTTCATGAATTACAAGTTATTTGAGTATAATAAAAGTTATGTAATGAAAGATTTCTTTCCCTAAGTAACTTTTATGGCGAGATTATAATTTATGGACGAGCCAATCAGAAGCATTTGAGGGGTTTCAAGGTCACGGCGCCAATTTCAGTACCTGATGCTCATGTACGATCGGTTCACAGAGGATTTTAGAGAAGACTTGACAATTAAGCAGCTACAATAAATAGGACTATTAAGAAGTTCCTTTATTTGTAATTACAAGTGTTAAATGACTTTTAGACCTTGTACAGACTACCGTGATATTGTCCTTCGATGTAATATATGTTGAAGGAAGACGTTTGCTAGAATAAGAACCTTTATCGCTCGATCCAGATTGAGACTAAGGCATATTATAATAATTGTCGCCATTTGTATAGTAAAAGCACCAGTAACATTGGCTGCAATATTCGCAGATGTTACTGAAGCTTCGGCTGTGCAGTAGTATCATTATTGTAGAGACATATCTATAGTAAAAATGATATATTTACACAAGCGGAATACACACAAACAATATTGAAGTTGTGTGGTGGAGGCTGAGAGGGTTTTTATGACCTTATCATGGCTCCATAGACCAACTATTATGGAACCATATGGATGGGTTCCTCTACCTTATGCATTACCATTTTGGAACCTTTGAACCTTTTTTAACCTTGATAAGTTTTTGGACCATATAGAAGAAGTGTATCCACTTAATTATTTCGTTTTGTATGATATATTTTTACTCTATGCTGACTGTTTACTGATTGGCTAATATTTCTCAAGGTCACTTAAGATTCGTTCAAAGGTCGTCCATAAATTGTGGTTTCGCCACTTTTGCAAGTTAGATAGTCGTAAGCGGTAGGCAGAAAACCTTAAATAATATGAGTTATGTACTGTTTATCACTCGTCGACAAGGTATATCTGAAATGTTTTAGGAGAAAAATGATTGCTGTAGGATTTGATCCTGCCTAACCCATTTTCACAGTCTAAGACTTTATCAGTGAACTGTTCATCAGTAGAAACGACGGGGAAAACGTGAAAACGGTCTTTCATCAGTGATCAATCACTATAAGGTCAGCCTTACAGTGAATATGTGATTAGGAAAAAGAGAAATGGAAAATCTAGGTGTAAGTTTGAAACTAATTACATGACTACAGTCATGGGATTTAGTAGATTACTTCAACAGTTAACTTTTGATATGTCTCTCACTTGAATACCTATGCATTGACTTGCTAAACAGCCCTATAGTTCCCGAAAATCTCCCACTTTTGAACCTTGAACAAATAACTGAAAGTTGAGAGTATGGAAGAAGCTCTAATTCTAAGGTTAATTCATGAACAGAAAATAAGAGTATCGATATGATTTTATATGACCTATCCTTTCTAAAAGCTTTCAGAAAGCGCACTATAACTGATTTAAAAATATCGAAAGTTTATCATTAGAGATACTGAAAACATAATCCTAGTGATTTCTACTCTGGTCGTATTACAAGTGTAATAAGGGAGATAACAGTTTTGCTGGACACTTCGATATTAGTATACCAAATCTCATTTCTCTTCAAGTCCCATTTATTCCAAAAGCCCAATAGTGTTAGGATAATTTATAGTTTACCTTGAAAACAAAAACTAGTTGATCGGGAATGACCAAGACTCATCGAGGTAACAGTATAAATATCAAAGCATTATATCGTCTATTGAACGTAGATGATTGGTTTGAATGGCGAGAATGTCATTAGGCGTATAAAGTAACGACTCAAGCTTAGGGTTAGTTTACTTACAGAATAATTACAAAATTTAACTCTAAACGAAATCTTAGACCCTTGATGGTAATCTAAAATTTTGACCCTATATCCTTATCATATTTGGCTGAATAAGAGATTTAGCTTGCCAAAGCCATTCAAGGTGTCACTTAACCTCATTCTTCAGATTTGATAATAATTAATCATTCAAATTCATTCACTAATACCTAGTTCACAGGTATTGATTATCACAGTGAATTAATAAGATGAAGTGTTATACTACTGAATTAATGGGAAGGTTAATTAAACGAAAATCTGAAACACCTTGACTATTTTATCCCATTGACCTCTAATCAATCAGTTAATAACATTGAAGCAACTAGCACACATATGTGTTTATTTTATTTATTTGAACACATAAATATTGGTACAAAGTGGCACCAGATAAATATGCGCCACACAAATCCCATTCGATTTGTGTGAGGGTTGTGATATTACCCAGGTGCCCAAACTGAAGCAGGTGGTTTACTTAGGGGGCCACTCCTGGAGCCTTTGACCTAAAGGTCTGATCCACAAGGCAGTGGAACATCGTGAGGAGATGCGGTCTCATGGTAGCCGGTGACCAACGATTGATCCATACGCTATTTCTTCCCTCAGAATACTGGAGCTCATGTGCACGATTGGTTTGGATTGAGGGTTTTCCAACTCCCTAGGTGAACTTGCGTGTCCACCAACCTGGTTAAAGTGCCGGACATTCGCTTTTCGTCTTCTCAATTTTGTAAACAATTCATTCTATAAACGAATTCATCTTGATATAGTACAAAATTTAGCAAACAATGGGAAGCAAATTAATTTTTGGAAAAAAGAACCAATCAAAGTATTGGAATTATATCATGTTGAAGATTTTAAGGAAAATGAAGATCGATAATGACTCTCGAGCTTGAGCCCAATATGTCTACGACTATTGATATGTTGCACCTCAACAATCATTGACTTTGTAAGCTAATTTCATTTCCTTGATCTGACTATTACAGATTATTTCTGAAGCTTATACATTACTGCTCAGCATAACAAGTAGGTGGGGGATCAATATAAGTAGTATATGCTTTTGTCACATTCATCGAAAAAAATTCACAATTTTATCTAAAGCATTATCGTCTCCTCTTAACATGCTTATCTTAACTGAAACAACGGAATAATCTTGGTTAAAAAATTATTGAATACCAGGAATAACTGGACAATTGTTTGATCAATTAGCAATCAAACGCTACGACATTTCTTCACTCATATCAATACACATGGACAACTGCGGACACACATTCGACTGGAAAAATGTGGAGATTTTGAACAGAGGCAATTTCAAAAACAACAGAGAAATTTTAGAAGCTTGGCACTCAGGTCAATCCACAATAAACAAACACACTGTAATCAATCCAATTTGTCAACTAATCAGGGAAATCGTGCAGAAACATAGGAACAAAAATCAAACCAATGAGAGATACAATCAAAACAAAGAAATAAACAATGACAGATTTAAGGTCAACAAGAACCAATCAACATCGAGGTGCGCAGGACGAGCTGTGAATCACATGTGGAGAAATTCAAACATTTTATTTCTACCCGAAGTTTGTATTGATGATGTTCAGAAGGACGATGAAAGCTCCACGACCAAACCATCCAGCTCAGAGAATAAAACTCCATCAAAATCACCCACCTGAGCTACAAATCTTCCCCAAGCTCTTAAAAAATGTTATTTGATCTTAGTATGAGATTATCTCACCAGTGTTCATTCACAACTTGACCATAGATCGAATCCTGGATCTTCAAGGTTCTTGATAAAAGCTTAACTTTGACTATTTTCCAAACATCCAACGGCGTACATGTCTAATTCCAGTTGTTCAACCACCTTCTAGTAATATACTAAGACAAAACAACTACTTGGTTATTCCTAGTTTTCAATTATTGTCTGATTAAGATCAATCTCCACAAACTACCTATGGTAATCATATTTCTCAGTTATCTGTAAGTGCTCAATTATATTCATAAAAACATAATACTGTCCTGTAATGTTGATCCATTTGTCATTAGACAGTGTTTCTAAGGAAAAAAACCTACACACTTGAACAGTAGTATCTTGAAATCGTACATGATTGACTCTAGAGAAAACAGAATGATGAAGACTAACAGTTGGAGACATTTATAACTGTATTATCTAAAGTTATTGAAGAAGAAGAAGAAGAAAACATCAAGTGTTTACTTAACTGTATTCTTTGTTTCTGAATATGCTATGAATACCTTTTTGTTTGCTTAAATATTAATTTACTGGATGGGATCTTGTAAAGATCGATTAAATCTGTAAGTTATATACGTCACATATTGATTTAGGTTGAGTTAACAATAAAAAGAAACTAAAGGGAAATGTAGAACTGTTTTTCTCTAATATGGGGTAGGGTATTAGGGGATGATGGTAATTCAGTTGATGAGGTCACGAATCTTCATCGACTGAGATGGTTGGGCCAAGTGTTACACATGCCTGAACACCAATTACCACGATGTGCAATGCTGACTAGTATTGGAGATGGTTGGGAAAAAGTTAGGGGCAGCCAAAACGAAACGTGACATCAGTCCTTGAATTCACTAACTTCTAGTGGATTGGTTGAAGTTAGATAATAAACACCACCGGATACCGGATCATTGGTCTATCGGTTAAGTGCTCTGGTGCGAGACTGGTAGGTCCTGGGTTCGAATCTCTCGAGGCTAGGTCGTGAATGCGCACTGCCACTGAGGAGTCCCACAATAGGACCAAACGACCGTTCAGTGCTTCCAGGTTTTTCCTAGTGGTCTACCTTCAATTGACTTATGATTTGAACGATGAAACATAATAACAGCTGAAAGAAGAATAATAAATACCAAGATAAATTATAATACATAGATTGTCTAAATGATGTTGTTATTAAGAAGAAAAGAAAAAAACAACAGAATTAAGTAGTCACGCAAATATGTATGTAAGTAGTATGATTACCTTGATTGAATAAAATAAATCATTTTAATTACCGATAAACTAGGTATATATATACATATACATATATAATTCATCTCCTACCATCACCTAACAACATCAGTAGAGTTTCGTTTAAAATAACCGCTGGAAAAAAAATCGATATTGTCTGATATCTATCTATCTGTTGGCTGTGTAAATGAATTAATGAGTGATAGAGAGAGACTGGAGTGGAATTGATCAGTGTATGTGGTCGGTGTATGGAATGGATATACGGATCAGTTAGTGGTAGATAGTTGTAATGACAATGAATTGTCAGTATGAATGAATGCGTTAATAAAACAATTACATAATATTATTTAAGTAGTCTATAATATAAAAAAAAGGGAAAGGAAGGAAATCATTAAAAAGTAAATGAAATTTTGATCTGCTATAATTGTAGAGAATAAATTATAATCTGTGTTGAGAATATGTTTTGTTTAATGGAATAATTTCTCTCTAAGGGATGGTGGAGATGTGTGTGTGGGGGGTAGGATTAGAACACTTTTTAGATAAGAATTAATGAAATGAACATTAGTTCCCTGAACACTGAGTGGTGAGCATTGTCAAGTGTGACAAGTTCTTCGTAGTGTAGATCGAATCTTATCGATAAAGTTAAAATATGGCTACTGGTCTAGATTTTTCGACAATGTCACATGATATTGATCACTACCCAGTGATCAATCGATTATAAATATATCTCAGTCCTAAAGGAGGTCAGTCACTGCCTGGATAGCTCAGTGGTCACGTCTCTGACTGTAAAGGGTCGAGTCCTTGCAGGGAGTATCAGTTTCCCTAAGATTACAAGTACACCTTGATAACGAGTGCCAAATAGCACGAAACCTTGGTTCAAGGTTTCCTGTCGACTATCTCCAACCAATGTTTGAATTATTCCATAGTTGATATTCAACACCGAGTCTTTAGATTAGTTTTGATATATTTCTCTCCCTAAGTGAACTGCCTTGATTTAGGGATTCTAATAGAAAAATGTTTAGAATAAATAGAAGGGGAGACTATATAACTAACCGATAAGTCCTGAATGAGATGAAACACGAGTACCGAATTCTATGACGTAACATGTATTTTTGTTACGGATGATCAGAACATAACATTCCAAAGTTATAAGTAAGGTTGGATGATGGCTAGCAGTGAAATACAGGATGCAAGTTTTTCCCTGTTTGGGACACGTCAGTTGGATGTAACTAAACTTCACATTCGATGTCCACTCTGAAACTCCAACCCATCATCGTTCTTTTCGAACGCTATCGTATTATTCATTTAACTATTAAGTCCAGTTAGGCAGTAACTTGTGCAATGTGGTGAAGTTTGATTCATTTGTATTGATTATTTGGATCTTCTCATTGAAGCATAGGTCTGGAATTGATCAGTCATTTCCTGGCACATGTTCATCTTGTACGGATTGCCTCGATATTGACGTGAAAGTACATGAATTGTAAGCACAGATGGATAGTGGTTAGAAATGAAATGCAGGACACGTGTTTCGTCCTGTTTGGGACGACGATCTATCTCTGTTTATAACTCTTTTGACTCAATATTGAGGCAATCCGCACAGGTTGTGCATATACCAGGATGTGACTGATCTATTGCGGTCCTGTACATCAATGATAAGATTCAGACAACTAATACAAATGAATCATGTGTACGTCTTATGGAAAATGAAATTTTTTACAGTAATAATTCAAGAATTAATCAATTCAATCAGAATTCGGTGTATTTTTATCAAGTGAACTTTTATGTACAAAACTTCGCCTTTAGCTCCTCCTGGGGCTACTGCCAGTCCTAAGCTTAGATAAAGGAGGAGGGTTGGGCATGGTGTTAGCGACCCTATCCCGTAGAAAACCAACTCGCTAAAAAAATACTCTAACCAGAAACGGCGGCCTATGCTCCATTGGGAGTAACAGGCGTAAGGAAGTAAGCAAATTTTAAGTACAAGTAATATTGAGGTATTCTTTGAATAAACTCATAAGCTCACATAGACTAATTCAGTCCAGTTATTAATATCCATTCGTACAAGTTGGATTGAATATTATATCTGTTCAACAAGTTATTGGGTATCTGAACTCTATAATTTATTAGAACAAGCACCATTGTTTGAAACCATGAAAATTGATTTTACGTTTCAGTGTTCAAAGTTGTAACAATATTGTGATTTGCGTGTATACTGGTGATAATTCGCAAAATAGAACCCAATGAGTTTCTTGAATTCGACTATTAAACTCTATTCAAAAAAACATATTTAGTGAACCCGTGTTACGTCTGCCGAATACTTAACTAACTTATGTTTGGTATTGAAACTCTGAGTCCGACGACAGTCAGTTAAGAAACAAAAATTGATGATAAGGATTTATTTAACTCAGGATTTAAATCAAATTGACTATCTGAAGTGTTCATTCACGATGGAATCAAACATAGGGCCTTTAGTTTTGCGCAAACGCTTAACATTCAGACCGCCGATCTAGTATCCAACAGTGTTATTGTCTAATCTCGGCCAACACATAGTATTGCGCAAACGTTTTCCATTGTCTTCGGTAGGTGAATGCCTCATACTCGACGTGGTACACTTCCACTGGTCACTAGAACTCCGAGAATTCCCTCACAAATCAAGTCACTATCAGGCACATTGTAATTTTCAGTTGGGGATTACAGAGATTGTTGAAGTCACCGTGGCTCTTTTATCGTGTTAAATCAGTGTAAATTTAGGATTGGGATTGCAAAAGTTAGCATTCTCTATCCTTTCCAGTTGTTTTCAGTTGCTCTTCATTCTTTTCATATCTGCTTCCAATTCTCAACATAGTGTGTTGCTCGGTCTGCCTTATTTCTGTTTTCCTTCACCATTCGAAGTCATCACTTGCCTCGGGATACAGTTAAGTGATTTCCTCAATAAGTATTTTATCCAGTTCCATCGTCTTTTCTTAATTTCCTCTTCAATTGGAAGCTGGATTGTTCTCTCCCACAGCAGGTTTTTGCTTGTGGTATCCGATCAAAAAATATTCAGTATCTTGTGTAGACAGCTATTTATAAATACTTGTACTGCTTGATCATGGTTGTAGCAGTTCTTCGAATTTCAGCTCCGTAGAACAGAACTAGCTGTCTTGACATTTCTATTGAAGATCCTGATGTTGACCAGCAGATAGTTGTTTTTAGTTCCATTTATTTTTGTAATAATAATATTTCTTGTCTAAATGTAATTAGCCGATATTACACATAAATGATTTATTGTATCCATCTCCATTGTATTAATTACCCTACAATTATATCAGATTCATATGTTTTAAACAAAACTTTGAAAGCTGATAATGAGATTAGTTTTCTGATATATTCTTTAACAGTTTCCTGAGATCGTTTTTTTTTTTTTTAAAGTTCGATTTCCACTTCTTGTATTGACTAAAACCAGTTTATAGTACTAGGTTAATCACAACCAAAGAATTTCGAATGAAATCGAAAAAATGGAATATCAACTAACAGGCAGGTGTAGTGAACGAAACACCGGTTGGGGATAATCGACTATCTCACTAAATTCTAATAACCATACAGTAAACAGTTAATTTGCAAAACAACAATCAATTGTCTCAATCGTAACTGTTCCTTCTGCAAATATCAATCCATCTTCTCTGATTTCATTATTCATGCATTTTCATATTGATTGTGTCTCATTCCTGTTTCTTTCCTTATCGATCTTCTGCCAAAATACATTCTATGTCTGACCATCACCATATTCTACTTATGTGGATATAAGTAGACCACATGACGTAGGGATAAACTCCACTGTTCAGTGTGTCATTTTTGGTTGGTGCACATGAAAAATGTAGTTTTCTACAACGATAATATCACTACATCATGCTACAGACATGTCAAGTGAAGCTCAGTCAATCGTGATGGAAGAAAAGTTACAACATGGTAAAAGACATAACCCCCCCCATTAATTTTATAATAGAAATTATTCCCAAATATCTATTATCGAGTGACTGAATAAACACAAACATAATCTTAATTACTGACTACGGTACACTTAGATGACTTGATGATGTGAAGCCTATTCCCAGTCGAATTTATTTATTTTAGAACAAAAGATACTTATGTCTTGTGTCAATACTTTCAACAAGAAAAAGAAAGACAGGATACTTGTCTCATAACATAGTCTCTTCAAGATTTCAATGACTTAAATCACATTGACTGTCAAAACCGTAAACAGATAAGCAAATAAATGACTGTACTAAGAAAAACTTTAGTTCGGAAAAAAGGACAATCATAAGAATTTTAAAGATAATAACCCGAAGTTTGTGCTGATGATGTCGTTGAGAAGGACGATGAAAGCTGAACGACCAAACCATCCAGGTCAGAGAACGAACCTACATCAAGAATGATAATAACCCTTTGAAAAACTTACATATGAGTTTAAGTTTTAATATATGGATTTTAAATTGTTTTTATGCTTATTGGTTAGTTTGTGGTGGTCGATATTCGATATCATCCCTAAACTGATCTAAGATTATCCAATCTAGCTATCAATGAAATTCACTTGACATTGTAAAGTGACTGAACACTGTCTGTTACAACTTTTCACTAAAATATCATGAATTCATCTCAACGGTTGTCACTACTCAACTCAAGTTTACTATATTAGTTCTGTCTTACAATAGCATATTCTTAAAGGAATCGAAATGAAACAGGTAGTCATCAGATTCTGAGTTGAAGGGAATTGTACTCGATGTGGAACGTGAAACTCAAGATTTCAGTAGCGCATAGGATCGTGGATGGATACAGACTTGTATGTAGTCCATTGATTTCAAACAATTTTCTTCCAGCTCATTTCATTTAATGATAATGAATAAACCAACCTAAAATATTTTAGTCAGAGTTGGATGGTGGTTTGTAGTGGAAGCCAGAACTCATCATTAGGATATACCTGTATCTGTGTTGGTGTTTACATCTCGACTTGAACGCGGCTTCGCATGCGTGCCTAGACCTTCGGGCATTGCTGAGTCTGGTCGGTTTGTTACTAGCTTCGGCTGGTCGGCTGATGGCTTGGTTTTGTCACGTCGGCGGTTGCGTGTGTGATTTGCATTGGGCCAATAGTCTGTGGTGTAGTGGTAGACGATCCACCTGACCCGTCTTGAAACACGGACCAAGGAGTTTAACATGTGCGCGAGTCATTGGGTGTTACGAAACCCAAAGGCGAAGTGAAGGTAAAGGTTCGGCTTGTCCGGACTAAGGTGAGATCCTGTTGTCTTGCTCATACTTTCCAAGTTGCGAGCAGCGGGCGCATCACCGGCCCGTCCCATGACGTAGACATGTGACCTCGTGTTGTGTGCACCGTCGGGGCGGAGCAAGAGCGTACACGTTGAGACCCGAAAGATGGTGAACTATGCTTGTGAAGGTTGAAGCCAGAGGAAACTCTGGTGGAGGACCGTAGCGATTCTGACGTGCAAATCGATCGTATAACGTGAGTATAGGGGCGTATATTGTTCGTCCTGATAACCATTACTCGATGACGCCCCATTGGTGTATTAATCAGAAGGCGAATACGAAGTGTTGATTGTGTTTATTATTGAACCACGCAAAGATATCCAGATTTACAGGCACCTTAAAATCAAGCATGAAAGAATAGTGCCATAAAGCAAGCAAGTGAACGTGCGAGTCGAATGAGCGAGCGAGAGAGCGATCGAGTCAGAGAGTCAACAGGTAAGCGAGTCAGTGAACAGGATTAAGATGTACATATATATATATATATATATTATATACAAATGGAAATCCATGAATCGTCGAATCGACTAATAGTAATGCTAGAAGAATGAATACATGCGTAGGCAGTAAGCAATGCTCAAGCATATATAATAAACGTAAAATAGTAAATATACGTTGTTATTGTACGAATGACTCTATCCGTTAAATAAGTTAACAAAAGGGCTTAATCAAATTAGGTGTGAACAAACTCAATTGTATAAATTCAAATCAGAGCAAAGCATTCAAAGTTATTTCATTGTCACTCCAAGTTGGAAAGTAGCTACCAGTCTAACGATACAATTAGTTAGATCTAACTGATCAAAAGTGAACTCTAAATCAACAACCATTATCTGTAAACTGGATTGTCGGTATTTAATTCTCATCTGAAAAGCTTTCCACATATCCGACAACAAAATATTATCTTAGAAAGCCAGACTATAAGGATTATATGAATATATACATATGATTAATTCCACATCAAATAAGTGGGAATGCTTTCATTTCAAATATGTTTATATTACACTTTCCTAAAATCTAGAAATTAATTATTGTCGTAGTTGAAAGGATGAGTCAATTGAAGTTGAACGACCGTTTCGTCCTATTGTGGGACTCCTCAACAGTACGCATCCACGACCTCACCCCGCAAGCTTCAATTGACTTATGCTTTCAACTATGAAAATACTAAATCTCCACAAAACCCCTTCTGATAATTATTGTCGGTCAAGTTTATCTACCAGTGTAGCAGCAGCCTCAGAAGCAGTACGTCTCAATATAAACAAAGGGAAAAGCAAGACTCTTCGATACAATACAGCATGCATCAATCGAATTACACTTGACGGAGAAGCTTTGGAGGATGTGGAAACCTTTACATATCTGGGCAGCATCATTGATGAACACGGTGGATCAGGTGCAGATGTGAGGGCGAGGATCGGCAAAGCAAGAGCAGCATATCTAAAACTGAAAAACATTTGGAACTCAAAACGATTGTCAATCAACACCAAAATCAGAATTTTCAATACAGATGTCAAGACAGTTCTACTGTATGATGCGGAGACGTGGAGAACTACGAAAGCCATTATCCAGAAGTTACAGGTGTTTATTAACAGTTGTCTACGCAAAATACTTCGGATCCATTGGTCAGACACTATCAGCAACAATCTACTGTGGGAGACAACAAACCAGACTTCAGTGGGGGAAGAAATCAGGAAGAAGTGCCTGAAGTGGATAGGGCACACTTTGAGGAAATCACCCAATTGTGTCACAAGACAAGCCCTCACATGGAATCCTGAAGGTCGAAGGAGAAGAGGAAGACCAAAGAACACATTACACCGAGGAATAGAGACAGATATGAGAAGAATGAACAACGATTCGATAGAACTAGAAAGGAAAGCTCATGACAGAGTGTGTTGGAGAATGCTGGTTTGCGGCCTATGCTCCTTGGGAGTAACAGACGTAAGTAGGTAATTAAAGTAAGTAAGTTGATCTACTACTTATTCAATACATTAGTAGTAACGTGCTAATTATTCACCAGTTAATAACCGAACAATAGACTAATCCATTCATTCTTTTCTTTCATTGTTCTCTGTATTTTTTTTGTAATAGTTTCAGTAAATTATTAGAATTAAAACAAGAAGCTGAACAGAAACAATTACATTTATCACAAATACTTGAAACAGAACAACGAGCTAAATGGCATTATGTTAAACAAATTGAAGAATTAACCGCTGAAATAAAACAATTAAAGTATGAAGTAAGTTAAGATTTACAAGTAGATGATTCGTTTTGTACAGATCGAATTCTACTGATCAAGTTGAAAAAAGTATTCATTAAGGATATAAATAAGGTATATGCTACTTATATTGACAGGTATAAGTAGTATGTAACACTAATCAGAAGTGCAATTCATGGTAGCATAAGGCTAAGAAGATTGAGTTGAAAAAATAAACAGAAAGGTCAATAGAAAGGAATTGTGAAGTGGAAAAATCATACAAACTTATGTTAAATCGTAGTTTGAATCTCTTCAGAAGCCTACATTTATGACCATATCATTATAACTATCTAATCTGGTAATGAGAGAGTTAGATCCTTTAGTTTGAGTCCAACAATTCACACATTTACAACGCTAATTAATTCTCTCCTTCGTTTTCGTTGTTGATGTCCACGACGCAAACCACTTTCTTCTCAAGCCGCTCAGCTAAGTAATTGCCGTTTATTGTTTGTTAATATTCTGTATACAGGCTAGTTACTTGATTAGATAAAACCCTGTTCTATTGGCCAGCTTTAATCTTCTGATATACGTTCATTTGACTCTTTAAGTCAATAATTAAGTCTGGTGAGTAGCTATCAATCAGTCACATTGTGTCATTACACTTCATCTAACAATTATCAACCTTTCCTACAATTCTGAAAATTGGACATTCTTCCATAGAACCCGAGAATTCCCTCCTCCCGTAACATAGCGATAAGTCATGACCTGTTGAAAGCAACTCTGTAAGGAGTCAGATAGCCATCACCAATTACGATGGATTATGATAACACTGTATTACAAATTGATTAGATATGAAAGTATAAATAGAGTACCACATTTTAATGTGGTGCCATATTTACTGAGCGATATGAAGGTTCTGAAGCTCGAACGCCGAAAAGATCTTAGTTGGATATCAAGGAAGAATTTAAAACCTTAGACCAAAAAAGATCATTTAGCACAATCTGTTTTTTTTAATAGTTTCCATATGAAATCAGTTAGAGATTAATCCAGCCCAAAATTAAAACTAACCCATCGCAAAACTATTTCAAATAAACTATACCAGTTATATCACTAGTTACTTAGTTCAAGGTATCTTAGAAGATCAATTGAGAAATCATAACTGCTAAAGCTCAGACATATTGAAAGTGAAACAGTTATCAACAATAACAACAGGCGATCATCATATTGCATAATGACTGAAGTTGATTCTAATGGTAAGGTGTTTGACATAAGATTTGAAGGTCCTGGATCCAACACCAGTAAAGGTTGTAAGTATACACTATAGAAGAGTTTCATAATAGAACTCAACAGTTCTCCAGTTCTCCTTAGTTTTCAATGGTACCTCAAATGTGACAAATCTTTGGAAAAGAAAATAGAACTTACAAATCAAATCTATCTTCACATGTGTCATTTGACTAAAATATTCATTTTCAATCATATCACCCCCAGAAATAACATCACTCCACATTAGTAAAATAACACTTAGGAATCTTCTCATTGATGTTTAGAACTGCAATTGATCAATCTCTTACTGGCATATGTGCATCTTATATGTTTCGCCTCGATATTGCCTTAATTCACAATCACTATAGGTAGGGATGGATGCTAGCCAGCAGTAGAATCCAGGACTCACGTTTCATCTCATTTGGGACTTGTCAGCTGAATGTACCTGTATCCCACATTTTATATTCACTCAAGGAATCGAACCCAGTACCGTTCATTTCAAACGCCATCTCATTATGTACTTAGATACTTATTCCTGATAGCCACTAGCTTGTGGAATGTGGTGAAGTTTAAATTCACTTAGTGTTGTTTATTTGAATCTTCTCATTGATATGTAGAACTGTAACGAATCACTCTCTTAGATGGCATATATACATCTTGTATAGATTGCTTCAATATTATCATTCATCTTGTCTTATCATTTCATAAGAAGAAGAAAGAAACATTTCCATCCTTTTCTTCTTCACCACATTTTCTTCTATTGGCTTATTTCATTTTGTTTGTTTGTTTTCTTCATTCACAGTTCAATGAATATCGCATTGATCGTCGATTCAATTTAGAATTGGAAAATGAATCAGAGGAGTTGAGAAAAATTAAAAAGGTGTTATTATTATCATTATTACCATTACTATTACTATTACTACTATTACTATTACCATTACTATCATTATTATTACTATTATTATTATTATTATTAGTAGTAGTAGTAGTATCATTACTATTATTATTATTACCATTATTATTATTATGTTTTATGCGTATAGACATTCATTCTTGTCTCCAACGTAACAATAAATTATCCTTGTTGAAAGCGTGAGTCAATTGAAGCTAGACCACCATGGAAAACCTGGAAACACTGGACGGCCGTTTCGTCCTATTATGGGACTCCTCAGCAGTGCGCATCCACGAACCTGCTCTCGCGAGCGGGATTCGAACCCAGGACCTACCAGTCTCGAGCCGAAGCCCTTAACAGATAGACCACTGAGCTGGCATGCAACGGTGTTAATGTCTAACTTCAACTGATTCACGAAGTTGAGCAACCATTCACCAATTGTCTTCAGTGAGTTCCTATCTCACAACAGACGTGGTTTTGAACTCCACTGGTCACTGCTTCTCACTAGAGCTCCTAGATATACTTCTCGAAGTCACTAGTGAGCATATGATTATATTAATTATAGAAGGGGTTTTGTGGAGATTTAGTATTTATCATTGTTGAAAGCGTGAGTCAATTGAAGCTAGACCACCATGGAAAACCTGGAAACACTGGACGGCCGTTTCGTCCTATTATGGGACTCCTCAGCAGTGGAGTTCAAAACCACGTCTGTTGTGGTCTAGCTTCAATTGACTCACGCTTTCAACAATGATAAATATTAAATCTCCACAAAACCCCTTCTATAATTAATAAATTATCCATCTATCATGGAAAAATAAAAAGGGGAAAATCATGAAAAATCATCTTATCGAGTTAAGAAAAAAACATCAAAATTTAAATGGGATAGTAAAGGTGATAAGTTTTCTTTTGATGATGAAATGATATCCTTCTTCAGATAGATACATATTTTCATAGTTGAAATCATGAGTGAATTGAAGGTAGACTATCATTGGAAACCTCGAAGCACTGGATGGCCGTTTCGTTCTATTGTAGGACTCTCCAGTGGCAGTGAGCATCCACGATCCCGCCTTGCGAGATTCGAACCCAGGACCTACCAGTCTCGCACTCAATCTCTAGACCACTGAGCCAGCCGTCATCCAACGGTGTTAATGTCTAACTTAAACCAATTCACGAAGTTTGAGCAATCGTTTACCAATTGTCTATTGGATGATGTCAGTTCATGATTAGAAACCATAAATCTGATTCCTAACCCTAAGCGTCAACTGTGAATCATAATTCTAATTCCTCACACTGCTTTATGACCCTCATTTAGCCTTAGTAAGTAGACACTCTCAAGGTCACATTGGCGTCGCTCAAATGCTGTCCATAAATTATAGCCTCACCAGATACCCTACAGTGTCGCGTTCATAGAAAACATGTGTAAATAACTCTAAATCAGTAGAATGAAATATTCAATGAAAATTACACTTCTATAAGCAGTACTGACTAAGTGAACGATGAAATACTTTACGGTATTCAATATTACATTTAGTGAACATTGAAAAAAGGATAGTCATCTTCAGAAGGGGTTTTGTGGAGATTTTAGTATTATTCATAGTTGAAACCATGAGTCAATTGAAGCTAGACCTGGGTTCGAATCTCACGAGGCATGATCGTGGATGCGAACTGCTGAGAAGTCCAATAGTAGGACGAAACGGCCGTCCAGTGCTTCCAGGTTTTTCATGGTTGTCTAGCTTCAATCGACTCATGATTTCAACTATGAAAATACTGAAATCTCCAGAAAACCCTTTCTGAGATACATATTTATCACATTTCTTATCCTTTCCTTTTAATCCCTTGATTCCCTTTTTTTCCCATATATTTCCTACTGATTAGACAGAAGTGGGAAGAAACACTATATCAAAGTATTTTTCTCGTGGGGAGAATTAGAAATAAACCTTATGTGACCCTTGTTTTGTGTTAGTTAACGCTCTTATGAACAAGGTGCATCAATAATCTGGTGGGAATCGATTATTACTGTAGGATTAGAATTTAAACAGATCTAAGAAATCAAATCACTTGATTGGCATTCAAAGATCATTTCTTTGAAATATAAAGTCTACGGTTTTCTGTCGATTACTTCTAATCACTATCTCGCATCTTAAAGCAATGTACGTGATGTTGAGTCACTTACATTAATGACCGCATTGCAACTCGATAAACAAAATTCGATTACCTACACTCATAACGAATTGTTACATATCATATTCCTTGCTACTCGGTGATCAATCAATTGTAAACTGGGATTATATTTGAAAAGGGAGAAACATTATTTTATCAGGTGTTTTTATAGAAATTTACGAATTCTTAAAACGTCCCGACAATATACATCATGTTCACTACAAAGTTACGTATCTGGTTCTACAAGTAATCTAAGGATATTTACCCCAATAGGATACTTAATTGTATGCCGATCACTTATTGAGTAGTGACTAATGTCATGTTCGCCTGGTCTTGCTTAGTACGAACCTAAACCTATCGATCGAGTAGTGAAGGAAGTCAACTGAAATTCAAGTAGGTCAGGGGTAAGGTTTCACACTATAAATCTAGGTTATATGGGTTTGAACTCATATAGAATACTGATTTCTCTCTAGATTGCAAGTGTACCTTACTGATGAGCACCAACAGAAATGAAGGCTAAGTTCAATGTTTTCACCAACTGCTTCCAATCAATCAACTATTATTCTGAACAGTGCCTACTAGTCATCTGATTCTAAGTTTCTAAGGATTCTCGTGTTAATTGTTGCAACTGCATGTAGACGAAGATGAAGATGATGAAGACTATAAAAACCATATTTGTTATGATCTCAGCAATGGGAATTAAATTCTTTATTTATTTTCGCCCATACTCTTACTAGTCTAGTCTTCTGTATATTATTTACAGCTGTGAGAAAAAGAGGGTTATCTCAGGAAAAAAATGTCTCACTAGTACTCGAAATGTTGATCTATTACGAATACCTAAAAAAAGATAGAACGACAAGATTACTACTTGTTACCCGAATTAAGTAGGCAGTTGTTTTTTTAATAAATTTATGAAGATGGTAAACTACATTTCGTTGTTATTCGCTCTGTTATCCTTCTATTTGCATTTTTTAAAAATGTAACATGAAATAATTAAGTCCGCTACTTGATTACGGCTAATACGGTATACGACTTTGTCACTAAATACACGTAGGATCCACAGTCTCAAATCGAAAAGTCAGAAAGCAGAAGAAACGTTTATTGAGTAAGTGTCAAAAGTGTACACAAAAAGCAGGTGTATTTACCAATTCTGGTTATACGCTATAACATCAATATAATGTAGTTAATCCTAAAGTAGAAAGTTCATACAGTCTTTCAATCATACCATCCAACTCTGATATTCTAGATAGTTCCGTCAGATTATAATTAGATAGAATCTCAGTGGCTCCTTTAGAGGTTTTGTAGGCTTCGTTGCACCTTCTGGGAGCCGTCCCAATGGAAATAATCACTGAAAATTAATAGAAACTTTATTTCTAGGAATCTTAAGTTCTTATAAGGTTAAGTATGGCATGAAGATCATTTACTGACATGTATTGTGAAGCAAAATAGCCCGATTTTATTCCAGACACTTACTTTATTCACTTCAGGTGTAATTACTACATTCGTGCATTCAGATCACTTATTTTAGACTGATGTATTTCGTTTTGCCTTTATGACCTTGACTAGTTCAAGTTAAGGAATAATATTGCTGAGAATAAATGGAACTACATGAGAAATATTTATAAAATAGATGGATTCTGGCTAACAGTGGAATCAAATACTCAACTTTCGTCTTAATTGGAATTAGTCAAATGGATCTACGTGAACCCCAGTATTGGTGTTCATATTATGGCTTAAACATACCGTCTTTCTCATAAAATTTCGACACAATGTCTACTGAGATACTTTATGAGGTCGAAATCTAGTCCCTAATATCGACAACAGGGTAATTCAAAAGCTTACGACTATGAACATTATACTAATTGGACACATTCGTAGCTATCTGAATTCAGTAGCTTGATGGATAAAGAGTTGACATTTGAAGGCAGGGGTACTGAGCTGGAGCTTATTTATGAAGATTGAAAGTGAAATGAATAATTAACCGGCTGATCGATCTCAAATAACGCAAAACATACATCCCAGATTCCAATTCTAGACATTATCTAACCATAAGTGTTCATATTTTGGAAATTATGATTGCATGATCATTCATATCAGGAAAAATCATGGATAAAGAAACATATCCCCTTCACAATCGAAAACGATTATTTAACTTTTCATATATATTGTGCTAATTCATTCTTTTTTTTCTCTTACCTCGATCATGTATGTTACTTAATTATGCGATTAAGGTGCAGTCATTTTTTCGTGGTTGGTTATGTCGTCGCCGGTGGAAACAAATTGTTGAGGAATATATTCGATCGGATCATGCTGAATCAATGCGTCGACGTAATAGTATTGTATTTGGCTTGGTTGAATGTGAAGATGAATATGTCCAACAGTTATCTATATTAGTCACTTGTTACTTGAGACCATTTCGTATGGCTGCGAGTTCGAAAAAGCCAATTGTTAGTCATGAAGATGTGAATTCAATATTTTTAAACGCGTAAGTTATCTTTATTTTAACATTAATTGACAATAATGTTCGTGATAATGGAAATACCTATTCGTCTGTCAAGTTTAAGACTACTATTAGAAGGGTTATTAGTTATTTACTCTACGCAGGTTAGTTTACGTAACCCAAATACAAGTTGCTTTCACGTTTAACGCAAAAATAAAGTTGTTTGTAGGCTCTATTTGTCACAGACTATCCTCAGGTGAGGTTCCATTAAAACCAGGAGGATGTGGCCGCCTGTTTCATCTAAATGCGAGACTCCTCAGCAATGTTCTCTCACAGCCTCAACAGGGATCAAATGCAGTGTCTTTAAGTCTCTATGTGAGCCCTTAACGTGTAAACCACTGACTTGGCATCCAGCGGTTTGTAGTTCTAAATTCATTTGGTTTGCTATGTAGTGCGACAATCTTCTAACACCACTTACAACAGCTATTTCACTTCTGATATGTATGTGATGGATAAAATCTACGCAATAAAAGAATGTCTACGAAACTCTCTCAATTAAACTATAGTAGTCAGCTAACCAGCGATCCATATCAAGATATCTTTTGAGTTCTAAAACGAAGTTGTGATAGATAGAGTTTTGGTATGTTCAAAATGAAACTATTGCAGTAATAACTATGGATGGCATGCGTGCTATATTGAAAATTGATTGCAGTTACAATCTTACTACTGGACATTGACACAGTGTTTCTAAATGTTACACGTTCTCTGTTGAACATGTAGGTCCTGAATATTCTCTTTGACGTACATACATGAGGGGCGGCCAAACCAAAAAATGGCATCAGTGCTTGAAGTCACTAACTTCTAGTCTGAGTAATGCTGGGACATGCAGACTACTTGGTTGTGGTCTGCGTGACCATCGTAACCAATGGTTGGAGACTCTAGGTGAAATGGCTCAGAATCGATCACAATGGTGTAGGTGTATACACTCTTTGTCTTCCCTTAAACCTTAAGATTAAAATTGCTTCATAACGTTCTTCATTCCTATACTTTATCCTTATGCACAACCTATCTTTTATATATTACCACCACTAAATCAACTACTTCTACAAATTCGGTGTTCATCTTGTTGTGCTAATGAGGTATGGCAACTTGGACCGATGCATAAATGTGTCTGATCCTACGTTGTAGCTGACTGACTGACTGACATACATGTACAAAGTATTGAAAAAATGTCATTCCAACATGAAACAACTGTCCATTATACCCTGATTTTCAACAGTACTTCAATTGAGATCACTGTCTAAGGAATCCTACATATAAATCAGAATTAATCGAAACAGTGATATATACTATACTATATATAATATGTATAGTCATAATTATAAATAGTCTAGATGGATAAAGTATCTATATATGGTTTAAATATAATCCTCAACTGTAATGTACTTTATTAGGTTTAACTGTAAAAATAAATAGTAGACTATACTGATAAGTTACCAGTGTATTACCTAAGGTGAGCATTTTACTATTTCTGATAATTAATACTCCGACTGTTCTCTGTAAATCTATCTATCTATTGTTGGGGTGATCCAGAAAATTTCTCGTAAAAAACAAAGAAGGCTCAGGAAACATTAAGAAACATTTGATCCAGTCAGCGTTGACTGAAAGTTTTGCCAGAAACATCACGGAAGTGAAAGGTCACGTGTAGGGTTTCTGATATGCTGATTACTATACTGCTACTATGTTTAGTAGCATTCCAGAATTTTCAAGAAAACCTGAGGACTTATAAAATACTATAAAACCCTAGATTTTGTGAACATGAATGAACCTTTGGAGTAAAGTGCTTCTCGCATATTTTGCGCCTTTTCTCTCATGTTCATGTCGCTGTGTAGATTTAGCTTGGGGGTTACAAGAATAGCTTAGTAGTCGAGTATAGCGTTCAATTAGCAAGACTTATCAGTGGCAACGAGGGTAGAATGTCCCGATAAGAAAAATGAATAGTAACTTTGGTACCTATTTATGAACCAATACTATGCATATGTTTTTTATCGTATAACTGCTAAATAACTAAACTATTCATATCCATGTCCCCCTTATTATAAGCTTTATTTTGACTTAGGAACTATTGTCATACTACTTACCGTTCTTGAATTATTCCCTGTCTATCACTTACTACCTCCCACATTCACAGTCACATTTGGCTAGGTCTTATACAAATGTTATTTTCTATTTTATGGTACGATGTGGTCTGTCTGTTTGGTATATAAACCTAGTATGTTTGAAATAAAAGATTCATACCGCTGAGGCTGCTATTGGTGTTCTAGACTTAAGTGGCTGGGTTAGGCAGAAAGTAGGACCGACAAGTACTCTAGACTGCTCGCAACGGTTTTGTATGTCAATGGTCTGATCAATAAAATCGCTGATCTCTAATTGGTGGCATCGTCACGTCATATTGTAGTGAATAGAACACTGGTTGGGGACAATCGAATGTATTTAAGCAAACATTACAGACTATCTCAGTAAATTCTGATAACCAAACAATGAATAGTCAATTTGCAAATTAACAACCAATTAATTCAATCTTCACTGTTTCTTCCCTTATTCCATTGCTCATGCATTTTCCTTCCGATTGCTCTTCATTTTAGTTCTTTCTTCATCGGTCTTCTGCGAAAATACATTCTATGTCTGACCCACACCATATACTACTTATATAGATATAAGTAGACCACACCAAAATATATAAACTGGGGACGGATATAACACTCTATCTATCATTTAATTATAATTTTGTGTTATTAGTGATCTCTCTGCTTTGCATTCCATAAAACATGATTTGTTTTTATACTTTCTATTATCCCTTTAATTTGAATTGTCCTATTATTTCTATTTGATATACAGTGAAGCAGTTCTATTTCTACATCAAGTATTTGTTCAAGGTTTACGGAATAAAATGGAGAATTGGCCTACTTTACAATTAGGTAAGTATACGTGTATTATTCTGGTAGTATATGAGTAATTTCATTATTATTTGTCAGTAGTATATTTGTTACTATTGTAAAAAATTAGAAATAACATTTGCATGAAAATTTCGTCATGATTATTTTCTTGGATTATTCTTGACTTATAAAACCGAAACGATTGATTTCTAGGAAAAGAGGGAGAAAGCTGTTGGAAGTGACAAATAATTGGATATTGAATAGTAAGCAAAAATGAATAGTAGCTAGCAGTGGAATCCAGGACATGCGTTTCGTCCTATTTGGGACTCGTCAGCTGAATGTACCTGCATCTCAGAGTTGATGTTCAAACAATCAATACTAAATGAATTTAAACTTCACCCAATCGCACAAGCAAGTGGCTATCAGGACTAATTGGCCGAGTGGATAACGCGATGGCGTTTGAGGCTAAAGGTACTGGGTTCGAGTCCCACAGTGAACATCAACTCTGAGATATAGGTACATTCAGCTGAAGTGTCCCAAATAGGACGAAACGCGTGTCCTGGATTCTATTGCTACCCACTATCCGTCTTTGCTTACCATGCTTGTGAATTAAGGCTATATCGAAGCAATACACACAGAATGCACATATGCCAATTAGAGACTGACCAGTTGCAGTTCTGACACATTAATGGGAAGATTCAAACAAACAATACTAAATGAATTTGGATATTGAATAGTTTAAAAGAAGACATACTGTCTTCTTATTGACGTTGTCGATGCTTAGTTGAGTTTTAATTACTGATTTCAAGTTATTAATATGATCTTCAGAAACACATACCGGTGGAGAAATTTTTTAAACAATACGACATTGTCTTGATCACTTGAGAGTTTTTCTTACAGCTTTAATGACTTCGAATAATTGTATCATATGAAATGCAGTTCATACACTGTTGGTTTTTTCTCCAACTAAGTAACCACTATTGACTTGAAAGGCATAACATGTATAAGATGTTAGGAGTTATTGAAACGTACTAAGATCGAACGATAAAAGCATGTTGTTCAGTTCAATGGTGTTTCATTTACAGGCCAGTCATTATATTTGTTCATCATGTCTAGATAGATACAATCTAACTAGTAAAGCAATGTTGGCCGATGTAAAAGACTCTTTTAGCTATTCGTTTTTACATACATGACAGACCATTGTTGCTATTTACACGTAGTGGTTGGGCTTGCTTATGGTGATGAACTTGTCAGACCATACTGGCTGGAACAATCGTTCCTCAAGGTCTTACCATGTAAGATAGATCGGTTGATCAGCGGTAAGACTAAAATCAGCAAACTCAAGGTCCGAGGGTGAAGTCGTACTATTAACTGTACAGAAGTGTGATGGCGGTAAGGTGTTTCCTTCAATCAACCAACATAACAATGATGCTGCCTTCTCATAAGGGAGTGGTGGGGTTACAAAAGGTCGGGCCTAAATATGCACACCTCGCTTTATCTCACGAATATCTGTTTTCGGCGATAAGATTTCAACGAGTGCTGATCTAGAACAAACATTATCCGAGCGTGACCGATCTCAAGCAGTTATTCCTTGTGCACAATGGTCACGCTCTCAGGTTGCTAAGGCCAGCTCTAACCAGATTTCTTTTCAAGGTACCTCTAGAAGAACCGTCCTATTGTGTGGGCGACAGGGAAGTGATAACCGCCGTCATACCACTGACATCACTTAAGACCACTGTATTCATAATCAATATCCCACAGACTGACATGTAATGATTGCGGTATTCACACTTTTTATCACGCTTGACTAAGGTTAAATAGATCATGCATCATGTTGAATTCTGTAGACATGCGGGTCTGCTCCTTATAAACAAGCTTTCTATGTAGAAGCTTGACTAACTGAATGGACGACAAAATCAAGAGTGAATAAGAAGCTTTTATTAGCTAACTGAATTGAAAATATAAACATACTTCATAAATATAGACTTGGGTTCCTCAGGAAATCCGGCTACATTTTCGACCAATAGCATATATCTAAGATGAAGTTTGGATAGTCTTCAGCAGTATTGGCTCATCAATATTTATTATTTTCTCTATCTCCAAACTTGAGTGCAGACAAGGGAACATAGTCAAGCTCTATTGTTATCTGTCAACCATCCAAAGTATCTTTTTCAAATATTCTTCATATAAGAAATTATACTCTACACATAATTATGTCATAAATGGTAGAGAACTGATTAATAAGTCAGTAATTAACTAAAAACTAGACAGTAGATACAACGAAGCTCACATCACAGGGAATATAGGAGCATAATAATCTAGTTATCCAGTAATTAAACACTAATTAATTATAGAATAGGTCTAAAAAATACAACATTGACATCATTTGTTCCATCACAACAATAATCATCATGGATACACGACAAATTTTCACACCTAAAAAGTGTATAAATTATCTATAAACATATCAAATAAAAAGTAGATTGATTCAAAACTTCCTAACTAAGAATAATTGTTGATCAGAAGGGGAGAATTTAGTATTTTCATAGTTGAAATCATTAGTCAATTGAAGCTAGACCATCATCGAAAACCTGGAAGCACTGGGTGCCGGCTCAGTGGTTTATCGGTTAAGGGCTCCGGCTCGAGACTGGTAGGTCCTGGGTTCGAATCTCGCGAGTGCGGGGTCGTGGTCGCTCACTGATAAAGAGTCCCATAATAGGACGAAACGGCCGTCCAATGATTCCAGGTTTTCCATGGTGATCTGGCTTCAATTGACCCATGATTTCAACTATGAAAATAAGAATAATTGGTTGGAATTCATTCTATCTGAGGAATCAATCATACAGTTTAAGAAACATGCTATAGACTCGTTTGAGAATTCACTAAAAATTGGCGAACAAAATATTGCCATGTAAGGTGATTTTTGGAGATTGTATTGTCTTTAACCGTTGAATTCACAAGACCTTCCAGATTTTCAGTAGTGTTCTAGCATAGATCGATTTATGTATTCAACTATTAAAAAATATCAATATATATGATTAGCTTTTGCACACAAGTTTACATGCTGTATGGATCAGCAAAGTGTTAGTTCACGTTGAATTGAATGTTGTTGATCACTGTTAAGTAGTACTAAAAAGACGTGGTCAAACACATCATGCTAAAAATTACATCTTACAACAATGGTTACTTATGAGTAGTAATACAGTTTAAGCGAAATTCCTTTTGTATCTCGGTCGTTGCGACTGCGGGATGATAGTTACATTTATTCATCGACTGTGATTTTCATTCTCTTGTTAGCTAAGCACATAAACCAGTAAGATCTTGAAGTGATATATTCAATAATTAGTCTAGATTATGTCAAACTTATACATGGAAAAATTCGTCAATGAAAGTAAAGTACCATTAGACCCAAAGGTTTCCAAATGATCACACTGTAAGAGTATTCTTTCGAACAAACAATATGTTAAGCTCTAAACTAGTAAGAGTCAAAAACTAGATACCAAAGGAGGAGAAACAATATCGTGTATATGAGAATGGATGTAGTGACTGTAATATCATATATATGTAGATGCACATTCCAAAATCCTCAGGAGACCCGAAAAAAATATAAATAAGTCAGAGATAGGGTTTCGTTCAATAGAATATGGCAATGCAATTGATTTCGATGGCATAAGAACTGTCAAAAGAGTTTTATTTTATACAGAGAAATTAACAACTAAATCCCTACACATAAGGACAAATATAAACTATCTGAATAGGAGAGATCGAATATAGTAAACTTCAACTTCCAGGTTTTCCATAGTAGTCTAGCTTCAATTGATTCATGTTCTCAACTATTAAAATTATGAATAATATAATACTGGTTAAGCACTCGCGCGTGAGACTGGTAGATCCTGGGTTCGAATCTCGTAAGGCGGGATAGTGGATGCACACTTCTGAGGAGTCCCATAATAGGATGAAACGTCCATCCAGTGCTTTCAGGTTTTCCATAGTGGTCTAGCTTCAATTGACTCATGATTTCAACTATATACAATTTCCTAACTCTTTTCACATCACAGTTTTCATACTCACTCCGGCAAATTCTTGCATTTAGCATTGTTAATATAACTGAATGACCTGTTTAGTATACAGTTAACGGGCGAACCATATGCTCGATAATTTTGGTGTTTGGTCATACTTCCTTTAAAAATTTTTTAACCAGCTTGTCAAGAGAAGTGTTGGACTTCATTAAAGTTCCCTTTCTGAGATTCTTTGCATACATAATTTTCTCCTTGGACTCTTATTTGACAACTAACAAATTTCACAATACTCACTATAAATAATCCCAAATGAATGAAGCATTTTAGTCAAGATAATTCATTTTTCATTAGAAAAGTGTTGTAGAAGTTCTTGAAATATTTCTCCCGAAAGTCTCTAGAGGCTTGGAAACGACAGAAGACGTTCTAATCAATCAGCTTTATACAGAATCTTCTCAGTAGCATCTAGAAAATACAAAGTCACATGACACAGTTTGATTGGATTTTCACCTATACTACTGCTTTACAAGCCCAATATCGTGTGCAAATCTTTAAACACCTTTTTATTTAAGCATATAAACTGACGTTGGAGTAACGCATTCTATTCAAACTTTGCATCCTTTCTCTAGTATCCCAGTTGATTTGTGAAAGTAGTTCGGATAGTCGAGATAGACTAGAAAGACAGTTTAAGGGTATCAGTGACAAGATTTATCAGAAGGTAACAACAAAGTCTAAGAAATTGATTTTTTTCTCAAAAATAAAGAGCAAATACTACTATTGTTGTATAATGTGTGGAGAAGCAAGAATGCAGGAGAGAGAAAAATAAGAAAAAACGCAAATTGATGATTAAGACAGCACATTCGATTAATTCACAACATTTAGTGATGAAATTGATTGAGATTACTGCATACTAAAGAACCCAATATGAAATTAGACATGAAATTTAGAATCGAAAGAAGGAATTACTAGAAGGAGAAATTTGGTCATATATTTTGGTTGAGATCATGAATCTATTGGTATTATATCACTAATGAAAGACTGGAAACACTGGACGGCCGTTTCGTCCGTACGGGTCTCCTCGACAGTCAGTGTGCATCCACGACTCCGTTCGTGTGACTCGAATCAACGACCTTCGATCTTGCCTAACCTCTACACCACTGAGTCGGCATCCATTAGTGTTGATTTCTAACTTCAATCCACGAAGTTGCGCGACCATCTCTCATCGTCTGAGGTAGATAGATACCTGTCTCTACCTGACACAGGTTATGATCTCAATCAAAAACTTAACAATCTCCACAACCCCATCCCGGTGGATAGTTGGTCAAAACATTTTGATTTTATTGATTTAGGAAGTGTATACACACATTAAATTATTGATTAAATAATATTCATTAATGACAGTGTAAACATATAAATTTATTTTTCAAAGTTGAAATCATGAGTCAATTGAACCTAGACCACTATCGAAAACCTAGGAACACTGGACGGCCGTTTCGTCCTATTATGGGACTCCTCAGCAGCACACACCCACGAACCCAATCTCACGGGAATCGAACCAGGGACTTACCAGTTTCAGGCCGAAGCCCTTAACTGATAGACCACTGAGCCGGCTACCAACGGTGTTAATGTCTAACTTCAACTGATCCACGAAGTTGAGCAACCATTCACCAATTGTCTTCAGTGAGTTCCTATCTCGCAACAGACGTGGTTTGAACTCCACTGGTCACTGCTTCCCACTAGAACTCCAGGACATGTATCTTGAAGTCAGTCACTAGTGAGCATATGATTATAACCAGAAGGGGATGCGCATTGCTGAGGAGTCCCATAGCAGAACGAAAAGGCCGCCCAGAACTTCCAGGTTTTCCATGGTGGTCTAGCTTCAATTGACTCATGATTTCAACTTTGAAAAATACTGAAATCTCCACAAATCGCCTTCTGATTATAAATTTATTTATTGATTGGAAATTTGAAATGTTATATAACTTGATACGTTTTGATCACTTGTAAATCAGTGTCTGGTCCATAAATATCTCTTCATCTAACAGTATTTCTTGTTCAACTGAACAAGCAGCACTTTACTTGATTTACTCAAGTTATCCCTCGTAGAGAAGCATAGACCACCGACCAGGATTCTCCAGCCTACTCTGTTTGTGACTCTCCTTTCCAATTGTTCTCAAGTACTATTCTTTCTTTTGATGTCTATCTTTAATTCCCAGGATAATATGTCCTTTGTTCTGCCTCTTTTCCTTTCGCCTTAAACATTCAAAATTGAGACTTACTTTGAGATGAAGCTTGATGATTTCTGTAATATGTGTCCTATCCACCTCCAGCGTTTTATGCTAATCCCCTCTCTAGCTGAATGCTGTTTTATTCTCTATCATATTAGGCTATTACTGATGATGTCCGGCCAACGATTATGGCGTATCTTACGTGGACAGCTATTTATTTAATACCTCCAGGAGGGGATAAGCGATCCTCAATGATAAAGTTCAAACTCACTAACTTGTGATATATACTTGGCGTCGGACATTAATAAAGTCCAAATTTTGTCCATTTTTATATTTTCCCTAATTTTTCAATTCCAATTTTTGTTTTATCATTCCAACATAAAGGTGATCTATTTGATTTATTATTACCAATGTTGGGAATATATCAAGAATATGTACGTAATCATCATTATTCATTACAAGTATTAGCAGAATATAAACAACGTCCAGAATTTACACATATGCTTAAACGTTTAGAAGAGAAACCATTATGTGAAGGTAGATCAATTGAATCATTTTTAACTTATCCAATGCATCAAGTAAGTTAAATGATTATCATATATTTTTGGATGGTTTCTAAATAGTAACAATGGTTCAAATTATACTTTGGGGATACACTAAACAGATTTGACAACATGACACTTTGGTTTTGTTATATCTTGTGACCGAGTGGATGCCTTGTTAAACGTATGACGTGATAAGACCACCAATCAAAGAGCAACGAATTATCGATTGCAACAGTGACACACGAAAACTGTACGAGCAGTCTAGAGTACTTTTCAGTCCTGCTATCTGCCTAGCCCAGTCAGTTAAGTCCAGAAAACCATAACAGCTTCTGCAATATGAATCATTATTCTCAAACACACTGGGTTATTATACCAAACAAACTGACCACATTGTACCATAAAATAGAAAATAACATTTGTGCAATATTTGGCCAAATATGGCTGTGAATAGGGGGAACAGTAATCAATAGACTGGGAATAATTCAAGAATGACAAATCGTATAATAATAGTCCATGGGTCAAAATAAAGCTTATAATAAGAGGAATACGAATATGAGTAGTTTAATTATTTAGCAAATATACGATAAAAATTATATGCATAATATAGGTCCATAAATGGATCCCAAAGTTGCCATTCACTATTGTTATCGAAGCATAACAACTTTTGTACGAAATTCAAATAGCGATCATTAGAAATACATTTTTGTACTACCCAATATGTTTGAAATGATAATGAATAAATCAGTTTTTACAATAATAGAGTAGATTTGATAATGCTAAAAGTATTCAATGTTCAGTTTTATCGTTGTGAGTTGCATGTATTAAGTAAATCGATATTATCCTTAAATCCTAACTAAAAACTTACTTACGTCTGTTACTCCCAATGGAGCACAGACCGCCGACCAACATTTTCTAAACCACTCTGTCCTGGGTCTTCCTTTCTAGTTCTATCCAATTTTTGTTCATTCTTCTCATGTCTGTCTCCATTTCTCAAAACACTCAAAACACTTAGTTCTGAAACAAACCTCAATCTGATGTCATTACATTTTATAAATGAACTAATTAGATAGTTCATCTTGGATGTTTCAGATCAAAGTCATTCGTTCATATAGATAATAGAGCAGTTTAAAATTACAGCTGATGTTAGTTCTTGATGAAAACTTCAATAGTAAAATTCCAATCGTATTCTTAATTATCTAACCCTAACGAGGAACAGTGTGGGGAATCTTAAAAATCTACGTGGATCATTTTAAGTGTTAGAAAATATGAACAAACTATTTCCATCAAGACGAGTTTATTTTCCTTGTTTCTTGGGTTTATAATCAGAATTAACTGTAGAAGGAATTCATAAACTGTTTATACTTTACAATATTATTATTCCTTTTTTCATAAACTATCTATAATATAAGGGCTGTTTTTCTGATTGATTGATTGAAAACAAGCTGAAAGTTCATCCGCCATTGTTGTAAGCTCGTCTCCTTACTAAACTTTTGTTTAAATATTTTAGTAATCTAAAATAAAACTGACAAGAAGTACTGGGTTTGAGTCCCAGAGTGAACATCAACTCTGAGATGCATGTACATCCAGCTGATGAGTCCTAAATAAGACGAAGTGGCGCATCAAACTGCATTCCACTGCTAGCCACTATCCATCTTTGCTGACAAGAAGTAGTTGAAAGATAAATTAAAAAAATCAACTTCATAAAGTATTGAGTGATAAAGTTGAACATTCGCTACTTCCAATTTTCATTTTCATGTTACTATGTCATCTGACAAATCTTATTGGACAATTTTTGGACCAATCAGAATAAATTATTCAATTAATTTTTAAAAAAATGATAATGTTAGGTCGGTTAATAATGTATGTAAACAGTTGTACTTTTGTCATATAATGTTAGGGAATACCTTCCAACATTCTTCTAGTTCAGTAAGACAAAATGGTTGTTTCGATTATTCATTCATTAATTATCCGTTTAAACTTATTTTCATTATTTTATTAGTTCATTCAGTCATCTCCATTAGGTCATTTAATGCTTATAACATAATAACACGTTTAAATTCACTTAGTATTGTTTGCTTGAAACTTCCCATTGATGTTTAAGACTGCAACTGGTCAGTTTCTAATTGGCACATGTGCATACTGTGCGTATTGTCTCGATATAGTCCCAGAGTGAACATAAAATCTGAGATACAGGTACATCCAGCTGACGAGTCCTAAATAGGACGAAACTCGCTTCCTGGGTACCACTGCTAGCCACTACCCATCTTTGCTTATAATACCTAATGAATTGATTTGGATAAAGTTTTCACAAATAAATATCCATTTCTTTTAGAGTGTACTGTAGGAACGAATAAATTAGAATAGACAAAATGACTTCCAACTTTGATAAGAAATTCAAAAAATGAATGATTTTCATGTTTTATATATATGGTATATGCCATAGATATTATCTATGTATAGTGCCAAAACGTTTAAAACTGTAAAGAAAAGTCCTTCTCACCATCATAGAGCAAAAATTGGCATTGTACATAGATTTTACATAATATGCGAATCAAACAATTTTTAATTCATTTCTAATGGTTGTTTAAATTTCATAATTGATGATTACGACTGTAGTTGATCAGTCTATTTTGATAATACGTACATCATTTGTGGATTACCTTAATATTTCCATCAAGTCACAAGTAATACAGACGGAAATTGATGCTAGCTACTATCCATCGTTGCTTACAATTAATTTTATTTTAATAGTTGAGATCATGAATCACTTGAAGCTGGATCGTCCTATTGTGGGACTCCTCAGCAATGCTCATCCATGATCCCGCCTCTCAAGATTCGAACTCAGGACCTACCAGTCTCGCTTGAGAGCACTTAACCTCTAGAACCACTGAGCGGTCATCCAATGGTGTTAATGTCTAACTTCAACCAATCCACAAAATTGAACGACACGTCCACCAATGTCTTCAGTGAGTTACTATCTCACAACAAACCTGGTTGAACTCCACTGGTCATTGCTTTTCACTAGAACTCCAGGAAATACCTCTTGGACCCAGTCACCAATAAGCATATGTTTATTATTATCAAGTTCCATTACTTCTGTTGTTAGATACTTTTGGCTTACGAAAGCTTTCTACTTATTAACTGAATAGTGACTTCAAAATCAAGTGATCATTTTCAGAGTCAATCAAGCTTATCATCATCGTATTCGCTTATCATATATTTTACTTGTAACGTAGATCAACTTGTCGGGATTTGTGTATATTATTCAAAAAGCCATTTGATATTCAATACATAGTGAGTGATCTGAAATAAATTTAGTTTGATGTTCGCAAAATCAAATATGCTTGGTAATACTTAGGCATTACCCTGAGTTAGATAATACATTATCGCTAAGATCATGAGTCAGTTGAAGCTAGACCACCATGGAAAACCTGGAAGCACTGGACGGCCGTTTCGTCCTATTGTGGGACTCCTCAATGGCAGTGCACATCCACGATCCCGCTTCGCTAGAATTGAACCCAGGACCTAGCAGTCTCGCGCCAGATCACTTAACCAATAGACCACTGAGCCGACATCCAGCGGTGTTCTAGCTTTAATTGACTCATGGTCTTAGCTATATAAAATCACTAAAATCTCCACAAAATCCCCCTTGTGATAAGACATTATCATTTCCTTCATTATAACTTACTACTGAATGATTAATTCAACTAACTGTATATACTGCTATATCATGTTACAGTAAATTTTCTAAAATGTAATTTTTTTTATTATTTCTTAGATCCCACGTTACATAATCACTTTACATGAATTACTTGCTCATACACCATATGATCATGTCGACAGAAAGAAATTAGAGTTTGCCACATCGAAATTGGAACAAATATCACATGTAAGTGATAGTATTAGCAGTAATATCATTAGTAATATTTATCATAACTACTGATGTATTTTGATTTGTTATTATGATCAGACTGAGTTTGCCTTATAGTAGTTGATATCAGTTAATAATAATAATAATAATAATAACTGTTGTGGTGCTCGATGTCCCGGTTCGATTCTGAAATGCAGTCTCTCAACACATGAACTTCACCGGCTATCAGAGTGAAAAGACAGAATGAGAAGGAAGTTTACTGAAATTAAGGCCATCGATAGTATATCTCATTCTTTATAAATGAAAGCTTTTTCTTCCCCATTTATTTGCGCTTATTATCTAATCTTTTTCTAATTGCCCGAAAGTATCATTTTTCCTCCCTGAAAACAGACTTACCTTTTTGTTATCCAGTTGAAGGTGTTACGGACGAGGTAAAACACCATGGAAAACCTGAAAGCACTGGAAGACCGTTTCGTTCTATTGCGTGACTTCTCAGCAGTGCGCATCCACGCCCTCACCTCGCGAGATTCGAACCCAGGACTTACCACCATCGGATGCCGTCTTAGTGGTCTATCAGTTAAGTGTTCTGGAGTGAGACTGCTAGGTCCTGGGTTCGAATCTCGCGAGGCGAGGTCGTGGATGTGCACTGCTCAGGAGTCCCGCAATAGGACAAAACGGACGTCTAGTGCTTCGAGGTTTTCCTTGGTGGTCTAGCTTCAAGTGACTCATGCTTTCAACTATGCAGATAACGTATAAACTAATTTTGTAATCCATTAAATTGCATGTTAACTTTAAACTGGGAAAAAGGATGCAAACATTATCAATAAGAAGAGAGAAATATCCATAGTCTTTTTTCTTTTCTTTTTCAAGCAATGAATACGGTACATGACTATATATTTTGATATTGTAACCTACAATATTTTAAAGTAATCGATAAATTGAAATTATTGATCTAGCCATTCCGCTTATCAATCAATAAAAGGGAAATATATTCATAAGTGTATCTGTCAACCTTCAGAAATTATAGACTGTCTGTTTGTCTGTTTGTCTATCTATCCATCGATCGATTGACCATTTTTGAGTTTGTATTCTCATTATATATAATAGACAATAAGAGTGATGTCATATTGTATGGCATAAACAGACATGTATTGAGATATATATAATGTCCTAATTGATTATATTGATAATCGATAAAATCAAGACTTCGTCTTTTATTTGTTTCATAGCTTATGTAGATATGATTTAAGAAAATCAATAAATAAACTTATATTTAAAGAATCGTTTTGATTAAGCATATAACGTTTGAAAGTCATTCCATTTAGTCAAACTCTAGAACGACGTAAAGATTTCCAAACTTATATTTTCTAAATAAAAAGGAATGAATCGAGTGAAGAAATTTCTTTTCAATTAGTTTTTCATCATGGCTCTACACTAATATATCTGTATATTAACAGTTGAAATCATAAGTCAATTGAAGCTAGACCACCATGGAAAACCTGGAAGCAGTGGAAGGCTGTTTCGTCCTATTTTGGGACTCCTCAATGGCAGTGCGCATTCACGATCCTTCACTCAATTGACTTATGATTTCAACTGTGAAAATACTAAATTTTCCATAAAACCCCCTCTGATCTATATCTGTATATGATTTACAATAATTAAATAACACTCATGGAGTAGATATGTTACGTAATCATTATATGATGACATTGATTATAAACTAACATTAATTAATTAGAGGAGAAGGATTAATACTAATCAAAGTTATTATTCGAAAATCAAACTGTTGCTACGTTGCATAATATATAAAAAAAGAGAAGAAAAAACTAACAAAATATTTTTTTGATGAAGGGTCAGTAATATTATAGTTATGTAAGAATCAAGAGACGAATGTAGAGAATAAGTAAAATACAAAAATGGAAGGAATAAAATAATTTTTCATAGTAGAAAGCATCAGTCCATTGAATCTAGACCACTAAATCTCCACAAAACTCCTTCTGATAATTAATATAATCATATGCTCACTAGTGACTTCGAGAAGTATAACTAGGAGCTCTAGTGGGAAGCAGTGACCAGTGGAGTTCAAACCACGTCTGTTGCGAGATAGGAACTCACTGAAGACAATTGGTGAATGGTTGCTCAACTTCGTGGATCAGTTGAAGTTAGACATTAACACCGTTGGTAGCCGGCTCAGTGGTCTACCGGTTAAGGGCTTCGGCTCGAGACTGGTAGGTCCTGGGTTCGAATCTCGCGAGAGCGGGTTCAAGGATGCGCACTGCTGAGGAATCACATAATAGGACGAAACGGCCGTCCAGTGTTTCCTGGTTTTCCATGTTGGTCTAGCTTCAATTGACTCATGCTTTCTACTATGAAAAATACTAAATCTCCACAAAACCCCTTCTGATAATTAATAAGATAATTGTTTGCCAAAGTTCTGTTACAAACTCCGCTATACCCATGGCCAAGGTAACGAGAGTGGTTGTATAAAACTTCTTTTGGATACAAAAGTTCCGTTTGCGAATATGAATTGTGATGGCTTCAGCTATGTGCAATAGATGAGTTCATAAACCATGTGGCAAATTTGATGGAATATGGTAGATAAACTTAAAAGCTTTATTCAGTTCAACTTGATGACCTGTGTCTACCAAATGAGCGAGAATAGAACTCTTAATCACCTTTACCTGTCCTTTGATCAACCACGATGGAAGGTGTTCTGTTATTCGTTGACGAACTTGCCGAATTGTACGCCCTATATAACTGGCTCTACAGGAGCAGTTGAATTGGTAAATACACATAGATGTGGCGAATTATATTGAGAGAATCGATTTAATTAAGCGCATAGCATTTGAGACTCCTTCCATTTGGTCGAACTCTAGAGAGACGTCAAGATTTTTCCAAACTTATATTTTCTATCTGGTTTATTAGAAATCAATAAAAAAACAGATAAAAATCATAATTTTTGTATGGAATATTTTCTCTAAATGTAAAAGACTTGTCAGTAATGTTGTTTATATGAATTTGCTTGAAACATTCAAAAAAAGTACAGTGGTTATTACAAAATGGAATACTTTTGTCGGCCCCCAAATGCCCTGGTACGGTCGAGAGTAGGGAAAGTCAGCTCTTCCTCTCGAAATGCTCTCATATGGCCACAAGTATATAGCCTCTGTCAGGGAAGTCCTACTCACTGCTTTCTCGCACCACGGGTGTTGTTTACGAAATTGAGAGGACCAAAAGCAAATGCCCGGTGCTTTAACCGGGTTGGTGGATATTGAGGATCCACCTAGGGGAGTTGAAAAACCCTAATTCCAAACCAATGATGCACTTGGGTTCCAGTATCCAGAGGGATCAAATGGCGTACGAATCAATCGTTGGTCACCGGCTACCATGGGACTGAATCTCCTCACCATGCTTCACTGCCTTGTGGATCAGATCTTTAGGTCAAAAGCTCGGGATGTAGCCCCCTGAGAAAACCACCTGTTTCAGTTTGGGCACCTGGGCAGTATCACAGCCCTAACACAAATCGAATGAGATTTGTGTAGCGCATGTGTATCTGGTGCTTCCTTGTACCAATATTTATGTGTTTAAATAAATAATAATAATAAATACTTTTGTTGCTATTCTGAAAATGAAACCAAAAACTATAAACATGATTTTGACACTATAGGAATTGTCAATCACAATGGTATTCAGGAATAAATGTGTTATACTATGTTCAAGTTAATCACGAATCAAACAGATATTCATGAGTTCGAACATACACTGATTTGAGCTCTAACACAAGTGTTGTAGCTTTTATCAGATAGTTTAATTAAAAAAAAGTAAACGACACGATTAGAAAATCTTATTTTTCGGCTAAAACTTGTAGTGTCGGTTGCTATGTTAAAACCATATAACCTATTCATTCTACTTGAGTTACACTTTGACCATGTTAATTATTCGCTTATCAACCTTGACTTCTTTTATATGAGCGTATGTGCTAATACACTTCATATCCTATTCATCACATGTCTGAAACCTATTTTTATCTGCCTATAAATATTGATTAACACTTGATTAAATGGAGTTGGCTCACATGCTTTTTTCGATTCATTTCGCTTCCTTCGCTTCGTATGTCTGATTGTCTGTGCTGATCAACAATTGTACGAAATATACGTATTCAAAAATGCATTCTTATATTCGACTTATTTAATTCTGCTATTCACTAATGCAATTTAAGTCGATGATTATATACAAGGATTGGCGACATGTATATTTCGATAACAATCAGTAAACGATGCAATTGGATTTTGATATGCAAGACCATAAACAACTAATTGGAATTAAAATTAATGTAGCTGATTATTTATCAACTAGACAAACAATACATCCATGCATTTTTACAAGTTGAAAGTTGATAACCATTGTAAAATGAATACATGAGATTGCTGTGTAGTTCGATTTACCGAACCATAGAAATTATTGACAATTCAAAAACAAAAGAACAACCAGGATGGTCAAGAACGAAGAAAAACAAAGGCGTTCACAAGCTTCTAATGTATCATGGGATTCTAGAATCTTCTAGAAAGGATAATAATGTTGGTATGGGGCTTGGTGTATGATTAATTAGATCACAAAAGAAAATGGCAAGATGATCTCAATTGTCTTTTAGGAATTTATCAGCATAGGGTCCTGGAGATTATTAGGTCTTGACGCAGATCATAAATGGATCAATGTTGGACCACCACAGAAAACCTGGGAGCTTCCGCTTTAAACGCCATCACATTATGCACTCAGGCGATGGAGTTTGAAGTGAACGGTACTGGGTTCGAGTCCCACAGTGAACATCAACTCTGAGATGCAGGTACATCCGGCTGACGAGTCCCAAATAGAACATAACTCGCATCAAACTGGATTGCACTGCTAGCCACTATCTATCTTTGTTTTACATTGTATTAATTCTTATCAAATACAATTAGATTAGTTATACATAATATATCGAATTATCTTTGCTAATGTAATTACAAATAATAGATGGTGTTGTACAAAGTGGTCAGTAAAAGATTCATTTGATCTCAAACAATCACACTTACACAGACATCTTTCTTTACGTTAACAATAAAATTTCTTTATAGTTAAGATCATGGATCAATTGAAGCTAGACCACCATGGAAAAGCTGGAAGCACTGGACGGTCGTTTTGTCCTATTGTGGAACTCCTCAGCAGTGCACTTCAATTGATTCATGATCTCAACTATAAACTTGCTAAAATCTCCGCAACTCCCCTTCTGATAATTAAATTTCTATTAGAAATTCATTGACAGACATTACCCAAATCACAAATGTACTACTTTAATGAGAAACTCAGTAATCTCACTTTGCATATTTTTGAAAGTATATACATGATTATTCATATCAATACAGTTGAACTGTTTTTCAACAAACATCAAAACTGTCAATTACTAAATGTTCATATGAAAGGAAATATTGCTTAACTCATCAGAGTATTTTCACTATGGGGTTGTTGAGATTTTATATAGTTAAGATCATGATTTTATTTGAAGCTAGACCACCCTGGAAAACCTGCAACCACTGGACGTCCGTTTCGTCCCACTGTTGGACTCCTCAATGGCAGTGCACATCCACGATCCCGCCCCGCGGGATTCGAACCCAAAACCTACCGGTCTCGCGCCAGAGTACTTAAACGACCGACCACCGAGCCGGCATCCAGCGGTGTTAATGTCTAAGCTCAACCGATTCACGATCGTGGAATTTCATTGAAATCACAAAGCCTGGAAGCATTGGATAACCATCTCATTCTACTATGAAACTTCTCAGTAGTGTACATCTACAAACCCGTAACCAGGGTTCGAACTTATGACCTTCATACTTTTAGAGTGTAACTACTAACTGACAAGTACTACTCAAAAGAACGTGATGTTAAGAGTGCCTAAACTTAAATATTTATCAAAATCCGTTTACCTACAGTTGTATTTAACAAGTTTATCGATTCCAAGAAATTATGTCATCACTGAGTCCTTGGGACTTTTAGGAAAAGCTTAAAAGATGTTTTCAAAGGAATGCTGAAAGCGTAAAAACGATATTTAAGGTTGTTGAAAAAATATCTCATTCTCAGTGCCATAATAATCCAATCTGGGATCTAAGTTTTTTATTTGGGCATCATCGAAGTTTCGCAAATCCTGTAGTTTGATACGTAATTAAGCAATTTTTTTTATTCAAGAATGTAAAAATAAACTAAGACATTCTAGAAAGGCATTAAAGAAGAAAAGAAAACCAAGAGGGAGAATTCACAGAAGGATTTGAGTTAGTCAAAAAGTGAATGAATTTGAGTTAAAACAGATAGACATAATCACTGTTGCCTGTCTGTACAACTCCCGTTAGGAGTGAATGTATATACATTTCCTACGGTTCTCTACACACACACATATATATATATTAATGTACATGAATGTAACCAGGTCTATTTTTTTAATATACCTAGGCATAGTTTCCAACTGAAAGTACACGTTTATTTTCATCTTCTCTCCTTAAATAAATTATATATGGCTCATTTTATCATCTATCCATCTCTGTTTTATATTCATATCTCTCTTCATTTTAAAATTCGCCTACATATAATTGGAAATACAATGAATTTTAAATAGGTAGACAACATAATTGTCGAATTGTCCATGATCATAAACACCACTGACACTGAGCTGTGATACAATACACGATATATGATACATATACTACATGTTTTATTTACATGTGTTTGTGTGTATGTGTGTGCGCACACACGCACGCACACAATAAACACAAAACAAATATGTATTTCATAACTCACAAACAGATTTTAAAAGTTTCCATCTGAATTTCTTTTTTTTTTTATTGTTGTTGTATTTTTCATCCAAAATCTTCTAATCACTAACTCATTACTAATTATTACATTTAATAAACTGATTTCATAAAGGCATGACAACTAAAAAAAATTTTTAATCAGTTCTGAAAAAGAAGAAAAAAAAAAGAAAAGAAAGGACTCTTTAATTTGAGAATAGAATACTATACTCTGTATACTATAACTGTGATTGTTACATTCAAATACATTATGTAAATATCTTGAATATCTTATGAATTCATGTGGTGACTACAATCTAATATTGAAGTATTGAAGAGATTATTGATTATATAAATAATATCTATACCCAAAACTTATATTTAACAGAACTAGAAGTAAGCTTATATTCTTTACCATATTTTTATGGTGTTAATTTTTTCTGTGTTATATCGATTACCTGAGTGCTTCAGGTAATCGAGATGCTGGAGATTTGTAGCTCAGGTGGGTGATTGTAATGTAGGTTTGTTCTCTGTTCTGGATGATTTGGTCGTGATCAGAGAATAAACCTACATCAAAATCATCCACTTGATCTGTAAATCTTCTACCACCATCTCGATAACCTGAGTGCCCCCCTGTTGTTATTATATGAAGTGATAAGACTGTCTATCAGAGAGCAATGAATTGATTGATAAGAGCAATGATACACGAAAAAAACTGTATAAGCAGTTTTGAGTACTTGGCAGTTCCGCATTCTGCCTAGCCCAGTCAGTTAAGTCCAGAAAACCAATAACACCTTCTGAAATATGAATCATTATTCTCAAACATACTGGGTTATTATACCAAACAAACTGACCACATCGTACCATAAAATAGAAAATAACATTTGTACAAGGTTTGGCCAAATGTGGCTGTGAATGAGGAAGGCAGTAATCGATAGACTGGGGATAACTCAAGAATGGTCAGTCGTACAATAATAGTCCATGGGTCAAAATGAAGCTTATTATAAGAGGGAAACGAATATGAATAGTTTAGTTACTTAAAAATTATACAATAGGAAATATGCATATCATATTAGTTCATAATTAGTTCTCAAAGTTTCCATGCATAAATCTCCACGTGATATAACACGAAGGGTACATACAATGTAATATCATTTATAATCTTACTATAGTGTATCATGCTTTGATTGATTGAATAGGTTTATGTTGATTTTAAGTTTAAATAAAATCTATGGAGTACAGGCAGTCAGTCAGTTAGTCACCTGATTGACTCCGATTGTTAACGATCGGATGAATGACGATTATTTAAATATGAAATAAATTTTCACCATGGATTATAATCTTATGCATACATTGTATTTCTTTTCACGTGATCAATGAGTGTCAATTTATCTTAATGTGATTCGGTTAGATTAGTTAAGGGCCGCCAAATGCCCTGGTACGGCCTAGAGTGGGGAGCGTCCACTCTCCCTCTCGAAATACTCTCATATGACCACGCGTATATAGCCTCTATCAGAGAAGTCCTTTTCACTGAACTCTTGTAGCATCACTGTTGTTTACGAAATTGAGAGGACGAAAAGCGAATGTCCGGCGATTTAACCGGGTTGGTGGACACGGAAAGTCCATCTAGGGAAGTTGGAAAACCCTGATTTCAAACCAGTGGTGTGCATGGGTTCCAGTATCCTACGAGGACAAATGGTGTGTTAATCAATTGTTGGTCACCGGCCACCATGGGACTGCATCTCCTTACGATGTTCCACTGTCTTATGGATCAGACCTTAAGATCAAAAACTCCGGGTGTGGCGTCCTAAGAAAACTATCTGTTTCGGTCTGGGCACGCGAGCAGTACCACAGCCCTGACACAAATCAAATTAGATTTGTGTGGTGCATATATATCTGGTGCCCCTTTGTACCAATATTTATGTGTTCAAATAAATAAATAAGATTGGTTAAAGACTTTAAGAATCAAAGTGTTGGTCAGAAGAATTACAATATTTTGTAATTGTTATATACTGTAAGTTAAATGTTTACCCTAGATGATCGTCAATATTTATCTAGACAACACTGTCATCATCGTTATCATTAGTGTATACTTTAAAAAATAATGTAAGCTGTTAAAATAAATGTATGTAAGTATTTCATAATTTAACCGGTGCTGAGTTCGAGTCCCAGAGTGAACAACAACTCTGAGATGCAAATGCATCCAGCTGACGAGTCTCAAATAGGACGAAACGCTCGTCCTGGATTCCACTGCTAGCCACTGTCTATCTTTGTTTATAATAAATTATATCATTTGAAAAGTATGAAATCTATATTCTTTTCGATAATGTAATAAGAAGACGAAGATTATCAGAACTATGTGATATATTAGCGCAATACATTTCGAACAATCTGATCACACATATACTTGTTAAGAACATTTATATATAAAAATAAAAGGTCAACTAGACTGGTAATAAGGTTAAGAAATAGACAAGGATAATAATGATAAAATAATGTGAAAACAACTTGACACCTAATCACTCTGGAGTAGCCTCTTAAAGCCATTCACTAGTAAGCATGTGGTAGTTTTTATTATGGACATGGTTGGATGTTGTTGTTAACATCACGGACTATATAACACTAGACTTGAAGGTTTCGGATTTGATCACTATTTGGGTTTGTGTGTCTGCCCTGATGAGAAGTCTTATACTCCATAAAAATAGTTGTTCAGTATTTTTGTTAATTTTCAACGGTTGTTTATTTTAAAATCATTCCATGAAGTAAACTAGAAGAATTTCATAAAACTCCAAATTTTTTTAATCATCAAAATTACATCAAATTTCACAAACCTACAAAAGTAAAATTAATAAAAAGTTAAGGAGGAACACATTGGTACACCAAGGTGCTTGGTACCTGTGAAGTTGCGCAACAGGATTGAGCTGTACTGTTCAGGTAGTAGCGTTGATGCCCATTTAGAGTCTGGTTCTCCTGTGGGGTGGGATTGAGCTGTACTGCTTGGGTTAAGCGTGGGTAGTGTCTGGCTTTCCTGTTAAACGGGATTGAGCTGTATTGTTTGGGTTGTCACGTGAAAGCCTGGATGGTATCTAGTTCTCCTGAAGACCAATGCAAAATTACCTTGGCCCACAAAGGTATATTATATAACTGTGAGGAACACATAGAAATTGAATGAAAGTATTATCGCTATGCATTACATGACAAAGAAATACTATCGAATATTTACGATTATCTTTACTAATGATTAAAAACATTGAATGACTTGATGCAGTGTTATGGTTACCATTGCACGTATGCAGGTACTCTATTTGTTTAACTTTAAAATTTTGAGTTTTTAAACTAAATTACACTATCTATTCTTCGAATTTATTTTTTCTTCTTGAAATATGGTATTTACACCTAACGTTTTTAACTAGCACTGAAAATTCTGATAATAATACTACTTACTACTCACACTACTACTGATAGTACTCCGGAAATGGTCTTGATCATTTCATCGTGCTGTGCTGAAATTTGTGACAATTTGAACTGATGTACATGTATCACGTTCTACGTTAATCACGACCGCCCGAATGTGTTTCCTTATCTAGGTTCAAGGCTGATCAGTACAACTTATTACATTTGATTTTAATTAACTTTTCACATATATCAGAAAACTTTTTAACCAGAATTTACCCCCAATTTTATTTGTTTGGTACTGGCATTATAAACAATTTACTTTCACTAATATCAGTTACGTAACACTAATGTTGCCAATCAATTGAAGTTAGAAATGTAAATCATTGGATACCAAACTAATAGCCTAAAGGCTAGACTGAAAGTCTTAGTTTTAATCCCCTCTGAAGTTGTGTATGAGCATTTTTTGAGGGGGATATTATACTTGAATCAAATAGTTGTGCTGTACCTCCTAGTTTTCGACGGTTTTCAAACTAAGGTCAGTTTGTGGTATAAATCAGAATTTTACCTTGGCTTTACATTTATACACGTTTTTTAATTTGAATGTAAGGTTAATACCAGTACTAAATACTTTATTCACAACCACGTGGCTGATATTAATTTTTCGATATTCAAATGTAAAACATTCGTCCTATCATATTTAAGAAATATCTCAGAAACCACCGCAAGGATCCTAAAGCCGTTTGACAAACCACCATTGTCACTACATTCCATTATGTACATACCAAAAGACACAACAGCAAAGGAACATAAATGCAAAATCATTCACAAAGCTGCGTGTGGGTGCCCGCGTAAATTAACATTGATTGACAGTGGGCTGACATGATATATTATATCAATGACATCAATCCATGCACACAACCGTGGACGCAGATTCGACTGAAAATTTTCAACTTTCTGGATAGAAAAAGTTCGAGAACGCCATGAAATCTCCAGAAGTATGGCAGTTAGACCAACTCAGAATCAACAGACACATCGATATTGACTCAATCTATAAACCCGTAAGGAAGAGGTCAATCAATCATAAAGCCAGAGGTAAAACACCAAAAACAGTGTGAATCCAAAATGCAAATGAATACGATATAACCTACGGAGATAAATAGTCATGAACAAGGCCATCTGAATCAACTAGTTTAAAACTTTTGAAAAAGCTGGAAAGTTCGCTTCTACATGAAGTAGATGCTAAAGTTGTTGTCCAGAAGGACAATGGAAGCTTTGTAATTAAATTATCTGGTTTAGAGAACTCCAAAATCTCAAAAACATACCTATATGTTGATGCAAAATCATAATTAAGATCTAATTTGAAAAAATAGATGTCAATTTACAATTTTCATGTAAATATGGATAGAGTAGAATTAAATTAAGTCTAGTTGAATGAGATTTGCTATTGTAGTGACGTTATTTTAGAGTTATATTTAAATTATCTTAAACTACTACTTATTTTGCGACTGATTTTACAGACTTCTTATGTAAGTGACTTTAAAGTTACTTATTCAGATCTATTCAGAGGATTATTGCGGAAGTTGAGTTTCTGAGTTTTGCGGTTTAATAGTGAAGCCTTCATTGTCTTTGAGGATAACATCACTATTATCAGTTGTAGCGTATAATTTAAAAATAAGTGAACTATTAGAGTTTATTCACAAGTTTCATGACTAGATCATCCAGACTAAAGGACATGATACTTTCATAACCCTATAACTATATGAAATTTAAAATATTGAAGTTGTCAAATAATTTAAAGGTCTGGGTTCTGCTCTCGTTTCATGCTTCTGAAACTGAAAGCTGAGCTGGAAGGAAGCTATGTTCTAAACTAGCAAGAGTAAGAATAAACACAGTAACTTCTCAAGGAAGTTTCCTGTCTGTCAAACCATCTCATTTTTAAGAGTGAAGGTCGGAAATTTAATAGGCTTGAAGTGTACACGTATTAGTGAACCATATTTAATGATTTGAATAATATACAAAAAAGAAGTCTGGAGATCACATGAATGTAAAAGCTCTATGGTTAACCAATGGAAAATAGAAGCAATTCATTGGTTTCTGTAAACGTTTGTCAAGAGATTCAAATCAGCATAAATCTACAGCTTCTTGATCTCCTCCCAACCAGTTTTCATCAAGTCAAAGTGAGTGACAAGAGACTGAATCCCCAATTATTGTAAATATGCCTTTTTAGCGAGTGAAAAGCATTATGAAATTTGGGTAAAGCAGGACCTCAGTCATTTGACATCAATAAACGCCTACGTATTACCCAAATTAAATCTATCTATGAAATATCACATTGTTGGTTCCAGAAAACTTACACTGAAACATAAATTCATATGTAAAACTTAGGCATGATATTCACTTAGTATTGTTTGTTTGAATCTTTCCATTGATGTTTAGGACTGCAACTGGTCAGTCTCTAATTGGCATATGTGCATACTGTGTGTATTGCCTCGATATAGCCTTAATTCACAAACATGGTAAGCAAAGATGGATAGTAGCTAGCTGTGGAATCCAGGACACGCGTTTCGTCCTATTTGGGACTCGTCAGCTGGATGCATTTGCATCTCAGAGTTGATGTTCACTGTGGGGCTCGAACCCAGCACCTTTCGCTTCAAACACCATCGCGTTATGCACTCGGACTCAGTGGTCGAGTGGATGAGTCGCTCAATTTCGTGGATCAGTTAAAGTTAGACATTAACACCATTGGATGCTGGCTTGCTCAGTGGTCTAGAGACTAAGCGCTCGCGCGCGAGACTGATAAGTCCTGGGTTCGAATATCACGAGTCGGGATCCTGGACGCGCGCTGCTGAGGAGTCCCACAATAGGATGAAACATCCATACAGTGCTTCGAGTTATTCCATGGTGGTCTAGCTTCAGTTGACTCATGATCTCAACTACTAAAATTAATAAATTCGCAAGAAAGTAATCACTCAAAAAGAAAACATATGATCATACATTTCTAACGGAATTTACTCCATTCACATTATAAACCTATATTACCTACTTACTTACGCCTGTTACCCCGCGTCGAGGAGCATAGGCCGCTCACCAGCATTCTCCATCCAACTCTGACCTGAGCTTTCCTTTCCAGTTCTTTCCAGTCAACATTCATCCTTTTCATATCTGCCTCTATTTCGCGGCGTAGTGAGTTCTTTGGCCTTCCTCTTTTCCGCTCCCCTTCAAGATTCCAAGTAAGGGATTGAGTCGTGATGGGCATTAGTGATTTCCTTAATGTATGTCCAATCCACTTCCAACGTCTTTTCTCAATTTCCTCTTCAGCTGGAAGCTGGTTTGTCATCTCTCATAAAACGCTGTTGCTGATAGTATCCGGCCAGTGGATGTTGAGTATTTTGCGTAGACAACTGTTTATAAATACTTGTACCTTCCTGATGATGGCCGTAGTAGTTCTCCACGTTTCAGCTGCATACAGTAGGACTGTCTTTACGTTCGTATTAAAGATTCTGACCTCGAAATTGGTTGAAAGTTGTTTTGCGTTCCATATGTTCTTCAATTGTAAAAATGCTGCCCTTGCTTTGCCAATCCTCGCCTTTACATCTGCATCCGATCCTCCTTGTTTATCAACGATGCTCCCCAGGTACTTGAATGTTTCCACCACTTCCAGGGTTTCGCCATCAAGTGTGATTGGGTTGGTGTTCTCCGTGTTGCATTTGAGAATCTTGCTTTTTCCTTTGTGAATGTGGAGACCTATCGATGCGGAGGCTGCTGCTACATTTGCTGTCTTCATCTGCATTTGTTCGTGTGTATGAGAGAGGAGGTCTAGGTCATCTGCGAAGTCCAAATCCTCTAATTGACGCTGAGAAGTCCATTGTATTCCGTATTTCCCGTCAGAAGTCGAATTCTTCATAATCCAGTCAATCACTAGAAGGAAGAGGAATGGGGAGAGTATACAGCCTTGTCTGACTCCGGTCCTTATTGGAAATGCATCTGCCAGCTGTCCTCCATGCACGACTTTGCATTGTAGCTCATCGTATGAGTTTTGGATAATGTTGACAATCTTTTCAGGAACTCCATAGTGTCGAAGAATTTTCAATAATGTTCTCCTGTCCACGCTGTCAAACGCCTTCTCATAGTCAATAAAGTTGACGTATAGTGATGAGTTCCACTCAACTGATTGTTCAACGATGATCCGTAGTGTCGCAATCTGGTCTGCGCACGACCGATCCTTACGGAATCCAGCCTGATGATCCCTAAGTTCGGCGTCTACTGCGTCTTTCATCCGATTCAGCAGCACTCTGTTGAAAACTTTTCCTGGTACTGATAACAAACTGATGCCTCTGTAGTTCTCACATTGGCTCAGATCTCTTTTCTTTGGTATCTTGATGAGATATCCTTCTTTTCAGTCCATTGGCACTTGTTCCTCTTCCCAAATCTTCTTGAATAGAAGGTGAAGCATGTTTGCAGTTATTTCAATGTCTGACTTCAGTGCTTCAGCTGGTATATTGTCAGGTCCTGACGCCTTCCCACATTTGATTCGTCTGATGGCCATCTTGACTTCTTCGATCATTGGTGGAGTGACATCTATTGGAAGGTCAGTGTGTGCTGATTCGATGTTCGGTGGGTTCAATGGGGCTGGTCTATTTAGCAGTTCCTCGAAGTATTCTGCCCATCTTTTCCTCTGTTCTTGAATCTCAGTGATTGTCTTTCCTTCTTTGTCCTTGACTGGTCTCTCTGGTTTGCTATATCTCCCTGCCAATTTCTTCGTTGTATCATATAGTTGTTTCATATTCCCTTCTCTTGCAGCTTTTTCCGCCGCCGTTGCTACTTCTCCCATGTATTTCTGCTTGTCGGCTTTAATGCTTTTCTTCACTTCCCTGTTTGCTTCTGTGTAGTCTGCTTGTGCTTTGACTTTCTCTGCTCGTGTTCGGCTGTTGTTAATTGCTAGTTTCTTGTTCTTCCTTTCTTGAATTTTGTCCAGGGTTCCCATAGAGATCCATTCCTTGTGATGATGCTTCTTAGGACCAAGAACCTCCTGACACGTTGAAGTTAGTGCTTCTTTTATCCCTTTCCAGTTGTCCTCCAAAGTAGTTTCTTGTTCATTCAGTAGTTCCTGTAGTGCTTGGAACCTGTTGTTGAGAGTTATCTTGAATTCATGGAGTTTGTCAGTATCTCGAAGTAAGGCTGTATTAAACCTTTGTAGTGCTGTTTGTCCAGGTTTCCAGTATTTATTTAGCTTCAGTCTCATCTTGACCACAACCAGGTGGTGATCTGAAGCTATGTCGCCTCCTCTCCGGGTTCTCACATCTTCCATTGATCTTCGGAATTTTTTGTTGATACAGATGTGATCTATCTGGTTCTCTGTAGTGTTGTCCGGTGAGATCCATGTAGCTTTGTGTATGTGCTTGTGTGGGAATATTGTGCCGCCTATAACCAATTTGTTGAATGCACATAGGTTTGCAAGCCTCTCCCCATTTTCATTTCTCTCTCCTAATCCATGTCGTTCAATTACATCTTCATATCCTGTGTTGTCCACTCCAACTTTAGCATTTAGATCTCCCATCAGGATGGTGAGGTCCTTTCGTGAGCACTTCTCTATAATTGATTGCAGCCTTTCATAAAACTGATCTTTATCATCGTCGTTGCTATCATTGGTGGGTGCATAACATTGGATAGCGTTCATTGTGATCCCTTGCTTCTTCGTTCTGAAGGATGCTTTGATTATCCTGGGTCTATGAGGTTCCCATCCCACAAGTGCATTTCGTGCTTCTTTGGACAGCATTAGAGCAACTCCCTGAGTGTGTGGAGCATTTTCCCCTTCGTGACCGGAGTACAGCAGCATCTCTCCTGTACCTAGCCTTTGTTGTCCAGTTTGTGTCCAATGGGTTTCGCTGATTCCGAGTACTGCCAAGTTGTATCTCCTCATTTCCATTGCTATTTGAATGGTCTTTCCTGTCTCCCACATTGTCCGGACGTTCCATGTACCTATAAAGAGTGTTGCTCTGGTTGTTAGAAGGTGCATCGGTCTCGTGACTTCCGAAGAATTTCGGCTTTCATCATGAGACGTCATTATTCCTTCAACTCCCAGGACAGATTTTAAATGGTTTAAATTATTTTTTCTGGTTAGCGTTTTTTTAGCGAGTTAGCTTTTCTAAGGGATGGGGTCGCTAACCTCATGCCCAACCCTCCTTCTTTACCCGGGCTTGGGACCGGCAGTAACTCTAGAAGAATAAACCTATAGACATATCATTTATATTATGACGTAACGAGTTTCATCGAAAAATTCGTCGATTTATTCTCTTTCCTGTCTAATAGCTATTTGTAACTTAGTATACTTATTACACGTGGCTAACACTGAAATCCATGACGCCTGTTTCATCCTTTTGAGACGCGTCAACTGATAACATACCACTAACCTAGTGTTGATGCTCATATTAGGACTTAAACATAATGACTTTCACTTCAGATATCCAAAGTGTTACTCAGTGAACTACTGAATTCAGATACTAGTGCTGTCTTGTAATTTTTTGTTGTTGAAGTTCAGGACTACAATTAATCAGTCTTAGTTACCATATATGCACACCGATCGGATTGTCTTGATAAGTTTAGGCATAACTGTATTATATTTTATTTGAGCAAATTAAAAGCTGCCTTATTAGTTCAATTCACTGTGAATAAACAAATTCCCAAGCGAGTAAACACACAAGAAGCAACTACCAATCCATACATTGCAACAGTTGGCTTTACACTTATAACAAGCACATGTGCATACATGTCAGTCACATAATGACGTAATGCCTTAGGATTTCATTTTTATCGTAATGATTTCAAGAATATCAACAACGAAACAACTGGTTGATTTATTCCTTCAATTTTCTTTTTAATAGGTACTATTATGAATTACTCCTGATACACTATACTGGAGATCGACAAAAGTGTACTATAGGGACGAGATCATCAAAGTTACGAAAGCAACTTTTAGGGCTTTGTGCAAAATTCGGATGTCGCGTATAACGAACAGTAGAAATACCTTTGTATACCATTCAAATCTTTTAAAGTGATAATCAAAAGACTATTTTTTTCACTACAGAGTAAATTTCTAATTATTTCTCTGTAGGTAATTCTCGAAGTTCTAGTGGGAAGCCCTGATTAGTGGAGTTCAACCGTGATGTGTGTTAGGCGGTTACCCACTGGAAACAATTTGAGATGGTCATTTAATATCGTTAAACAATAACACCGTTGAACTCCGATTCAATGGTCTAGAGGTTAGGCATTCGCTGCCCGAGACCAAAGCTCGTAGGTTCGAGTCCTGCACTCGGGATTGCGGGCAAGCACTGTTAAGGGGTCTTATACTAGGACGAAAAATAAACGTTGACTCAGTTTACATTTTCTTTTATGAATGAACTAACCGATAGCGCCTCTTAAGTTGTTGAGCATAATTAATACATCAATATAGCATATTTGCATTATAGCTAATACCAGTTTGTAATGGGAACTGTAACCTAAAACCCTTAATCCTAATTCCTAATATTTAATTGTCACTTGAAACAATATGGATGCTCATAAATATCTATTTCGATCGTTATAAAGATTTTAGGAGACATGTAATCTATACCCATATGGAATATTTCACATATCGTCGTTGTGTTTTTCAATTTAGAGGCAGAATAATCTGTGAAACTTGTTTACACTTGGTAATATCATTATTTCCTTTATGATAAATTATTATTTTACATAAACTTTTTTGTGATTGGCTAAGAAGTGACTGACAATTCATCCTGCTTAATCGTTTTATCCTTGTTGCCATGGTGTTTTATCCATTGTTTATAGTATGTACATATTACGGCTGGAGTTATTATTATTATTATTATTATTATTGCTATAACTAATGATACATTATTTCTTGTCGGGAACCAGTAAACAGAATTACTTAGAGACAAGAAAATACCAAGAAAAGAAACTAATCAAGCTTGAATTGGTTTTTATTGAAAGTCGCGTTATTAGAGTGTAGTGTTTTCCTAACAAAACAAAAGAAGAGAATACGTATACTGATGAAGGAATGATAAGCAAGTAATAATAATAATAATAAGTCAGTCAGTCACAACGTAGAACTTCGTACGTACGTACATCAGTTTGAGTTGCGATACCACATTAGCATAGAGATTCATTTGTCGATTCAAATCCCATAGTAGTAGAAGTAGTAAGAGTATAAGCAGTAATCGAAAAGATTAGGGTTTGAAGATGTTATTGAAGGAGTATGATACATTGAAATAAATTTGGAAAGAGAAAAAGGATAATAATCTTTTCAGTTGAGCTGGATTGACTTGAGACTCAGTATACATTCCTTATAGTTTTGTATTCCGTATAAAAAGCGTAAAATGAGACATCTATTGGTGAGTGTTGTGGGATGATTTATCTGGTTTTCGATGTTCCGACTGAAGGTTTAGGAAAGTAAATCTTTGAGTGATTTATCAATGAGGTTCAGAATACAGTGACAGAATTAATAGTGTGTATAGAAATATAACAGGGATATTTTGCTTTTCAGTAATACATAGAGATATTTACATTGAGGGATCACAAAGTAGTACCCAATACTATGTTTTCCCAATTTTGATGATCAAATTCTATTTAACAAATTACAATTCGGCCAATGGTCCAATTGACTTGAAATAATGTACAGTATGTTTCAACGTTATACATTTTGAGATAGTATGGTGGTTCACCACTTTAGTGGCCCGAAATCTGACTCCGATTTGTATGAATGAATGAATGCTCCATGAAAAATAAACTTTCCACTTAATTCTGTTTATCACATCTAGGTTAATCCCGTTTGAGCGACGGAGGTAGTAAGAAGCCAGAAACAGATTGAATCTGGTGAACTTATTTCAGGCATTCGTTTACTCAAACAGAAACCAAAATGAAAAGCGAGAAAGCGAAGCGAACCAGACCGGAAAAAACAAGCGTACCAGCTCTTCTCGATAAAGCCTAACACCCTATTTATATTTAGACAAGATAAATGCTAAAGATATGCGATGAATAGGGTAAGCGATACACACATGCTCAAATGAAAACAATTAAAATTATAGGCAAGTAATTGAAATGGTCAAACTGACTCAAAAATAAATAAATTGGTCTATCCAAGAGGTAGAATAACCCATATGTGCGTAAAATAGTACCACACACTACAGCTGTTTTCAGTAAACCTTGAACTATTTGTAATCAGTTCTCATAAAATTGCAGGTACACCTCTTGATGACAAGACCCAATTATTATGAAATATAAACCAAGCCGAGTTTCGTGTTCACCACCTCCAAAGGCCTAAAATTAAAAAGGCAGGTACTCACATAGACTGTAATAAAATAATTATACAAAAGATTTTTCATAGTTGAAATTATGAGTCAATTGAAGCTAGACCACCATGGAAAACCTGGTTGGTTGAAGTTTGACATTAACACTGTTGGATGCCGACTGGCTCAGTGGTCTATCGGTTAAGTGTTCTGGCGCGAGACTGGTAGGTCCTGGGTTCAAATCTAGCGAGTGCGGGATCGTGGATGCGCACTGTTGAGGAGTCCCACAATAGGACGAAACGGCCGTCCAGTGCTTCCAGGTTTTCCATGGTTGTCTATCTTCAATTGACTCATGATTTCAACTATGAAAATATTGATAACATATTGTTTAATGTCATATTATAGATTTATTCTAGTTCATGATTTCCCCATACATTGAATTGACCTAAATAACCGTTCGGACCTTAATGATCAGTATAGCGTCTCATATCAAGGGTTCGAATTATCCCGTAACTAAAATCTATTTATTCTATAAAACATTAGAATCATTTTGACCTAATATGAGATTGTAATTAAAATGTGAACCATTGTATTCCAATGCAATGACATATTGATATTGTATTCAATACAAAGTTGAATTCTCTTAATTTCCGTTTATTTAGTGGTCATGAATGATTCGGAATCAAGGTGAAATGTGTTCTGTGTGTCCTGATTTTTAATGATCCTCATTAAATTTAGATTCAGGCTTGTAATCAACACTCATTTCTAAATCTGATGTATATTAATCATAAAACAAGATATTATCAATTGTTGTTAGAATTGTGTGGACGGTTACCACTTCCCAGTTGCGTACACAGTAGAAGTATACTTTTTAAAGTACTTGAAAAAGAAATAAGAGTAATAATAATCACGTAGACTTGGGAGCATAATCACCCAGCACAAAGGATAACCGCTTGATGAAAGTGATACATAGCAGTTTTAAAATGAATAATCTATACAAAAATATTCTATCTGGCATTATTAATTGCTTACTTACTTCTGTTACACCTCATGTAGGAGAATAGGCCGCCCACCAGCATTCTCCATCCAAATCTGTCCTGGATAATCCTTCCACGTTATTTCCTCTTGCTATTCATCCTTTTCATGTCTGCTCACAGTTCTCGACGCAGTGTATTCTTTGATCTTCCGCTTTTCCGTTTCCCTTCAAAATTCCAAGTTATGGCTTGCCTCGTGATGCAGTGTGGTGATTTCCGTAATGCATGACCTATCCACTTCAAGCGTCATTTCCTCGTTTCCCCTTCAACTGGAAGCCGGATTGTTCTCTCCCACAGTAGACAGTAGTAGCTGTCTTGACGATCGAATTGAAGATTATGAATTTGATATCGGTTGACAAACAGTTGTTTTTAGTTACATACGTTCTTCAACTGTAGGAATGATGTCCTTGTCAATCCTTGTCCTTCTGTCGCATCTGATCTTCCTCGTTCATCGATGATGCTAACCAGTACGATAAAGTTTCCACCTCATTCAGAACTTTCCTATCAAGTGTGATTAGCTTATTGCTCTCTATGTTGTGCTTGAGGATCATAGTTTTCCCTTGTGTATGTTGAAGCCTACTGCTGCAGAGGCTTCTGCCACACTGATTGTCTTGACCTGGATTTGTTGGTGTGTATGGGATAGAAAGACCAGATGATCTGTCAAGTTCAAATCGTTTATTTGCATGAAAGCTATGCATTGTACTCCGTGCTTCCTCTCAGATGTGGAGGTCTTCTTAATCCATTCAACCACCCGAAGAAAGAGGAAAGGGGAGAGTAAGCAACCTTGTTTGACTCCCGTTTTTAATTAGATTACATTTGTCGTCTGTCCTCCATGAACAGCTTTTGAGTGTAGTCCATCTTCTGGCATAATATATAATATATGTTACGCAGTTGTACTACAGTTTTCCCTATTCTGTTCACTCATATATTTTTATTACTACGATAGTATAGTATTAACTCAACAAAGAGAAAAGAACTTATTGAACTAGAGTTTGAACATGAATTACTTACTTTAAGGTGTAAAACGAATACATTAAGTCGAAGGCCTTTGAATGACAGTGATATTTCACTTCTGTCAATGAGTTATTGGCATTTTGATTTTTGATAAACAATTGTACAAATACATACATACACATTTTTCTGAATCATGTAATGCTTATTATCGTTTCGGATTGTGGAGTGGGTTAAAGAAGGTTCACATTCTACAGTGAGCATCATATTGGTCAAGATTTTAGAGCCAATCAAGTGGTTTGGACCTGCTAACATGACTCAATCCAACTGTCGATAGAATGATGCTCAGTTTTAGTTTCTTTGACCCTAAGTTCCTCCCAACTTACGCCTAGGCTAGCCAATATCGAGCTTTAAGGAGATCAATGATTCGGTATGTTTAGCATATATGGACTAATAGCTTAAATTTCGGCCACTTGAGTGCAAGTTAAAGTCAACTGCATTTACTTAGTTTGGGCGACCAGCTAATGCAACTAACGCTCATTCTCAGTGTATAATTCAAAGTCAGGTATACTAATCTATACCTGATAAATAATGATGAAGATCCACTCCTGGCACTTTTGAATGACATTGTTTTCCAAGGAATTTTTACTTCGATTACGTTCCGTATTATCTAATTACTATTTTATAAAGTTAAAGCAATTAATCACTATAAAGTGGCTTCAATATCAAACATGTTAACTGGACAGCAAATTTTAATTTTAAATCGATCTATGGGTGAATGACAAAAAGTCAACTTCCACTTGTAATCTTTCAAGAAATGTTAGCAATCCATATAAAGATTCCAGTCGGATCTGAATACATTTGACTATGTACTGTCCTCTAAAAGCAAATAAGATTGTGATTACAAATGGTATCGTTCAGTAGTTCTTCCTTATTTGAATGTACAACATCCTCTTAAGAAGATTGATTTCCACTATGTGACAAAATGTAAATTTGAATTCATCAAATGTTCGATATTCAGTGAAAGATGTTCTTTTCAAGTAGATTTTATTCAGAAAACATGTTAGTTTCATTTAATATTTTAGGTATTTAAGATTGATTTGTAGACAATATCATCAGAATAAACTTTGAACATAATGGAATATTAGAATTTCAAGACTACTGTATCTACAAAATTATATTCAAAGATATATAACTGACATTATACTTGTAAATGAAGGTTTAAAGAAAAAGTTGTGTGATAAGTTGGCATTCAACGGTGGTGATGTCTAACTTCGACCGGCTCAGTAGTTTAGAGGTTAAGCGCTCGAACAATAGATTGATAGTTCTTGGGTTCGAATCTCGTGACTCGGGATCATGGATGCGCACTTCTGAAGTGTCTCACAATAAGACGAAATGGCCATCCAGTGCTCCCAGTTTTTTTTGGTGATCTAACTTCAAGTGACTCATGATCTCAACTATTGAAATTACTATAATATCCACTAAAACTACTTCCAATATTAATTAATATACATACATATATGCTAGCTGCTTTAAAACAATCAATTCAAGTTAACCATGGGCCCATAATAATCATCATCTTTTTTGAATAACCAAGGCAAATTTCCCCAATTTTATATAAAAATTCATTTTTAATTTTTGTTTCAGTAATCATCGAATGAATATTGATTTTTTTTTTGTGTGTGTGTGGAAAATTGTAGACATAATTATATGCATATTTTTTTAATAAAAACCACCAATGAAATTTAGACCATTTTTCCCTGTGTAATCAATCATTAGAGTCTTTTAAGTCTGAAATCTGATTGGTTAAATTTGACCCACAGGCATATATATAAGCTTATCGTATTGATTGATCTAATCAGAAAAGTTTTTTTCTAAATACATGGGATATTTATTTACTTTAGCAGGAAAAGTCGAAGGGTTTTTCTTTATTTTAGTTCCTTTATGGAACAAAGAGTCAAAGTTACCATTTTAACTAATTTTTATGTTGCGGATTTAGTGATCAGTGAATTGAATCTTCCGAGGCGGGATCGTGGATGCGCACTGTGACTGAGGAGTCCCACAATAGGACGAAATGGCCTTAAAGCAGTGCTTTCAGGTTTTCCATGGTGGTCTAACTTTAATTGACTCATGATTTCAAATATATAAAAAAATTACTAAAATCTCCACAAGACCCTCTGCTGAAAATAGATTTTGTTATTTTGTAAAATATGGTTTAAAGTACTTTTACTCGACTCAATATGATAAATAACACTTGAAGTGTTTTTATTAAATTATGTTACAGTTTAATGACCTGTAAATCTGACACCAGGTAGATCGTTTGTTTTATAGATGAGATCATGAGTCGATTGAAGCTAGACCGTCAAGGAAAACCTCGAAGCACTGGACGGTCGTTTCTTCCTATTGTGGGACCCCTCGACAGTGCGCATCCATGATCCCGCACTCGCTAGATTTGAACCCAGGACCTACCAGTCTCGCTCCAGAACACTTAACCGATAGACCACTGAGCTAATCAGCATCCAACGGTGTTATTACCTGTTATCGATATATACATATTGTCAATCGTTGTATACAATCATTAACTTAAATCGTGTTGGTGAATAACAAAATGGAATAGGTTAAATACGAGAGTTAAATTTGAATATGTGTATTTCGTACAATCATTGATTGGGAAGCGGAACAAAGCAAAATGATGCTTAATGGACAAGGCGAGTAAGTCAAATCCACTGAGCGTCATTTAGTTTCGCTTTTCCCTCTCCTCTTTGCCTCGTTCACTTCGTTTCCCTGATTGTTTGATCAGACCAACGATTGTATGAAATATACATATTTTAATTTCATTCTCATATTTGACTTATTTAATTCCATTATTCACCAACGCGAGTTAATTCGATAATTTTATACGAGAATTAGTAACATGTATATTTCGATAGCAATCATTCATACAATTATAATACGATTCAATTGGAGTCAGATATAGGGTCACTAAAACAGTAATACTTTTCTCTGAGAATGAAATGGATTTTTACTTCTCCCCGCGCAGTTTTGATGTTCACATAGAAATGTAATAGGATAGTCGAATACTTTAATTCATTACATCACTTTTCAGTACAGGAAAAGCTTTGTCGTGTGAAAAATATTCAAGACGTTTGTAAAGAAACAAAGTATTTGAGAAATTACTAAACTTAAAAGTACACTAAGTTACTAGAGCTGATTAGCCTTTCGTTTACTTGATGACTTAGTTTTAATCTTTCTGTTTAATAGTAATTGCCTGTGTGAAACACAGTAAAATTTAATGTCAGGTATTTGTTAATTATTTTAAATGCATTAAATATATCCATTTTATGTTCAGTATCCAAAAAAATGTCTAGCAACTACACTTGTGAAAGTTCTATTACCTTTTGGACAAAGATGACATAAACGCAAAATAATGTATTGAACAAAAAAATAAACATTCACTTAGTATTGTTTGTTCGAATCTTCACATTGATGTTTAGGACTGCAACTGGTCAGTCTCTAATTGGCATATATGCATATTGTGCGTATTGCCTCGATATAGCCTTAATTCACAAGCATTCTAAGCAAAGATGGAGTGAACATCAACTCTGAGATGCAGGTACATACAGCTGACGAGTTCCAAATAGGACGAAACGCGCGTCCTGGATTCCACAGCTAGCTACCTGAATAGTTATGGTGAAACTTTAATTAACCACTTAGAATTAAGATAACACCTAATGCATTTTGTGCAAAGTTTAAATTGCAGTGATAAGTAATGTGTATGTCATTACTCACCAAGTGGAGATTGCCAGTATTCGGTGCTTGAAATATTTGGAATCAATCAAAATATCTATTATATAACGGGAAAGTGAATTTTACATAGTTCTTGAGCTAAATTATAATACATAAATGCTCCTAAGACAGATTGTGTAACTAAGTTCTTACTTTTATTCAATACGTAATCAAGAGTATTTAGTGAAGTTAGATAATGTTCTCCCTTTATTGCTCTCACTATGAATCTCGACTCTAAGTAAACAGGAAGGTGACAAGGCATTGAATTATATATGACATTTGTTAACCGATATCAGTTCGCGTTGAAAACTTTGACACTTATTTGTGAACCCAACTAAAAACTTCAGTTTAACTCTTAATACCTAACACAAACCTTTTTGCATGTTAACCGATGTCAGTTGGTGACGAAAACTCTCTAAAGTGTTAAGCCTCACTCACAATACTATTCCTACTCTTAATACATAAATTCGACTTTTTACCTCTATTACGAGAGATAATTTGACACATAAGGGTTAATAATTCAGGTGGAAGCTATTATTCCAATGTCATTTGATTGGTTTCTATATTTGATTATTTTATAACTGGGTAGTGTTACTTGACTGACAAAGTCGTTAACGTTGTATGCTTTTACAGAATTTTATTGATCGGTTTACAATGAAGTCACTAGTCTAAACAACTCATTACTATGTTCACTATGTTGTGATATTGATTAATTAAGGATAGTTGGCAGGTAAACGTAGATATGAGTTTCGTACTTATCAATATAGCATAGCTGCAATCTTGAAGATACTGATCGTTTTTGTAGTTTTTGAACTCTACTTCCATGATTTCTTGCACACAGTCTCCAATAGCTTATTAATATATAATAGTCATGGAATGCTCATCAATTGTAATACTTTTTTTTCCTAACATGGACTTAAAATTTTTATTCCCATTGTTCTCCCTAGCAATAGTATAAGGTATTTATTTTCATTCATATCTATTTACTAAATAGAATGTTTATTGATAAAAGGAACAAGTGAATTAAAACCCATAATTTATCGAAAATCAATAACATGATAGTCACAAAAAAATTATTGATAATTATAACATTCACTTTTATCATTGAATAGGTCATTAATTTGACAATGTCTAATTATGGGGGTTTTCTGTGGAAGTTTGCTTTTGTAATTTTTATGTATAGTTGAAATCATGAATCAGTTGAAGCTAGACCATCAAGGAAAACCTGGAAGCACTGGACGGCCGTTTCGTCCTATTGTGGGACTCATCATCAGTGAGCATCCATGATCCCGCATCGCGAGATTCGAATCCAGGACCTACCAGTCTCGCGCCAGAACACTTGACTGATAGACCACTGAGCCAGCATCCAAGGGTGTTAATATCTAACGAAATTGAGCAACCATTTCACCAATGTCTTCAATGAGATGATATCTCTTAACAGACCTAGTTGAACTGCACTAATTCCTGAGGAGTCCCAAAATAGGACGAAAGGGCCGTCCAGTACTTCCAGGTTTCCCACGGTGGTCTAACTTCAATTGACTCATGATTTCAACTATACATAAACATGTTTAATTATATTATTAATTAATTCATCAATTAATCAATCCACAGATTATGCATGATGAGGTCAGTGAAACAGAAAATATACGCAAAAATTTGGCTATTGAACGTATGATTGTAGATGGATGTGATTTATTGCTTGATGTCAATCAAGTATTTGTACGTCAAGGTAAGTGAATTTATGAATAAATGTGTACTTTTTGTTCATGAATACATTTTATTTTTCAATAAAGATAATCTATTAGAAGTGTACTTATCTGATGAATCAATCACATTTAAGGAGAAGAAGAAATTGAGTTTTTGTACGTAACTCAAAATGCTATGATAAGTAAGTGAGCTTTCACCGTTGAAATCATCACTGAAGACGTGGATACACTGAAAGATTGTTTCGTCCCATCACGAAACTCATCAGTACTGTGAACTCATGACCCCTCATCCGGTGTCGATTACTAAGTTGCTTAAAAAGGATAAACATTACAGAACTAAGAATGAGGAATGAATATTAACGATTCTAAAAATCTTATAATAAAACAAATATTAGATTTCGTGGAAGGAAATAGTACAAAGCAGATAGAATTGAAATTTATATAAAATTTCGAAATGTTTAAGGTTAAGTGCTCGCTCGCGAGACTGGTAGGTCATGGGTTCGAATCTCGCGAGTGCAGCATAATGGATGCGCACTGCCATTGATGAGTCTCACAATAGGACGAAACGGCCGTTCAATGCTTCCAGGTTTTCCGCATCGGTCAAATTTTAATTGACTCATGATCTCAACTATATAAAAAATTATTAAAATCTTCACAAAACCCTTCTTCTGAAAATAAAAATAATATTGAATGTATAACGATTGAACATTAAATGTTCAATTGTCAATGTTTTATTTGTTTATATTTATTTGTTCATTCATTCAATTTTTTTTTCAAAGGTTTATCTGATTTTTAGTTAAAGTCATATGACCTTAATTTTTCATTTATCTGGTTAATGTTTTTTTTTTTTCTTTTAAATGAGAAATAATATAGACCCTAGATTTCTTTTATTGATTTTAAATAATCATAATAATAAGTGGTGAAAAAATTTGAATAATAAATAATAAAAAAAGGAATAATCAATATTACTTACTCACTTACTTGCCTACTTACTTACTTAGTTACTCGCTCACTTACTTAATTATCTGTCTACTTACTTGCTTACTTACTTGCCTACTTACTTACCTAATTACTTACTTACTAACTTGCTTACTTACTTTCTTACTTACTTACTTGCCTACTTACTTATCTACTCACTTACTTACTCACTTACTTATTCACTTTTTTACTTACTCACTTACTTATTCACTTTCTTACTTAATTAATTAATTACTTTCTTACTTACTTATTTACTAACTTTCTTACTTACTTACGTACTTACTCACTCACTTACTTACTTACTCACTTTCTTACTTACTTACTTGCCTACTTACTTATCTACTCACTTACTTACTCACTTACTTATTCACTTTCTTACTTACTTACTTACTTACTTACTCACTTTCTTACTTACTTACTTCATTAATTAATTACTTTCTTACTTACTTACTTACTTACTTGTTAACTTTCTTACTTACTTACGTACTTACTCACTCACTTACTTACCTGTCTACTTACTTGCTTACTTACTTGCCTACTTACTTAGTTACTTACACCTGTTACTCCCAATGGAGCATAGGCCGCCGACCAGCATTCTCCAACCCACTCTGTCCTGGGCTTTCCTTTCAAGTTCTATCCAATTTTTGTTGATTCTTCTCATGTCTATCACCATTTCTCGAAGTAATATGTTCTTTGGTCTTCTTCTTTTCCTTTGGCCTTCACGATTCCATGTGAGGGCTTACCTTGTGACGCAGTTTGGTGATTTCCTCAATGTGTGTCCTATCCACTTCCAGCGCTTCTTCCTCAATTCTTCCTCCACTGGAATCTGGTTTGTTATCTCCCACAGTAGAATGTTGTTGATAGTGATAATCATTATTAGTAAAAGATAAATTCAGAGAAGTATTAGTAGTGAGAGTAGTAGTAGTGTGGTGTGGTCTACTTATATCCATATAAGTAGTATATGGTGTGGGTCAGACATAGAATGTATTTTGGCAGAAGACCGATGACGAAAGAACTGGAATGAAGCGCAATCGTCTGGAAAATGCATGAGCAATGGAATTAGAGAAGAAACAGTGAAGATTGAAACAATTGGTTGTTAATTTGCAAATTGACTGTTCATTGTTTGGTAATCAGAATTTATTGAGATAGTCTGTAATCTTTGCTTAAATACATTCGATTGTCCCCAACTAGTGTTCTGTTCACAACATTTGGTGTCGCTGCCAACCGGGAGGAGGAAGGGTGCTGTTCTGCGGACGCCGCTGCGGGTCTGGAGTTGAGGTGCTTGTTGGGGCAGTCTGATGCGGAGGGGTGGCGTCGAGTGGAGTGTTCTGGCGGGGCGGCGTTGGCTGTAGTGGGTGCTGTCGACGGAGAGTAGCAGTGGGACGTGCGGCTGCTGTGCGGACATCGGATGTAGATGGCTCAGCAGGCCGGTGGAGTACGGGTGTTGAACGTCCCAGGTGCCGGGTGGATGAGGAAGTTGGTGCCCCGGCAGGTCGACGGAGCTATGGAGGTCAGCGCGCCGCAGACTCGACATTCTGACGGAGTGTTTGGCACAGACTGCAGTGAAAGAAGATAGTGGCGTGGCGAGCAGAACCACCGCATGAACGAATGCTTTAAAGGGGGGACGAGTGTGGTGTGGTCTACTTATATCCATATAAGTAGTATATGGTGTGGGTCAGACATAGAATGTATTTTGGCAGAAGACCGATGACGAAAGAACTGGAATGAAGCGCAATCGTCTGGAAAATGCATGAGCAATGGAATTAGAGAAGAAACAGTGAAGATTGAAACAATTGGTTGTTAATTTGCAAATTGACTGTTCATTGTTTGGTAATCAGAATTTATTGAGATAGTCTGTAATCTTTGCTTAAATACATTCGATTGTCCCCAACTAGTGTTCTGTTCACAACAGTAGTAGTAGTAGTAGTAGTAGTAGTAGTGTGACATACTTCTTGAAATAACAGTAAAAATATCACTAGAACTTTTCAAGACTGTATAGAAATCTGAGAAGGGATAATCAAAGTATATGATAAAACCAATCCTATGTTAATATTGAAGTTAATGGGGAAGACTTGACTGATAATGAAATGATTTGGAGGTTATTGTATTCTCTGAGCTGGATAGTTTCCTGAAATAATTTTTTTGATTTACTAATCATCTTCACTGGTGACTTTTTTCATTTGGATAAATGAAACATCATCTAAAGTATGAATGACATTTCCAACTGGGTTTATTGATGAATATCAATGGGAAAAAATGATAAACCTCATACGGAGGATAATGAAAATCGTCCGCATAGACCTCAGAGTTTGAGTTAAACATCAAAAAATATAGATTGTTGGTCATTAGAAGTAAGACTTAACAAAGAGAGATCCCTTTCTGGTTATTGCATTTTTGAAACTGAAACAGTAATGTATCGGATCTATTCCCGGATTGAATTAGAAATTTCAAGGAGAAGGTTACACCGATTAATCAGTAACGTCATGAAGACTTAGGTACAGATTAATAATTAAGAAAATGGCATTGGTAAGGGGGAGGAGATTATATCTACATGCTTAATTTATAGAAGATATGTTCCATAGACTGAAGTACTAATGAACACTAGATTGTTGTTTCATTCTAGTACGGGAATGCATCACAAAGTGATTGAGATTGAAAATGCGAATCGTTGAGTACCACGACCAACAGACTGATCTAATTATTAGGCACTTGACCCGAGATCAGCGTGTTCTATTCTAAGTCCTCATTGAAGTGAGGTCAACGATATTTTTGGAGTTCGGTAGGAAAGATAAAACAGCTTTCCACTTCCCCTGGTTCTCCTAATTGTGCCCCAACTGAGGTCAAGTTATTATAAATACCACCCAAAACATTATGAAAATAGATCATTTAACATGACGGAGAATATTGAACATCAAAAACACAAATATATTCTTTTACGATATAATTGTAATCCATAGTCCTGTATGGCTTCGAGAGTGAAATCACCAGAGGAATAACACATTTTCATATTATAACAACCAGTTATAAGTATTATAACCAGGCACTTGAAGCAAAAACTGATGATGGCTACCAATAAAAATCTCATGATGCCAGTTTTGTCTTATTTCAGACTCGATCTCTGGATGTACTTGTCATATCTCAATTTGAATGTTCACTTCATGACTTAAACTCAGCACATTTCGTTTAACACCAACGCGTTATCCATTTAGCACCTGAACACAGATAGATAGCTACTAGCTTGTGTGATGGGGTGAATTTTAATTCATTTGTATTGACTGTTTGAATATTCCCAATTATTATTTAGGACTGCGATTGATCAGTGTCTTTTTAGGATAAGTTCATCTTTTCTTACGAATTAATGGGAATATCGAGGCAACTTGCATAAGATCTACATATTCCAATCTAAAATGACAAAATGAATTCCTAAACATCCATGGAAAGGTTCAAATAATCAATACAAATGAATTAAGTATTTAATGGTCTATCGTAGACAGTTCAACCAAGAAAAATCCAGTTGATTCATTTCCACTACTAACATCACTCATCTGATTCCTTTCCATTTCTTTTGTTTATTTCTTTACAATAAAAAACAATAATGAATGCTTCTTTAAATTATAATCTAATCAATAATTCTAGCTAACACTTCATTCTATAGAAAATGTTATGTCGTTGAATGTATACAACAAATTCCATTAGTTACGCTTGCTCAACAACCAAATTGTATTATTTGCATTTTACTGTCACCGATGGACCAATCTAATTTAGTAGTTTAAAGATCCCCATAGAATATCTGCTCACCTTAGGTGGTGAGCAGATTGAAGTAGTTGAGAAGTTCGTGTATTTAGGTAGCTATATAAGTGCTGGTGGTGGCGTGAGTGATGAGATCAATGCACGTATAGTGAAAGCCAGAGCGGCTTATGCCAATCTGGGCCACCTTCTGCGCCTTCGTGATGTTTGTCTGGCTGTAAAAGATCGGATCTACAACACGTCGGTGAGAGCAATTTTGCTCAATGTTTGTGAAACCTGGCCTCTCCGAATTGAGGATGTTAGACGACTCTCTGTGTTCGATCATCGTTGTCTTCGAAGGATTGCTGACATCCAGCGGCAACACCATGTTAGTAATACAGAGGTTCAGCATCGTGTGTTCGGGCGCAGAGATGACAATTCAATAGGTGTCACCATCTTGAAACACCGACTTCGATAGCTTAGACATGTTCTACGAATGTCGTCCCAGAGAATTCCACGTCGTGCATTATTTGCCGACTCTGGGACTGGTTGGAAAAAGCGGAGAGGTGGTCAGTGTATAACATGGTGTCGTGGTATGAAAGAAGGCTGCAAAGGGTTGGCTTCTGTTAGTCCTCCACGACTTCCTGGCTAGGGTCCAAGAAATGGTGCAACACAGTGGCTAGAGATGTTACCAGATATGGCTCAGAATAGAAGCCAGTGGAGATCCTGCTAGAACATATGGAACTCAAAACAACTTTCAACCAAATTGAAGGTGAGAATCTTTAATACGAACGTAAGGACAGTCCTACTGTATGGAGCTGAAACGTGGAGAACTACTACGACCATCATCAGGAAGGTACAAGTATTTATAAACAGTTGTCTACGCAAAATACTCAACATCCACTGGCCGGATACTATCAGCAACAGCGTTTTATGAGAGAGGACAAACCAGCTTCCAGCTGAAGAGGAAATTGAGAAAAGACGTTGGAAGTGGATCGGACATACATTAAGGAAATCACTAATGCGCATCACGACTCAATCCCTTACTTGGAATCCAGAAGGGGAGCGGAAAAGAGGAAGGCCAAAGAACTCACTACGCCGCGAAATAGAGGCAGATATGAAAAGGATGAATGTTAAGTGGAAAGAACTGGATAGGATTGCTCAGGACAGAGTTGAATAGAGAATGCTGATGGGCGGTCTATGCTCCTCCATGACGGGTAACAGGCGTAAGTAAGTAAGTAATATTCAACGATCACCAATTAAATGAATGGGAGAAAAATTCTCGAAAACTCTAAATATTGTACTTTTATTGAACAATCAAGTAAGAATGGTTAATCTTATACCTTTTCTGCTAGTTTTATTTTTAATAGACAATTTTTGTTTTTTCTTCATCGATCAGGAACATTAATTCAAGTGATGTGTGATAAATTACGTTCTTCTCGTTCAAGATTAGGAAATTTCGGATCATCATATCGTGAAAGAAAAGAAGCTGTACGTCAAGTATTTTTATTTACCAATCATTTATTGATTACTGCTCGTACTAATAATGGTAAATTAAGATTAGTCAAAGTAAGTTCTTTAAAATGTATTGATTTGTTTTAAATACATAGATTTCTTTCCTGTATCGTTATTGCTTAATACATAATTGTATCGAGGTAACCCACTCTGGATTTACATGTGTCGACTAACTTACTTACTTACTTACGCCTAATACCCCTCGTCGAGGAGCATAGGTCTCTCACCAGCATTCTCCATCCAACCCTGTCCTGAGCCTTCCTTTCCAGTTCTTTCCAGTAGTCAACTAAGGCTGGTCAAAATTCAGTCAAATATATCAACAGCTGGATAATTCAAATCGATCCTAGTAGTGATATAAAGATCATAGTCGTTAGGTAAATATATGATTATCAGAACTCAGTAGCTCAGTGGATGACGTGTTCGATATCCAAAGAAGAAAGCATCGCGCTCGAGTCTCAGATTAAGCATCAGTACTGTAATACATCTAAATGACAAGTCTCAGACAGAACGAAATACTCATTTTAGATTTCACTACTGCCCATATTCCATCTATTCCGTGTGTTTTAAAAACAAATGCAACCCAGTAGAGTGTGACTATAAAATATATAACCTAATGATCCTACCAATTTTATTATTTCCAAGTTTAAAATTAACTCTAAGCTGTATTCGATTTCTCAAGACATGTAGTCGTTTATTATGTAAGAGTACTTGAAGATTACGATCAGAGGGATTCCATCGGTGTATACCATCGTAATTGGTTGTAAAGCTCAAGGAACTATGTAATTTTTTCAGAACATGCATTCAACCAATAATAATAGTAATAATAAGGCATTTATATTACTCAACTTAGAACTGTACACATCCAGAGTCTGTATCTTTCAACACTTCTCTCTCACGTCTGTGAAGTTCAGCTGACAGAATACATGGGTTTTTTTTCGTCATACTAGTGCAATGAAGTACAGAGATAACAGTTCATTTATTCAGCTGAGGTACTGATAATTCAGTTTAAGTACTAGAAACAACGGTTAGTATAAAATGGAATGACCTTTAGATAATTCTCACCACTTTTAATCGATCAAACTGATTGACTATTTTTCCATTTTAAATTCAATAAAGAAATTCATCCATATGACTTCAAAAGATCTTTATTTAAGAGTGTTTATATGGCCGTAAATAGTTTTTTAAATGTTCTCTAATACATTTCAGGTTTTTGGTTTGTGGTTACTAAGTGATTGGTAAACTTTAGAAAAACTAATCCTAAGTACTTAAACCTTTGTATTGGACAGTAAAATTACTCTGAAAGTTATATAAGAGGACTGGTTTAACTTTCTTTAGTCTCAACCTAGAGAAGGTTTGTAGCTCAAGTGAATGATTTCGGTGAAGTTTTGTTCTCATATGTGTAGAAATTCGAACATTGCATTCCTACCTGAAGTCTGTGCTGATGATGTCATTCAGAATAACAACGAAAGCTGAAAGACAAAATCATCCAGTTTAGAGAACAAAACCACCTAAAACAAACAATCTTTGATTGTTTACTTTCTGTAATAACTATTATAATTAAATTTCATCCCATCTTGTTTTTTTTCCGATTCTGTTACAACAGTTTCATGCCTATCATCATAAATGACTGAATTTCTAAACAATCTAACATTTTAAGTCACGTTTATTGAGTCATTATGAATGAAATTAATTATTATGAAGACGATCACTATCGTCTTAGCTCGATATTTGCTAAGTGACCTTGAAGTTTCATTTGTCACCATCATTGATGCATCCTAATGGTAAAACTTTACTGAAAGCAGGTATCAATAAAGTTTTACAGCTTATTCATCTGCATCTGAAACAAACTTGAAATTTTAAGATTAGAAAATAAACGAATAGATTTAAAGGAGTGTTTTACAAGATAGTTTTACTTATACGAGATCTTCGAACTACGTTGTAGTTACGATGCCTATCGTAAGAATTTACCTAACAGATAAGTTGTTCGATTTGATCTTTCGATTCATTGATTTCATTGTAATATGAACTTTTAACAGTAAAAAATTAACTGTAAAATAAATGAACAACTCCATTTTATTAACTGAACAGTTCTACCATAACAGTATTGTAATAATTAAGATTGAGAAAACATTCAGATGTGTATGGCATTTTCGTCCCTTGACTACTAAAAGTCTATTTATATGTCTATACATATTAAATAGTTTAAATCACGAATCGATCATGGCTAAACCGTCATTGAGAACCTGTAAGCATTAAACTCCCGATTCATCCTAGTATGATATCTCAGCATTGCAGATCTACAATGCTACATGAAAGAATCGGAGCGAGAGCTTTCGATCTCACACACGAACATATTTAATCATAAAAATGAAACGATAAATATACCATTACTATTGATTGTTATTAATTACTATTTGTTTGTACTTTTTTGTTGTTGTCTAAATCAATACAATTACTTACAGAACTGTGGTAAAATTTCATTAGTTGAATGTACTTTAGTTGAAGATACCACAGCAGAATTATTCAATATGGATGATGAAGGTAAGTTTTTTTAAGAAGAAAATTACATGTTTAGATTACTTTTTTCTTGATATTGGTTTTATAAGGGTAGCTTTTCTTTCCTTTTAAAGAGAGAGCGAGAAAGTAAAACGGTGACAGGCGCCGGAATAGCTCAGTTGAGGGAGCGTTAGACTGAGAATCTAAATGTCCTCGTTCGATCCTGGGTTCCGGCGGGCGACTGGCTCTCAGTTTTTGCAGACAATTTCTACCTTTTGAAGAGAAATTAAAAATAATCCAATTTACAAGTAAAAATGTAGAAAATGACTTAATTTTTTGATAATAAGCCTCATTGATCTGATATAGGATTGAAGTTTTTTTCAGACATATCGATAAATTTATAATTATTTACTTAAGGAATTAGATAATCATCAGGAGGGTTTTTTGTGTAGATTTTAGTAATTTTATAGTTTAAATTATGAGCCAATTGAAGCTAGACCACCATGGAAAACCTGAAAGCACTGCATGACGGCCGTTCCGTCCTATTGTGGGACTTCTCAGAAGTGCGCATCCACGATCCCGCCTCGTGAGATTTGAACCCAGGACCTATCAGTCTCTCGCGTGAGCACTTAACCGCTAGGACCAGCGAACCGTTCTAGGACATTCGGTCTTACATTTGAATGCTTAACCTCTAGACTAGTGAGTTGACTTTTAACGGTCTCAAAATCTAATATCAGTTAATTCATAATATTACTCAATCCCCAATACTGTAAAAGGGTCTAGACAAGATTATTGAAAGAAACGTCGAAATTATTTAGATTTCAGTCAGTGAAATGATTTCAAATATCATTCTTAAAACCACAAAATATTTATAAGCAAAGATGGATGGTGGCTAGCAGTAGAATCCAGGAAGCACGTTTCATCCTATTTGGGACTCGACAGCTGGATATACCTGCATCCCAGAGTTGAAGTTAACTTCAGAACTCAAAATCATGACCGTTCGCTTGAAAAGCCATCACGTTTCAAAAGTTACCACCGCTTGAATATTCCTTCCGCTGAAACAGCAAACTTATTTATTCCTTTTCTTTTTTTAGAAAAAAAAGAGTACTATTTGTTCCTACTATTGTTCGTATTGTCTTCATTTTTTTGTACATTTAGATCAATTGAATGTTACCAATGAACAAAAATGTCAACAAGACAATACATCACAAATGACAAAAAACAATACTGTTCAATTATTAAGTACAACACCATTAAATTTAAATACTAATGTTGAATTAAATACGCGTAATTCTATTTCAATGAGTACACTGGGTACCAATTCTACTACTAATACTACAACAACAAGTAATAGTGTTAGTATGACTACACATGAATTAGGTCAACAACTTCCACAGAATTTACAAAAACGTCTCATATGTCCAGATTCAACACTTAATCGATATACCTATGTAAATAAATCAAATCAAATAGATTCAATAACAAAGTCTACAACGATAACAGGTACAGTACAACAACAATCAATCCCATGTCTATCTACACAACATAGACATTCTACCTCATTATGTATAGGAACTAATATTAATAATAATAATGAGAATGATTTACATGATACAGTGACAAACTGTTCTATTATACCAATATCTAGTACGGATATTTATTCCACTAGTATAAGTACAATCGATGATGCTAGTGCAGTTCCAATTACTACTATTACTACAATGACAACTGCTACTACTACTACTACTACTACTACTACTACTACTACTACAATGACACCAACAATGAACTCTAATAATACTTCTTCCTCTTTTATTCTAAATGGTCGTAATAATTCCAATGTATCATATTCAACAATAACTTCACCAACAATCACATCAATCATAACACCAGATATAAATATTATGAATTCTAGTTCATTATTACCATCATCATCATCATCAGCAGCAGCAGCAGCAGCAGCAGCAACAGCAACATCATCATCATGTATTCAACCAACAAGTCCATTATCATTTTCAATGTTACATCGATTCAGTAGTAATATGGGTTTATTTAATTCAATTAATAATAATAACAATAATAATAATACATGTAATAATGATAAAACAGATTATGGTAATTTAGATTTTCGTTTAATATGGGAACCAAAAAATGGTCAACCGACAAGTATATGGCTTGTTGCATCAACATTACAAGAGAAAGCCGCATGGTGTTCTGATATTAGTCAAGTAAGTTAATTGAACAATTATGATCAAAAAAGGAAATAAAATCAATAATAGAAATTTTTAGTAAAGAGTTGAATGGTTCTTGAAATCGTAAACCAATCTAAATTATAGATCAGAAAGAGTATTTTCATAGTTGAAATCATGGATTGATTGAAGTTAGACATTAACATCGTTGGATGCCGGCTCAGGGGTCTAACGGTTAAGTGCTCTGGCGCGAGACTGGTTGGTCCTGGGTTCGAATCTCCCTCGCGAGGCGGGATCGTCGATGCGCACTGCTGATGAATCCCATAATGGGACAAAACGGTCTTAGAACAGTGATTCCAGGTTTTCAGTGGTTGTCTAACTTCAATTGACTCATGATTTCAATGTAAATTAGGCCAATATTGAAAACTTGAAAACTCTGGCAGTCTAACAGCTTATTTCATGATATTAATGAAATGAAAAGATCATATATCAAAGGAATTTTGTTATTTTGTCACAAATGATTCTTGTCCTTTGAACTTAGATAAGGTTGTAAGCTCATCCAAGTAGCGACAATGAATACGGTTAGCACTTGATTTAAATAGTTGGTTATCCGTAACATTTTCAAGATTTAATAAGTATGTTATATTCGGTAGTTTTAACCATCTTTCAACTGATTTATTGAGTATCTTTTGCATAAAATAGTGTAGTTGAGGTTAAAATCAGTAACAGGTATTATTCATAATTGAATCGAAACACGAAGTTCTAATTTCAGAAACAGATTTTAAATTAACTAATCACCAATCCATGATCAAAATAATGTGTACTTAGTTATTTAGTGCTGATCATATGTTAATGAAGTTATAATATGGTCACTAGCTCAAGTAAATCAATATCGCATGCACTGTCAAGTAGTTGGAAGTAGTCGGAAGTAAACCAAACTTAAGTTACATGCTAGTTAGCACTACCTTGTGACTTGATCAATAAAATTTTGGCCGGCACTAAAAAACTGGACAAACATAATATTCTGGTGTGGGCTACTTATATCCACATAAGTATTAGTATATAAGAATGGTCGAGCATTGAAAGTATTTCAATAGAAGATCAATAAGGAAAAAACGGGAAGAAGCTCAGTTGGTATTAAAATGCATGAACAACAATAATCGGACACGATGAACTGATAATTGCAGAAGGAACAGTCAAGATTGAGACGTTTGATTGATAGTTTAACATTGATAATTTACTATATAGTTCTCATATTTTACTGAGATATTCTGTAATTATGTGCTCAAACATATTCGATTGCCCCCACTCGTCTTCTTGTTCACTACAATATTAGTAAGTAAATCGATCTTACTGAAAATCAGTCACTATGTAACTACCACACTGGTAACGTTATAGAGAATGAAACTGATTGACATGGGTCTGAATCCCTTAGGAAACATTAATTCCTTCAAGAATGCAGGTATATCTTACCCACCGGTGCTAACTAATATATCATGTAGGGTTTTAATGTTGACTACCTATAAGCTACGTACAGCATCTTAACACAATGTACATGATATCTATTCACTAAACCTTGTGACTACAATCAAAAACTCGTCGATAGAATCGTATTAATACTAAAAGTTTCTGATAAAGGGCTTGGTGATCGATTAGATTGTTTATTTATTCGAGAACTATATATGTATATATGCATATTTCTGTCTATGTTTACAATGTCTTTAATACATATAATAATTATTGTCTCTTACGCATAACTCACTGAAGCCTAGCGACTATATTATTACTATTATTATTGTTTCTATGTCGTTTTTTTATTTTGGTGACTGATCGATTGATTATTTCCTGGTCGACTTGATTTATTATTATTTTGATACATACCCAAATTCGATTGTGGTAAACTTCATATTTGAATCTGTAGACAATAATAATAATAATCATACCAGACTAAACAACTTTGTTTCCAACCAGTTAATTTTATTTTTAAATTATTGAGTGGGTATTATTGATTTTTTAAATCTGCTTTTGCAAAATGTTTTCAAAAAAAATAGTAAACAGGTAACTAAAGGGAGTGAAACCTTTTCGAAGCAGGTATTATAATTATCGGTATGAGAATTATAGACTTTTGCTGAGATCATGAATAGATTTAAGTTGGACAATCATTAATAAGCCTGAAAGTACTAGATAGCTGTTTTTAGTCCTAGTATGGAACTTCTCAGCAATGCGCATCTACCACACAAGTTTGGACCTAGGGGATTTGGTCTAGTGATTGGACGTTCGATTTTTAGACCACTGGGACGTGATCTAATAATATACATGCCCAGCTTAAATCAATATGCGATATTACATACCCATCTACCGTGTATGAGGTGAATATCTTCCTTAGACTCGACACAACTGAACTTCACTCATTACGGCTTCTTATTAGAAATCTGGAAATTTCCTCTTGAAGTTATGAACTGATGAGCACATGATAGTTATCAGTTTGGGGATTGTCGAGATTGTTGAACAAAAATAATGGTGTTTGCTTTATGGTATGATCCGTTCAGTTTCTTCTCATAACATACGTACTATGTAGGAAGACCTCAAATGGTCTAGTTTTGTTGATTATTGTTGAAGAAAACTATAGTTCTGACAAGCATGAAAGCCCTCGGTAACATTTCGATTCATATTACCCCAGTAACCTAATATCTTGGTTAATTTCACATTACATAGTCCACTATCTTCGTTGCGTATGTAGTAGTCATAGTTGTGGCTGATATAAATACTGTTGTTGTATTATAATTTCCACTTTTCGGGATTTCATGCTTCTCCTGGATTCCTTTCTTTTCTCTTCATTCGCTTAGTAGATTATTATTGTTAAAATGATTTGGGGATAAGATATTGTACTCTTTAGAATGCATCAAACTTTCCAAACATCTATTATTTGGAATAATCATAAAGCATCTCAAATTATAACACAAATATACTAATGAGTTTGTCCAATCTGATAGATTAATATACAAAGAATTTTTAAAATTATAAGAGTATGGGTTTGTATGGTTCTGCTGTCTATACTTGGGATTAGATTCATAATTGAAAGTATCAGTCAGTTGAAGCTAGAACACCAGGGAAAACCTGGAAGCACTGCTTTAAGGCCGTTTCGTCCTATTGTGGGACATAAACTCCTTCGGATGCCGGCCTAGTGGTCTGTCGGTTAAGTGCTCTGGCGCGAGACTGGTAGATCCTGGGTTCGAATCTCGTGAGGCCAGGTCCCACAATGACACCATGAGGTGACCGTGAGATAAGAGAAAATTAGAAAATTAAAAGTGGTAACAACCAATTACACGAAGGCGAAGGTCAGGCCTAAATATGAATTTTAAAAAAGTGTACTCGGAGTTTTGATTATAAGGAAAAGCTAACATCTACCAACAAAAATATAGATAACGAAAGGTCTTTCTGGTAGTTGTTTAAATGAATGCAAATATTGAAACAAATCATGAATATCCATCCAGTGCCCTCTCCTATGTTACCATTTCAATACATGGTGTTCTGAGAATGATCACAGAATTCGACTCTGAATTGTAGTAATATCATGTTGTTGTTTTTTTAAAGAAATTATAATAGTTATTTTATCTTGTTTTTTTTTATCATTACAACAAACGCTTCATTTTCAGTGTATTGAACAATTGCATTATGGGGATATTTTAAATTCAGCTCAATCGGATGTTTCCTCTGTAGCAATGCCTCAATCTATTCGGTAAGTATATTTAGTCCGCATTATTATTATTATTGATATTATTACTATTATTTTCATCTTTTAGTGTTTGTTTGATCATTAAGACTGCGATTGATCAGTCTCTTAGTGGCAAATGTGTATCCTGTACAGATTGCTTCGACATTGCCTTAAGTCACAATCATTATAAACAAAGAAGGATGGTGGTTAGTTGTGGAATTCAGGACGCATGTTTCGTCCTATTTGAGACTTGTCAGTTGATTATACCTACATCCCAAAGTTATTATTATCTTTAACATTAATATTTTTATTGGTCAGTATTTTGCACTTCAACTTAGAGTAAATGTATAATCTACTAACGACCCTAGGGAGGCTTCAAAATGACCCTCAGAAAGTAAACTCAACTTCCAGTAAATCATAATTCAGGGGATATAAATCAATGATATCTAACATAAAGTATCCAGAAAGTTTCTGAGTTTAGGGTGATTTAGGGTTTGAATTTATGGTTATGGTTAAGAGTTGGAATTAGAAACGGAATTTATGGTTAGGATGTAGAGTAGTGGTTACGAATGGAATAAAGAACGTCATGAAACGTGGCACAAATCCATGAAGTCACTCACAATTGGACTGAGCAATGTTGGTAGGTGAAGACTACCTGGTTGGGATTCGCGAGATGATAGCAATCAATGGTTAGAGACCTTGAATGACATGGCTCAAAATCGTTCGCAATGGCGAAAAATCATCCACTCTTTGTGTTCTGCAAAATTCTAATCTTCTGATTTATTCCTGTTCCTTTCTTTTTTCTCTTTCCAAATTTATTCCACTAAATCATACTCCTTGAATAACATATTGAAACCCTAATCTCTCACATTACTGCTTATATTCTCACTACTTCTACCACTATGAGATTTGAATCTAAAACTGTATCTCTGTGCTAATGTGGTATGACAACTCGAACTGCTGTACGTACGTACGAAGTTTTACGTTGTGACTGACTGACCGACTGGAAGAACGTCATGAACGAACAGTTATATAGTTTGTTCTTTAATTTTAAATATCAAGAACTTTTAATTTACCGTAATAATTTAATAAATTATGGTTTCTGTTGTATAATTCTTGTATGTCTATCGACATAATGGAATATTGGTAGTATTTAATCAGCATTTAATAAGACACAAACTATCATATAAACCTAACCATCCTTTTTTCATTGGTAAACAAACCCTGATGTCTAGCATTTTTAAGCATAGAATAGGATATCTTTCACTAAGGATTTCATTACAATCACCTGAAGCCATCTACGCCTGTCTTTTATCCTCACGCCACCGTAGACCATCCCAACTTGCCGGATGGGGAAAAGCAAATAAAATGAAAGGTATGGATCAAAATGAAATCCTCACTGAGAATTATACTTTTATTATGCTGTGCTCATCCATTAAATCGACGGAAAAGTCCTAGAAAACACTTGATATTGAACATATTGAACACTTAACAGGGATCCTCTGTTAATACACAGACACGTATCCTATCTCAAATCTTATATGTTACATCTTTGATCAGTCTCCCAATAATATACAGGTGAGGATTTTTCTCTATCTGGACTAAGGCCTTGACACGACAGGTTAACCAGTTCAACCTTGAGGCTAGTAATGCCTGAGTCTAAATTATGACTGAGTGGCCTTGTGGCAGAGACGAAAAGTATTCTATCACTTGATCGGTTGACAAGTGTGAGAGTGAGAACACCATTCAACTGAAACCTTACTCGATTTATTCTTGATTCTGATTTATGTTAAAAAGACGTGAAAAAGATGACCAACACGACCACAACGCACAAACAATCAGAAAAACACAATTATGTTCACACTAATCATTGGGGTAGAAAGGTGAGGTACAATTGGTTACTTTTAAATTACAATAATTTTGTCTTGAAAAAGGTTGTGACAATGAATCATGGATCAAATAAAAGCGTTCAGAAGGATGATGAAAATTCCACAACCAAACCATCCACCTCAGAGAACAAAACTCCATCAAAATCACCCACTTGAGCTACAAATCTTCTCCACCATTATATTAAGTTCTTTGTGATAGAGCCGTAATGACAATGAACTAGTTTTACAAACTTTCTCTAATCCGATTATTTATTAGTTCACCCGTATTTCTAGTGGAACCGATGGCATTCTGTTTACCAACTGACATATCGACCAGTGAACAAGCAATACTTGTTTACCCTCAAGCTTCTTTTAACCCAGTGACCAATCAGAAGGCGAAAGTAAAAAGAAGATCAAATCTCTTTTGTACTCAGTTCAATCATGACTCAAAACTCATACAATAATATACTGGAGATGTTTGACCACACAGGAATATAATTACTAAATTATAATGTGTACATGAATTCGTCATAAGTGATAGAAGACCGGAATAGTTAATTAATGACAAATCTGGAGCGATGAGACATAGGACAACGATTTATAACTCAAATGAAAGCTTAGAAATAAGAGAATACAAAAATACAATAGTCTAAGGGTCTACCAATTACACAATAAAAATATAAATAATGATCTTTTGTATGGTAATCTCTAAAGTTATGCATTGACACTATTCACTCCATTATATCACTTATAACAATAGTAAATATAGGGTTTTCACTAAGAATACGTGATTTATTTTGAAAGTTGTGTATTGGTCACAGATTTATCTCAGATGGGGTATTATTCAGAACTAGGATGCATTGTATAACTTTTACATCCCAGCATTGGGTTCCCCAGAGGTTTCGATAAGACTATGATTTATGGAGGAACCAATCAGATATATGATAAAGAGTTTTGAATATCGGAGCGAAATTCATTCACACATTTGGCTAAATAGCGTTTTGGCATTATAGCTGATGTCAGTTTGTAATGAAAACCATAAATCTAATTTTCAGCTCTATCGTCAACTGTTAATCATAATCTTTGTTCTTCACACAGGTTTAAAACCTTCATTTAGTCCTAGTTAGTATGTAGACATTCCCAGGGTCACTTCATCATCTCTCAAAGGTTGTCCATAAATTATGGTTTCACCGCTGTTTCCATTAATGACCAAAGAAGAGACGGAATTCAGAACTTTCAGGTCTAGTTATATGAACGAAGCCACTAGGACGCTGAGCTGGCATCCCATTATACACATTCTCAACCTTAATATTTGGCATCGTACAACGAGTAACTAATCCCACTGATAATGAGCTTTTCATTACGGACATACATAAACAATCCCAGTAACAACTTATACTAGGATCTTTGCGAAATCATCTCAACTTAAGTTTTTGATGCTACCCCCCCAGTAACTAAGGTCAATCTGTGATAGATACAATTTTAAAGTATAAAAGAAATCTGGAAATTGTTTTAGTATAATATATTCAAAATGAATCAATTAAAACGGGTATGTAATTTTGGGAATCCAAAATTTTATTTTAATGAGTTACTACCGGAAATTAAATCATACTCAACTTTATTATTATTATTTTCATTTTATTAATTATTATTCATTTAATTATGGTTAATATTATTGATTGTTTACAAATAAATTAATATATTTGTGATATCCCAACGCGATCACTGATCAGAATAATTATACACGTGATGTGAATGTGTACATGAATACTGCGAATGGTCCACCAGGGTTCTTGGTACCTGTGTGATTGCTCCACAGCATTGAGCTGTAGCGTTGAAGCCTAATATAGTGTCTGATTTTCCTATGGGGTGGGATTGAGCTGTACTGCTTACGTTGCTGCGTGAAGGTCTGGATGGTGTCTGGTTCTCTTGAAAACCAGTGCAAGATTACCCTGGCCCATAAGGGTATATTATATAACTGTGAACAAACTAGTTGATCCTGCCAGTAGTCATATGTTTGTCTCAGAGATTAATCCATGTATGTCTAAGTACATACTTTAAAACGGTGAAACCACGAATGGCTTATTGGGATATTACAAATATATTAATTTATTTATAACAATCTACCCAATGCTCAATTGATTCAAAATTATAAAAACTTGGTAACTGATTAAGCAAAGATGGATAGAAGCTTGTAATGGAATCCAGGACGCGCGTCTCATCCAATTTGAGACTCGTCAGCCAGATGTACCTACATCTCAGAGCTGATGTTCACTCTGGGACTCGAACCCGGTACCCTCCGCTTCAAACGTCATCGCGTTATCCACTCGGCTACTGAGTCCTGATAGTTACTTGCTAGTACAATGCCAATTAGAAACTGACCAGTTGCAGTCCTAACACATCAATGGGAAGATTCAAACAAACAATACTAAATGAATTTGGTAACTGATTGTTTACATTTTAAAAACTAAAACTAAACTACTTATTTTGTTTTATTATTATTATAATACTGTTTAGATCGGATCCAAAATTGTTTAAAGATGATGTAGATATTAAATTTAGTCATACATTGAATTCATGTAAAGTACCACAGGTAATTAAAATTATGCCATTTTAATATTTTCTTTCGTTCGTTGAATCATACTGAGTTAATTTATTGGTTGACATAATTTCTTTGATGTTCTAGAATTTGTTCTGAGACTAGAAATTGTAGATAACCTTTGAATTATGTCAAAGTGATTTTGAGAAAACTAACGTACCAACTAAGGTTCTGATGTAGGCTATACATTAGTGTAAGGAATAAACATTAGTATTTAGTTAGATGTCAGGGTTTTCATCACGAATCGACATTGGTCCATATGTCAAAATGCTATTTTCATAGTTGAAATCATGAGTCAATTGAAGCTAGACCACCATGGAAAACCTGGAAGCACTGAACGGCCGTTTCGTCCTATTATAGGACTCCTATTCGATTATGTAGATGGATGTATTTCATGCCAAAATCCAAGACCACCTTGAATCCCATAAATTGTGGTCTAGGCGACTTTATTCATTTTTATGATGTACTACTTTATTTTATTTAGTAGTTGAGATTGTTTTGGAATTTTTTTAGAGGCTGTGACTGGTATTAAGAATAATTAGTTCCTTTTTTAAATATCTTTTCATTGAGGAAAGAAGAGGAGGAGATGATCTAGAAACTATGTTGCATTTGGGTAACACACTTTAAGTAAATATAGTATCTTTACAATAAACCATTAATCCCAACTATTGATAATTGTATTTGAGGTTTATCTGTTACTTACTTGATAGAAACTCTTTGACATAACACATTGACGACTTCAAACGAAATCGAACCTAGGTATTATGGCTTGAGCCACCTAGTCAGCATCATATGTTGACTCGTCAATCAAAAAATCCTAATACTAATTTGGCCAACTTCGCATCTACTTCTTCCTCAATAACCTAGTATCCCTAAATTGACAAATTACACGCTTGATCAACACTATTGATCCTCAGACGAAAGCCAAGTTCCTATTGGTCAGTTGTTTGTAAACCCCTCTCTACACCAATTAGCCTCTACCTTTATTATATTTCCAATAGTCATGGTGTATACACAGAAACACTAGATCGCATTATATTATAAAATGAAAAATCACAAATATACATAGACGAGCCAAAAGTGGCTGTGAATAACTGATTGGCAATGAGTAGTATAACTGTAGTCAACGTATTAACCGGATGCTTATCACAATTTGGATATATATTCTTAATAAATTAGTTATTCAGTAATTATATAACTAGATAACAACAATAAATCAGCAAACCGGTCCCAACTTTTAGTGTTCCTTGCATTATAACACTAGTGCATCACTTACAAACTACTGATTCCGGATTCAGTTGTCAATATTTTCAACTGTAGTCAAGTTTTAGGGATTGTCCACTCAGTCGGATCAATGATCTGTTGAATCCTTATATACAGAGTTCGATTTATGCCTATGAGATCGTTAGCCTTTGTTTAACCAAAGTGCTCACTAAGTGTGTTGATGCCTATTGGCCTATTCAGATAAATTCTTTCTCAAACTACTAACTCAAAACATGGGTTCTCATTGGAACTGAGGATTGGATCTCTGATGGTAAAGTAGATACTCACTTCTTAGTAGTCCCATATTAGAATGAAAGAGCTGTTTAGTACTTCCTTGTTTTCAATGGTTGTCTAGCTAAAATCAGTCCATAATATAGACTTAATGATTTTATACTATTTATGATAATTTATTGTTTTAAGTCTTTTTCCTGTTAAATAATTTCTTATCTTTTCTTTAATGTCAGATTCGTTATGCAACAGTTAGTCGTTTACTTGATCGATTAACTGATGCCAGATTCTTATCAATAGACTTTTTGAATACTTTTCTACTTACCTACCGTGTATTTACCACTGGTCTGTCGGTGATATGGGCATTAAATCAAGTTCTAGCAAATCCGGATGTAGAAAATGGTGGCAATACACCACATTCTAATCAAAATCAATCATTTACATAGTAAGTGTTTACTACTTCTTCTCGTTTTCGCCATGCGACTCTTAAAAACTTGTTACGAGATATTATTCTTAAATAACTTGGGGGTAATTCTGAATTATGAAACAATTAAGAGATTCTCCGAGTATTCTTTAGTATCTACATGGACTACAAAGACTTGGAACCTAATAAAAATGCCCTTTAGCGAATGTAATTTTCCCGACTGCAGAGAGAATTCTGAAAAGTCAAAGGTAAGCTAGAGCAAGTCTGTTTATGCAGTAACAACTATAACTTGGGTACACCACAAATGCAACAAACTACAAAGAAAAAGTAAGTGATCAGATAACAGCAAAGGTTAGTGGGGTAATATGAAATTCAAAAAGCTATCGAGGTCTTCCTTTGACCTCAAACTATTATTTTTCCATGAAATAGAAGAAAAGGAGGAAATTTAAGATTTCCCATCAGATATACAGCATTTTAGGTGAAAATTCAAACAGGGAGCTTCGATTCTATCAAAACTGGAGATTTATTGAGTGATTATGAACATGAAATGTAGGTCCAGGTGTTTCCAATCATTAATTTTAACGAGATTATAAATTTTCAAGATTTTCACATCACTACTATTTTAGAGACTCCTTCAAAGCACTATGTGATCACTATTATGACTAGTACTAGGCACGAATGGTAAATTGCTTAATGAGCTAGTGAATCTTTATTGATTGAGGTGGTTGGGAAAAGTATTACGTATGCCTAATGGTTGCCTACCTGAACGTGCAATGTTCATTGATGTAGTAGTAGGCTGAAAAATGTAGGGGTGACCAAAGGAAAATGTAGTCATTGGTTGATGAATGAAGTCATATTTGTGGATGCAGACTACTCATATGATGTTCTTATGATTATCGTAACCACCGGTTAGAAACATTAGCTCAGAATCGCTTTCAGTGGCACAAATACATTCATTCTTTCCTGTCGAATTACATTGTCTATGAGTGATTATTTCTACTATTATTGACATGTTTAGTACTTGTGCTACTATACCATTTATCTTGACAATTTCATCCCACTGTGTTGATGTATTGTGACAACTTAACCTGATGTATATATGCACCAAATCCCACATTGTCTATAGCTAAGTGACTGTTCAGTCATTTTATACTCTGCATTCACTTATCGCGGCTTCTCTCAAATAAATTCAATGCTTTAAGATTGAGAATAAAATTTTTATTCAATATCATTGGTATCAAATGATTAGTTTCACCTTAATTAGCATGTTTAGATGAAAGACAACGTATTAGAAAATGTATGCAAAGGTTTGAATAAATTCTTCTGGTTAGCGTTTTTTTAGCGAGTTGGTTTTCTATGAGATGGAATCGCTAATCACATGCCCAACCCTCCTCCTTTACCCGGGCTTGGGACCGGCAGTAGACCCCGGAGGAGCTACAGGCGAAGAAGAGGAAGATCAAAGAACACATTACGCCGAGAAATAGAGACAGACATGAGAAGAATGAACAAAAACTGGATAGAACTAAAAAAAGAAGGCTCAGGACAGAGTGGGTTGAAGAATGCTGGTTGGCAAGCTATGCTCCATTGGGAGTAACAGATTCGGAAAACTTTCTAAAAAACACAGAAATATTAACATTAATTTCGATCAATCGACTCTGTTGTTAAGTACTTCGACAAATCCGGGAATAGATTTATTTATGTCCTAACTTAGGCTGATCATTTTACAATGCATCAATTATTATAGATTATAGAGTTTGTTTTCTAATGAGTTCCTCTGTTCATTTGTTGATTATACAATATATATGCTAAATAACAACAATGTGATGCATTCTTTGTCCTTTGTTTTAAATCTATCTTAAGCTCTCATTTTGAAAATCTTGAACAACGTGATCGATTGTATACAGCTAGACCATCAGAAGTTTCACTAACTATAAATCGTTTACCAGTTTTAGAAGAATCTGCACATAGTATCACTGATGATATATCATCAAGTCTAAATTCTATATCACAAACAGGAGATCGATTAGAAACGAATAATAGTAGTATGATAAATAGTATATCTAATGAACTTATGACAACTTTATCATTGAATAAAGAAGATTCATCAATAAACACTGAAACTCCTCTGAATTCATTTATATTACCAACAACAGTGAATGGCACAAATAATAATGTATCAATAAAATTGCCAAAAAAGATAATTCCACGTCCATTATCTACCTCAGAAACAGTAAAATATTGTTCACCTTCTATAACATCAAATCAAGATTATAATACCCCGAATGTAATGAGTCAATCAGTAATTAATGAAAGTCATAGTTTATCATCATCACCATTATCATATAATAAACAATCTAATAAACAGATTATGAGTAGAAGTTTTCAATCATCTACAATTGTTACAATTCCAATTCAGACAACATCTACAACAATGTTAATTCCTCGTTCACCTGTATATAGTAAATTTGTTGATTTAAGAGATGATCCACCGTTGGAATTACCTATTCTACCAGATTTGAAAAAAGTGAGTTATGCTGATTGTTTTTTTTACTGAATAAAGTGAGTTGATCACTTATATTTAAAGTTCAATCAACCGAGGGTAGATCAGTAGGTGACAAGATCTTGGTGAGGATTCAAAAAAAACTCTCTTGACATTTACCAACTTATGTCAGTTGTAGCTTAAAAAAGATATCAATCTGCCAATTAAGAGGCGAGTATGCTGCATAGAGATTTAATCTGTATTACTGAATGGTAGTGAAGCGTGGCCTATAAAAGTAGATGTAATTAGACTAGAAGTATTTAAATTATAGTTCTTGTAAATCAACTCTTTCAATTCATTTATTATTGAATCAGATGTATTTATTCTGTCTCCATCAGTTTGGAACCGCTGTGTTAGTTTTATACGTGTAGAGGTAGCTGACATTTTAATTTTATTTATTGAAACACATAAATATTGGTACAAAAGGGCACCAGATATATATGCGCTACACAAATCTCATTTGATTTGTGTTAGATCTGTGATACTGCTAGGATGCACAAACAGAAGCAGGTGGTTTACTTAGGGGGCCACTCCTGGAGCATTTGACCTAAAGATCTGATTCACAAGGCAGTGGAGCATCGTGAGGAGATGCAGTCCCATGGTAGCCGGTGACCAGCGATTGGTTCATACACCATTTGTTCCCTTAGGATACTGGAGCCCATGTACACCATTGGTTTGGAATCAGGGTTTTCCAACTCTGCCAGGTGAACTTTCCGTGTCCACCAACCTGGTTAAAGCGCCAGACATTCGCTTTTCCTTCTCTCAATTTCGTAAACAACACACCCTTTGAGAGAAGGCAGTTAGTAGGACTTCCATGTCAGAGGCTATATACACGTGACCATGTGAGAAAATTTCGAGAGGGAGAGTGGACTCTCCCCACTCTCTGCCGTACCAAGGGATTTGAGAAAAACTTCTTAAACTAACTGGTCATAAGGCGAATGAACAGTCCAGGAATTGTTTAACTTTATTGAAGCTCGAAAAATAAAGAATAATAGTGTCTAAACACTTGTATATAATTAAGTTGTCCATCTAAATTGGAACTAAATATAATTTATGATCTATGAATAATTTACATGATGAGTTGTTTTTCAGGATTTTTTGACTCAGTAGCATACAGGATAGATACCATTTTTACCATTGATAATCACGTTATATAGCGAATGAATCAATAATCAAAATATGGATCAATGGATTCTAGCTCATCTGAAACCTGCAGTTCCAGTGTTCGAGCTCGTATAAACCCATAGTTGTTCAGCAATAAGAAATCTCTAACCTACCTTAGTTTTTAACTATTTCTTTGGATGCAATCAATTTGTAACGTAAACTAAAATGAAGTTAAAATATTCATTTTCTGTCTGAAACATTTAAAAGAAAGATTGGTTCAACGAAGAGCTCTCTTTTGAGAGAATTCATTTTCAAAGCTGTACAATCAGTCAGTCACTCAGTTACAATGTAGAACTTCGTACGTACGTACATCATTTCGAGTTGCCATATCACATTAGCACAGAGATTCAGTTGTCGATTCAAATCTCATAATGGTAGAAGTAGTAGGAGTATAAGCAGTAATTGGAAAGATTAGGGTTTGAAGATATTATTAAAGGAGTATAATCCAATGAAAAAAGATGGAGACATGAAGAATTCAGAAGATTAGAATTTGGCAGAACACAAAGAGTGGATGCCTTTTCGCCATTGCAAACGATGATAATAATTACGATATTTACAATAATAGTGTTAATAAACTTCTGTTAAACATGGTAACAATGAGGTAGAATGAATAAAGGTATTGGAAACTTTTTTTAGTCAGGTTAGCTAATATTAGTTTTATTGTTTAGGACTTGAATCTTCATCATGAAGATAAATAGGGAAATTATAATCGCAGATGGATGGCTCAGCATGATAAGATAAAATGTTGTAATTGTGATAAATTATAATTAGGAGGATCATAGGGAACATAGATAAACCGGTTGGTGGGGGTAGAAGGTCTATGGAGAAGATGGAAGGGGTAGCAGATGACTGTAAAGAAATAAAAGTATGGAGAAAGACGATCGTAAAATATGAGGTTGTACCAATTCCTTTCGGATACACAATCCTGGTTTTACCACATGTATGACTATTGCTTCGGCGATGTTAATAAGATACAATATAACTGCCTTTGGCAGCTATCAACTTACCTTGCTGATGACCTTGAACTCAGAGTCCGCCTTGATTAAGTAATCTATGTTCTCAAAGTGTTCGATTATTGAACTTTTTTATTTAGCCATTCCCGCCTTCTTTTAGTCATGCAGGGTTGTTTTCTTGAATTCTTTCGGATCAAGTAAGCATCAAGAGACCTGGTAGATAACTATGTTTATTCTAGTTCACTGTTACCATGTTTAAAAGAAGCTTATTATCACTGTTATTGTAAATATAATTATTATCATCCTGAAAAATAAATATAAATATTTGTGATCGTTTGCAATGGCGAAAAGGCATCCACCCTTTGTGTTCTGCCAAATTCCAATCTTCTGAATTCTTCATGTCTCCATCTTTTTCTCTTTCCATATTTATTTCACTGGATTATACTCCTTCAATAACAACTTCAAACCCTAATCTTTCCAATTACTGCTTATACTCCTACTACTTCTACCATTATGAGATTTGAATCGACAACTGAATCTCTGTGCTAATGTGATATGGCAACTCGAAATGATGTACGTACGTACGAAGTTCTACATTGTAACTGAGTGACTGATTGATTGCATAGCTTTGAAAATGAATTCATCGAAAAGAGACCTCTTCACTAGATCAATTTTTCTCATTTTATATCTCAATGCGTATATTCCGTTTAATGAAACATTTTTTTGTTTCCTAAAATACTACTTGATCAGACGGAGAGAAAACAAAAACAAACTGAATTCAAACAAAAGGTAGACAATGTCATCTCACCTAATTCATCTTCTTTAACTGATCAAAAAGAATTCGTGAATACCATAAAAGAGCATACACGTTTAGCTCCATTAGCATCATGTGAAGTAGTACCTGATGAATCTGAGTTAACAAATTTAAAACAAGAATTATTCAATAACAAACAACTATCTATATCTACAAGTAACAATGTCAATAATACCAATAATAATGACAATAAATCTGAACCCGATCCTAGTGAAAATAATTCACTCAATCCTAATTCACATAGTATAACATGTAATCATTTAGACAATCAATTGGATCAATGTAAAAGTTTGTTAAATCAAGAAAAACAATTGAAACCGGATTATGATGTAATGACAAAACAAGAAGAAATCAAAACAAGCGAACGATATAAGCATAATTTATCAGCAGACATATCAAAATCAGATGTGGCCATATCAATTTCATGTGAAAATCAGGTAAAATTAAGATATATTGTTTTTTTTACCTGAGTACTGTTAAAGGTATGAGGGTGGTTATCCCTTCCCTGTTGCCCACACCATGGAAAGGTTCTTCTAGAGGTACCGGAAAAAGAAATAGGGTTAGAGTTGACCTTAGTGACCTGAGGGCATGACCGCAGTGCCCAAGGAACAACTGCTTGAAACCGGTCACACACGACCATTTTGTGGGTGATTTTTGTGTTAGCTTCGTACTTGCTCAGACCCTATCCACGGAGACGGATATCCGTTGGATAAGGCGGAGTGTACACTTTTAGGGTCGACCTTTTCTAACCCCACCCTTCCCTTATGGGAAGGAAACACCTTACTGCCATCACACCTCTGTACAACCAGCAATCTGACTTCGCCTTAGGACCTTGGCTTTGCCGCTTTTAGTCTTATCGCCCACCAACCGATCTACCTGACATGGTTAGACCTTGAGGAACGATTGTTCCAGCCAGTATAGCTCGATTGATTCATCAGGACAGGCAAGCCCGACCAACACGTCTAGGTAGCAGCAAAACTTCTAGTCAACGCTGACTGGATAAAATGCTTCTTAGTGTTTCCTGAGCCTTTCTTGTCTTTTGCGAGAAGTTTTATGGATCACCCCAACACAGCTATGACCCTGCATCTGGGGTTTGAAATCAGGGCTTTCGATCTCACATGCCAACGCATTCTGTAGCGCTCCTTTATTTATGGATTAACCATATAATCATTCCAAAGAGAACATTGTGAAGAATATGAAAACAGAAAGGTAAAAACGGAAGGTTAATCCCATAGGTTGAGTAATGCTTCAAAAAATTGACTATCTGACTAAAGCGTAGATACGAAGTAATGAAGAATATCACTGAGGGAAAAAACTTGCCAGATGAAGTTTTAAAAGTAACATCATCTAGGTGAAGCAAGATAAGTGATTATGCATATTTAGATGAACAAATATGGTTTCATTTCCTTTTCTAGCAATAATTTTAATAAAGCGTAGTAAATTTGGATTCACTCGCTTACTGATTGGCTTGAGGGATTTTGAAACGTTGACATCATGTTTATTGTCGATAAACAACTAGCTATTGGACTGCTTAAAAAAGATGTTGATAGATTCTCAGGTGGTTGGACGTAGTTAGGAGAATATCCTAAAACTAAATTTTGTGCTACTGAACACTAGTCTAAAATACGAAGCTTGGTGGCGCAGAATTATAGGAATGACGAGGTGAAAACTAAACAATCGGTCTGCAAATTTTAGCACAAAGTAATTTTTTTTAATTTGTAGGAAGTTATTATTCAATGATTGACATCATTTCAAAAGTTGGAAGAACTCCTAGTTTAAGACGTCTCGGAAGCCTTCGCCTGAAACACCAACAAAAATAGCCGATGATGAACCTCCAAACATTGTTATGAGCATGATAACTTTATTTAAAGAAGATTTGTAGCTCATGTGAATGATTTTAGCAGAGTTTGGTTCTCTAAGCTGGATGGATGATAGGACCAAGGATCAGATCAAAGGGAGATGTAATCGAAATAAAGAGGTAAACAATGATAGGTTAAAGGTCAACAATAATAATCAAGATCAAGGTCAAAAGGACGAGTTGTGAGTCATATGTGGGGAAATTCGAACACTTTGCTTCTACCTGAAGTTTGTGCTGCTGATGTTGTTTAGAAGAATAATGAAAGCTCCACGATCAAATCATTCAGTTCAGAGAACAAAACTCCACCAAAGTAGAACTTTAGATAATACATAGATTGCATTTAATTTATTTATCCAATAACCTTTGAAGATAGAATAATAATAATAATTAGAGGTGGATGATGTCTGGAAGGTGAATCCAGGATGTGTGTTTCGCCATCGTCACTTGTCAGTTGGATGTACTTTCATCTCAGATTTGATGTTCCCTCTGAGACTCAAACCTAGTCCCGTTCGCTTCAAACGCCAAACAGCAAATACGAGGAAACGCGCATCTTGGATTCAATTACTTACCGCCACCAATCTCTGTTTATAATGCTTGTGACTTAACAGCAATATCGTGACAATCTGTACGGGATGCACATATCCCAAGCAGGGGATGATCAATTACAGTCTTGTCTCCTTTTAGGTAGTATTTCTAGACTCACATGTAAGAATAATAAGCCCGACTATCTACAGTTATTGACAATCTATTTAAAAATGTATATTACTTACTAGTGATATCCTCAAAAACAACATACACTAAAATGAATACAATAATAAAACTTTAATTTACTTACAGATGAGTTTTGTAAGAAAATGTCACTGATATCGTATCAGTAGTCAGTGTTGGTTTTGGATCTATCTATTCGAAAACGTTTTTGACCATTCAATTACTGAATCAGTTTTTTAAAACTTTATCTTCAGATTCATATTCAAAGTGTAGAAGTTTAAAATTTTAGGAATTAGTAAATCATCCATACGTTTCATGCTCGGTCATATCAAATCTTTCTATGACTGAGCACAGATTCAGTGTCTGTTGAGTAGTAATATTGTAGTGTGTGTTGCTAATGTCGATAGATATAAGTAGTATGTGTCACCAATCGGAAGTGGAATGTCTGGAGGTAGAAGGTTGAGAAAATCAAAGAGAACAGAACGAGAACAGAGAGTGATTGGTATGGGAAAGAAGTAATAATCGAGTCTGAGATAACCGATTGAAATTTTGCAAACGAAGTATTTTCTGTTTGGTTCTCAGATTATACTAAGATATTCTGTAAATTTGTAGTCGAATACATTAGTTTGTCCCCATTTGTGTTCTCGTTCACTACAGTATTGGTATTAGCAGTACCAGTATTCGTGTAAAGAGATCTTCTAAATTATGTTATTCTCTGATCATGTAATCTACATTATTATGATAAATAGATTGACTATCGACTATTTGGATCATTAAATGTCTACTTTGAATATGAATTTTACGTTTCATGCCTATTTTTCTGTTTTAAAGCCAACTGAACATTTCAAATATCCACCAACTGAAGAGATTGTTGCTAAGGATGTTACAAAGACAAATGAGAAAAGTTCAGATCATCTAAGTATGTCAACTAGTCAACAACGGTCGAATTTTCTTCATTGGCCATCCAATAATCATATTCATAGCAGTAATAATAATCATAATAGTCACTATTCCAAACTGTCCAAATCCCCATCATCACTTCATTATTCAAATGATAATAATCGATTATTAGAAAGTTATTTAAATCAAACTATTGGATCATCATTACTATCAACAGAAATCAATACAGATCGGATACAATCAAGAAAAAGTTTTGATAAAATTCCTGAAGGTAAAGATTAGTATATTAGTGATCATAATAAATTGTAATTTATTATTCTATGCATGATTTCTCAGTTACATTATTGATGACATTCGATAAAAGTAAAACATAAGGCTGAATGGCGAGACTATAATTTATGGACGAGCCAATCAGAAGCGTTTGAGGGGTTTCAAGGTCACGGCGCCAATTTCAGTACCTGATGCTCATGTACGATTGGTTCACAGAGAATTTTAGAGAAGATGTGACAATTAAGCGACTACAACTCATAAAACTACTAAGAAGTTCCTATATTTGTAATTGCGGGAATTAAATGACTCGTAGACCTTGTGCAGACTACCGTGATGTTGTCCTTCGATGTAATATATGTTGAAGGAAGACGTTTGCTAGAATAAGAACCTTTATCGCTCGATCCAGATTAAGACTAAGGCATATTATAATAATTGCCGCAAACTATATCATAAAAGCATCAGTAACACCGGTTGCAATGATCACAGATGTTGCTGAAGCATCGGCTGTTCAGTGGTATGAGTATTGTAGGGACATATCCATAATAAAAATGATAAACTTACACAACCGTAGTGCACACAAACAATAATGAAACTATGTGGTCGAGGCTGAGAGGGTTTTTATGACCTTATCATGGTTCCAGAGACCAACTATTGAGTCATATGGATGGTTTCCTCTACCTTATGCATTACGATTTCGGAACTCTTTGAATCTTTTTCTAACCTTGACAAGTTTTTGGACCATGAAAAGGAAGTGTCTCCACTCTAATTCTTTGGTTTTGTTATAATACATTTTACTCTATACTAACTTTCCTTTCCTTTCTCAAAGTCATTTAAGATTCGTTCGCAGGTCGTTCATAAATTATAGTCACGCCTTAAGATGAGTAGTAAAAATACCTTTGTATCTACATCATTCCAAGATCATAATTGTAAATCCTCAATCCTCCAATAAATTTCAACCTCATGGCATCCATATTACTAATTAAATAATCCTAACAACAACCAAGACAAATATAGGCAGTCCTAGAAACTCATTCAACTTCTTATATGGATACAAGAAGATGGATAATTTATATCCATATTGCAGAATTTATACATCCTTGTTCTTTCATTTTACATGACGATCAACTTGTAGAATACTTTAACAGATATGTTATGAAATACTAGTGTTTTCTTTTCCATGAACTATCCATTTACAGAAGGTAATTTCTGATTGATTATGAAGTGACTAAAAATTGATCAGGATTGACATAATTTCGTTCTCATATTAGACTCTTGTTAGATGAGTGAAGTGAAGTCATAACAAAAAAATAAGGAACTTATTATACAATAATGTGAATCGTGATGACATTATTGTTTTGTGGTGAAACATACCTGATCAAGATGAGCTCAGTGGTCTATCGGTTAAATGCTCTGGCGCGAGACTGGGTTCGAATCTCTCGAGGCGGTATCATGGATTCGCACTGCTGAGGAGTCCAACAATAGGACGAAACGGCCATCCGGTGCTTCCAGGTTTTCCATGGTGGTCTATCTTCAATTGACTCATGATCTCAACTATATAAAATTATTAAAATCTCCACAAAATCCCTCCTGTACTCAAAGTGTTGATTACGTGGAAAATGACATGTACATTTGAAGATTATCTTAAGCAAAATTTGAAAGTCGACAGTTTACGATAGTCTTACTACCAAATTATTCTCATTTTATTTTTCATTTAGATAATATACAACAACAAGTACCATTAGAAAGTCAAAAACAATCAAAAGATACTACTGAATTACATCATAATAGTACTTCAAACATACAAACATGTAATAAACAATCTACAGTAATACTGAAATCTTCTTCATTATCAATCAATAATAATATTAATAATAATAATACAACCAAATACTATCCAGTTGCTGACAGTTTAGATTTAGCTACACGTTTGACTGTTTTAAAAAAATCACCAAAATCATTTACTGCATGTCAATCATTAGCTAAACATACAATGATTGCAGCATTGAATTGCTCCGGAGCTTTTGCTCATTTAAAAACAACACCAATAACAACAACAACAACACAATATCAAACTCAACAGCTATCAAATGATAATAATACTACTCAATTGAAATATTTAGATAATGATATAGAATATAAAAATATTATCATCCGATCATCTCCATCAAGTCCTAAAAAGTATTCCACAGAGATTTCTTCAGATATCAAAGTAAGTGTTGTTGTTTGTCTTTTGTTGTTGCCCTATATTGATTAGGTAAATTTCAGTTCAATCATTGGATTAACCACAGTTTCTCACAATTGATTGATCACTGGATGGTGATCAATTTCATGCGTATCGAGTCCTTCTTAGTGTTGATCGAATGCTATCGATCAAGTTGCAACCACAATTTATATACTAAATACTTATCTAATTTTTGATGAAGTTTTGTTCTTTGAGCTGTATGGTTCGGTCGTGGAGCTTTCATCAACCTTCTGAATGACATCATTAGCGCAAAGTTTGTGTAGAGAATAAAACTTCATCAAAATAATCCACCTGAGCTACAAATCATATGAGCGTAGTACGCTTCTCGTTGTTCGAAAATGGGAGAATTTTGCGAAAAGGCAAGCTTCCACTGGAGAACAATTATATTTTCTCCACTTATTTAATAGGCGATTTATTTAACAGGGGAAATGATAAGTTATCATTTGTGTAAATGTGAGTAATAGACATTACTGCATTATGTATACATTTTGATAGATCAGGATTTTTAAATGTATGCCTCTCATATAACTTTGCTATGAGGCTATTCAGTCGATGTCTGATTGAGTAACTGACCAAACATGAACTGTAAGAGGAGGATGTGTAAACGTTTGCAAAACCTGTCTATAAATGATTTGACAATAATAATAAGATGTATGCTCAGACTGATGGTAAGACTACAATTTATAGACGAACCAATCAGATATAAGATAATAAATCTTGGATTTTGGAGCGAAATTCATTCATACATTTGGCTAAATAGCGTTTCGGCATTATAACTGATGTCAGTTCGTGATGAAAACCATAAACCTAATTCCTAAACGTAACAATCAACTATGAATCATAATTCTGATTCCTTACACTGGTTTATAACCTTCATTTAGTTCTAGTTAGTAGGCGGACATTCCCAAGGTCACTTTAATGTCGCTCAAAGGTTGTCCATAATCTAAAGTTTCACCAGAGTGATTTGATTTAGTGTGAATAGTTCTTTGATGTTAAGATGAAAAAAACAGACCATAAAAAATTTTTTAAAAATTTCACAAGCCTCGTAAAAACTTTGTGCAAAAATGAATTTTAGCATTCTGATTCAGAAAGGAAGACTTTTTATGTGATCAGTTCGTACTTGTATTTGGTTAGTAAGTGATTTAAAAACCTTATTTATCGCCTTCAGTTCGTTCGGAATTAAGAGCACAGTGTATTTGTTATCAACCATTTGCTTTTGTTTAATTGTGGGTTTTTGTGGAAATCAATTTATCAATGATAGTCAACAATGATCACAAACCTCTGTATAGATAATTATCATATACTTACTAATGACTAATTCGGAGAGAAAACTTTAGGATTCTTATGAAAAGCTGTGACCATTGGAGTTTAAAAATGTTGGATATAAGGCAGTTATTCGCTATAAACAATGAAAACTGTCGTGGAATATTTTGAATTGATTGAAATTTGACATACGTCGGTGGATTCTTGCTGATTGGTCTCAAGGTTATGAGTATTAAGTTCGATTCCTGGTGGAGTCATGAATTCTCACTTCTGGGAACTCTCATATTTAGATAAAATGTTTTTCGAGTTCTTTCTGAAATTCCAACAACTATTTTTTTTACAAAACATTTGATGTCTGAAATAAGTCATCCATCATTCCCCAAGATCTTCAGCTTAGATACTGTAACAGCTCCTGTGTTTTCCAGTATCATTGTATGATAAGATCAGTCAGTTCACTGGTAAAGTATACTTAAGTTAACCAATGATATCTTTCCATTGTTATTCTGACTCTTAATCATAATATATCATACTAATAGAATGCAAAACAATGTGTGAATATTCGTGGTGCCTCTGAAGAAAGCGAGAACATCGATATGGATTCATTCAAAACTGTCAAAAATGTTTCTGCGAAATCCGCCGGTGTTTTAGAAGCTTCAACAAATGCTAAACAATCAATTCAAAACCAATACAAACAGGCTGGAATAGTCAATTTGAATCAAACAACAAATGAACCGGTGGGTCGATATTTTGATTTGTTTATTCATCACTACTTTAGTGTTTAATAATTCATTAGATTATAAGTATTATGAATGTATTTTCTTAATACAGAATGATGGACATTTAATTAGGAAAGTAGTTTAGGTAATGTTGTTACATATTGTCATTATTTAGCTACTGGCTTGTAGTAGTGACCGAGTTTGAATGTTATGATGATCCAATCTAGCTGTATTGTCTAGAACACTTAATCTTCTAAGTGCTATCGTGACAGCCAGGTTCATTTCAAGGCAATAACACTAAGAGCAACAAACTTAAGGTCTGAGGGAAAGGTAGTACTACCTAATGCATGGGAATGTGGTAACAGAAAGGTATTGTCCTTAGACATTCATCATTTGATTTCCAACAGAGAATGGAATGGATTCGAAATGGTAAGTACTAAAAATATTGCACATCACACGACAAACAGCAAGCGCTGTATAAACGGTCTAAAATACCACGTTTTTGTGACTACTGATAGAAAACTATAGCTACAGTCCTTAGAAATCTGGTTTCCCGGTCAGGATTTGACTCTATATCACTCATAGTTGATTAGCGGTATTACTGTAGTGAATGGGGACACAAGTGAGGATAACCTATTATATTTTTGTACGAAATTACAAAGTTACTTGGTAGAATGTAAAAACCATACTCAAATACATCATTTACAAAATCTTCATCAATTGTCTCAGACTTCATTGTTCCTTCATTTCCATACCAATTACTTTCTGTTCTCGTTCTTCCCTCTTCGATCTTCTCAACCTTCTGCTGCCAGGTATTCTATTCCTGATTGGCGTTATATAGTATATATGTGGACATAAGTAGCGCACACTACATTACTAGTGTGCTATTCAGTCAAAGACTGAGATTTTTACACTGAATGGTTATTAAATACTAAGCACTGACATGGAATTCAATCAGGATTAAGTAATAAACAAAATGATATTGATGAAGTTTTGTTTCTGATCTGGATGCTTTGATCGTGGAACTTTCATCGTCCCTCTGAACGACATCATCAGCACAAACTCCAAGAGCGAACCATCAAGCTCAGAAAACAAAACTCCATCAAAATCATCCGCCTGAGCTACAAATCTTCTCCACCATCTCAAAATGATATTGGGTAATGTCAAACAATAGATAACGGTAAATGGAAGGTGTTTACACTGGCTAGATCATTTCTCATTTCAAATCTTGTTAGTATTTATAATATTGTAGATTTTGTTCTTCCAAAGTATACTGAGAAGAAAAGATTGGACATTAAAACTGTTACATACATGCCAAAGTATTTTTATATTATTATGAGAAAGAGTTTTGTGATCTGATATATTCATAGTTGAAAGCGTGAGTCAATTGAAGCTAGATCACCATCGAAAACCTGGAAGCACTGGACGGCCGTTTCGTCTTATTATGGGACTCCTCAGCAGTGCGCATCCACGATCCCGCACCCACGAGATTCGAACCCAGGACCTACCAGTCTCGAGCCGAAGCCCTTAACCGATAGACCACTTAGCCGTTATCCAGTGGTGTTCATGTCTAACTCCAACCAATCCACGAAGTTGAGCAACCGTTCACCAATTGTCTTCAGTGAGTTGATATCTCACAACAGACGTGGTTTGAACTCCAATGATCACTGCTTCTCACTAGAACTCCTGGATTTACCTCTCGAAGTCAGCCACTAGTGAACGTATGATTATTTTTATTATGAGAAGCGGTTGTATATGAAAATAATGGAAGATAAATTAAATGTAGAACGAAGAGAGGGATGATAATAATCATGAACAAAGTAAAACGTTGTCATATTACCCTGGAAACAAAAATAGATTAATTATTCCTAGGCCAGGTTCATATGTACTTATAAATCTGATATTTAAATAATGCACATATGAATTAGAATAAATCTGTATCTATAGGAATGAAACATGACCTTGGGAAACAGGAAGATAAGTAGGTAATAACAACCAATCCGAAATCAAGAAACAACATAGATAAGTACGAATTAGAAAACATATTACTGAGATTATGTCTACGGGAATGAAATTACAATTTATTGACAAATCTATAATCATATGCACACTAGTGACTGACTTCAAGAGATATTTCCTTGAGTTCTAGTGGGAAGCAGTGACCAGTGCAGTTCTACCAAGTCTATTGTGGAGATATCAACTCACTGAAGACAATTAGCGAACGGTTGCTCAGACATCGTGGATTGATTGAAGTTTAACATTAACACCGTTGGAAGCCAGCCCAGTGGTCTATCGGTTAGGTGTCTCGGGTTCGAATCTCGCGAGTGCTGGATCGTGGATGCTCACTGCTTAGGAATCTCACAATAGGACTAAACGGCCGTCCAGTGATCCGAGGTTTTCCCTGGTGGTCTATCTTCAATTGACACATGATTTCAACTATGAAGAAAAGACAGACAAATTCACATCTTAGTGTTGTGAATGAGAACACATGTAAGGACAATCAATGTATTTTTCATACAGAATTGCAGAATATTTTGGTAAAATATGAGAACCATATGCTGAATACTTTATTTGCCCATTTCCATCATTTGTCTTTCACATTCTGTATGATTCTTTAACTTCGTAATTCCTTTCTATTTTCCCTTCGATTCTCTTCAACTTGATCTACTTAACCTTATGCTGCCATGTTTTATCACTCCCAAATGGTGTTACATACTACTTAAGTCGATAGACATAAATAGCATACACTACACTAACACATATCAATACAAGCTTCTATTTCCCTGATAATCAAGCTGTTTTTAACTTATTCTCTATTGGTTCACATTAACGATAAAGTCTCATTTAATCAGACGTGAGTTCATGGTGAATTCCGAATCAAAATTAATTTTCTCCATGTTTCAATGTAATGACTATTGGAATTGAATTGTGTGGAAATACCCTTTTTTGTTTTCAGCGTCAAACTATTCGAAAGATCAAAGGAAAAGAAATGGATCATTTAGATGAAAATAAACCATCCTTAGAAACAATAAATTCATTATCATCAAGTAATATTCAACGAATTTCAGATATAATTTTAAAAGATAGAAATGATTCACTTATTCCACAACATTTAGGAATTAATGATTGTGCTAGAGGATCCGTAGTATCATGTAAGTTTATTCCCAACTCTGTAATACTTTTACTATGTGAAATCAAACGGATTGTGTTTTCATCGTTTAAATCATGAGTCAATTAAAGATAGACAACCTTCGAAAACGTGGAAGCACTGGATGGCCGTTTCGTCCTATTGTGGTACTTTTCAGCAGTGCGCATCCACGATCCCGCCTCGTGAGATTCAAACCCAGGACCTATCAGTCTCGTGCGTGAGCGCTTAACCACTAGATCACTGAGTCGGCCGGCATCCAACGGTGTTAATGTCTAACTCCAACCAATCCACGAAGTTTAAACAACCGTTCACCAGTATTTCCAGATTTTCCATGTTAGTCTAGCTTCAATTGACTCATGATTTCAACTATGAAAATACTGAAATCTCCGAAAAACCCCTTCCAATGGATTGTATTTAACAGTGTATGCCTTGTCCTATTTGGGACTCATCAACTGAATGCACCTGCATTCTAGTTTTAATGTTCACATTTGAACTCAAACCCATTACTATCAAGTTCAAATGCTACAAGGTTAAGCACCGAGTCCAAAAAGTCAGTTTCTTGCCAAACATTTATGATATTCATATCATTATTAGTTATTATTTGAACGATTTAGTTATTGATACTTAAAACTGAATAGCTCAGTGGTAACGTCTCTGACAGTGAAGCTGAGTGTCACGGGATCGAATCCGTCGGGGAGATTCAGTTTCCTCAAGATTACAGGTACACTGCACTGACGAGTACCAAATGAAACGAAACCCGGGTCTAGGGTTTCCTGTTGACTACCTCCAACCACAATTTAATATTTAGGACTGAATCTCTACCAGTCTTTAGTGAATAAGATTGATTTATTTAATTTATCTTCATCCCACAATAGAGATGATAAAACATTTTGCATCAAAAACCGATTAAAAATGTATATTAGGGACTTCAATTCAGTACTAACCGGCTGTTTGATAAACGTTGACCGAATTATATGGAATAATGTCTTCCAATTTTTTTCCTGCAGTATTGAAGTCTATAAAATTGTTATGACTTGACCTAGCCGTCGCCAATTTGTTATGTTTTTGACCTAGGCGGTAGCCAATTGTTATGACTTGATCAGGGTCGTCGCTGATTCGTTATGACCTTACGAATTTAACAAGGACGTAATTCGCGTAAATTATCCACCAATAGAATACGACTTCTGCGACCTTCACACTGTGACAATGACGTTCGATTAGTATTAGTAATCTAGCGTCCTTATTGGCCCTTATCCTCCTAACCCGTCCACTTGAGTCCAGAACACCAATAGCAGCTTCGGCAATACGAATCGTTTATTTCAAGCATACTTTGTTTATATATCAGACAGACAGGCCACATCATACCATAAAATAGAAAATAATATTTGTACAAATGAGGCCAAATGAGTCTGTAAACGTGGGAGACAATAATCAATAAAACTGAGTATAACATAGGGACAGTAAATCATATGGTAATAATCAATAGATCAAAATGAAGCTTACAATAAGATGAATATAGATATAGATAATCTAGTTACCGAATAGTTATACAATAAGAATGATAGTCCAATAGTAGGTCCTGCAAGTTACCCGTACTAATGTCTTCGCTACTACATAACAAAAATGTTTACATTTATGATCATTGTGTAGAAACTAATTAAAACTTGGCTAGAGGAACATTTTAAACACAGGAACCATGTACTCAAACTCGTCATATAAGTGCCCGCTTATTTTCAGAAGCATTTTAAGGAATTCTATTGTTAAGCTGTAACTAGTTGAGTTCATCCATGTTGGAAGTGAAACAGTCACTCATCAATAGTATTACAAAAATGATTGCACCATATCGTGCGTTGAATGTGTTATATCGATTGAGTGCGTTCTTGCCCAGTTGATATATATGTACGTGATAATCCTCGCCAATCAGAACGGAATGAATTATCGATCAGAGATATGATACACAAAAACCGTATGAGCAGTCTTAAGTACTTATCATACCTGCTTTCTGTCTAGCCCAGTCAGTTAAATCCAAAACACCAATAATAGCCTCTACAATATGAATCATTATTCTCAAACATACTGGGTTTGTATACCAATCAAAATGACCACATCGTACCATAAAATAGAAAATACACATTTGTACAAGAATTGACCAAATGTGACTGTGAATAGGGGAAACAGTAATTAATGGACTAGGGATAACTCAAGAATGGTAAATTGTGTAATAATAGTCTACAGGTCAAAATAAAGCTTCCAATAAGGAGGACAGGATTATGAATAGTTTAGTTACTTAACAATTATACAATAGGAAATATACATATCATATTGGTCTATAAATAATCCTCAAAAGTTACGATTCAGAATTCTCCACGGGATATAACAGAATAAAGTAAAATTTTGAACTATTGTACCCCAATTCAATGGTTTAAAAGTCAAACGTTACCACGAGACCAGAATGTCCTGGGTTCGGTTTGTGATGAAGTAATGGATATGTATTACTGAAGAGTCTCAAACTAGGACGAAACAGCCATACTGTGCCTCCATCGTTTTCAACAATCATCTGTCACAGATCAATGTGTGATGTGAACTATAAATAATAGAAATAATCAACTAACTATTGTCGGGTCTGCAAGCAAAGATGGACAGTGGCTAGCAGTGGAATCCAGGACGCGCGTTTCGTCCTATTTGGGACTCGTCAGCTGGATGCACCTGCATCTAAGAGTTGATGTTCACTTGATGGGAAGATTTAAACAAACAATACTAAATGAATTTATTGTCGGATCTGTTGCAATTTATCAAATAGTTATATATCAAGGAATGCCTAAATCATATCAACTCATAAGCCAATCCAACATTCAGATAAGTTAATAAATTAAGGTGGCTTAAAGCAATTCGCTGACAACCGATACACTAAAAAGCAAACATCTTTTAAATTTCAATATCCATATGGATATTGGTGTCAAAATTTTCTGATTTATATAGTATTATATTTCTTTTAAAACAAAAAAATCTTTTCATAGGGTCAGGAGTTTCAAATGTATCAAAACCTAAACGTCCATCAGTGTTCTCATGCCCTGAAGCAGAAATTGAATCACCAAGATCAAGTGTTGTAAATCCATCCCTTTGTGAATTAGCTTCTAATAAACGAACTCGACCAGGAGCAGTGGTTACTTCTTCTAGAAGATCAAAACGACGGTAAATGACGGTTATTGGTCTATAAATATTATTTCAAAGTATTTAACTAATAAGTCTCACTTTCGTTTCAGTTGAAGAGTAGTCTTTCTCAAAGGACCACTAATTACTTAGTTTTTTTAAAAAAAATTTTATTGTTTAATGGTAGTTCTGATATTCAAGTGGAGTTTCAGTAACTTATTTCCAATTTATTTCAATGCACTGACCTTTTCTATCTTCTGATTGGTTGTTTTCATCCTTAGTCTGTTAACGTTTTGTATCCGAAGGTCAAAGTTATCACCTCCGCCTCGCCGGAGCTGGTGGGTTATCACCATGTATATACACAGAGATATTTTATCACCATTTCAATTTAGAATATCAAGCTTTTTTCTTAGAATTCCTGACTTCTCTCTCTTCAATCTCGTAAAATACTATTGTTGGTGCGTTATGTATTAGTCTTCCAGTCTATCTAGTTAGCACTCGTTTTGCACTACAAGAATCTCATAATCGTTTGTAGTTCATAGTCTTAAAATTGAACAAATTCACAGACAATTAATTTGCTGTTAAAACGTAGTTATCACCATGAACTAGTTTGAAGCATAGACTTATTAAAAACTGTCCAATGTTTCATTGGTTTTAGGTAGTTTGTTCATGATGAGAACTCTCTTCAAACTAAACAACTTCAGAAAATCTCGTATCTTATCAATAATCATATGACAAGCTTTCCAAAGATCTAGGTAGTAGCCCTGAAGACGCAGGGAAACATTTTACCTAATCTGCATTGAATAGAAGTATTTCAGATACATATTAATAGTGAGAAGTTATGTGTCACATTTCCTGGTACTATATTTTGTATGGTTGAAGAAATTTCCAGAAGCACAAGATCATCTGGAATACTATAAATACCGTCGACTTGCTGTACATAAACTAACTTTGGAGTAAAGCGTTTTTTCACACTTTGCACCTATTCTCTCGTGTTCAAGTTACTGAGTAGATTTAGCCTAGGATTATTAGAAGAGCTTTTGAAACTGATTCAAGCATTCAGTCAAAAGGCTTGTCAAAATCCTAATCCTATTTTTTGGTGCTAATTTATAAACTTCTTTAGGTCGTGGTAGGTTGGCGAGTTGTTCCATGGTCATCTTGGAGCCACTCAAAGGTACTCCATAGATTATGGTGTCACCATTATTTCTATATTCAAATTACTTAGTCATTATTGGAAATTTGAAAGCTTAGTATTATAAGTTTGGTTGTTTTTCTTCTTGTAGATCGAGTAACACAGCAGCTGCTCAAGCATTTGCAGTCGCAACAGCAGGTAGTGCTAATCCTCTAGCTGCAGTTGGAATTATGGGTTTAGGACCGAATCTCTTTCGTTCCGGTGGTTATCGTTTCACTGCTGGTACAGCGACTTCTGTAGCTTCACAAACTGGTCTAAGATTAGGTCTAACTCCTCATTCCAATCCTTCTATTGGTAACATTACTAATAATAGTAATAGTCCGATTATCAATAGTGGTAGTAATAGTAGTAATAATATCATGTCTCCAGTTTTCATAAATCGTTCACAAGTTCAAAATACTTCTGGCTATACTTATCCATTATCTCCTGGTATTTCTAATAAAGTAATATCACCAACAACCATAGGAACAAATGGGACAGTAGTAGCAACAACAATAATGACTTCATCCATGGTATTAACAACACCGACATCAAATACTACATTTCGTTTAAATTTAAATAGAAGTGGATTGAATATAATTACAACATCAACTCCAGGAACAATAACCAATACTAATTCAACATCAAATAATAATACATTCAATTTTCATCCATATAATTTAACTAGTCCAACTTTAATACAATCATCATGTCTTGGTGTTGGAACCAATACAGGACATTGTACAAATCAAGCAAAACGAAATACAATGTTAGCAACAGCATCATGTTTACGTGTATTGAATGTTGTAAGACATTGGATAACTAAATTTCCAGATGTGAGTTAACATGACTTTTATTATTATTATTATTATTATTATTATTATTATTATTATTATTATTGTAGTCAGTCATTGATGAAGATTAGTAGTATTGTAGTGAACAGAACACTAGTTGGGACAATCGAATGTATTTAAGCAAAGATTACAGACTATCTCAGTAAATTCTGATAACCAAACAATGAACAGTCAATTTGCAAATTAACAACCAATTGTTTCAATCTTCACTGTTTCTTCTCTAATTCCACTGCTCATGCATTTTCCAAACGATTGCGCTTCATTTCAGTTCTTTGCTCATCGGTCTTCTGCCAAAATACATTCTATGTCTGACCCACACCATATACTACTTATATGGATATAAGTAGACCACACCACAGTATATGAGGGGAGAAGTATTTATTTATTTATTTGAAGACCTAAATATAGGTACAAAGGGGCACCAGATGTATATGCGCCACACGAAAAATTGTCATTTCATTTAATTGTGTGAGGGCTATGATACTCTCCAGGTGCCCAGACCGAAGCAAGTGGTTTTCTTAGGGGGCCACATCCGGAGTCTTCGACTTAAAGGTCTGATCCACAAGGTAGTGGAGCATTGTGAGGAGATGCAGTCCCATGGTAGCCGTTGACCAAAGATTGATTCATACGTCATTTGTTACTTCAGGATACTGCAACCCATGTACACCATTGGTTTGGAATCAGGGTTTTCCAACTACCCTAGGTGGACGCGCCGGACATTTGCTTTTCGTCCTCTCAATTTCGTAAACAACAGTAGTGACACGAGAAGGAAGTGAGTAAGACTTCCTTGACAGAGGCTATATACGCGTGACCATCTGAGAGCATTTCGAGAGAGAGAGAGAGCGGACTCTCCCTACTCTCAGGCGTACCAAAATAAATGAAAATTAATTAACTCATTCTTCAGGTACTTTAGTAAAATTTACATTCTAAATGTGAGAGCTAATGATACTAAACGGTTACTCAAATCGAATTAGGTGAAGCTTGACTGAAATCTGTGATTTTGTGGCTAGAAGTTAAACATCTTAACCATTAAACCATAACGGTAAGGTACAACTGATTCATGATTATTGTTTATCAGATCTACTGAGTGGATTTTACATCAATATAAAGTATAACTAACCGGAAAATAGGATTTTTCGCTAGTAAAATCCTTTAACAAAAAATGGGATAGAAGGGAGTGAGTTATGCTGGTTATTTATTCTCCAATATCGTTAACTCTGACTATCAGATGTTATTCTTATCCTTGATATCAATAACGGAATATTTACTTTTATTTACATATAATATGTATAAATGCATTTCGTATTGTTTGTTTGAATCTTCCCATCGATGTGTTAGGACTGCGACTGGTCAGTTTCTATGTGCATACTGTGTGTATCGCCTCGATATAGCCTTATTTCACAAGCATTATAAGTAAAGATTGATAGTGGCTAGTAGTGGAATCCAGGACGCGCGTTTCCTCCAATTTGGGACTCGTCAGTTGGATGTACCTGACATTTGTTGATGTGTACTCTGAGACTCAAACCCAGTACCTTCAGTTAGAGAACAGTTGAAAACCAAGAAACACTAGAAAGCTTGTTTTTTATTGATGTGTGGTAGTGAAAGTACAATATGATTAATCGTTGAGTAAGGACAAACAGGTACTTAGCCTACTGATTAATAAATATGTGATTTCTTTTCCTCTTGTTGATTTCTATTCTGGGTTCATTGATAGTGATTAAAGTATTCTTTAGTCTGGACTCCAGTTCTCTGTTCTGGGTCATGTATTGTGAATCTGATAGAACGTGACTAGTTTCATTATCGTATTACCGTATTGTCTTATTATATTAGAGTGAAAGAAATATATTTCAAACTATTCGTTATAGTACAGAAATACCTTAAAAGTGATTATCTACGACTAAATCAGGGATCAAATTGAGAAACTTTAGCCTTTAATTGGTGCTTCTAACCTTAAAATATTTGAGTTATGACTTTGTAGTTCACATATACATTTTCAGTTAAGCCGTGGTGATACACTATCACCATCCATTATGATTGGTAATATTTGTATCCTACGGAACATAGATGAAATTGACTGAACTCAACTTCTCACTGGAACTCTATGAAATACTGTATAAAATGACTGGATTTTTAAAGGCAGATACACTAATAAGTCGTTCATTATAGTTCTCTAGTCAATAATTTTTGGCATGGTAATTATTGTGACGGGTGTTATCCAAAATGTGATACCGATATATTATGTGCTACGCACTAGAGCCCCAACTGACTACTTAACCGAGAATACAAGAGTAAGTAAGAAAGTGTATTGAATTATCGAATAAAATGTGCAAATAACTCATTCATAGGAAATTGATCTACCTCTTAGCGAATGAAATGCACTTATCCTTTAGGTCACTTCTGACTGTTACTGTTGACCTTCTCATTAGGCTACTTATGATTAGCTATCCATATCAGTGATCTGAATATATAAAGTGACCTGAATAAGACATCAGATGCATTACTAATATCATTAAATAATTGAACGAATCACATGGGAAGTCTATTTTTGTTTTGGAGAATGCTTAAAATTTATACAATAAGTATATTTTAAAAAATTGGTATAGGGGACCTACTTGTTAATTTTTATTAAATGTTCGAGTTATGCATAGATACCCCAAAACCAGAGGACAAGTTTTGTCTAAAAGTATAGTACACCTTCGTAGAATAATAACAATAGTAAGTTTTGAAGAACTTTAAATCATCACCTGATAAGTCGTCAACTTTGTAATCAAAATCATGAACAGAATAGAAGATCTTTTATCAAGCAAATAAGTAAACAAACACGGTAAGCAAGACATGAATGTATCAAGAGGAACCTGTTGATTCCAGATGCAAACTAGTTGAGTCAGTCAGTCAACTTTTACTAATCATTGGGATGATTGATGTAATTTTTAATAAGACGTTTTATTCAATAATTGTGATTTCTTTCAAGATTAAAAATGAATTTCATATCATTTCATTTATCATGTTTTTTTTTACATGTAGGATTTTGAAAGTGATCCAGTTTTAAAACGAGAAATGCTAACACTATTAGATACTTTAATCACTTGTCCTCATTTAATGCCTAATGATCAAAAAGTAGTTAATCAATTATTACTTCAAATGATTTCAGATCAATTAGTACAAGATAGAATTGATCTTGATAGTATATTAACTCCAAGACAAGTAAGTCAATATTGTTTTAAATTTTAATTAATCAAGTTTTTTAAACTTTGATGTCTAAACTATTTTAGCAAATAAAATTTACCTACTTATAAGTAGTTGAGTGTGAGTAACTAAAACAAAACATTTTAGCATCATATGAACTTAAAAAAAGGATGTTCCTACTCTTCTCGATACCAATTTCTGTACTTTACCAAAGGATAACTAACTTTGTACACAAAACAAGGACATTGGCTGAGGGATCTTCTTTAATGGGTTTATCATCTGCATAAACTCTTTGATCAATAAAACATTGTGTATTAAAATATTTAATTTAAGTAAATACTAACTTACAAGTACAGATTTTTTAAACAATATATTTGTGTTATATCCTAGCAAAGACATAAGTACAGTTAACTTCCAGGAGCTATTAATGAACTATTATTCTATATATTTTTTTATTGCGTAACTATTGAATAATTAGATTGTGTATATTCATATTCATCCTATTATAAGCTTCATTTTGACCTATGGATTATTATTATACGAATTACTGTTCCTAAATTATATTCAGTTTATTGATTATTATCTCCCACGTTCACAACGACATTTGGCTTGATCTTGTACAAATATCATTTTCTATTTTATGGTGTGATGTGGTCTGTCTATCTGATATATAAACCGAATACGCTTGAAATGAATGGTTCGCATGGCAGAAGCTATAATTGGTGTTTTTAGACTCAAGTGGAAGGGATATGTGGATAAAGGACCAATAAGGACGCTAGACTGCTCGTACTCGTCGAAGGTCATTGTTTTGGCATAATGCTAAGATTAGACAAGTCGTATTCCCATTGGTGGATAATTCACATAATGAAAATCCGGGCATATGTTCACAACAAATTGGCCAATGGTCTTTTGTTTTTATAAATTCATAACACATAAGTTAGTGACTTTAAGAAATAGTATCACGTTTTGATTTGGTCGCCTCTAGCGTTCTTCCAACCATCCACAACACTAGTGATCATTGGGCGTTGTGGTAATCAATGTTCAGGCATACGTAACACATGGTTCAACCATTTTAGTTGATGAAGATATACAACCTCAACAACTGATATACCATCATTACCTAATACCCAGTGCCTACAGTCTTTCTATTTTTTAAATTCATAACAATTTGCTTTTAAAAGATTGATTATCAGTAGTATATTGTTATTTTATTTTATTTTTGGCTTAAACTAATAATCATAGATTCCATCAGAGAAAAATTTTGATCAATTATCTGCATTGGATATTTCGGAACAATTAACTTTTTTAGATTTTCAAATATTTCGATCAATACGTAGCGAGTAAGTTCCATTTTGTTTCCAAATTGATTCTTGAAACTTCTATTCCATAAATCTTTTTAATTAAATAATAGAAATAACTTATAATGAGTTGTCATGTAGTTATGATATCTGTTAAGGGATTACTACCCCTAACTCCGAGTCTGGAAAGTTGGAAAAATGAAAATTTCGCAAATGAGATAAAAAGTGATCTTGGTGGTCTTGTATCAGTATTCCGACACCAGACAATGGGTTTCAAGCGCTTCAGGCTGGACTGTTTTGCTTACTACCCTTCATATGTGTTGTATGAAGTGTAAGCTGTATGACCATGTAGAACTGAAGGTCTTATGTGAGATTGGAGGATTGCCATTGACATTGTGGATGGTTTGGCATTACTTTGGCAAGTTTTACTGAATGTTCATTCTCAAGATCGATTTGTTGGTTAACCAATTTGATTCTTACTGGTGGTTGTTTTTTAGTGTTCTCAAGAGCTATTGTCATTGGAATATTGTAAAGCATGTCGCCATTGCTAACAATAATGAGTTTGACTGTCGTGTAAGCGGAATGGGTCAACTTTAGCCTGTTCATGCTGTGCATATTTCATTTACGCGATCACTGATCGGAATAATTATACATGTGATGTGGATGTGTGTAGGAATGGTGCGAATGGTCCACTAGGGTATTTGGTACGTGTGTGGTTGCGCCACAGGATTGAGCTGTACTATTCAGATTGCAGCGCTGGAGCCTGTATAGTGTAAGGTCCTCCTGTGAGGCGGGATTGAGTTGTACTGTTTGGGTTGTCACGTGAAAGTCTGGATGGTGTCTAAGTTCACCTGAAAACCAATACAAAATTACCCTGGCCCACAAGGGTATATTATATAACTGTGAAATGTAGGATATCTGTTTGGATTTATTTACTTTAAAAAATAATTCACAACATGAAAAATGACATCAGTTCAAGTAAAGTTAAAAACTTAGAAGCACTGAACAGTTCTTTGGTCTTGGGTTTAAGGATTATTTAATAATTTGGAATTGGCACTCCATAAAAGATTGAATTAAATGTATTCAGATCTTTAGGCTAACAGAACACTACTAAACTGTTAATTTGGAATACGGTAGTCTACAAAGTTCCTGATACAGTTTGATTGATATACGGAGCAAACAAAACCAATCATGAGATGGCTCCATGTTTCATGATTAACAAAATATAAGTATAGACTATTTATTGTAAGTGGTTTAGTCCCTTATCTAATGTCACTATCCATATATCCATGTTAAGATCAGTCAGTTTATATAGAAACATACATAATACGTAAGTATATTTATTCGCGTATATAGCCTCTGCCAGGGACGTCCTACTCACTGCCTTCTCGTGGCGTGGGTGTTGTTATATGTCAGAGTATTAATAGAATTAATGAAAGTCTATCAATTAAGTGCTCGCGCGCGAGACTGATAGGTCCCGGGTTCGAATATCGTAAGGCGAGATCGTGGATGCTCACTGCTTAGGAATCTCACAATAGTATGAAACGGCCGTCCAGTGCTTCCAGATTTTTCATGGTGGTCTATCTTCAATTGACTCATGATTTCAACTATGAAAATAGTCTAAATGCATCAACATTGTGTACGTTATGTTTTATGTTAGATAGACTGAGGTAGTTAGGAGGGAATCTTAGACTTTGACTTCATGTTATTCAAGACTCATCGACAAGGACTAGTTTTAATTAATTTTTGTATTAGTTGTCTGAATCTTGTGATTGATTTTTTGGGACTGACATTGATCAGTCACTTTTTGCCACATATGTATCCTGTTTGGATTGCTTCGATATTACCATTAAGTTACAAGCATTGTATGCAAAGATGGATGGTGGTAAACAACATAGACTGATCAGTTGAAGTAGCAAAGTTGATAGCGCGATGGCGTTTGAAGTGAACGACACTGGGTTCGAGTCTCGCAATGAATATCAATTCTTGGATGTAAGCACATCCAACTGACAAGTCTCTCAAAAGGAATGAAACGCTCATTCTGGATTGCGCTGCTAGCCAACATCCATCTCTGATTTAAATCCAGTTTTTCAGAAGTTTATTTGTTGTGATTTAATATGAAGTTGAAAAATATCTTTAATCTTGTGAAAATGTATTTCTTTTTTTTAAACAGGGAATTACTTAATCAATCTTGGATGAAATTAGACAAAGAAGAAAAAGCTAAACATGTTCTACTTGTTTGTAAACGGTTTAATGAGGTAAATACTACTGATTAATGATTATTCAATCTTCCCTAATGGTTATATCTAGTGAATTCGTGCATGCTCTGTTTGATACATATGAACGTGCTGATCCCCGCCAATCGGAGATGAGTAAATTATCGAACAAAGCAATAATACACAAAAGCCATGTGAGCAGTCTTGAGTACTTGTCGGTCCTGCTTTCTGCCTAGCCCAGACAGTTAAGTCCAGAACATCAATAACAGCCTCTGCAATATGAATTCTCAAACAAACCGGGTTTATATACCAATCAAACAGACTACATCGTACCAATAAAATAGAAAATAACATTTGTACAAGATCCAGCCAAATGTGACTGTGAATAGGGGGAACAGTAATCAATAGACTGGGTATAACTCAAGAATGATAAATCGTATAATAATAGTCTATAGGTCAAAATAGAGTTTATAATAAGAGGGACACAAATATGAATAGTTAAGTTACTTAGCAATTATACAATAGGAAATATACATACCATATCGCTCCATAAATAGTCCTCAAAAGTTACGATTCAGAATTCTCCACGGGATATAACACCTTCCATTTTTTGAGAGATCCGGAGTTGATATCCGAATTTAAAATTGTCCCGAATTAATCCCCCCCCACGAAACTGTGTTGGATCCTCATATTCGCAAGTTACGTTTGAAGTGATTCTGTTTATAACATTTTTCCTGCATCCATTAGAGAATCTGCTAAGACTGACCAGATGATGAGGATCGACATTTGACATGAGGTCAGAGTTTGGTTCTTCTGAAATATCATCACACTTATCGGAAGTATCATGATATAACACTAATGGTTGTTATTCATATAGAATTAAATTATTCAGATTGTTAAGCAAAGTCACAATTTACATTATGCTTTCTGAATGTATATGATATGTATTCACACAACTAGAACAGTCAAATGATAAGCGTTAAGGGCTTTATTCACTCAACAGTTAATACTGCTGAATGAACACTTATTTCATGGCAAAAATCATAAAACATCTCACAAATAGAATCGTGAACAAGACGCTAAACCGTAACTATGAACCCGCTAGATATCACATACTACTTAATACATCACTTAGGACTTCATCCCAGCCAACCTGGCTTAGTCGATGCATCATCCATAAAAAATCTGCTTGGATTAACATTTTGCCTGGCATTAGTCTCCAGCTCTTTCCAAGGTTTAAGTATACTCATTTTAAGCCAACAAGGAGTCATTGCACTACAAGAGAAATATGATGTACACTTTACCATAAGGTTAATCTACTACCATTATATTTACTGAAGTGAGTGACTTAAACAAGACAACTTAGACTGAACTGATGTAAAATTCTCTGTGTATATTAAATCTAAAAGGTCAATTTCACGATATTATCTTAAATACATTGAGGAGCCTTACTTAGAGTAGCTATATAGAGTCTGCCCATTTGGTAACCGCAATTACTTACCAGGAAAAGCATACTCCATCGGTTACATGGTAAAACGTTATAATACCTTAAGAAAGACAGATTTCTTCAGGTACTCACTCAAGTTTCATTTTAAATCAGAAAAAAACTGGCTTGGAAAACCAAATTCTTTGATCATTCATTGTTTTACCATCTCTTGTATTGTTCAGAAGATTCATCCTATACTAGTTAAAATGTAACTCAAACCTTTTTAAATTCACTTGGTATTATTGGTTTGAATCTTCTCATTGATCGGCCTCTTATTGGCATATGGGCATACTGTGCGTATTGCATCGATATAGTCTTAATTCAGAAGCATCATAAGTAAAGATGGATAGTGACTAGCAGTGGAATCTAGGACGCGCGTTTCGTCCCACTTGGGACTCAGAGTGAACATCAACTTCGAGATGCAGGTGCATCCAGCTGACGAGTCCCAAACAGGACGAAACGTGCGTCCTGAATTCTACTGTTAGCCACTAACCAATTTTTGCTCATAATTAAACCTTTTTGTTAGCATTGATCATTAAATTAGGTGTTATCCACATATTTTTTACTCTCTCATTTGTTGATTTAGGTTAGTCGCCTAGTTGTTTCTGAAATTATATCACGAACAGATTTAAATGATCGAGTGATGTGTATTGATAAATGGGTAGCTATTGCTGACATTTGTCGATGTATGCAAAATTATAATGGTGTATTACAAATATGTTCAGCATTAGTGAATAGTTCTGTTTATCGACTTAAACGAACCTGGGAACGTGTTAGTAAACAAACAAAACAATCAATTGATCGTTTACAAATGCTTGTTGCATCTGATGGACGATTTAAATCAATGCGTGAAGCTTTACATAGGTATGTTGAATTGAAAGATATTTTGCATTGGTTGATCAGTTCTGAATATGATATGTGTAAAGTATTGATATATCTATATTGATGAAGGTCGGTAGTAATTTAAAAGCACCATGTTATCTAGCAGTTGGTGGCATTTCTGTGAAAGTTATATGTACAATGAAGTATTCAGTGGGTCAAACTTGAATGATAAAATGTGACGTTTAATCATTTATCTCACTGTTAGGATGACTCGTTGGCAAACTCAAGGAAGCCTCTAGAAGCCCAGAAAGAACCGAAGACGACATTCCATCCAATCAACGCTAGAGGAAAATTCTAGAATGTCGACATGTAGCTCTCCTATTGGTTGCATAAGAGGGCCCTCCCTGTGTGCCTATTAGATGTCCGAAATGATGATTTACTTTCAGTCAAAAACTACAAATACATGAGATTTTTGTACTATATTGGACAATGTGTTGAGAATAACATTCCTACTTACTAGTCTTCTGTCTTCTCTCTTGCAACGTTGTAGGGTTTTGATCGTTCAAGTAGTTTAGTAGAGTACACGGCATACGAAGAATCTATGTCCGAGATATAACACTAACCCATTTTACATCATTTAATTGACTAATTATGATTGAACAATATGACATTGGTTATAGATTTCATGTCAGCTAAACTATTTCTACATTGAAATCTATTTGTGTTACATTTATTCAATACTTAGAAGATTTTAATACTTAGTTCTAAGAATATAATATAACCTATGGAGATTGAAAATAAACATAGTTATGCTTTCATCGTAGAAGAGTAAACAAAGAGATATCATGTATAATGTAAATCTTAACGAACCTAAAGTATTAACTGGAAAGGTATTATGTTCAGTATATTATAAACGTAGTATCATGTTACGATGGATTACTAACTAAAACTGATACTTTTAATTCACTAATGCGAATAAGGCATACTCGCTTGATAAACGATTTCATATATTAAATTCAACTTAGTATTGTTTGTTTCAATCTTCCCATTGATGTTTAGAACTACCATTGATCAGTCTCTTATTAGCCATATGTGTATACTGTGCGTATTGCCTCGATATAGCTTTCATTCACAAGCATTGTAAGTAAAGATAGATAGTGGCTAACGATGGAATACAGGACGCTCGCCACTTCGTCTTATTTGGGACTCGCCAATTGAATGTACCTGCATTTCGGTAGCTGAGCGGATAATGCGATGGCTTTTAAGACAAAAGGTACTGGGTTGAAGTCTCAGAGTCAACATCAACTCTAAGATGCAAGTACATCCAGCTGACGAGTCCCAAATAGGACGAAACGCGCGTCCTGGATTCCACTACTATCCACTATCCATCATTACTTACGATTTCATATATTACCATGTATCAATGGTCGCCTAAAGGAAACTATTATTCATTTCCCCGTGTTTTTTTTGGGGGGGGATTTTTCCGTCAAACTAATAGTGCTAAAGTGAACATTAACTATCGGAATCGATCTTGTAGATACAGACAGTCTGCTTAAAAGATTCAAACAGACAATTTTCCTAACACTTTTTGCACATGAATTTCATGATCCTAAGAGAACAAATGATGAATTGACAAATGTTAATGATCAACTATGATAGGAATTCATTTACTAATATCACTGCACTGACTTATTGTTTAAATTCTTAGGTTGATGCAGTTTCCTGTATAGTCTGAATTTTTTATTTTTACTTCCATCATCCAGGATTTGGAAGGATAAACTAGTATCTGAATTAATTGTTAGGTCATACCAGTGCACATCACTGATATAATTGACTCAAGTAAACTATCCCCATAATTTGATATAGAAGGGTACTATAGAGATTGTTGGATTTAACGTTTTACATCATAGACTGGTTTTTCGTTAATCAACCATTCAAAATATAAAAGTACTAGGTGATGATCGTGAAACAACTTGGAAAGACAAACCATTGGATTCTAATCTGAAGATCGACCATTAGTTGAGAGATATGAATATCTTAGGTTTGACTTTTGGTGTGTTCAAGACTTGGAACAACTGTGTAATCTCATACCAGAATGAAATAACTGTCCAATGTTTACTGGATTTCGGTATTTGCCTAACCAAAAATATCAGTCACTAATGTAAAACTTCATATTTCCACAAATCTATTAATCTATACATACCTTTTTTTCATATTCACTTATCTTTAGATGTGATCCTCCTTGTATTCCATATCTTGGAATGTATTTAACTGATTTATCATTTATTGAAGAAGGTGCATTAAATATTACAGAGAATAATTTGGTCAATTTTTGTAAAATGCGTATGGTATGTAATGATACACTGTTTAATCGTATTGTCTTTAAACATGATCTCATATTCTAATAGTTGAATTCATAAATTGATCTAAGTTAGATCACTGTTGAAGATCTGGAAGCACCTGAAATGGTTTGAAACAGGAAGAAAAGTGTCCTAGATTACACTTCTAGACATATATCCGTTTGAAGGCGTTTTCGTGGATATTTCAATATTTTCATAGTTGAAATCATGAGTCAACTGAAGCTAGACCACCATGGAAAACCTGAAAGCACTGGACGGCCGTTTCGTTCTAGTATGGAACTCCTCAACGCGAAGCTGGTAGATTGTGGGTTCGAATCTCGCGGGTGAGGGATCGTGGATACGCACGGCTGAGGAGTCCCATAATAGGACGAGACAGCCTTAAAGCAGTGCTTTCAGGTTTTCGATTGTGGTTTAGCTTCAATTGACTCATGATTTCAACTGTTTTAGAAAAGCTTAAATATTGATCTGTTTTCTTTCTTTTAATTACAGATAGCTCATGTAATACGTGAAGTTCAACAATATCATCAAACACCTTATCTTATAACGCATAGACAAGAAGTAAGTGCTATTAATTCACTTTGAAATAATACATATGATGAGTATAAAGGAAACTGTTTAGATTGTTGGCATTTTCAAAGCTTAAAGCATGAACTGATCTTTGTTAGACTATCATTGAAAATAACGAACAGCTAGATGACCATTTCGTTGTAAATGGGTACTTCTGCAAAGTTTCATACTAGGGCGAAATAAGGTGTCCACTACTTCCAGGTTTCTAATGAATATCTAAGTTAGACTGGTTCATGATTTAATAGGAAATTCAACAATCTTCATAACCCTGTTTGAACGAAAATTAATCCAAACTGAGTTATTTATGAATTTCATTATGGGATAATATTTGTAAAATACAATGTCTCTTCTTTATCTCGGTTGTGATACAACAGTTCTCCTATTGATGAACATTGCTACCGACAAACTATGATTTCAAATTTGAATAAACGTCTATGTTACCTGGTTGATGATCCACATGCGAATCGTTGATAATAACTATGATCTCACTAGTGGCTAACTTCAACATGGATTTCCTAGAGTTATAGTGAGAAGCCGTGACCAGTAGAGTCCAATCCGTATCGGATGCAAGACTGGTTGTGAAACCATTAAAAGCTAGGGAGGATCTGATGACCGTTTCGTCTAAGTCTGTAGCTTTTACCTTGATGTGGCGGTCAATCACGAAACTTGTATCCAGCGTTTTCTACTGATTACCTCTTATCATCTAACAAGGTGAAATTTGAAAGATTACGATAGTCTAGAAAACAATAAAGATTTTAATACCATAAACATCCAATGCATTGAACTTATCAGTTTTATAACGAATGTTCTTTCTGCTATTGCCTTTCATTTAGGTTACTGACTATTTATTAGATCCATCAAGACTTCTTGATGAAGAACAAACTTATCAGGCATCATTAACTATTGAACCAAGACAATCAATTAATCGACAATCATTATCAGGATTTACATAATCAATCAATCAATCAATCAATCCATTTGTTTTAAATCATATACATTGAAATTTTAACTAAAAAAAACAGAGATATTTATTTTATATATATTTCAATAAATAGATAAATGTAAAAATGATATTGCCTTCTGGTCAATTTGATCTTCTTTTTTGGGGGGGTTTTGCGCCATATTCTTTCTTTAATCTTTTCTTTTCTTTTATGCTTCTCTTTTTTTTAATACACAACTGTTCCTTCGTGTCTAGTCACTAAGGTAACATGTTTGCATTTATGTTTTATGTATCATAAAAGGATTAGAATTATTGAAAAAAAAATTATTGATGTTTTTCGTCTTTACCAATATTGATTGGGTTTTTTTTAATGAAGCGAATTATTATTTGGACTCTTGAATATGACCATTGTACATTCCATAGTAGATTTTTATTCTATTCAGTTTTCTTGTTTTTTGAGGGGGGGGGTAAGTGGAGGGTGGGAAGACGTAAATGTTATACTCCTTTGAATTCTTTGAATTCCATAATAAAGTTAACTACTATCTTTTTTTTTCATCTATAGTTTATCTATTTTCTTTATTGTATATGTGCTCATGTCATTTCGACCATCAATGTGATCTGTCTATATACATATATATAGTTTCTTTGGTTTATTTCCTCTTATTTGTTTATAAAACTTTACATCATTATTGTATGCAACATTCCATTTCAAAAGGACAAAACTCTTCTCCATGAATCAGATTATAAATTTTCAAGTTTGTTATTGTTTCTTCAATTTTTTTTGTATTTGAGCGCCAATTTGAACTTTGTACTTATCGATTCATCAAATATATGAAACTTGATGTTGTTGTTGCTATGCCTTTTTATTTGTTGCTATGCTTGTCTTTATATACATATAGATATATATTTAAGTGTGCATGTTCAATATTTCATATAACATTAAATGTTTTTTTTCAAAAATGTTCCATTTATGCATAATTTTTTTAAACTCTGATAGTTTTATTCATTGAATTCATTTTTGTGATAGAAATATATTTTTCCATTAACAATAATTAAAAAAAATGTTTTATTATTTTTTTTTGGCTTCATGCCAAATTCTGAATTCATTTTTCCGGCTGATATTTTTTCTTTTTTCTTTTATTCTCTGTTTTTTTGTCATTTTTCTTCAGATATCAAATAACTTTTATTATTATTATTACATGTTTAATTGTTTTATTTCATAGAAAAAAAGAGAAAAATTAAAGAAGAAAAAAAAAGAAAAAAAAAGATGACCGCCATTTTATTTTAGTTGTTTTTTGTTTCCATGGAAGTGTCAAAATAAATCGATTGATTTCATATGATCAATCTGTTGTTGTCATGGTTATTAATTTTTGTTTTTTTAAAAAAAATTATTTTATTGAATCAAAAACATTCAACATTGAATCATAAAAGAAAGATATAGAATATTGTTGTTATGTAATCTGTTCATGATGATTAATTTCTTATGAATGTATTTGACTTGTATTGATTGTACTTCTCTCATTCTTTTTCTTTTCTTTATTGTTCTTTTCTTTTTTTCTTTTCTTTTTTTCTTTTCTTTTCTTTCTTTTCTTTTTTTTTGGTTTTATGTGTATTAGATAATAATAAAGTTAAAAATAATTTTTTTTAAAAATCAAATTTCCAATTATGTTTTATTCTTAATTATATAAGAGACGCTGTGTTTTTTTTTACTTCTTTATTTCATTAATGTTAACAAGAAAAATTCTATTGCAAATCGTAATTGTACTTTTTTATTGTAAGATTGAAAAAGTAAATTATAGAATGATACATTGAAACTTTAATGTTCAAATTGAATTCTCTTCTTTAATATCATTTGATATTGAAAAATCTTTGGGTAATAATTAATTTTTCATTCATATTGGTGGTATGGAATTCTTATATCCATAAAAGTAGTGTGATGTAGTCTACTAATATTCTCGCTCCCAAATACCCTGGTACGGCCGAGAGTGGGGACAGTTCGCTCTCCCTCTCAAAACGCTCTCACGTGGCCACGCGTATATAGTCTCTGTCAGGGAAATCATACCCACTGCATTCTCATGGCATTACTGTTGTTTACGAAACTGACAGGACGAAAAGCGAATGTTCGGCACTTTAACCGGGTTGGTGGGCACGGAAATTCTACTTAGGGGAGTTGGAAAACCCTCATGCCAAACCAGTGGTGCACATGGGTTCCAGTATCCTGAGGGAACAAATGGCGTATAAATCAATAGTTGGTCATTGGCTACCATTAGACTGCATCTCCTTACGATGCTTCACTGCCTTGCGGATCAGACCTTTAGGTCAAAGGCTCCGGATGTGGTCCCTTAAGTAAACCACCTGCTTCAGTTTTCATAACGAATATAGTGAACAATATTACCTGTATCGATTAAATTCAGTCTTCAATCCTTACTCTGTACCCGAACAGAAGAAAGCAAGGAAGGAATTTTGAAGACATGCATTATTATCGAGGTTGATCCTTCCACACGAATGAAAAGTATTTTGATGAATAATTTACTCGGCTACTGTATAACTAAATGTCTTATACATTGTTTTAATTTGTTTTAATATTACAATACAATTCCATTCTGTCCATTTCAAACTCGATTTCTTGATTACGTCTTGCAGAATTCGGTATTAGTAGTTTTTCGTTAAATTATCTCAAATTCACCCATATCTATATGTTTACGTATCATGTTGATAGTGTGTAAGCTTCCAAAAACATGCTAAAATCACTAAGAAAATAGGTAACTATCTAATCTGAATGTGAGGCAAATTACTTTGTTTTCTAAGACGTTTCTATTTGGCGTTTGTTATACAGAAGATTTTAGCCTCTCCGGGGGACAGTGAAAACTTTATGAAGAATTCTGAGTGTTATTAAAATACATGTTAGGACAATTCTGAAAATATTTATCATTCCAGCCAGTTTTTCAATATTTTTTCATAGACCTCATCCTTCACATAGACTAAAACCCAGAGAATTATTTAAGATGAAATCAGCTAAATAGTTCACAGTGGAATGTGAAAGAATCAGTTTCAAAGAGTCAGCCTAGTAAATGCGACTGAGTGACCAAAGTATTAACATTTATTTACATTACTGAAAAAAACGACTATCAAAGTTGCCTGAACTTTTAGAACTAACAGTTTAGGGTTTTTCAATTATTTCTGGTTATCAGTTTTTGTTTCAGCTTATTATTCTCATCTAGTTTTTTGAAAACATCTGATTGATGACTTTACAATGCAATAAACCAATTCTCAACGACCGGGTTGTCGATACCCTGTGGAGAGTGGCATTCAGTGCAATGAATGAAAAGAATGGTAGCACGGAGTTTGCACGATTTTAACGCCTGAAGATTTTAAATATTTAGTAAAATAGTAACGTGTGATTGTCTTAGCAATGCTGATTGGACATTGTGTTGATAACAGATCTACTTAACCATCTAATACCTGAAGATATCTCTAGAGTCACCTTAAGGTGCTTAAGGTTCATAGACTAGGTAGCCAAACGGATTTGAAACAGAATAAAGTCAAGATGCTAAAAGTGTTATTTTAATTACCCAGTGAAAGGGACTTAATATTACAGAATGGATATGAACTAAAGGAGCTAGAAGCTTTTGTCCGTGAAGAATCGCCGCTCTCAGACCGCATGCAAAGTCGAGAAGCGGAAAAGGAAGTAAGACTCAGATTGGATGCTAGCGAGAAGTACCTCAGAATTGTAAATTGTTTGGTGGTGAGGCTTCTACAGAGATTGATCCCAAAGCCACTTTGAGTACAGCACGGTGTCATGTAAATGGTTTTCGGATCTGTTACACAAACCTACGGAGCTTCTTCAAAGAGCGATTGGAACCAGGATGTAATAGCTATCACAAAACTTGACTAAAGCAGTCTGTAGTTAGTAGGGTACTTGATTTCGATATCTATACGTTAGTATGAGAGGACGAAACTCAGGAACATAAGGAACAAGTAGCTCTATTAGTTAAGACTACCGTTGTCGAAAGCATATCCAAGTTTAAACCTTGAGGTGAATAGGGTCTTGCTGTCTATCGACACTCTAATGAACTTGCCACAGAGAAGAAAAGTCCTTAAACTGAGTTATCAGAAGCTAGTTGATATGGTTTTCACATGTGCCCTTGCGCATCATGAGTTAAAAGCAGCTAGGTACAACCAGTACTCTAAATAATCTCTACATGATTCGTATTGACCCATTATCAGGATGGTGTCACAAACCCCCACTCTGTGCTTAACTTAGATAAGAGTGACCATGAAGTTCCATTCTTTGGTTTTCAGACCGTCTTCAACAACTGTGTGCCAGGTGTTATCGAAATTAAATAATATTGAGAATGGCATCAACAGAGAGTACGCGTGAACCCCAAATTGCTTGTCTGGTAAACTTTAGTTAACGAAGTGCCTCAATGTACATTTTGGGGGCATGTTATTACTCCCGTATATAAACGGTCTTCTTAATCTCCCACCATCATTGGTTTTATTATGTGCTAATGATGCCCAGATACGCAGAACAATAGAAAGTAAGAGTGGCAGTTTAGAGCTTCAAATTACCTGGACAAAAATCCGAATGGCCCAGAATTCGGCAGTAATGGACAAGTGTTTCCAAGTGCAATATGTTGCATATCAGTTATCGAAGTACATATACATACATGGTTAATAACATTGAGCTACCTGTTGTTCAGGTATACAAAGACTTATGAGAGATCGTCAACTTAGAATTGAAAACTACTGCACACTGCCGTTAAATAGCAGCAAAATGTTTCCATGACTGTATGTTTCAGAAGAAAGACAATAATGACATAAACGTGTTTGAGCATGTGATCCGTCACTGTATGCAGTATCAAAAATTAATAAACCTAGCTTTTTAGAATTTCTATTCAGGTTACACCATGAATTTGTCTCTCATAAAGGTGATACTAAGAGAAATAGCGCCCAGTCTTTTTTTCGCTGTACAAAATGCATGAACAGTGCATACTTTTGTACATATACATGCACGATGAATATCATTGAGCCACCAGTTGTCTAGACACACAATGACGTAGAAGTCGTCGTTAATTAAGGCTTAAAACCTACTGCATACTACCGCGCAATAGCCGCCAAGCGTTTTAGAGCCCTATGGTCAATACGTAGAGTCTTTAGCCATGTCGACGCTAAAGTCTTCATGACTTTGTATACAGTAATCGTTCGTTCTGAACTTCAGTACTGAACACAAGGGGCTATCCCTGCTTAAAATGGAAGTGACTTTTCACAAATGGTCCAGAGAACAGCAACTAAGTTGATTCCTGAAAAAGCAGAGCTCCCGTTTGATGCTCGACTGGCCAAACTAAACCTATTCCGATTGTCATATCGAAGAACCAGAAGTGAATTGAATACAGCTTTCAAATTACTTAGTGAATAATTCGCATCTGATATGCCATCATTTTTATTGTCTTCCAAAACAGAGGATTTACGAGGACATTACAAAAGTTCACAAGCTCAGGACAAATTACATCTCAGCTGACTATCGACTTTCTCATCGAATCATGAACAAGTGGAATTCATTACCTCAACACATGATTGAAGCTCTATATGTCGACTCTTTCAAAAGAAAGTTAGAACAACTGAAAGACCATTACTTCCAGGACTGACACAGGCCACCAAGTCTCCTGTCCTTTACAAACTGTAGCTGAAACTGGGTTTCCCCCTTCCATATCTCTATAATGTCCAACAATCACTCCCACCTGAAATTCAATGAAACTTACTTCCCATTCATCATGGTCTTAATCCTTGTTTATCCTCAGAGGAAATATTTTAGAGATATTTGGAACATCGTATTGTTTTTTATACCGTATACAGTGGGCTTTACTGAAAAAAACGGATTGTGTTAAATTAGGCATGTATGACGATGCATCAAACTTTTCATGTTAAGTGAATAATTATTGATAACGTTGTAGGGTTCAGTATATTTCCGCCTTAAGCTCTTATTCCACAGACAGCACTACAGTGACTCACTGACTCTCGTATATTTCATCAATGGATTGCGAATTCAGTAGAAAACCCAACAGGCTATTCGTACAAGACCCAATCTACACCTTGTTTTCAAACCAGTTTGTATCGAAGACCTGAGTTAACATTATTACGCTATGAAGACAACCATTAAGTATCGACCGGTTTAAGTTGTTTCTCTACTGAGGAATTGTTTACTGAATAAAAACGCGTCATATTTGGAATTGTTGTTACATTTTCGCCAGTTACATCTTTGCCAGTGCTGTCTTAATGTTTCGGAACTTCACAGAATTCCTTTCTCCACCGTCTCTTATTTGTAAGCACTGAAGGTACGATCGGTATTGTAGTTTGACAGAACTTTGGTTTATTATTCGAAGTAGGTCGCCTAATAGGTCTATTCTTTAGTGAAATATTCATAGTTGGTATCTATGGTAGTGAAGTTAAACCATCTGATTTTAACGAAATGTTCTCAGCACTTGTAACTAGGTTGAAAGAGTTGTCAACAGTAGACCTTCATATGGATAAGTTTCAGTAACATTTTACAGTTCACGACGAAGAAAAAAGCACGTTTTAGTCATCCCTAGCAAAGGTTCAGTAGCTGGCTATTGTTAATGTGACAAGTATTCATGATCGTATCGATTACAATTGTTCCTTCTCCTTTACAGCGTTCACTGTAGTGCATCATTTTGATAAGTTGTCCTTATTTTGAAATCATTGTTTCCTGATGACTACCATACAGCCGAGGGACTGAAAGTATCTCACTACAATGCTCGGTTAAAAAAGCAGTATTACACTTGAGGGGGACACGCTACCCTTTGGAATGGAGAAGCCAAAGAGGTGATGCAGTTGCTCTTCAAACATCTTGATCTCGGTTTTACGAATCTCACTCAAAGAGTATTTTCCAGTTTGGCAATCGGTTGCCTGGTCAAGGTAACTGGGGTCACATTGACTTCGTCTCCGGTGTCTACTAGGAATGTTGTTGTCCAGGTCATGAAAGGGCGACTGGGAGTTCGACTGGTCCCAGCCGTCCCCATTTCTGTCTGGTCGATACGTTTCTCGACAGGAAAAATGACCCAAAAAATTTGCTGGACGTGACGTAACTTCTGGCTTTGTCTTCTTATTTTCTGTAATACTAACAGGTGTGGTCATGATGTTTATCTGCTCTTGTGGCATGTTGATTATTACTTCTGCGAGAACTAGACCGCGACCCACGAGATGTGAGATTGAAAATTAATGTTTGCAGCGCATCTAGCTTTTCTCTAATAGCTACAGTGCGTGAGTGGTGTGTACGTAGGTCGCTTAATTCAGGGTTTTCGTTATACTAGACGTGTCTGATATATGTGTTAAAGATATGGCACTATATTCTTCACTTCACACCGTCTACGCCAACGATTCTGAGTATTAGTCATTAATTGTTTGAACTCTATTTGTCTTGATTACATGAAAGAACTTTCTGGGGCTTGAAACCAAATAGACAAGTGACCATTCAAAATACCAATAATCAAGGGGTATTTCTGTTGGTAACTTGATGAAGAAGAGTGGGGTTTAACTGTTTTGTTTCCTGTTTATGTTCTGATGAAATATTTTATTGCCATTTTGTTCAAACTTCTTTTTATCAGCCTCAAATATGATTAGTTTAGGCTGTCATAATAAGCTCACACATGAAGTAGCACAGGTCTTCCTAAGACGAAATTAATTGAATATGTTCTTTTTTTATATAGTGTATTAATATGGCCTTTGATCCTCTTGTTTTCTCATACGGTCTGCATAAGACCTGGGTCTGTGTGAACTTTCTATGACTGATTATGTTTACTCGGTTCGGAATTTATCTAAACGAACTAGTCTGATTGTTTATACATTATTAGAGTTATTATACCCATCTTTATGGCTACTGTAATGGTCTTCTTATTTTTTAGTTTACGAGATACCTGTTACGTGCAAGTTAGATCAAAACAGTCATTTCCAGTGTGTGGAGGCTTGAATTTATTCGACTTCAACAAGTACCCCTCACAGTGTTACCACGCTTGTTACGTAACAGTATGTCAGCGTCTAATATTCTGCTAGTTACAGGAAGGCCAGGTGTGTGCTAATTGCTTTAATGGGCTTCATGTATTCAAAGTTCTTTCTGCAACATATTTATCTAATTAATATAAGCACATAATAAATGATCAATATTTTTTAGATAAGTGGAGGTTCTATTTTTTTACTTAAAGCCCTATGAGTGAGAAGTACAGTCTATTTTGAAAACTCGGTTTCTAAATACGGGTTAATGTACTGATGCTTCAATTATTTTCTTATGTGATTATTAGTAGTTCTACTCAGCTTTTTAACCCTATATAGGACTAATAATGATCAATTCTACCGTTCTGTCGTCGGGGATCGAGTCCTTCAACCGAAAATCAATTTTCCACAAGATCTTATCAGAAATATAAATACTAGATCTTTAACAAGATTTAAAATGTTGAATTTTGTCACCGATAATGTTAAATGAATTACTCTGAGTTAACGTAATATTTTTAATAAATATTTTGCCACAGTATTATAATTTGTCATGTTTTAGTTTCATTCCATCTTAAGGTTTTGAAAATTGATGTTATTAGAAATTGTTTCAATGTATCATGACTTTAGTGGGTTGATCTACAGTTATAAAAACGGTTTCTTTTTTGAAGTTTTGTATTATAATATTGTTCCATAAAGCTAATCTATCTTCATAAAACAATTTATGAAACTAATGGGATGTCAATCAATAAAATATGCTGACGTCTGAGATGATGGGCAGAGTTTTTTGAGGGGCAGTTCAACTGGTCTACTGCCTCAGTGACATCGGTCAGACTGTCCCGTCCTCCATGGTTGGTGACGACTGATCCACTTTTATGCGGCTTTCAGGACCCTAAACCTACACTCACTCTGAGTAGTAAGCAGATGAAAGTGGTCAAGTTCGTGTATCTGGGTAGCTGCGTAAGTGTTGGCGGTTGCGTGAAAAATGAGATTAATTAACATGTAGTGAAAACCAGAGAGGTGTATGCCAATCTGGACCATCTTTGATGCCTTCGTCATGCTAGTCCGGCTATGAAAGATCGGATCTACAACGCGTCGGTGAGAGCAGTTTTGCTGTTTGCTTGTGGAACCTGACCTTTCCGAGTTGAGGATGTTAGACGACTCTTTGCTGAGATTCGGTGGCAACATGTTAGTAATGAAAAGGTTCGGCAACTTGTGTTCGGACACAGCGACGATAATTCAATTGGCGTCACCATCCTGAAACATCGACTCCAGTATTTTGGACATGTCATGTGAGTTTCACGTCGTGCATTATTTGCCGACGCTGGATTGGTCTAAAAAAGCGGAGACATGGTCAGTGTATGACATTGTCATGATATGAAAGAAAGTTGTACATGACTGGCTACTGTTGGTCCTTCACACCAGTGTGGTATGATAGTAAATTAACTAGATAAAAAGCATCAGAGATATCATTTATATACAAAAAATGTATTCCCAAAGGAACAGATTAGTTTGGAATAATACAAATTATAGAATACTGTTATGTTATTTTGTGTCTTCGTAAGACAGTGATATTTTTCGACCTAGAATTTTTTGTATTTGAGATATCTTTTTCCACAGAAACTCCGTGTCATCTTTTACTGCTAATAATTGTAAGTAGTTCCTACTTATTATTATTGATGCCTCAATCGTTTAGGGTGCCGAACTTTACTCAAACGTTGTGACGCTTTTTTCTATATCTTAACGTGTTGCTTTCATTAAAAGTTTTATGAATATTTATTTTCCTATTCTATTTACTTGTATTTGGTTGTAAATAAATTTGTATCTTTTGACAGGTATCGGTAAAACCACTTTGGTTTCTCATGTCTTTGAAGAGCTTCTTAAAAATGGAATACATGCAGTTGGCTTCAAGACTGAAGAAGTTCGACAGTTCTATTCAGGAATGTCTGCTCGTTTGGGATTTGATGTAGTTCTATTCGATTCATCTCGAACATATCCTAGAGCTTCATTAGCTCGCATAATTAGCCAATCAAGTCAACAAGTACAACGTCAACCTCGTGTTGGTCAGTACCTAGTAGATATACCATCGTTTGAGAGTTTGGCTATTCCTTGTTTACAGGTTAGCTAATTTCATTGAGGTAATTCATGATGGTCATTTTATTTATTATGTATTTATTTAAACACATAAATATTGGTAAAAGGAAGCACCAGATATATATGCGCCGCACAAATCTCATTCGATTTGTGTGAGGGCTGTGATACTGCCCAGGTGCCCAAACTGAAGCAGGTGGTTTTCTTAGGGGGGCCACACTGGGAGCCTTTGACCTAAAGGTGTGATTCGCAAGGCAGTAGAGGATCGTGAGGAGATGCAGTCCCATGGTAGCCGATGACCAACGATTGATTCATACTCCATTTGTTCCTTCAGGATACTGGAGCCCATGTGCTCCATTGGTTTGGAATGAAGGTTTTCTAACTCCCCTAGGTGGACTCACCGTGTCCACCAACCCGTTTAAAACTCAGGACATTCGTTTTTCGTTCTCTCAATTTCCTAAACAATAATAATGTCAGGAGAAGGCAGTGAGTAGGACTTCCCTGGTAGAGGCTATATGCGCGTGACCATGTGAGAGCATTTCGAGAGGGAGAGTGTACTCTCCTCACTCTCGGCCGTACCAGGGCATTTGGGTCATTGTAACAAGGTTATTTTAAAATGTGTTATATAAACAGATAACTACTATTTCGTCTAGTGAAAAATACTCAAATTTTCCTCTTTTCTTTTGGCCTACCTTTCTTATTGGCAATGATGATAATCAACAGTCTATTATAAACGATTTGGAAAATGTTTCTTCCATTAACAATCTAAGAAAAAATAATCTAATAGTCTGTATCATTGATGAAATTGGTAAAATGGAGCTATGCTCATCAAAGTTCACTTGTCTAATTGAAAAGTTGATTTCATCAATTTCGAATTTACCTACAAATGGTCAATGTGATATAAAACATCCTACAGTTGTTCTTTTGGCTACTGTACCATCACCGAGAAGACCAGATGGTACACGTGGTATTCCGTTTGTCGATCGTATCTGCTCGATGAAGGAGGCTTCGATAATCGAGGTAAGTTATAAATACTAGTTAAATGATATACGTATGTATTTTTGATTTCAGTGCACTCGCCATTGAACTTTTGACTGTGTAGTTAGAAATTAAAAGTAAAAACAACTTAAATTGATATTTTTCTTTATAACCATTGTGACGTATTCTACTCATACAGGCAGATATAAGTAGTATATATCGGTAATAGGAAGTAGAATTCTTACTGATAGAAGAGGGAAATAAGGAGAAGAGAAGGAAAACCGAAAGCAATCGGATTAGCAACAGAAATGGAAGAACGATGGAGTTTGGAAACGTAAATCGAAGGAGGTTGTGCAATTATTGTATTCACTCCATTGTTTTCATCTTTTACAGATGCAGTATGTGACTTAGCATAATACAATAAGTTGTCATACCTTACCCGAGAATTCGTTCTTTACACCATAAATTAAGTCCATAAATAATTTACTAAGTATGTTGACCGATCTATAGATAGTAGAATTGTTCACTGAGTCGGCATCCAACGGTGTTAATGTCTAACTTTAACGAATCCACGAAATTGATCCACCGTTCACAATTGTCGGGGCTAGGCGGGATCGCAGATGCGCACTGATGAAGAGTCACACAGTAGGATGAAATGGCCTTCCAGTCCTTCAAGGTTTTCCATGGTGTTCTAGCTTCAATTGACTCATGAATTCAATTATAAACTTACTAAAATCTCCACACACCCCCCTCTGATCATAACCTGTATTTGTCAATACGATATCACTAAATTTCTTTTCCTTAATGTCATCATTGAAAATATATACACACAAAAAACACTTTTCTTACTTCCAGATTGATATCTCGAATCGTGATAAAACTGTCCAAGAAGTAACGGAAAGAATACTAAGATGTAAATCATCGTAGAGTGATACTTTATGTTTTGTTGTTGGTTTACAAGTATTTCAAGCATTTCTTTAAAAAGGAAACCCCCTTCTCAAAATATTCTTAACGGTATCTAATAAACGTATTTCCGCTTTGTTCTTTTACTATTTCAGTTAGTTTGGTTAATGTCTTTATATTCTATTTTCTGGTTATCAGTTTTTTATGTGAAATATAATAGTGATAATAATGGTTTACCATTTTTGGTTACATCTTTGTCATCTAATAGCAATCATCTTGTGCATGGTAGAACCTACGGGAACATACGTTCCAGCCAATATAGCTCGGTTGAGTCATCACGATAGGCAAGCCCGACCATCACGTCAAGGTCGCAGCTACGGTCGGGGAATACTTATGACTGACATATAGAAATAATTCCTGAAGTTCTTGTAAGGAGTTGTAAACAGTGGAGTCCAACTGTGTTGTGTATAAAACAACATGCCACTAATTTCAATGAATGATGCTCACAAAATATCACGAGTTCATTGAGATTAGAAATATAAATCGTTGAACCGCAACTTAATGATCTGAAGGTTTTGCATTCTATCCTCGGTGGGGTTGTGAATACACTGCTTAGCGGTCCCACAGTATGATAAAATGGTTGTCCAATACTCACTGGTTTTAATGGTTGTTCCATCAAAGTCTGTCTGTAATGTAAAACTTCAGACCTAATATCCTCATTGATGTGTTTTGTTGACCTGATAGTTATTAAAGCTTTACTTCGTGTCTATTTTAGGCCTGAATAGATTTGGACATGAAGCATGAGAAAAGTAGTTAACTGCATTTTGACGGGTAAAGTTGTATATTGAACGATTTAATCCAGGTTTCCCTGGCGGAGGCTGTATATGCATGGTTGTGTGAGAGCGTTTAGAGAGAGAGGGCGGGCCCTCCCCACTCTCGGCCGTACCAGGGCATTCGGGGGCCAGATAGATCTTAATGATGTTTACTTGAGTGAGAAAAATGATACATGGGTTAAAAGATAAATAGAAAATGAATTAGTTGTTAGTGTAAAGAATTTGTGGAATTATTGGATTCTATAGTTTCCATTAGTGATAATGACTATGTGTTAATTTTGAGATGTAATTCTAGACATCGTTATCATTAAATGTCAACTATGTTGAATCTGAACTAGTTACTGACTGATGTCATTACGAAACGTTTGATTAGTGTGACAAGTTGATTGAAGTTGGATATGAATCCTGACTTAGTGGTTTAAATATTGAAATTTTGGATTTATACTCAATAAGTCATCTGAGCATATTCAAAGTTATAACAAATGTATCCACAAAGAATTGTCACTGCTCAACCTTGTTTATTAAATATGTCTTTTTAATGTTTAGTGAAGGTACTTTGATTTCGAAATCTTATTGTTTCTTCGTTCGTCAATAGATTCCTGATGCCCAACTAAGGACTAAACTTACTTATTTGCACCTCGTCGAGGAGTATAGGGTGATCAGTATGCTCCATCCACCTGTGTCCTGGACAATCCTCTAAGGTTCTATCCAGTTGCTATCCATCCTTTTCATGTTTGCTTCCAATTCCCGACGAAGTATGTTCTTCGGTCTTCCACTTTTCCGTATCCCTTCAGGATTCCAAGCTAGGGATTGCTTCGTGATGCAGTTTTATGGTCTCTGCAATGTATGTCCTATCCACCTCCAACGTCTTTTCTTAATCTCCTCTTCAACTGAAAGCTAGTTTGTCCTCTCACACAGTAGGGCGTTGCTAATGGTATTTGGTCAACGGACATTGAGTATCTTGCGTAGACAATTGTTTATAAATACCTGTACCTTTTTGATGATGGTTATGGTATTTCTGGAAGTTTCAGCTCCTTACAGTAGGACTCTCTTAACGTTCGTATTGGAAATTTTGACTTTGATATGAGTTGACAGACAGTTGTTTCGAGTTCCATATGTTCTTCAATTGTAGGAATGCGACCCTTGCTCTGCCAATCTTTGCTTTTACGTCAGCATCAGATCCTCCACGTTCACCGATGATGCTGTGCAGGTATGTGAATGATTCCACATCTTCTAAAGTTTCTCCACCAAGTGTGATTATTGGGTCGGTGTTCTCTGTGTTGTGTTTAAGGATCGTGCTTTTCTTGTGTATGTTGAGATCTACTACTGCAGAGACTGCTGCTACATCGGCTATCTTCACTTGCATTTGTTGGCGTGTATGGGATAGGAGGATCATGTCATCTCTGAAGTTGTCCATTGTATTCCGTGCTTCCTGTCGGATGTAGAAGTTTTCATAATCCTGTCAACTACCAGAAGAAAGGGAAAGGACTAAACACATTAAATTAATTACACATAGCTACACTTATAGAACATTTATGGATGAAGCTGTCAAAGAATTCATTACTAAATTTCGTCCTACGCTGGACCTATTACAGAACGTCGGAAAGATACAATATAAGCGATTTCCAATACCGATAAACCCAAGAAAGACAATATATATATTGGTTGTGCAAAACTAGTAAGTGGTTAGTCTGATTGGTTTTTAGGGTAACAACTATGTGAAATTATTTAATATCGGTTACCGTGTTTCACTTAGGCTAATTATTCTGGACAACTGTCGTTGTAAATTCTAAGAATGAAACACTATTTGATTAGACTTGAATATGCGTTGTTCAGTATCACAAATAATGAGGCATTGGAACACGATTTATTGGTTTATATACCAAATGATATTGATTGATCACTGGGTTGTGATCAATGTCATGCGTGTCAAGTCCTTCTTCGTACTGATCGAATGCTATCGATCAAGTTGCAATATGGCCACTAGTCTAGGTGACTCGACACTGAATAATTGATAGATTTATCTCTTTTAATTATAAATCTAATATTACCGGATAAAAAGCAGCGGAAAGCTACAGATGAAGAGATCCGTGCTAAGACTAAAAAGCTGTTTCACTCAATGTAGTCTATCAAAATGGTCTATCTAAATACAGTCTGTGGCATAAATTACAAACCTTATTCACTAATTGTAAACAAAGATGGATAGTGGCTAGCTGTGGAATTCAGTTTGACGCGCGTCTCGTCCTATTTGGGATTCATCAGCTGGATGTACCTGCATCTCAGATTTGTTCATATTCACTCTGGGATTCGAACGCAGTACCTTTCGCTTCAAACGCCATCACGTTATCCATTCAGCTACTAAGTCCTGATAGCCTCGTTTACTAATGTTTTTACCCAAAACGATGTTAACTGGTTATTCCTGTGCCGATAACTGAGGTAAGCTAATTGTTAATCATTTGGTTATAAAACAGAACAACAGTTTAGGTAATATGAAAAATTATTACTCAGTAATTCTTAGCATTATGGAAGACAAAAATGTTGAATCATGAAGTCATAATGCTTTAATAAAATATCTTTTTAGCTGGTGTTTTCGTTGGAGATCTGTTTTCTACTTGTGATTGTTGTTCGAATATTCTCTGCAACATTGTTGCAAGCTTTAAAAGATTTCTGAAAAAGAAAGGAAATCACTTGTTACTTGATTGTAGAGATGGTTAGATGCAGTTGTCAAGAAAAAAATGATCATTTTATGATATTGTGCTAGTGGATGGTCGTCTTACACTCAGTCAGTCAGTCAGCTACAACGTAGGACCAGGCACATATATGCAACGGTCCAAGTTGCCATACCTCGTTAGCACAACAAGACCGGATTCATAGAAGTAATTAATTTAGTGGTGGTAGTATATCAAGAAAGGTTGTATATAAGGATATAGTACGGGAAGGAAGAGAGATATGAAGCAATTTTAATCTCAAGGTTTAAGGGAAGATAAAGAGTGTATACACCGACGCCATTGTGATCGATTCTGAGCGTCTTACAGTCGTCTTACACTCGATATGATTGAACTTCACTGGTCATGACATCTCACTGGAACTACATTTCAAAGTTAGTCACTAATGAGCACACGATTACTATTAGTATATACGCTTTATGGAGATTGTTGAATTTTTATACCTTACGTCACGTACTAGTTTCTATGTCTGAGAACTGATCAAAATCAAGAAATACTGAGCTTAAGATCATTGGTTTGAGATGTGGATACATACTATAGAAGAGTCTCACACTAAGAAGTAATAGTTGTCCAATCCTTCATGATTTCAATTGTTGTCGATATTAGATTAACCCATGGTGTAGACTATAAAGATTCAACAGTTCCTACCAGATACACACTATTAAAGAGTCCTACACTCTGACGTACCGGACATCAGATACCTTCAATAATTGTCTAACTTTGATCGATTCCTAACATCAAATAATAATAAAAGTAATGGTATTATGCATAAAATTTATATTGTTTAAAATCACATACTCGTTTTCTGAGGATTCAATTGTTTTTCTAAAGTAAATACGTAAAGATACATCACAATTCATGAATATATTGAATTTAATAACAAAAGCATCAAATACTTTACATTTCCATCATTTCAACTTTCTATTCGATATGTAGGAAGCTTATGATCAGGATACAGGAGCCCATGTGCACCGTTGGTTTGGAGTGAAGGTTTTCCAACTCCCCTTGTTGGATCCTTCATATCCCCGAGCCCGGTTACAGCACTGGATATTCATTTTTCATCCTCTTAATTTCGTAAACAACAGAAATTCCGTGAGAAGGTAGTGAGTAGGACTTCCCTGTAAGAGCATTTTGAGAGGGTGAGCTGACTCCCCCCACCGTCGACCGTACCAAGGCACTTAGGAGCTATGCACAATCGGAACAACAGATAGTCCAAACATCTAAGTTATCTATAGGTTATTGTCAGTTTAAACCATTAACCAATTTTGGATACACCACTATTGAAAAGTTGAAAGAATTGTTTCGTCCCAGAATGAGACTTGTCAACAGTATTCACTCACGATCCCATCATTATAGATCGAACCCAAGATTTTCAAAATCGTATGCATGTGCTTAACGTTTAGACTGCTCAGCCAGAAGTTGATGGTATAGATATCTAACCTTAGTCAATTCACACTATTACACAATCATCTTTCTTTGTCTGCAGTTGATATCTATCTCATACTTGACATTTTTAAACTCTACTGGTCACAGCTACTGTCAGTTATTATAGAAAACATCTCGTTGATTGTTGTTTAAGGCAAAAGGTAACAAGTTCAAATTTTGTTGTGAATACTAACACTGATATGGTGAAATACCAGTTCACCATTCTGACATAGAATGCAATGCATGTCCTGGATTTCATTTGTATATACAATCTAGTATGTGCATATATAACAAAAGAGACTGATTGATTACAGTAAGTAATATCACCAATGAAGAAATTCAAACCCTAACACTAAAATTAACGTTCAAATTCACTTGATATTGTTTTGCTTATATCTTACCATTGTCCCATAGTGAACATCAATTATGAGATGCATTTACATCCAGTTGATGAATCCTAAATGAGATGAAACGTACGTCATGGATTTCCTTTGCTAGCCCCTATTCATCTTAACAGTCCATTTAACTTCAGATCATAAAAATGTATGAAATCAATATAGATTTTTACATAAGAGAAATCCTTTGACTTACATTTGACTAATCAAGCTAAATAATAAGCTAATCAAACTGAAATTGAATAAAAGTTTAAGTAGTTTATTAAAATAAATTTTTAATATGACAATAAAACAGTATTGTGTCACTCAATTTCGTAGATTAGTTGAAGTTACACCTTAACACTGTTGGATGCCGGCTCAGTGGTCTAGAGGTTATGCGTTCGTGTGCGAGACCGAGAGGCGGGACGTGGATGCGCACTTCTGAGGAGTCCCACAATAGGACGAAACGGCCTTCCAGTGCTTCCAGGTTTTCCTTGATAGTCTAACTTCAACTGACTTATGCTTTCAACTATGAAAATACTAACGAAAAAGAAAGGACTAGTTAAAGATACTGATGAATATATGAAATTTAATCTGTTCTACTTAGAAAACTTTCAAGTAGTATGTAATTTCACATCATTCAGTAACGATGACGAAATAACATTGATTGTTAGAAGTGAGAGATGATCGCTACAAATAGTATTTGAATATTTTTATAAGCTAAGTTATATCATTGAAGTTAACTGATGAGTTTGCATGGATCTATGCTTAATGTTGAAGTGATGGAGATGATTTGTAGCTCCAAGCTAAACCTATTACAGCTGTCATATCGAAGAATCAGAGGCGACTTGATTACAGTTTTCAAATTGCTTAGTGATAAATTTGCACTTGATATGCCTTTATTTTTCTTGTCTTCCAAAACATAAAATTTACGAGGACACTCCAAAAATGCTGACAAGCCCAGAACGAGTTACCTGTCAGCTGGCTATCGACTTTACCATCGAATTATCAAGGAGTGGAATTCATTACCTCAGCACGTGGTTGAGACTCCATCCGTCGACTATTTCAAACGAAAGCTGGATCAACTGAGAGACCATCATTGCCAGGACTAACACAGGCCATCAAGCCTCCCGTCCTTTCCAAACTGAAGTAAATGATTTGGGTGGAATTTCAAAATGTCAGTGATCTACTTTTACAACAAATTTGTTCTGATGCTTTTTCTGAAAAAATACAATGAAAGTTTTATAACTAAACCATCCAACTCAGGGAACGAAACTTTGACGAAATGCTTGGTGATGGAGTATGTTTACAAATTAAACTCGACTGATCTCTTGACAGGAATTCTCACCTCCATCACCAAACAGTACATTAGCTGATATTACTACTGAACTAAGTCTGACGAACTTCAGAAAATTCGATTTTACATACATTTGGATCATATGGTAGTATAGACAATCAATTAAATGGATGCAATTGTTTGAAAGATAATATTGATGTACTATTTACACGTTAATTAATAACACTTACTTCTCTTGTACGGTTTTATCAGTATGGCTAAAACGAATGTAATAATAACAACAGCAATTATGGAGAATAAATTCATTTAGTGTTGTTTGTTTAAATCTTCCGATGGTTGTTTAGGACTATGACTAATCAATCTCTTGTTGTGGTTACCAGGACTCAGTAGGTAAGTGGATAATGGATAGCGTTTGGAGTGAACTGTACTGTATTCGAAATCCGGAGGTAAAATCAACTCTGGGATGAAGTTACATCCAGCTAACGAAACACGAATCGGGTGAAACACACGTACTGGATTCCACTTCCAGCCACCATCCATAAATCATGGAGAATTATTTCAAGTGATTCACTCTCAATATATATACTTTTAACTAAATGCTATCGATGTTATCATCATGCATTCATATGACCAAGGAACTCAATATACCTTTTGAAACGTATGAAAAAAAATGAAGAAGAAGAATGAAAGAATTGCAAGAATTACGGTTAAATTTTGTTTGTAAAACTATATACTCACCTTGGAGTTGTGTTTGTATGCTGAGATCTAAAGAGAAACACATTATAGTTCATGAATAAACATAATAGTCTCGATGTTATACATTCACAGTATTAGTATGTGTTGTATGGAGTCGTATAATGAATTCACGCTATGATCACTTATGAATCAAGTGAATGTACATCATTGTGAATCGTGTTTGATTGTTGATGTTGGATGATGGAATTGTGTAGAATAATGTTGTTTGTTTGTTCGCTGGCATCTGACAATCAACACTGATCCTCTGAAAATCTAACAACAATATTCACTCATGTCTTGATTTGTCATACCTCCGCCTGTAGCTCCTCTGGGGGTTACTGCCGGTCCCAAGCCCGGGTAAAGGAGGAGGGTTGAGCATGGGGTTAGCGACCCCATCCCGTAGAAAATCAACTCGCTAAAAAACGCTAACCAGAAAAAATCATTCAAACCTTTCAAACTCTGCCCTGGGAGTAAAAGGAATCATTATGACGTCTCATGATGAAAGTCGAGTTCCTTCGGAAGTCATGAGGCCGATGCACCTTCTTACAACCAGAGCGACAATTTTTATAGGTACATGGAATGTCCGAACAATGTGGGAGACCGGAAGAGTTTTCCGAATTGCTGCAGAAATGAGAAAATACAACCTGGAGGTTCTTGGAATCAGCGAAACACATTGGACGCAGGTTGGACAACAACGACTGTCTTCAGGAGAACTTCTGTTATACTCCGGTCATGAAGAACAAAATGCCCCACATACACAAGGAGTTGCATTGATGCTGTCCAGAAAAGCACAAAATGCACCTCTAGGATGGGAATCTCATGGACCAAGGATCATCAAAGCCTCCTTCAAAACAAAGAGAGAAGGCATTACAATGAACGTCATCCAATGCTATACGCCTACCAATGACTACGATGAAGACGCTAAAGACTAATTCTACGACAGGTTGCATCGATCTTCGAGAAGTGCCCAACCAAGGACCTGACAATTCTGATGGGAGATCTCAATGCTAAGGTTGGAATGGACAACACTGGATACGAAGACGTCATGGGACAACATGGACTGGGAGGAAGGAACGAAAATGGTGAGAGATTTGCGAACTTATGTGCCTTCAATAAACTGGTCATAGGTGGCACCATATTCTCACACAAAAACATACACAAAGCCACTTGGATTTCACCGGATCACATTACACAGAATCAAATCGACCATATCTGCATCAACAAAATTTCAGGAGGACGATGGAGGATGTGAGAACCAGAAGAGGAGCTGATATAGCATCCGATCATCATTTGCTGGTCACCAAGATGAAACTAAAACTCAAGAAGCAGTGGACAACGGCGCGAACAACATCACAAAAGTTTAACACGGCCTTTCTTCGAGATGGTGACAAACTCAACAAATTCAACATAGCCCTCAGCCACAGGTTCGAGACCTTTCATGACCTACTCAATGGAGAGGGAACTACCATGGAGAGCAACTGGAAAGGTATCAAGGAGGCAATCGTTTCAACATGTCAAGAGGTTCTGGGCCAAAAGAAGCACCATCACAAGGAATGGATCACTGTTGGTACACTGGATAAGATTGAAGCAAGGAGGAACAAGAAGGCAGCAATCAATATCAGCCGAACAAGAGCGGAAAAAGCCAAGGCACAAGCCGAATACACAGAGGCAAACAAGCAAGTGAAGAGGAGCATCAGAACCGACAAACGTAAATATGTTGAAGATTTAGCAACGACAGCGGAAAAGTCTGCAAGAGAAGGAAACATGAGACAATTGTATGATACAACAAAGAAACTTGCTGGAAATTACCGTAAGCCAGAAAGACCAGTGAAAAGCAAGGAAGGCAAAGTAATCACCAACACTGAAGAACAACGAAACAGGTGGGTAGAACACTTCAAAGAACTCTTAAATCGACCAGCTCCACTGAACCCACCCAACATCGAAGCAGCACCCACATACCTCCCAATCGATATTGGCCCACCAACAATTGAAGAGATCAGCATGACCATTAGACAAGTCAAGAGTGGCAAAGCAGCGGTACCAGACAACATCCCGGCAGAGGCACTGAAAGCAAATGTAACAGCAACTGCCAAGATACTCCACATCCTCTTCAGTAAGATTTGGGACGAAGAACAAGTACCAACAGACTGGAAAAAAGGACTTCTGATCAAGATACCAAAGAAAGGCGATCTCAGCAAGTGCGACAACTACAGGGGCATCACTATTCTCTCAATACCAGGAAAAGTCTTAAACCAAGTATTGTTAAACAGGATGAAGGATTCCATGGACGCCCAACTTCGAGATCAACAAGCTGTATTTCGTAAGGATAGATCGTGCACAGATCAAAACGTAACTCTGCGGATCATTGTGGAACAATCAATCGAATGGAATTCATCACTCTACATCAACTTCATCGACTACGAGAAGGCATTTGATAGCGTGGACAGGACGAAACTATGGAAGCTTCTTCGACACTACGGCGTGCTTGAGAAGATAGTCAATATCATACGGAGCTCCTATGATGGATTAAACTGCCAAATCGTCAACGGAGGACAACTCACCGACTCGTTTCAAGTAAAGACCGGTGTTAGGCAAGGTTGCTTACTCTCACCCTTTCTCTTTCTCCTGGTGATCGACTGGATCATGAAGACGTCAACATCTGGAGGAAATCACGGGATACAGTGGACAGGCAGGATGAAACTTGACGATCTAGACTTCGCGGATGATCTGGCTCTTCTATCACAAACGCAACAACAAATGCAGGAGAAAACGACCACTGTAGCAGCAGCCTCAACAGCAGTAGGTCTCAATATAAACAAAGAGAAAAGCAAGACTCTCCGATACAATACAATATGCACCAATCAAATTACACTTGATGGAGAAGCTTTGGAGGATGTGGAAACCTTTACATATCTGGGCAGCATCATTGATGAACACGGTGGATCAGAAGCAGATGTGAGGGCGCGGATCGGCAAAGCAAGAGCAGCATACCTACAACTGAAAAGCATTTGGAGCTCAAAACATTTGTCAACCAACACCAAGGTTAGAATTTTCAAAACAAATGTCAAGACAGTTCTACTGTATGGGGCGGAGACGTGGAGAAATACGAAAGCCATTATGCAGAAGATACAAGGGTACATCAACAGCTGTCTACGCAAAATACTTCGGATCCGATGGCACATACTATAGAATAGAATGATTGAAGATGATGATGAATTCTGTCAGATGATTGATTTGGAATGATAGTGTTGAGACAATCTGTTCTTGATGTTAGATTGTTACACTGATGACTGAGACACAGATACATGTTAGTGACGATAGATAGTTGAGAAAATTCTCACATTCACACTACTCAATATGTTGTTTGATGATGTCGTAACTTAGCCAATTTAGTGAGAATGAAGAAATATTGATGTGACAAACTGTAATCATCAGTGGAGTTGATATGTGTAAGGGTGTGAAGGAAAATTCTTTGTTTGTCATTCAGTTAGTTAGTTGGTTAGAGATGAATAGAATGAAAGTGTCAATAAAACTATGCTGATTGTTGATAGTTGTCTGTCAAGTGACACTGATTCAATGATGCATCATTGACACATCACCTCTAATCTGTGTGAAGTTGAGACATGTAAATTCCTATACTTTGTTCAACACATTTACAAATCGAACAGCCAGTTGTGTTTCACCAGTATCTTCTTCTCAACGAACAAGTAACATATCATTCATTAATTAGCGGTTATTTAAATAGAAATTGAACAGTATACCATCATGTTATTACATGTAGAACTGTATACTCACCTTGCAGTTGTGGTTGAATGCTGAGACCTAAAGAGAATGCATTATAGTTCATGAATAAAAATAATAGTCCCAATGTTATGTATTCACAGTATTAGTATGTGCGTCAGACGAGGTCGTCTATAGAATTGACGATATGATCACTTATGAATCAAGTGAATGAACATCATTGTGAATCGTGTTTGATTGTTGATGTTGGATGATGGAATTGTGTAGAATAATGTTGTTTGTTTGTTCGCTGGCATCTGACAATCAACACTGATCCTCTGAAAATCTAACAACAATATTCACTCATGTCTTGATTTGTCATACATGAGGACTTTAGTGTATGTTCTATGTAGTTGTGAATTGAATGTTTCCAGTTCGTGAATATGTTCATCAGTTTACATATGTGACATGATAACTGTTATTTATTCAACTTCACGGACTACTTAGTATTGTTCATTGTTGTGAATGGAAATAATGATTAATATGAATGAATTTTACTTACTTTTTAGGTGTTGGTGTTGTTTTTGCTGGTACTGTGTTGTGGTGAGACCTAAACGAAGTGTGTTGAAATTGATGAGTATGTTACATGAATCAAATAGTTTGTAGAATAATAAATGGAATGACAGTGATAATAATCAGTCTGCCAGTATGCTTCAACTTAGGATAAGGCACATATGTGCATCCTGTCTTAGTTGTCACACCTCATTATCACAACTACATGAATAACATATTCATATTGTTTACTTGAATGCTAGTGATATATAAAACAAACGTTGCGTATAATGATATGATTCAGGAACAAAGAATTAATAATGCCACAGAACATCTCGGTCTACAGAGTCAAATACTGATTTTAAGTCAACAGAAATTACCATTGACGGACGCCGATAAGCATGCTTGTGTTCTTAGATCTGACGAATGGCGAATATGTGGCCACAATCAAATCTGAAGTCAACCTGATTTTCTCGTGTTTGGAGCTTAAGAGCCTTTGTTAGATGTGTGATAATTATTGCGGCTAGTACTACAGATAATATACTGGGCAAACTAATCCATCTGTGGTTATTACAGGAAGATTTCAACACCTTATATTTTGGGACCATAAGTGATTGTGACCAGTCAGATTGGATTACATCCAACTCCCACATTCTATCTAAAATATTATTCAACCTAATCAGCAAAACCTGAACATCGTACTTAGGGACCTCCGGAGTCAATCCGTCTGGACCGTCTGGTCTTCTTTGTTTCACATTAGCTATAACCTTTTTGAACTTCAGCCACAGTTGGAAGACCTACCTCAATGTTCCATTCAAGCTGTTTGGTAATGTTGTGTAGTTGTAGAGTAGATGAAGACCAGCTGAACTGCCACTTAAAGTGTTCAACCTATCGTTCTGAACGTCTGGGTTGAGAGCAGATAATGGTGTCGTCTTTTTCTGAAATAGTCTCATTTACACTTCACTTGTTAATTCCAGTTTCTTTTATTAGTCTGAAAAGTTGCCTTGTGTTACCTACAGCCGCTGCTTTTTACATTTGTTTTGATTTGGTTGCCGACCGCTGCTCACGGTCACTCCTTGGACTTTTGGTCAACCTAGATCTGATTTGTTTACATTCTTCATCGTGTTCAGAGCCTGATGTGATGATTTTACGAGAATACGTCAGCTCATTAAACTTAGTAGGATTTTACTGGATTTTAGTGAGCCTTTAGTTCAGATACCTAAAGGATGTTACGGCTGTTTCCACAGCTACTCACTTAACTTTCCATGCAGAATCTCTGTTAGCCACTTTTACAGAACCACCTGAGTGTGACCTCAGTTGTTCGACTATTGGTTTTCGTGTCAATCAGTTCAATTGTAATGAATCTCCTTAGTGTGGTTATTCTGCGTACATTCACCGATTGACATTCTACTATCTTTCGCAAAGTCGTCACTGATAACATTTGTGTCAGTGAACAAAAGGAAAACGTTAACCACTTACAGTGTAGTTTTCAGCCAACTGTGATGTCTGAATGAATCGTGTTAAAATTCAAGAAATAAACAAGTGAATATTCAATATACACAGTATTCAATGTGAATACATCAATGAGTGACGATCATATGTTGTTGCAAAACTAAAGCACAAATGTGGTTGGCATCACTTATTCCAGCAATAGTCGATTGAAAGATACAAATCAATGAGTGTCATGTTATACATTCACGATGTTAGTACAGATCGAACGATACAGATGTAGGAATTTATGATGTGGCATATACTATAGAATAGAATGATTGAAGATGATGATGAATTCTGTCAGATGATTGATTTGGAATGATAGTGTTGAGACAATCTGTTCTTGATGTTAGATTGTTACACTGATGACTGAGACACAGATACATGTTAGTGACGATAGATAGTTGAGAAAATTCTCACATTCACACTACTCAATATGTTGTTTGATGATGTCGTAACTTAGCCAATTTAGTGAGAATGAAGAAATATTGATGTGACAAACTGTAATCATCAGTGGAGTTGATATGTGTAAGGGTGTGAAGGAAAATTCTTTGTTTGTCATTCAGTTAGTTAGTTGGTTAGAGATGAATAGAATGAAAGTGTCAATAAAACTATGCTGATTGTTGATAGTTGTCTGTCAAGTGACACTGATTCAATGATGCATCATTGACACATCACCTCTAATCTGTGTGAAGTTGAGACATGTAAATTCCTATACTTTGTTCAACACATTTACAAATCGAACAGCCAGTTGTGTTTCACCAGTATCTTCTTCTCAACGAACAAGTAACATATCATTCATTAATTAGCGGTTATTTAAATAGAAATTGAACAGTATACCATCATGTTATTACATGTAGAACTGTATACTCACCTTGCAGTTGTGGTTGAATGCTGAGACCTAAAGAGAATGCATTATAGTTCATGAATAAAAATAATAGTCCCAATGTTATGTATTCACAGTATTAGTATGTGCGTCAGACGAGGTCGTCTATCGAATTGACGATATGATCACTTATGAATCAAGTGAATGAACATCATTGTGAATCGTGTTTGATTGTTGATGTTGGATGATGGAATTGTGTAGAATAATGTTGTTTGTTTGTTCGCTGGCATCTGACAATCAACACTGATCCTCTGAAAATCTAACAACAATATTCACTCATGTCTTGATTTGTCATACATGAGGACTTTAGTGTATGTTCTATGTAGTTGTGAATTGAATGTTTCCAGTTCGTGAATATGTTCATCAGTTTACATATGTGACATGATAACTGTTATTTATTCAACTTCACGGACTACTTAGTATTGTTCATTGTTGTGAATGGAAATAATGATTAATATGAATGAATTTTACTTACTTTTTAGGTGTTGGTGTTGTTTTTGCTGGTACTGTGTTGTGGTGAGACCTAAACGAAGTGTGTTGAAATTGATGAGTATGTTACATGAATCAAATAGTTTGTAGAATAATAAATGGAATGACAGTGATAATAATCAGTCTGCCAGTATGCTTCAACTTAGGATAAGGCACATATGTGCATCCTGTCTTAGTTGTCACACCTCATTATGACAACTACATGAATAACATATTCATATTGTTTACTTGAATGCTAGTGATATATAAAACAAACGTTGCGTATAATGATATGATTCAGGAACAAAGAATTAATAATGCCACAGAACATCTCGGTCTACAGAGTCAAATACTGATTTTAAGTCAACAGAAATTACCATTGACGGACGCCGATAAGCATGCTTGTGTTCTTAGATCTGACGAATGGCGAATATGTGGCCACAATCAAATCTGAAGTCAACCTGATTTTCTCGTGTTTGGAGCTTAAGAGCCTTTGTTAGATGTGTGATAATTATTGCGGCTAGTACTACAGATAATATACTGGGCAAACTAATCCATCTGTGGTTATTACAGGAAGATTTCAACACCTTATATTTTGGGACCATAAGTGATTGTGACCAGTCAGATTGGATTACATCCAACTCCCACATTCTATCTAAAATATTATTCAACCTAATCAGCAAAACCTGAACATCGTACTTAGGGACCTCCGGAGTCAATCCGTCTGGACCGTCTGGTCTTCTTTGTTTCACATTAGCTATAACCTTTTTGAACTTCAGCCACAGTTGGAAGACCTACCTCAATGTTCCATTCAAGCTGTTTGGTAATGTTGTGTAGTTGTAGAGTAGATGAAGACCAGCTGAACTGCCACTTAAAGTGTTCAACCTATCGTTCTGAACGTCTGGGTTGAGAGCAGATAATGGTGTCGTCTTTTTCTGAAATAGTCTCATTTACACTTCACTTGTTAATTCCAGTTTCTTTTATTAGTCTGAAAAGTTGCCTTGTGTTACCTACAGCCGCTGCTTTTTACATTTGTTTTGATTTGGTTGCCGACCGCTGCTCACGGTCACTCCTTGGACTTTTGGTCAACCTAGATCTGATTTGTTTACATTCTTCATCGTGTTCAGAGCCTGATGTGATGATTTTACGAGAATACGTCAGCTCATTAAACTTAGTAGGATTTTACTGGATTTTAGTGAGCCTTTAGTTCAGATACCTAAAGGATGTTACGGCTGTTTCCACAGCTACTCACTTAACTTTCCATGCAGAATCTCTGTTAGCCACTTTTACAGAACCACCTGAGTGTGACCTCAGTTGTTCGACTATTGGTTTTCGTGTCAATCAGTTCAATTGTAATGAATCTCCTTAGTGTGGTTATTCTGCGTACATTCACCGATTGACATTCTACTATCTTTCGCAAAGTCGTCACTGATAACATTTGTGTCAGTGAACAAAAGGAAAACGTTAACCACTTACAGTGTAGTTTTCAGCCAACTGTGATGTCTGAATGAATCGTGTTAAAATTCAAGAAATAAACAAGTGAATATTCAATATACACAGTATTCAATGTGAATACATCAATGAGTGACGATCATATGTTGTTGCAAAACTAAAGCACAAATGTGGTTGGCATCACTTATTCCAGCAATAGTCGATTGAAAGATACAAATCAATGAGTGTCATGTTATACATTCACGATGTTAGTACAGATCGAACGATACAGATGTAGGAATTTATGATGTGGCATATACTATAGAATAGAATGATTGAAGATGATGATGAATTCTGTCAGATGATTGATTTGGAATGATAGTGTTGAGACAATCTGTTCTTGATGTTAGATTGTTACACTGATGACTGAGACACAGATACATGTTAGTGACGATAGATAGTTGAGAAAATTCTCACATTCACACTACTCAATATGTTGTTTGATGATGTCGTAACTTAGCCAATTTAGTGAGAATGAAGAAATATTGATGTGACAAACTGTAATCATCAGTGGAGTTGATATGTGTAAGGGTGTGAAGGAAAATTCTTTGTTTGTCATTCAGTTAGTTAGTTGGTTAGAGATGAATAGAATGAAAGTGTCAATAAAACTATGCTGATTGTTGATAGTTGTCTGTCAAGTGACACTGATTCAATGATGCATCATTGACACATCACCTCTAATCTGTGTGAAGTTGAGACATGTAAATTCCTATACTTTGTTCAACACATTTACAAATCGAACAGCCAGTTGTGTTTCACCAGTATCTTCTTCTCAACGAACAAGTAACATATCATTCATTAATTAGCGGTTATTTAAATAGAAATTGAACAGTATACCATCATGTTATTACATGTAGAACTGTATACTCACCTTGCAGTTGTGGTTGAATGCTGAGACCTAAAGAGAATGCATTATAGTTCATGAATAAAAATAATAGTCCCAATGTTATGTATTCACAGTATTAGTATGTGCGTCAGACGAGGTCGTCTATCGAATTGACGATATGATCACTTATGAATCAAGTGAATGAACATCATTGTGAATCGTGTTTGATTGTTGATGTTGGATGATGGAATTGTGTAGAATAATGTTGTTTGTTTGTTCGCTGGCATCTGACAATCAACACTGATCCTCTGAAAATCTAACAACAATATTCACTCATGTCTTGATTTGTCATACATGAGGACTTTAGTGTATGTTCTATGTAGTTGTGAATTGAATGTTTCCAGTTCGTGAATATGTTCATCAGTTTACATATGTGACATGATAACTGTTATTTATTCAACTTCACGGACTACTTAGTATTGTTCATTGTTGTGAATGGAAATAATGATTAATATGAATGAATTTTACTTACTTTTTAGGTGTTGGTGTTGTTTTTGCTGGTACTGTGTTGTGGTGAGACCTAAACGAAGTGTGTTGAAATTGATGAGTATGTTACATGAATCAAATAGTTTGTAGAATAATAAATGGAATGACAGTGATAATAATCAGTCTGCCAGTATGCTTCAACTTAGGATAAGGCACATATGTGCATCCTGTCTTAGTTGTCACACCTCATTATCACAACTACATGAATAACATATTCATATTGTTTACTTGAATGCTAGTGATATATAAAACAAACGTTGCGTATAATGATATGATTCAGGAACAAAGAATTAATAATGCCACAGAACATCTCGGTCTACAGAGTCAAATACTGATTTTAAGTCAACAGAAATTACCATTGACGGACGCCGATAAGCATGCTTGTGTTCTTAGATCTGACGAATGGCGAATATGTGGCCACAATCAAATCTGAAGTCAACCTGATTTTCTCGTATTTGGAGCTTAAGAGCCTTTGTTAGATGTGTGATAATTATTGCGGCTAGTACTACAGATAATATACTGGGCAAACTAATCCATCTGTGGTTATTACAGGAAGATTTCAACACCTTATATTTTGGGACCATAAGTGATTGTGACCAGTCAGATTGGATTACATCCAACTCCCACATTCTATCTAAAATATTATTCAACCTAATCAGCAAAACCTGAACATCGTACTTAGGGACCTCCGGAGTCAATCCGTCTGGACCGTCTGGTCTTCTTTGTTTCACATTAGCTATAACCTTTTTGAACTTCAGCCACAGTTGGAAGACCTACCTCAATGTTCCATTCAAGCTGTTTGGTAATGTTGTGTAGTTGTAGAGTAGATGAAGACCAGCTGAACTGCCACTTAAAGTGTTCAACCTATCGTTCTGAACGTCTGGGTTGAGAGCAGATAATGGTGTCGTCTTTTTCTGAAATAGTCTCATTTACACTTCACTTGTTAATTCCAGTTTCTTTTATTAGTCTGAAAAGTTGCCTTGTGTTACCTACAGCCGCTGCTTTTTACATTTGTTTTGATTTGGTTGCCGACCGCTGCTCACGGTCACTCCTTGGACTTTTGGTCAACCTAGATCTGATTTGTTTACATTCTTCATCGTGTTCAGAGCCTGATGTGATGATTTTACGAGAATACGTCAGCTCATTAAACTTAGTAGGATTTTACTGGATTTTAGTGAGCCTTTAGTTCAGATACCTAAAGGATGTTACGGCTGTTTCCACAGCTACTCACTTAACTTTCCATGCAGAATCTCTGTTAGCCACTTTTACAGAACCACCTGAGTGTGACCTCAGTTGTTCGACTATTGGTTTTCGTGTCAATCAGTTCAATTGTAATGAATCTCCTTAGTGTGGTTATTCTGCGTACATTCACCGATTGACATTCTACTATCTTTCGCAAAGTCGTCACTGATAACATTTGTGTCAGTGAACAAAAGGAAAACGTTAACCACTTACAGTGTAGTTTTCAGCCAACTGTGATGTCTGAATGAATCGTGTTAAAATTCAAGAAATAAACAAGTGAATATTCAATATACACAGTATTCAATGTGAATACATCAATGAGTGACGATCATATGTTGTTGCAAAACTAAAGCACAAATGTGGTTGGCATCACTTATTCCAGCAATAGTCGATTGAAAGATACAAATCAATGAGTGTCATGTTATACATTCACGATGTTAGTACAGATCGAACGATACAGATGTAGGAATTTATGATGTGGCATATACTATAGAATAGAATGATTGAAGATGATGATGAATTCTGTCAGATGATTGATTTGGAATGATAGTGTTGAGACAATCTGTTCTTGATGTTAGATTGTTACACTGATGACTGAGACACAGATACATGTTAGTGACGATAGATAGTTGAGAAAATTCTCACATTCACACTACTCAATATGTTGTTTGATGATGTCGTAACTTAGCCAATTTAGTGAGAATGAAGAAATATTGATGTGACAAACTGTAATCATCAGTGGAGTTGATATGTGTAAGGGTGTGAAGGAAAATTCTTTGTTTGTCATTCAGTTAGTTAGTTGGTTAGAGATGAATAGAATGAAAGTGTCAATAAAACTATGCTGATTGTTGATAGTTGTCTGTCAAGTGACACTGATTCAATGATGCATCATTGACACATCACCTCTAATCTGTGTGAAGTTGAGACATGTAAATTCCTATACTTTGTTCAACACATTTACAAATCGAACAGCCAGTTGTGTTTCACCAGTATCTTCTTCTCAACGAACAAGTAACATATCATTCATTAATTAGCGGTTATTTAAATAGAAATTGAACAGTATACCATCATGTTATTACATGTAGAACTGTATACTCACCTTGCAGTTGTGGTTGAATGCTGAGACCTAAAGAGAATGCATTATAGTTCATGAATAAAAATAATAGTCCCAATGTTATGTATTCACAGTATTAGTATGTGCGTCAGACGAGGTCGTCTATCGAATTGACGATATGATCACTTATGAATCAAGTGAATGAACATCATTGTGAATCGTGTTTGATTGTTGATGTTGGATGATGGAATTGTGTAGAATAATGTTGTTTGTTTGTTCGCTGGCATCTGACAATCAACACTGATCCTCTGAAAATCTAACAACAATATTCACTCATGTCTTGATTTGTCATACATGAGGACTTTAGTGTATGTTCTATGTAGTTGTGAATTGAATGTTTCCAGTTCGTGAATATGTTCATCAATTTACATATGTGACATGATAACTGTTATTTATTCAACTTCACGGACTACTTAGTATTGTTCATTGTTGTGAATGGAAATAATGATTAATATGAATGAATTTTACTTACTTTTTAGGTGTTGGTGTTGTTTTTGCTGGTACTGTGTTGTGGTGAGACCTAAACGAAGTGTGTTGAAATTGATGAGTATGTTACATGAATCAAATAGTTTGTAGAATAATAAATGGAATGACAGTGATAATAATCAGTCTGCCAGTATGCTTCAACTTAGGATAAGGCACATATGTGCATCCTGTCTTAGTTGTCACACCTCATTATCACAACTACATGAATAACATATTCATATTGTTTACTTGAATGCTAGTGATATATAAAACAAACGTTGCGTATAATGATATGATTCAGGAACAAAGAATTAATAATGCCACAGAACATCTCGGTCTACAGAGTCAAATACTGATTTTAAGTCAACAGAAATTACCATTGACGGACGCCGATAAGCATGCTTGTGTTCTTAGATCTGACGAATGGCGAATATGTGGCCACAATCAAATCTGAAGTCAACCTGATTTTCTCGTGTTTGGAGCTTAAGAGCCTTTGTTAGATGTGTGATAATTATTGCGGCTAGTACTACAGATAATATACTGGGCAAACTAATCCATCTGTGGTTATTACAGGAAGATTTCAACACCTTATATTTTGGGACCATAAGTGATTGTGACCAGTCAGATTGGATTACATCCAACTCCCACATTCTATCTAAAATATTATTCAACCTAATCAGCAAAACCTGAACATCGTACTTAGGGACCTCCGGAGTCAATCCGTCTGGACCGTCTGGTCTTCTTTGTTTCACATTAGCTATAACCTTTTTGAACTTCAGCCACAGTTGGAAGACCTACCTCAATGTTCCATTCAAGCTGTTTGGTAATGTTGTGTAGTTGTAGAGTAGATGAAGACCAGCTGAACTGCCACTTAAAGTGTTCAACCTATCGTTCTGAACGTCTGGGTTGAGAGCAGATAATGGTGTCGTCTTTTTCTGAAATAGTCTCATTTACACTTCACTTGTTAATTCCAGTTTCTTTTATTAGTCTGAAAAGTTGCCTTGTGTTACCTACAGCCGCTGCTTTTTACATTTGTTTTGATTTGGTTGCCGACCGCTGCTCACGGTCACTCCTTGGACTTTTGGTCAACCTAGATCTGATTTGTTTACATTCTTCATCGTGTTCAGAGCCTGATGTGATGATTTTACGAGAATACGTCAGCTCATTAAACTTAGTAGGATTTTACTGGATTTTAGTGAGCCTTTAGTTCAGATACCTAAAGGATGTTACGGCTGTTTCCACAGCTACTCACTTAACTTTCCATGCTGAATCTCTGTTAGCCACTTTTACAGAACCACCTGAGTGTGACCTCAGTTGTTCGACTATTGGTTTTCGTGTCAATCAGTTCAATTGTAATGAATCTCCTTAGTGTGGTTATTCTGCGTACATTCACCGATTGACATTCTACTATCTTTCGCAAAGTCGTCACTGATAACATTTGTGTCAGTGAACAAAAGGAAAATGTTAACCACTTACAGTGTAGTTTTCAGCCAACTGTGATGTCTGAATGAATCGTGTTAAAATTCAAGAAATAAACAAGTGAATATTCAATATACACAGTATTCAATGTGAATACATCAATGAGTGACGATCATATGTTGTTGCAAAACTAAAGCACAAATGTGGTTGGCATCACTTATTCCAGCAATAGTCGATTGAAAGATACAAATCAATGAGTGTCATGTTATACATTCACGATGTTAGTACAGATCGAACGATACAGATGTAGGAATTTATGATGTGGCATATACTATAGAATAGAATGATTGAAGATGATGATGAATTCTGTCAGATGATTGATTTGGAATGATAGTGTTGAGACAATCTGTTCTTGATGTTAGATTGTTACACTGATGACTGAGACACAGATACATGTTAGTGACGATAGATAGTTGAGAAAATTCTCACATTCACACTACTCAATATGTTGTTTGATGATGTCGTAACTTAGCCAATTTAGTGAGAATGAAGAAATATTGATGTGACAAACTGTAATCATCAGTGGAGTTGATATGTGTAAGGGTGTGAAGGAAAATTCTTTGTTTGTCATTCAGTTAGTTAGTTGGTTAGAGATGAATAGAATGAAAGTGTCAATAAAACTATGCTGATTGTTGATAGTTGTCTGTCAAGTGACACTGATTCAATGATGCATCATTGACACATCACCTCTAATCTGTGTGAAGTTGAGACATGTAAATTCCTATACTTTGTTCAACACATTTACAAATCGAACAGCCAGTTGTGTTTCACCAGTATCTTCTTCTCAACGAACAAGTAACATATCATTCATTAATTAGCGGTTATTTAAATAGAAATTGAACAGTATACCATCATGTTATTACATGTAGAACTGTATACTCACCTTGCAGTTGTGGTTGAATGCTGAGACCTAAAGAGAATGCATTATAGTTCATGAATAAAAATAATAGTCCCAATGTTATGTATTCACAGTATTAGTATGTGCGTCAGACGAGGTCGTCTATCGAATTGACGATATGATCACTTATGAATCAAGTGAATGAACATCATTGTGAATCGTGTTTGATTGTTGATGTTGGATGATGGAATTGTGTAGAATAATGTTGTTTGTTTGTTCGCTGGCATCTGACAATCAACACTGATCCTCTGAAAATCTAACAACAATATTCACTCATGTCTTGATTTGTCATACATGAGGACTTTAGTGTATGTTCTATGTAGTTGTGAATTGAATGTTTCCAGTTCGTGAATATGTTCATCAATTTACATATGTGACATGATAACTGTTATTTATTCAACTTCACGGACTACTTAGTATTGTTCATTGTTGTGAATGGAAATAATGATTAATATGAATGAATTTTACTTACTTTTTAGGTGTTGGTGTTGTTTTTGCTGGTACTGTGTTGTGGTGAGACCTAAACGAAGTGTGTTGAAATTGATGAGTATGTTACATGAATCAAATAGTTTGTAGAATAATAAATGGAATGACAGTGATAATAATCAGTCTGCCAGTATGCTTCAACTTAGGATAAGGCACATATGTGCATCCTGTCTTAGTTGTCACACCTCATTATCACAACTACATGAATAACATATTCATATTGTTTACTTGAATGCTAGTGATATATAAAACAAACGTTGCGTATAATGATATGATTCAGGAACAAAGAATTAATAATGCCACAGAACATCTCGGTCTACAGAGTCAAATACTGATTTTAAGTCAACAGAAATTACCATTGACGGGCGCCGATAAGCATGCTTGTGTTCTTAGATCTGACGAATGGCGAATATGTGGCCACAATCAAATCTGAAGTCAACCTGATTTTCTCGTGTTTGGAGCTTAAGAGCCTTTGTTAGATGTGTGATAATTATTGCGGCTAGTACTACAGATAATATACTGGGCAAACTAATCCATCTGTGGTTATTACAGGAAGATTTCAACACCTTATATTTTGGGACCATAAGTGATTGTGACCAGTCAGATTGGATTACATCCAACTCCCACATTCTATCTAAAATATTATTCAACCTAATCAGCAAAACCTGAACATCGTACTTAGGGACCTCCGGAGTCAATCCGTCTGGACCGTCTGGTCTTCTTTGTTTCACATTAGCTATAACCTTTTTGAACTTCAGCCACAGTTCGAAGACTTACCTCAATGTTCCATTCAAGCTGTTTGGTAATGTTGTGTAGTTGTAGAGTAGATGAAGACCAGCTGAACTGCCACTTAAAGTGTTCAACCTATCGTTCTGAACGTCTGGGTTGAGAGCAGATAATGGTGTCGTCTTTTTCTGAAATAGTCTCATTTACACTTCACTTGTTAATTCCAGTTTCTTTTATTAGTCTGAAAAGTTGCCTTGTGTTACCTACAGCCGCTGCTTTTTACATTTGTTTTGATTTGGTTGCCGACCGCTGCTCACGGTCACTCCTTGGACTTTTGGTCAACCTAGATCTGATTTGTTTACATTCTTCATCGTGTTCAGAGCCTGATGTGATGATTTTACGAGAATACGTCAGCTCATTAAACTTAGTAGGATTTTACTGGATTTTAGTGAGCCTTTAGTTCAGATACCTAAAGGATGTTACGGCTGTTTCCACAGCTACTCACTTAACTTTCCATGCTGAATCTCTGTTAGCCACTTTTACAGAACCACCTGAGTGTGACCTCAGTTGTTCGACTATTGGTTTTCGTGTCAATCAGTTCAATTGTAATGAATCTCCTTAGTGTGGTTATTCTGCGTACATTCACCGATTGACATTCTACTATCTTTCGCAAAGTCGTCACTGATAACATTTGTGTCAGTGAACAAAAGGAAAATGTTAACCACTTACAGTGTAGTTTTCAGCCAACTGTGATGTCTGAATGAATCGTGTTAAAATTCAAGAAATAAACAAGTGAATATTCAATATACACAGTATTCAATGTGAATACATCAATGAGTGACGATCATATGTTGTTGCAAAACTAAAGCACAAATGTGGTTGGCATCACTTATTCCAGCAATAGTCGATTGAAAGATACAAATCAATGAGTGTCATGTTATACATTCACGATGTTAGTACAGATCGAACGATACAGATGTAGGAATTTATGATGTGGCATATACTATAGAATAGAATGATTGAAGATGATGATGAATTCTGTCAGATGATTGATTTGGAATGATAGTGTTGAGACAATCTGTTCTTGATGTTAGATTGTTACACTGATGACTGAGACACAGATACATGTTAGTGACGATAGATAGTTGAGAAAATTCTCACATTCACACTACTCAATATGTTGTTTGATGATGTCGTAACTTAGCCAATTTAGTGAGAATGAAGAAATATTGATGTGACAAACTGTAATCATCAGTGGAGTTGATATGTGTAAGGGTGTGAAGGAAAATTCTTTGTTTGTCATTCAGTTAGTTAGTTGGTTAGAGATGAATAGAATGAAAGTGTCAATAAAACTATGCTGATTGTTGATAGTTGTCTGTCAAGTGACACTGATTCAATGATGCATCATTGACACATCACCTCTAATCTGTGTGAAGTTGAGACATGTAAATTCCTATACTTTGTTCAACACATTTACAAATCGAACAGCCAGTTGTGTTTCACCAGTATCTTCTTCTCAACGAACAAGTAACATATCATTCATTAATTAGCGGTTATTTAAATAGAAATTGAACAGTATACCATCATGTTATTACATGTAGAACTGTATACTCACCTTGCAGTTGTGGTTGAATGCTGAGACCTAAAGAGAATGCATTATAGTTCATGAATAAAAATAATAGTCCCAATGTTATGTATTCACAGTATTAGTATGTGCGTCAGACGAGGTCGTCTATAGAATTGACGATATGATCACTTATGAATCAAGTGAATGAACATCATTGTGAATCGTGTTTGATTGTTGATGTTGGATGATGGAATTGTGTAGAATAATGTTGTTTGTTTGTTCGCTGGCATCTGACAATCAACACTGATACTCTGAAAATCTAACAACAATATTCACTCATGTCTTGATTTGTCATACATGAGGACTTTAGTGTATGTTCTATGTAGTTGTGAATTGAATGTTTCCAGTTCGTGAATATGTTCATCAATTTACATATGTGACATGATAACTGTTATTTATTCAACTTCACGGACTACTTAGTATTGTTCATTGTTGTGAATGGAAATAATGATTAATATGAATGAATTTTACTTACTTTTTAGGTGTTGGTGTTGTTTTTGCTGGTACTGTGTTGTGGTGAGACCTAAACGAAGTGTGTTGAAATTGATGAGTATGTTACATGAATCAAATAGTTTGTAGAATAATAAATGGAATGACAGTGATAATAATCAGTCTGCCAGTATGCTTCAACTTAGGATAAGGCACATATGTGCATCCTGTCTTAGTTGTCACACCTCATTATCACAACTACATGAATAACATATTCATATTGTTTACTTGAATGCTAGTGATATATAAAACAAACGTTGCGTATAATGATATGATTCAGGAACAAAGAATTAATAATGCCACAGAACATCTCGGTCTACAGAGTCAAATACTGATTTTAAGTCAACAGAAATTACCATTGACGGGCGCCGATAAGCATGCTTGTGTTCTTAGATCTGACGAATGGCGAATATGTGGCCACAATCAAATCTGAAGTCAACCTGATTTTCTCGTGTTTGGAGCTTAAGAGCCTTTGTTAGATGTGTGATAATTATTGCGGCTAGTACTACAGATAATATACTGGGCAAACTAATCCATCTGTGGTTATTACAGGAAGATTTCAACACCTTATATTTTGGGACCATAAGTGATTGTGACCAGTCAGATTGGATTACATCCAACTCCCACATTCTATCTAAAATATTATTCAACCTAATCAGCAAAACCTGAACATCGTACTTAGGGACCTCCGGAGTCAATCCGTCTGGACCGTCTGGTCTTCTTTGTTTCACATTAGCTATAACCTTTTTGAACTTCAGCCACAGTTGGAAGACCTACCTCAATGTTCCATTCAAGCTGTTTGGTAATGTTGTGTAGTTGTAGAGTAGATGAAGACCAGCTGAACAGCCACTTAAAGTGTTCAACCTATCGTTCTGAACGTCTGGGTTGAGAGCAGATAATGGTGTCGTCTTTTTCTGAAATAGTCTCATTTACACTTCACTTGTTAATTCCAGTTTCTTTTATTAGTCTGAAAAGTTGCCTTGTGTTACCTACAGCCGCTGCTTTTTACATTTGTTTTGATTTGGTTGCCGACCGCTGCTCACGGTCACTCCTTGGACTTTTGGTCAACCTAGATCTGATTTGTTTACATTCTTCATCGTGTTCAGAGCCTGATGTGATGATTTTACGAGAATACGTCAGCTCATTAAACTTAGTAGGATTTTACTGGATTTTAGTGAGCCTTTAGTTCAGATACCTAAAGGATGTTACGGCTGTTTCCACAGCTACTCACTTAACTTTCCATGCTGAATCTCTGTTAGCCACTTTTACAGAACCACTTCGCGGATGATCTGGCTCTTCTATCACAAATGCAACAACAAATGCAGGAGAAAATGACCAGTGGAGCAGCAGCCTCAGCAGCAGTGTGTCCCAATATAAACAGAAGGAAGAGCAAGACTCTCCGATACAATACAATATGCACCAATCAAATTACACTTGATGGAGAAGCTTTGGAGGATGTGGAAACCTTTACATATCTGGGCAGCATCATTGATGAACACGGTGGATCAGAAGCAGATGTGAGGGCGCGGATCGGCAAAGCAAGAGCAGCATACCTACAACTGAAAAGCATTTGGAGCTCAAAACATTTGTCAACCAACACCAAGGTTAGAATTTTCGAAACAAATGTCAAGACAGTTCTACTGTATGGGGCGGAGACGTGGAGAAATACGAAAGCCATTATGCAGAAGATACAAGGGTTCATCAACAGCTGTCTACGCAAGATACTTCGGATCCGATGGCCAGACACTATCAGCAACAAGTTACTGTGGGAGACAACAAATTAGATTCCAGCAGAGGAAGAAATCAGGAGGAAGCGCTGGAAGTGGATAGGGCACACTTTGAGGAAATCACCCGATTGCGTCACAAGACAAGCCCTCACATGGAATCCTGAAGGTCAAAGTAGAAGAGGAATACTAAAGAACACATTACGCCGAGAAATAGAGACAGACATGAGAAGAATGAACAAGAACTGGATAGAACTAGAAAAGGAAGCCCAGGACAGAGTGGGTTGGAGAAAGCTGGTCAGCGGCCTATGCTCCATTGGGAGTAACAGGCGAAAGTAAGTAAGTAAGTAATGAAATGATTTTTGTTTTGTTTCTATTTGTTTGTTTGAATTCATCGAATAGTTTTTGTGTTATAGAGTATACTACTTACAATCACTTATTTTATTTTTGAAAAAAATTTGTACCATTAGTTATAATAATGTGTCATTTTAGATGACTTACAGCTTTCCTACATAATTATTTGTAGTGCTAAAATGAACAAGAGTTTTATTGATGTTAAAAAATTGTTGAAAATTTGGAAGCACTAGTCGTCTGTTTTTCATTGAAAAACTTAACAATCTTTACAACCCTAATGCTGATAATAATCATCATGTGCTCACCAGTGTCTAGCTTTGTCAAGTAATTCTTAGAGTTCTAGTGAGAAGCTGTGACCAGTGGAGCTGAACTGTGTCAGAAAATATTTGTATTAAACAATGGAAGATGGTCGAGCGATTTCGTGAATTGGTTGAGGTTAGACAATAACACCATTGGGTGCCAGCTCAGTGATTTAGAGGTTAGGCGTCCGCGGACGAGTTCGAAGGTCCTGGATTTGAACCCTGCGAGTTAGATTGTGGATGAGCACTTCCAAATAGTTCCATACTAGAATGAATAACTGTTCAGGTTTTCATTGTTGGTCTAATATTAATCGGCTTGTGATCTTAATCGACATAAAACTAAAATCTCATTTTCTTTTTGATGACTCCTAGTTCAGTTAACAATTGGTAGACTTTTTTACTGTTTTGTTAATTATTGGGATAGATCGTATTATGCTTATATGAATGATGACATCAGATGATGAATGTATTTTGTGTTAAATAAATAGAGTAAATGAAAATTCGCATGAATAATTGAATAAAAAAATGTAGGATTCTGTAAATCAATGCTCAGTAGTGGATTTTACATCGAGGCTATAATTTGTGGACGACCTTTGAACGAGTCTTAAGTGACCTTCGAAAACATTAGCCAATCAGGAAACAGTTGGCACAAAGTAAAAATATATTATACAAAACCAAGGAAGTAAAGTGGATATACTTCTTTTTATATAGTTCAAAAACTTGTCAAGGTTAGAAAGAGTTTCAGATGTTCTAAAATCGTAATGCATAAGGTAGAGGAAGTTATTCATATAATTCCATTATAGTCGACCTCTAGAGCCATGATAAGGTCACAAAAACTCTTTCAGCCTCGATCACATAGCCTCAATATTGTTTGTGTGCTCTCCGGCTGTTGGGTCCAGAAATTACCACTTATGGATAGCGGTACGACGGACATAACCAAGTCTATGTATGCATCGGTACGCTCTCTAATCACCCGTGTATATTTAAGTACCCGGGTGCATATGTTCCCGTATAATTAGTATTATCGTTGAAGCCTGTCGGTTTCTAAACCGTTAGAAGTGAACAACATGGAATTATGTTATGTTATCCAATCACGATCATACTTTGGTGACCGAAAACTCAGGTGTAGACAACTTATGTATTTTGACACAGAATTACAGAATCTCTTGATAGAATATGGAAACTATACGTTAAATACTTCATTTGCAAATTTCTATCATTTGTCCTTCATATTCTGTACGATTCTCCCAGTTCCCCTCTATTCTCTTCAACTCGATCGTCTTAACCTGCTGGTGCTGTCAGTTTTTCCACTTCCACTTGGTGTTACATACTACTTATGTATGTCGACATGAGTAGTGTACACCATAATACTACCACAAACTTAATTCTATCTTTTTATGATACAACAATGTGGCTATTAAACTAAATGATTAGGAATTCTTCCAGAGCTTTTTGAGATGTTTAAATATGAAATGATAGGACTGAATTGATCAAAGTTTCATATCTATTAATAAATAATCCGATGTCAATCGGTCACTTATTCACAGTGTAATGTGAGCGAATATAGACGTGAATTTATGGTCATATGGAAACATGGCGTAATGTAGCTGGGCACGTCAAGGGCATACATATACATGGAAAAGAGAACGATTCATCGGACAATATGCAAACTATCAGCTTATTGGCTAGAGTCTATCCTATGAGCATGTTTATACAAACACGATCGTGATCATAATAATACAAACAAATGGACAAACTATCAGAAGGGGGTTTTGTGAAGATTTTAATAATTTTATATAGCCGGCTCAGTGGTCTATCGGTTAAGTGCTCGCGCACGAGACTGATAGGTCCTGGGTTTGAATTTCACGAGGTGGGATCGTGCATGCGCACTACTGAGGAGTACCACAATAGAATGAAACGGCCGTCCAGTGCTTCCATGTTTTCCATAGTGGTTTAGTTTCAATTGACTCATGATCTCAACTATAAAAAATAGACAAATTGTTACTATCCAAATACTATTGTCTATTAAGTAAATGAATAAAAGGAATTAAATGTTTAACATGAAGAATTCAATTATCAATTTTTTTCTTAACTTACTGTCTAATAGTGTTGTTGGTTCTGTTTGAAATATTTTAAAAAAAAATTAAAAAATTTAAAAACCACCACCACCATAACAACAAAAATCATAATAATCTTCTTAATGTTTTTATTGTCATTCAAATGGTACTTCTTTGTCCAGGTTAGAGTTTCTTTTTTTAGCGAACTAGTTTTCTACGAGATGGGGTCGCTAACCCCTCCCCCTGTGTCCGGGCTTAAAAGTGGCAGTAGCCCCCAAGAGGAGCTACAAACTTTAATGTACTCCTATCGATTTAAATAATAATAATAAGTTTAGTTTTTTATCCCAATCAGATACTCTATTGAAATTTGTTTGTTTTTTTCAATGTAATCTTTTAATAACAAATGTTGACTATATTTGTTATGTTGCTACCTATGGAAAATATTACTGCCGTTGTGATTTATTTAAAACTCTATAGTTTAGATGATCTCAGTTAATAAATCAACATTAGAATCTAACTGCATTCAGTTAACAAGTTTTAAAATAGGTCTCTACTGTCAGTAATATATTAAATATAATCTCTAATCTATATATACAGTTGAAATCATGAGTCATTTGAAGCTAGACCACCATGGAAAAACTGGAATCACTGGACGGCCAACTTGTCCTATTGTGTGACTTCTGAACAGTGCGCATCGACGTTCTCACCTCTCGAGATTCAAACCCAGGACCTACTAGTCTCGCGCGGGAAACTAAACTACTTAGTTAGCATCCAACGGTGTTAATGTCGAACTTCAACTAATCCACAAAGTCGAGTAACCAATTCACCTATGTCTACAGTGGGTTCAAATCTCGCAAAGTGTGATCGTGGATGCGCATTGCCACTGAGGAGTCCTACAATAGGGTGAAATGGCTGTCCAATGCTTCCAGGTTTTCCATAGTGGTCTAGCTTTGATTGACTCATGATTTCAACTATATATAATAAATTACCAAAAATCTCCACAAACAACCCCATAGTCTCTGATTGTTAAGAAAACAAAGCTTATTTTTATTATACAATCATTTCGATTACCCTTATTTATTATTAGTATACAATGTAGATTTTGAAATGATGGAGAAGATTTGTATCCCATTGTGTGTGTTTAAACTGAATTTTTATATGAATATTAAATACAAAAATCACAAGCAAGTTCATTTAACTTAATACTTAAATTGTAGTGTAGGTTACTTATATTCACATAAGTAGTAGATAACAATGATCATGCACTAAATGTAATTCATTAGAAGATCAATAAAAAAAAGAACCGGAACAGAATGTAATCTATATGATAATGTATGAACAATAATAATCAAAGACAATGGACTGATATTTACAAAAGGAACAGTTAAGATTGAAATAATCGATTGATAGTTTACAAGTTAACCATTTATTATATGATTCTCATATTTTATTGGTATATTCTGTAATTTTGTACCTGAATACATTCGACTGTTCCCCACTTGTAATCTTGATTATTACAAAACTACAGTCATACATATTTGGAATAGCATGACTTAAAGTATAAACAATGTATTCTACCATCATAAATGACTCTTATATATAAATCATAATTAAGATACCTATTTTGATGAAATAGGTTGAATGAATATTACCGTATAATGACAAGAAGAAATTTCAATTCATCATTTAAATAAATAGAATCTAAACATTCTACTCATTGAAAATACCTTGGTGGATCTCTTTGACCTATATATAGAATAGAATATAAATTATAAATGTATTTCAATATAATGTTTATAAAAAAATAATAAACAAAGATAAAATGGTGACTAGTAATGGAATCCAGGAAACACGCTTCTTACCTGGATTCTAGAAATGATATTCAATCTGGGTTTCGAACTCGATACCGTTGGCTTCAAACGCTAACTCGTTATTCACTTAGCTATTGAGTTCTGATAGCTAGTAGCTTATGCAATTGGGGTGAAGTTTAAATTCATTTTGTATTGGTTGTTTGGATCTTTCTATTGATATTTAGAGATGCAATTGATCGGTCTCTTATTATCCATATGTGCATACTGTGCGTATTGCCTCTATATAGCCTTAATTTACAAGCATTATAAGCAAAGATGGATAGTGACTAGCAGTGCAATCCAGGAGGTGCGTTTCGTCCTATTTCGAACTCGTCAGCTGGATGTACCTGCATCTCAGAGTTCATCTTCACTCTGGGACTTGAACCCAGTACCGTTCGCTTCAAACTCCATCTCGTTATTCACTTACCTACTGTGTCATGATAGCCACTTACTTGTGAAATTGGGTGAATTTTGAATTCACTTAGTATTGCATACTGTGCGTATTGCCTCGATATAGCCTTAATTTACAAGCAGGACGAAACGCGCCTCCTGAATTTCCCTGCTAGCCACTATCCATCTTTGCTTATAATGCTGCTGACTTTATACTATTTATCTGTTTGAATTGAAACAGACAGACAGATAAAAAAAATTAATAGATTTTAACCATTCTATAACAATGAGAATACTATTAATAGATCCTAACCTCTAGTAAATAACCTATATACTACTGAAAACTTTAAAGACATTTCAATGATACCTAATTATATCATATTCTGAACTTAAGATTCATCTAAAAAGTAACACCAAGATCAGAATTTTCAATACAAATGTCAAGACAGTTCTACTGTGGTGGAAGAAATCAGGAAGAAGCGGTATAATTGAATAGGACACACATTGAGGAAATCACCCAACTGAGTCACAAGATAAGCCCTCACATGGAATCCTAAAGTCCAAGGGAAAAAAGGAAGATCAACGAACACATTACGCCGAGAAATAGAGACATACATGAGAAGAATGAACATAAGTTGTATAAAACTAGAAAGGAAGACCCATGATAGAGTGAGTGGGTTGGAGAATGCTGGTCGGCAGCCTATGCTCCATTGGAGGTAACAGACGTAAGTAAGTAAGTAAGTAAGTATTTAAGTAAACCTTTATAAATTTATCAAAAAGGTTTACACTTACCTTGTACATTATCAAATGTAACAATTCCTACGAATACAAATACCAAAATCACTATGAATCTATTCAACATTGTTGATGTGAATAAACAGAAATAAGTAGTATATTTATACTGTTCATTATGAAATTCTATTTGTATGGTAATTTTATCTGAGTACATTGAAATATGATACGTATATATGTATATATGATTAAATATTATTGTTTTAATAAGAATAATACATTATATTTACATTAATTATGATTAGTATTGCTTGTATTGTGGTGTGGTCTACTTATATCCACATAAGTAGTATAAGGTGATGGTCAGACATAGAATGTATTTTGGCACAAGATTGATAAGGAACGAACAGGAATGAAGCGTGATCGGCACGAAAATGCAAGAACAATGTGATCAGAGAAGACAAACTGATATCTGCAGAAGGAACAGTCAAGATTGAGACAATTGATTGTTATTTCGGAAATAAACTTCTTACTGTTTGGTTATCAGAATTTAGTGAGATAGTCTGTAATGTGTGCTAAAATACATTCGATTGTCCCAACTTATGTTCTTGTTCACTACAGTATTACCATTATTATTACTATCGTTATTGATATTACTACTATCGTTATTCGTATTCCGTGGAAGTATTCACTTTCGACCAGATCGTGATTGGAGATCGTTTAGATAGAACAAAGTTTCCATCATAGGCGAACTTCTGCATAAATTTAAAAGTAAGGATACACAAATTAGAAATAAAAGGAAGTGAATAAGTGACTTGATAAATAATAATAAAGTGTGAATTATCTGACTTTTAATCAGAGCGTGAACAGTATTTCCAGTAAATATCGTCATTTCATTTATTTGTATGTGGGCCGTGATACTGCCCGGGTGCCCTGACCGAAAAATGTGGTTTTCTTAGGGGGCCACACCCCGAGCCTTTGATCTAAAGGTCTAACCCACACGGCAGTGGGACATCGTGAGGAGATGCAGTTCCATGGTAGCCGGTGACCAACAATTGATTCATAAGCCATTTGTTCCTTCAGGATCCTGGAGCCCATGTGCCCCACTTGCACGGAATCGGGGTTTTCCAACTCCCCTAGTTGGACTTTACGTATCCACCAGCCCGGTTAAAGCGCCTGACATAACATGGTGTCGTGATATGAAAGAAAGCTGCGAATGGCTTGCTTCTGTTGGACCTTCACGACTCCCTGGCTGGGATTCCAGTGATAGTGTAACACAGTGGCTAGAGACGTTATCAGATATGGCTCAGAATAGAAGCCAGTGGCGATTCTGCTGTAACTTTCTTCATAAAATTGGTTATAACTTCCTTAACTAAAAGAGTTCTTCTGGTTGTACGTTTCTGTTTCTCCTATTATTATTCTTATTATTACACCAACGTACACCAATCTGTGGTTGTTATTGTTCTTTTCTTTTTCTTTTTATATCCACCTTGCCCCTTTTTCTCTTCCCATTCTGACTGTTTAGTGTGCCGCATATATATCTGGTCCCCCTTTGTACCAATATTTGTATATTTAAATAAATAAATAACTACCGTTATTACTATTACTATTATTACTACTATTATTATTACTATTACTATCATTATTGCCATTCTCCTTCTGCTTCTTCCTCTTCTTCTTCTTCTCCTTCTTTTTTTTCTTCTTCTTCTTCTTATTGTTATTATTATTACAATTACTATTACTATTGCCTTTATTCATTATTATATTATTGGTACAATATAGAATTCTCAGCACAAAGTATATCAACTAGTTTCCGTTTTCTTATTTCTTGATCGATCCTGACGATAAATATTCAGTGATCGCCAGTTAGATGCTATCAGTTCATTAAATGGACATCTGAATCATGTTCATTCTTTTCAATGTATATTATCGGCAACTACAATGTCTCTGATTGTACTCTTTCCTAACTTGTACAACGAAAGGTCGTAAACTTTTCATAAACAGATCAAAACAAACAAGGAAATAGATAACTTGTTGAAATATCTAGATGGCAGGAACAAGTAGTCCAGATATTCAAACAGACTGCCTCGTGTTAAAGACGAATTGTTGAAACTTGATTTATTATAAACGGAATCAGAATAACATGAAAACAATTGTGGTTTAATTCACTTGGTGTTGTTTACTTGTATCTTCCCATTATTATTTACGATTGCAGTTGATCAGTTTCTTGTTTGGCATATATGTATCCTTTGCGGACTGTCTCGATACAGCCTGAAGTCACAAGCTTTATAAGCCAAGATGGATAGTGGTTAGCAGTGGAATCCAGTTTGACGCGCGCCACTTCATCCTATATGGGATTCGTCATCTGGATGTACCTGCATCTTAGAATTGATCTTCACTCTGGGGCTCTAACCAAGTACCGTTCGCTTCAAACGCCATCGCGTCATCCACTTAGCTACTCAGTCCTTCATTGCTTATAAAAATTGTGGTTTAAATTAATTATTTACACCCATCCACGTATTAATAAACAATTTTTCACAATTTCTTCCTCCATACTTTTCAAACCTCTGATGTTCAATAACATTAATCAAGTAGAAAATGATTTAATCAGTTCTTTTTGTTATCAGAAGGTGGTATTGTGGAGATTTTAGTAATTTTATATAGTTGAAATCATGAGTCAATTGAAGCTAGACCACCATCGAAAACGTGGAAGCACTGGACGGCCGTTTCATCTTGTTGTGAAACTCCTCAACAGTGCGCATCCACGATCCTGCCTTGCGAGATTCGAATCTCTCAGGGTGGGATCGTGAATGCGCACTGCTGAGAGGTTCTTATTGTTGTTTTACCATAGATATAAAAGTCAATCATTTGTGTACTGATTATCATTTTATGAATGATAAGCTCTTATTGTTACATGGTCGTTAGTTTAGATTGTAGTTTGAATATGATTATAGTTAGGCTACGGTTTGTTTCTAAGCATTCAATATTTTTCCACATTTACAGGAAGAACAGTATATAATTAGTCCATATTCAGCACATACTTTAATAATACGAATCATTCACTATGTTGTTAGTGTTTACTGTAATAGGGGTAATAAAAAAGTCTCAGACAGTTTGATGTTACGTCGGAATGGTACATATATAATCCTGAAGGAACGAATGGTGGCTGCCATGAATTTTGTCTGCTGATGTTGCTCTATGGCCATGTTGCTTAGATCTCAAGATCGGTTTCCTAAGAAAATCCTGTATTTTGGTTTGAGCTCCCAACAAGTATCCTAGTTTTCTAGCAAATATCTGTAGTCTCTGTTTTCTGTTTATTCTTTCTAGTTGTAAACCTTAATATAAACCTTCAATCTGATCTAGAATAGCCTAACATAATATAAATTATTTTACCGTTTAGCAAAGTTTTAGTCTCCCAGGAAAGATAATACTGAATCCAAAGTGTTTTGCCCAATGGATAATAAGGACTGAAAAATCTGTTACATATTTGAGTACGATCAAATGGCCTTAATGGATATATCATTTATATTAATGGTACTTCAATAAACTTAAACTATTCTGTTGGCTCACGCTTTCAACTATAATAAATACTAAATCTCCACAAAAACCCTTTCTATAATTAATATAATCATATGCTCACTAGTGACTTCGAGAAGTATATCTAGGAGCTCTAGTGAGAAGCATTGACCAAAGGAGTTCAAAACCACGTCTGTTGTGAGATAGGAACTCACTGAAGACAATTGGTGAATGGTTGCTCAACTTCGTGGACCAGTTGAAGTTAGACATTCATACCGTTGGATGCTGGCTCAGTGGTCTATCGGTTAAGGGCTTCGGCTCGAGACTGGTAGGTCCTGGGTTTGAATCTCGCGAGAGCGGGTTCGTGAATGCGTACTGCTGAGGAGTCCCATAATAGGACGAAACGACCGTCCAGTGTTTCCAGGTTTTCCATGGTGGTCTAGCTTCAATTGACTCACGCTTTCAATTATAATATATTCTGTATGTGTTATACACATTACACAGTTTCGTAATACACTAAAGCCGTAAAATGCAACAAGGACATAAATTACATAATGATGACAACTCATGTGTTTGTAAGATTTATAAATCATACACTGCATATGCCAACAATACAAACCAGCTTCTAGCTGAAGAAAAAATTAAGAAAAAACTTTGAAAGTGGTTAGGATATACATTACGGAAATCACCAAACCGGATCACGTGACAAGCACTAACTTGGAATTCTGATGTGAAACGAAAAAGAAGAAGACCAAAGAACACACTACGTTTGGAATTAGAAGAAGACATGAAAAGGATGAATAGTGTTATGCTTGAAACTAAATCGATTCCGCGGTAACGAACGAAAGCCAATGACACAATGACACGATAAGCTATTCTAATCTGTTGTCCCAGGCCCCGCTAACTAGATGAACAAGTCCAAGGCAAGTAGGGGAATATATATGTATTCCGTAAGCAGCCGAGTACAAGCAATCGAATGAGGGAAAAAGTCAAGCGCATTTATACAGCAACAAATTGTCCTTGAGCATTATTGGTAAATAGCACACACAAAGAAACAATGGACCAATAGCGTTTAAGATAGTTTACAAGTGGGAAATATGACGTGAAGGTAAAAGAGCGCTTTTGGCGCGAAAACAGCCAAATTCAAATTTTCAAAATAAAATTACAAAACTAAGCCATTTACCAAGTAAGTTCTGGGGATTTGACATACCCAACAAATAGCAACTGTAGATAGCTGAAAAGAATTACCTAGGACTGGGTTGGATGTATAATACCGGTAGGAAGCCTACGGTGATCGACGAGGGGTAACAGGGGTAAGTAATCAAGTAAGCTTCTATGTTCACTTTTATCAACATACAACTTTTTGACGGTCATCTCTTTTATATCCGCCTTCATTATTGTACACCCTTTTTAAGCATACACATACTCCCTTCTGCTCACGTCCCTGTTATTGGGAACCATGATGAGATATGAACATTGAAAAGTTATGATGACATAACACAATGATATTATTAGTAGGTTAATATAATGTAAATAATTACAATAATAAGACTTTGTGTACTCTTAACAATAAACAAGTCAAATTTCACATTTGTTTGTTTGACTTTGCAGAAAAACAAAGAATCAACATTTCTTTAATAAATAAAACGTTATGCAACGATCTTTTAAGATAAAAAATGCAAGTGACTTGAACTTTTCTCACTACCTTCTCGTGGCGGGAGTGTTGTTTACGAAACTGAGAGGACGAAAAGCGGATATCTGGTGATTTAATCGGGTTGGTGGACACCGAATGTCCACCTAGGGGAGTTGGAAAACCCTGATTCCAAACCACTGGTGCACATGGATCGCCACTGACTTCTATTCCGAGCCATATCTGATAACGTCTCTAGTCACTGTGTTGCACGATCTCTCGGACCTCAGGCAGAGAGTCGTGAAGGACCAACAGGAGCCAGCCATTTGCAGCATTCTTTTATGCCACGACACCATGTCATGTCCGGCGCTTTAACTGGGCCGGTGGACACAGTGAGTTCACCTAGGGGACTTGGAAAACCCTAATTCCAAACCATTGGTGCACATGGGCTCCAGTATCCTGAGGAAACAAATGGCGGATGAATCAATAGTTGATCACCGGCTAACATGGGATTGTATCTTCTCACGATGCGCACTTCTAATGATTATCATACATGGAAGAAACAGCCATCTAGTGCTTCCAAGTTTCCAAAGCTGACCGAACCTGGGTCGGTTAATGATTTCAATGAAATTCATTTATTGAGTTAATGATATATGAGGCAAATCTTTAAAAACCACATGTTGACACAAGGTGAGATAGAACAGGTGGCGTCGCAAGGCCGAATCGTAAGTGATAAATCAACATTTATTATCTAGCGTGAATGAGTTAGTAATTTTTCTGAGTTATGTCATCAACGTATCCCGTTTTAGACCAACAACTTATTTGAATAAATATTATACATACCTAGAACTTCTCAACCGTCTCTCTCTCAGTTAATGAGCTAGTCAGGAATTACCCATCACTCCATGAATCTGACTGTTAGATTATAAGAATATTCTGATGAAGAAAACAACGAAATAAATTTTAAATTTTGACCACTTGCCATTTGAATACTTGCCAACTGCATCCATTTACGTTCAACTGTTTGATAGAGCTAAGTTCACAACGAGTTATCAGGTTTGTGTATATAAACAGGGATGTACCAGTATGAAAACTCGGAAGCTACACTTCATGAAAATTTCCATGCCTACAAGTTGATTTTCCGAAAGAAAAAAATAATTAATTTTCCCTAAGAGTTAGTTATATTAACGTTTAATTGAGTAAAAAAAACTCATTTAGTATTGTTTGTTTGAATCTTCCCATCGATGTTTTTAGGAATGCAACTTGTCAGTCTCTAATTGGCATATGTGCATACCGTGCGTATTGCCTCGATATAGTCTTAATTCACAAACATTATAAACAAAGATGGATAGTGGCTAGCAGTGGAATCCAGGACGCGCGTTTCGTCTTATTTGGAACTCGTCGGCTGGATGTACCTGCGTCGCACAAGCAAGCGGCCATCATGACTCAGTGGCCGAATGGATAACGCGATGGAGTTTGAAGCGATAGGTACTGGGTTCGAGTCCAAAAGTGAACATCAACTCTCAGATGCAAGTACATCCGACTGACGAGTTCTAAATGGGACGAAATGTGCGTCCTAGATTCCAGCGCTAGTCTTTATCCGTCTTTGCTTTTAATTCAGCATTTCAAGTAGTATAAAATATTATTATTATCATTATTTGAAAACAAATATTGGTGCAAGGGGGCACCAGGTAGATATACGTCAGACAAAAAACTGTCATTTCATTTAATTGTGTGAGAGCTATGATACTGTCCGGGTGCCCAGACCAAAGCAGGTGGTTTTCTTAAGCAGCCACACCCATGGCCTTTGACTTAAAGATCTGGTCCACTAGGCAGTGGAGCATAGTGAGGAGATGCAGCTCCATGATAAACATTGACAAACCATAGGTTCATACGCCATTTGTTCCCTCAGGATACTGGAGCCCATGTGCACCACTGGTTTGGAATCAAGGTTTTCCAACTCCCCTAGGTGGACATTCCGTATCCACCAACCAGGTTAAAACGCCGACATTCGCTTTTTGGTCCTCTCAGTTTCGTTAACAACAGTAATGACACGAAAAAGCAATTAGTAGGACTTCCCTGGCAAATGCTGTATACACGTGTCCGTGTGAGAGCATTTCGAGAGAGAGGGTGGGCCTTCCCCACTCTCGAACGTACCAGGGGATTTGAGGGCTTTAGGTAGACAAGCTGACTTTGATACGCCCATATGGTAGGTGAACATGATAGAATTAGAAATGGGCATGCTGAGTCTCAGTGATGTTTAAATCTTAGTCACCATGTTACTTTGGGGCATCTTATGGTTTACTTAGTTTAATTGTAATATCACACACAATGTCATATAAGGCATAACACGTGATGTGAAAAATAACAGTTCATTCTCATTCGGTGAAAATATTCATACTACTGAAATTGTGTAAACAAGTAGCAATGATCGTACCTGTCGAAATTGTTAGGACTGATATTTTGGGTCGTCATTATAATTCTGTTCGTTGACTACCTTTAGATAAAATTTAGTGTAGTAGTTGTAGGTTATGTGAATTCGTGTGTTTTTTTAACTCACTACTCATTACTGTATGTACTAAAGTGTTTCATAGAATAGTAGTAGTAGAGTATCGTAGAACATCATTTCGAAACTACCGATCTCTTTGATTATTATCGACTGGATGTTAAAAGCCGTCTGTTTGAAATTTTATTGCCGTCACCCTGCCAAATGTCGATCGATATTTCTTTGTCTACACTCATAAGTTCTTCATGGTTTACTGATTCATTGTGTTTTTATTGTGCCTCAACTTACCGCGAATTGGTCATTTTGATCTTTAGCTGTCTGGCACCCGTCGGAAAGCTACACGAAACCTAAGTCCAGGGTTTCTTGTCAACGACTTCCAAACACTACCTTACATCTTACCATAGTGCACGTAAAGTCAAGGCACTTAAACTAGTTACCATATTACAATTCAATCGACAGAACTAGATTACGACTAAGAAGAATTTAACAAACACGTGACTGGTCATTACTCAGTGATCGATCAATTGTAAATGACGCTATAAATGTCTACAAAAGTGAATATTTATATGATCTTAATACAGTTAAACAATTTCTGCTGAATAATTGAGTACTGACTAATGTTGCTATCTTAGTTATCAGAATTCATCGTCTTTCAAATGTTTGTCTGTTTGTTTTGATGTAGTTAAATGACCCATACAAGTTTGTTATCGCAAGTATAAATGAATTTTACTGTTATCGACGAACATTCTAATCAATAGCCTATTACATTGAAATTGTAAACAAAATTCATCATTAATCGTCATATTGTATAACCTCATCGATTATACAATTAATTCCTAACACTATGACTCCTCTTTATTTATTTAAACACATGAATATTGGCACAAATATGGAAACCGGATACATATGCGCCACACAAATCTCATTTGATTTGTGTGAAAGCTGTGATACTGCACACGTGTCCAAACGGAAGCAGGTGATTTCTTAAGAGGGCCACGCCTGGAGCCTTCGATCTAAAGATCTGATCCACAAGGCAGTGTAGCATCGTGAGGAGATGCAGTCCCATGATAGCCGGTCACCAACATTTGGTTCGTACGCCATTTGTTCCCTCAGGATACTGGAGCCAGCCCATGTGCACCATTGGTTTGGAATCAGGGTTTCTGAACTTCCCTAGGTGGACTCGCCGTGTCCACCAACCAGGTTAAGGAGTCGGACATTCGCTTTTCGTCCTCTCAACTTCGTAAACAACACCCCCGCCACTGTGAAAAGGCAGTGAGTAGGACTTCCCTGGCAGATGCTGTATAAGCGTGGCCACGTGAGAGCATTTGGCAAGAGAGAGCGGACTCTCCCCACTGTCGGCCGTGCCAGGGCATTTAGGGGCTTGACTCCTCTTAATTCAAATTAAACGTTACTGACTGATTCGTATTATGTGAAGAGTTAAAGCTTGCCAGTGTCTACTTTATAATGACAAAAAACGAACGTTTTCTGAAGAATTAAGAAATTTCTTAGCAATTTTTATAGCACATATTAAATGATGAAATCTATTCACTTCTTGGTTGCACTCCAAAGTCGTTTTGATTGGTTCATTCCTCTACTAATAATTTTCAAACAAAAACAATTTTGTCAATGAAAGAAGTGACTTTCAGGTTTTATCGTAGAAAAATGTATCCTGTACATATGATGAGATTAACAAGCAATATGTTTCACATTACACTACAATATACATTGAATTCTTTTTGCAACAGGGCAGTTGCTCATTGAATTTCACAAGAACTATCTATCATTAGGACTCTCTAAAACCTGAATAATACTGTTGAAACTCGCATCTTAAACACTAATGTACAAAATCCTGATTAATTTCAGCGAACTCTAAAGGTCGTGAGTCCAACCAGTTGTAGCCTCGTGAATAAACATTGTACAAGGAGAGAAATTCTAATAATAGCCTTTGTTAGAAATAAATGACTTAAGTGTACAAGTGTAGAGGTTAATTACTCTTCATTTGGTATGCCAGTTCTCTTAGTACTACTGTGATGAATAAGAACATAGATGGGGACAATTAAATGTATTTTAATACAAAATTACAGAAACAGTACATTAAATACTCTACTTAACAAATGTTCATCATTTGTCTTTCATATTCTGTATGATTCTTTCAATTCACAATTCCTTTCTGTTTTCTTCAAGTCGATCTTCACAAATTTCTGCTGCCAGGTTTTCCTATTGATGTTATACACTACTTATGTCAGTCATCATAAGTAGCATACACCATAGTATTATGAATTTATTGGAGAATATATACAAATGCCTAAGCAATATTTCTTAGAACAGTGTGATCTATCGGTTAAGTGCTATGGCGCGAGACTGGTAGGTTCTGGGTTCAAATCTCACGAGGCGTAATCGTGAATGCTCATTGCCATTTAGGAGTGCCACAATAGGACGAAACGGCCGTCCAGTCCTCTCATGTTATCGATGGTGATCTAGCTTCAATTGACTCATGCTTTCAACTATGAAAATACTTAATCTCCACAAGACCCCTTCTGATTATTATTAATAATCAATAAAAACTACAAGCACAATACAGAAGCAACCAATCACATTGAGAAGTGCGTGTATGTGAAAGGTTTAAATATCTGTGTATTTTATGAATATGAATCAATTGTGATGAAGTTATTGATTGACCGTCTGTAATTTTACAACCAATAGGAGGAGGATAAACAAAGATCGATGTACAGACATCCATTCAATTAGATTAACACATGCTTTCACGGCCAAACCAAGACATGGCATCAGTGTTTGAAGTCACTAACTTCTAGCCTGAGCCATGTTGGTAGATGCAGACTACCTGGTTGGGGTCCGCGCGACTATCGTAACCAATGGTTGGAGACTCTAGGTGACATGGCTCAGAATCGATCACAATGGCGTAGGTGTATACACTCTTTATCTTCCCTTAAACCTTGAGATTAAAACTGCTTCATAACTTTTTTTCCTTCGTATACTATATCCTTATATACAACCTTTCTTTATATACTACCGCCACTAAATTAATCACTTATATGAATCCGGTGTTCATCTTGTTGTGCTAACGAGGTATGGCAACTTGGACAGATGCATATATGTGCCTGGTACTACGTTGTCCCTGACTGACTGAGTAGTTTAAATCACAGCAGCTAGGGCTAATAAAATGATATTTAATGAGCTTACTACCATAGAAGTATAAAACTGATTCTCTGATAAGTCAACAAATGTTTGTATTATTTTAGTAGTTGAGTTCATCAGTCGATCAAAGATACACCTTCTTTGAAAGAAGTGGACGACCGTTTTATTTTAGTATACGACTCCTCAGCACTGTGCATCTACAAACTCGAATCCAGGACCTTCGGTCTCACTTGCTTAACTTCTAGACTAATGGATTCAACTATTCATCTTCTATTCAGTCATTTTATTTCTTAATAACTAACTGATTGTTGATATTATCCTTGACCGTTTATAAACTGTAATTACTCCGTATTGTAACATGAATTATCTAGGCATGTACAAATTAAGATTTTTTGATATATAGTGCATATTGATCTTATATTCGGCGGGAGTGACCAAATAAGTACTCGATTCTAATGATATTGGGTAAATCAGCTGACTTCACAAATATTCGGATGGAGTTAGGGTTAGGATTAGCAAATACCTTGTCTGTTTACAAAAGTTAACCAACAATCTATCTAGACGTGATTTCTAGGTTTTGCCAAAAAAAAATAAATCCAAAAATGGAAATCTTAACTGTAACTGAGAACTAATGTAGGGACTTAAAGAAATGCTTTTCAGTCCTTGTGAATGTTTGAAGAAACAGGTAATCTACCCTCATTTGAACAAATTCATAGGTTATTCTTTTGATTCATGGATAGAATAACTTGTGAAGGATGTTAATAAATGCTAAATTCATTCCTCTCCATGAAATACCCATCTATAAAAGTGCTTTTATGAATGACTGATTTGGAATTTTGTCACGGTTATTTTAAACTCAACCCCCTACAACGACGCTATCACCTATTTTTATGTATACTCAGATAATTAATCAAAAAGTTTCATCCACATACAATTTAATTATTTGTCGATCTTCTTGATTGACTATTGAAACTATGTTAAACCTATAACGATCTATGCAGTACCTTATTCAATAAACACGCTTCATACGTCTTTGTACACTTCGCATGCCTAATCCGCTGCTTAAATCATGTCTTAAGTTTATAGTCTACTCATAAAATAGTTTGTAGATCTTTTTTTTGTCAAGTTTGACTGATTGTATAAAAGGACTTATTTGAAAATTAAACAAATTCCATCGGGATTCAGATCGGGTGATGTCAGGTAGACAGCTTACAACAACAACCACTATGAATAATACTGTGAAAAAGAAAATTACGACTCGCTTTAATAAATTTTAATCTCTTTTATTCTAGCCTCTAAAAACAATGGAATCTCAACCATGATGAGAAGTGACGAAGCTTAGAAAGAATAGAAACATCCCGACTTCATATCCACAAAGTAGACGGGGTTATAAACTTAAAGCGAAGAGAACTGAACATCAGTTTTCTAATGGGTGACATGTAATCCCTGGTCGTGTTAGACGACAAGATTCAGATAGGGAACCTCTTAACTCGAGCTTCAAACTAGATTATTTAATAGGTGCAATCAGTTTGGAGCACCAGGATTAGAGCAGAAGTGATGGCCGGACCCCAAGAAAATCGTCAAGAAGACATTTCGTTTGACGCTTACAGTTAAATTTAAAAGGCAAGACTTATTTCTGAGCAAGGAAAGGTGATATGGCGAGCCAATCAGATAGTCAATCGATAACAATCAGAAGTCACTTGAAGGTCAACTGCATTTCATTGAATAAGAAATGGACCAATTTCTAAAAGATTAGAGTGGTATACATATGAATAAGTATTCGCGCATTTCATTTAGTAACCCAATATACTCTTTCACTCACTCTTGTGTTCTCAATTAAGTACTCAGTTTGGGGGTTGGTGTGCAAAACACTATGTATCAGTATCAGTTATTCGAACACCATCAGTCACAACACGTTGTCTAGTTATATTAGCAATGATATTAATAACCATAATAATTATTATTGCCAGGAACACTAGGAATAATCAATTTAACAGGGTGAATAACATAAATGCACAAATATAAATTTACTGTCCATTCAACAATCATTACAAACAAACAAGCGAGACAAAGAGAGATTTCATGTTTGTTTGATGATGAACAGGTTTCATGTATACCATTCATTCGGATTGAGTAGTGGTGACTGTAACCGTAGTCGGAGGAGCAGGAAGACTAGTATCCATTGACGAATTAACTGGTTCCTCTTTGTCTTTATTTTCCTGTTTTATGCTACAAGATTGCGAAGTTGGTTCAGTTGTTGGTGTTTTTATTGTCGTCGTCGTCGTCGGGGGTAGTGGTGATGATGGTACTTTAACAATATTATTATTATTATTATTATTATTATTATTATTATTATAACTTCTGGCTTTGGCTGCTTTCATCGCATACGCTCGTTTCGCCACAATTGTCTCACTCGTTAATGTGAACAACTTCAATATATTCTATTTATTGATCATAACGTACAAAAAGTGTTAAAGGAAAAAAAGAAAGAAACGAATAAATAAGTCAAGCAGTAATTGATGAATTAGAAAATAACACAAATAAAATATACAATAATGAACTGAAAATATAACGGTAATGTTACCGTCGTAATTGGTAACATTCAGTATCTGTTCAGTATAATTTTAACATAGTCAGTCAAGCTCTTGATTTATTGACCAGAGGTAATAATGGTAAAATATTAACAATTACATTAATGGGTTGCCACTGAATAATATCTAGTGTCATGTTTATCCAGTTATGATTGTGTTGACTTGACATTCAATCAATGAATGTAGTAACTAGGTGTTTCAGTGACTTATACTATATTACTATATTTTGGGTATTTAGAGTTGATCAGTACGAAACTTCATTAAATCTGTTACGTGCTGGTTGACACTTGTCAGGAGGAAGTGACTGTTATCTCGAGACAAATGATGTCTCAAGGTGGATTTGAATACAAGTCAATGACTAGTCAAAATCTGAAGTGATAACACTCAGTGATTGTGGCTAAAACTGACCTCCTGTCGGAGTGATATATGATAAATAATGTTTAGTGACGCGAGTGACAGTTCCAAGTACATTACAGATACGAATTATTGGAGAGTCTCACAACTAGCACGAAATCTAGGTAAAGGATTTCTTGTTGACCACATCTACAATTATCTACCATTATTATTACATATTTGGATGGATTATCACTAGTTAATTTATACAACATTCACCAACTCAACAAAAATTGATGTCTATCTGACCTAGTACTAGTCAATAAGTATTAAGAGTTTGAGTGTGAATCAACACGATAATGCATGAAATCATATTATCTGATACGGTGTTCCAATTCAAAATTTAATGTTTCAGCGACTACTTAATTTATTGAATTAACCAAGAGGAACATGAAAGACGATTTTCTTTTTGAAGTATTGATGAAGTGAATATTTCAGACAATTGTCTATGAAAATGATTTTAGCAAAGGGTAACCATCTTGAGGAGGAAATAACTGAAGATATATATATATGTATACAGACATATGACAAAATCATACACTAGATATATTATATTACCATAGCTAACTTACAATGCATTCACGGAAAATGTTTCTGTAACTACGAATTCTTCGAGCATTCTCTACTGCAGCAAACATACTTGGATCTTTTACAACAATATTTTTTGGAAATATTTTTGGATAATGTTGTTTAAATTGATCAAAAGTTTTTATATCATAAGAACATACACATTGTAGATTAACAGGAGTTCGTTCGACAGTTCGCATATCCTATTTTTAGAAAAAACAAAAAGTGTGGGAAAAGTATTGGTAGAAGGATAGAAAAGGTATTAAAAAAAATTTTATGAACATGAGAAGATCAGTACAATGATCAGTACAATTAGATATGATCATTATTAATATGAGAATTTGATGAGTTAATATTCTAAAGTGATAAGAATACAATAATGATAATAATAACCTGAAACATATGTGTATATCGCTTCAGGTTGCCATACGTTATTAGCACAGCGAAATGAAATTGTCAAAGCAAATCAGTCAGTCACAACGTAGAACTTTGTACGTACGTACATCAGTTCGAGTTGTCATACCACATTAGCACAAAGATGCAGTTGTCGATTCGAATCCCATAGTGGTAGAAGTAGTAAGCGCATAAGCAGTAATCGGAAAGATTAGAGGTTGAAGATGTTATTCAAGGAGTATGATCCAGTGAAATAAATTTAGAAAGCGAAAAAAAGAAAGGGACATGAAGAATTCAGCAGATTAGAATTCTGTAGAGCACAAAGAGTGGATGCACCTTCGCTATTGCAAACGATTTTGAGCTATGCCATTCAAGGTCTCTAACCATCGATTGATATCATCTCGCGAATCCCAACCAGGTAGTCTACACCTATCAGCATGGCTCAGTCCAATTGTCAGTGAGTTCATGGATTTGTGCCCTCTTCGGTCTGGCCGCCCATGGCTTTCTTCCAACCTACTCCTACACCATGAAACATTGCACGTCGGGGCAGTCGGTGGTTGCGCATACGTAACACGTGTCCCAGCCATCTCAACTGATGAAGTTTCACTACTTTATCAATCGATTTGCCATCCTTACCTAGTACCCGTTTCCTAACAACACACAGTAATAGAAATAGAAACAATACTGTTGATAATCGAAAGTATAAGGTATCGAAGATACTGTAAGAAGAAATACAAATTAGTAATATAACCTAAAAGAAAATTTATCTAAAAATCTAGAAACTTAGAATTTAAGAGAAGATAAAGAATGAATATACCACAAGCATTGTCAACGATTTTGAGCTATGTCACACGGTCTCCAGAAATGGCTTAAACTAGTCATGCAAACTCCAACCGGGTATTCTATACCTACCTACACGGCTCAGTTCAATAGTCAGTGTCTTCATGAAGTGATGACATGTGTTCGTTGGGTCACCTTAGCATTTCTACACAAGTCATTACCGCGACATAAGGTAGGTGGCGAGTGAGGAAACATGCTACACATGCTAACCGACTCAACAGATAAAGATTGGCTACATAGTCAGTCGATTTCCTCTTCTTTTCCAATGTACTCTGCGCTAATTCTATAATTAGTAACTCAATGGTCTTAATATATGCAAACAAACCAGTCAGTCGCAATGTAGAACCTGGTACAAAAAAACATCGGTTGCCCTATCCGATCACCCCGGATGAAATTCTCAGGTCAAGTACCAGAATAGTATAAATAGTAACAGTATCAGTGGTAGTAAGAAATATTAAGCACAAAAGATACAATTACTGAAAATATAAATTAGTGAACTAAAAACATACCAAAAAAGCCATCAGGAACTAAAAAGTTCAGAATTCGAAAAAATCTAAGGAATCGATGCACCTCCGTCATTAAAATACGATTTTCACATATGTCATTCAAAATCTCTAACCATTGCTTACGACAATCACGTGGATCATAAACAAATAGTCTACACCTGTTAACATGGTTCCTCACTCAAATTGTCAATGACTTCAAATGAACTGATACCACGTTTTTGTTTGAACTATTCTACCTTTATATTCCAGACTACTCCTTCTTCACAAAACATTGTCCATCGAGGAAGTCAGAGGTTGGACATACGTAACACATGTCGCAAACTCCTGCGTTGATGAAGATTTATTACCTCGCCGATTGATTTCTCATCCCTACTTAGAAGTCTATTTCTGACTTTGAAACTGTTTACTCAATGCTCCTAAATCACATGAGCAATGCTTTGTAGATATCCGGCGCTTTAACCGGGTTGGTGGATGTGGAGGGTCCACCTAGGGGAGTTGGAAAACCCTCATTCCAAACCAATGGTGCACATGGGCTCCAGTATCCTGATGGAACGAATGGCGGACGAACCTGTCACTGGTCAACAGCTACCATGGGACTGCATCTCCTCACGATGCTCCACTGCCTTGTGGATCAGACATTCAGGTCAAAGGCTCCGGGTGTGGCCCCCTAAGAAAACCACCTGCTTCAGTCTGGGCACCTGGGCAGTATCACAGCCCTCACACAAATCGAATGAGATTTGTGAGGCGCATATTTATCTGGTGCTTCATTGTACCAATATTTATGTGTTTAAATAAATAAAATAAATTGTAGATACCTATAATCGAATACTAGTAATCTATGAATATACAAGCAGTGCTTCAAGAGTATCCATAGTCGAATTTTGCTTTTATCTAACAAATACAAGCATATATTATTTAACAACCAACTGAAAAATACCCATAATCCTTTTTTTTTAAAAAAAAAAAGGGAAACAATGGTTTACTTACTCTTGAATGTTTATCTCTACAAGCTTTCCAAACATCAAAGATTACATCATTAAATGATAATGTTGTAACAGGTTTTTGAACAATCCATTGTGCATCAACACGTGATTTATATTGTTCTTGATGAGCAACACTATGTAAATGATTTTCTAATTTATCCACACCGGATATATCCAGATTACATAGTGAACAACAATATAGTTTGCTTTCTTTTACCGCTGATTGATCCAACTTTAATTAAATTGGATCATAAAAATGAAATAAAAATTATACATTTGGTAGTTTTTGTTAATGGGGGGGGTTAAAAAAAAAAGCAGAACTTATGCATATAGATAGAGAGAGTAATGTGAAATTAAGACTGTAAACAATTTGCGTTCAATAGTATTCATGTAAGATTAATCAAGTTATCCTAACAACAGCTACTATTCTACAATAAAGAATACGAATGATCATTATCCTGTGAGTGCGGGATCGCCAATGCGCACTGCCACTGAGGAGTCCCATAAGAGGACGAAATGGCCGTCCAGTGCTTCGAGGTTTTCCATGGTGGTCTAGCGTCAATTGACTCATGATTTCAACTATGAAAATTATGTAATTGTTTATTTTTTTAAATAGACCAAATGATTCAGTGGTGAAGTATTCATGATAAAGTTTATGAAGTGTATAATGTAGATTTGTATTGTATACTATTAGATAAATTTTAATTAAATAATGAGTAATAATGATACTACTTAATTGTTAAAACTGAGTTATTAGGCGGAATATAAATTTTAAATTAAAGAATTAAGAATTGAAAAGGGAAAGAGTTTGTACTACTAAAAAAAACCACTCTGTTTTATTTGTATGTACCAACCAGTTTTAACGTTATGTAACAACTGATTTTCCTTTCCATGTTGAATAGCCTCCACCAAAACAATGTAACTCTAAAGGCCGAATTTGCATATAAGTACTAGGTAAATTAGTTAAAATGAAAAAACCATTATCCTTGAATATAGATATAATGGTTCATTTTGAACTATGAGTTAGCCAAAAAAAACTGGATTTCAAGTATTTTGTCACCGATTAGCTGAAGAATGGCCAGTGGTTGCAACATAATTGGGAAAGTGTGCATGAGTTATGAAATAACTCAGTTAAACAGATTTAATTGAAACGAAGTACATATCTGTTTACACACTTATCGTGAATAAAGTTTACAATATGCCGATCAGAGTGATCAGTAACGAATTGCAGTGATGAAACAAAAAAGTTTCTGTTAGCATCTTCAAGACTACGGGGTGAAATTAAGGCAAGGAAATTGAGTGAATAACATATTTTGGCTGATTCTAATGGTAATACAGTAGTACACCACATCAGGCTACACATATATACCATGTTTATATGATAGCGGATACTAAATAACAACTGGAAGATGTACAAAGACAAGAGATGAAGTGATATCACGCAGCAATACATACTGATTGAAAAGGCTTGCTCGAAAGAGTACCTTCTTCTGTTTGATTGAAACTTAAACTAGAGCAGACCGTGATTCGATGGATTTTCGTAGTACCAGCTACCACTACTACTACTACTAACCCTCATCAGCTATAATTCAAATAGCAGTGCAGTGGTAAGAGTAGTAGAAAGTATTGAAGTAAATTCGGCATTATATGGGAGAAACTTACAAAAAGATCGCTATCAATATGTTAATAAACGGATAGCTTCTATATCATTACATATCATCATGAAGTATGCACAACCAAGAACTATGATATAGACAGATAATTGACGTGATCATATGTGTTTTCACAGGCACAGTTATCATTGGGTGGTCGTTCACACTTTTTTTCTTGGTCAAATGACAAGTGTGAAGCCAGGTAGCACTGTCAGAAGATTAACTTCGAACTTGTAAAGTATGTACAAATATAATGTTTCGAAATCATATGGACGAATTCTTGTATCGCTCATACTATGAATCCAGTCCCTAACCATTTATTGTTAGCCTTAATAAATTCACTTGAATGATCGTTGGGGATTTTTGGCAACAAATATTTTATTCATATTCTGAGATCCCTTTTAAAGACATTCCAAGTTTTTTCATAGTTGAAATCATGAGTCAACTGAAGCTAGACCACCATGGAAAACCTCGAAGCACTGGAAGGCAGTTTCGTCCTATTATGGGACTCCCCAACAGTGCGCATCCACGATCCCGACTCGCGAGATTCCAACTCAAGAATTATCAGTCTCGCGCCGGAGCACTTAACCGATAGACCACTGAGCCGGCATCCAAAAGTGTTAATGTCTAACTTCAACCAATCCACGATGTTTGAACAACCGTTTACCAATTGTCTCCAGTGAGTTGATATCTCTACAACAGACTTGGTTGAGATCCACTGGTCACATTCAAAGTTATCTGAGAATTTATTGAAATTATAATCCACAGAAACTAGTTAAATGTCTGATATTTCGTCGAATAGAACATATTTCACATATTCGATCAATTAGGTAAATTATTATTCATTATTATTCGTGGTATAAGCAAATAGCAAACCATTGCTATTTTTAGGCGTTTAAATAAGATCAACGTTGTTTGTCATCATCTTAAATGATCCACAACAACAGTGAAAACTAAGCATCTTGAGAGAATTTCACAATACGTTATTAAATATTATGTTGTGTGAAACTCTGTATAAGGTACTCACACTCGTTTTGTAAAATATCAGCTCAATGATGCATAGAAACATAATTAGAGAAAGTGATAACTGAAGGATAATTTATTCAAAGTAGTTGTTGGAAATAGTTGACAGAAGACTCCGGAACTAGATTTCGTGCAAATCGGCGATCGTCACCAAGGTGTTTCTGTGGATAGAATTCCGTTCTCAAAGTCAGATAGGTTACAACTGAGCTGCTCTGACCTCAAGTGACCTGTACTTACAATTGACCAACCATTGATCCCCTTTACACGACACTTTACTCACAAGCCCAAAATACCACAAATCCAAGGTCAAGGGCCTAATGTTGACTATTTTCAAACACCACCTTACATCTCAACACAGTGCACTTCCAGTCACTGAGGCTAGAGGTCACATAACAACTTCATTAATAGAATTCGATCAGCACTAAGAAGGACTTGACATACGTGACCATGGTCACTACTTAGTGATCAATCAAACGTGCTTTAACTAAGTACTTGTCAAAATCTATTAAGCATTTATGCTTGAGGTGTGTGATTTAATATTTTAAATAATGGGGCTTCATTTAAAAATATGAACATCCCGATTCACACCTACTCAAATAGTAAGTATGACCAATCAGTTAGAGTAAACATTTCAGCCCAGTATATATGAGACTCTGTAGCTAGAAATACTGTGCTTCGGGCATGTATTCATATATATATAATCTGCCAGATTATGTTATCCAAATAAAGAAAAAGACGCCAAAGCACTCCTACTATTATCCAAAACATTATGTATCCACATATTATTAAAGCCGAGAAAAAGCTGACAAACTTCGGCTTTAAAGTTGTACGGTGTAGTTGTATGACTGCGTTTACGGACTTGTGTACAAATATTACATCATCAGACACATACACACACGGACAAATTTACCTCGTCTATGTATTCTTCACCTGCGGGACCAGGTTCTTCATACAATAAATGTCTTAAATCTAAATATTTACGCATGAATATCTTTTGTTTAGTGAAATCTGGAACATTAGAAGACACTGTATTACTATCATTATTATCACTACTAGTAGTAGTAGTAGTAGTATTAGTAATGGTAGTTTCCTCCGCTTTCTCACCAAACAAAGTAGTGTGCGCATCTAGGAAAAATTTAATTTCGCAATTAAAAGGAGGGAGAAAGCATGAGGTTATATTCAAACATCAATGAGTATATAAGCGATATGATAATATGTATAGACACATATACATTGTCACGTTGTTAATTACATAAATACTGAATAAATTTATGTTGTGTATTCAAGTTCTTTATAGAAAAAGAAAAGAACTAATTGCAATTTGTCGACTTTAGTGTTATGAACATGGGGTCAGCCAACAATTAGCCACCACCTGAACTAAAGATTGGTGAGTTCGCAGAGAAATTATTGTGATCAGCCGGTAGTAAGGCATTACTTACTACATATTCCGCAAAAGATATACACCCTTCAAGACTTCGATATGTCTGAGTTGGGGGTGAATAGATAAATAGAGAAGAATAGTCATACTTTAGTCAGTGACCGATCATCTTATGTTGAGACTGGAATAATACGTCACCAAGCAGGTAATGATATGATGAGAATATACTCAATAATTAGTGAGTTACATCAAAATATAATTATGTAGTGATACACAGTAAACAGTATGAAGCAATGCATATGGTGTTCTACCGTTTGGTTACTTCATCAAACTGCACTACGTGTAGCGTGGGTCAGGTATTCGTCTCCCAACTCCGGGAATGAGTATGCTGCACAGTAGTCTGCTTGGTATTACCCAAAAGCTATGAAATATGACCTATAAAAGCAGAGGACATACATAATAACCTGTAAATACGTCTCTGAAGTGTTGACGCCATATGATCGAACAACTAAGTGATAAATACTCCGTTTAGGGAAAAGCCATTTGATTAGGCTAAAAACTTTTATCAACTGGGATAGTTATCAAATGCGTTACTCAAGCCTAACCATCCCCTGCCAACACATACAATGTTGGCTAACGTAGCAACAAGTTGAGAGAAAATTATAGTTGACATATCAAGATATAACCATCAATTCATGAAGTCATTAAATGTAGGTCTCGGGACCATCTCAGTATATATGCGGAATTCAGTTCGCACCCGAACCCATTCAATAATCGTAATATATACAGTCGCAAACATCAGGTGACATGGGGGAGTATTGGTCAAAGTTGCATTACTTCACCATCTTCCTATAAATCGTAATTTGTATTATTCACAACTTTACAACTGTATACCTCTTATTGTGGTTTCTATTGAAGCTGGAATTAATCCTCTCTCTTAGCATCACAGATCGGTAATTCTCCCTTTCGATTATGTGAAATGTAGCAAGTTGAACGAATACACATTTGTGTTAGTTTTTTCGCTGGTCACTGGAATAACTGACCATCACGCTACATCCTACTACATAGCAGGATTAAATCGAATGTAAAACTTTCAGGAACGCATAGATATAATGTAATGCAAATATTGCGGATGTCATCTTAACTGAAAGTAAATACTCTAATACGTAAGTACTTTTCAATAATTTGATGCAACTCCGAGTATACAGAAGTCTGTGTACTCAACTTCAAGTCCAAATCTTATGTGTCAGGACTGTATGTACTATCAACCGGTTGTCGAAACAAAAGTCTATGGAGCAAAGAAATGTTAGAATTGAGACCTATTTCGTTGAAAAACGAAAACCCCAACTACCTTGACACCAAATTATCATAGATGTCACAGCATTTGTAACGATTAATTTTGTTAAGATATCATGAATGCTGTGCGAATCTCTAAATTTATCATACGTAATATAATATGAGTTACAAATAAACTTAGTCACAAGATACTATGCGGTTGCCCAAAGAAAAGAGTAGTGAGGTTTGCATCTGGAATATGGTGGATGAAAAGAGAACGCCGGAACCACTAACTAAAGTACCGTTCCAAGCATTTATCATAAGCGTTCTCAAGCTTCCAGAAAAGTTTTCACTCCTAAGAGTACAGGTTGATGAACACAGAAAAATAAAAAATTTTCGATAACCTGAAAAATAAACATGCCACACACACACACACGCGAGTTAACATGTAAACATACCTGAATTCATATAAAGACAAAATGATTCCAATGGATCATCAGATGGCAATTTTATAGTTTTATCTTCTGTATTATTTTTTATTGCCTTATATACTTCATAAATTCGAGTATTCACTTTATGTCGTCTGAATTTTAAATGTTCCATATAACGTGTTTTATTAATGAATGTTTCCTTACATATACCACAATAAATTTTAGGAGTTTTCCCTTCATACTAATCAAAAAGAAAAGAGAGAATATAATGTTAATGTTATTATAAGTCCATAAACAACTTTCGATGGACTTTTTTTCTTAAATGTATTAAAACCCACAAAAAGGTCGTGTGTGACCGACCTCAAGCAGTTGTCCCTTGGGCACTAAAGGTCACGCTCTCAGGTCATTAAGACCACTTCTAATCAAATTTCCTTTTCAGGTACCTGTAGAAGAACCGTTCGATGGTGTGAGCAACTAGGAAGTGATAACTGTCTTTATACCTCTAACAGCACTCAAGATCACTGTATTCATAATCAATCTCCAATTAAAACAAAAAATAATGAATTTAACTCATGAGAGAATAATCTTTTTAGATGTACAAAAGTAGCACATTTCGTGAACATTCCACTGAATAAAATAACAAGCATATTTCTTGTGTCTGGTGGCATTACATATGAAGTGAATGAGAAGTTCACTTGTGTTATATATATATATATATATCAAACGGAGCTGGTTTATTCTAACATATATTACTTACTCCAGAGTTGATGTTCACTAGGAAACACGAACCTAGTAATTTTCGCTCCAATTACTTAATTACGCCTATTACCCCTTGTGGAGGAACACACAGGTCCCCGACCAGAATTCTCCATAGAACTGAGTTCTTAACAACCCTTTCTACTTATTTCTAAAAGCTTTAAATCTTTTTCACGTTTGGTTTCAAATCTCGATGCAATGTGTTATCCGGTCTCCATATTTTCCGTTTCTCTACAGGATTCCAAGTTGGCGCTTGTTTCGTGATGAAGTTTGATGATTTCCGAAATCTATGTCCCATCCACCCGAGGCGTCTTTTTTTTAACTTCCGGAAGTTGGTTTGCTCTCTTTCATAGTGAGTTGTTGCTGATGATATTTGATCAACAGACATTAAAAATCCTCAACAGACAACTGTTGATAAATACATGCACATTTTTGATGATAGGACTGTTTTGATATTAGCGTCTGTTAAATCAACATCATATTTCAGCCAATCCGTTAACGACATATTATGCTGCCGACCAATAGTAGCATGCCACGTCGGAATTCTAGAATGTTCCATCATACTCTGATTGGCTAGGGCTCTTCGGCTCCTTTTTGGGCCTCTGGATGCTTCGCTGAAGTTCTCCGGAAGCCGACTCAACAAATCCATGCCGTTTTACATTATCATATCCCGCTTTTTTATCGATGGTGCTGCTCAAGTACGGAAAAGTTTCCACCTGCTCATTCTAACACATACGTTAGGACATATATGTGTATGTAATTTAGTTTGAAAAAAAAATTAATCAAAACTTTGAGGTCAATCTACTTACGCAGTCATTCAATAAGGAGGAATCATCGCCTTCATCTTCTTTAATTTTAGCGATTGTTTCTTTAAACAAGTTTAAATTCTTATTATGAGGCTCAGATTGTAAATGTTTAGTCAATTTCAGCCTTGTTGTAAATCGTCTTTCACAAATATCGCAATATTTACGATGTGGACGTACTCTTCGCTGATGGATTAAAGGAAATGAAAGAAAATTATATCGAAATAATTGAAAGTACGAGGAAACACAGAGAAAGACAACAAATCAAAGAAATTAACATATGTTAACTATTGGATGTTGGCTCAGTATCTTGAAACACTTGCTGTGAGATCTGAAAGCCATGAGTTCGACCACACGCCGAATGAGGGGTTATGTATACACACGGAGTGAGGAACCCCAAACAGCTGTCTAGTGATTCCTGCTTTCCAATGGTTGTCCGAGATGAAGGGACTGTAACAGATTGAGGTGATTCAGGGAAGTCCTACGCTCTGACTTATCATGAAGGGGTTTTGTTTACAAAATTGAGAGAACAAAAAGCGAATGACCGGAGCTTTACTCGAGTTGGTGGATATGGAGAATCCACCTAGGGGAGTTGGGAAACCTTGATTCCAAACCAATAGTGGACATGGGCTCCTGAAGGAGCAAAGGTCGTGTGAACCTAATGTTGGTCACCGGCTACCATGGGACTGCATTTCCTAACAAATATCATTTGATTTGTGTGGCGCAAATATATTTGCTGTCTCATTGTACCACCGTCTATGTGTTTAAATAAACAATTTTTTACATTTTCCGTAATAAATAATTTGTTCAGGTCATCCGCATTCTGGATAGGATTTCGTAAGATCACCATTAAGCATTGTTTAAGCTATGTATATATGTAATAAAAAGAATGATATAATAAATGTGTCAAACTTACAATAATTATGCCTTCTTTAGCTCTATCAATTCTGTCTTTAGCACATAAAATTCTAGTACTTTTGTCAAAGGGTTTCTTTAAGAAATACAACGGTACTGTTCTTTTCCCATTACTACGATTTTCCAACTATAGGGAGGGATTATATGAAATAAGTGGGGAGAGAGAAAAAAAGTTATGTTACATTTCTTTTGAAAATTGGTAATTGAGTTTACAGTTAATGGATTTTCATAGTTTTAAATGACGAAATGATCTTGGTTAGATGACTATTGAAAACTTGTAAATACTGGACGGTCATTTCATCCTAGAATGAGACCTCCATAGGAATGCAAATTCACGATCCCAGACACGGGATCTTTAGTCTCTTATGCGAATGCTTAACCTTTAGAACATTAAGGCGGCATCCAACGGTATTACTATCTAGCTTCAATCAATCCATGATATTGTGCAACCTTCATTCATTGCTTGAGGTAAATAACTGTCAAATAACCGACATGGCTGAACACTTATTACTATGACTCCAATAATTGCTTCGATAGACCGTTTCATTCTAATATGAGCCACATTCAGTGCTTCCAGTTTTTCAATGGAGATCCAACTAAGATTACTTTGTGACCTAAAAGGTACAAAAATTCTATAATTTCCACAAATCCCTGTATTTTGTTAATAAATTCACTAAATGTGTCATCTATGTTCAAACACTGTAATATTATTTTCTTTTCCATAAAAACTATTCGTTTGCAAACACTGTTTTTCCAGACTCCCTGGCTAAGAATTGTTGAAAATTCATCGCGGTCGTTTAAAGATCATCACTAAACCATAACTTTTAAGAACTGATATACTTCATTTAAAGAAAGAACTTACATATACAATGATAGAATATCACATACACACACAAATGACAACTAATATAAGAGGCATACCGATTTGCGTTCACGAACAGGAGGAATAGCTGATGGAGGTGGCGGTGGAGACTGACGATTTTCTGTTGGCATGGATCTACGCCCACTGTGTGAAGTACGCATTGAAGGTGGTGGTGGTGGTGGGGGTCGAGGTCTGTAAGAACCTATAGGTAACACAGAAAATCGTGATATATATGATACAGATATTTTAATTTATTGTAAAGTATATTATATATGACACTACCAGGCGGAATTGACACAGTAACTAGAACACAATAAGAAAGATGAGAAGTGTTAAAAAAGAACACTTTACTATAAGGTTAGTTTATGCATAAGAAAACAAGTGCTTCTGTAATTTTCCGGAACCATATTAAATATAGTCGCAGTATGGGTAAATATTCAGTTGGAAACGAGAAACGTGACTCTTTATATTCCAGATATTTCTGAGAGGCTTCTTATTCAACACTGACTACATCTCTATAGACTTTTTTGAGGAATACTTTGGAACTCCATAACATTATTCATACCAGTAGTCAATATACAAGTAGGACTTAGTGGTTATAGCAATTGGTTTGAATCTAGAATCAACAATTTTGATTTGGGCAATCAGGATTAGTATTACTAGTATGCATATCGACAAAAACCAAGTGGCTTAAAACTGAGTATATATCTGATGCGACATGCGTAAATCCATGCACCAGGTTTAAATAGCTAATTGACACTAACCCTCCACTCAAATCGAAGAAAGTGAGACAGATTTCAATCCTGTGAGTTAATGGTTGGAATATAAATGCCTCAAATACTGGATCAAAGGGCTTCATTAAGTTTATGAATATGTCCTCAGTGGATATTTCGCATTAATTCGATTACTATGTGATTTATTGTTATGAAACTTCGTCTGTTACATAATTACTGGGAATGACAAGTTAAATAATCAATAAGCTGTGTTAGTTGACGATCAGTTGACAAATACATCTTACTTTCACTAGACACACATCAGAAATGATCTACTGTAGATGATTGAAAATTAACAAACAAGATACGCTGGAGAGAGAGAGACTGATGATAGGGATATACATGTATCCAAAAGTTGGTGAATGCAAATCAATGAGGGATGGGTATATCCACATTCCTAACCAAGAGTTTCTAATATTGAAAGTAGACTAAGTTATGGCACATTACTTTTTTTAAATGTAACTCGTTTATTGTTGTGACTAGTGATAACCTTCAACGGAGGAAATGGAAAATTATAGTTTGAGTCCTAATATTCCTACGGCAACTTCATTTCCGGACTCCATGACTACGAAGCACATTACTTACTGATCACAAGCGATGTAATATGCTTTTTCTCGATATTTTATTACTCTTTTGGTGATTTACGTTTATGTCACTATCCAAATCAGCCAAAAAGGGAAAGCCCATAGAAAAGCATCCAGTAACATGGCATCTGTAATTTCGCTTTAAAAGTCGCACAAAATTTAGCAATCTCCATCTCTATTCTAACTGATCAATGCCATTTGTTTTCAGGCTATCATTTAAGTTTAGTTCTAATATATAAAACTAAATATTTACAGGATAACTCACCATGCACATCAGGAGGAATCCTACCATCGTCTTGTCCACCACGTCCCGGAGAAACTAATGCCCTCAAATCATAAGTTGGAAACTGCAAATAATGGTAGTAACAATAATAATACTCACATTATTCAATAACAATCACAATATAAAATTCTCATCGCAAAATAATTAATATTGCGACAAAAGCCCTGATTTATAGACATTTCACTAGTGAATATTTAGAAATCTATTAAACGGTGAATCGAAGACAATCTGGATGGGGTAGTCTATATGGTTATTGTGATCAATGGCTAGAGTTCGAGTGACATAGGGTTCAGAATAGCTCAAGTGCACTCACATTTTATCTCTCCTTAAATAATGAGTTCTGAAATCACGAACTGAGAAAACTTAATTGCCTTTAGCTATGATTGACGATATCCTAAATTCAACTAGAAATACAGCAGATAATAATGAATAAAAGGGTAATAACTTTCATCTACTAATATGATCAGCCTTCAGATGAATTTTTAGGTATGAGGCCAGTGATAAGTACCCGCAGATGATTGGACCGAGATAGATATTGTGTGGTGAAAACCTGTCAGCCAGTGATTCAAAGCCAGATGGTTTGCGCCGTTAACACATTACTTAAGGAAAAACAAAATATGAAAACTAAAAAACTACTGTAATTACTTGAAATTTAGGCCTCTCATCACGATTATCGTAATTCATAGGAACGTCACGTATTGACCGCGGATGATTGACCCCTGTAGAAATAAGAGCAGAAATTTTCAAGTGTTATATCCTGAAGAGAATTATGAATGGTAGATTTTGAGAAGTATTTACGGACCAATATGATACGTATATTTTCTACTGTATAATTGCTAAGTAACTCAACTATTCATAATCATGTTCCTTTTATTATGAGCTTTATTTGACATATAGACTACTACTGTATGATATACCATTCCTGAGTTATGCCCAGTCTATTAACTACGGCCTCCCACATTCACAACCACATTTGGCATGATCTTGTACAAATGTTGTTTTACTATTTTATGGTACAATGTAGTCTGTTTGATTGGTATATAAACTCATAATGTTTGAAATATAACGATTCATACCGCAGAGGTTATTATTGGTGTTTCGGACTTAACTGGCTGGGCTAGGCAGATAGCAGGACCGACAAATGCTCTAGACTGCTCGTACGGGTTTCGTGTGTCACTGGTCCGAATATAAATCACTGCTCTCTAACTGGCGGCGTCGTCGTCATAAATAAACAGGACACTCAGGCCACAGGATATAACAAAAAAGTTAAATTAGCATCGGATAAATGCGATGATGCAGTAAACAACTGTATAAAATAACGCAATTTTGGATTTTAATTAGGTGAAATATTTTCAAGATTAATAATTGTCAAATTTTTGTTAAAACCAAGTTCATATAATATCCTCCACCTATTATTATCATCACAAATTGACCACAGGGTATCACTGAAAACCAGAAAGCGTCGAACTTAATTCAAAATGTTCTTGAAGCTCCAGAGAAAAAAGATTGGTCGAGTTCGGATATGTTGAGAGAGAAACGGTTGCAGTCAATGGTACCGGTTGATCGTCGCGCTACACTGTAAATCGACTGAAGTTGAGACTGTATCACTGAAGTTTGAATTAGTCGCTCTACTAGTTAGGCATTCGCCGCGAGATCTGGAGATCCCGAGTTTGATATTTGATGGACACCCACTCTCGTGTAGCCCAAAAACTATGAAGAAATAGATGTCCACTACTATCTGACTTTAAATAATATCCCAAATAAGATTATAATCTGCGGGGAATACAACCCCTTCAAAACTAAAATAGACAATTAGTTGAAGTTAGACATCAACAACGTTGGGTGACGGCCGACTCAGTGGTCTAGGGGTTAAGCGCGGGCGCGCGAGACTGATGGGTTCTAGGTTAGAATTTTGCGAGGGCGGGATCGTGGATGCGTACTTGTGAAGAGTCCCACAATAAGATGAAACGGCCGTGCAGTTCTTCCAGGTTTTTCATGGTGGTCTAGTTTCAATTGACTCATAAATTCAACCATAAAATTAATAAAATCTCCACAAAACCCCTTTCTGAACATAATTATTTATCTACGACTCAATATTTTTAGTTAGTCAGTCAACTGCAACATAGAACCTCGTGATCATCTTGAAAACTCAAGATCTAAACGGAGACAGACAGTAAGTGCATTCCTGGCCTTGTGACCAAATCTGATTCCAGATAATGATAATGAACAAAATTTATTCATGATATCGATGGTCTATTATCTAACATCCAACCAACAAATATGTGATATACATATTAATTATAATTCAGATTAAACAAATATTCCTGTATTGTAAAAGAACACTGAACACATCATTTAACCAGAGATAGGAAAATTCTAAATTTCATAAAAAGTCAGATTAATAATTATATACATAACTCATTATTACTAACCGTATGGATCCATGTCCATTGGCTCTCTTAATTCGCCTTGCTTCGGTGTAGTAAATGATCTCCTATCGTAATTTGGTGGCTGAAAATAAACAATAATAGTTACGATAGAGCAATGTTACACTGATTTTATAAATTTTGTGTTATTTGTCGCGGCCAGGATAGCTCGGTGGTAACGTCTCTGACTGTGAATCTGGATAACATGTAGTCCAATCCGTTTGATAGCATTAGTGCCTTGAAGATTACAAGTATATCTTGCTGATGTGTGCTAAATAGCACGAAACCTAGGTCCAGGGTTTCCTGTCGACCACCTACAACCATCATCTCATCTGAACACAGTGCACACGATGTAGAATCATCTAAACTATTGGCCATATTGCAAACTGGTCGATAGAATTCGATCTACACTAAGAAGGATCTGACAAACGTGATATTGATTACTACCCAGGGATAAATTAGTTGTAAAAAAGTAAGACATAAACATATTGTCCGTAACAATAATGAAAGCTATACAATTAAAGCATTTATCTCAGAGAATATACAATACTATTTTAAGAAATCCACCTGAACTGAGAATATTCTCCATCGTTTAAATATTAAACATTAGGGATATTTGGTTTTACATGAACTAGATAATCATAAGAAGATGATGAGTTTTTATTTTTGAAGAAAAGAAACAGGCGGAACACAAACCTGGAATCTTTGTTTCTCTTCAGAATGACGATGAACAGAATAGCTCATAGGAGAATCGTCTATGCGAGTAGGTGGTCTATCAAATGAACGTCGTACTTCTCTTGGACCTATGCAGGAAAAAAAGGTTTGCAAAAATAAAGTTTCAAGGATGAATGAGACGATTTAACTTGAAATAATCAAATAAAAATAAATCGTTGGTAGTGAAAAAACGAGCCTTTATTGAGGAGGAACAAGTACATCTTTTTCTCTAATTTATTTTAGACAAGACAAATCTAAAATTGCATAAATTGTCAAGGATAAGTTGTGTTCGTCATCAGTCAGCGCAATGTAGAACCTGGTACATATAAACATACCCCATTAACACGCACAAATGAAATTCTCAGGTCAAGTACCAGAATAGTATAAATAGTAACAGTATCAGTGGTAGTAGGAAAGATTAAGCATAAAAGTTATAATTACTGAAAATATAAATTAGTGAACTAAAAAAATACCAAAAAAACCCATCAGGAACTAAAAAGTTCAGAATTCGAAAAAACCTAAGGAATTGATGTACCTATGTCATTACAAACGACTTTCAGACAAGCCATTCAAAATTTCTAACCATTGCTTACGACAATCACGTGGATCATAAACAGACAGCCTACACATGTTAACATGGCTCCTCAGTCCAATTGTCAATGACCTTACATCAACTGATGCCACGCTTACGTTTGAACTTATTTTTTATTTAAACACACAAATATTGGTACAAAAAAGCACCAGATACATATGCGCATCACATATCTCATTCGATTTGTGTGAGGGCTGTGATACTGCTCAGGTGCCCAGACTGAAGCAGGTGGTTGTCTTAGGGGACCACACCCAGAGCCTTTGACCTAAAAGTCTGATCCACAAGGCAGAGGAGCATCGTAAGGAGATGCAGTCCCATGGTAGCCGGTCACCAACAACAGGTTCATACGCCATTTGTTCCTTCAGGATACTGGAGCCCATGTGCACCATTGGTTTGGAATGAGGGTTTTCCAACTCCCTTAGATGGATCCTCCACATCCACCAACCCGGTTAAAGCGCCAGACATTCGCTTTTCGTCCTCTCAATTTCGTAAACAACACTCGTGGTGCGAGAAGGCAGTGAGTAGGACTTTCCTGGCAGAGGCTATATATTCGCGTGGCTATATCAGAGCATTTCGAGAGGGAGAGCAGACTCTCCCCACTCTCGGTCATACCAGGGCATTTGAACTAACCTACCTTTATTCCAGACTACTGCTGCTCCACAAAACATCGTCCATCGAGGAAGTCAGAGGTTGGGCAGACGTAAAACATGTCGCAAACACCTCCGTGGATGAAGATTCATTACCGCGCCGATTGGTTTCCCATCCCTATTTGTAGTATATTTCTGACTTTGAAACCGTTTACTCAATGGTTATAAAACACAGGAGCAATACCTATAATCGAATACTAGTAATCTATGAATTTTCTCTATTCTTAATGCCCGCGTTACCTAGGTAGAAGAACAGAGATAACTGCTGTGCAGTATGCTCATTCTTTGGTTGGAAGACAGATATTTTGTCTACGCCACAAGTGACGCAAGTTGGCATGAGCTGATTGAGCATTTCGAGTCCGTGCCGTGATTTCTCCAAACACTATGCCATCAGGAATGATGAAACTGCCGAGATGGGTGAAACGGTCGATACGCCCAATTACTTCACTCCTTGTCATTAATTCAAGTACTCATGCAAACCAATCCAGAAGGAAAAGAACCACATACCGAACATGCTTGCATTTTTGCTTAAGGTGGTCAGAAAACCTAATAATTTGTCAGCGCCTTAACCAAATAGAACTATATCATCTGCGTATTCTAAGTAGACAAGTAAATATACGTGTCATACATAGCCATCATTCTACATATCTTAATCTGAAGCGTAGTGATGCCTATAATATAGTTAGACTGTGTAAAAACAAAAAGCACAACATCTAACAAACAACTTACCATATTCAAATATAGCTACACCATCTTCTTGTTCGATTCGTCTTGGAGTTGCAAACGGCTTCATATCGTAACTTGGAAACTGCAAATAAACAAATAAAGGAAGTGTTAAATAACAAACAAATTTTTATCCTGTTATTCTATGTATATTTAATTATATCTAAATATAAAAAAAATACTCAAACATTACACTACTACATGACTACTACTATTTATTAGTTAATCAATAAAAAATTACCTGTCTCGATGCTCTTTCAGAGGAATGAGAAAGACCATGATGATTTGACGAATCCTCTCCTCTAGAGAAAGATCTTTCCAATGATGATCGTCGGGCTCTTGGACCTGTAAATAAACAACTTAATTCGTCAATTTAATATATCATTTAAATGTCTTATTATTATAGATTTGAAAAAGTTTAAATAAGATGAATTAAATATATTAATTGTCATGTTTAATTGAGTAAAATTACGTATTGTGTTATATAATTTGTGGTTGAATTCATCGATAGCGGAATGTTCATACCCACTGATCAACGAACCTCGTGTGTTGATCCCTATGCATAGGTTAACTGATCAAGACAATAAATCAACTCAGTTAATCAATAGAATACGGTTTGATACCCAAATAGCCATACCAAACTATACTAAATATGAAACTTATAATCAGTATCTGTATAGTAACTATAAGCCTTAATATAACAGATAATTATTTTATAATCAGACTGTTCACATAGGTCACGTACCAATAGACTGTATACAATTAGAATGTATAGTTTATGGACAAAATACAATTTTATCTAAACTCGTATCTAACCATTTTAGTGATACTTATCAAATTTGCTATTTTTAACTGAGCTTAATTTTGCATAGTACCTTATTTGTTATATTTTGAATGTAATTGTAACTTTGGAATGTTTTCTATGTCTTTATAATTAATTGATAATTGGGTGATGATCAATGTCATGTGTGTCAGGTCCTTCTTAGTGCAGAACGAATCCTATCGACAAAGTTCCAATGTAGTCACTAATTTAGGTGACTCGACATTGAGTACACTATGTCCGACTAATATTCAAATAAATATCGATTTTTTGTCTTATTCACATTCTAAATATATCGGGAATCGAAAAGAAAAAATACAAATATATAACACACTTACGAAGATTATCCATCTCTACATCATCTCCAACTGGTTCACCTCGTCTCATTGGCATAAAAGATCTCATTTCATAGTTTGGAGGCTGGAAACAATGGAATTAACCGATAAATCAATGTGATGTCATAGTTAATTAACTAAATTATTCACATTTCAATGGAAAAAAAGCATCATAAAACCTAGTTTCCACATTTAAATGTATGCATATATTATTCTACTCAAAATGAAATGATAAACTGGTATATTTTACCTGTAACCTAGGCATTCCTTCAGACCGTTGAGATGGATATCTATCTAGAGATCTATCTCTAAGAGTTGGTCTTCCTAAAGATGGTCGTGTAGCATTTGAACCTGTAAATACAAAACAATATATACAAGATATCATTGCACTATAAAACAAAATATCATGTCTATGACTAATTTTCTACAAACTGGACATTATTAATGAAATCATTTTCTCAAATAGGTTTAAAGAAGTGTTCTAATAGTCAAAGTGTTCAATCACCAACTAATGGATAATAAGTTCGGAACAAACTCCATCGACATTAGTATGTGTAGCTGAATAATATAATTCACTTTTATACAAGATATTATTATACTTATTCTTGAATAGATGAACTCTAACACAGTTATTGAGTTATAGCAAATATAGTAATTTGAAGGATGATATGGTTCGCGAACTTCAATGGTGGCGCATTAAGACTATTATAGTTTACTACAGTTTGATAGTGAATCAAGGAGAAAAAAGGTAATACCAATAAGGTAAATAAAATATACTCAACATTCCACAGTTAGACAAGTGAAACACTATAAACTAAGTATAATGATAATGTCAAAAGACTTATTGCGTTAAAAAAGGAAAGATGACAGTAAACGGTAGGACATTGTTTATAGCCTAATAAGACCATATTCATGTGAAGTGAGAACGGTATGCAGAAGCACACATGAAATCTATTTTGTTATTAAATACACCTTAAATAAGACAGAAAATAAAAGTATCAATATGAACTTAATCCATGTAACAATTGAGTCCATTTGTGTTACATAAGGTTTAAACGAACCATGACGACGTAGATACGGTGAACGATCCAAATTTGATGGCTATAAAAAAAATCAAGAAATACTGTTAGTTAAAAAGGAGTAAAAACTGAACTGGAAAAAGAGTGAATTATTAATTAATACAAAAGAAACTACATTAGATGTGAGGATAATTATCATTTTTCAATATTCAATAAAAGTGTGATTTCTAGCATTTTCGAAGACTTGATGAGTGAGTGACTGCCAGATGTTAGTGTAGAATTGTCACATCACTTTAACTTTACAGATGAATAAAATAACAGATAAAGTAAAAGTTACAGATTAAAATAAGATGTCCAGTAAAAATTATGTCCTTTTATGCAACATTCAATCACTAAATCAACGGAAGAATGCTAGATATACCATACATTAAAAACACAACAAAGTAAATGCTCTACAAAATCCACGGATACATACTTTATTCCCTAAATTAATTGTACCAGTATAAATAATGAAAAATAATATGACATATTATGCTTGAAATGGTTATGATATGGTTATTGACACTTTCAAGTAATACAAATAATTATTTTTCTACATTTATAGGCTTTACATCCGACAAAGATGCGTTTTGAGAGTGGTCTTTCCAGACATTTATTTATATAAACTGTTATAATTGTATTTTGCTAATAAACGACCCAGCTACTTCTATTACTTAGTATTCTTATACAATGACACTCGACAAGACCCCAAAATCAGAACACGTTGAACAGGAACGAAATTGTATTCACAAATAACAGTGGTGGGTGAACAGCAATCAATGGTTAGAAAAACGTTCATATATTTATAGTATATGCATAAGAAGCTTCTAGATGCTTCTCCAACAATCTGCCAGAGTTGATTGGTTTAGAATTAGCCAATCAGTGTGTGCCGTCACGATCATGCACACAACACGCCTTAATCCGGTTTATTTCCCGCTAACATAAACACATAAACATTAGTACAAGGAGGAACCAAATATATATGAGCCAAATAAATCATTCGATTTGTGTGAGGGCTGGGGTATTGTCCAGTTTGGAATTAGGATTTTCCAACACCCCCAAGTAGACCCTCCATATCAGCCAACCAGGTTAAAGCGTCGGACATTCGCTTTTCGTCTTTTCAATTTCGTAAACTACAACTCCTTCATGAGAAGGCAGAGAGTAGGGGGACTATTCTGTCAGTGACTGTATACGCGTGGCCCTGTGAGAGAAAATAGAGAGGGAGAGAGGACTTTCCTTACCCTCGGCCATACAAGGACATTTGAATATAATACTTCTCAATAAACAGTCCGAGGGAAAGTCATCTTGAAACACCATATACACAATGAACATACGATAAAACTTATTAGCAAACAACGCTGTAGCATAAAATAGACAACAGAAAAAGAAATAATATCGTCATTAAAGCCTGTCACCTAATTATCAAAATCCGACCACGCTTGAGATCGAACAACATCAGTCTACCAACTAAAAGGGAGCTAACGGAATCTCATATATATGCAACCTTCGTCTAAGGGATCTAGAGACCATAGTATTAAGCAATTAAATTTAAAAGGACATCACTAAATAATCGATTAAGGATGAAAAATTTTAGCAAAAAGCGTTTAAAGAAAAATTGTACATCTTAAGGAGTACATGAATCAGTGGACTAATTTTTTGATAGGGTTCGACTAGCGCCAAACTAATCATAATGAAAGAAGAAAAAAGTGGTACAATTACCTGATTAGCATCGTCATAGACAATTTGCTCTTCACAATTACCATATTGATTGTATTCATATCGTACTAGTGACGCAGACCGACCGCTTTGCGACAAACGACCTGAAACGGATGAATAACGATATAAAAAAATACACATGTTCATTTCGAATATAGGAATGTCTAAATATGAGAACATCAGGGAAGTGTTATAACTTGTGGCCGAGTGGATGCCCTGTTAATGCATAACGTGATAAGACCGTCAATTAGAGAGCAGTGAATTATCGATCAGACCAGTGGCACATCAAACCCATACGAAAGGTCTAGAGTACTTGTCGGTCCTGCTATCTGCATAGAACAGCCAATTAAGTTCAGAACACCAATAACAGCCTCTGCGCTATGAATCGTTTATTTCAAGCATACTGGGTTTATATACCAATCAAAGCAGAACCAGAAAGCAGGACCGATAAGTATTCTAGACTTCTCGTATGAGTTACGTGTATCACTGGTCCGATCGATAATTCACTGCCCTCTAATTGACGGTCTTATCACGTCATACGTTAACAACGCATCTACTCGATCACAAGTTATAACAATTGCAGACGGGGTAAAAAAACGAACCAAAGCCAGTCTGCAATTGGTCAAAAATTAAGTAATTATTTTGTGCAATCAGCATCCAGAATTGTCGTTGGTGTCCTTGAACGACATTGGTCATTAGTCGTACAGTAATTTTCATAACTGTAGCGGCTCGTACAAAAAAAATGACTCTTCCTTCCGATTGATTACAGTTGCCGTTCGAGCAACACTTGGAGTCTATGGTCAATTTACGCACACAGCTGCTTAATCACCAATGCTTTACATATGCGTCGGAAGTGGATGGATTAATCTCTGAATTGCATACAAAGCTGGAAAACGATCGCAGCCTCCATGAATACTAGACAAGCCGTAATTTAGGCGAAACAGCAGTCACTCAAGATACGTCCAGTGGTCTAGTACTTTATTTTATTTATTTAAACACATAAATATTGGTACAAAAAAGCACCAGATACATATGCGCATCACATATCTCATTCGATTTGTGTGAGGGCTGTGATACTGCTCAGGTGCCCAGACTGAAGCAGGTGGTTGTCTTAGGGGACCACACCCAGAGCCTTTGACCTAAAAGTCTGATCCACAAGGCAGTGGAGCATCGTAAGGAGATGCAGTCCCATGGTAGCCGGTCACCAACAACAGGTTCATACGCCATTTGTTCCTTCAGGATACTGGAGCCCATGTGCACCATTGGTTTGGAATGAGGGTTTTCCAACTCCCTTAGATAGATCCTCCACATCCACCAACCCGGTTAAAGCGCCAGACATTCGCTTTTCGTCCTCTCAATTTCGTAAACAACACTCGTGGTGCGAGAAGGCAGTGAGTAGGACTTCCCTGGCAGAGGCTATATACGTTTGGCCTTGTGATAGCATTTCGAGAGGGAGATCAGTCTCTCCCCACTGTCGGTCGTACCAGAGCATTCGGGGGCTCCAGTACTATCCAATTCAGAAACATGCCCGGTAGTGGATTTAAACCCCACTATCCCCAAAACAGCATGTGCGAACAATGACTTCTCCAGCTCTCATAAAGAGGATGCCATGTTAAATGCTCATGAAATTGTCGCAGCAACCGCCTACGAAGAAACAGAGAGCAAAATGAGCAGTACACTGAATGCGGCTGCGCCGGGTCGAACTCATCATTCTGCAATAGAAATTTCTGGCGAATCTAATTATCGAGATTCTCATGTTTTACCGTAAAATATTACATGTATCAAATGATAAGCTAGAACCTAGTGCAGTTTTGATGGACGTTGATTAACATAGTGACCCACTATTTACTAGTAATGTTTCTAATAAATGTGATGACAATATTGCAGAAGAATCAATCTCTGACCTCATATCAAATGTTGTCGATCCTCATCATCCATTCAGTCAATAAATAACAAGGTATTCACACATGTTTGATCAAATAGAATCTTTTGTTGTCAACAACCGTAAAATACAAACCAATAAGGATTAATGTAACTCATTTACTGAGTATAAATGTATGCGTATGTATTCAGTCTAAAAATACTGTTTGTTTTTTGCCAAGACTAACGATACTTACGAAATATATCTATCTAACCCAAAATAATAATAAAAAGTGGAGCATGATTCGAACTTGTAATCGTGTGGTTGAGATTGAACTATTAAAGAACCTTTTAAGAATAAGATAAAATCACACTGGAACTATTACCTATATACATTATTACAATCTAATCCCACACTAGCAAATCTTTTGAAATTTATATGTAATACATAAAAGTAATCTTGTATGTAAAATTGTATTTGCTTGTTTGCGTATAGTCGCTGAAGATTTTTAAACAATAAAAGAATACTGAACATAAAAAAATAAAACTAACTTCTTGGAGGTGGAGATGTAGAACGCATAGACATGGAATGGCGACTCATATGGTCTGTTGGTAGCTTGTGATTTGATTCCTATTGACAAAAAATAAAAACAAAAGCGAAAGATATTAGAATGTGTAACTTTACATTATGAATTATGCCTGGTTATAATTTCCATTAAAACATTAAAACATTAAGTTCAAAGAATGGATCTCTTTTCAATACATTTATAAGCAACCTGTACAACTGTATATATGTATATGAAAATGTATATGAAAATCCACTACCGGGCATGTTTCTGAATTGGATAGTACTGGAGCCCCCGAATGCTCTGGTACGACCGACAGTGGGGAGAGACTGATCTCCCTCTCGAAATGCTATCACAAGGCCAAACGTATATAGCCTCTGCCAGGGAAGTCCTACTCACTGCCTTCTCGCACCACGAGTGTTGTTTACGAAATTGAGAGGACGAAAAGCGAATGTCTGGCGCTTTAACCGGGTTGGTGGATGTGGAGGATCCATCTAAGGGAGTTGGAAAACCCTCATTCCAAACCAATGGTGCACATGGGCTCCAGTATCCTGAAGGAACAAATGGCGTATGAACCTGTTGTTGGTGACCGGCTACCATGGGACTGCATCTCCTTACGATGCTCCACTGCCTTGTGGATCAGACTTTTAGGTCAAAGGCTCTGGGTGTGGTCCCCTAAGACAACCACCTGCTTCAGTCTGGGCACCTGAGCAGTATCACAGCCCTCACACAAATCGAATGAGATATGTGATGCGCATATGTATCTGGTGCTTTTTTGTACCAATATTTATGTGTTTAAATAAATAAATAATAAATACTGCTGTTTTAAGGAATTGGATACAAAGAAATCTAGGTAGATTTGAATGAATTGTATAAACAACCTTAAAACCAACTTGTGGATCGGTACAGTGATTAGAATCGATTAGATCTTTAAGAATAGAACGTCTAACTGCTTTCCTCTCACCCTTATAGAATGACACTGAGACGTGTTTTCGTATCCGAGTTCAAAGCAAACGTCGACTACGACCTGCTCCACAAGAGCAGGTAAACTGGTAAATGCACATGGAGGCGACCGGGCGGGGAGGCCAATCTTTAACGGATACAGAAAACAGATTCTTACTAGTGGACGTCATTCGTGAATTTACTGCATAGAGCGTCCTTTTTATCACTGCCGTTAACCGATTTTTAATTACATTAAAAGTTTGGTCGCCTTTAAATTAGATTTAAATAAAGGTCTTTCTTTGAGACGGAATTACTGGATTCCTTGTCGTAATTTCTTTTTTCATATTCTTTTCTATGAAACGGCTGGGATAGCCGTTTTCAGCCAAAGTTTTTCTGGAATGCGAGTTCTTCTTCAATGCATTCAGCACTACATATCTAATGTATTCGGTAACATAAAGAGTGAATAAGATTCTTCTTTCTGCTTAATGGAACCCAACCTAATGGATGACCATGATAAGATAAACGAATCTCTTGCTAACCAATTACAGTTTGCTTGGTCTGCTTTCGGCATAGTGGAACGATCAAGTGAGCTTTATGGAGGTTAGGGATAAGGTACTAAGCAAAGATGAGGTCGTGAATCATGATTGACTGAGGTAATCCACACATATGTTACATATGTCTAACCGCTACCTATCTTGATGTTTAGTGATAGATCGAGTAGGGATAAGTTGGAAGGAACCTAGGGACGATCAAACCAAAACGTGGTATCCATTTGTGAAGTCCTAGACTGTTGGTTTGAGTCATGTTACTAGATTAAGTCTACCTGGTAGGAAACGTTGAATGACATAGTTCAGAGTAGATTACAGTAGCTTAGATGCATTCACTCTATCTTCCCCTAAATAGTAACTTTGAGTATTCTTTCCCATATCCCTTTTCATTGTGTTTTTGAACCATATTCTTTCTGATTATCACTGTCAATTTATTTATTTATTTATTTAAACACATATATATTGGTACAAAAGGGCACCAGGTACATATGCGCCACACAAAATAATGAAAGTAGGAAGAGATGGGATGAAAAGATAAGGCGGGCTGAAATGTACAACCAGAAGACTCTTTCAGTTAGGAAAGTTAGAACCATTCTCTATGTAGAAAGTAAAAGAAGGTTGCAGCAGGATCGCCACTGGCTTCTATTCTGAGCCATATCTGATAACGTCTCTAGCCACTGTGTTGCACTATCTCTCGGACCCCAACCAGGGAGTCGTGAAGGTCCAACGGAAGCTAGCCCTTTGCAGCTCTCTTTCATACCACGACACCATGTCATACACTGACCTCCTCTCCGCTTTTTCCAACCAGTCCCAGGGTCGGCAAATAATGCACGACGTGGAAGTCTCTGGGACGACATTCGTAAAACATGTCCAAGCCACCGAAGTCGGTGTTTCAAGATGGTGACACCAATTGAATTATCGTCTCTGCGCCCGAACACACGATGCCGATCTGATTAATTGCATCTCGTTATACCAACATGATGTGATAACTTGAAATAGTGTACATTTATAATAGGCTCCACATTGACTATAGCCAGCCAACTAGTTCAGTCTCAGTACATATGGCATAATCATCCAGGAATAATTGGAACTGCTACATAACTTGTTTATGACATGCATTCGTAGAAGTAACATCAGTTAAATACTTGCAACATCTTTTTATTTTAACTACATGACGAAAAAAGCGACCATTTCTATACTGAACCGCATCTTATAGAAAGATGAATATTTCATAGGAATTAGAATTCACAAACTATTGTAGTAACTAAAAACTAGTGGACGTACATGTGTTGTATGAAAATCCAGGTTATCAAGATAGCATCCAATTTAGTGTTTGTATCTTACATATATAGATGAATTAAAGATCTGGAAGCTTTGTATCATCAATATTTCTTTATCAATATCTTGAGGTTGTGCTAAATTAAGTTGACTGCATTTATCAGGTTACACAAATATATATTGATTACCTTCCAGCAGTGCAACGATGAAATATGGAGTTTCTTCCAAAAGATACAATTATTCATTATGCAGTACCCTACTTCTTCATTCTAAGTTAATACTAATAATCATCAGCGTAGAGTCTTACATGAAAATAAGTTGACCTAAGTTGTTATACTTCTTAGTTTAAAAAAAGATATCTTATCAGTACGACATACTGACTTTTACGCAAATGATTACACCATGAACCATTGCGTAATGATGATGATATCTGATATTTAACTACATTATTGATACAATGATTAAAACAATTAGTCTCCCATGGAATGAAGGCAAATAAATAAATAAAAAACAAAGATTACTTGTTGATTGGAACTTTGGAATCCTCTTGCAACGAAAAATGAAGGCGGTGATGATGGAGGTAGTGGATGAGCAGCAGCAAGTCGTTGACTTCCAGCTAAGTAGTATCGAAAAATAATAAGAAAAAAGAAGTGAAGAATAAGTCACTGATTACAAGAGTAAACTGAAAATGCTATATCTCGATAAATATTACACAAAATGAAACTTTCGGTACGGTTTTATATTTTTCTTGAATAATTAATAAATAATTAAACTTCTTTTCATGTATTCTGGGACTTGTGGGCTTTTCCAAGATACACAGACTGTTGTCGTATATTGTATATTTCCTAGTCTACTGTTACTTTATTACAGATCTATTGACCAGTCCTCCTTCCAATTATCGCCTAGTTATGTCCCTATCGTAATTTTTTAATTATGTTAGTGTGCGGTCAGAATGTCATGCATTATTTTATGAATGATTCAGAATTTAGAATTATGTAGTTAAAAAATATCCGCCTGCTGTGTTATGTTTTATGTTAGGTATCGGACAATCGAGTGTGGGAAACTGCATTCTGGATCAATAGTCATTAAGTATTATTCTCAACTAACTCACTATCACAGTATTATTGGTTAACAGAAGGTTACTGATATTAAATAGACAGTCTAGGTAAGTTGATCAGTACTTGAATTACATCAATGTAACTAATCTGTCTTACGGTCCCACAATAAACTTGAACAAAATTTCTGAATCAAGCTTCGCTAGATGGGATTTAGTATTATTTAATTTAGTGAATAAATAGATCAGTAGCTATTTGAGTATGACATAAGATATTACTATTATTATTGAATGATATTCAGGTAAGGCAGCTGACATGGGCAAAGGTTGGATTACAAAGTTACATTTATTGTATGAGTGTCAAGAACGTTAATACGTGTTCGAATTCTTATTCCCTGTTGAAAATTAAGGAATCTAGAAGACTACCTACCGATCAACTGATTAAGAGTGAATCAAAGAGTAACAAGAGAAACCAGAGAAAGTTATACTGCCCATCCAAGTTATCTTTGGACGTTGACTATGGAAAATCCAGTTTACAAAATTATCAGGCGAGTAATTTTTTGGTGCTTTATAAAACCTGACTTTGATGTGTTGAGAATAATTTGAAAGTTATTTAAGATCAATTATGGTTGAATAGTTGAAATTCAATGGCGAAAAGAGATACAAAACTCTGAGACCAGGTAAAATACGCTTAGACATAGAAGAAATGATAATTTAGTAAGTGTAGTCATTTTAAAGTGCCGATTTCAGTCGAGGGACGATTTTTGTGTATCACTCCAGAGGTTATACAGTACATATAAGCTTAAGCAGTAACTGGGTATAAAAGGTAGAAAGGCAATTAGTTAACATGGCAACATGTGTTTGCATATTACGACGCCATTCATGGGATGCTGAAGATGATACAAATTGAAATGTTACCAGAAAATAGAAGCGAGTATGAATTCCGCAGATTCAGATTTTGTTCAAAAAATGGCATGCACCTTCAAAATGAGCATAATACACATTTCGACTACATAATTATTTAAACAGACTACTGTTATTCTTAAGGGTTTATATGTCCCTCTTCTTTATGTTCAGCACCGTGGTCGGTCAGTTTTTATATACATCTGTGCATATTAAGCGAATTACTTTCATGCCCATTTCTGTTATAAATTTTAGAATATCTGTGACTTGCAACAAAAAAGCAGTCACGGGGATTCGATTCGGTTAAGATGTATATATGCCGACAAATACTGGTCGAAATTCAATCCTGAATAACAGAGATGGAATAATACAAACAGTTACAGATAAATATCATAACCAATGAACAAGTCAATGGCCAGTTGGACTTGGAAGCTTAAGAGATAACGCATTCGCATTTGAAGAGATAGGTACTGGGTGCGAGTCACAGCGTGAATATCAACATAAATATGCAGTTATATCCAGCCGGCAAGTCCAACGCGGAACGGAACACACATCTTGGAGCTAACTGTAACTCAAATTAACTAAAACTTGGATACTGTAACATCATTATTATTCCAAACATTATTCTCAGTGTTGAAGAGACTGAAGATTGCTACTGTTTACTTGCACAATCAGAATATGTACACGATTTCAAAACTTCAAACTTTGATTCTCTGATGATAATTAACAGACACCTAACACGTTACTGCTAACCTCTATCAATCATCGCTTGAACAGTGAAACGTTAAAGTACTCATAATTTAACTTACGACGTGGAAATGGTGGATTTGAAGATCCGGGTACAATTTGAGGATAAGGATGCTGAAATAGTTTAACGGAGGGTAAAAATGATGATTGGTGTAAATAATTACAAAAATAGCAGCAAGAAGTAACATTTACGAGACAGATATTTACGTCCAGTATTCGAAGATTTCAAAATGTACTTTTAATTACTCATGTCGAAATAATTTGCGCTGATTTTCTTGATATCTAGTTACGCAAAAATCTTTTGAAGTAGAGTAGAATCAAAACATGTAGTGTATGGAATTGTGTAATAGAAAACGAAACACATCAGGTACACGGATAATTACGTGACTTTAACATAAGTAGACGCGTTACTGAATTAGTTTACAAGTGTAGCAAGAAATTAGACAAATCAAGGGGTAAGAAGCTATAAATACAATATCTTCTGATATCACAAAACCTAATAACGTTGGATATACGAACAATGGTTAGATAACTCCGGAAGGTTGTGTTATTTGATTAACTACATTTTGATAAGCACAAGCGTTGTGTTAAATTCTGCAATTAAGTTTCATAACAGTGCACACCAATTAGAATGAATAGGACGTGGTTTTACTATCTATATTTAGAAGCAAGCATGCTGACGTTACAATACTCGTCTAATATGTAATCTATTCGATACTTTTCACAATGAATGGTTACAGTTGTTTACTATTATACAAATGCATACTACTGGTTTAAGGTACCATATATTTGAAAATGACGAGACGCGTTATTCTTTGAGTCACATAGTCAAGTATTCATCGAGTCCAACAAATTTCCGCATTTATATCGTTTGTGTTCATATAACTCCTCAGCCACAAGTAGACATATTCATTCCTTTTATTAGACGAATACGAATTATCATCCTACTTATAAGACAGAAGTGCTTAGAATCACATCGAATTGAAATTAACTGGAAGAACGAAATCATACACTGTAAAGTCATATAAACAGCATAGAGAAAGAATGTCAATAGTGAAGATCATCTAATGGCATAAAATTTAAGGTAGACTGTAGATAAATCATACTAGAACTGTTTTGAGTGTAGGGTGATGCCACAGATACCAAATGACCAAATAAGCGACTAAACAAAACAATTTGAGATCTATAGAGTCAAAGTGCACACCTATTTATATTTATTTAAACACAAACACTAGTACAAGAAGGCACCAAATATATATGCGCCACGCTCCATTATTAGATTTGTGTGAGAGATGGGATACTGTTCGGGCGCCCAGACCGAAGTAGGTGGGTTTTTTAGGGAGTCACTCACTGAGTCTTTGACCTAGAGGTCTAATCTATAAGGTGGTGGAGTAACGTTAGGAGATCCAGTATGATGGTAGCCGGTGACTGACCAGATCCAATATGTAACGTTAGTGAAGCCGAAATCTTGCCTCTATCGAACGAATTTGTATAAGTCACTCGATTGAGTAACATTACTTACATTATCGAGGTACAATATAGGCAAACAGTAATGACAATGCAACTCAGTTAACAAGTACAGTTTTGTGACTGAGGTGTTTAATTACAACTGAAGGATAGGAACACTTTTTTCTCACACTTAAGGGAAGTATAGTTTAAAGCACACCTAACAGTTACGTTCTAATTTGACATTAAATGGTTGACTGAAAAAAATCGCATCACCTCCTGTCACAATATTTATTCACAATTGTGTTCGCATGCATTATTTCGTGTATAAGAGTGTTATATGAAAGAGAACTGTATATTGTAGCCAGTTGCCTAGTTGGTCTAAGAGTCTGGATCGATAGTTGAAATCACTAACTTCTAGTCTAAGCCATGTTGGTAGACGCAGACTACTTGATTGGTGTTCGCGCGACTGAGATGGTTGTGTCACGTGTTATGTATGCCTAAGCACCGATTACCAAGGCACCCGATGCTGACTAGTGTGGGGGATGGTTGGAAAAAAAATAAGGGCGGTCAGACCAAAACGTGACACCATTTCTTGAAGTCACTAACCTCCGGTCTCAGCCATGTTGGTAGATGCAGACTACCTGGTTGGGGTCCGCGTGACTATTGTAACCAATAGTTGGAAACTGAGTCACATGGCTCAGAATCGATCGCAATGGCGTAGGTGTATACACTCTTTGTCTTTTCTTAAACCGTGAGATGAAAATTGCTTCATATCTTTCTTTCTTCCTGTACTATATCTTTGCATACAATCTCTTTTATATATTACCACCATTAATTCTAAGAATTTGTTCATCATGTGCTGATGAGGTATGGCAACTCGGACCGATGCATACAGATGCTTGGTCCAACGTTGTAGCTGACTGAATGACTTGGATCGATAGGTCAATATTGTGAGTCACTTCAATCACTACGCATCACAGCATTCGTTTTAATAGTCTTCCAGCCGAGCATCGAATCACCATATTATGATCCACAACACTAATGCTCGGAAGTTAAAGCAACGAATCAAAGTCTTCATCATAGTAGTTTCATCAAAACCATATTTATTTGAATACTTACACTTTTTGGATGATTGTAACCAAGATAAGGATTCTTCGGTGGATTATTAACGTGATCCAAGCCTACAAATTCGAATTTTCAAGATAGATAAAAAAATTAGATACAAAGTATATGGATATCCACCCTCCAAAAACCCGCATTGTACACAGAGTGGGGTAGAAAAACAGTACATTCAAGATTTAACACAATACGTACCCCACTGATCCGTGAAGGGAGTAGCATACCCATACTGTCCCATATTACTGTTTACTTTACTTCTGATGTAGGCAAATCTAAAATAATGGAGAATGGGGCACTTATGCAGTTTACTCTGTACTATGTGTTGAACTCAATAAGTACAGTTTAATATATTAATGACTACACACTCGAAGGACTAAAAGTGTAAGCAAACATGCACTTTAAGTTAGAGTAAAAGGAGTTCAGACTCATTTGCCAGGTGCAGATTTGTATTTGACTTTAGCTCACACTCCAAGTATGAGCGTCAGTAATGGAACTCGGTTACCAAAACACAAAACGTAGAGATTGGAATCTGCGACTTAGTGGCTGAAAGTTGGACGCACTAGCCACTGAATAATTCTTCCACTCTTACTCAACACAACCTCAACTACTATGTCGTAACTTGCTCGTACTCCTCACAATAAGTGTGAATGGAAGAAAAATAAATAAGGCTACTTAGTAAATAAGTAAAGAACGTGATGTCACATCGGGATGAGCGGTTTGCCCCAAATGCCATGGTACGGTCGAAGGTAACGAGAATCCGCTCTCCCACTCAAAATGCTCTCACATGGCCACGTGTATACAGCCACTGACAGGCAAGTCCTACACTATAACTTTTCGCAAAAGGGGTACCGTTTACAAAACTGAGAGGATGAAAAGCGAATATTCGGCGCTTTAACCGGATTGGCGGATACGGAGAATCCACCCAGGGGAATTGGAAACCCCTGATTCCAAACCAATGGTGCACATGAGCTCGAGGATGCTGAGGGAACAAACGAAGTACGAACTAATTGTCAATTAGAGGCTACCACCATGCGACATCTCCTAACGTCGCTCCACCACCTTGTAGATTAGACTCTCAATATATCAAAACATCAAAAATAACAGCATCCGAGCAACTCAGTGCAGGTATATTGAAATATGAACAATGTATTTCAAAGTCGGAACTGAAGCTAAATGTTCACTTTAATTGCCCAAGTAGATGAAAACAATGTTTTGACATCACTGAGTGAATAAACTGACCGAAAGTAATAAAACTAATTCGAGGTTGTCGTTTATGTTGCAAGACTTGCTCACAGAACAGATTAATGACTGAGAACAGTCACATTAACTAGAGATGGAGAGATTTACCTATATTGAAGCAAATTTTTTCTATCAAACCCGGTATTTTAAAAAGTTGGCTCCGAATCGTTCGTATATATCGGATTGGAACACACTTTGCAACGTTCTAAGTAAATACAAAGACAGGGTACAATATAGTGTAATGTCATTTTAGTCTACATTACACAGAATGTGCCGGAAACCCAGCTAGCCCAAGCATTAAAGTGGTGGGACAGAGGGAATCAAAAAAACCTAAAGTGAAGGCAGGCATTGAAATTGGGGCCAGATATTGCAATAGCACTTTATTTATCAAGATGTCTGCCCCCGTCTCTGATGACGGAAGGAAAGGATGGACATGGTGCTAGAGTACAATTCAGTTTCATTGCAGAAAAAAGGATGGAGGATAAAATGCCAACTACATGAGAATCGAAGCAGTTAGACTACACTAAGAAAGTGTGGAATACAGTAATTTTATCAGAAATTTAACGTATTCACCAATAAGTGAAACAACAATAAAACAAAATAAAAACCAGGATCCGCCATACTGTTTACCCCACTATAGGTCAGAGAGAAATTCGATGACCCGCCCTTCGGCCTTCCACTTGGCTATACAAACTAACAAATTAACAACATCGTCTGACCTGGAGAGAAATACATAAAACATTTTATCTTTTATGAACATAGACTTTCGAAGATTTAGTAGTTGTAGTTAACACAATCATATCTGGTAATTAGTTTTTGTTGTTAGTTGCAGTATACATAATTTCGAATAATTTGTACAGTTACCGTTATTGACTACAAAATTATTGTTTATAAAACTTGACTGTGATCCGCCATTCCAATTTTGTACTCTCATGGCATGATATATTAATTATAGTTCACAAACACGCTGCTTCACTCGCATACATCTCGTTCTTAAGTGGAGATCTAACAATTTTGCTCTCTACGTCTACAGATCACAGTGATATCCTAATTACGTTATTACTCGAAATACACTAGATTACATCTATCATATTCTGAATCATTGACTACTTATAATTGTGAATTAATGAACCAAAAAAGAACTCTGACACGCATCCTTCTAACAATTTAAGTAACGTCCGATGTTTTTCTTTGCGCACGCTTCATATTTTGGTATATTATCAACATTTACATTACTTAGGAACTGATATCTTCAATCTGCCACAATTTTCCACAAGAAATAATCTGATCAGATAATCGTGGTGATAAAATTACTTGTTACTCTCACGCTAACACCTTAACTTTATGGAGTCACTATCCTGAATGATAACATGAAACTCATGCTGATATAACTCCTGCTGTTCACAAAAGGTGAGGAATGTCAATGTAATTCTAAAGTGTCTCCCTAATCAAAAGAGGTTATGAAGATACTGAAAGCTGAAACAAATCATCCCAACAACAAAGGCATTACTATAGAATGCGCAATTCTGTCAGATCCAGATGTCATTGTAAGAGTTAGTATCAACTTAGCCAACAGCACCTATGGGGACTCGTTTCTTGTCAACAGAGGATAAACTACATTACGGAAATTTCTGAGGATAGATCCAAATGCTAAAAAAATATAACACTGGAGGGAACGACAAAAATGTCATAAATGTGCACATATCGTGAATCGACCTACTATATAATAAAACCCCTGATGATGCAACGGATATTCTAGTTTTACAACTAGATACCAGTAGCACCTTCTAAATTCGGTTGTTCCCAGTCAGATAGAAATCAGAAGTCGGACGAGAATAGGCTGGAAAGATATATTTGATTCGTTACCAATATATCGAGGACCTTTTCTATGAGCTGGCTAATGAAACGTAGGAGCTGTGTCCCACGCAGTATTGAAACGTGATCTGGTGCGGATGCATGACCGAAAGCCTTCAGCTAAACAAGTCCACTTAAACAACGTGGTCAGCATCCAATGTCGAACACTTAATGAGCTATTGATTTTGGGGAATTATTTACAGCTACAGATCACTCCCCCCCTAGTGAGGTAGTTATGCCCCTAAGACGTGACCAGCCAGAAGTTTAAACCCAACGAATTTGTCGTTGGTAAACACTCTTCTGATAGCTTGCTTCGTTTAGCAGCGTCTGGTCGTCTTTCCTTAAACTATGGGACCAAAATGTACAACGTAGCAAATAAAGAAATATAGTACAATGAAAATTTCTGTTCCTTGCGAAACTTCGTCGTTCTTTTCCAGCCGTCCTGGAAAAGAGGAAAAATAAAACGTGTCAGTGCATGTCAAAAATACACTCGTACTTGCGTAAGGACACAAGATGAGCGGAAAAAAAATAAACTGATACACTTACAAAAAGCGTAAAAGCGATCGGAAAAAAGGTTTTCTTTTGGTTTTTTTTTTAATATATAAATATATATATATATATACGTTCAAAAAATGTTTTTTTTGTTTGTTTTTTTTACATAAATAAAAAATGAGCATATTAAAAAAAATTTATAATAAACTTTGAAAGGGTAATTCCAGATAAAGCTTATGTCCTACGTGCAATATTCGTTAAGATGTTCTGGAAATCTTACTCGTCTTCCAGAACGCGTTGTTTTAGGTTTTTCTATCGACGTTGACGAAGTATCAAGTTGTGTGTCGGTTGTCGTGTAGGGTACTACGAGTGTAGTAGCTGTGTCGTTTGCTTGTACCGAAGGAAAATCGACGTAGCTAGGGTTTCCTTCTAAGTACGCTGCTTTGAGTCGATCGATACTGATGCTATCTTTCGTACCGTTCTTATCAACTACATAGTACTTAGGTTCGCGTTGAAGAACTTTGAAGGGTCCTTCGTATGCTGATTCGAGGGGTCGTCGATGTGAGTCTCGACGAACGAAGACGTGTGTACTATGTCGTAATTCGGGTTGAACGAAAACATCAGTTGATTGAGGTCGAGTGTGAGCAGGTTTAACTGAACGCATAGCGTTTGTAAGCCTACTCGTGTAAGAGTTTAGATCCATGTTCAATGAAGAAGCTGAAGGATCCACGAATTCTCCTGGGAGTCGGAGTGTCGTTCCGTAAACGAGTTGAGATGCCGTGTATCCAATGTCAGCTTTCACTGCATTGCGGATACCTAGCAAGACGAGTGGAAGAGCGTCTGTCCACTGTGAAACGTTTGAAGCTGATAATGAAGCTTTTAATTGTCGATGAAAACGTTCTACCAACCCGTTTGCTTGTGGGTGGTAGGCGGTCGTTCGGAAGCGCGTGATTCCTAAAAGTGTGGTCAGACAACGGAAAAGTCCAGATTCGAACTGGCGTCCGCGGTCTGTAGTGATGGTTGAAGGGCAGCCGAAATTTGCTACCCATCGTTCGACGAAAGTGCGAGCCACTGTTTCAGCAGTAATGTCCTTAATCGGTACTGCTTCTGGCCATCGAGTAAAACGGTCTACGCATGTTAGGAGATATGAGTATCCGTTCGAGTCGGGTAAGGGTCCTACCAAATCTAGATGGACGTGGTCGAAACGAGCGTCAGGGGTTTTGAAAGAACCTAAGGGACATTTGTTGTGTCTGATTACCTTAGATTTCTGACAGCTTACACAGGAGCGTGACCACTCCCTCACGTCTTTATTCATGCCAGGCCAACAAAAGCGTTCGGCTATAAGTTCGATTGTTGCACGAGCACCTGGATGAGAAAGATTGTGCAACGTATTGAAGACGTTGCGGCGATAGTGTTTTGGTACAATTGGACGATCCCTACCTGTAGATGTGTCACAGAGTAAGGTTTCCTTACCTGTTCCCATCTGCCTAATACTTAGTTTTAGAGTTGTCGAGGATAACTCATGCTGAAGATCAATGTCTTCTTTTTGAAGCTGAGCGAGTTTAAGAAGGTCGATTCCTTGGAAACTGTTCAAGGAGCTAATTCGAGACAAGGCGTCTGCGACTACATTGTTTGCTCCAGAAATATGTTGTATGTCTGAAGTAAACTGCGAAATGTAGTCGAGTTGTCGAGACTCTCTTGGTGAGTACTTGTCTGAAGATGAACTTAAAGAGAAGGTAAGAGGTTTGTGATCGGTAAAGAGCGTGAATTCTCTTCCTTCGATGGAATGTTGAAAATGCCGTACAGCACAATACATAGCTAGGAGTTCCCTACCGAACGTGCTGTACCTAGATTCAGCGTCTAGCAACCGTCTCGAGAAAAATCCTAAAGGTTGCCACGAGTTGTTAACCCATTGTTGTAAGACTGCTCCGATTGCTGAGTCGGATGCGTCTACGGCGATACTAATGGGCGCTTGACTGTCCTGATGAGCAAGCAAGGTTGCTTTAGCGATGTGTTCCTTAACTGTGGAAAATGCTTTACGAGCTATGTCGTCTAAACTAATTGATTTCGCATTTCCACGAAGCTGATCGGTTAACGGTTTCATTAGGGATGCGCATTTAGGTATGAACCGTCTATAGAAACTTACGAATCCGTTGAAAGTTCGTAACTGCTTGATCGTGGTCGGTTCTGGGTAATCCAGAATGGCCGCCACTTTGCTCCTAAGTGGTCGGATGCCTTGAGCATCAATAGTGTGTCCTAAGAAGTCTAAGCAGTTAGTTCCGATTTGGCATTTCTGAATGTTGACAGTAATGCCATGCCTTTGGAGTCGATCGAAAACAATGTCCAGATGCTTGAGATGCGATTGTTTGTCCGGACTTGCTATTAGACAGTCATCAACATACGCATGCACGAAGTTGAGACCTCGGAAGACGTCGTCTATAAACCTTTGGAAGGTTTGAGCCGCGTTTCTTAAACCAAAGGGCATTCGTAGAAATTCGTAAAGACCGAAGGGAGTGATGATGGCGGTTTTAGGAATGTCGTCAGGTGCCATCGGGATTTGGTTATAAGCTTTAACCAAGTCGATTTTCGAAAAGACAGTTGTACCTTTCAAGGTAGCTATCAAATCGTGAATATGAGGCAGCGGGTAACGATCGGGAATGGTTTTAGCATTCAGACGCCGATAATCACCAGTTGGCCGCCAATCATTGTTGTCCTTTTTAGGGACCATGTGCAATGGGGATGCCCATGGACTATTCGATGGTCGAATTATTCCTAGGTCCATCATGTGGTTGAATTCGTTTTTAGCTAACCTAAGTTTTTCGGGAGCGAGTCTTCGGGCTTTCGAAAATACAGGTGGTCCTGTAGTCGAGATGTGATGTGTAACATTGCTGGTTACACAAGGTAATTTCGATTGCGATTGGTATATCCCGGGGTATTCGTCGAGTACTGCTTGGTACAAGGGGTCTATGGCGTGCTTAATCGTGACTGGGGATAACCTGCAACCAGAACAAGGAGTTACGCAAACGGACAACTTAGTGTTTCCGTCTATTAACCTTCGTGAGCGTGTGTCGATGAGTAGATTGTGGTGTTGTAACAGGTCAATACCAATGATTGGCATAGAGACATCTGCAACCACGAAAATCCAGTGTATGGGTTTACGTAAACCCACGTTAAGGTAGACGTACCTTTTACCGTAAGTAGCGATCGGCTTTCCGTTTGCCGCCTGTAAACTTAAAACAGACTCGCGAAGTCTGTCGTCGAGATTTGCTGGAAGAACGCTAACTTCTGCGCCAGTGTCGACGAGGTAGCGAACTTTCGTAGTCACATCCGTGACATATAAGAGGCGGCTGTGTTCGCCGGCTACGGTTGCCGTTAACTCGTGCCGGCTGGGAAGTTTCCCGAACTGTTTTTCGTGTCACTCGATTTTGGGGTCGGATAATTACAAGGTTTCCTGCAATTTCTGGAAAACTTACCGTACTGGTTATGATACCAGCACCAGTCGGGATTGTCTGTCTCTCGTGGTCGAGAGCCAGATCGCTTACGTGAGGCACTTCTACGCGGGTTTTTTGACCGACTACGGTCATTGCGAACTCTAAGATATCGTGTAAGCGTGTGACATAGTTCGGCCATGTCAGTCGAGGTCGATTGGGGTTTTTCTTTGACGGAAAAAACCTCGGCCTTAGAAGATCTAGTGATTTCCAAGATTCGATCGGCAGATGCAGCTAGTTCATCTATGGCATTGTTTTGAAATGAAACAAGCACTGCCTGCACCTGTTGAGGGAGTTTAGACAAGAAAAGTTGTCTAAATAGGCCATCATCGAAAGTTCGTTGGCCGATGACTTCTCTCATTCTAAGCAACATGTCCGTCGCAGAACCATGTTGCAAGTCGATATTGTTAAGGAGTTGGTCTAACCGTTGTCGATCAGTTAGGTCTCCTCGTTTTAAAATCGATAGCTTAAGCGATTCGTAAGGTTCGGAAACATCACTAGTAAACATACTAGGTGTTACGTACCTGTTAAACTCGCGCGGTAACGCCTTAACTACCGCGAGGAAATGTGTGCGCGAGTCCGTGATTCCGTGCATGCAAAAATCGGCTTCTGCATAGCAGAACCAGGACTCGATATTGTCGGGCCAAAATGGCGTTAACTGAATCGAAATAGGGGGAATAGACTTTAACTTAAGAACCTTAGGAGAGTGTTCCGTCATAGTAATATAGATATCGAAAAATGTCTAAGTAAAATATATCCGAGAAAAAAAAGGTATATCACAATATATAAAATTCAAATAAAGAATAACAATAAATAATAATATTCCAAAATGGAACAGACTCACAGTATATTGACTTGGTGTACCAGATCACGTCGGGTTCACCAATGATGATGCAACGGATATTCTAGTTTTACAACTAGATACCAGTAGCACCTTCTAAATTCGGTTGTTCCCAGTCAGATAGAAATCAGAAGTCGGACGAGAATAGGCTGGAAAGATATATTTGATTCGTTACCAATATATCGAGGACCTTTTCTATGAGCTGGCTAATGAAACGTAGGAGCTGTGTCCCACGCAGTATTGAAACGTGATCTGGTGCGGATGCATGACCGAAAGCCTTCAGCTAAACAAGTCCACTTAAACAACGTGGTCAGCATCCAATGTCGAACACTTAATGAGCTATTGATTTTGGGGAATTATTTACAGCTACACCCCTAATGAAAACGAATAATTCTCAGAAGTTATGGTGAAATCGTTGAGGGATGACGGAAGGCAGTAAGGGGCCAAATGTATTATTCAACCATCTGCAAAACACCCATCTGAAAGACAAAAACGAGGGTATTTCAGATAGAGTAATCGCAAGTCCTAAAAATCCAGATATTAGGGATAAATAAACCGTTGTTTAAAGTGGGACAATTAAGTCGGTGCGGCCAATATAAGAGAAACGTATGAAACAGTGGGTTGTCGGCTGAAATTTAGGCGACGGGATACCTTATTATTTTTATTCTACTGATAAGTACAGAAACCTTATGGTGAGGTGAATCAATGTACATTTGACTGATTGAGTCACCTCTCACTAAGTCTCATCACAACCTATTACAATCTTCGCTCTCATCAAGGACAACAAAAATCCACTCAATTATGACCAACAACCTCTATCATTTCTTGACTGTGCCACTTGTCTGGGACAGGAGTTCTGATAAAGAAAAGAGTTAACCCAAACACTATCTTTAACTTTAGTGAATTTTCAAAGGGTTACGATGCTCTTTGTCATAAATTGGGGCAATAATTTTGTTTTGAAGCGGCTAATAAATCCACGAGATAAATAGTTCTGTAGGTCTTCGACATTTTATTCTGACTTGTGATAAGAGGGAGTATAAACTAGGAACCCCAGTAATAATGCAATTTAATCAGAAATTACTAGATGAGCACAAACGAATGTATTGTAATTGAAATTTGAAATCAAGCAGTCAACAAGTATAAAGGAATCATTGGTTAAAATAAACACCACATGACCGCATTAGTTTTTCTGGGCTCATCTAACCAAAGATTCTTGATCACATATCCATACCAGATTACGAGTGTGTACACCGTGAAACACATCTTCTACAACCTTTAGCCAGCATAGATCCAACCTTTCTCCAGATATCGATATTTTTTCAAATATAGCTTTGAAACTCTCCACTTCTGACTTTTGATTTGACTGGGTCAACATACTCGTATTATCAAAATGCTACATGTAAAGGCGTTGTCAGACTCCAAATACTTGTGTCACTTTTACTTCTAATGATTCGATATCTTCATATCTGACAACCTTTAATTATAAATATATTATCGAGTAAAAGAATCTGGAGTCGCTTTTTTACACCCACTAGATTCGATACATCTACAGTAAAATATGGACTGGATACTGCAGCTCATATACTGATCAAGAGGTTGCGTGAAATCACGGTCACCCTCTTTATCAATGGAAGAAAAGGCTCCACGTAGTGACCACAAAAATAGAAACCCTAATGTTGTCGTAGGGGATAAATGACTCCTAGGAGTACTTACTCTGTAAACAACTGGACGTTATTGAAAAGCACTTCTTTCCCATTGATCTACCTAGCTAAATGAGCCCCGATGAGGCCTCCACTCCATTCAGCGACACAGCGTATTTAAAGTTTCTCTTATTTTCTAGGTATTTATACCAGTTTACCTCGATCTTGTCTTATCATGATATTTTCATTGTGTACAACAATTTCCAAACCATTATTTGAAGTTATCAGTTAGCTTTTTTTAATCTAAAAACTAATTATATCTTTAGCCATTGATAGGGATTACTGAAATCTGACCACAACCAATTTCTAACTACTGTACTGGTTATTGAGTAAACTTAAATCATCCTGAAAAATAATGTCAAAATCACTACACATCATTACCTATACTACTACACTATATTTACGTAAAAGTACAGAAGATCAGAGTAAGTCCAACAGTTTATTAAAAGTGACTCTAAACGGATAGTAAATTAACGGCCAGTGGTTTCATACTGATACTATTGAGAACCTCAGACATTTGGCTTTTTTCAATTTCGTTAGTTGTTTAGACATAATTCGATAACGATTGACTACAAGCTGGATGCTGAACTCAGTGATCCTGGTCTCCCAAGTCTAACTGAATTGTGGAAAGTTTCTCGATACCTAAATATAGGATATTACTTTGGTTGTACATCCCCAACAATCATATACCTGAGCTGTTGTACCTCCAGAAATCGTTGGTATTGGCACCAGCTTCGATCAACCCAACTTCACAAGAAATGACGACAGTGCTCCCTTCAACTCCATGCGAATAATCAAAATGAAAGAAAAAAGTGCTCAGAATGTCACATCTGTAAACATTGAATACATTATCGTAATTTAATATCTAAGTTACCTATCAAGAACATGACTTCAAATCACACCTTACTCCGTACTTCCGAAGTTCCTTCTACAATAAGTCCTGTATAGCGACTACCTAGAGATCAGTAACAAACAAATACCAAAATATATACGAAATCCCGTTGGTTTTATACGATGTATGTCGCATAAAGTATTTGCTACCAACACTTTTGCCTTGCAACACAGGAGTTTATATGGCCCTCCATCTTCTAAACTGTACAGTTTAACCTTGATCCAACAACAGACTTTATATACCAAAATCTCTCTTCAACAGTAAAACTTTTGTTATAACAAGCCAAAGAAAATGGTTATAGTAGTTTGACGTAGTAAATTTCATAACATTTATGGCAATCTGATCTTGTCAGTGAATTTTCATGCATCATGTAACTTACGTCTATTGAGAATTATTATTATCATGATTTTTATAAATTGTCCGTTCCTGTATTTAGTTCATTGACAAACGGACAGTTAGAGTACTCTCAGAACATCATCGATATTTCGACCATCGCACGTAGGCATTGCAATTATTTTTTTTTCAACAGATTGTAATATCATAATTTACTGTACATCACTTCTCACAGGGTTCCATCCAGGTAGCAAAAAGCTTAGCCTATTTTTGTATTCAAACGGATAGAAAGTCTGCAACCCAAATTTATACCATTACAAAAATCATTAGGTTAAAATGTGTCTGAATAATTACTGCATGAGACATTTCCTCCACTTCTTTACTCAAGTTTGTAAGTGTTAAGTCAACGAGAAAAGCGCTATCTTCAGCTGCCGACTGGTCCTCTATCACATTAGGAAGGTCACCAAGATTTAATGGTCATTACCAAACAGTTGTTGCTCTGTAGACAGTGCACCACGTGCTTCTATATGATCAGTTCGATTATTGATCAGGGATCTTAGTACCTATGCGGCTGAGCATCATCACTGTGCTGTGTTAGTTATACCACAAGCTAGTGTGTAAGAAACGTACAGGGTACGTTTTATAATTGTAAGTCTTAGAACCATGGATTAGTGCCAAAACGTGAACGGTAATGATCTAGCTAGATTAAACTAACTAACCACAAAGATAATGGATCGCAGACTGAACTAGTCACACTTACAGATCAATAGTTTAACAAGAGTCTTTCGTTCGTGAAACAAGTACTATTCACAGCATTAGACGTGCTAAGCTTCCATGTAAGCAGTTCAATGATAACTTACCCATAGATTGAAATTAATGGAGAGTGTAACCCATAGTAGTTTAGAAAATTACTAGATTTTAGATTACTTTGCCATCAGAAGTATTCTCTTTTTATGACAAATACAGATATGTTTAACCCAGCTGCCTTATTTGTTCAGCGCCTGTAGCGATAGAGAGTTCTAAAACATTATCTAAAAAGTCAGGCGTGCCCTAACAAGAAAAACAAATCGTTGGATATTGAATAGTTTACTAGAATTCATTGATCACTTGTCAGTAGGTTCAATGGAACCGAGTTATCAGAGAAATAGGTTGCTTATCATACACATCGTAAATATGTGAACAAATTACCGATCTGATGAATCTATCCATACTTTAAGTTTGCTAAGGAAGCAGTAAAGCCTAGGTAGAGGTGAGGGAAACAAAGAGACCAATCCATAGTTTGATCTCGACTCAGGATCATCCAAGTTAAGCTGCAGTGTCATTCTTGTTAATCTCCAGTGAATGGCGACTACAGATCGAACATACATGCCCGAATGCATATCTGCTATGGTTTCATATGTATAAGAAAAAAATTGATAGAGACTATCGCTTCGGTGAACCACGATATTCAGATATTTTAGAAAGCTGATAATCAGTCTACAAATATTGTCGCAATGGTACCCGTCTAAAGACGTAGAGTTACCTCCACCAGTCTATTTGCAATGGCGATAGTCAATCACTGTTTTACACGGTGATCAACACGTCATTCTTAGGTGTAATAAACCCACCCACTCTACTTTACCAGTAATCGGATTTTATAAGGGTGTTCATGCTTCAGTTACCTGAGTTGAAAAATAAAAAAATCGGGATTAGATATTGGGTGGAGCTACGTTTACAAATACGAAATGTAAGGGCCAACTACCCTTGAACAACAACGGCAGGAATGACGAGCGTTCGGAAGATCATGTCTGAATAAAATGGAGACAAAGCACAGATATTTAATGTTCAAGTGAGAGCTACGGTATATCGGTGATATTAAAACACTCTTATCTTACCGAGCAAAATGTTGAGGTGTTGACTGACCTTGCTCCAGTTCAAATGAACGTATTAACATAGACCTCCCACTTAACCCCGTATATCACCTAGGCTAACTCCGTTTGTATGACGACTGTAATAAGAAGCCAAACACGGATGTTGTTGAGGAATTTATTTCAACATTCATTTAAGCCGATAGAGATTCAGAATATGCAAGAATGAAAGCGAGATGCAGTGAAGCCGAATGAGTAAACTCAATTTGACCATGCGTGACTCGATATAGTCAAACAGAAATAAGCTAAATATGGTGAGCGATTTACACACATTCGCTTACATAAAAAGCCAATGCTGATGAGCTAATAATTTATCAAGTCAAAATGGGACTCATGAATAATCAATAAATGTATCTGTCCGGGAGCTAGAATAACCCTATGAGCTTTACATCGTACTGGACACTACGATGCATAACCCGGTTATATATTTTGTTTAGCAAAAAGGAACCATTCGAGTCACTGGTGACGTGAACACATCTCGACTGATAAGCAAGGAAGTTAAATCTCTTAGATTTGTGATTTTCTTGCAGTGCATCCAATACACCACGAATCTAACCATGTAAAAGGAATATATGACAAATACACTACTAAGCTAGACGGTTTTTCAATCAGTAGCAGCCACGCGTTGCATCCTAACCAGGTGACGAATGTACAACTAGTGCCCAGTAAACAAGCAACAGGATAGCCCAAATGGGTTTATTAACTTTGGTTATTGTCGAAGCAATTAAAGCTTGAAATTCGCTTTACATTGAGGATGAATTCAGTAGACAGAAATAGTATCCGGCTTGCGATCAATTGGTGAAGTCAAAAATAAGCGAACCTGCAGAAGACACTTGACTTCGGATAATTTTTTTAGAATTTTCAAGCAGTTATGAATTAGAACAACATACATGAGCGGATATTGTCTTTATTAAGACTCATCAGGCTTTCATATACGATAACATTTGTAAACCAATCACAGTAGTTTATGCGTCAGTGGAATGGACTAAATAAGAATGAGTAGAAAGTACAAATCGATAGTGCAATGACAAGTGTACTACTTGAGGACAATCTTGTTCTGATTCGATGTGTAGGAATTTCTTAAATCTTAAAGATATGACCTACTTATAGGTATGATGACCACCAAGAAGCATAGAAGATCCGAAGATATAACTTGACTAACCCTAGTAAAACTGAAATAGCAAGAGTAGCGTGCATAAGTGATATTAATAATAACAACAGAAAATGGATGCTGCAGGAACTTATGGGCATGGTCACACTACTAAGGTTTTGAAAGCATTGGAAAATTGGTACATATCAAATGCGATTGGATAAATTCAAACAATCCCAATTAAGTAAGAAAAAAAGACAACCTACTCTTAAACGTATGACAAATGCATAAAAACAAAAACGGGAGTAATTTAGAAATGTAGATTTGATGATGCATTAAAAAGGATATTATTTATGCATCGAAAAAATGAGACAAGATGATAGTGTTTGACGAAAGAGTAAGTGAAATGAAAACATTTAATAGACAAAACGAGCAAAAATAAGACCGGTCATTGTCTTACATAGCACTGATAAAAGCGAGAACGAAATTTGTTCTCCAAATAACCATTTTAATGAATTTTACAACCAATGTATAACATTTAACGAGAAGATATCCTACGACGATTCCGCATGTGCATCCCCAACACACTCTGTATTTGATGTAGAGTTTTTAGGATGTTCATCTTCTTTGACTGACTTTCGTTCTTCTTCCTCTTCCTCTTCTTCATCGTCATTTTCTTCCTCATCATCTTCTTCACCATCTTTACGAGCATCCGTTGCAGACTCTTCTTTTGTAGAGTCTTCTAACAATTTAGCTTTGGCAGTTTCTAAAGCATGTTCTCTTTTCATATCAATAACGTGACTGGGGAGTCCAAATAAAGTTAGAATAGTCTGAAAAGGTAGACAGCATTTTATCAACCGTTAGAAGTATTGTGTAAACCACTGAGAAAATGTGATCTCAGAAAACAACAAATGGAAAATTTATTCTAACTGAATAATGAAATAATCTTTATACTAACCTAGATATAAGTTATATGAAATGAACACAAATGCGAGAAATATCAGTTTCTCTAAACACAATCATGATGTTATTCAGGGAGAACAATTGTCGTTCATTGAATATAGAGACATCGATTTTTTTCTTTCGATCAACGCTACAATTAATACTCATTCGATGCTTATCTTGATATTTTTATAGCATAACATAGTATTTATTTATTGATGACCTCTCTAATGAGAAATATATCCTTTTGTTATTGAAAACTGTATAATGTACTCAAAATCTTTATCAAGAAAAATCACGCAATTTGTAACAAGTCACATGTAGAGTTTCTGATTGACTGATTACTACACTGCTACTACGTTTAGTAACATTCTAGAATGTTCAGGAAAACACAAGGACTTTTAAAATACTATAAAAACTCTATATTTTCTATACATAAATGAACCTTTGGAGTAAAGTACTTCTCGCATATTTTGCGCCTTTTCGTTCGTGTTCAAGTTGCTGTGTAGATTTAGCTTGGGGATCACGAGAATAGCTTAGGACCCGAGTATAGCATTCAATCAACAAAACTTATAACAACCTTCCTCTGTACAAGCTGCAAAACAAGCCCGGTCAGAGATAACGCGGTTGCCGGAAACGTGAAGCGAAAAGAATGTACATTATTTCGATGCTGATTCCTGGACTGCTAACTTATAGCTGGCAACCCCTCAATGTTTGTCGTCAGGATCGACCAAGTAAGAAATGGGAACTTGTTGAAATACTTTGTGCTGAGAATTCTATGTTGTACCAAAAAATATAATGGTGAGTAAAGCTAATAACAATAATAATAATAGTAAGAATAATGCTTGTCATTGATAACTTACGTAACAATCTCTATAGTCAATCCTATGACGATCAGCACGAGATCGAATACATTTTTCCAAACTTTTCTTCCATGAACGAATTCGTGGATGAATATCATAATATTTAATTGGAAAGTGTTTTCGCATATCATCATAGCAAGTAATACGGAAACCACAAACACATAGATGAAAACCTTTTTCTCCGATAATTCTTGCTAATTCCTATTAATAGAAAATGAACAGTAAGATTACGTTAAAAACTACAGTCTATCAACACATTTAACAAGAAAAACAACCAGTTTTTATGAATAGATTATTGTCAATTTGTTGTACTGATAGTCTCCTTGTGTATCGATGTTATAAAAATTGAAGTGAATCTTTTGTATCATTATAATCAGTACAACAGTTCAACACATAAGTAGTTTAGTTTCAATGAAATGAAAGTAAACAGAAAAACAAAATTGTCTTTAAAGTGTTTTTTAGACAAAAGAAAAGAAGAATTATGGATAGATCCATTTCCTGTAAATTTTATTGTTATTATGACATTCACATGTTTATGGATAAAACACAACTGTTAGCAAAGAATAAAACTGTTAAACTAACAGACTAATAAATACAATCCATTACTGATATCATCAACCAACTTAAGTTAGACATGCACTAAAAACCAGGAAGTACTGAAAGAAGTGATCTAACGGTCAAACGTTCATGAGTGGGACCTAAACTCCCGGATCTGGTCCTCGACAGGGTAGTGAATGTGCACAGTGCTGAAGAATCCCATAATAGGACAAAAGAACCATCCAATGCTTCTTATTTATTAATAGATGTCTGTCTAACTCGAATCAGTAGTTCATGAAATCAACAACCAATAACCTACATATTGATTAATAGAATACAATACAAAATGAATAGTGAGATCGATAAATGAGAAACTGGCTCACTTTACTAGCTCTGGATTGACATGTTTTCCATACAGCAAAAACCGAATCAGATGCAGACAATCTCATTTCTTCTTCAAATGCAAATTCCTCCAAGTTAAATTTCTCTTTATATTTCTTTTGATGTGTAAGAGTACGTAGATGATTTTCTATATCATCAGCTCCAACTAAATCCGCTTTACAAAGTGAACAGCTATATTCCAAATCTCTGGTATTGTATACTTGCTAAAAAGAATAGGAGATAAGCAATAGGTTGTGGGGGTGGGGTAGGGGGATACAAATCTATTTATTAACAGTGGTACAAAAGATGTGGAGCAATTATCTTCTACAGAGACGTAAGCATAACCATATACAGTTGATTATTCCTACAGAAATTACTGAAAGCGAATACTCTAATGGATACAGTAGCATGGTGTTAGGTTTTAGGTAAAAATCAGACCAAAGATAATTCCTTCAATAAGAAAAAAATCATTATTAAGTAATATGTAACACCAATCAGAAGTGGAATGCTTGCAGAAGATTGAATTGAAGAGAACAGAAACGTAAACAAATAATAATTGTAATAACAACAGAATTAAGAATATTATAAAGTACGTAAAGGAAGACTGAACGAAGATATGCAAATAATGTATTTAGTGTATAGTTTTCATATTTTACGAAGGCAGTGAATAATTATGCATTAAACAATAAATCAGTCTTCCACACGAGTTTTCGTTCATTATATTACTACGAATACTACTTAGAAGAATTGAACAGAATATAAGCTAGAAATTAATAATGAAAAATATATATTGAATGACCATATCATACGGAACTGCCAAATCGTCCATCGAGGACAACTCACCGACTCATTCGAGGTAAAAATCGGTGTTAGGCAAGATTGCTTACATTCACACTTTCTCTTTCTCCTAGTGATCGACTGGATCATGAAGACGTCAACATCTAGAGGAAAGCACGGGATACAGTGGACAGCTGGGATGCAGCTGGACGATCTAGACTTCGCAGATGATCTGGCTCTTCTATCACACACGCAACAACAAATGCAGGAGAAAACGATCAGTGTAGCAGCATCAGGTCTCAATATAAACAAAGGGAAAAGCAAAATTGTTTGATGCAACACAGCATGCACCAATCAAACTACACTTGACGGAGAAACTTTGAAGAATGTGGAAACCTTTACATATCTGGGCAGCATCATTAATAAATACGGTCGATCTCATGCAGATGTGAGGGTGAGAATCGGCAAAGCAAGAGCAGCATATTTACGACTGAATAATATGTGGAACTCGAAACAATTGTCAACCAACACCAAGGTTAGAATTTTCAATAGAAATGTCAAGACAGTTCTACTGTGCCCTGGTACGGCCGAGAGTGGGGAGAGACTGCTCTCCCTCTCGAAATGCTATCACAAGGCCAAACGTATATAGCCTCTGCCAGGGAAGTCCTACTCACTCCCTTCTCGCACCACGAGTGTTGTTTACGAAATTGAGAGGACGAAAAGCGAATGTCTGGCGCTTTAACCGGGTTGGTGGATGTGGAGGATCCACCTAGGGGAGTTGGAAAACCCTCATTCCAAACCAATGGCGCACATGGGCTCCAGTATCCTGAGGGAACAAATGGCGTACGAATCAATCATTGATCACCGGCTACCATGGGACTGCATCTCCTCACGATGCTCCACTGCCTTGTGGATCAGACTTTTAGGTCAAAGGCTCTGGGTGTGGGCCCCTAAGAAAACCACCTGCTTCAGTCTGGGCACCTGGGCAGTATCACAGCCCTCACACAAATCGAATGAGATTTGTGGGACGCATATTTATGTGGTGCTTTTTTGTACCAATATTTATGTGTTTAAATAAATAAATAATAAATACAGTTCTACTGTATGGGGCGGAGACGTGGAGAACTACGAAAGCCATCATCCAGAAGATACAAGTGCTTATCAACAGTTGTCTACACAGATTCCAACGGAGGGAGAAATCAGGAAGATGAGCTAGAAGTGGATAGGACACTCTTTGAGGAAATCACCCAACTGCGTCACAAGACAAGCCCTCACATGGAATCCTGAAGGCCAAAGGAGAAGAGGAATACTAAAGAACACATTACGCCGAGAAATAGAGACAGACATGAGAAGAATGAACAAATGTTGGATAGAACTAGAAAGGAAGGCCCAGGACAGAGTGGGTTGGAGAATACTGGTCGGCGGCCTATGCTCCATTGGGAGTAACAGGCGTAAGTAAGTAATATATTGAATGAATCAAGAAACATTTTTATGCTGACGACTTAATTGAGGTTTATCTTCTTTATGAAATACAAATGATTACAAAAGAAACAATTGCATTATCCCACAAACTAACAAATAAACACTTTAGCTATGATGAATTGAGTTTTATTTTGTTAGGGATAGTGATTTTTAAAACCCATGCTAATGACTGAACGTTTTCGCTATTCATATAATTATACTGATTTGTTTGTTTTTAATGACTAGATTTTTAATCTTAAAGAAAAGGAGAATGGGACTGCAACTTTGGAAGACTCTGTTGTTAAAACAAAAATACTAAGTAAAAACTTTTATTTGCTAATTTTTTTCTTTCTGAAAAAGGTGACTTACCTGAATATTCAAAGTTGTCTGTGCATAAATTGTTACTTACACCACAATCTCATGAAGAAAGAGAGAGGGAGAGAGAGACAGAGAGGAGTTTAACATTTTGACAGCCACACACACCTTCACATGTACATGAACTGATCCAATGTTTTATCGATACAGAATGTTAATATTTGTAAATGATACTAAGTTTCTATGTTACTATACATTTATATATGTATATTTTTTAAAATAACATTACTTTTACACAGATTAACGCTTTTTCTCTGTTGTTGAATGGAAGGACACATTAATCCAACACATAAATGCGCGGATGACCAAAGATTCTCTAATAATAAATAAGAAAAGTTGGTAAGATTGGTAGGTTTTACAACTAACTATAAAGTCTATCTCTGTGTGTGTGGATGTAATGATTACAAGCTAGACAATGCAAGTCACTTTGAAGCAACTCTGTAAAGGTTTTGTAGTAGCCCACGATAACTGATCAAAAGGTTTTAGACGTTTGGTCAATTATTATGATTATTATCATTATCATCTCAAGTAACCCAGGATATTCAGTGAGGCAGTCAAGAATCAAAGTTTTCGGTGAATGTTTTTCACATTCAACCTACCTCCTGAATAAATTCCTCGCCAACTGGATTTGGTTCTTGAGAGATTAAATGTTTCAAGTCGAGGAATTTTTGCAAAAATGCATTTCCAGCATCCAATTCGACTTCCTTACAGTCTCCATAGTTCCCATATGGAACAGAGCAGTCTGGAAGAAATTTAAAATCAAAAATTTAGGATAAATGACTGACTGCAATAACATAATGATCAACAAAGTTTATGAACAAACTAAGAGTAACGACATAAACTGATTTTACTACACGGACAAACTCTGCACGTCAGATGATTTTTTTCAAATATTTGAGAATAAGAGTTAAATCAAATATTACAGTCATCTTTTTTACGGATATTTATCAGTTCATAAAAAGAAAACGTGAAAAATGCCAATACTGGAAATTTTATATTAGTCTGATATGCTTACAGGCCACAAAATTGTCTCTGAGGCATAGTTTGTAGATTTGAATCACACGGTGGCTGAAAGGATTTCGAATGAAATTCGATGGCAAACAACTTGAAGTGATCCAATAAAATAAAAGTCAACAGACATCGAATGGTGAGATTCTACAGTAAGGCTGTGTAACTGAATTCAATACTGTGTAGACTAGTGTAACATTTACAGTAATACTTACAGACTGAACAAGTATATGAGAAATGGTTAAATTAGATCTTAAGTTAGTCTTAAGCAACGAACATGCACGACATTCAATAAAAACAGTAATAGTTTGCTCCTTAAAAAACAAAAACTTACTATTTTCGAGGATAAGGGACTTACCTTTATTCATATATAATGTGAATGAACCCAATGGATCATTAGCAACTTCTTCCGGTGTCTTTTTCAGTTGTGCTCTTAAAAGTCTAGCAACTCTACAAAGACGTTTATGCTTTTTCCACTTTAGATGAGCATAAAAGTGACGACCATTTTGAAATGTTTGTTCACATACATCACAATAATCTGTACGTCTTGGAGCCTTTTTCTGTTTTGAATAAGAAAAAGTTTATGGTATATTCGATTTGTTAAAATCAATCATAATACGATTAAACAATAAATTTTATGAAATCCAATAGTCAAGAATGATTTTACACTTAAAGAGACTTTGGTCAAACATTGTGTTTGTTTCTTGAAAACATCTTGGTAAATGTGATACACAACCAATTACAAACTTGTGAAATAAGGTCCCAACAATCCTTCATTGCGTGAAACATTATCAATAAAAAACCTACTTGAAATCGTTTAATTCTTTACAAATCAATCAAAAAATGGTTAGTCAGTTGGAAATGAAGTTAATAAGAATTTAAGACTCAAAATGTGACAAACACACTTTATAATGTAAGATTTTTGTCACATTTTTAAACGGAACGAAATGACATTTTTTGAAGCCTAAAAACGTTCCATGAAAATCATCATACTGAAGTAGTGTACCGACCAGCATCGCAATGGAACCAAAGGTAACATGGATCAAGTATACACCACTACTTTGACTTTCATAATAAGGCAGATTCCAATTAGACAACATGGAACAGATAAGTGGACCTTTAAATTACTTTCGACGATTTATTTTAAAGTATGTATAGCCTCTCACCAGTCTTGTATAAGTACTTTAAACTAAGATGGTGCTGAATACATATTGTACCTACGGTCGCTAACTGATAACTGATTAAGTACGATTTAGACAACTCATACATTACTGTCTAATAAGAAAATGTTATTCACATATTCGGGAATAACTTTCCCATCACATAACAAGTCTATACTATCATAGAGCAATTTCTTCTGGAGCTCTTTATCAAAATATCATTGATGACAAAATTAGAGAGAAATTGTACGACTAAATAATCTCTTCAGTAGTTTGTTAAGTCACACAGGTGACTGTACATCATCATTAAACCTTAAGCGCTTTTGTACAAGGATTTCAATTCACTGATGATATTCCCAGACACAACCGTTTTTGAAGGATAACTGCAGAGGAAAACCCCTTTTTGAAGATAACTCAGATGTCCAAAAACACAAGTACAGTACAAAATAAGCATTCGAAAAAGTGTGAAGGTATGACAAATTTGGCCGCGACATGAACGGAACGAAGTCGGTCTTTGACATGTTTTACTCAATTACGTGGTAAATCACGTAGATCTAATGATCACTACATAAAGTGAGTAAGAAGATGAGATTATTATGGTGTTGGAGCATCTCCAGGTCTCTAACTACCCTACGTTTGTGAAACGCTTTAAATATTTTTTAGAAAACTTAATTACAAAGCATAGGTTCATGTAATCCGTCTTGAATTATACACGATATGAGCTAGCGATAGCACTAAATTGCCTAGACTGAAGTAGGGAGAGCATGATTCGAGTCTGTAATTAAGTAGTTAGGATTATAGCATATCAACAGCCAAGACAATATTTTACCAATAGAGTTGGTTAGGGTTATACGTTTAGCAACAGAACTAGTCCTTAGATGAGACTGGACTACAATTTGTTAGAACGTAGACAGCGGATAACCTATATAAAGTTGGATGAGAACTTCTTTACGAAAACAACAGTCTGTCTACATCTAGTCTATTAACTGAAATAGATATTGCAACATGCTTTTAGAAAGCAACCAATTCCTAAATTCAAACTTCAGGTAGTCTAGAATTAACAGAAGAGACAAACCACTGAAACATAAACTTCAGTTTAATTTTAAAAGTTGAAAAATACTCTGGAAATTAAAATTGACTCCATGAATTCCCAATGACATACAAATTGCAACTACTTACGACGCACAATTTAGTAACTCAAATCAATAAATCTGAGTAGCACTTGTAGTGTGATTGCAATGACAAATAACAAGCTGTAAAAACTCCAATTAGTAGAACGTAAATGAAAGCCAAAACTTAAAAAAAACAATGAACGGTTAAGCAAGTTACAGACCAACAGATGGAAAATGAGATTACAATCATCATAAAAGCTCGTGACATGTATTACACTTACAGATTCTCCTTCGTCTGATTCATTTTTGTTACGATCAGACTTTTTCATATGTCCTTCTGCTGTGATATGATCACGGTATTGTTCTTTTCTTTGAAATGATCGTTTGCAATCCTCACAGTAGAAATTAGGTTTTCTGTTTTTGTTCTAAAAATGTAATAAAACTAATTCTTAACAGAGTGTGGTAGAGTAAATTAACTGGTAATACAATTCACATGAGGTACTGATTCGAAATCCCAAAGGAATTAATCATGAAGTCATCATCTCGTTTAAATAACACATAGAAGTAGTTAGACATGGTAATATAATAATTATTTAAGTTTATGATGGATGCATAGTTTAGATTCGCAAAGATGACTATTAAAATCTATGAATAAAACTGTACTGATTTTTGTTGTTAATTTATGATTGAGGGACATATGTACTCATAGAATGATACATATACAGGTTACTAGCATTCATGGATTGGATTTTAATCTCGAGAAACAAAAATGATTGGGATGAGCTACCTATAAAGTTACTAACAGGAAGGAGATATCAGACTGATTTATTTTTTATTTCGATGTGAGACCGTAGTAATTCACCGCCAGAAACTTCCAGCGATAGCCTATAACTGATTATAGATATTTTTTTATTGTTTTCATTTGTTTGGAGTTCTTACGTTATTGTTTTATCCAGTGTGCAGTGCGGCGATTTGAGCCAATTTTGGTTTTGTGAACCTTTGTAACCAAGTGAAAATCGTCTGCTAGGTTTGGAGACAAACGTTTTGATGGTATCGATACTACTTAATTGTTCAAACCAGCATACGAAAATGAAATGTGTAAACTTTACAACTGAATAAATATAAGATGAAATGACTTACATTATTTCTGCGATAGTCACTTCTAGACTTTCCTTTACCCCTTCTATCCTCAGTTGTATTAAAGCTACGTTTAAAATTACGGATGTGTCTTTCAGTATCCAAATGTATGGAATAAGTATTCTCATCCGTGAATGCTACATCACAGTATTTACAGTATATTCGTAGTTTAGGTTTTCGATTCTAAAAAGAAAGTGAAAACAAGTAGTTAAACCTCTTTAGGAGAAATAAATTTTAACCACTCATTTAACAGGTAAAAGTATGTGTACTTAATTTAGTAATTCTAAATGGAGGGTCAGTGGTACTACGACTAGCTTATCCAAATACAGTAACCGAAGTAATATTTGAACCTGGAGCTTATTGGTTGAAATTCAAGTTGCTTTGATCACTGAGAAACAAAACAAGTGATCAAAAGAAATTTTAAATAAAACTGTTTGACAAAACAGATTACTGATTCAATTTATGTAAAATAAGCAGCATAAAAAAGCAAACATAGCCACCTGTCAATGTCAGCTCGATAACAGATATTACAACGAGACAACCTTGAAGGATTAAGCTGTACAAATGAAAATCCATCTATCCTGCTTTCATTTAAAAAATATAGTCAGTAATAATATACATATTTATCCCGAAAGTTGACTGACTTTGTTCCTTGTGAACAATAATGAAATAATACCATAAAGGCTAAACTAAACTGGGAAGCCTGTGGAATTCAAAACTAAATGCTATCAGCATATATGATCAAACTGTGACATCTTTAAAATACAGAGGTTTTTGTATAATAGGTTAATTAAACGAGTCACCCACTTCAAACGTATATTTTAGTAGGTTTCATACAAGCTACCAGCTATAATCAATCAGTCAACAATTCCCTACAAAATATCCATTTAGCTAACATTTATCAAACTTAAGAGTTAGCTGAGGACGCAAGAACTTTCATCAAGTGGACACTGAACATTTTCTCCTCAACTACATGACATCAATTCATTGTGAGTTAATATAATTCCGAAAGAGTAAAAACAAAACAATGGTAAAATACAACATTCAAATCACTAAAATAAAAAAAGTTTCCGTATATTAATAAATAAATAGCCCTGAGAAAACTTGACAGCTTTACACTACTAATGTATAACACAACAATGGGCAGAAGGATTGTTTATTAAGAGAAACTACAAAGGGTTTACATAAGATATACAACTTTAGATCATTTCGCGGTGTCGTCGTCTGGTCATCAAGTGTTCTACCTACGTCATGCTTTCGATGCATTGAAACTCTTCATTCCGTCTGATGACAATAACAACTTCGAGACCGCTTTCCGCAACATACTACTTACAAAAAATCTTGCGAGCAGAGTCCACCACACTAACACAATACAATAAATCATTTCTATTCCTTGATAAAACACATAAATCAAAAATTTATATAATTGAAATATAAATATAAGTGACTTTAGAGATTATTAAATAATAAGTGTTAATCAATAAATCGGGAATTACTTGTTCAAGTATAGGTGTAGACGGAGGAGGTTGATATCGTGGTTGACTATTAGTTGGTGGCTCACGAGAATGATACCAATAACTTGAATCGTGTGATGGAGTTTGAAATTGACTCCCACCTGAAAATAAAAAATAAAATTAGATTGTATGAGATGCAAAAAATTAGAGTGAAGGTAAATGACTCATAAAATGAACAGTTTGTAAAACTTACAGTATAAGAATGTAGAGAAAATTAGACACATTAAAACAGAATAAACAGGTAACTTACTGAATACCACTTATGGTACACAATAAATCTCTGATAAGTTTACGTCTGAAGCAACTAACCATAAATTACTTAACAATGTGACATACTTCCCAAATATTTATCAATTTTGAGGTCACTAACTGGCCGAAGTTAGATAATCAGTGAGAACTTGGAAGTATTGTATAGAAGTTTCGCCCTAGTATGGGACCACGCAGTGAGCATTCACGATCCCACTACACAAGAGTGAACCTAGAAAATTCGGTCTCGTACGCAAACCCTTGAACTCCATACCAGTGACAAGGCATACAATGGTACACAAGCCTAACTCATTCAATCCACGATATTGCACGACTGCATTCCAATATATTTGATGAGTAACTGCCTTACATTCAACACGGTTGAACTCCAGTGATCACGGTTTCTTACTAGAACTCTGGAAATCCCCTCCCGAAGCGTGTCACTAATAAGCACAGTTTTTCAAATATATGCGACGGAAATATGAAGAGCTGGTAAGAATTAGTATTCCAACATTTAGTAAAACTGAATGATAATCGCATCAATCCATGTTAGAACTTCTAAAGAAATTTATTGAATACGGTAGTTTGTAAGGAGGTTTATGCTGTTTGTTTGAACAAAAGTCTAACTGGAATCGATGTACAAAATAGTATCAATCACAGCGTACATGAGATTATCTTTCACTGTATTCCACAAGGGGAGAGGGGCAAATATTAGCTTTATTTATAGAGAAAAGTCCTCATGTTTAAAATAACATTCTTATGGTGAGCTACGACAGGTGAATTATGTGTTGATGAAATGTTAGACATAAACTACCTCATAGAATAACCATATAAAAAAGATCAATGGTGAAAGCTCATACAACACAGTATTGAATTTTTTTTGATCGCGGCTTTTACAGATGTTAACAATATTTTCGCATAACTGAGGACGTAGTCACATCTAGTAGGCGATATTTCCTTAAAGAGTTGTATTCACTGCTTCTAAATACGAAAAGATGAGACTGAATATTAAACAATGTGGTTAGCTTCAAGGAGGAAAGATTTACGCTTACGTTAGTTGAAAAACCTTAAAACTAAACAAATATATGATGTCTAGTCGACCACGTAACATATCGGAGAAAAAGTTTGAAAAATTCCACGAAGAATTTGGGGTATGAAAGAAAATAGAGACAACTTACCCCATTGAGCACTATAGCCAGGTTGGGTAGGTGTGGAATTTGTGGAACATCCATACTGACCATTAAAATCATTTACGGGCGATTCATAATCTTGTGCCTAACAAAAAAGTTCAGTAAAATTGGGATTTATTTGAAATTCTCATTTAAAATTTTGCTTTTAATTGAGTAAACATGGAAAGACTACCTGATGAAATATTAGGACTTTATTTTATAAATTTTTGCAGTGACTGACAAATATACTTAAATATATACAGCCTTTCTATTCATTAATACGTTTTTTCAACTGTAATATGTTTTCTCGGTAAGTCCGATTTTGCCTTTCGATCATTTCAGACAGTATATGCAAACTGAAAAAACTACAACCTCCGTGTGCATATAATAGCGTCAGCGATTTGGAAAAGACTTAAAACGTGGATTTTGCTTTTTAAGAAATAGTTATTCGGTCGGGATTCATGTCTGGCAAACTTTTCCATAGTTTCGTGAAGTAAGGTACTTGTATTAAATGAAACTTAAATAGTGAAGATTAAACTGAGGACAATGAACCCCAAATTCATGCTTCACTTTACGTACAAAGGATGAGCTATGAACTATAGACAGAAATCTTAAACAAATGTTGAATATTATGAAAATTGTATATTAATGTGTAACAACTTGGCTTCCAAACGTTTCTATCGCAAATTTGGACTGGTTGCATTTATGTCACGAGATTAAGTGCATGAACAACTGCGATTATACAATTTTCCTAAGACTCAACCAGTCTTGTGACTATAGCATACTGTATATTTTATAACTCATACCCGGTTTTGAACGTACGTTCAAAATTGTTGCTCCATCCATTAAGAGATACGAACATTGAATTCACTTACGATGCACAAAGAAAACAGTCGTGCTAAAAGTATGGTCGTAAGCCGTAACAGAATTAATTTTACCCTCAATGCACCAAATAACCGACTAGATATGGCAGCTGAGAAAAGTCGATAGGATTGAATATATATTGTAAATCGTGTAATATATGGGAATAGGGATAAACCACGACTTATCTGCAGCAAAATTATTTATAAATCTAAACCTATTTGTTTTCAAAACATATAAGTATGATTTTCGAGGTGCCCGTCTCTTTAGTTTGACGTATTATTTTACATTACAACGGTTGCTGGGAACGCGAAATAACTCACAACCATATTTAACGATCATACATTTATTGAATTTAACTGTTTATACATCTTACCTGAGGTCCCATATAGTCAGTGTACGGAGGGGGCTGATGGTTATTCGAGTCATAACCATAGGTATATTGTGGCTCTTGAACAGGTGTGTGCGCTTGGTTCGGACCTAAAAAAAATAGTTTTTACAAATCACAAGTACGGAAAGGACAAAGTTTGGAGATGCTGTCGATACCTACCGGTAATACGGTCATCAGGTTTGTATATGTTAACCACTCCACTTAGAACTGTACTGACAGTCCAAACAAAAACAACAGCTAGTTAAGCTATACAAGGTGAACTAAATGTCACTTAACACCAGAACTAATCAAATACTAGTATGATATGATGCCTAATGACTGACCGCTTAAGGGTAGTCATCACAACAGAGGTTTCGTTGACTTCAACCTACTGTACTGTAAGCAATTATTTGATCGATCTAAGAAATAAGAGCTAAGACGTAGACAGTCACAAGTTGGGGTTTGACACATAAGTTGTCGGAACAAAAACAGGAAAATAGTGACAACAGTGGTAGTATTTCATTTGTACGCCTGAGTTATTCCCGTTGTTGATGCTACGGGTTACAATAGAACAGTTTCTGTTGGAATATGTACATCCTGTGTGGACAGCCTAGATATCGTCATGTAACCACAAGTACTTCTAGTAAAGTTGGATGATGGTCAGAAGTGGGGTCCAGGACAAGTACTTCGTCTCATTTAAAACTCATTGGCTGAATGTGCCTGCACCTTAGTGTTGTTCACAAGCCATTGGGTACCTAGACTCAATAGCTCACAGGATAACGAGATGGTGTTTGGAGCGGAGAGTCCCAGCGTAAACATCTATATTGAGATGTGGGTACAATCAAGTGATGAGCTGCAAGCAAAACCAATTTTGTCTTGAAGTCCGATTTAGCTACCACTCAACTCTACTGAAGGTAGTAAAAAAGCTTGACAAAGTAAACTAAACAGGTGGAAAGAATGAGTAGAATGTAGAGTATGATGTCGAAATCTTGGACAAAAGTGAATGTACGTGGAACTGCCTACAGTAACCTCGAAAACCCATTGTAAGGATATCTATGTATATAGCTGAAGTCGACAGCTGACAGTTCCATAGGTTAAGGGAGCTCCCAGCTTTGTTCGTCATTTTTCCCCAAATTACTCTTACATTAGGGTAAACAGTAGTTAAGCATAAATAATTTATGCTCTGACCATTTCCTTCCATAAAGGTTTACAAATTTATCAAATGTAGTCAATGTGCACGATAATTTCTTCCATCCCTGGATTAGACAGCGCGAAAACAGCTTTTATAAGAATAGATTGAAAAGTGTTGTCTTAGTTACTAGCAATGACTGGCAAAGGTAATAGCATCGGGACAAATTAAATTAATTTGTGTTCAACTTTACTAAAACTGGTCTAGAAGCGACAAGTCAGTAAGAAAAATACACCACTGAATGATATATTAAGGATTTGTTAACTACATTCTATCTATATTTTATTCCAGAGAATCACCAGAACGTTAATAGGTACAATTCATGAGTGAGAATCTAAAAGACGTAGATAGCTTCTACAACTTCCCTGATCCCTTATTATCGATAAAGCAGTATTTGTTTTTATTGTATCACAAGAACCCGTATTGAACCAGTAATTACTTAAATTTCATCGTACGAACTACCTTTTCTCTAGAGAATTCGAACGATATGCAAATAACAGATGTCTTTTTTCTATCCATAAGTGGGAAAGTTTGGAGCACTGAATGTAGCACTGTAAGTTACAATAGGTAGACTAAAGAAGCCTTGTCAATCAGCCTTCGTGGAGTTAATCTAATTAGGGGCATAATAAACTTCAGTTACAACACACATCTATGAAAAGGGTTTATTACACCTATTTGGTACTTGGAATTGAATATTCGGGAATTTTTTCGACGTATAGAAACACTATTGTATAGCTTTCAATAAGTATATTCATTTAAGTCGCCACAATTTGCAGCAACAAAAGACAAGAATGATGTTAGAATAAACAAAAACAGTAGCAAAGGGAGAAATGAAATAAGTCATAAATAAAACCATGATAAATGTGATAGATCGAATCAAATGAAATCCCTTAATTCAATCTGAATTTCACTACACTACTGAGACTAATAGCCAATATGTTTGTGGGCTGAAATCTTGATTCAGTCTGGGGACTCGGCTTTTGAAAACTATATGGGGATCCGGTAACTGAAAATGACGGGTTCATCTAAGCCTTAATACATAAGTGGTGGTTTTGTACTTGAAGGACTTGGTTTTCGAGTCATTTAACCACACATCGGAAACCTGCTTCATTCACTTCAGGTGAATAAGCCAAGCAACAAGCTTGAGTATAGAAGTCTGGCTCAATGCCCAGTATATGATGCTTCACTTGGTTACCGCGTTGTACCATTTTTATGCCAACAAAGTTTTTGGACAAATGGCAATAAAACAACGGATGAAATGGATTCGTACCCCAAGCATAGTTTGGTTGCATCGGAAACATGTATCCATATTGTCCAGTATAGTTGTTCATCTTAGAACGTTGTCTAAAAAAAGAATAATTGGAAATGAACACAAAAAAAATGATAGAAAGCCATGATCACAAAAGACATAGGATGAAAGTTGAGCATGAAGTTTGTAAATGAACTAAATTGCAGTGTGAGAAGTATGGGTACGATCCAGGAATTCTAAATTTAATTCAATGGGTCAGCAACCACTTTATATGGTAACTCAAAATGTAGTTCATGAAAAGTAATAAACAAGCTGCATTAAAGCTGAACACTGTAGAACAAAATATTTGGTTTTATCCGATGCATTTCAGTCGTTAATACGAAACCATCATACATGAATTCTTCAGACTTTGCCAAGACTACTTAAACGTACTTACTAGGAAATATGTTATTCTTTACCTCAGTACAAACACTTAATAATTAGCATAATCACCAGGTAGTTCATAAAATAAAATGTGGCTCCCACACATTCAGTCAGTCACAACGTAGGACTTCGTACATACGTACATCAGTTCGAGTTGCCATACCACATTAACACAGAGATATAGTTGTCGATTCAAATCCCATAGTGGTAGAAGTAGTAAGAGTATAAACACGAATCTATACATTCGCTTAGATCAGGTTAAAAGTGAAGCCAGATGTCGCAAAGTATAACTTCTTGTACAATATAAAGTAGTATGGCTCCGATGGGTTTACGTTTGATCAGTACATAGCCCTGAAGGATTTTATCTTAACATCCAGTGCTTTAAGTAACGTTAATAATCACGACCACTATAAGCAGCGCTATACCTAACTCTTAACATATTTAGTCATACTGTAGTTAACCACAGGTCTAAAAGTTTACTATTCGTCACTATAGTAACTGACATGCTATGATAAAGAATTTATGAATCCAACAGATGTGGTCTATAAACTAATGCACTTCTAGTACGTCACAACTGGCTAAAATAAAAACATTATTTAAGCTATGGAGGGGCAAATTATTTTGATGTGGTTACTCCAAGTTCTGTCTTTCGCAAAAGTATTTGTTCGACAACTAAGGCATTTCCAACCTTAAAGGGATCAGTTTCATCTAATGATAATATCTTGAAAGACATCTGTACATTTCGCAGCCTTTTTACCTCGTGTATGGCTCTTTTCAAGCCTATTCAAATACCCCAACTCTAAGGTTGTGACAGACCTGTTATCCGAAAGGTCGTGTGATAGTTTATAACCCAATATTATCCGAACAGAGACTACCCTACAAACCCACCCCTTTGGAGTGTCTTAGTAAACATTAGTTTTCCATAACCACCTTGTTCCTTGTATTTTTAACCGTACCGACATCATGTAGCAGGCAAAGATGCTTTTTGCATCTATGATGACCCCAGTATAGCTTTCACTTGTATCTGCTGGCCTTATAACTTCTATTGAGACACGAACCTGTCCCTCAGCTCTTGATTGAGACCATCGATAGGGTTTAAATATCGGACATTGGTGAGCAGAATGCTTACTAGAACTGATTGGGAGCAATTAGCTTGAGGTAAAATAAATTCAGTAAGTTTAACAAAATTGGACTTTTATTTCCCGTCAATTTGTCCACTGGTATCACCCACAACCTGATAGAAGTTTTACTATTCGCTCCTAAGGAAATTCCATTAGAGATGTGTGAGTACTGTTTTGGTGTTGAGTGAAATTACGACCGACAGGATTCCATCACCATTGAAGAATAATGAGGATGACAGGCTTCCTCTAAGTGACCGAGCAACTGCTGCAATACAGTGAAACGTTCCTAATGTCAATCTACACGGTTTACTAGGAACACGAGACACAAATGCGTCGAGAATCCAGCTGGGAAAATGTGCATCATCAACCTTAATGTAGATGGTAGTATGACCTACCTAATTACCCACAACCATGTACGCTCTTGAGGCAAGCGAATTGTCGATTAACATGCCTACTCAGAAAACTTTTTGAATACTTGCTAATTTCAAGTTGCTTTTAAGTTTTACAAAACATAAAATGAGCAGAATGTTTCCATACAAGCATTATAATTAACAGAAATACAATTAAGAGCAAATCTTCAAAGTTATTTACGGACGTAACTTTAACACAATATATTAGCATTTTTTAAAAGAATCACGGGTTCACCAGTCTTCAGGTTGTGTAAGGATACTTAGACATTAGAAGCGATTAGGATTGTCAGCTTATGAAGACTACTGAGAAATACTTCCACATCATTAGCGTTACGAGTCAAATACACTACAAGTTCTATGTTACATCTAATTACAAGTTGTTTTAGAATTTACAAAGGGCAATAATACGTCTGTTAACAGTAGATCGGCCTATATTGTTCAGTAGTGGCTGACAGAGTAAAATACACAAAACGTTAAAGAAGATAAACACAGCGTTGCATGAACTACCCGTTAAGCAAATCTAGGTTAATTTTCTGTCCTTAAACAACAAAAGGCAAACTAACCCCAACAAATATGGAAACGAAAGTGAGCCTAGGGAGTTAGTTAAAAGACATCCATTCAATACCCAATATTATGGTCTCAAAAATAATTCTAATTCAAGAACTCTCAAATAGATGGAGGAAAAATGGTACACTCTTTTTTGACTCAGTCTACTTTCTAGAGATATTAAGCAACCGCTTCACTTAGGTTGATGCCAAAGTACTCACCGGTCAAGCATCTGCAGTTTCAGTTTTGGAAGAACAAGAGGTCAGGTGACCTGTGCTAGTCCTGAAAGTAATGGTCTCTTAGTTGATCTAGCCTTATTTTGAAAGAGCCGACATATGGAGCTTCAATCATGTGTTCAGGTAATGAATTCCACTCGACGATTCAATGGAAAAGTGGATAGTCAGCTGAGAAGTCATCTGTCCTGGGCTTGTGAACTTTTGCAATGTCTTTGTGAATTCTCTGTTTTGGAAGACGAGAAAAATGATGGCATATCAGCTGCTAATTAATCCCTAAGTAATTTGAAAACTGTAATCAAGTCACTTCTGGTTCTTTGATATGACAATGAGGTGATGATGCAACGGATATTCTAGTTTTACAACTAGATACCAGTAGCACCTTCTAAATTCGGTTGTTTCCAGTCAGATAGAAAATCAGAAGTCAAACGAGAAGAGGCAGGAAAGATATATTTGATTCGTTACCAATATATCGCGGACCTTTTCTATGAGCTGGCTAATGAAACGTAGGAGCTGTGTCCCACGCAGTATTGAAACGTGATCTGGTGCGGATGCATGACCGAAAGCCTTCAGCTAAACAAGTCCACTTAAACAACGTGGTCAGCATCCAATGTCGAACACTTAATGAGCTATTGATTTTGGGGAATTATTTACAGCTACAGATCACTCCCCCCCTAGTGAGGTAGTGATGCCCCTAAGACGTGACCAGCCAGAAGTTTAAACCCAACGAATTTGTCGTTGGTAAACACTCTTCTGATAGCTTGCTTCGTTTAGCAGCGTCTGGTCGTCTTTCCTTAAACTATGGGACCAAAATGTACAACGTAGCAATAAAGAAATATAGTACAATGAAAATTTCTGTTCCTTGCGAAACTTCGTCGTTCTTTTCCAGCCGTCCTGGAAAAGAGGAAAAATAAAACGTGTCAGTGCATGTCAAAAATACACTCGTACTTGCGTAAGGACACAAGATGAGCGGAAAAAAAATAAACTGATACACTTACAAACAGCGTAAAAGCGATCGGAAAAAGGTTTTCTTTTGTTTTTTTTTTAAATATATAAATATATATCTATATACGCTCAAAAAAAAATGTTGTTTTTTTTTGTTTGTTTTTTTTACATAAATAAAAAAATGAGCATATTAAAAAAATTTATAATAAACTTTGAAAGGCTAATTCAAGATAAAGCTTATGTCCTACGTGCAATATTCGTTAAGATGTTCTGGAAATCTTACTCGTCTTCCAGAACGCGTTGTTTTAGGTTTTTCTATCGACGTTGACGAAGTATCAAGTTGTGTGTCGGTTGTCGTGTAGGGTACTACGAGTGTAGTAGCTGTGTCGTTTGCTTGTACCGAAGGAAAATCGACGTAGCTAGGGTTTCCTTCTAAGTACGCTGCTTTGAGTCGATCGATACTGATGCTATCTTTCGTACCGTTCTTGTCGACTACATAGTACTTAGGTTCGCGTTGAAGAACTTTGAAGGGTCCTTCGTATGCTGATTCGAGGGGTCGTCGATGTGAGTCTCGACGAACGAAGACGTGTGTACTATGTCGTAGTTCGGGTTGAACGAAAACATCAGTTGATTGAGGTCGAGTGTGAGCAGGTTTAACTGAACGCATGGCGTTTGTAAGCCTACTCGTGTAAGAGTTTAGATCCATGTTCAATGAAGAAGCTGAAGGATCCACGAATTCTCCTGGGAGTCGGAGTGTCGTTCCGTAAACGAGTTGAGATGCCGTGTATCCAATGTCAGCTTTCACTGCATTGCGGATACCTAGCAAGACGAGTGGAAGAGCGTCTGTCCACTGTGAAACGTTTGAAGCTGATAATGAAGCTTTTAATTGTCGATGAAAACGTTCTACCAACCCGTTTGCTTGTGGGTGGTAGGCGGTCGTTCGGAAGCGCGTGATTCCTAAAAGTGTGGTCAGACAACGGAAAAGTCCAGATTCGAACTGGCGTCCGCGGTCTGTAGTGATGGTTGAAGGGCAGCCGAAATTTGCTACCCATCGTTCGACGAAAGTGCGAGCCACTGTTTCAGCAGTAATGTCCTTAATCGGTACTGCTTCTGGCCATCGAGTAAAACGGTCTACGCATGTTAGGAGATATGAGTATCCGTTCGAGTCGGGTAAGGGTCCTACCAAATCTAGATGGACGTGGTCGAATCGAGCGTCAGGGGTTTTGAAAGAACCTAAGGGACATTTGTTGTGTCTGATTACCTTAGATTTCTGACAGCTTACACAGGAGCGTGACCACTCCCTCACGTCTTTATTCATGCCAGGCCAACAAAAGCGTTCGGCTATAAGTTCGATTGTTGCACGAGCACCTGGATGAGAAAGATTGTGCAACGTATTGAAGACGTTGCGGCGATAGTGTTTTGGTACAATCGGACGATCCCTACCTGTAGATGTGTCACAGAGTAAGGTTTCCTTACCTGTTCCCATCTGCCTAATACTTAGTTTAAGAGTTGTCGAGGATAACTCATGCTGAAGATCAATGTCTTCTTTTTGAAGCTGAGCGAGTTTAAGAAGGTCGATTCCTTGGGAACTGTTCAAGGAGCTAATTCGAGACAAGGCGTCTGCGACTACATTGTTTGCTCCAGAAATATGTTGTATGTCTGAAGTAAACTGCGAAATGTAGTCGAGTTGTCGAGACTCTCGCGGTGAGTACTTGTCTGAAGATGAATTTAAAGAGAAGGTAAGAGGTTTGTGATCGGTAAAAAGCGTGAATTCTCTTCCTTCGATGGAATGTTGAAAATGCCGTACAGCACAATACATAGCTAGGAGTTCCCTACTGAACGTGCTGTACCTAGATTCAGCGTCTAGCAACCGTCTCGAGAAAAATCCTAAAGGTTGCCACGAGTTGTTAACCCATTGTTGTAAGACTGCTCCGATTGCTGAGTCGGATGCGTCTACGGCGATACTAATGGGCGCTTGACTGTCCTGATGAGCAAGCAAGGTTGCTTTAGCGATGTGTTCCTTAACTGTGGAAAATGCTTTACGGGCTGTGTCGTCTAAACTAATTGATTTCGCATTTCCACGAAGCTGATCGGTCAACGGTTTCATTAGGGATGCGCATTTAGGTATGAACCGTCTATAGAAACTTACGAGTCCGTTAAAAGTTCGCAACTGCTTGATCGTGGTCGGTTCTGGGTAATCCAGAATGGCCGCCACTTTGCTCCTAAGGGGTCGGATGCCTTGGGCATCAATGGTGTGTCCTAAGAAGTCTAAGCAGTTAGTTCCGATTTGGCATTTCTGAATGTTGACAGTAATGCCATGCCTTTGAAGTCGATCGAAAACAATGTCCAGATGCTTGAGATGCGATTCTCTGTCCGGACTTGCTATTAGACAGTCATCAACATACGCATGTACGAAGTTGAGACCTCGGAAGACGTCGTCTATAAACCTTTGGAAGGTTTGAGCCGCGTTTCTTAAACCAAAAGGCATTCGTAGAAATTCGTAAAGACCGAAGGGAGTGATGATGGCGGTTTTAGGAATGTCGTCAGGTGCCATCGGGATTTGGTTATAAGCTTTAACCAAGTCGATTTTCGAAAAGACAGTTGTACCTTTCAAGGTAGCTATCAAATCGTGAATATGAGGCAGCGGGTAACGATCGGGAATGGTTTTAGCATTCAGACGCCGATAATCACCAGTTGGCCGCCAATCATTGCTGTCCTTTTTAGGGACCATATGCAATGGGGATGCCCATGGACTATTCGATGGTCGAATTATTCCTAGGTCCATCATGTGGTTGAATTCGTTTTTAGCTAACCTAAGCTTTTCGGGAGCGAGTCTTCGGGCTTTCGAAAATACAGGTGGTCCTGTAGTCGAGATGTGATGTGTAACATTGCTGGTTACACAAGGTAATTTCGATTGCGATTGGTATATCCCGGGGTATTTGTCGAGTACTGCTTGGTACAAGGGGTCTATGGCGTGCTTAATCGTGACTGGGGATAACCTGCAACCAGAACAAGGAGTTACGCAAACGGACAACTTAGTGTTTCCGTCTATTAACCTTCGTGAGCGTGTGTCGATGAGTAGATTGTGGTGTTGTAACAGGTCAATACCAATGATTGGCATAGAGACATCTGCAACCACGAAAATCCAGTGTATGGGTTTACGTAAACCCACGTTAAGGTAGACGTACCTTTTACCGTAAGTAGCGATCGGCTTTCCGTTTGCCGCCTGTAAACTTAAAACAGACTCGCGAAGTCTGTCGTCGAGATTTGCTGGAAGAACGCTAACTTCTGCGCCAGTGTCGACGAGGTAGCGAACTTTCGTAGTCACATCCGTGACATATAAGAGGCGGCTGTGTTCGCCGGCTACGGTTGCCGTTAACGCGTGCCGGCTGGGAAGTTTCCCGAACTGTTTTTCGTGTCACTCGATTTGGGGGTCGGATAATTGCAAGGTTTCCTGCAGTTTCTGGAAAACTTACCGTACTGGTTATGATACCAGCACCAGTCGGGATTGTCTGTCTCTCGTGGTCGAGAGCCAGATCGCTTACGTGAGGCACTTCTACGCGGGGTTTTTGACCGACTACGGTCATTGCGAACTCTAAGATATCGTGTAAGCGTGTGACATAGTTCGGCCATGTCAGTCGAGGTCGATTGGGGTTTTTCTTTGACGGAAAAAACCTCGGCCTTAGAAGATCTAGTGATTTCCAAGATTCGATCGGCAGATGCAGCTAGTTCATCTATGGCATTGTTTTGAAATGAAACAAGCACTGCCTGCACCTGTTGAGGGAGTTTAGACAAGAAAAGTTGTCTAAATAGGCCATCATCGAAAGTTCGTTGGCCGATGACTTCTCTCATTCTAAGCAACATGTCCGTCGCAGAACCATGTTGCAAGTCGATATTGTTAAGGAGTTGGTCTAACCGTTGTCGATCAGTTATTATTATTATTATTATTATTATTATTCACAAACACTTTATGGGTACATAAGTGCTGTGAAGAAACCATTTCGGGTTTCTTCAAAAATGCAATAATACACAATTTTCAGTAATGTTAACAATACATATGCCACGTTTGAGAAAGGAAGGAAAAGGAAAATAAAATATTAATAATAGAATAGTAATAATAAATGAGGTTCTGTGTAATTAGCAAGAATTTTGAATTGATTTTGAAGGAGGAAAGGAAGAAACTAAGGAAATAGAAATAAAGGAGACGCGGGAGACGCAAATATCTTAACGCAGAACAAGAATAAACAACTATGTATGTATAGCAAAAACGAGTAATAAAAATGAAATAAAACAGAATAAATTAATAAGTAAATAACTTATTATTGCCTTAAGATATGACGTTAGAATAAGTGTTTGTGCAAGCACAGTCATAGTTTTGGGTGATGCTATGAAAGTCTCAATTAAGTGCAAAAGATAATCAATATTTATGAGGTGTATATACATAGTGAAGATAAAACGAGTGTGATAAGTTGAATTCAATGTAACACAAGTTATTGTCTCAATCCAAAGCTTCTTAATCTTAAGAATAATATTTATTTAGAAGGAAAAAAGAGAGCGAGAGAGAGAAAAGAAATGAACACATAGTGAAAAGGTTCAACCATGATCATAATAGTGTAATGGATATAGACTTTTGAGATAAACGAATAATTTAAAAATAATAATAACAATAATAAACCCTTACGGATAAATACGTGTAGATTTATGTAACAGTATACAGAGTGAAACCGGGTATTAGTATAAACATTGGTGCAATAATAATAATTTAGAATGATGCTATCATAGTCATAGTTAATTACAAAGGATAATTTAAATATAAATTTCTATATGTTATATGTTGTGAATATTTTGAAAAAAAAAATTATTTGTTTAAGTGGAACATAGAAGTTTTTTGTTTTTAATTGTAGACTTCGGATAAAATATGTTTAGAAGGACAAGAAGAGATGAAATGAATATCTAATGTGTCGAATGACCAATAATGATATTAATAACAGTAATAATTATAAATGCAAATATAAGCAGACTTTGTATATTCAGATAAATATAAAATAAAGTGAAATAGACGTGAAAAGTTTCAAAGGTTTTACTTTGCTTTTCAGTCAGTTAGATAGATGACGGACCATTTTTGTATAAATCGTTGTTAAGCACGTTAATATTCAAAAGGTGACACAATCCACTTTCGGAAAGAAAGTCATCAAGAAGACTTCGGAACCGGATTATAGTTTCACTGCATCGGAGGTTCATTGGTAGTCTATTCCAGATGGTTGAGTAGCGAATAACGAAAAAATTCTGGCGTAAATTTGTTTGGGTTTTTGGAATCGCTATAATATTTTCCTTATTGCGTAGATTGTGGGACGGTATCATAGAGTATGATGGGGTAGATAGCGAAGAGTAAGAAATACCGTTAAGAAGCCGGTAGAGAAAAATAAGGTTTAGTTTGATACGCCTGATCCAGAGAGGTTCTAGTTTGAGTTGTTGACATCTTTGGTGATAGTCTTTGTTGTCAGAATACCCCAAAACAGCTTTGGTGAACCTTCTTTGAACACCTTCAATTTTAATCAGGTCATTATGCCTGCAGTTACTGTAAACTAAAATACCATATTCAAGAATTGGTAAGATACATTTTCTGTATAATAATAATCTCGATTCGGTATTATTGAAATTAATCATTATGAATCCGATGAGCTTTCTAGCTTTGGATACTTGAGATGCAATGTGTTCCGAAAAGTTCAAACTGTCGCTGTATCTTAAACCCAAGTCACGAACAGTGTTGAGAGGTTTCAGTGTATATTTGTGTATAGCCAGATTTAAGTTAAGGCAACGGCCAATGTTAATAAATCCACTTTTGTCAACATTAAGTGGCAAATTCCACGAAATAGTCCATTCGTACAACCTGTTTATTTCTTCTTGGATTACCGTTGAAATATAGCTTTCTTCTGTGGGAGATGAGAATGAATAAACCACTTTTAGATCATCGGCAAAAAGAAAAGGTTTACCATATTGAAAGAGGGAACAAACGTCGTTGATAAAAAGGAGAAATAGTAATGGACCAATTACACTTCCTTGTATAACCCCACTGGTTACATTCACAGGTTTGGAGTAGCAGGATCCAAAGCGGACAATTTGGCTACGTTCTTCTAAAAATGACTTGAGCCAAGATAAAAGGGGATTCCGTATTCCATATGAAGAGAGTTTTAGAAGAAGAAGCTTGTGTGGGACGCTGTCGAAGGCCTTACTAAAGTCGAAGTACAAAATTATCACAGACTGACCAACATCTCTTCTCTGGGTAATTTGATCAAAAAATTCCAGATGCGATGTGAAGCAGGAGCGTTTGGTCATAAACCCGTGTTGGGATGGGCTGATCAGATTAGCCGAAAGCAAAAATGATAATAACTGTTTGTGGACTATTTTTTCCATAGTTCTTGACAGCACGGATGTCAAATTAATTGGTCTGTAGTTAGCAATAGCACTGCGCGATCCGGTTTTGAATCTGGGAGTGATAAGAGATGTTTTCCATGCAGATGGATAGGCCCCATATTCCATAGATAGGTTGAAAAGTTTTAGACAAAATAATGGGAATTCTCTACTACCGTATTTCACAAATGATGAGGGAATCCCGTCAGGTCCACCGTCATAGGACTTTTTCAAGGCAGTTATGGCCTGCTTGATGTTGGAGGGTACAAAATCAATTTTCGACAGGTGTCTGCACGTCAGCATTGGAAATGTATTGATACAGCTTTCAGTTCTAGCGTTATAGCACTGCGAGAAATACTGACTGAATTCTTCGCAAATAATATCGGGGTCATCAATAATTCTTCCGTTAACTATGAAGAATTTGGTCATGCCAAGGGAATTTGACTTCACACGCGATTTAAAAAGCCGAAGTAATGATAATTCTGGGTTCTTATTACCTAGGGCTTTATTTTCTATATTTATAAAATACTTGCGTTTAGATGAAGCACTCTTGTCAATTAACTTAAGTATACTCTGTAGTGTATACAAGTTATTATGCTTGTGGTAACGGTGTTTTAATTTCCTCAGTTTTCTTTTAAAAGTTTTAAAATTATTATGGCCCCTATTGGCGTTATAAGCCACATGGCTAATAATTGGAGCAGTGCAGTCAAGGCAGTGTATCAAGTTGTGGTATAGATCAGAGATCGCAATGTCAATATTATTTGTGGTGAAATAAGTTTCCCATGGCAAACAACGAATAAGACTTTCAGTCCGTTTCCAGGTTTGTTGATCAAAATGTCTACTCTTGTACATCATTCCGGCTTTAGAGTTCAATTGTATGGCATCGAAAGAATGAATGATACACAATATTACTCTGTGATCACTCTTAAAAAATTCCTGACCGATATGCACTGAGATAGAATCTATGTTGATTGTAAATAGTAAATCAAGTATATTATTCCTTCTAGTCGGTTGTCGAACCTGTTGGACCCATCCATAAAGTTCTAGCGTTTCAACTAATTTGTCATGTCGGCCTGAAACCGGAGTCGAATCCCATGTGATGTTTGGCAGATTAAAATCACCTCCGATGATTTTAAAAGTATGCGGTTGGTGTGAAGCAATGGAAAAGATGTTTGTTAGTAATCTGTCAAACATAGAATCTGCATGTGGTGGTCTGTATATGCATCCCACCAGTAGATAATTCCGAGATCCACAGTTTACAGTCACCCAGGTGGAGTCATCTATAGCATTAAGGGATTTATCCTCAAATTTGCAGGCCTGAATATCCGAACGGACATAGATAAGTGTACCGCCCCCTAATCCATTACATCTGTCGGTTCTAAAGAAAACATAGTTATCTATATGCAGGGAGTGATCGGATACAGATGAATTGCACCACGTTTCCGTAATAAGAACGATAGTTGGATTTACAAGTAATAAAAGGGTTTTGAGGTGAGTAATTTTATTGGGCAGAGAGCGGGAATTGAACGAAAGAATAAGAAATTGAGATTTACCATGGTGAATCAGGTTGGAGTATAAATCACAATCGGTATTTACATGAATACTGGTAGGATTGGCTAAGGTGAGAGTTGTGTTGCGATCGGAAATAGATTCAACAACTTTGTCATCATTTGAAGTATGTGTATTGTTGCCGGCAGAAAAGCCGGCGGAAGTACAAAAAAGTCTTCTCACTGTTATTGGATATAACATTTGGTAAAGGAATAGTATTAACATTGGGAGCCGGACCAAGAAGACTATCAGGTCTATGTGTGCGACCAAGTGGCCGTTTACAATTTACATTGCTATTTATACCTGACGTATAGGGAACATGTTCTAAACTCTTATTTCCAAGGTTTGTGGTTGATTTTGGCTCCTTCGTAATTTGAGGGGGGTCGTGTGTTGTTAAAGATGCTTGAGATGGTTTGCTAGGCTCGAGTATATCGACGTTAAGAGTGTGGTCAGGCAGATAAATTTTATGACCAGTTTTCCAGTTATCCGTTGCACAGTCACTAAAACTGGTTTTTGCACTAACAGCGACTTGGACTGTGTTATCCCATTCGAAATCAGTACAACTACTTAGGGTAGAATCTAAGTCAACATTCTTAAAAGGATGGGCATCACCTGCATTGGGACTACTTTCTTTTGGGCTTTGAACATTAGGAGATTCAGGAGAGTTTTCCGGTGGTTGCATATTCGTAAAGTTAGATGTCCGCTTAAGATCGGACTTAATTTTATGACCTTTAGGATTATGATACGCTTGGGTGTTTGATGCTGGTAGTCTGTGGTTGTCTCGGCCTGCTTTTCGTTGGCATGGTGTTCTATCTGGTAGAATCTTAATATCTTTGAAATTCTGTTTCAATGAATTAGAGGAATTTAAAAACTCACTAGCGTCTACAGATGAGTTGAATTTGAACAAGATCGGTGGGTGCATATCAGGGTGACTTCTTTTTAATCTTGAGCATACACATGGTACGTGTGTCATATTGCTGGCTCTGAGCAGACTAGTTTTGATATTTTTAAGGGCATATGAGTCCGGTATATTAAACACAATTGCATTGCTAGATCGTCTAACTCTTTCAAATACCTCTGATGCAACACGATCTAAGAAGTTATTGATGTCATTCATTTGATCTGGAGTCTCTGTGAGATTAGGGTTGATGAGATACTTGAGCGGATTGAGAATGTTCATGTCAACTTGCAGCCTTTTTATATCATTCGTATGGTTGCAGTTGCGATTATCATCATTATTTACCAACAGAGTCTTCAACACGTCTGGAATGGAAACAACTGGTAAAAGCTTGTCTGCTTCCGGATGAACAGAGTAGCTTGTCTCATTGAAACTGTCAGTAGCAATTTTAGATTGCGTAGTTTTCCTACGTTTGGCTGGACGCCTACAAGCAGGGGCCTTTATTTTCGAATTGGACAGTTAGGTCTCCTCGTTTTAAAATCGATAGCTTAAGCGATTCGTAAGGTTCGGAAACATCACTAGTAAACATATTAGGTGTTACGTACCTGTTAAACTCGCGCGGTAACGCCTTAACTACCGCGAGGAAACGTGTGCGCGAGTCCGTGATTCCGTGCATGCAAAAATCGGCTTCTGCATAGCAGAACCAGGACTCGATATTGTCGGGCCAAAATGGCGTTAACTGAATCGAAATAGGGGGAATAGACTTGAACTTAAGAACCTTAGGAGAGTGTTCCGTCATAGTAATATAGATATCGAAAAATGTCTAAGTAAAATATATCCGAGAAAAAAAAATTCGCGAAAAAAGTATATCACAATATATAAAATTCAAATAAAGAATAACAATGAATAATAATGTTCCAAAATGGAACAGACTCACAGTATATTGACTTGGTGTACCAGATCACGTCGGGTTCACCAATGATGATGCAACGGATATTCTAGTTTTACAACTAGATACCAGTAGCACCTTCTAAATTCGGTTGTTTCCAGTCAGATAGAAAATCAGAAGTCAAACGAGAATAGGCAGGAAAGATATATTTGATTCGTTACCAATATATCGCGGACCTTTTCTATGAGCTGGCTAATGAAACGTAGGAGCTGTGTCCCACGCAGTATTGAAACGTGATCTGGTGCGGATGCATGACCGAAAGCCTTCAGCTAAACAAGTCCACTTAAACAACGTGGTCAGCATCCAATGTCGAACACTTAATGAGCTATTGATTTTGGGGAATTATTTACAGCTACAGAGGATAGGTTTAATTTGGACAGTCAAGCATAGAAACTCGAAATAGCGAGGATTATTAATTTTTGATACTGAATTCATTACAGATCACATACTCAAACAAGTTTGTATCGTTTTTGTCTTTCTTATGGACCACACAGTCATGAAAACAGTTTTTTGCTTAAAAACCTCTCTTGGAGTACGAGTTTACATTTCAGAAGTCTCAATGGTGGCAAAAGCCGAAGACCCACTCGATCGTGTGTCACTTATCTTACTAGCCGTGCAAAAACCTGAGATCAATTTCCTTGTCTTAGATTTTATTTGGCGTATTAATTATGAATTTTAATCTCATTTACTCATACGCTACCATTAAATGCCCGTAATTTATTGAAATGCTAAATACTCAGTAGATGGTGATGTCTACTCAGATAGGCAGGTAGAAATGTGGGACCCTAGCTTACGCTGAGGTCTCACCTTGTGATACAATTTTTTTGGAATTACGCCTGTTACCCCCAATGGAGCATTCTCCAACCCACTCTGTTCTGGGCCTTCCCTTCTAGTTCTATCCAATTTTTGTTCATTCTCATGTCTGTCTTTATTTCTTGGCATAATGTGTTCTTTAGTCTTCCTCTTCTCCCTTGGCATTCGAGATCCCATGTGAGGGCCTGCCTTGTGACGCAGTTGGGTGATTTCCTCAATGTTTGTTCTATCCACTTCCAGAGTGTTTTCCTGATTTCTTCGTACGCTGAAATCTAGTTTGTTCTCTCCCACAGTAGGTTGTCGCTGATATTGTCTGGTCAACGGATCCGAAGTATTTTGAGTTAAAAACACTTGTATCTTCTGGATGATGGCTTTCGTAGTTCTACAGGTTTTCTCCCCATACAGTAGAACTGTCCTAACATTTGTATTGAAAATTCTGATTTACATGTTGGTTGAAAGTTGATCTGAATTCCAGATGTTCTTCATTTGCAGATATGCTGCTCTTGCTTTGCCGATCCTCGCTCTCACATCTGCATCAGATCCACCGTGTTCATCAATGATGCTTCCTAGTTATGTAAAGGCTTCTACATCTTCAAAAGCTTCTCCTTCAAGTGAGATTCGATTGGTGCATGCTTTGTTCTATCGGAGAATCTTGCTTCTCCCTTTGTGTGCATTGAGACCTACTGCTGTTACACTGGTCGTTTTCTGCTGCTGTTGTTGCGTGCGTGGTAGAAGAGCCAGATAATCTGCGAAGTCTAAATCGTCCAGCTGCATCCTAGTTGTTCATTGTATCCCATGCTTCCCTGCAGACGTTGACGTCTTCATGATCCACTCGATCACTAGGAGAAAGAGTGAGAGTAAACAACCTTGCCTAACTCCGGTCTTTACCTCGAATGAGTCGTTGAGTTGTCCTCCATGCACGATTTTGATGTTTAGTCCTTCATAGGAATTCCTTATGATATTGATGATCTTTACAGGCACGCCGTAGTGTCGAAGAAGCCTCCATAGTGTTATTCTATCCACGCTATCAAATGCTTTCCCGTAGTCAATTAAAGTTGATGTACAGTGATGAACTCCATTCAATTGATTGTTCGACGATGATACGTAGAGTTGCGATTTGGTCTGTACACGATCAATCCTTACGGAATCCAACTTGTTGGTCTTGAATTTCGGAGTCTGCGGAGTCCCTCATTCTGTTTAACAATACCCTGTTGAAGACTTTTCCTGGTGTTGAGAGAAGAGTGATGCCCCTGTAGTTATCGCACTTCCTAATATCACCTTTCTTTGTTATCTTGATCAGAAGTGTTTTTTTTCTTCTAGCACTTGTTCTTCGTCCCAAATCTTACTGAAGAGGATGTGGAGTATCTTGGCAGTTGCTACTACATTGCTTTCAGTGCCTCTGCTGGGATGTTGTCTGGTCCCGCTGCTTTGCCGCTCTTGATTTGTCTAATGGCTAAGCTGATCTCTTCAATTGTTAGTGGGCCAACATCGATTGGGAGGTCTGTGGGTGCTGCTTTGATGTTGGGTGGGTTCAGTGAAGCTGGTCGATTCAAGAGTTCTTTGAAGTGTTCTACCCACCTGTTTCATTGTTCTTCAATGTCGGTGATTACTTTGCCTTCCTTTTTTTCACTGGTCTTTCTGGCTTACGGTAATTTCCAGCAAGTTTCTTCATTGTATCATACAGTTGTCTGACGTTTCCTTCTCTTGCAGCCTCTTCCGTCGTCATTGCTAGACCTTCCATACATTTATGTCTGTCGGTTCTGATGATCCTCTTCACTTGCTTGTTTACTTCTGTGTATTCGGCTTTTGCCTTGGCTTTTTCTTATCTTGGTTGGTAGATATTGATTGCTGCTTGCATGTTCCACCTTTGTTCAATCTCATCCAATGTATCAACAGTGATCCATTCCTTTTGGTGATGCTTCTTGTGTCCCAGAACCTCCTGACATATTGAAATGATTGTCTATTTTATCCCTTTCCAGTTGCTCTCCATAGTTGTTTCCTCTTTATTCAGTAGACCAGGAAAGGCTTTGATCTTATTGTTGAGGGCAACTTGAATTTGTTGAGTTGGTCAGTTTCCCGAAGAAAACTGTTGTGATGTTGTCCGCCCCGTTGTCCAGTGCTTCTTAAGTTTTAGTTTTATCTTGGCGACCAGCAAATGATGATCTGATGCTATATCAGCTCCTCTCCTGATTCTCACATCCTCCATCGTCCTCCTGAACTTTTTGTTGATGCAGATATGGTCGATTTGATTCTGTGTAGTGTGATCTGGTGAAGTCCATGTGGTTTTGTGAATGCGTTTAAATGGGAATATGGTGCCACCTATGACCAGTCTATTGAAGGAACATACGTTTGCAAATTTCTCACCGTTTTCATTCCTTTCTCCCAGTTCATGTCGTCCCATGATGTCTTCGTATCAAGTGTTGTCCATTCCTACCTTGGCATTCAAATCCTTCATCAGAATGGTCAGGTCCTTCATTGGACACTTCACTACGATCGACTGCAGCATATCATAGAACTGGTCTTTAACGTCTTCATCGTAGTCGTTGGTAGGCGCATAGCATTGCATGACGTTCATTGTAATGCCCTCTTTCTTTGTTTTGAAGGAGATTTCGATGACCCTTGGTTCATGAGATTCCCATTCTATAAATGCGTTTTTTACTTGCTTTGACAGCATCAATGCATCTCCTTGTGTATGTGGGGCATTTTTTTCTTCATGACCGGAGTATAACAGGAGCTCCCCTGAAGCTAGTCTTTGTTGTCCAACCTGCGTTCAATGTGTTTCACCGATCCCAAGCACATCCAGGTTGTATCTCCTCATTTCTGCAGCCATTTGGAAGACTCTACCGGTCTCCCAAATTGTACGAGGATTCCATGTACCTATATACTTAGTTGCTCTGGTTGTCAGAAGGGTCATCAGCCTCGTCGCTTCCGAAGTAACTCAGCTTTCACCATGATGTGTCATAACTCTTTTAAATGAACATCTTGTGACTCCCAGGACAGATTTTAAATGGTTTGAATGATTTTTATGGTTAGCGTTTTTTAGCGAGTTAGTTTTCTACGGGATGGGGTAGCTAACCATATGCCCAACCCTCCCCCTTTATCTGGGCTTGGGGCCGACAGCAGACCCCGAAGTGGCTACGTGCGGAGTTGACTTGCTACGATTGGGAGACCACCAATTTGAGGGTACCTTGTGATACAAAGGCAAATAAATCTTTAAAATAAACAGTTCTGTAAGTTTTTGACACTAGTGATGGGCACGAAGTGGCCGAAAGTTCTCAGCTACTCGCTCACACCAGACCACCATTAGACACGCCTTGCTACTCACCCCTCGCAACAATCACTCAACTTAGAACATGTAGAAGTTGACAAATCGGCTATCTTTCAGAGTTATCTTCAAACCCTTTCATTTCTTACTTCCTGTTTTACTGGATTCAGGATCCTCGATTATAAAGGTCTCACGAACAGCAGAGTCGTAAAGACCTGAATATCCGCAACACCATTAAATAAATTATTATCGTATACCATACTATGGTAATAGATTAGGGATGTAACTCTTTAGGCAATCCTACGAAACAAACTGAATCTTACCAAGGTAATCTCATGTATTAGATAGGACATATCAGAGGATAGTAGTGGTATTGGTCCTAACCATAATCCTCAAAGCTGAACATGAGATAAATGGAAAAATGAACTTTCAACATATAACACTAAGAGAAGGTCAATAATGGTGAACGCACGAACACTCATTAAATTCATCGGATGGCATGGCCCAGTCTTGCAGGCGTGGTTATTCTTGTGTAACTTTTCTATTCATATTAAGTATATTGTTCTCTCTCCAGCCTAAATGTGTTCTCCATCATATATTGGTGATTCTTAAGATAGGATGAGTTAATGTAGACAATGATATGACATCCATGTAAGATCTTATAGATTAGGTAGTCACATCAGACAAATCTACAATTTTAGGATTGGGTCTATTATTATAGTAATACTAATAACGATGTAGATCATAATTCTATAGTACTGAGTGCGGGCATACTAGCGCGTGTGCCGAACCTTTGTGTGTGATTTACTAACCTGGGTCTGTCATCATCAACTTTGACGATATTCGGTAAATACATATAACGCTTATCAATTACTCTTTTGGATTCGGGACTCTTGTGGCAAACAAATACCTAAAATAAGCAGTGTTATGAACTACTGATTATCCGTGAAGGTACAGCTTGATGAGTAAGCCATGGTTTCGTGACGTTCCGCCAACCACATAGCGCGAAATTTCAAAAAGGAAATGTGGTGCTTGCTGGCATATTTTCGTCCTTTTATAGTCTGAGAAAAGGCAGATGATTATGTATTAGTTCACACATCCTCCAAGTGAAGACCGAATAATAGCTGTAGTAGCTCTAGAAGTAGAAGCGATGAAAGAGTTTTTTATATGTGTCTGCCTATATGAGTTCGAAAATTTCCTATGGATGTACTCCATATGGTGTGTATTTCTCAGTTTGTGCGTATTACTCCTCATGTTATCCATCGGATTTGTGCATCGACTAGAGAGGTAAAACACTCAAATGGTTCATGATAATGCATTTCAGAATGGAAGAGGACAGGAAGGTGGAATCGAGTAATATTGGTGGAATGAAAATGTTACGCGAGAGAGCCATGTGTTAAGGCCGCGTGACCCCCTTTCTTAATGTTAAGCCTTTTTGTGAGCTCTGAACTCCCTGTTAGCTGTGTCCCTGGTTTCAGTTTCATGAGGCCGTTCAATTTTCCTTGCACTGCCCGGTTATCAGATGTTCACTTACTTGCACATTGAGCTACCTTAGAGTGAGAAAGAAATGTCTATCTCAAAGGACAAATAAATAAATTTCGTCTGCCTAATAGCCATACTTATATTTACCCTTTCGTTAGGCATAGTAAGCGCAGGTTTAGGAGTTGTTTTTATTGTTTGTTGCATAACGCAGGAAGCAGGTCGAATACAGGGTTCAAATGTCCATACGGAAAACATTTCGCCGCCCATCGGAGAAAAATAAGAATTGCGGTTCCTCCGTACAGTAAGGAAGTAATAATGTTTTAATGTTCACATCCTGATAGTCGGTTATTAGCTGACCGTTGAAAAGATCAACTCACGTGTCTCGCGGTTGTAATCTTTAGGGGACGGAATGTAAAGTTGAAGTGCGGACGTCTTTCAATGATTTTCAAGGCCTCTGGACTAGCATGTGCCACTGAACTATTATATTGGTGTACAAGTTATTGGTTCCAGCATTCCCATCCTGAGTTCCCGTGTGCTTTATTATTAATATTTGACATCTGAAGGGTGGTCGAAGATATGGATTTTTATTGCTAAAGTTTGATCACAGGTTTGTAGAATTCAGGTCTAGGCCAGTATTGGTACACTCATCTATGGTACAGATCCAATCCAATATTGAGAATTTGCAATGATATAACTACATAAACCATAAGATATTACATCGAAGTCACATCATTTTCTACACTGACTCGTCCTGCGTGAAAGTCAGTAATATTCATAATAACCTTTGAAGGGGACATTTAGCTTGGAGCTAGAATAACAGATTTGATGTAAGGACCAAGAAGTTATGTAGTGACCACTCCTACCTGACAGGGCCTCGCCGTCGCCAATAAGTGTTTCCGCGTTTACATTTTCTGACCACCAAACGTTCGACGTGCAGTGTAAGTCTTATCTGTTGCTGGATGTTAAACCTAAAGGATCGTACGGCTAGGAACCAATGTCATAACAAGTCTACCAATCATAACAAAACAATTTTTCTCCCATGAATGTAAAGTTATTTTTATCATAATTTTCATTTTGTATGCCACGTTTATCCTAGGTTTAAATGACGTTATTGTTACTCATTTTATCCAAAATAATTTCAAACTCATATCTATTTTCATACAGCACCATGGTTACTTCTCTTGGCTCCTGAACCAGAAAGGTATCCTCAAGGCAAAGAAGGAGCTACACACTAACCAATTATAGAGGCGAAGTTGATAGCTATCAACTTCATGGGAGGCTACAGTTATCGTCACTATTAATTATAATTTTTATCATTCAAAAACAGCCTATCCATTTATAAGTGTCATGAAGGAACCATTTTTATTTCCCCCCTAAAGGCAATTATATACAAGTTTCAATGAGTCAACTTTCACAGGAATTTCGGTTCCATCAACTTATCCAACAAGAACATGCCATTCCTGTTTCCACAGCCTAAGGGAGAATTAATAACTCGTTTGATGTTTGACTTTCAATCAACAACAATCAACACTCTGTCAGTATTTGTATATATATAATATATATCATATACCTAACTAGCTTTTTATCTTATCTCACAGCACCCATCTTCTTCCATAAATTCTGACAACCTGAACGTGTCCTCTGTATGAGGATCAGGGCTTGTGAATGAATGGAGGGTAAGAAAAGTAAACAGGAATATCTGAGGAAGTGGTACGAGCGGGTTACTCACTCAGGTGTTGGTGTGGCACGACTTTCCCGTGCTCTGTCCAGCTACGATGTGTTTACCCACCTGCCAATCTACTTCAAGGAAAGAAAATGGTTAAAGTCAGCCAAACCTGAAGAATCGCTCCACTGCTTCTACAAGATGATCAGGTACAAAAATGGAAATGTAAAATAAGTGACAAATATTCGGCCCCACATAAGCGTTTGCTTTTCAGAACGGCTTGATAATCTGGAAAGAAATAGACACAATGCAAACATAATATGCACGAAAATGAGTTATAACGGAAATTCGCTTTCATAATAGGAAAATCACAGATGTGTGGACCTGCCAGAAATTGAATTCGTCATCAAACGTGATCAAATATGTCACCTAGAGTCTGTGATTACCGCCTTCCATGACCAGGTTCGTAACCACGGGCACAGAAAGTATTTGCTGACCCGGCATATTAGAACATATAATTAAGGAGAAAAAGGCAAAACAAAAATACTGAGAGTACAAGGATCGAATAGGTTCCTCAGGGTTAGTGACATATACGGAGTTTACAGATTAACCTTTGATTGGCTTGATGTAAGTATTCATGTTATCATGAGGCTATATTTCCTAAAGTCACCTAGGAACCTACTTGGTTTGCACTTTGCATGTGCGCAGGTTCTATTGGTCACGAGTGTCGCTAATAGTCGACCAATGTAAATAGATATAGCAGTCGCTTCTACTACAGATCAGTATTGTCTACTGGTCAACTGCGTTATTCAGCACTCGGAAGGACGATAGTTCGAGTGCGTACGGGGGCCAAATTCAACTCCCCATACCAAAGAAATCAACGCAATCATACTGTTCTAGTAATAACTATAAGAATTACACAACAGTCCATTGATTTTCTGGTTTTCTGAACAAAACGTTCAAAATACCAAAGCAAAGTCGCTGGGTGAAGCTAGCTTGTAATTGAAACAGATGCATTTTCGTCTTCGCGACCTCCAGCGGCTCGTCTCAAGGCGGTCGTTTCGTATGTGAAGCGCCTCGGATCGGTGGAGTGATAGGGGGCTTGCTCAACCTTATTGAATGTTTAACTTAAGGAGACCTATATGTACTAGGAAACGTCAATCGACATATAGCCATATGTATCAAAGTCTTTGTCCTCTTCAGAAGACTATCTTATGTGTAACTTTTGGGAACTATTTATGGACTGCTATTTTACATGTTCTTATCGTATAGCTATTAGGCAACTGATTTATACACAATTATATTTTTCTTATTATAAGCTTTCATTTGACTTACTGATTACTGTCGTACGATTTACTATCCTGGAGTTATTAACGGTCTATTAGTTGCAGTCTTTCACACTCACAGGCACTTTGAACCGATTTTGTATGGTTGTTATTTTCCATTTTATGGTGCTATGCGTTCTGATTTGATTGTGTATGAACTAAGTGTGTCTAAAATACATGGTACATACAGTGGGAGCTGAGGTTGTGTTCTAGGGTAGTGCAAGGCAAGAACCAATAAAGACTTAAAGTTGACTCCAGGCTTCTTGTACTGGTTAAAACGTTATTGATTTGACACTTTGCTAAAGTCATATAAGTTGGTGTTCCAATTGGCGATTTCGTCAAGTGATAATTTGCGGTCTGTAGGACATAATAACTATTGTTAACGTCTGTTAAGCAGATGTAACATATAAAGTTGCATCAGCATATTGCACTTTCTAGAGAAGATAAAGCATGAAACAGCAGACTTCTTTTACATAAATTATGGTTTTACGCGTTGTACAGTGAAAAATATGTTAAGAATTAAACTTTGATATTAGAGGACCTATGGCATTCAGTTCATACATGTCAAATGTATATGATCGTATACTCATTTTCGTATAGAGTATCTTTCTGAGTGTGTAAAATGGGTATGTCAAGTGCGCTACTGTGATCCAACTTGTTAGTTCCATTGTAGTACAATTGATGGTGATTCTAAATGTCAGTGTCAATCCAATCAATTTTATAAGAGGACTAATTATAATGTTATCCAAACACTACTATTATCTTAGTCCACTTTTGTTTACTTAGTGTTATTACACGCTAATTGTCTATTACTGCCGTACATCCTTGTTAATTCTAGTACTTACATATACATTCACGAACATTAGTATTCTAGTTTCTACTCAGTTAATTTAGCCTTATTATTCTAGTACATAGACAACCAATATGACAGAACTTCGTCTCAAAAATAGCGCACTCTTCCTTAAAGCGGCTACTAACACGTAGCTGGTATAAGCCTTCCACATGGAACTAAGTAGATGACAATATAATGTGAATACCCAATCACAGCTTATAAACATTATCGATGTAGTATAGTTTCAACACTTTCGAGGATAAATGCTATATATAGGCATCGCCATAACCAAAAGACTGATGTGCTATAAATGAGACTGTATAATAAAATATAACGAAAATACATAAGCATTTTTCAGGAACCATTTACGTCTCCATATTCCTTTCAATTGGAACTGGGTTGTTAATGTGTTCATCACGTATATTTCAGGCTTTCATTGGTAGTGTTCCACAAACAGAGAAAAACGTTAGTATTATATGTAGCAAACGAAATTTTAAAACATTTCCTATTCTCAGAGTAGACAAAAGAATGCCATGGTCAAACGTGAGAGTGTACAGTGTCAGAGCTTATAATGTCATGTGAAATGTAGGTAATGTATAGACATAGAGCGAAAACATTTACTCAGTCGGTAAGCACTTATGGAGCAATCTGAAAAGAAAATATACAGTAAAAGGCAATTTAAAGACAAACCCTTTAGTAACTGTAATGAAGACATATACGGATATTCAATAATACACTTGAAATTAATTAAGCTCAATCTTTCCTAAGATTCTCATGTAAGCTTATTTATCTCCTGTATCATATGAGAAAGCCTGTGTCGCAACATCTATCACTTATGTTATTTCGTTTTCGGGACAAGTTGTATTTTTGGCCAGTGAACACAGAACATGCAACAAATGATCCCCGGCAATTTCGCCACCTTAAGTTTTGTAAGCAACTGTGTGTATTTCAACGCTAAAATGTTGGGAATCTTTAACAGAGAAAATCTTCCGCAGGCAATAATCTGCCTGATGTTTGTAGTGCCGTGCTTCGATCATAGTTCGCTTCGATAACCGTTATTAATACCAATCTTACAGGTGTATAATATCAGAAGGCAAAGGGAAGCGGCAACTACATTTTTATTGATAATCGATGCAGACCAGAAAGTAAGCACATGAGCAACTGTAAGCAAGCGAAGGAAAGATGACGCAGAGTGGAGATGGCTGGGAAGCCAACTCGAGAGTGAAGCTAAATTAATGCGTATTGGAGATGGCTGGGAAGCCAACTTGTTTTAAGCAAGCACTAATCAACATTTATAGTCAGGCTAAAATGAATGACAGACATGTGATAGGTAGGATAAGAAGTGTGCATACACATACGCTCATATAAAAAAAATAGTCAAGGTCAATAAGGGAATAATTAATATGATCAAAATATGACTCATAACGTTATAGGTGAATTGGCTTGTTCAGAAACTAGAATAAGCTATGTAGGTGTAATGTAGTACACGACGTTACACTACTCCCCACATGTTCATCAACATATTATCTTCAGAATAGTATCGTCATTCAGCCATATAGTTCAGTAATTTACCATAGAAGACATTTAAGTAAGCCTTTATGCTGTAAAAATAAATGTTTACACGCGGTTATTAACTTCGATACCTAGTTTTAACCATTCCAATTAATAGCAAAATAACACGTAAATGTTCACGAAAATACATCTTATGCCATGTTCAAAGAGAAACAGTGTGAAATGGAGGGTGTATAGGGTCAAGTCATAAACAAACAAGTCTAAAAAATTTGAATAAAACAAATGTGTCAAAAACCTAGTGAAATTAGTGATGGTCAAAGTAATGGTTAGTAATCAGCCAAACACTTTCAGTTCTTCCTGTAACGATACCCGCCAGAGTCTTGGTGGTTGTAGAGAAACCACAATGAGATACTAAAGGTGGATTCATGGTAAAAGAAACAAGCAACCCCTTTAACCATGAAGTTGTTATCTATCCTGAGGTACCATGTGGAGATATCCTGCTTACAATAGAAAAAGTGCTGAGATCTAAACTCCAATTCGAAATTCTCGATAATAATGATAATAATTGTTGTTGTTATTCACAAACATTCTATGGGTGCATAAATGTTGTGAAGAAACCATTTTTGGTTCCTTCAAATATGCAATAATACACAAGTTTCAACAATGTTAGCATTATATTTGCCTTATTTGAGAAATGAAAGAGAAAATAAAATATTAATAATAGAATAGTAGCTAATCAGGTTCTGTGTAATTGAGAAGAATGTTGAATTGATTTTGATGAAGGAAGGGAAGAAACTAAGGAAATGGAAATAAAGGAGACGCGAAATACGTAAATAGCTTAACAAGCATGTTTATGAACTCAGAACCCATATATATATTCATCATGCATAGCCCTCTTCACCGTAGGTCAAGTACCACTCTTGAATATTTATTTAATAGTGTCCTTTATATTCCCGATGATGTTGTCCATAAAGAATAGCCCTCAGTTCAACCATTCACATCAGAAGACATAACACGAGGAAATAACTGAGACTTGGAAAAAATTTTCTTGCAACGCTTCTCATTTTATCGTTTTCAGCTCCTCCATATTATTGTAAAACTATAGGACTTGCACAAATGTATACTTGTGTTCACATTCAGAGAGTATTTATCGCTTTTAAGGTTGAAGGATTGAGTTATATGTTTAGGTAAATGTAAACAAAGCTATCACAAATGAGATAGACACTACTAATCCCTTAATGTGCCGTTACTTATTTCTTACTTATTTACGCCTGCTACTCATCGTGAAGGAGCGTAGGCCGCTCACCAGTACTATCCATTGAACGCTGTCTTGTAAAATCCTTCCCAGTTGTTTCCAGTCGTCGTTCATCCTCTCCGTGTTTGCTTTCGATTCCCGACGCAGTGTGTTCCTTGGTTTTCCACTTTTCTGTTTCCCTTCAGGATCCAAAGTTAGGGTTCGCCTTGTAATGCAGTTTGATGTTTTTCGTGATGCATGTTCTATTCAATTCCACCACTCTTTCTTAATTTATTCTGCTAGAAGTTGGTTTTTTCTCTCCCATAGTAATCTGTTGCTGATGCCATATTGTAGTTATTTCTAGTCAAAACGTACTTTGAAACCATCGCATCTTTATATTTACAATTTGATCTAAGAACCGAATGACCTTTATTGATAAATGTTTTAAGCCTCCAACTTTGCTCTAGATGCTTTAAATGCATCAACAGCAAATTTCATCGTTGAACTCGTTAGGCCGTTACTTATTACCGTTGCCTATAGATGTATTCTCATTTGTTAGATGATTTGAGGGACAATTACAAATATCTCTGACTTTTAGTACATAAAACACTGGAAGTAAACACATTTATCGTTTGGCTTTGTTTTCCTCTGATGAGATAAATTGACCAGATGCTTCTTTGTTGAAGACAGTCACACAATTTCACAATGAATTGAGCATTACTTTCATAAAGACATATGTAAAGCACACTACTTTAAAGATTGAGATCTTAAAATTACGAACGCGTGCATCATTCTTGATAAATGTGATCGATAAATTTTAAGAGTTCAAGTTATCGGTAATAATGAAAGTAACTGTGTGCTTTGATGATGTTAAAGTTGTTGTCCCTTGTGGGAACGGGAGCATTTTGATTAGAGAGCTAGCTGAAATGGCTCTCTTAAGGTTCCAGAAGTCCACTTCCTCCTTGCTGCACGTAAGTTTTCTCTTGATTTAGTACCATGTTAATCCTTCTTTTTCTTGCGGCATGTAGGAAATTTATCGTTTATTTGGTGTAATAAGTCATGACGAATATCTCTAGGTTATTTTATACAAGAGTAAAGGTTTGCATTAGTTTTCCAAGAGTATTACTTTTCACACGGGGCAACGGTTTGACTTTGAGGAATTCTTTTCCGGTTAAAACTCAGTCACTATTCTTTTAATGTTAAGCTATATCAAAACCTTGTCAGCAAATATTTTAGAGGTATCATGGCCAATGTAAGAGTCTATTTTCTTAAACCTTTGTGCTTTTGAAAATGACTTCTATCAATCGGTAGAAAGTTTACTCATTATAATCAGTCAGCTTAATGCTTAGACCACATATTAATACGGTGGAAACACTTAAAGTAAGCTGTAGTGTGAAAATATATTGGGAAATAATCAAAGGTTTGTCTAATTTGATGAAAAATCAAACATTTTAAGAGAACTTACGGGTTTTCTTTAAAGCTTTAGACCATATTCCTGAAAAGTTTTCCTATTACTGACCATGGATATTTGAAACCGAGGTATACAACACGGGACTGTTGATTAGTAAATCCGTATCACTAACAGTCTTTAAGTAAAGTGTCAGTAAGCTATTTTAAATCAAACATACTACAAGTTACTACAAGCTAAAATTACTTCTCTTGGCCTTACAGTAAGTTTGACTTCAAAAGTAACAGAAAGTTCTGATAAATCTGTATTTACTGACGTGACTACAATTTGTGCAAAAATTAGCATCGTGTGTTATTTTTCCAAATAGAAGTATGGCTGAAAATAATTGTATCCGTTTATATCCGATCATATTTCCTTAGAGGTGGTGTCTATTTTACTGTGTATAAAAATTACTTTGAATACTGCCTGATGAATTCATTGCCTAATACATCAATTTAGTAAACGTGTCCTATTATTAGATATGATAAGAGAGATTTTATTCCTATTCTTATGTATAATTCACATGAATTAATGCTAATAATGTCGTTTAGCTGCAAAGTAACTATTGTAATGATTGTTCTGCAATTTGAGTACTTAGACAACATTAGGTGTCCATGAATATGCTAATGCATTTGAACCCTTCTTATTTACTTATAATGCTTTATGATTTGTTCACATATTAAATAAGTGTTTTCAATCAATGATCATCATAAAATAGAATAGTTTTTTTTCATTCTAACAAGTTATTTTGTTTCGAATTGTTCGAATAAAGTGTTCTGTGACCGATAATATTTAAAAGATTCTGGTATTTGTAAGCTTACATTAATCTGTGTATCAGTTTTAGTATTAGCAATGCAAGCAATTAAGGCATCATTTAAAAAATAGGGTTTTTTAACATTCAAGATAACTCGGTTATGAGCGGCAACTGTCGTTTGTCTGCATTTTACATGAAAGTAGTGTCAAAGATCAAACTTTACTTTATTTGTCGCTCAAATAAATAAACTAAGAGATTACTCCTTATAATTTTTTAGTCAAAAGTGTGATTCAATAATGAAGTCAATTTCATTCAGTCAGCCAGTAACAATGTAGGACCAGGCACACGTATGTATCGGTCCACGTTGTCATACCTCATTAGCACAACAAAATAAACACCAAATTCATAGAATTAGTTTCTTCAATGGTAGTAATATATAAAAGAAAGATTGCATATAAAGACACAATACAGGAAGAAAGGATCAGTTCGTATAAAGAAAGGTGTAAAGTAATTTTAATCTCACGGTTTAAGGGGAGATAAAGAGTATATACACTTATGATACTGTGATCGATTCTGAGCCATGTGACTCAGAGTCTTCAACCACTGATTATGATGGTCGCGCGGACCTCAAATATGTAGTATGCATCTACCAACATGGATCAGGCCGGAAGTTAGTGACTTCAAGGAGTGGTGTCACGTTTTGGTCTGGCCCCCTTTATTTTTTTCCAACCATCCCCGCACTAGTCAGCATTAGGCGTTTTGGTGATCGGTGCTCAGGCATACATAACACGTGGCAAAACTATCTTAGCTGATGAAGATTCCCAATCCCATCAACTGATTTACCATCATTCCCTCATACCATATGTTTACCCCCCCCATTACTTACCAGGCGATCTCAGTAGATGCCGGTAGTATTTTTAAGACATCTGTGTCAATTTACAAAGATATTAAGTCGCCTTATAAATATTCATGGTAGATTTGTCCAAAAGTTTGTTATAGGTTCGTGAGACGTCAGTAGAATATTATGTTTGTCATGCAGATGTTTTACAAGCTGGCTTGAAGACTTTTTGATCATGAGAATTATTCCACAAAAAGTCAATAAACGTTAATAAGATCCCCAAGGTGATACAAAAAGCGCTCTTAATTACAAGAAGCAAGAGCTAAACTGTATTGACGGGCTTTATACATAGCCAATTTTATCAAAAAGATCAGGGGTGTTTATACTAAATTATTTCAATAATTCATGAAATTATTGACGATTAGTTTTAAATTCTGTCAGAAGGTTTGGGCCTTCAAATGAGCCTAAAAACACCACAAACTAGTAATTTGAGATAGCAAATAACAACTCGATATCAATTACAATCGGACAGACTCATTCATCACTCTTGCTTTCGAGGAAATTATAAATAACTAGTTATTTGATCTACTGAGTATGGGTTTAATTTGTTGTCTCTTTTTCCATGAGATGATATCAATGACTTTCTCAAACCTTAAGCATCAAAATAGCCATTAAATAACAATTATGACTGATGTGATATTACGCTTTTTATGGCTTGCTTATAAACTGAATGATTGAATTAAATAGAGTAGGACTTTCATTTTATCACATTCTTGAGGTATCAGATGGGTGTTTAGTGGGTTAAATTTTGAATTCTATTCATACAATCAACATAAGGACACAACTTGGTCTATACTACTAGATTCATCATCCTAATTGCAATGTCATCATTTTTTAAACATAACAGATGGTTTCAATACCCTAACTGATTTGGTCTCTTTTTTCTGTTTAAATACGACGAATACTTGGAAAGACTTGCAATAAAGATGTATTTTTCTCTTTTAAAAATAAACTGGTGTACGGTGTTTAGTGTTCATAAATAATTATATGATTGTCATTATCACTTTACAATATACAATCCATTATCTGAAATATCTAAAAACTAAATTGAAACAAAACTATAAATGAACAGTTGTTATTTATTGTACACATATAAATAACACATATCAACAGATAAAGACAGATAGATACCTACTTATAGAGAGTGCTGATTGTGCAATGAATCAGATAATATACATTTACTTTTTTATTAATATACAAGTTTACTTAATAAATAATGAACACAGCTGTTGTGAAATTGTATTTTCATTTAACGGGCTACTAACTTCGTAAATGAAATGTCTAGTCGAATAGCAGCAATCTATCTATTCATTAGTATTTTTCCTTTAGTTTTAGTATTCACAGACAATATTGCCTGATTTATGTATTATGTAAGTAATAGTGTGTAAAATTGATATTGAATGATATTATAATAAGAATTTACTTGGGAGTGGAAAAATACTCTTAGATGGCTAGCGAAAGTGATGGGTCTGGACGCCTAAACTAGAACTTGCAAAATGTTTCTCGTAGAAACTGCAAAGAAAATGAACTATCTTGTGAAAATGTTGTTTAAGCATCATTTTTATTGTGTTGTCATCTGACTTTTTTAGTAATGTACATGTTTCCTATACACGAAAACTAATATTGGGTTGGAAGCTTTGATGAGCAAGGATATCAGTCTGTGTGTTCATTAGATATATACTGGCATATATTGTCAAGAACTAGTAAATAATTGTAAAATATGGTTGAAGTCTATTAGTGACGTGACTTGAAATCTATCACTATGTCAAATATATATAACTATTCTTGATTTTGTAAACTTTCAGTTTTATCCACCGATTTCGTCCGCTTTTTTTAAACTATGTTCACAGCGTTTCGTTTTCAATTATTGTCGGTACTATCGTTATTTCGACTTCATTCCTTCTCAACTCTCTGATTTCTCATCATTATATTGGTATAAAGTGTAGTAGCTTGAGGGAATTAATGTTTGAGTGAAGTTTTAACTTGTTTGCAGCTAAATCGTTAACTCGAATCCTCTTTCAAATAGGTAGTCAAAGGATAATATGTTATGTGACGCAAGAGTGAGTGAGCAATTAAGTAGGATTAGAATGCGAAAGCAGTATCAGTAAAAAACTGGATAGAAAATAAGTTAATAAGAAAAATATATAAGCGTTAACGGTACTGCTTGAAAGTGTCTCTCTACCAAAACTCTTGAGCGTCAACTATCTAATCTACATGAATCAAACATCACTATAGAGTTTTTGTGGGTTCGTTGACGGTTGGTGAAACTACAGCCTAAAATAAGTTGATTGATCGAGGAAAAATTGAACAACTGTCTCGTCATAGTATGCGGTTTCTCAATAGTGTGCATCCACGACTCTAACACAGATATTCGAGTCCAGGGCCTTTAGGTCTCGTGGTAAGCACTTAATCTTCTGACCACTGAGCTGGCATCCATGAGTAAACATGTTTAACTTCAATTAATTTGTAACATTACGCAGTCATATTTCATTAGCTACGGTAGGCAGCTTCCCCACACTCAACACTAATGAACTCCGCTGATCATAATTTTTCATGAAATAGCTTTCCAGTGCTTTATAGCTTCAGTGGTTATTGAAATTTGGCTGATTTGTGACCTCAGTATATGTTAAATGGCTATACGACATTTCATCGACTACTCTTACGTCTTTATTTGCCCACACTAGGACTATATTTATTTCGTGCCCATAGACAAATGATGGTGCGCTATATGACGATAAAACAACGGCAAAATACTTGCGTCGTTCACCACTTCTTAGTTATAAAATAGGAATAATATGCATTCGTCTATTTCACTAGTGTCTCATTTATAATTTATTTCATCGTTATTGAGTGTAAACACTGTTGTAAAAATGTCTTTGGTTCACAAACTACAATGGGTCTGCTATATATTGCTGACTTTGAAGAATGTGCTTCTAATTAATTGAACTATTTGATATGGAGTTTTTGATTTTTTGATTTATGTATACAGGGATAACATTATGTAACTTTTAAACAGTAGGTACTGATTGATTTTTATCGTACTGGGTTAATAGGATAAGTTATTTATACGGTTCTTTCTGGTTTTCAACGATCTATCAATTGAGATTAGTTCTTGACAAGTGCCAACTACAAATATTGCAAATACTTTTAAAATTTTAAGGGTGTTCCTCATTTTTTAGTTAGTATTAGAATATAATGGAAAAATCTTTTCATCCCATTGTCTATTAAAGTCTGTAACGTTCTACCGATTCCTTGTATTGTTGACAGAAACTACATACTAGTAGCAATTGCTTATGGTCTTTAAAAATACTGAGATATTTTTGAATTATGCAACTCTCTAAAAAGTCTGAAAAATTAGGTCATTGTACCGAAAGTCTAATGAGAGAATAAGTGGAGAGAAGATTAAATTTAAGAAATTTGCTGCAATTGGTTGTCTTCAGAAGTGTAAGCAAAATGAGGACGACAATCTTTTGAAGAATATAAAATGAGTTTATATTGCATTTCAGTGCTTAAACTTTTCAGCTACATACAAATGCTAATGATTCTAATTATTATGTGTCATTATTAACCCAGTATGAGATTGTAGAGATTGTTGCGTTTCATTAAAATAATGAGCTAATGAATCTTGAACCACCACTGAAGATCTGAAAGCATTGGACTGCTGTTTCATCCCAGTATCGGACTACTCGATAGTGTCTATTTACTATCCCGCACCCGGGAATCAAACCGGGACCTCCAGTCTCGAGAGCGAAGGTCTAACTTCTAGACCACTGAGCCTGGATCCAACGCTGTCACTGTTTAACTTCAACCAATCCGCGAAACTGCGCGACCATTATTAACATAATCTTGAATTTAAAAAAAATTATCTGTCAACAAAAAGTTGTTTGGAATGTAAATGAAATTAAGAGTTAAAATTTTAACAGAGTTTTATAAATCCTTGTGTTTAAGTTCTAGAATTCTTAAGATATTTTTATTGACAGCTGAATTCATGAGTCGATCTAAGCTAGGCCACTATTAAAAACATGGTACCATCGGACGGCCTTTTCATCCTGTTGTGGAATTTCTTGGCAGTGCGTATCCACGATCCCACACGCGGGGCTCGAACCCAGGACCTTTAGTTTCTTGAATTCAACACATGAATTCAACCCGTTTAAATCGACTAGTGAATTCAACTGTTAAAAATACTACAATCTTCACAAATCCCGTTACTGATATTTTTATTACTTAATGTAACAAAAATCTAGGTGTTTTTTTCCGAACCTCTTAGAAATAGTTGTCTATTGGAAAATGTATTATTACCATTGCGTGTTTTAATGGATTAATTCAATATCTTCATCAAAAATATTGGATTTTAGTGATTGCTTTGTAGATAGTTTTTTCGGATCTCAAATTTCACTGTATTTTTTCCCTTGACTCATACTTCAATTCTCTACTACCAGTGACTTTATTCTCACCATTTCAACTCACTTGATTCGTATATTATCATTTTCCATCTTTTACTGCATTAATAAAAGGTGTTTTAATTTGAACCAGTGTACATTCATGTTTTAGTCATGCGCTGATTGAATGACTATTTCAAAAAACTAGTTTTGTTTTTACTAGATCAAAAACTTTGGGACTATTCTGATTGACTATTTATCTTTTAATAAGATCAAACCCCCTAACATTTGTTTATTATGATTACTAAAATTTTAGAATAATTATTGAATTATTGTAGTTGGAGCAGTGGCTAACAGTGGAATACAGAACACGACTTTTTCTAATATTTAAGGACTCATCAGTTGGATACGCCTATATTTCAGTGTTGATATCCACACGGATGCTCGAACCAAATATATTTTGCTGCAAACACTAAAAAGATATTCACCCAGCTGCTAAATCCACATAGCCACTAGTTTGTATAATGGGCATGAAGTTTATGCGACTAGATAGCAATATTAAGGTAATTACTTCAGAATGATCATAAATCAGTGGAGACTGATCAGTTGTAGTTTTTAATATCAACAACGGAAATTACAAACCATTCTAAACATAAGTAATTGACCTTGTTCAATAGTCATACTGTTATCAAGGTTTTTAATAACCAAATTTCTATCACATTAAGGTACTCCTCGAAAATCATTAATAAGTAATGGTTTTACGAGTCATGATTTGTAATAAAACTTGATGAAATTCATGTTTCGTATTTACGATAATTTCGATAGGGGTATAATGATCTCATCAGTCATTTTGCTATTACTACATTAAAAGTGAGTAAACGTATTATTTGACGATAAAGAAACATGGTTTATGAAAGTAGAAAATATGTGTAAGTTTCAACTGCATGACCATAGGTATATTTGTAACATTTTTTATTTTATGATAGAAAGATTAAGTGATTAGTGTTTAAGTTAAGAGAGTAGAGCATAGACTTTCAAGTTTGTATTAATAAAATATTTCCACTGTGTGGTTAAAAGGGTAGGTGATACAGTGTAGTTACATTCATTTTTTATATTTTTTAGACCGTGAGTTTGGTATCACTCCATATGTTGCGCTCCAGATTCTCATTCTATTCTTGTGAACAATATCTAATACGTTTAGCTACTACATTAGATGGTTAGAAGTAGTTAGGGATAATCCTTGAGTCTAGGTTTCCAGCTATTTAGCACTCAATAGAAAGGTATATCTAAAATTTTGTGAGAAATGGCGGTCCTAGTGTAGTGAACAAGAACACGAATGAGAACAATGGAATGTTTTTAAGCACAAAATTACATACTATCTCACTAAAATCTGATAACCAAACAGTAAACAGTTAATTTGCAAAATAACAATCAATTGTCTCAATCTTGACCGTTCCTCCTGCAAATATCAGTCCATCGTTTCTGATTATTATTGTTCATGCATTCTCATACCAATTGCGTTTCGTTCCCGTGCTTTCGTTATCGATCTTCTACTGAAATAATTTCAATGCTCGACTATCGTTATATACTACTTGTGTGGATATAAGTAGCCCACACCACATTAGTAGTATTCGAACTTGAATCACCTAGTTTCATTTAAGCTACTAGTCACATTTTAACATTATCAACAGAATGAAACTGATTTTAACTCATTGTTCAACTTGTTATTATATTAAATGTTGATTCCACTTTTTGTTTTTTACCTTAATCACTTTTTAATTTCTTTATGATAATATTGTATGATGTAATAATCATTTTGAACTAACTGATACGCATTCTTATTCTATCCTCTTATATTGTCTATCACTAACTGATATCAACTGTTTTAACGATTTTAAATTCACTTGGTAATGTTTGTTTGAATCTTCCCATTGATGTGTTGGGACTGCGACTGGTCAGTCTCTAATTGGCATATGTGCATACTGTGCGTATTGCCTCAATATAGCCTTAATTCACAAGCATTGTAAGTAAAGATTGATGAATAGTGACTGGCAGTGGAATCCATGACGCGCGCCACTTCGTCCTATTTCGGACTCATCAACTGGATGTGCCTGCATCTCAGAGTTGATGTTTACTCTGGAACTCGAACCCAGTACCTTTCGCTTCAAACGCCATCGCGTTATCCACTCGGCCACTGAGTCCTGATAGCCACTTTCTTGTGCGATGGAGTGAAGTTTTTAAATTCACTTGTTATTTTAACGATTAATTCAATTTTCAGATCCCTCCCAAAAACATTGATATTTATTCGTTACAATAAAAATCTATGAAAAGAGAAAACAAAATGAAAACCCCCCACCTCAAAAAATAATCAATTTTATTTATGGAAACAATAAAATATATTTTTAGAAAAAAAATATTAAATTTAAAATTTTTAATAAAGGAAATACTCTTAATAATAGACAGGCTGTGTGTGTGTGAGTTTAAATTAGACTAAAGTGGGAAAAAGAAGGAAACTAATAAGCAAAAAAAGAAAACGTATTTCAATCTCTTCTAAATCACACTTATTTATTTATTCATTCATATTAGTTTAGTCTAATCAGTCGTTCATTTTGTTTTTTTTTAATATTTTGTTTCTTAGAAGAAAAAAAAGTTTTCCTCTTTTTCTAAAAATACTATTTTGATTATATATATATAGGCTGATTAAATGGACTGAATATAGTAAAACGGTTAAGTAAAGTGGTTTTTATTTTTAGACTAAATCGTTTGGTTACTACTTTTTTAAAGTCAAAAATATCAATAAATTTTTCACGAAAAAGTCAATAGAAGATTAATGATATTGCTGATATGAAAGTAGTATATATACATATACAAACGTGTTTTAACTATTTTTATCTATTCTGTTACTGCTGACTGTATAGAGGTATGACAGCAGTAAGGTGTTTTCTTCAGACAACCAGCACAACAGTGATGCTGCCTTCCTACAAAGAGGGGTGGGGTTAGAAAAGATCGACTCTAAAGATGTATACCACGCCTTATCCCACGGATTTCCGTCTACGGCGGTAAGGTACGGAGCTAACACGAAAATTACTCACAAAAAGGTCGTATGTGACCGACCTCAAGCAGTTGTCCCTTGGGCACTGCGGTTACTCTCTAAGGCCATTATGACCACTTCTAATCCAATTTTATTTTCATATACCCCTAGAAGAACCCTTCCACAGTGTGGGCAGCCGGGAAGTGATAACTGCCCTCATACGTCTAACAACACTCAAAATCACTGACTGACTTGATCAATAATAATGAAACTTGATTATCTCGATGTATTAGAATTCATTACGAAAGTGTATGATATTATATAGAACGGAGAAGTTTTTCACTTGTAATTGTTTTAAAAAGATTAGTTGAATGTATTTAATTAAATATTTGTTCATGAACAAAGTGAGACTTCTATATCTTGGCATCTGCCTGGATCGTTACAAGTTAAACTATTGCATAAATCAAGGAAACTAACAATAAGTGAGACAGCGGAAACGATAATATGTCATGAACTTGTCTCTAATAATATTACTGTCTGTAACTTTGGCTATTGTCAGATGGTGAAAAGGTATTGATTTAATCAAATAATAACTATAAAAGTAAGTGACTAAAAATGAGAAGTTTGGCTTAAAAAAAATGGTAGAAATCATAAATTGAAAATCATAAAATAATACTGAACTCAAATTTTAGTGTAGTGTAAGAAATTAATGTATCTGCACCACTGCGATTGATAAATAAAAATGGTTTCCAATCATAGTTTACTCCTATCTTGTGAACTTCTACCACGTAATTCTCAACTAGGCAATTACTTTACAGAATGATGTCATGCTTTGATATCGCCACATCATAGTCATACACAAGCCTGATTAATTCTACTATAACCGGCATAGAACGTCGTAGTAAATAATGAATAAAGATCAATAATATGTGTTTGAACTGTATTATAGTTAGAATTGAAATCTGAGAACACCACTTATTAACATAGTTCGTTTATGGAGATCTTTGAACTTTTCATGCTCGAATATTTAAAATATTGGGTGTCGACCCAGTGATCTAGAGGTTAAGGATTGATGTGAAAAACTAAAGATCGTGGGTCTTATCATTGATAGAGTAGTGAACACATACTTATGATTCACGTGATACCAGAATAAAACAGGTATTCAGTACTTGCTAGATTATTTAAAACAGTTTATACAAGATCACTCTGGGATATTAATATCACTTTTTTTTGCGAGTGAAGTATTATAAATCAATAAACTAATAAATTTCTGAAATTATTGAAAAGATTTATTGTTTCTATCATTGTGATCTAATAAATTAAATTAGTGATCCAAATATTTTTGGAAATATAATTTATTGTTCAGGTGTATCGATTTTATTCAAAACTAAATTACGAGAGTATTCTGACAGAACATTCCTCTGCTACTAGGTGTTGCAATAACTGTCTATGAATATGACATCTTCAGATAATTCATAATAGATGAAGCTAAATTTAATATAAATTATGGATAATTTATAAATTTGCTTTATTATATTCTTAATTGTTATATCGAATGGGTGCGTACCCTGTTTGATATATATGAACGTGCTGAATCCCGTCAATCAGAGAGGAGTAAATTTATTGATCGCCCAATGATTGCACAAAAGCCGTATGAGCAGTCTTGAGTACTTATCAGTCCTGATTTCTGCCTAGCCCAACCAGTTAAGTCCAGAACACCAATAACAGCCTCTGCAATATGAATTCTTATTCTCAAACATACTAGGTTTATCTACCAAACAGACCACAACATACCATAAAATAGAAAATGACATTTGTGCAAGATTCAGTTAAGTGTGGCTTTGAATAGGAGGAACAGTAATTAGTAGACTGGGGATAACTCAAGAATGGTAAATCGTATAGTAACAGTCTATGGGTCAAAATGAAGCTTATAATAAAAGGAACATGAATATGAATAGTTAAGTTACTTAATAATTATACAATAGGAAATATACATATCCCATTGGTTCATAAATAGTCCACAAAAGTTACCATTCATAATCCTCTTAGGGATATAACATTAATCATAAGAGTTATGATTATAACGATTAGAAGTAATTTTCTTCCAGTATTTAATAATTTGATAAGTTCGATTAGAATTCTAAAATATTTCTCTCATCAGATGAGAATATCATAATTGAATTTGGCTGATTTATCACTAAGCTACTAGTGAATCCAAATATTGACATTCATGAATAAATGCATGTTTTATATACATGAAGCATATATACATATATATTTATCATTGTTTGAATTGTATTAGTTATCAATTAGGTCAAACAAGAGAAATTTATCAGCAGTTATGGACTAGAAACAAAATTGTATGTAGGTCACTTTTTCCTTTTTAGGAGTAAAGAGTGTTTTTGTTGATTGATGTGAGTAGATTTTTTGAGGTCTTACTTATCTCAATCTGTGTTAATACTACAAATGGGAAAAAAAAACTCTGAGAAATTGAGATTAGTATTTCAGGATTACTATTGTCCTATTATTATTATTATTATTATTATTATTATTATTATTACTACTACTACTGATTTCATCATTTGGTTCTTAACATAGATCTTATCACAGTTTTCCTTAATTTTGGGATTTTATTTATTTTCCTACTGGTATCAAAGACATTCGACTCGCGTTTTGCATAAAGTTCCTTTGTATTACTCTCTTTTCTTTAGCTTCTTTCAGTAAGGTGTAGAAGACTTGAACTAATGTTTCTTAACTTTGTCAGTTTGTGTAGACGGTCTTCATTTTCTCATCTCGAAGTTTATTTGAACCTGTATTTTTACCTTAGTAATACATTTTATCAATCAAACAATAAGGATGAAGTATACATGTTTCAAACATTTCATTCAATGACCGTTCAAATTCCCATTAAATAAGTTGTTCGTGTACATGAATGTCTATTGCAGTTATCACTAACTCATTATAGTGGACATAAGCACTAATTAATAGATCATCGATATTCTAAGTAAAATTTGATCTGGTAAGCTGATTAAGATCATCAGTGAAGTGCACTAATAAATGTTACCTGTGAGATGTTTTTCGTCATTTTTTTCTAAAAGAAAGTAGGTTCATTACCCCTCAAAAGTTTCATTAACCGTTACCCTGAAATAATCCTAATCATTATGAGATTGAGATCAATTTGAAGCATTATTTATGGGACACATATCCTCTAAGCTTTCATCCTTGATTTACAATTTTTATATAAAGATTAGTAATATTATACATTTGCTCGAACTAAAGAAGTCAAGAGTCAATGCGAAACTGTAACTAAATAACTAAAATTCAATTATTTAAACCACAACAATCATTGAAAACTAAGAATTATTGGATAGGTGCTTTTTAAGTATGATGCCCAAGAACCAGCTAGAGGTTGAAAATAGGATCTTTCACGTTTTTTGATTATCGATCGACAAACTAGAATATGATGGATTCATAAATCTTGGTGAAAGTAATTAGCCGATTTAGAACTGTTAACCTACATTAACTGAAGTGGTCAGCTATCACTGAATTTCAGGGGCTAGTATAACAACAAATTGAAAAACAGGCTATAAGATAATCAGGAACGGTTATGATAGTCCATACAGTTATCGAATGCTAGTAGGAGCTCTATCAATCTACAACACCAGTTTGTAAGTCAATGTTTCCAGGTTTATTTTGTTTATCGAAGCGAATGTATAACACCTGGAGTCCTACGCCTTCTAGTCTGTATCAAAAAATTAGTGACAGCCTATGACTCAAGACGGTTCTTAAAATAGCTCGTAAACTAGTTGTAGTAGCGCATTTATATTAATTCGTTAACGTCATCCCAATTTTGAGTATTTACGTTATTGGGTCGTTTTAATTCCTCGAAATTCAAAAATCCATTTTCAACCATAATACTTATGTTTATCTTTTGCTATTACTGATATTAATATTTCAACTTCTGTTCTTTTCATTTTTCTGATTTTTTACTTAACTAAAATACACCTTACTCATATTTATATCTGGTTCTGATTTTGTACACAATTAACTGACCAAGATCATGCTAAACTCTTTGCTGGTGCTAATCAAATTTTATTAATTACTGTTATATGGATTGAGTGCGTGCCCTCTTTAGTACATGAACGTCATAAGACCGCCAATTGTAGAGCAGTGAGTTTATTGATCGCCCAATGATTACACAAAAGCCGTATGAGCAGTCTTGAGTACTTATCAGTCCTGATTTCTGCCTAGCCCAACCAGTTAAGTCCAGAACACCAATAACAACCTCTGCAATATGAATTCTTATTCTCAAACATACTAGGTTTATCTACCAAACAGACCACATCATACCATAAAATAGAAAATAACATTTGTGCAAGATTCAGTTAAGTGTGGCTTTGAATAGGAGGAACAGTAATTAATAGACTGGGTATAACTCAAGAATGGTAAATCGTATGATAATAGTTCATAGATTAAAATGAAGCTTATAATAAAAGGAACATGAATATGAATAGTTAAGTTACTTAACAATTATACAATAGGAAATATACATATCATATTGGTCCACAAATAGTTCTCAAAGTTACCATTCATAAATATCCACGGGATATAACATAAGGCAACAAATATAATTGTAATACCATTTATTATTACACTTCTTAATTTACTGAAAGTTCTTGAATTGATTAACACATATACATAAGCATCATTGTAGGATATTAATGTAGCTTTTAAATCAGTAGGCATTAGTATACACAAAAGAAAAACCAAAATCTTCAAATGCAACATACAGAACACCAAACCAATCACATCTGATGAAAGAAACTCTGGAAGATAATGGAATCTCTCACACGTACTCGGGAAGCACCATCAATGAACAAAATATGTGATGTAATCTATAAATTAAATATTATCTCACACTAAACATAATTTTACATTTTATTGATATATGAATATATATCAAATAATAAGTTTTGTTTTGTACTACATCAAATGATCTCAATAATAAAAACAAATTTTCTATTCATAAATTCATTCAGTATTGTTTGTTTGAATCTTCCCATTGATGTGTTAGGACTGCGACTGGTCAGTCTCTAATTGGCATATGTGCATACTGTGCGTATTGCCTCAATATAGCCTTAATTCACAAGCATTGTAAGTAAAGATTGATGAATAGTGACTGGCAGTGGAATCCATGACGCGCGCCACTTCGTCCTATTTCGGACTCATCAACTGGATGTGCCTGCATCTCAGAGTTGATGTTTACTCTGGAACTCGAACCCAGTACCTTTCGCTTCAAACGCCATCGCGTTATCCACTCGGCCACTGAGTCCTGATAGCCACTTTCTTGTGCGATGGGGTGAAGTTTAAATTCATTTAGTATTGTTTGTTTGAATCTTCCCATCGATGTGTTCTATTCATAGTTTATAATTTTCCCGCCTTATTTTTTTAAAAAAAATTTGTTGAAATTCTTTCTTCTTGATGATAAAACCTTTTTTTCTGTTTAGCTCCTATAATATATACAATAACCATACTAGATAAATAGATTATGGAAGTATATTCTGTCAAATAGGAAGATTAAAACTATGCATGAAGTATAAACAATTATATCTTCAACTTGATAATAAATAATGATAAGAATGATGTGAATTTATATTTTTCCAAAAATGTGATTACCTCAAAAATGAAATTTAACATCACTACGGCTACTACTACTACTACTGTCACTACGGCTACTACTATTACTACTACTGTTAATACCGCTACTACTACTACTACTATCATCAATAATACAATATAGTTTAAGATAAGATAATTCTAAATTCCGTGTTTTATTTCCGTAAAATTTTATTCTATCTTTTCTACAACAATAACACATATGTTCACTTAGTATCGTTTGTTTGAATGTTCCCATTGATGTGTTAAGACTGTAACTGGTCAGTCTCTTATTGATATATGTGTATACTGTGCGTATTGCCTTGATATAGCCTTAGCTGAGTGGATAACGCGAAGGCGTTTGAAGCGAAAGGTACTAGGTTCGAGTCATGGAGTGAACATCAACTCTGAGATACAGGTACATCCAGTTGACGAGTCCCAAATTGGACAAAACTTGCGTCCTTGATTTCACTGCTAGCCACTATCCATCTTTAATAACACACATGTGTTTGTTCATATTTAAATGTTTATTCGTTTAATTGAATATTTCAAAGGGTAATATGATCAAATTTAAATGTTAGTAGTCATATAATTTTTATAATAGATTTTTCAATGAAAAAATTATTATGGGATTTATTCAATGTCAAGATATTTGTCTATTTATTGTCAATTGTAACTGCAAGGATTGGCTTATTCAACATCCCGTCAGAACCTGATCGGAACCTGATATATATATATATACCTTGATTCAAGTTATTATACCCCATTAAAACATAAAGATGAAATAATCAAGATCCAATGCGAAATTAGTAGATGTAAGAACAGTATGAGTTAAAGTAGAAAAGATTGGATATAAATGATAGGATTCGAGAAAAAAAAGAATAAATTCATGGAAGTTAATAAAGTATAAGATCATTTTAAAACCCATCATGTAAGGAATAATAAAGAGAGGGAATACATCTATTTCATTATGATCAATTCAAAGAAATTTCACTTAATGTCTTAAACTGTTGATTATGACGATTACATGAACCTCAACCAAATACTTTGGATCTGCCAACTTGATTAAGTCTAATTACCACTTTCAAGTAAAATTAGAGTTGAAAAAAAGTTTTAAGAACAAGTGAATATCTAACACCAATTTATAAAGTAATTGACCGTTTTTTCATGTTATACATAGAATTAAGTCTAATATTTCGAAACCTATTCAATGATAAACTCACTTAGTATTGTTTGTTTGAATCTTCTCATTGATGCTTAAGACTGCAACTGGTCAGTCTCTTATTGGCATATGTGTATACTGTGCGTATTGCCTCGATATAACCTTAATTCACAAGCATTATAAGCAAAGATGAACTTAGGACTCAGTAGCTGAGTAGATAAAGCGATGACGTTTGAAGCGAAAGGTACTAGGTTCGAGTCATGGAGTGAACATCAACTCTGAGGTGCAGGTACATCCAGCTGACGAGTCCCGAATAAGACGAAACGCGTGTCCTGGATTACACTGCTAGTCACTATCCATCTTTGCTTATAATGTCTCATTCCTTGTTCACTTTAGTTAAACTTACCATTTTTTTTACAGTGAATGATCTTTTTTCTTCATTCAGAACCACAGTTAGGATGGCAAGTTTTATTGTTATCATGAATAGGATATTAATTTTTTAAAAAAAATTTCTGTCATTATATTTAATACTAAAAAAGTAGTTCAGTGTAGATTATCAACAAAAAGTGTTGGTACCCTTTATTCAGATAAGAAAGCTGATATAAGATCACTTCTTAACTTTCAATAAAGTGGAAAGAAGTCAAGTCATTTCAGTTTTATCTGTTAGAAAGGACCAAACAGAGTTTATATTATCTTAATTCCTACTTATTAAACACTTACAATGCATATTTATTCACACTTCAAAAAAACTAACTGTCATACTTGTAAATTCCAGCAAAATACCACTTATGCCTATTCACTTTTGTTACCGCTCATGGAGGAGCATAGGCCACCAAACAGTATTATTCATCGAACTTTTTTCTGTGCTCTCCATTTCAGTTGTTCTAAACCCTGTTCATTCTTTTGATATGTACCTGTAGTTCACGATGCAATGTGATCTTCGGTCATTCTCTTTTCTTTTTGGCTTCAGGATACCAAGTTAGGGTTTGCCTTGTGATGCAGTTTGATGATTTCCGCAATGTCTGTCCTATCCACTTCAACATCTTACCCTGGTTTCCTGTTCAACTGGAAGTTGGCTTGTTCCCTCCCACATTAGGTTGTTATTAATGGTACTTAGCCAATTGAAATAGAGTATCGTGCGTAGACAATTGTTTATAAATACTTATACTTTTTGATGGTGTTTTTGGTAGTTTTCAAAGTTTCAGCCACGTAGAGTAAAAGTGTTTTGATATGTGTATAAAAAATTCTGACTTTGATGTTGACTGACAGATAGCTTTTTGAGTTGCAGATGTTTCTTAATTGTAAGAATATTTCCTTTACTTTATCAATCGTACCTTCATATCACTCCCCTCTTGCTTATAAATAATGGTATTTTGATACCTTGCTAAAAAATGCTAAACAAACTATTACTTATTACTTACTTACATATGCCTGGATGGAATCTGGTTTGTTGTCTCCCACAGTAGAATGTTGTTGATAGTGTCTGATCATCGGATCCGAAGTATCTTGCGTAGAAAACTGTCAATAAACACTTGTATCTTTTGGATGATAGCTTTCATAGTTCTCCACGTCTTCGCTCTATTAGATATTGTAATCCATTTAGTGTTTCTAAATTTGATAGATTTTCATGATATATATTTATTGTAAACAATTTATGACAACAACCTAAATTTTTTTTTCTAAGTTCATTCATTATAAATTTATTATCAACTAGTTAGACTTATCACTTTGTTTTTGTTTTGTTGTTTATTTCTATTCCATTTTCCCAGTGTATATCAAAACATGAAAGAAAAGGTTACATACAATACAATGTTTATTAGGTTATATAAAAGATAGGTAACCTTTGGGAAATGTAATTTGATAATGCTTATCCGGATATTGTATTTTATATGCATGATAATCATTTAGGTCACTTAAACAAATTTGAGCTAGCCAATGAAAAATTTGTCAGGTTAATTTACCAGATTTCCTCTATATACATGCTTTTGTACAAAATAGAAATACTCAGTAGAATATTTAACAAGGGATCAGAAAAAGAGTGTAAACACTAAATACGTTTATTCCTATTTGGGAAATTATTTGGAGCTGCCATTCAGGATACATATTTTATTCCATTTAAGACTTGTAACTTGTATACATATGGATTCAGATTTTGAGGTTCTTATTGAGTATCAAATAAGTTGGTGGTTATTATGAATTATTTGCCTGAACAATAATATGCTATTGTAACGATAAGCGTTCTGTGCTGTACGGATGTATATATTCTGAACTGTTGAATGTAATCTTTTTGTAGCCCATTGATGTGACTCCAATTTGATCGAACGAGTAAATATTCCATGAATATGAATCTTCGATTTAATTCCGTATATTACATCTGAGGCAATGCAGTTTGTGCGACGGTGGTAATAAGCCAAATACGCATTGATTTGGATGATGAATTTGTTCCAGGAACTCCTTTCTGCAAACAGATTTTAAAAATGAGAGGCGGGAAAACAAAGCGGATAAAGCTCGATTTTTTAAAGCTTGACTCACTATTTATAACCTGACAAAAATAAACCAAAGACATGTGATAAATAGGGTAAGCAATACAGACACATACTCATATAAAAACAGTTAAGGTAACAAGTGAATAATTGACTAGGTCAAAATGTGACTCGAGAGGAATGAATAAACTGATCCACCTGGAAGGTAGAATAATTTGTGTGGGCTTGACACTCTTACTAGACATTAGAGTTTGAAAGAAATCGTTGACTTAAATTTCGTACAAGTTGGCACTTATTAGCACAACATACCTACAATTGTATTGAAATAGGTGCTCCTAGTAGGGTTCAAACTGACATCATCCAGTGTCACAATCTGTTGTATTTTCATTGAGCCGTTGGAACTACGACTAATCAATGTCTATTCCTCAGTACTGGTCAGTCTCATACATGGTGCGCACGATGTTTTGTCAACTAGGCTAGTAATTAAACTTTACCGTGGTTGATGAGAATAGATTATCACTAAGGGAATGATAATAAGGAATTAGTTACTACTAAGTGACCAGATAATGTACATGGCATGGTTAAAATATTAAAGTCCTATAGTTATGCATACTTGAAGGCTTTCTCGTAGTCATATATATACATATATGGAGAGAGAGAACCTTGAATTGTACAATCAACTAGAGTGAGAGTATTCTTCCAGATTAACACCTTGAACAGTTTAAAAGTCAGTTGATGATTACCTTCGAAATCATATCATTAAATTTGTTTCTTACTCAACATTTGTTCATCAAAAGTACTGTTTCTCTACAAAATTTTCCAATTTTCCCTTAATGCATAGGATGTTATCAAAAGTGTGACACTTTCAACAGATTCATTTTGTATCTTCATACACTACTTCATTTCACATGACATCAGATCTGAATTCATATCACTGACCAATTCCTCAATTCAGCTCTCAATATAACAATATCAACTATATACAATATTTTTCATGATTTTGTCTCTACTAAAAACTATAAATACCTGACAATTTTGTACCATAATCGACACTGTTTGGAATAACATTCCCATCTAATTGTCTTCTGTTTTCTGATTTGTGACTTGGTAGGGTTCTAGCGTTCGAGTGCTTAAGTATTAAGCGACAGACTAACAAATCTAACTTCGAGATATAACACATTTTAATCAAAATAGTTAAAAATAAGCAGATGAATTATGGTTGTAAAAGAAACTACTAAATTTTTGTAGATTAGCACAACTAGTTTTGATTAATTTCCTATGATTTATTTCTTGCTATTCAATTATTTATTCAGCTTTTTCTTTTAAAATAGAATGATTAGAATGAGGGTTGAATGGGAATGAATAAGATGTTCTCATTTCATTCCTCAATAAGTTCAATATGGAAAGTGTAATGACAACTGTTTCCATTCCCATTATTATTATTATTATTATTGCAAGACTGATATTGATAGTGGTGAAGGGAAAATAAAGATGATAAGTTTTTAAATGATCCCCCCCATTTAACAATTGATCTATATGCATTTCTGATTAAGGTCAGGGTAACTATTTATTAATTCCCTTAGGAGAATAAAAAAAGTTGGTTTCTTTTCATTTTTATTTAGCTTATTTCCTACTTTTCTTTTAGTTTTTACTTTTTAAAAAATATTTTTTCTCATTTATTTCATTCATTTTTTTGTGCGTGGTTACCTACAAATAAGCTAAGAGAAACAAGTAAAACGAGAATCCACTTCTTTACGAGTTCATATATAACAAGAGATTAATGAATTCATTTATTTCAGCAGTATACTTATTATTTTATTATATTTTGTATTTTGGGGAAGAGAAAGAAGAATTTTTTATGCGTTATATAATACAATGAAATATATACATTTACTAAAATCTATCCTTATATTTAAATTCACTTAGTATTGTTTCTTTGAATCTTCCCATTGATGTTTAGGATTGCAAATGGTCAGTCTTTTATTGGTATATGTGGATACTGTGCGTATTGCTTCGATATAGCCGTAATTCACAAGCTTTATAAGCAAAGATGGATAGTGGCTAGCAGTGGAATACAGTTTGACGCGCATTTCGTCCTAGGACTCAGTAGTTGAGTGGATAACGTGATGGCGTTTGAAGCAAACGGTACTGGGTTCGAGTCTCAGAGTGAATATCAACAAATCTGAGATGCAGGTACATCCAGCTGACGAGTGGCGCCCGTCAAACTGGATTCTACTGCTAGCCACTATTCATCTTTGCTCATATGTACAAAATACCTTTTACAATTCTCAAAAATAATAGAGCACTCTTTATTATTTTACATAAGGAATATTTGTACTAATATTTATTCTAAATAGCGTGAATAATTTCATTTCTAATTATTTATTATTTTCATTCTGAACAAAAATAAACATCGTCAAATCAAATCTCTTTTCTTAAAATTTTAATTTTATTTGTGCGGTACTCTAAGTGTTATTACCACTTCCCACGCTCAATTGTTTTTTTTTATCTCTCCCTCGCCCTCGCTCTCGCCCTCTCCCTCTCTCTTCCTCGCTTGCATACTTTTATGATATTCATATAAAAAAATGGCTGAATGCCAAATAAATGTTTGTTTGTTTTTTTATTTTGCATACATAAAAGTCGATTTTTCCTAGATGATGGTTGGAAAGTGAATAAATGTAAATTAAATAAATTGGGAAATATTTAGTAATTACTCATCTAGGATAGTTAAATTAAAAAATTGTCTCATCTTAGAAAAAAAAGGTAAATTTTTCTAGTTGATTGCATGGATTAATTTTGATTTGGAGATAGTTTTTTGTTATAAATTCTAACTTTAGTTGGAAAGCTATTTACCATAATCATCGACCTGAGTTCAAAATCTTCTCTACAATAAGCAAAGATGGATAATGGCTAGTAGTGGAATTCAGTTTGACGCGCGCCAATTCATTTTATTTGGGACTCGTCAGCTGAATGTACCTGTATCACAGATTTGTTGATGTTCACTGTTGGACTTAAACCCAGTACCTTTCACTTCAAACGCCATCGCGTTATCCACTCGGCCATTGAGTCCTGATAGCCAATTGCTTGTGGAATGGGGTGAAGTTTAAATTCACTTAGTATTGTTTGTTTGAATCTTCCCATTGATGTTTAGTACTGCAACTGGTCAGTCTCTCATTGACCATATGTGCATACTGTGCGTATTGCCTCGATATAGCCTTAACTCACAAAGGTACTGGGTTCGAGTCCCAGAGTGAACATCAACTCTGAGATCCAGGTACATCCAGCTGACGCGTCCTAAATAGGACAAAGTGGCGCGCATCCTGGATTCCACTGCTAGCCACTATCCATCTTTGTTTACAATGCTTGTGAATTAAGGCTTTATGGAGGCAATATTCACAGTATGCACATATGATCAATAAGAGACTGACCAGTTGCAGTCCTAAACATCAATGGAAGGATTCAAACAAGCAATAGTAAGTGAATTTAATCTTCTCTACAATGTTTTATGTGTTCTAGAAGATTATCAGTAATCTCAATACTTACATAATGTTTGAATATACACTGAATAGGATTGGCTTTCACTGTCTTGATAAAAAAATTATTATATCGTTCAATGGTGATTTTAAATGAAATTGAAACATGATTTTATTGTAGTCAAGAATACAAATATAGATTGTCTATATAGTTGTCATCTGATGATTAAGTTTGTGTGGTCCCATTTTAACTGCAAGCTATTATGATTAAAATAATATGAATAATCTTACTCCAGAAACTAGATCTAATGTGATACAGAGGTTGCTATTTCAAAACATTATTCCTAATGTAACTCATTTAGTCATTTAATTTTGTTTCTATTCATAAGATCTATTAATTATATTCATTGGAGTAGAATTGGAATCCGTAATCTATTAGTTGAAAGCCAAACGTAATCTTTATCACTATTATTTTTATTTTTATTTTTGAGACAAATCAATTGTGTTAAATCACGAAAAAATAACTCATTTGAATTCGCCACAAAACACCTTGTAACAAATACTTTCATTGCTAAAAGTACTATTTAATCTAACTTGATAAAACCAAGAAAATTTTTTTGTTTTAATACTTTCCAAAATGAAGTGACAAATAATAATGTAACCTTTTATGGCTATGAAGTCAATGTTAAAATAATGTCACAGAAAGATAACTTCCTCTATTTAAGTTACTTGACATTTACCCGTTAAATTGTATAACAATATATGTATATGTACTTTACATTTTTTAAAGTTTGATCACAGTATTGATATTTGAATTGTAAACGAATGCCCATTGTGATTAGGGTTCTATACAACTTGAACATAGGATGTAATTACAATATTGTTATGGTGGAGGAGATTTGTAGCTCAGGCGGGTGATTTTGATGTAGGTTTGTTCTCTGAGCTGGATGGTTTGTTCGTGGAGCTTTCATCGTTCTTCTGAACAATATCATCAGCATAAACTTTGGATAGAAGTGAAGTGTTTGGATTTCTCCACATGTGATTCGCAGCTTGTCATCGAGGTGCACAGGACATACTGTGAATCACATGTGGAGAAATCCAAACACTTCACTTCTACCCAAAGTTTATGCTGATGATATTGTTCAGAAGGACGATGAAAGCTCCATGACCAAACCATCCAGCTCAGAGAACAAACCTACATTACAATGTTGTTATTTTTATGAATGTTTCGGGGATGAATAGTTAAAGTCATAACGTATTTATTATTATTAAGATGTGAGAATGGAGGTTTTGTTACACTTAAAGAGAATCATAACTAACAATAAACATCAGTTAGAAAAACACATATATCTACCTCATTGAATTAATGGTTATCTGTAGGTTGTGTAACTTAAAATTTATGGTTTCAACTGTGTGCAGAAAAGTGTAAAGATACTTCTAAAGAGTTTCAGAATAGGGCTTGATAATCATCTAGTAGACTTTGTCTTCCATCAGATCTTTTCTACCAACACTGATACTGTGGTTTGTTCTACTACTCTGTTATTTTTCTCGATAATTCCAAATAGTGTACATATGTACCAGGTTCTACGCTTCTTAGAACTAACTGACTGGTCTTCACTAATGACAGTAAAACTAATCGTGGAGTAACTAAGTTTCTTTTGAACCTTTTTCTTGCATGAACTTTTAGTAAACCCTTAATTATTGTCATACTTATCAAGAAATGGGTATTTCAAACTAGGTGACCAAGTAAATATTATATATATTTATATAACTGAAGGAAAATACCCTAATTATTTAGCATCATTCATAATACAGCTAGTTAATTAGTTCAGTTATTGTGTCATACTGGTTTATCCTAAATCAAGCATACAAACTACGTTTATCATAAAACCTTTTTTTTTTCAACTGAACTACAAAAAAGTTTAAGATGAACCATTTTTGGTTTAACATTTTGATAGTTTCCTTATTGTGGCTTCTTAGTTTTTTTTGGTATAATTTGTAAGTGATATTTTGAGCTCAATACTTGATCATCAGAATTTTCTCTAGACGTTGACTGAATGATCATAAATCATGCTATTTGTCCCCTTAATTTATGCCAAGTGAAAGAAACAAGATCTGACTGAGAAATCTTTTTGTTATGAAATAATTTAGTTGACAAGTTACGTAACATTTTTTTCATGGTTTAGGGAGAGTCAAACAAATTAAACATACAACTTCGGCTTTATCACACGAGGTCAGTAATGTTCATAGTGTAGATATAACTAAATTGTCTAAAACCATTTATTGCAAACTCTCCCACTTTATCATTAATATCTTACTCTTATATAACCAAAGCTATAGGAATTTCATATGAAAATCTCAGTCATTGCGTTCATTAAACAACTTATAATACCTTATTACATTATTTTAGCTAAGCAGTTTCTTACGGTAGATTATATTATAATATTTATTGTTGCTTTACAATTTAATGAATACCAATAGTCTAAAAATCTATTCGTCTGTGATTCAGTGTTTATGTGGACAGTTAAAGCTAACATATACTAGTAAAAATGAATTACTCTTTCGGTCTCTCTAGTATATCTTGACCTATATCTTCTATTTATTTTTATAATTTGTTGTGATCCTTTATTTTCGTGTTTAGACAGTCCCTCGAATAAATTAAATTAACGATTCTAATTCTTTGGATTTGGATCAATTTATTTTTAAGGGTTTAAACTGACGAACTAATAATTAGTACAAAGGGTTTGTAATGAATGTTGAATTTCCAAAAATCCTATAACGGTATGATCCTTGTTAGATAACGATTGAAAACTAGAAAGCACTGAAAAATTATCTTCAGAAATAGCTCTATATTATTATTGATCATTTCCTCAATGGTAACTAGCTTCAAGATATTATTCTAAGAGTTCTTGTGAAAAGCTGTAACTAGAAGAGTTCAACTATTTCTAGTATGAGACAGTTATCCATCCAAAACAATAGAAGATGGTCATTTGATTTCGCGAATCCATTTAATCCTGACAGGTACCTTATTGATAAGGAGCTTTTAGTAAGATTTATGGTTTTGAGTTTGATCCTCATTGTGATTTTAGATGAGCATTTCTGAAAAGTCCCATATTAGGATGAATCAGCTATCCTTCCTGATTTTCTATGGTTATTTAAGTAGGATTAACCTATAATGATGTAATCTGTTAAATAATCATTAATGTTCAAATGATTGAAGTACTTTATTTACAAGAGTGTATTTTTATAATATTTATATAAGCTGAAGATAGTGTTTGTAACATACTGATATCAACTGGAGGATGAACACTAAACGGATAGTATGTAAAAGACATAAGTGGTAATTTATTGCTCTAACTGTTTTATTAAACTTGGGGTTACAGAATAGTCTTAGTCAAACAACCATTCAAAAACAGAAAGGATCCAATTAGTTTTTCGTAGTATTATAAGACCTCTTAGCAGTAGACTTCCACGACTCAGGATCTTCAACCTTGATGGAGAGCAATTTAATTTTCGATTACTGAACCAGCATCCAGTAATTTACACTTTAAACTTCAATCAATTTATGACATGTCGCAACAATCGTCCAATTTTACTATTGACAAGCTGCCTCACTATCGACTTGATCCTTTTTCTTTTTGTAATTACATCCTTTCTTTGTCACATGCATACTCATTTGCCGTCTTTGTAAACGCATCAATAACATAAACCATTCAATTCATTTTCTAGTAAATTCTTAGTGGGGGGGGGAGCGACAACAAAAAAAGGAACTTACAAACATAAGACTATTTAATATTAACACTAAAAATGTGGGTAATTTCTTAACATAAGTTGTCATATGACCTAGCAATCATTTTAATCGAAATTATATTTTAAATCACTTAATTTCTGTGATATTTTAACGAGATGAATAGTTTCTGTATGGTAGTTTTAATGATAACGATGATGGTGTTGTTGTCTAGTAAGTTAATGAAAGCACATTGATTGATTGAGATAAGTGTTTATAATTGAGAAACAGGAGACAGATACAGTATATATCATAGACAATTTCAAACTTTCCCTGATTTATGAATAGAGTACAGAGTTAATCTAAGCTCTGAATATTTATATGTGCTAGTATAAGATTATGGAGATTTTTGAGTTTCATTGAAATCATGAGCCGATGAATCTTAAACCACCACTGAAGACCTGGAGGCAATGGACGGCTGTTTCGTCCTATTATCGAACTACTCGATAGTGTTTATTTACCATCCCCCACGTGGAAATCAAACCGAGAAACTTCGGTCTCGAGTGCGAACGCTTAGTCTATAGACCAGTGAGTCGGGATCGAACGCTAATAATGTCTAACTTCAATCAATCCATGATGATGCGTAAGCATCTTCCATTGCCTTCAGTGGGTAATTGTCTCACTCCTGACACTTTGGATTCCACTGATCACGGCTTCTCACTAAAATTCCAGAAATTGATTATCAAATAAAATAGATGAACTGAAGTGAGAGTTTGATTTGAGATCAGAGTATTCCCTTGTATGTACTTACCAAAAATGTTCTTTAATTGTTAAATAAATTTGGAAAATTTTAATGTTTATCAAAATATACTTGCATATGATAGAAACATCTAATATGTGGTACTAAAATTAGGCAAACGTTTATTAAATGGAGACAGTAAGAAGTGATGTCTGATGATATGAAGTTACAATTAATTTTAAGAATTATTTACAACCTATTATTATCGATTAAACAATTGCTTCATGTTTGACCTCTTCAGCTACACAGTTCATAGTTTCTCATTATAACATCAAAAGATCCATTTTGAATGAACATAAAAATTATAGTAATTATCAATAATTTGATTATTATTTATTTTAAATTAAGGGAATTCAAAAAAAAACACATTAATTTAACGAGCAAAGATGGATATTGGCTAGCAGTGGAATCCAGGACGCACGTTTTGTCCTAATCGGAACTAGTCAGTGAGTATACTTGCATCTCAGAGTTGATGTTCACTCTGCAACTCGAACCCTGTACCGTTCGCTTTAAGCCTCATCGCGTTATCTACTTGGTTACTGAGTCGTGTAGTGAACACCAACTCCAGTTGACGAGTCCCAAATAGGATGAAGTCCTGGATTCCACAACTAGCCACTATCCATTTCTGCTCATCAAGCTTGTGACTTAAGACAATATCGAGGTAATCTGAACAGCATAGACATAGGCCATCAGTTACATCAATTACAGTCTTAAACAACAATGGGACCATACAAGCGAACAATACTAAGTGAATTGGTATACTAATTACATCAGGATAAATGATTTGTTTACCATGACAAAAAATAATAAGTTTTACGATGGATTAAAATACTATATTTATACATAATCTCACGCTGTAATATTTACACAATCATATGTCTAGATGATAAATATATCCATAATGACTAAGACCGTAGCAGAACAAACTGGAACGCGTATTCTTCAATAGATTTGAACTGGAAAAGCATTTCGTTATCTGTTGTTATATATAATATATATATATATATTTGTCTTTCTCCAGACAAATAGTCTTAAATAAATCAATATTTTGTTTATCTATGAAGAAAAAAGAAGAATACATTTCATTTACTAGTGAAACTAAGAGAGAAATAGGTTTCTTAAAAAAATGCAATTAATGGAACTTATCAATGTCTTAAGTGTGTATGTATGTTGATTTGTCCTTGTATGTCTATTGTCAATAGCCATTTAAAGGAATAAACATCAAAAGTATGTTGACATGTTTAATAATTTAAAAAATTGTTTCCTTGTATGTTTTTCCATTAGATAATTAAAGTGTTTCTTCGGCAACAGATAAATTTAACGTAAACAAATAGTGACAGTCATCTTTCAATAGCCATCAAAGTAAATAATATTATTATTAGTGTTCATGTTAGTAATGAACCTCTGAAACTTATAGGAATTTTGACAATAATCTATTAATTAAATTCACTTAGTATTGTTTGTTTGAATCTTCCCATTGATGTTTAGGTCTGCGAATTGGTTAGTCTGTAATCGGCATATGTGCATACCGTGCATATTGTCTCGATATAACCTTAATTCACAAGCATTATAAGCAAAGATGGATAGTGGTTAGCAGTGGAATCGAGGACGCGATGGCGTTTGAAGCGAAAGGTACTGGGTTCGAGTCCCAGGGTGAGCATGAACTCTGAGATGCAGACACATCCAGTTGACGAATCCCAAAAAGGACGAAACGCTCGTTCATGATTCCACTGCTAGCCATTATCCATCTTTGTTTATAACCTATTAATTAGTTGGTGAATATGATAGAAAAGTAAAACAATCGATGTTTTATCCACTGTTATATGTTGTGTTCTCGCAATCTGTTTGATAACTTACTAGCTTTATATTTTCGAAAAGAAAATAACAATTATGAATAAGAAGGGGTTTTGTGGAGATTTTAGTATTTTATAGAGTTGAGATCATGAGTCAATTGAAGCTAGACTACCATGGAAAACCTGGAAGCACTGGACGGCCGTTTCGTCCTATTATGAGACTCCTCAGCAGTGCGCGTCCACGAACCCACTCTCGCGGGATTCGAACCCAGGACCTACCAGTTTCGAGCCGAAGCCCTTAACCGATAGACCACTGAGCTGGCATCCAACGGTGTTAATTTCTAACTTCAACTGATTCATGAAATTGAGCAACCATTCACCAATGTCATCAGTGAGTTCCTATCTCACAACAGACCTGGTTGAACTCCACCGGTTACTGCTTCTCACTAGAAACTGGTAGGTCCTGGGTTCGAATCCCGCGAGAGTGGGTTCGTGGACGCGCACTGCTGAGGAGTCCCATAATAGGACGAAACGGCCGTCCAGTGCTTCCAGGTTTTCCATGGTAGTCTAGCTTCAATTGACTCATGATCTCAACTCTATAAATTATGAATAAATTGGTATAAATTATATCAAAGTTAGAGTCTTTAATCAAAAATGTTATTTGAAAAAATTCCAAAATTTTTTTTAGAATGAATAGAATGTTGTGTAATAGATATTGATTATTGAGTAGTAACTACTTACATACTTACGCCTGTTACTCCCAATGGAGAATAGGCTGCCTGTAGCTCCCCCGGAGGTTACTGCCTGTCCCAAGCCCGGTTAAAGGAGGAGGGTTGGGAATAGGGTTAGTGACCTCATCCCATAGAAAATCAACTCGCTAAGAAAACGCTTACTTACTTACTTAACTACTTACATAACCAATATTAAATGACAATGTAGTTGGTCAGGCAGGAAGTACTGTTACACTCATACACTTGTGCTCATAATATTAACACAATATACTAGTACTTTTTTCTTTAATCATTACTACTTCACTGTCTTAATTATGATTATTAATATTCATTTATAAGTTGATCATATATATCCATCATAATTTTTCTATTTCATTATATATTGGTTCCTCTTAGGTTCCTTTCCTTTCTTTTTAAGTAGTATTTTGTTTACTGAATTTTTATGTATCCTTTAGTTTTATGTTCGAATAGTGAGGTAATATAATATACATATATGATATTTATGATTAGATTATCTATCGTTGTTATGTATATGTATATATATATTTCTCTCTCTTCATTCTTCTCGTTTTTTGACATTCTTCTTCTGTACGTATATCGATACTTTACTTTGCGTTGGTCGTTGTTTCTTCTTCTTCTTCTTCTTCTCTATACACAACAATGAGGAGTAGATACTCAAGATAATATGATGTTAATTATTTTGAACACGAAGGGGTATTTAAATAATATCACTAGATAATTATAATAAGAATAATAAATATAATAATAATAATCATAATCATAATAATAGATTTTCTTTACACAACACTGAACTGTTTCTCAATATTGGTAATAATAGTAATAAAATTATTAAAAATTTTTCATAAACAAAATGGATTGTTAACACTTTATTTTCATAGTTAAAATCATCAGTCAATTGAAGATAGAGCACCATGGAAAACCTGGAAGCACTGGACGGCCGTTTCGTCCTATTATGGAACACCTCAACAGTGCGCAATTATGATCCTGCACTCGCGAGACTTGAACCTAGGACCTAAAAGTCTCGCGACAGAGCACTTAACCGACAGACCACAGAGCTAGCCGGGATCCAACGGTGTTAATGTCTAACTTCAACTGATCCACGAAATTTGAGCAACCGTTTACCATTGTGTTCAATTAGTTGATATATCATAACAGACCTGGTTGAACTTCAATGGTCACTGCTTCTCACTAGGACTCTAGAAAATATCTCTTGAAGTCAGTCACTAGTGAGAATATGATTATAGATCAGAAGAGGTTTTGTATAGATTTCAGTATTTTCATAGTTGAAACCATGGGTCAATTGAAGCTAGACCACCATGGAAAACCTGGAAGCACTGGATGGGGTCGTGGATGCGCACTGCTGAGGAGTCACATAATAGGACGAAACGGCTGTCCAGTGCTTCCAGGTTTTCCATGGTGGTCTAGCCTCAATTGACTCGTGATTTCGACTATGAAAATACTTAATTTTGTTTTCTATTTCAGAATTCTAAATTATGTAATAGGCCCATGATAATTCCGTTTAATGAATGTAACAAAAAACACTTTCATGATCTTATTTTGATCTTTTGTTTGGTTTTTTCACTGTTTATGCGACTATATACTATACATTCAATATGTCTTGTTTTTATTCAACTAATCGTGCCAAATTGTAGTGTAATGATAAGCTTCAAACAAGCAAATTAATATAATTAAACAAAGTTGATATCATTCATTTTTGAAGTTTTTTATCAAATGGTTAAAGGTAGATGACGGGTAATCATTGACGTAGGTTTCATGCCAGCTGGTATTGGTCGATGGTCTTCAGGAAACTCATTAGCTACTTGTTAGACTGCTAAAATGGATAATGGCAGATCAAGTCCAAATTGTCTCATTTGTTATCTAGAGATTGTAGATACACCTTACTGAAGAGTACTAACCAGGTTAAAACATAGGTTTCGGATTTCTTTCCAACCATCTTACATCTTAACACAGGGCGCTAAACGCCGAATCATTTGGTTGGGCGACCGAATCGCTATCTTGACAAATAAGGTGTTAATCATTATTAATTATCAATCATCTAATGAAGTTTATAACACTTAGTCTTTATTTAGGCTTCAGCGTTAATCTGAACAAAAAATAAAGAGATATAAATTCTATGAAGTAAAGAAACAACATTGAATTTTGAACATTTACTAAATTGGTAAAACTTGTTATTTATTAAGTATTTGTTTAGTTCAACTAGTATTTGGCTCATCAGCTGGATTTACTTGCATCCCAGTGTTGATTTTCACACTAAAACTGAAATCTAATACTTTGTTTAAAATAGCGTCTAGTTATCCATTGAGCTACTGAGTCAATATAGATGCTCAGTTGTTCAACAGGTATGAACGATGGGTATCAAGTGGGACGAAAAGTCCTGGACATCACTGCTAGCTACATATCAAGTGTACTAAAAACTTTCGAAATAACGTCGAATATGTAAGCAAAGATGGGTAGTGGCTGGCAATGGAATCCAGGACCCGCGTCACTTCGCCCTATTCAAACTCCATCGCATTATCTACTCAGCTACTGAGTCCTGAAACGAAAGGTACTGGGTTCGAGTCCCAGAATGAACATCAACTTAGATGCAGGTACATCCAGCTAACGAATCCCAAATCGAACAAAGTGGCGCACTTCCTGGATTCCACTGTTAGCCACTACCCATCTTTGCTCATAAAGCTTGTGACTTCAGACAACATCGAGGCAATCCGCATAGTATGCAAATATGCAAACAAGAGACTGATCAATTACAGTCCGAAATAAAAATGGGAAGATGCAAGTAAACAACAGCAAATCAATATAACGTCAAATACAGTTAATCATCCTGCGATCAATATCTAGTCATTAAAACTGATAAGATGAATATCAATAAAGATAAATTGAAATTTACTACTAATACCATTCATTGGTGTTTTTTCACTAAATTGTTTTTAATTTAGTTCATCATTACTGATTGTCATAATTTTCATTTGATCTTTATCTTTCTGAATACAAATGTGTTCCAACTGACAGCTGATTATTAACCTAATCTTGTGATCTTCTTTATAGATACTTTACCTTATAAGTAGGGTTTATAAACAAAATGAGATTCGATGTTGTCATGAATGCTTACTATAGATTGTTTGTTTAAAAGATAAAAGATATCATGGACTGACATCAGCTAGAGAACCATTAAAAGTCCCAGAATATCCTACAACTGTACCAACTATATTTTAAACTATCCATATGTTTGATACATACAGCCACGTTGTTAAACGGTATCATTACCTGTCTAACCATCAAAGTGACTGAAAGCTATCTTTTATACCTGATATGCTTGATGTTAATTACGATTTCTCGGTAAATGAACGAAGGTCAATGATGCAGTTACACGATAGGCGAACCTAATTAGTTGTTCTAGGCCCCGGTAACTAGAGTGAGAAGTCTAAGACGAAGTAGGTGAAAATATATTCCGTAAGCGCACAAACAATTACAATAGGAAGAAAATCAAATGGTTTTATGCAGTATAAAGTTGTCCCTGGGAAGCTTCACAAAATAGCACACTAAAAAGATACAACGGACCAATAGCGTTTAAGATATTTTCAATTGGGAAATACGACTAGAAGGTGAAAGAACTGCTTTTGGCGTAAAAACAGGGAAATTCAAATTTTAAAAATAAAATTACAAAAATAAGTCATTTACCAAGTAAGTTCTGGGGATTTAATATCCCCAATAATACCTTAACACTGAAACATTAAGCATCCATTTTGACGTGGATTAGCAGTAAGCCTACAATCTCCATAATTCGTGATAATGTTCTGGATGCTAATCAAAAGTCATTATGTAATCATAATTTTTTGTAAATATGATATTCTTTTTGAGAATGTATTAGAATTGATCCACTGTAAGTAAACTGTACCTTAACAACTTTAATTCTATTTTATTGATTTCTTATTAAAACTTATTATTATATATAAACATCAAAATTGTCCATTAATTCATCCAAAACTATAATTTAATCATCTTAAAGAAAAATAAAAACCCATTAAAATGGATCAATGAAAAAATTGTAAGGAGGGGGGCAGGGAGGGAGGTTTAAGTGGGTAGAAACATTTTTCCATAGAATAAATGTTTTTTTCTCATTTTACTCATTTTTACCAAAAAAAGACTTTTTTTTTATTATCATTTTCAACTTGATTTTTTAAACATGTATTACAAAAAGAACAATCTACAATTTTTCTTGTCGATAAGGGGATGGGACAAGCAGTTCAACATTGAAAAATAATGTAACAAACTGATTGAATAAAACTTTTTAAGAAAGGAATTAATAGAAAAAAGTATTTTATTCTTAGATAAATATAATTGCGATGGTTACTTTTTCATATCACATGATCTGTTTTTTTCAATAATGCTTAATTTTTCTTAAGTGAAATATTATTATTGTTGTTTTAATGCTTAATTCTGTATGCCTTTTTCTTATTAGAAATAATTGAAAGTGTGAGTCCATTGAAGCTAGATCACAAGGGAAAACCTGGAAGCATTGGATAGTCGTTTTGTCCTATTGTGGGACTCCTCAGCAGTGAGCATCCACTACCTTGCCTCGCGAGATTCAAACTCAAGACCTGCCAGATTCAAATGATTCACGCTTTCAACCATAAAAATAATAGATTTCCACAAAAACCCCTTCTGATATTATTAGAAGTAGTTAATTTGTTTGTATTCTTTGTTTTAAGGAAGATAATATTGGTTGTTCATTTGATCTTATCACTATCATTATCAGTTTATCTTTTGAATCAATAATCAAAACATTTATTATCATTGTCAATTCATGTTTTTAGTATGGAGGATTTGTGGAGATTGTAGTATTTTCACAGATGAAATCACAAGTCAATTTAAGCTAGACCATCATTGAAACCTAGAATCACTAGAAGTCATTTTGACCTAGTATTAGACTTAGCAGTGGGAAATCACCGTCACTCATGCAGGATACGAACTCAAGAACTCTGCTTTCATGCACAAATTTTTAGCCGTTAGACAAGTCAGCGGGGATTCAACGGTGTTAATGTCTAACTCCAACCAATCCACGATATTGTTCATCCCTTCATTCAATGGAGTCTAATCTGTGTAGGGTGTGAGATAGTTATTCACTACAGGCAATGAATGAAATATTGTACAAAAATCATGGATTAATTGAAATCAGACATTAAACACCATTGGATACCGGCTCAGTCTTCTAGAGATTGAATGAAGGTTTTACTTTTGAATCTTGCTTGCGGAATTGTGGTTGCTCACTGCTGAGCAGTCTGATTAGAACGAAACGAAAATACAATATTTCCATGTTTTTAATGATGATCTAAATTCAATTGACTTATATTTTCAATTATGAAAATTTATATAATTGTCGATGTATCATGTACAATATTGTTGTATTTTTTTCCAATTTTTTTCTATGGTATTAGGAAAAACATTTAAATAGTAAAATTAACTATTCTACTATAGTTGTTTATCTAATGTTTAAGTTTAATAAACATTTGTTTCATTTTCTCCGCCTCCCCCTCTCTCTCTCTCTATTTTTTTCTCCATCTTTGTTACTATGTACAAAACATGTGGTTACCTATGTCAAATTACAGAGTTATGTATTCATAATGACATTAGCATAAAATTGATTGGTAGAATGTTGAAAAATAGAAAGAAATATTGGAAAAAAATTATGAATAATAAATCAAGATAATATAAAGAAGCGAGATCTTAATTAAAAGTACAATAGTGAAGTGTTTCCTTGTTTGTTATTAATTGATAAATAATAATAATATAGATTATCATTATTATTCCTGTTACCAATTCAACCCATTTTATATCATATGATGTATTACTTTCAAGTATGTTATGCTGATCAATTTGACAGCTTTCAAGAAAGGAACTGATATATATATATATACATGTATGTATATCTTTAAAATAACATACATAAATGAATAATACTATTTTCACTCGGAACTTCATCAAGCTATACTCTAATCTACAGTGATATTTTTTATATACCTAAAGAAAAAATATATTGAACCAGTGAAGACAGTCTATTTAGTGAATGAACGAGAATATAGGTAGGGGCAACCAAATATATTTGAATACACAATTACAAAACATATTATCAAAGTCAGAGAATTATATAGTAAATTCTTCATTTGCTAAATGTCAATCAATCGTCTCAGACTTCATCGTTTTTTTTTTCGTTTCCATATCAATCATTCTTTGTTTTCGTTCTTTTTTTCTTTGATTTTCTTAACCTTTTGCCTCCAGGCATATCACTTTCGATTGATGATATGTACTAATTATATCTGTCGACATTAGTAGTAGCACACACCACAGCAACAACATTAAAATAAGTTACATAACTGAGCATAATAAATAAAAAGTAGGAATAAGGCCAGATTTTGGGAAAATAAACATTGAATAGTTATAATTTTAGATCATTAAATTAAGTAATATGAAGCATTCAAGTAATTGCATAGGAAAGAATATATACAGAGGGTAGGGAAAAAACAATGAAATAAAAAAATAATAATCATAAGTATAGTTGTTTGTTAAACCTTATCCGGCCAAGGAAACGACAGAGCTGATATATATTTATTCTGAACTTACATATTGAGGGTAAAGGTTTGGGTCCCTATTGCTTCTGCTATAGTTGACTGATGAAATCGAACCATGTTGTAAAATACACAAAGACATGCTACATACCACTTCAAACAAGTTATTATTACCACTAGTATGACCACACTTCACTGATTACGATAAAATAAAGCTATGCATTGTATTCGTCTAGCTTGTCACTCTATTATTAACATATTCTTTTTACTTTATATACAAGGTTATGTAATGTATTTCACTGTTAACACTGACACATAAACAGCCTTGGTTGGTTTAGTATTTTTCATACATAAATAAGAATATCAATGTATATTAACATGAAACCTGATGAATATCTAAATGATAACAATACTGTTTGCTAATAGGATTTGCTCTAATTTACATGATACCAATTTTCAATATATTCTTTTATTTTAAACAATCAAAGGTTACTCTCAAATTACCAGGAAGGTCACAAATTGTTTTCATGTGCAGTAGTTTATTTAAACAAAACATGCGAAATTCAATAGTATTATTCGTTTGAATCTTCCCATTGATGTTTAGGACTGCAACTGGTCAGTCTCTCATTGGCATATGTGCATACTGTGCGTATTGCCTCAGTATTCCGTTAATTCACAAACATGGTAAGGAAAGTCGGATAGTGGCTAGCAGTAGAATCCAGGACGCGCGTTTCGTCCTATTTGAGACTCGTCAACTGGATGCACGTGCATCTCAGATTTGTTGATGTTCACTCTCGGACTCGAACCCAATACCTTTCGCTTCAAACGCCATTCCGTTATTCACTCAGCTACTGAGTCCTGATAGCCACTTGCTTGTGCGATGGGATGAAGTTTTAAATTCATTTAGTATTGTTTGTTTGAATCTTCCCATTGATCTTTTAGGACTGCAACTGTTTAGTCTGTAATTGGCATATGTGCATACTGTGCGTATTGCCTTGATATAGCCTAAATTCACAAGCATTATAAGAAAAGATGGATAGTGGCTAGCAGTAGAATTCAGGACGCGCGTTTCGTCCTATTTGCATGCAAAAGTTAATTAAAAATTGATATTGATTTATGAAGATTAATAATAAGGGTGAAAAACTGAATTATAGAGTAAAAGCTCGATAGTTCAAAGTTTACAGTCTTCATCACATGGTTAGGGATGTTGAATTGGACATTGCCTTAGTATGGTCACAGTAGAGCGAATGAACTGTATCTTTTTTTACCTTCCTTTAAATATTTGTTTTCAGTATTTCTTTATACATTCCTTTTCATTCTGTCTTTTTGAAGCCTATTTTCAACAACTATTCTTTCTCACTATCATTCTTAGTATATTATTAATAATTCATGTTGTCATTATCATCTTGTCGTGATGAGTTGGTTTAGAAACTTGGGTCAACATACATTTATATCTTGTTCTACGTTGATGATAGTTGTCAGTTATTAATATTACCGAACAAACGATTCATTGATGAATAAACATTTATTGTCACTGTAGAGTTTAGAGAAGGTAATAGAATTGTCATATACTTTAAATAACAAACCAGTTTTAACTAGAGCAACACTGAAAAAGTGAAGAAATTGGATGATCGTTCTGTCTTAGTATGGGACCTCTCGATAATATGCATCCACAAACCTGCAACAAAGAATCAAAACCAATACCTTTGGTCTCGCGCAAGAATGTTTAATCTCTATACCACTGAGCTAACGTCAATCACAGTCAAGTTACGATAACATGTGACCATCTTCCATTCCCTGAGGTTAATAACAGTCTCACATCTAATATGGTTGAACTCTATTGGTCAAGGCTTTTCATCAGAACTTTAGCAAATACATCTAGATGCTATAAGTTGGTAATATATAGTCTACGGAACTATTTATTGATGACATTCACTCTTTTTTCGATAAAACTAACGTCTATATTAAATTTAATAACTTTATCTTCGTATTAATCAAACATTTACTATCAGTATATGTAGTAACTTTCTTATTCGTCATTCATGACGCTCTGCTCCATCATACTGTTTTATTTAAACTTGATGCTACTTTTATTTAATTCAGCCAGTTATCGTCTTAAAAATGTATGAAATACATGTCTTATAGCACATATTGTGTATGAATGATGAAGTAACTTGTTTAACTTTATGATATCGACAGTAATTTGACTGCTTGTTATGTGACTAGAGAATAAACTGATATCTGTTACTTGTTACAACACAACATAACTAATATGACTTGATGTAAGAAGAATTCAAGAATGTTTGATGAAGATTTATTCATGTGTCCACCAAACACTGATTCCAACAGGGATGAAAGTATCATTCAGATGTATAATATACAATATCCTAAACATCAATGGGAAGATTCAAACAAACAATACTAAATGAATTTAAACTTCACCCCATTGTAAAAGCAAGTGACTATCAGGACTCAGTAACTGAGTGGATAACGCGATGGGGTTGAAGCGAAAGGTATTGTGTTCGAGTCCCAGAGTGAACATCAACTAATCTGAGATTCAGGTACATCCGGCTGACGAGGATGAAATGCCCATCAAAATGGATTCTACTGCTACCCACTATCCAACTTTGCTTACAATATATGTTTACTTTAAATATTTGTTCAATAAATAATGAAATTGGAATGAATTGAGTTTTGAGTTGTTTTCATTAGTCAATAAATCATTTCATGTATATACATAATTGACAAAACCAATTAATCAACTATTTAAACTCAAAAACAATCAAATTACTGTATCATTTATTTTATATCATCCTAATAAGTAGTGATTTATATATGTGACCGAAGTTCCACTGATCTATATCTATTTGTCACAATTTTTTAAAACTTTAATAAAAAATTTTTGTCAGGTCAGTCATTACCTAAATTGTTTAGTGAATACGTTTTTAATTGTAACCTTTAATGATACCTTTTCCAGAGCAACTAACGGAAAGATTATACTTATAATTTCCAACTGACTGACTACTGAATTGTTACCAGCTATGTTTATGTAGATCTTAATGATGATTGAATTCTATCGGCCAAGTTATAATATGGCTATTAGTTTAAGTGATTTAGCATCGCACGAACCATTTTGAGATGCTAGGAAGTTGAAAGTAGCAGATAACAAAACTTTGATCTAGGCTTCGTACTCGTTAGCATTCATCAGCAAGATGTAGGAAGAAAGATTTTTGGGTCCTTATGAGATTTGAAACTGACGCACTCGGGTTTAGGCCGCTTCTCAAATAGCTCAGTCGTAATGTCTCAAATTTTGAAGTCAAGTGACTCAAGTTGTAATCTCAGAGATATCACAGGTATATTTTGTTGAGCAGTTTCAATTAACACGGAACTAATTTCCAAGATTTTCTGTCAACTACGTAACATCTTATCACAGTACACTTAACACTGAACCTCTTAAGCTAGTTTTAGAATAGCAAATCGGTCGATAAAACTTAATCAACCGTAAATAACTAAACTAGTACGTTATTGGTCACACTACTCAGCGATTATTCGGTTACTATTATTGATCAACTCACAATGGTTAAATTTTGCCAGAGTTGATACAAAAAGGCCAATAAATGGTTCACCCTATTTATTATTATTTTTTTACATGACTTAACCATTTATTTTTCATCCATTATTCTCACATACATACATAAATGTGCTAATGAAATTAACTGAATGAGTACTGTGCTGTTTTTTTTTTCAAAAAAGCAAACGATATTTGTTTAGCACTAACAACAATGTGATATATTTCTACCTAGCTTTTTCGTCTTAAAACTGTATATCTGAATTGAGTGAAAAAATGTATAGTCTGTGTGTTAAAACTAAAGAAATAGTTAATGATTATGAGAGATTTTCATAATTGAAATCATGAGTCAATTGATTCTAGACCACCATGAAAAACTTGGAAGCACTGAACGGAAGTAAGAATATAACATCATAATCTATGTTGATTAGATCTTGATAACTTATACATCAATTGTCATTATACAGAATATTTCTATAATGTCAATATAAATAAATAAGTCCTATGAGATGAAAACACTTCTCTTTATGATAATATTGAATAAGTATAGTGCAACTAACTAATTTTAAATATTTGAATCATTGTATATTTCAATCAATTGATTTAAAGGTTTAGTTCATGTCATGAGATTTGATGGTTGTCCACTTAGAATTATGTTAAATCTCATGTATATACTACAAAAAGGCCCTTTTTCAAATTTCATAAGTTTTGTAGTTTTCATTGAAGTAGATCATAGAGTTTATTTACGTGAAAGACTAAAATATTTAATCTTTCCGATCATATTTTATTTTATTACCGTAGTTAAGTATAAATTAATTTAAAGAATGAAATAGTGATTTATCTTGTCTAATAATATAATTAGTGGAATTGTGAACCTCTATTGATACAAATATTTAGGAAGTCTGTGTTAAGTTCATTACTTGATTAATGCAGAATACGGTTCATCATGTTCCAATTGGATGGAAACTTTTCGGCTCTTTTAGGGCCTCTAGAGGTTCCGTTGTAATTCATGAAAGCAATCCCAACAGTCTGTCATACTTACAGTGACAAAATGTACTGCAACTTGGAATTCTGACCAAGATGAAAGAATGAACAAGTGAAGCAAAAACCAAGATGATTTTATAGTTCAAAATGTCAGGGTTGAAAAATAATATATGCCTCTGTGCCATTACATTAGAGTCATTTCACTCAAGGAAAGACAAGATTGAATTTAATCCACGTCACTCAAACTGTTTCTTTCGGTAATACAAAAATTGTTTGAGCTCCAGTTTTTTTTAATACTGATAATTTGCTCTCTTTTCATGCTTTTGTAGAATTATTTCAATGTAGTACACCGTACCAGTCCTTAAGTTTTTTTTGACTGAATGAATTGAAAAAAAAAACTATTCTATGTATTGTAACCGACTTTGTACAATGTTCTAATAGCAATATGTTAACGTTTAAAAAATGTATCTTTACAAAACTCAACAAAAAAAATGCTTAGTAATTAACTTCTAAAAACAAATTATTTTCAACTGTAAAGTTTGTATTTTATTGGAATTATTAAGATACAACATTGAAAGCAATGGGCGGCCGTTTCGTTCTATTATGACACTCCTCAGCAGTGTGCATCCACGATCCCTCACTCACGAGATTCGAACCCAGGACCTACCAGTCCCGTGCACTGCGGAGGAGTCTCATGATAGAACGAAACAGCCGTCCAGTGCTTCGAGGTTTTCCATGGTGGTCTAGGTTCAATTGACTCATGATTTCAACTATGAAAAATACTGAAATCTCCACAAAACCCTTTCTGACAACACTGAAACATAACTTTTGACTCATATATATTAATAAAGTGAAAATTCCCATTCCTTTTTATTTATCATATATATTAGTTAATGTTTATGACTGCTATTAATCAAATCCTAACAACCAATTTATATGAATTAAAATTCACTCCATTGTATAAGCTAATGGCTATTTGAACTCAATAGCTAAGTGGATAATGCAATAGCGTTTGAAGCGAAAGGTACTGGGTTCCAGTTCCGGAGTGAATATCAACTCTGAAATTCAGGCACATCCAGCTGATGAGTCCTAAATAGGACGAAAAGAGAATCCTGGATTGCACAGCTAGCCATCACCCATCTCTGTTTTAAGATGAAACATAAGATTAAAACTTAACAAAGAAGTAGGTCTTTGTTATACCACTTCAGTAGAAAGTGTGTATAATCTCAATTATTTAAGTCATTACAATCTAATTATGTCTCTTTAAATCTTCATGAAGTGGAATGTTTCTTACAAATAATTTATTATTATTTTAATGGTAGTGAAACAAACGAATGATGGACTATAATAATCAGAAGGGGTTTAGTGAAGATTTCAGTTGAAATCATAAGTCAATTGAAGCTAGACCACCATCATATGCTCACTGGTGACTGGCTTTAAGGGATGTTTCCTCGAATTCTAGTGAGAAGCAATGACCAGTGGAGTCCAACCACGTCTGTTATGAGATATCAACTCATTGAAGACAATTGGTGAACGGCTGCTCAAAATCGTGAATTAATTGAAGTTAGACATCAACACCGTTAGATGCCGGCCAGCTCAGTGGTCTATCGGATAAGGGCTCTTGCTCGAGACTGTTAGGTCCTAGGTTCAAGTCTCGAGAGTGCAGGATCATGGTTGCGCACTGTTGAGGTGTTCCATAATAGGACGAAACGGCCGTCCAGTGCTTCTAGGTTTTTCATGGTGATCTATCTTCAATTGACTCATGATTTCAACTAGGATCATAACAGTTAAGTTTTGATCAGTCACTGTCACTGCAGCTTTCACAGTTCAAAATAAACTGCCACTTTTATTGAAATGTCTTAATTAATTCTATCACATGATCAATATTTGTATCTATATGTATAATTTATAAACAATGTAACACCAGAATTTTCCCTAACAAGTGAATTATTAGCTCTGGGACAAAATAATAGCTTTTTTCATGCAGATACATTATTATCATAAGTCATTTAGTAATTTTAATCCCGACAATAATAAGGATAGGATTTATTGGATAAGTGTAGATTATTATGTATTTCAAAAACAGAAAAAGTATTAAAAGTGTGTTGTTTGCTTGTATCTTTCCATCGCGGATGGTACTGGGTTCGACTCCTAGAGTGAACGTCAACTCTGAGATGTAGGAACATCTAGCTGAAGAGTCCCAAATAGGACAAAGTGGCATGCATCCTGGATTACACTGCTAACCAGTATCCATCTTTGTTTGAAAAGTTTATGACTTAAGGCAATATCAAGGCAATCCGAACAGGATGCACATATGCGAACAAGAGACTGTTCAATTGAAGTCTTAAACAACAATGTGAACATACAAGCGAACAACATCAAATGAATTTAGAATAGGTATTAGTTATTACAATACAAAAATGTTAGCATCATATAATTTTTAGCTGTTAAAATGTTTGAATTTTCATTAATAATGGTTGGTTTTTATTTTTTCAAAATGTTATCCATGCCATTTTTAGTTTAGATCAGGAATTTTTGTAATTCATTCATCTTGGAAAATGAATAACTTCATCAAGGATCATTTAAGTGATTTGTGAAAAACACACACACACACACAAACAAGTACCCAATTGTACAATTTATCAATGACGATCAGGTAAAATAGAATCAAATCTAAAGGTTTTAATAGAAAACATAAAGAAAAATCATACTTCAAAATTGAAGTATGTTAATAATTACGTCATTTGATAGTTAACGTAAGAATATTAAACTAAACAGTTACGTCTATTATAATATTCTTACATGAGAGTAGAGTACTTCAATGTATATATATATCACAATGGTTAAACTTTGAATAATACTAGTATTAATAATAATATTATCATTAATGTTAACCCATTTGTAAAATGTTAGTAGCCTAGATTCTAAGTTTACTAGTAGTTAGGTGACGTCTGTGACGTTTGTCTAAGATAATCATTGATGTATACATATATAGTCTTTATTATAACTGGATACATTTAAAAGCATAATTCTTTTGTTTTAAATAATTAATGCTTATAGCCATCCATCGTTCTAGTATAATCTCTAGAAAAAACTGGATAGATAGTAAAATAACCAGACATTATTTAAGTAGTGTAAAGGATTAATAAAATGAGAATATATTTGAGTAGTATTTAAAAGAAGATTACTTTCCATATATTCAAAGTGATAGATTATAGATCAATGTAGATCAGTGTGTATTACCAACTGCTTAATCTATGATAAAATTGGTAGGAACGAAATGAACACAAGATGTCGGAACATATTCAAAGTATTTTTAATACTGAAAGGAATTAAACATTTCTTTTAAGTTTACAATAGCTTAGAACGTAGTGAGTTACTTATTATGATGAACCAATCAAAATATATGGACTAAAAAAATTTTGTTACCTTAGGTCTTTGTGGTTCAGCGGTTGAGTGTTCTTACATGAGACTAAGGTTCTTGAGTTCGATATCTAAAGGTGGAGTTATTACGGTTTATGGCCGAGGTGTTTCTTATGGAGACGAAGCATCTTTACAGTGTTTTTTAGTTTGATATGATCAGTGCGTGGTTTATACTATGTAACTTTGATAACATCCTAAGGGCCCAAATACTCATATGAATTTTTTATCAATTGTTATCTATTTTATAGACAAAATGTTGCATAGATCAAAATATCACATCATGTACAGGGAGTCAAACAAAGTCACCGGATAAACGAAAGCAAGAAAACTGCAATCTAGATCAACAACAACATAGTCAAATAATATCGAAAGGATTAGATTATCCCAACGATGATTCCCATCTAAAATCAGATAATCGAAAAAATGTATCATGGAAATTGAATATTGATAGTGATTATGAAGTGGATTCGTTAACATTAGCTCGTGATGGTGGCATACTGGATTGGGATGATCGTGTTGTTGATGTGTTAGATGATCGAGAACTGGTAAGTACTTCTTATTAGCTTCTTTTTTTCAATTATAATTTGGTTTTATATTTTATAGAGTATCCCATGGATTGCATAATGTACATACTTGTTTTGAATGTTATAGCACTCAAAATAAGGCTGTAAAGTATTGAAACAACGATTTTATTCTAGTGTATAACTAGCCAGAAGTGCTTACCAACAATCTCATTTAAGATAGCAGATTGATTAAAGTTTGAAGTTTCTACCAATTAATTCTCATTCGGCAGTTCAATTCGAAAATGAATTCTTTTAGTTTGATTACATGAGGAGTCAACGGTGTGAACTACAAAGGTGCTTCAAACTAAAACGAATCACTTGTCTAATACTACTGGACTTTTTATGTTTCTATAGACGTGGTTTGTTTGAATCTTCCCATCGATGTGTTGGGACTGCAACTGGTCAGTCTCTTATTGGTATATGTGGATACTGTGCGTATTGTCTCGATATGGCCTTAATTCACAAGCATTATGAGTAAAGATGGATAGTGGCTAGCAGTGGAATCCAGGACGCGCGTTTCGTGCTATTAATGGTTGCATAGTTACAATGCAACACATAACTAAGTCATTCGTAGCATGAAACTAAGTAATGGATTCATGGTAAATTATCTGTAATAAGTGGAAAGTATGAAATACGTCCATACATTCATTAGTGAATAAAATGAAGGTTTACAAATATGTTAACATAGAAAAGCACCATAAATGATTTACATAATAAGTCATTACTGGACAATCCTCATAATTCTACTTCGACCGTATATTCCTCCATATCTAACATGGTTGTTATTCACAATATTTCAAAATAATCAACTAAGAGATAGAAGTTTCTGTAACCTGTAGAAAAAAAGCAAAAGAGATTTAAAGAATTTCAACGTATAACATACTGTTACAGGTTCTGCTGATATCAATACTTGACCTTCATTTCGATAAATTAAATAGTCACACACTAGATCTTCAAACACAGTGCTATTGTTTAATCACATCAAATATGGTACTTCTGAATGTTAACTCCTCTGTTTTATGGATGTATCAAGTAATAATTTGGCAACATAAAAGTTATGAGTATGTACGTTTACTTTTCGTAGTTGATCCCTGGAAGCACTGGGCGGCCGTTTCATCCTATTGTGAGACTCCTCAGCAGTGCGCATCCATGATATATATATATATATATATATATATATATGTATATATATATAACCATAAGCATAATAACGAAGTAATGGAGTTCCATAAATTCAGAGGAAAGACAGTCAAAGCAATAACTCAAAGGTTTTGAGAAATATTTAATCGAATGAGATTTAATTTCTACTAATTTGTATTAGGCTAATAACCTAGTTTTCCCACATCTATGTGTATCTAAGAATGCAGTTGCTCCTGTGGAGAAAGATATAATGGACATATAATCAAATAACTCAGCTAACGAGTTAGTGAAAACCTTATTTCGTGTATAAAAAAGAGTATAATCGAAATAAAGAAGCAGTTCTGTTTCGTCAAACTTGATAGATAACATTCATGTAGTAGATACGAACGGGTCTTTTAAGGTGATTTGATGCATTCCTACTAGTTCTCCTCATGGGGTGTGATCTCATTTCTTACACATAGCATAAGCTTTAGAGATTAGAGCTAAAAATCCAACTCTTTGTATTCATAAAAACAATTTGTGACACTCTTATTTCTTCCTTAGCCGAATCAGATTTTATTTATTATTATTTTCTATACTCTTTGTCCGTTAATTTTTGTTCACCACGTTTTTCTCAAATATATACTTCTCTGTTCAATTATCTGAATACTTCTTATTACGTAATTTTTAATAAAAGTTATTTCAGTGTTATTACTGTGTGTTACCACTGACTGATTAACTACTTTGATTAGTTTAATAGTTTCATATATTGTAATGCCCCGATAACAATAGTGAATGGTAACTTTAGCATCCATTTATGGAATAGTATTATGCATATAATTTTCATCGTATAATTGCTAAATAATTAAACTACTCATATTCATATTCAATTCATTGTGAGCTTTATTTTGACCCTTGGACTATTATTGTACGATTTAACATTTCTGAGTTATACCTATTCTATTAATTACTATTCCCCCTATTCACAGTCACATTTGGCTAACTCTTGTATAAAAGTTATTTTCTATGTTATGGTACGATGTGATCGGTCTGTTTGATATATAAACTCAGTATGTTTGAAATACAATGATTCATACCACAGAGGCTGTTATTGGTGTTCTGAACTTAACTGGTTGGACTAGGCAGAAAGCAGGACTGATACGTACTCTAGACTGCTCGTATGGCTTTCGTGTATCACTGTTCCAATGGATAATTTGCTGCTCTCTGATTGGCGGTACATTAACAAGTCATCCACTCGGCCACAAGATATAACATATATGTATATAAAATATTATTGTAAATTAGAATAAAGTCAAATGATGATAATTTTGTTCAGTTATATGTGTTTGTTTTAATTCATAAAATAGGAATTTTTTAAGATTTCACTTACAACTGTGAAATGATCTAATAGTTACCATGGTATTATATTTTAATTACTTTTTAAAAAATTTAATTCATTTTTCATTTATATCATCATTATTGATTTTATATTGACGTAATCAATGCACATAATTAATATAAATTAAACTAGAACAACTTTACTTGTTAAATGTTACTTTTAATAACATTTTCAAACCCTAATCTTTCACATTAATGCTTGTACTGTTACTACTTTTAGCACCATGGGATTTGAATCGACAATTGCATCTCTGAGTTAACATGGTGTGACAACTCGAACTGATGTACGTACGTACGTACGAAGTTCTATGTGACTAAGTGACTGACTTATTTTCAATGGATTATATAGATTGTTAACGAAATATAGTTAAGAATTATCATTAAGAAAGTTATTATTATTTTTAAATCACTTTGTAATTGTTTATATTCTAAATCTAAGGAGCTGATGCTTAAAATTGTTACAAACTCAACAGTGTTTTGAAAGAAAATGTTATTATTTTCTGATTCATAATTTTTCGATCAACAAAATATTATGATAAGCAGAGATGGATGGTGTCTAGCCGTGGAATCCAGGACGCATGTTTCGTTTTATTTGAGACTTGTCAGCTGAGTGCATTTGAATCTCAAAGTTGATGTTCACTCTAGGACTTGATTACTGGATTCAACTGCTTGACACTATCCATCTTTGTTTATAATGCTCGTGATTTAAGACGATATCGAGACGATTCATACAGTATGCACATATACCATTAAGAAATTAATCAATTGCAGTCTTAAACATCAAAGAGAAGATTCCAACAACCGGTACAAAATGAATTAACAAAATGTCTTTTTATTATGGTTTTCCGTCACGCAATTAAACATTTATCACTCAAGTGGACTACATTACTCGCTAGTATTCGAAGTATAATTTTTCAGAATGGGTTTTTTGGATATTTCAGTATTTTTATAGTTGAAATCATGAGTCAATTAAAGATAGACCACCATGGAAAACTTGTAGGCACTAGAAGGCCGTTTCGTCTTATTATGGGACTCCTCAGCAGTGCGCATTCACGATCCCGCACCACGATATTCGAACCCAGGACCTACCAGTCTCGCGCCAGAGCGCTTAACTCAGTGGTCTATCGGTTAAGTGCTCTGATGCGAGACTGGTAGGTCTTGGTTTCGAATCTCGCGAGTGCGGGATCGTGGATGCGCACTGTTGAGGAGTCGTATAATTTTCCATTTATAAAATTCCACATTTTTCATCTGAAACCTGATTTTTGGTGATTTCATTCTTATAGTGCCAAAATTCTGAATTATGTTTATTCAGTCTGTTAGTCTCTATTAATCAAAACATTTTATAATACTTTCACTTTTCACCCTTAAAAATGAGTAGTATATTAATTTCTGTTGTTTTTTGTTATTTAAAAAAATATGTCAATTCAGAGAAGATATTAACAAAATATTTTTACTAATGATTGAAGGATGGATAATATCCTTCGTGAAAAGTAACCTATTGTAAGGTAGTGTATGTATACAAATAACTAAATGATATTTTGATACTGTTGGGTACTCTGAGTTAGATTATTTAATTGTATAGTTGTCATTGTCATTATGGACAACAGTTTCATAAAAAAATTGAGCGTCTCACTTATTCTGCGAGGCTCAAACAAGTTTGTCCTACTGGACTTGTTTTTGACTGATTGTTTTTGTAGATTTCATTTGTTCTTGTGCTCCTGTTGATTATCTTGTTCCGTTTATCTCCAATCATCTTCGTGAATGATCTTTTACATATGTTCAAAGTTCTCTAAGTGTACTGAAATCAGTGACAGCATGTTACAATGTTGCACTGTCAGTCTATGTTTGTGTATGCGAAGATGAAAGTGGAGTCGACTTTGTCCACCGTACTGTACATCACAGTCGGTACAATTTATTTTAAAGATGATAATGAATTTATCTACATTCGTTATTATATCTTTAGATTAGTGTGAAGTTAAGTGATGAGATTTACTTGTTTTAGGAGAGATTTTTGACTACAAAAGGCTTCAAAATCCATTTGATGATTTCTGAAATGGTTTCCATATCAGTTCTCTAGCTTCGAACTTCCCCTGAACCTCTTGATGGAGTTGTTTGGGAAGCCATTTTTATGAAAGATAGATAGGACTCAAATTTATTCAGTTTTTTTCGCTCACTGAAAGTGCTGAAATTCGTTTTCATCATTTGCATAAAGAATTTAAGACTGTGTTATATCTTATGGCCGAGTGAATGCCCAATTAACGTATGACTTGATAAAACCACGAATCAGAGAGCAGCAAATTATCCATTGGAACAGTGATACACGAAAGCCATACGAGCAGTCTAGAGTACGTATCGGTACTGCTTTCTGCCTAGTCCAACCAGTTAAGTTCAGAACACAAATAACAGCCTCTGTGGTATGAATCATTGTATTTCAAAATACTGAGTTTATATATCAAACAGACTGACCACATCGTACCATAACATAGAAAATAACTTTTATACAAGAGTTAGCCAAGTGTGGCTGTGAATATGGGAGGCAGCAATAAATGAACTAGGGATAATTCGGCAGTGGGAAATCGTACAATAATAGTCCATAGGTCAAAGTAAAGCTTTTGATAAGAGAAACACGAATACGAATAGTTTATTTATTAAGCAATTATACGATGAAAATTATATGCATAATACTAATCCATAAATGAATGCTAAAGTTATCATTCACTATTGTTATCCGGATTCAACAGACTCATAATTCTCCCATCTTATTTCTTCCTATTTTATAGTTTATCAACTTATCATTCAAAACTAATTTCTAAATAGCCTATTCCCATAATTTCATCTCATTAGTATAATAGATGAACAGAATTCTCTTTTTTTTCAAAAATTAAAACTACTTACTATATTTATAAAAAAAAATAAGTAGCATGTTAAAAATGATTTAAAAAAACAGATGAGATATGTCATCGGAAAATTTAAAAATTTTTGATTTTTTTTTTTCTAAATATAAATTAATTGTGCAAAAAAAAATTGGTACTCCATTTCCTCGACAATAAAAATTATCAAAAAGAAGGTATTCATTTAACACAATTTCTATCAGAATTTACATTGTGTATATAATAGATGTTCAATTGCCCTTAAAATTGAAACTTCATTCTAGAAAAAAAAAATGGAAAGAAGATTAAATTTCATCGATCATAGTTGTTTTCACCTCCCCCTTGGAAACAAAGTTTTTTTTTTCTACATAGAAGACACAAAAAGAAACTATACATTGAAATGTATAATTACTTATGTTAGTATTTCTGTGGATACATATATACATATATATGTATGTTTGTATGTTTGCTGATATATATATATATATATATATATATATATACTTATCTACATTCGTATAGAAATTGTAGTTTGATTTTAGTTTTAATAATATTTCCGTTTCATGTTTTAAACTTGTGTTTTTTAATATCTAATATTTATCATTATGCTGTACATTAGCTAATCCCTCATAATGTTAGTTATCTTGGTCAATAATAATAAAAGTTGTACTTGGAGACGGTTTTTGCATAATACATATATATGTACAAATCGGTCATTTGGACTGAACTTGCATATACCATTATTAGATAATGCTGAGAACTATATGAAAATGATTTGACTGACGGAATGATTATTTGATATTCAAAGTAAATAGGATAGATATTTCCTTCTTTAACTTCTATTTTAATAGCAGTAAAAATACAAAAAAAAAAACAATACCGATACTAGTAGAGATACTAATGATATTGTTATATTTGCCAAATATCGTATTAATGATTTTGTTAAACAGAGTATGCCAATCAGTTACTTTGGTTAGCCACAGAATTGATATGGGGTATTTAATTAGTGAGGTTTTGGTTGTTAATCGATGATAAATAGTTGACCAGAATACATTTTCTTATAAGTTCATCCGTTTGGATATGTACTATTTACACTTGATCATCAGTTATTTTGGGATATGATGTTTAGTGGTGTAGGAGAATGAAGCTAGGAGAGGTTCATGGGATCAGTTCATGAACTGTTGAGTTAACTGTTGAGTTGTTGCGTGTTGATAGGTAGGGACTAAGTAGTTTGGACAGGGGGTTGAAGATATCGTGTGATATGGTTATCATCGATTGCATCGGCTCAGATCCATTTGATGAGTCTCAAAATTATCCTGTTTTATTCACAAGCTTGTATTTAACTCTTTTTAAACCTAATCATTTTCACTAATATTGATACTAGATGCTTTCATAAGTGTGTGTTGATATGGTGTGGTAACTGGAACCAGTGTTGAAGTATCCCTAGTTCTACAATGCTTACGACCAATCAACTGATGACGTGTTAGATCACCAAAAATGAACACAATTAACCAACTTTGGAGAAACTGCATGCGTCGAACTGTGTAATTTAACCTTGTAGTTGTCCTTGTCTTTGTAAACATTATTATAGGCTCAAATGTGATAAAAAAGGATAATATCTAAAACAGAAGTAAATACTTAAGAATTAGGTCAACCAGTTTATGGTACGTGACCTCATCAAAGTCATCAATATGTGAAAAATGGAGCTTTACTGTCATTCGGAGTTACTGAAAAAATGAAGTCAGAAGTTAAAATAAATCTTTTAGTAACTAAAAATGCCTTTATAGTTTACCAAAATTCAATTCAACGCGACGATGTAGTTGACACTTTTATTTAGTAGACAGTTCATTAGCCATCTTTCTAGTCTCTTTTGTTTCAGTTTAACAGGAAATATTTATCTATTATCAATGTTTATCTAAAGTTACCATCTAAGTTTAATATAATAACGATTAACCAATTAATTTATTGACTTGGTTAGTACTGAGACGAAAAGTTCTTCTTTAGATAAATTATATTAAACTTAAGAAGGGGTTTTGGTGGATATTTCAGTATTTTTATAGTTAAAATCATGAGTCAATTGAAGCTAGGCCACCATGAAAAACTTGGAAGCACTGTTTCATTCCATTATGGAACTCCTCAGAAGCGAGCATTCCCGATCTAACACTCGCGAGACTCGAACCCAGGACCTATCAGTCTCGCACCAGAGCACTTAACCGATAAACCATTGAGCTGGTATCCAACGGTGTTAATGTCTTACTCCAACCAGTCCCATAATAGGACGAAACGGCCGTCCAGTGCTTCCAGGTGTTCCATGGTAGTCTAACTTCAATTGACTCATGATTTCAACTATGAAAATACTGAAATCTTCACAAAACCCCTTCTGAGTTTTATTTGTGTAAAGAGTAATCTTCATCCTGAACTAATGACATTATCTGAAGACACATTAAAAATCTATTAGACACTGAACAAATGTTACTTTCCTGGTTTAATACTCTTCAATTTTACTCTCATCATATTCCATACCAAAATTTTGTTATTACATTTCCAACTATCTCGTTATCTAATGGTTTCAATGTTGACATTTCATTCATTATTATAACGATATAATTTTGTTTATTTATATTGTCTAATTATCATTCAGTTTAGTAAATTGAATAATAATACATTATCTATTTTATAAATTGAATAATTATTAAAAGGATACACATTTTATGTAATGAATGTATCTAAGAATGTTTAATTAATAATTTTCATTTACTAAATTATGATCAATTTTATTCTTTATTATAATGATAAATGAAGTACTTTAAGATTAAAGATTAGCAACTAAACTGATCCATTTGTTTTGTTTTATATATTCAATACTTAAAACAAAAACAAAAAAAGGGAAGTGAAAATCAAATCTTTGGAAACAAATATTTACTTATGTATATATATATACAAAGTTGTACAAAATGTACATTGTGTAAATACGAAGAAATTTAAATGATTTATTTATTTTTTTTAATACTTAATTTAGGGATATAATAGATGTATTTAAAACAGTTAAAAATACAATGGTTAATGTGAGAATGATACCCATGTCAGTTAGTCAGTCAGTTACAACATAGGATCAGGCAAATATATACATCGGTCCAAGTTACCATACTTCGTTAGCACAATAAGATAAACACCAAATTTATAGTTAATATAATGGTGGTAATATATAAAAGATAGGTTGTATATAAGGATATAGTATAAGAAAGAAGACAGATATGAAGCACTTTTAATCTCAAGGTTTAAGGAAAGATAAAGAGTGCATACACGTACACCATTGTGATCGATTCTGAGCCATGTCACCTAGAGTCTCCAACCATTGGTTACGATAGTCACGCGGACCCCAACCACGAAATCTGCATCTACCAACATGGCTCAGATTAGAAGTTAGTGACTTCAAGCTTTGATGCCACGTTTTGGTTTGGCCACTTCTAACTCTCTCACAACCATCCCCAATACTAGTCAGTATAGCGCGTCGTGGTAATCGGTGTTCAGGCATACGTAACACGTGGCCCAACCATCTCAGTCGATGAGGATTTATGACTACATCAACTGATTTAACACCATTCTCTAATACCCTGTGTCTAACCTCACTGTTACTTACCCGGTGATCAAAGCAGATGCTGACCGTACTGACTGACTCATGGGGACATTAAAGAATATAGGGTGGCAGATGAAAATAGAAAATTCATTGACCTTAGAAATCCTTTTCGATATAAGTGGTTGAGATGGTAATAAGGTATACTAAATCACTACTTAGTTGAACGAGCGAAATTAGTTAGTATAGGAGTGAGTAAAAAGTCAAATAGGGCTATCAAATGAAAATGTAGTATCAATTCATGAAATCATTCGATATTGGAAAAATCTTTAATGATGAATGGGTACTACCAATTTGAGATCCAACTATTGGTTGAAGACGTTGAGTACTATCAGTCAGAATCAGTCAGAATGACTCAAAAACATTCATTTACATCTGAAACCTTAAAGTGGTCTTTAATTTATATTCAAACAATTCACGTTTTTTTCGAATAATACTGTTGATGTATAATCTTATGATATAGCACTAATATTGCTACTGTTTCTACTACACCAATAGTTGCCCTGACAATTTTATATCACCATGATAACGTATTACGTAGCAGCTTGTATCGATACACATATTTACCAGGTTCTACATAACTCATAATTAACTAACTGACTTATAATTATGAAAAATAAAAAAAATAAAAGGAAATTAATTTAAAGATAGATTTTCATTAAGCGCTTTACGTATAAGTAAATTAGTTAAAATCAAATAATTGATCTATCATTCATTTCAAATGATTCGTATGTAACAGATTGATGTTATTTTATTTACTAAACTTAACATCTGAATATGATTATATAAGTACGGTAAGGATTTGATTTGATTGTTAAACATGATATATTCAACGATAATTTCGATTTTGATTATTACCTCAAAAATGTCCAGATAAGTTTGTTGGACGAAACGTTGAAATCATTTAGATTTTAATCACTGAGATTATTTTAAATATAATTTTTTTACAAATAATGTCGAATAGTTGGCGTTTAAAACTTTAGTCTATTCTTAATTACCACTGGTTTTTATCCACAGTCGTCGATCGTGTACACTGTCAATCTTAACCCAAACTTTAACAATTAAAAAAACCCACGTTGACTCATTTAAAAATAATTTCATATTGTATAAGATTATGGATGCACACTGCCACTGAGGGTTTCAATACTAGAACGAAACGGTCGTCCAATGCTTCTAAATTTTCAATAATCGTCTAATTTAGATTGACTCATGAATTTAACTGTTAAAATTTCAAATTCTTTAATGTATTAAAAGTAAATTTCGATAGTGTAATAAGAAGATGAAGATTATCAGAACTATGTGATATATTAGCGCAATACATTTCGAGCAATCTGATCACACGTATACTTGTTAAGAGCATTTATATGTATGAATAGGAGGTCAACTAGACTTGAAATGACGGTGTAAGAGTAGACAAGGATAATAATCATAATAATAAGAATAATAGTAATGTGAAAACAATTCTAAACCTAATCACTCTGGATAATAGGCTAATATCACCAGGGTAGGTTTAAGGTGAGAACAAACAGTTTTTGAATACACAAAGGGGCTTTCAATTTTCTTTTGGCTAAAGCTTCAATAAACCTTATACACTTTTATACAGCATTGCAAAAGCCAAATTAAGATCAATTTTATAGCCTGTTTCGATTATATGTTTAGCAATAGAGGATGATAGATGTTTATCCTCTACTCTTATCTGGTCATTTGATTCTATTTGTTTCTGTGATTAAAAGTAATTTCTACTATGGTATAAAAACCAGTTAACAAATATACTTAAAAGTCTATATTATTACATAATAATAATTTTCTGGATAAATAGATATCAATAACCTCATTTTAGTTAATATTCATTTATTTAATTATGATCGACATGGTAAAATAAACAAATAAATTTCCTTTTTTTTTTCAAAAAAAACATAAAAATAAAAAAATTTAATTTTTTTGCTCTCCCCCTCTTTGTTTTAATAAAATCGTTTTAGTGTATAAAATTAAATTGAAAATTTTAAAAAAAATTTGTTATTTTTTTGTTTTTTCAAATTTATTTCATCTATTTATTTTTACTTTTTATTTGTATTTTTCATTTATTTATTCTTTTATTATTCTGGTGATAATTCACCATGGTTTATTTTCATTTTTTTAAAATAGTTTAATTGATTATTTAATGGATCTGAATTAATTGATTAATTAATTGATTGATGGATTGATTAATAATAGATTGATTAAGTCAATTGATTATTTACTTTCATGACAAATCGATTTTATTTTTATTTATTTATTTTTTTTCAAATTTTTTTTTCAATTGTAATTGTTAAATATCTATATAGATATGTGTTTACATTGATACCGATTGACTGAATTTATATTTCAGCTGTTTTTTTTTTCATATATTCCCTGTTAAATTATTTTTTTTCTTTTATATCGTTTATCTTTTGTTTTAAATGTTTGTTCGAAAAATATTTTTCTCATTGTATATACGATTTGTGAGTGTTTTTATTTCTTGTTCTGAAAAAGAAAGAAAAAGAAAAAAAGCCTAGTAAACAAGATTGAAGAAGAGAGAAAAAGAAGAAGAAGAAGAAGAAGAAGAAGAAGAAAGATGAAAGATGAGCCAATGTTTTCTTTTTCATTCTGTTTACATAACCTTAATTGCTCTGTTTTGTTGAACAGTTCATACTTTGTACATTTTTATACGAACATATACATACTCATCTATGGAAATGTATTATAACATATCTTGAGTATTCTTGTCCTTTAAATATATGTATTGCTAATTTTTATATGTAAAAGAGAATGTTTCCACTTCAAAAGAGGTGGAATCAGCTAGAAGAAGATCACTTAAATTTGGAAGCTATAGATAGTTGTTTAGTCCTTGTTGGCTAAAATTCATGGAAGAGTATTGCATGAGTTGTGTTTTGGAAAACAATGTATTTTTTAATCATTTAGTCGTAATATTATGGTTCAAATATAAAAATTCAGTCAATCCTAAATATAACACAGCAATTATTCAATTAATTCGGCTATACATACCTTAATCCTATTGTTTTATAAACCAACTATTGCTAAACAAGTGATTATCAGAGTAAAGTTGAATTTATGAAAGCCAATAAATATTAGGAATCGATTAAAATTATAAAGATAATCAATTAGATTACATTTAATTGGTCTAGCATTACTGTAAACACTACAACGTCTAAATCACTTGTATTCAATACAATGATATTTCATAGTTAATCACTTTTTACGTATTTTAAACCAAGATAAATCTGAAGATTTAAACCTCTTGACTTTTAGTAGTTTATCTTCAGCTATCAGTCAACGAACAAAAATAATTTTTGTAAAACATGCCGAATAGACGTTACTATCCATTATAAGGTAAATAATAACCGGATAATAGATTTTAAATGTAAACTGAATCATTTATTCGGGTATGAGATAATTATTCACCACAGACAATGGATAAGGTCTGGTCAAAAACATGAATTGGTTAACGTTGGACATTAACGCTGTTGGATTTCAACTCATTGATCCAGAAGATAAACGTTTGCGTGAGACCTCATAGGTCTATGGTTCGATATTCTATGATAAGCTAGTGGATCCCCATTGCTATAGAGTGCCGTAATAAGACGAACCGATCGTTCAGTGTTCTCAGGTTTTCAATGGTGGTCTAGCTATGATCTTTCGATGATTCAAAATACGAAAATCCTTCGGTCTCCACAAATCTCCCCTATGCTAACGAACTTCTCAGTATTGCTAGTGCTAGGACGCTATAGAAAATATGGTAAGATTTGTTAGCAGTCTGAAATCATTAAACTGGTAAACTGGTAACAATGAGTGTACCATGCTGAGATTTTGGATGGTCGTTAGAAGTAGTTGATAGTAAACCCTGAACTTCGGTTTCGCACTATTATGCACTCATCACTGTATACCTGCATTCTTGAGGAGACCAAAACTCCATCAATGATAAATATATTTCGGTCTTATGAAAGATCAGTCATGGCATGAATAGCTCTTAAGAATACCAGTTTCATCAAGATTACAGTTATATCGTTCTGGGAAACATTTCTTGTCGACTACTTCCAATCACCTTCTATTTGCACTTCATAACATCTATAAATTGATTAATCGAAAAGTATACCATGCTTAGGTTAGATGAATTCTAGTTATACTAATATGTTTCATCATCCAAACTGTTAGCCTCCGGAGAAGTTTTGGATTCAGTTTTATGATTATTCATCAGAGTTTCGTGTTTTTTGACTCACATTTTTAGAAATTCTATGTTTTTACGAAATGTAAATATGTTTGATGGAGAACTGAAAACATACGTAGTAGAAGTAGTAACATTACTAGTGATGACAGAAAAGATTAGGCATAAGCAATAGGATCCGAGAAGTAACAATGAATTTGCAGTGGAATCCAGGACGCGCGTCTCGTCCTATTTGGGACTCGTCAGCTGGATGTACCTGTATTTCAGATTTGTTGATGTTCAGTCTGAGACTCGAACCCAATAACCTCGCTTCAAACGCCATCGCGTTGTCCACTCGGCCACTGAGTCCTGATAGCCACTTGCTTGTGCAATGGGGTGAAGTTTAAATTCACTTAGTATTGTTTGTTTGAATCTTCGCATCGATGTGTTAGGACTGCAAGTGGTCAGTCTCTAATTGGCATATGTGAATACTGTGCGTATTGCCTCGATATAGCGTTTGAAGCGAGGGTAGTGGGTTCGAGTCCCAGAGTAAACATCAACCCTGAAATGCAGGTACATCCAGCTGACGAGTCCCAAATAGGACGAAAAGCGTGTCCTGGATTCCACTACTAGCCACTATTCATCTTTGCTTATCATGCTTGTGAATGGAGGCTATATCGAGGCAATACGCACAGTATGCACATATGCCAATAAGAGACTGACCAGTTGCAGTCCTAACACATCGATACGAAGATTCAAACAAAGAATACTAAGTGAATTTAAGAATGAATTTGTTGAATAAATCGTTATCAGGTGAATTTAGTCTTAAGTCAGATCACACGACATTAGTCTGGTCTCCAACCAAATAGATTGTAACTACCAACATGACCTAGTCCAAACTTCAGTAACCTCACGGACATGTGTAACGTTTTATTACGACCCTATCTATGTTTTCACTAGCACACTCTTACACCATAAACCATAGGCCATTGAGTAAGATGGTGGCTGAGCATGCATAATACATTTTACAATCATCTAAACTAATGAAAAGTCATTAGCTTATCAACCAATTTGTATTTCCTTACCTATTACCCTATTACTCTATTAGTTTTACGGTAGGCTGTCTTTTTTGTTGATTATTTAAATCAGTTAGATTTGTTTACATATAAGTTCTGATCATTTTTTCGAGGGGGGGGGAAGGGTTTTTTTAGTACTGGGTTTGAATCTCGCGAGGTGAGATTATGGATGAGCACTGTTGCTGAGGAGTTCCATACTAGATCGAAACGGCCCTCCAGTGCTTCCATATTTTCCATGGTGGTCCAGCTTCAATTGATTCATCAATTCAACTATCAAATTACTATCATTTCCACAAAACCCCTCTTTGAATATGAATGTTTACTGTTTTGAAATAATTGATCAGTCAGTCAGTCAGCTACAACGTAGGACCAGGTACATATATGCGTCGTTTCAAGTTGTCATACCTCGTTAGCACGACAAGATGTTTATTATTTTTCATTTTTTGTCTGTAAACGGGAATATGTTTTAGTTTTATGATTGCCCTTCGCATTTCTTTTCATTCATATTATATCATATTTGGATGGACTTAATCAAGTATTTAGAAAACATTTAATATGTATCAATGAACTGTACGACAGTATTAAGTTTTTAATTAGCCTTATAGAAGAAATTATTCTGGATCTAAACTTAATACTGGTTGTTCTACGTTACATAAGATAAAAAGAATTATACTACGTAACATCAATGCAATGAAGTAGTTCTGTTTTTTCATCATCATCATCATCATCATCATCATCATCATCATCATCATCATCATCATCATCATCATCATCATCATCATCATCATCATCATCATCATCATCATATCGTCTAATTTCTTTATGAATCCTTTCTATATCAGCTGAACAACATATTGTTGATAACAGATGGATTTTAAAAAAACTGTTTGAAATAGCAATAGTGAGGTTAGACATAGGGTATCAGGAAATGATAGCAAATCAGTTGAAGAGGTTATGAATCTTCATCGACTGAGATGGTCGAGCCACGTGTTACGTATGCCTGGACACCGATTACTACAAAACATAATGCTGACTAGCATTGGGGGTGGTTGAAAGAGAGTTAGGGGCGGCCAAATCAAAACGTGGCATCAGTCCTTGAAGTTACCAACTCCTGTTCTAAACCATGTTGGTAAATGCAGGCCACTTGGTTGAGGTCCGCATGAATATCGTAACCAATGGTTGGAGACTCTATGTGACATGGATGAGAATCGATCACAATGGTGTACGTGTATACACTCTTAATCTTCCCTTAAACCTTGAGATTAAAAGTGCTTCATATCTGTCTTCTTTCTTATACTATATCCTTATATACAACCTATCTTTTATATATTACCACCATTAAAGTAACTACTTCTATGAATTTGGTGTTCATCTTGTTGTTCTGATGAGGTATGGTAACTCAGACCGATAGATATGTGTGTTTGGTCCTACGCTGTGGCTGAGTGACTGACTGACTATTATCAACTATCTATTGTTCATGAAAGTAAATAATAAAATTTTGAAATCATTAATAATTCTCATTGGATTGATGAGTTTTATTTTATTTAAATGAACTATTTGCCAGAAATCTCCTACTGTAAGTTATGAAAGTGACATATTCAACTAATTATTTTATCTTACTCTCAATTTAACGACTGATAAACACTTACCTTGTTAAAGATATTTATGAGATCCACTAATAAAGTCTTTAAAAATGTACGGCTATTATGTGGGAAAATATTTTATAATTTATTAGTTATTTAAAGGTAGTTAATAGAAAGTCTTTCTTCTCCTGGGTTTCGTTTTGTTTAACACTGGTCAACAAAATGTAACTACAATCCTTTAGAATGGTTCACTTCCCAATGTGTTCAATTCCATCTCTACTAGCTTCACAGTCTGAGATTTTAACCACTTAGCTGTTCAGATCGAGAATAATCTCTCATAGGACTAAAATATTTGCAATCAACTGATCACTCAGCTGTGACTCAAGTAACTTTTGTCTAGTTTTTGTAGGTCTACGGTTTCATGTCCACTATTTACAATCACCTTATTACATTACAACGGAGTATAAATGAAATAGAGTGACATAGACTGTTGACCATATTGCAACATGATCAATAGAACTTGATCATCAATAAAGAACTAAACAAAAAAGACATTACTCACTACTCAATAATCTATCCGTGATGTATTTTATAATGTTTTCTGCAATGTAAGTAAAAAGTCAACAATAATACATTAAAATAGAACAGAATAAAGATAGAACCAATCAAATTGAAAGTTGTAATATTGATACGGTACTTAGTGATATTTAAAATCACAACTGATAAGTACAACGTTACTTTTTTTTTAGTGAACTGAACTTATTTACGCGCGCATACTTACACAGATTGTAAGTATATAAGAAAAATTTATGGAGCAAAATACATTTATCCTATTACCTAATATTGTACTTTACCACTTATTATTTTTAGAACTAAATTAATCATTTTTTTACTGACATGGTAACCTTTTTGTACGCATACTTTGATAGTACCAAACTATAGCTAACAATAAGGTTAACAAGGAATATTTCGTCCGGATAACAAGAGTATATTTACTGTAAAATATCATGCGAAATATTGGTAAACCTCTGAAAGATTTCAGTTGACTAATTAAGACTGGTAGGTTTCACATCATCAAAATAGTATATTTGCATAGACGTTATCAATATATTGTTGTATTCTATCATTATTATTTCTGATAATAATAATCATATGCTCACTAGTGACTGACTTCAAGAGATATTTCCTAGAGTTCTAGTGAGAAGCAGTGACCATTGAAGTTCAACCAGGTCTGTTATGAGATATCAACTCATTGAACACAATGATCCACTGTTGCTCAACCTCGTGGATCAGTTGAAGTTAGACATTAGCACCGTTGGATGCCGGCTAGCTCAGTGGTCTAGTAGTTAAGTGCTCTGTCGCGAGACTGGCAGGTCCTAGGTTCAAATCTCACGAGTGCGGGATCGTGGATGCGCACTGCCTAGGAGTCCCATAATAGGATGAAACGACCGTCCAGTGTTTCCAGGTTTTCCATGGTGGTCTAGCTTTATTTGACTGACGCTTTCAACAAATAAACTCATAAAATATATCACTACTTTGTTGTGATTATAGATGTAAAATGAATAACTCAAGGCTAAATCATTTATATCGTTCCTATTTTCTTAAAATATTAGTATTCGTGCACAATTCATGGGTTAATTATTGACATTCGTTTCCATATCATAATTTATTGTCTCATAGTTATCTTCAATGTTTATTTAATACCGTTAATTTTGTTTAAAATATGTATGTGACGGTTTTCTATGTGATTTTGAATAATTTACCAACAGAATCCAGTGACAAGGTACGTTTTCAGTTTTAAATGCATTCTGTTCATAGTCAAACTTACCATAGCAACAGTGTTTCAAAGAACAACCCCTTTAAAACAATAGAATATATATAGTAATGAAGACTAACTATATAGGGTTAAAACAGCAGAAATTGATCAATATTTGTTAGCAACATATCATCATGAACATAACAAAAAATTACAATATTTCTGCCTGGTAAACGTTTTTTGGACATGATTCAAACAAACTGAAGACAGTGAATAAAAGAATTCTCTACACTGTAAAAAAATGACACAAAACGATGTAGCCTGAAGATGTTACTTACAAATTGATTTGAACAGTTTAAATTATTTAGCTGAGTTGTCTATGTGTAATATATTAGTTTTCTAAAGACATTTTCTTTAATCTGCTTACTAATGATTATTGATTAGATAAACATGATTCTATTCATGTCAGAAACACCAACGATATCAATCTATGTACTAAATATGTAAGTCATAATGCATTTACAATGTTTTTTTGATAACATCAAATGGAGACTAGATAACAAATCGAATGAACCATCAATATTTATGAAATAAACGTTTTATTATTATAAAATTGTAACTAACCTCATAAATATGTATGGCAAGTGAGTTTTACGAATTAGCTAGGTAACAAGCAGTAAATAGGCCACTCAGAAAAAAATATTATCGATTACCGAATATTAGTTACCATTTTTAAACAATTTGAGACAGTGATTTCGAGATTTTAAACAAAGTTACAATCATATTTATATATATGTTGTTTTAATCTTCCCATTGATGTTTAGGACTGCAATTGATCAGTCTTTTATTGGCATATGGATCCTGTGCGGATCACTTCGATATCTCTATTAAGTTCCAAGTATTTTAAGTAGACATGGATAGTGGCTAGTAATGGAATCAACAACGCACATCTCTTCCTACTTGGAACTCATCAAAGGGATTTGCTTACTATTGAAATACCGTAATTAGCGATAGTCCTTGCACGACTGTCCTGATAATGGCTTATTGGATAGTAATAATATTTTTTGTTATGTTAATATTTTTCATCACCAAATGACATTCTTGAAAAAAAGCACTGACCATCTTAAAGTAGCTTGATGGCAGTTTGTGATCTTTCCGCAATAAACATCAATAACATATGACAGAATCAAACAGTGAATATATCTAAAGCATTAAATAATTATGTATTGAATATTCAATATTTTCTAATCAGTGATTATCTTCTCAATCCTGTTATAACTTCTTACTCAAAAATCTGTATAATTCATTTTCATTCGAGACATTGATAAGCATACGATTATGATTTAGATTGACAATTTGTTTAGTTTACGATAGGTTTCACAACAATCATTTAAAATGCACAGTAATGATAACAGTTAAAGTCATACTAAATGCAAAACAGTATGTCCAGTATATTGGACAACTTTCTAAATAATGTATGAAAAATACTATAGGTGCATATTATATATATATATATATCAACTTCATTTTATGTAATTAATATTACTTCAAACTAATGTCGGATAGTAGGTTAGAAGTCTTATTTGGGTATTGATCTTCGCGAGATACCTCCATCCTAGTGTCCATATTCACATAGATATTCAAAGCCAATACTTTTCACTCAAAATACCTGCTCATTATCTATTGCACTATTAATTCCAGATAACCATTAGCTTATTTTACTGAAATAAATTTAACTTTTAACAATCAATATATATATATGTTTTTTCCTATTCGGGACTCATCAGCTGGATGTACCTGTATCTCAGACTTGATGTTCACTCTAGGACTAGAACCCAGTACCTTTCGCTTCAAACGCCATCGTGTCCTGGATTCCACTGCTAACCACTATCTATCTTTGTTTATAATGCTTGTGAATGGAGGCTATAATAAGGCAATACGCACAGTATGCACATATGTCAATAAAAGACTGACTAGTTGCAGTGTTAAACATCAATGAGAAGATTCAAACAAATAATACCAAGTGAATTTAAACTTCACCCCATTGCACAAGCAAGTGGCTATCAGGACTCAGTGGCCGAGTGGATAACGTGATGGCGTTTGGAGCGAAAAGTACTGGATTCGAGTCCCAGAGTGAACATCAACTCTGAAATGCAGGTAAATCCAGCTGACGAGTCCTAAATAGGACGAAACGCGCGTCCTGGATTCCACTACTAGCCACTATCCATCTTTGTTTATACTGAATGAATTATTATACTAACTAATAGTTTCTATTAATGACTGTTAATTAATCAATTCTTAGTAATGTACATCCACTTTTGTATAATATTTCAAAATATATTAACATCTAGTTACAATCGTATATAGTTGAAAGCGTGAGTCAATTGAAGCTAGACCATCATGGAAAACCATGGACGAAACGGCCGTCCAGTGTTTCCAGGTTTTCGATGGTGGTCTAGCTTCAATTGACTCACGCTTTCAACTATAATAAATACTAAATCTCCACAAAACCCCTTTCTATAATTAATACAATCGTATATTACATTCATTAAGCAATTCCTATTAATATACATTCATTTTTGCATAATATCCTACTTCAATATGTATATTACCATCTAGTTACAATTATTTATTACATTCAACTTATATGTATGTTTTAAACAAACAATCAACAACAAAAAAAAAAGAAATAATATCAGAATTATATTTACATTATGTTAAATTGTTTTCAGTATTTGAAATTAAGTAAATAACTGGTTAAATAAATATTGTTTAAATATATAGATAAATATTTTAGAATTATTGCCAAGTATTATTATTATTATTAATAATAATAATATTAAAGCCAATACTACTACTAATAATAATAATAGTAACAATAATACTAATACTATGGTGTAGATTACTGATATCCACATAAGTAGTATATGGTGATAGTCGAGCATTGAATGTATTTCAATAGAAGATCGATAAGGAGAGAAAGGGAACAGCTTGTAATTGGTATGAAAATGTATGAACAATTATAATCGGAGGCTATGGATGGATATTTGTAGAAGGAACAGTTAAGATTGATAGTTTGCAAATAAACTGTCCACTATATGGTTCTCATATTTTAATGGGATATTCTGCAATGTTTTGCTACATTTCCATTGTCCCCACCATGTTTTGTTCACTAGATTAATACCATGGTGAATGATTTTGATGGAGTTTTGTTCTGTTAGCTGAATGGTTTAGTCATAGAGCTTTTTATCGTTCTTCTGAACGACATCATCAGCACAAATTTCGGATAGAAATGAAGTGTTCGAGTTTCTCCACATGTTGTTTACAGTTTGTTGTGTACACTTTGATGTTGGTTGGTTCTTGTTGACCTCTTCATCTTCGCCTGCATGAACATCAACCACCAATCAAACACCATGAAATATCTTCACTTATATCAATACACATGGACATCTGTGGACACATATTCGACTGGAAAAATGTGGAGATTTTGGATAGAGGCAATTTCAAAAAACTACGGAGAATTTTTAGAAGCTTGGCACTCAGGTCAAACAGCAATGAACAAGCATATTGAAAACAATCCAATTCATCAACCAATCAGGAAAATTATTCAGAAATATAGAAAAAAAAATCAAGCCAATGGGAGATACAACGAAAACAAAGAGATAAACAATGACAGATTTAAGGTCAATAAGAACCAATCAACATCGAGGTGTATAGAGCAAACTGTGAACCACATGTGGAGAAATTCGAACACTTCAGTTCTACCTGAGGTTTGTGCTGATGATGTCGTTGAGAAGAATGATGAAATCTTCACGACTAAACCATCCAGATCAGAGAACAAAACTAATACTACTACTAATTATAATAGTAATACCAATAATAATAGCTCCTTATTTCTTCTTCAGTGTATATTCTACAATAAGTATCTTTAAATTCTCAGTAGTACATATCAACTAATGAAAATTTTGGTCAGTTATTTACTTATGACAATGTTTTTCTTACTTGAAATCTGTCAAATAGTTATGTCAAATGTTATGTTATACAATTTTGTAAATCATATATTCGTATGCTTACGTTTACTAACCAGCCTATTTCATAGACCGAATGATTATAGTTTTATTTAAGTAGTTTGTAATGACTTTTTTCTTAGTCTCTTTAGTTATTGTTAGTCAGTTTATTAGTTAGTTATCATCAATTTAGATCTTGGGACAGATGTCATGACAATATGAATTGCAATCATAATGATAACAAATGAACATTGAGAATGTCTTAAAAAGAGATTGAGTGGAAGCAACACATATAAAGGGATACTTCAATTAAATATTGAAAATAAGGTAAAGAATAAATGAATTTGTGCCATTACGGACGATTTTAAGCTATGTCACCTAAAAAAAGATTACATTATACGATCTTGGATGATTGTGTATCGACCTCAGTTATCCCATTTCATATTAAGTTGCAATGAGAAAGATAATCAACAAAATGCGAATTGAAGAAACAGATTTCAATCTTAACTTTACTGTAGTTATAAAAATCGAAGTATATAATAGAGCTCTTCTGAACTATCTATGTTAGCGGTTTATGGACTTTTTAAAAATTTGTTTATAATCAAAACATCTGTTCTGACTTATATGAATAACTTTAGGACTGATAGTTTACACTGTTTGATCACTTTTGTCAGTAATCACTGTCACGTTTGTCTTCAGTATTGCTAACTGGGTCGAATTATTTAAACTCATTTGCTGAGTGAAGCTTGATTTTGGGAGTTCGATTGAAATTCAGCGCTTGACTAACATGATTTCAATTACTGCACACTGAATAAAGCGTTGTTCGCAGTAGCATATATATTTATCATTAATAACAAACCAAAAAGTGGCACCATTCACGAAGTCGTCTACTGTTGGATGAAGCTACACGGTTGAATTCTTCACTAATTTAGTAGCTAGTATTTAAAAGTGTTAAATAACATGGCTCAGATTCATTCATACCAGATTACATTCATTCAGTTCTTGTCTTTCTCTCGGCCTTGAATTTTCTCATTTCCACCATTCCATTCTACTTTCTCTAATTATATTGCAGTTCTAACAAATCGATGGGAAGATTCAAACAAACAATACTAAGTTGAATATATTGGGACTGTTTAGTCATTTTCTATGTCATTCCCACTACATAATTTCAATCTCAACATCACTTCATCTTGTTAACTTCGTTTCGTCGTGGTAGTTATGGTATGGTAACTCAAAGAAATGCACGTCTATACCAGACTCAACATAAGCAATAGCTAATTGACTGACTAATAGAATACTTTTATTGGTCACTGCTTCCCACTAGAACTCCAGGAAATGTATCTTAAAGTCAGTCACTAGTGAGCGTATGATTATAATCAGAATGGGTTTTGTGGAAAGTTTAGTATTTCTAATAGTTGAAATCATCAGTCAATTGAAGCTAGACCACCATGGAAAACCTGGAAGCACTGGACGGCTGTTTCTTCCTACTGTGGGACTCAGCAGTGCGCATCCACAATTCATGCCTCGTGAGTGAGATTCGAACCCAGGACCTACCAGTCCACAAAACCCCTTCTAATTATAATCATACGCTCACTAGTGACTGACTTCAAGATACATGTCCTGGAGTTCTAGTGCGAAGCAATGACCAGTGGAGTTCAACCACGTCTGTTGTGAGATAACAACTCACTGAAGACAATTGGTGAACAGAATACTTTTACTTATAAGGTAAATTGTTTATTCTGTTAAAAAACATTTTTTACTAAGTTTGTTTTCTTTCTGTCCAAATTCACTTTTCTTTCACAATAACGCTTTTCATTTATTGTTTTATCTTCTACTTCATAGTTAATTGTCAATTTTCGCAAGAAAACGTCATTTGCCTCATCATCAGTTGCACCAATAACAGTAACAATACCAAAAGAATTAAAGGATTCAAGTTTTGATCATCCCAAAAGATTACAAAGTGATTTTTCTAGTAGTAACATTAATGATTCTTTATTAAATCAAGTCAAATTTAATTACCCTTTTAGTAACATTGATAATGATAAATTTGAAAGGAATCAAATGATATCATCTATGAATAAACACATTACAACAATACCTATTTGCTCTTCTTTATGTAATCAAACTTCACTAAACATATCATATTTGACGTCATCATCATCTTTAACTTCCTGTTCACCTTCAATGACTGGTAGAATTATATGCGATACAGGTGTAACATATGTTCAGTTACCATATCCACAATGTCAGGAACAACAAACATTTCCAATTCTTTCTCCAATAGCATCAATAGAAACATCATTGTCATCATATTCACAACCACCTAAACCTCCACATTGTCATCCTGTATTGTCCACGTTATCAGAAAGAATATGTTCAGAAGGAGAATCTTGTGATTGTTTTTTACTAAGAAAAAATGATATGAGCAGTAAACAAGCAATTCTGACTAATGATAATGAATTTCGAATGAATCGAACAAATCATTGTCCCCACAATGCACATCCTGTTACAACACTTATTGGTAAGTTGAAAATTATCTTTAACATAGGTGAAATGTACCTAGCATTGAAATCCACAAAGTAGGTTTCGTTCCATTTAGGACTCGTCAGCTGAATGTTCGAGGTCCAAGAGTTGACGTCCACTATGTGACACGATCCCAATAACGTTCACTTCAATCGTTTACTGACTTGTTTATTTATGCCCGTTAACACTTATGGAGGAGCATGAATCACCTAACTCTGTCCTTGACTTTCCTTTCTAGTTGTTACCGATTGCTATTCATTCTTTTAATTTCTGCCTTCAATTCCCTTTCTCACATGATCTCTGGTTTGCCTCTTTTCCTTTGGCCTTCAGAATTCCAATTTAGGGCTTGATTTGTGATACATTTTGGAGATTTCCTCAATGTGTGCCTTATACACTTCTGGCGTCTTTTATTAATTTCTAATTCATCTGAAAGCTGGTTTGTTCTCTGGTGAACAATAATCCATAGTGTGGCGATATATTCGGTACACCACCTATCCTTACGGAATACAGTCTACTGATTTAGAGGTTGGCCATCTACTTAATCTTTCATCCGGTTCAACAACACTGTGGAAAACGTTTATTGGTATGGATTGCAGTGTGGTGTTTACGTTTTCCTCATAACAGCTCAAATCTCCTATTTTTGGTACATTGGTGAGATATCCTTCTTTCCAGTTCGTCAGCACTTGTTCTTCCTCCCAAATCTTCCAATATAGAAATCGGAGTGTCTGTAGGTTAACTTCTTTATCTAACCTCGTAGGTTCAGATGGTATGTTGTCTAGTCTAGCTGCTTACCACTCTTGACTTGTCTGATGGCCATCCTGTTTTCTTCTATCTTTGGTGGAGCGACATCTGTAGGAAGGTCTATGTATGCTGCCTTGATGTCCGATGGGTCCAGTGGGACTGGTCTGTTCAAAAGTTCTTGATGATGCTCTACTCACCTGTTCAGCTGTTCTTGAACCTCAGTGATTGGCTTGCCTTCTTTGTTACTGACTAGCCCCTCTGGTTTGTCGTATTTTTCTGTTGATTTCTTTGTCATATCATATATCTGTCTCATATATTCTTCTCTTGCAGCCTTCGCTTTCATTGTTAGGTCTTCTACGTATTTCCGCTTCTCGGCTTCAATGCTACTCTCCACCCTCTTGTTTGCTTCTGTTTAGTCGGCGTGTACCTTAAATGTCTTTGCCCTAGTTCGACTGCTGTTGATTGCTGTCTTCTTGTTCTTCCTTTATTGAATCTTGGCCAGCTTATCGATGGTGGTTTACTCTATATGATGGTGCTTCTTGTGACTCGGTACCTCCTGACACGTTGAAGTTAGTGCTTCTTTAATTTTTGTCCAATCGTTTTCATTAGTACTTCTTCTGTGACAAGGAAGATTGAGGGTAGTAGACATCAATACATTGTTTCCTCAATTAAAACGAGTCTTACAGAAAACGAGGATTCCTAATGCATCCAATGTCATATATATGAATTATAATTGTAATAAATAAATTATATACGTTGTAAACGTTTTGGTTACTCGTTTGTTCTACATGACATAAATCAACATTTTAAAGCTAGGAAAACAATGTTCTATAGTACATTGTTGTTAAATATAGTTTAAATGTTTGAAAACATGAGAAACATCCCTGGTAGATCCTTCGTCTAGGTTTTATATGCAACAGAATCCATCAGAAATTTTCATTAGTAGGCTTGGAGGTATTATTAATCATTGTGAAATTCAACATATAAACTTACACATAAACGTTATGTCTATTACATATTTTAATTGTTCCAATCATGTAGACCATCACTGAATGATTATTACATTTGAGTGTACATTGTATTTTCAATGACCTGATTATTCACGCAAATAATCGAAATTAAAAATTTGTCACATTCTGTATGAATTCAACAAATTATAGGCTGTCTGGAATTAAAGAAAAAGAACCATGAACAAGATCGACTTATAATTTCGTATTCTTAAAGTGTTACGCTTTCTGTGAAACATGAAAATCTTAGGTTTGATCTTGTGTTATGCCTACGTTGTTTTTCCCTTAAATATTTCGCTAGATCTTTCCGGTTCTGTTATAAACGTTAGGATACTTGTTATAACGCTAAGGTTTCTTGTTATAATAGTCCTTTTACTTTTCACACGTATGTGGGACGTCAATTTACCTTAGACGAATATCTACACCCACCCAGTGTCTATTCTACAGGATTTCAACACAACTCAGATCAAGAACATGAGATTAGCCTGACTAGAACGTCAAGATATTTTCACCCCCGAAATCCGACACAATCCAACAACAAGAAAAAAAACAGTCCATCCATACATAATAGGGATAGGGGAATATATATAACACATATAACACCTGTCACATGATCTAAATGTCTGACTCACCAATCTCGTTATCATTCTCTCCCACACATCAAGTTCTTCGTTGTTTTTTATGATTTTTCTACTAATAACTCAATGCAATAAAAATTTTTTTAGAAATAAATCAAACTTGTAAGGTAATAAACTTGTGGCGACAATGTTATTGAAAAACAGTACTCATTAACGGATCCGAATAAATTATTTTCTAAAAAAAAATTGAAATAAAACTATAAATAATAGTGATTAGCCCTGGGAACAATCACTGATTCCTTTTTAAAACTTAAACACAAATTCATATATTCCCATCTCAGCATCACTTTGTTTAGTATGTATGTGTGTGTGTGTAAGAGAGAGGGGGAGAGAGGAGAGAAACAATGGTTCCCGGTTTATTGAAGTTAGATTTGATAATCACTATGCAATCCTTCCATTCAGTTTTTGAAAAAGTCAAATATAAACAAATCAATTTATTCACAAGTACTTATTATTATTTTCTTACTCTTCATATTCTAAGATTGTTGTGAATTTTTAAAAAAAGAACAAGACTGTATCCAATTTGTTTTGATTTTATGTCCGGCTTTTATCACATAAGTTATCCACTAATCGGAATACGACTTTTCCATTCTTAACACTGTGCCAAATCAATGACGTTTAACTGGTGTGAGCAGTCTGGCGTCCTTAATGGTCCCTTGTCTGCTTAGCTCTTCCAATTGAGTCCAGAACACCGATTTCAGCTTCTGCTATACGAATCTATGCGAATTATTTATTTCAAGCATACTCAGTTTATATACCAGACAGACAGACTGCATCACAACATAAAAGTGGAAAATAATATTTGTACAAGATCAAACCAAATGTGGCTGTGAACGTGAGAGACAATGATTAATAAACTGAATATAATTTAGGGTACAGTATATTGTACAGTAATAATCCATAAGTCAAAATGAAGCTTATAATAAGATGAATATAGATGTACGTAATCTAATTACTCATTAGTTAAACAATATATATATATATATATATATATATATATATATATATATATATATATATATAATCGTCCATTATTAGGTCCCGGAAGTTACCTGTACTCATGTCTTTGCTAGGATATAACAAAGATTATAGGAATATATAAAATTATCAAGATTGTGAGATTAAAGCAATCCATTTTATATGCACTGATATTTGATGTTTTAATTTCTTACGCAGAAAAAAAGCTTCTTTTATGTCCTTAATCGGTTTACATAAGAATATGCAGGAGAGAATATGTCTCGATCTTGGTTAAATCCTTGAAGCTACGAATGCGTGACTTCAAATTAAGACTAATGACTTTGGTCAGAGAGACGTAAACTATTATGTCACCTGATTGGTTGACAAGCGAGAGAAAGAGATAAAGAGAAGACTAGTCATTTGGAACACTACTCGATTTATTCCTGATTCCCAATTCTGAATAATGTAAGAAGAGGTTTAAATGTATAGATTACTTACAACATAACAATGAACAAACAATTAGAAAAATACAATTATATCCGAACTAGGCATTGAAGTAGACAAATAGAGTATAAAAGGTTACGTTTAAACTTCAATACCTTTTGACCAAAAAAGGGTATGGCAATGAATCATGCATCAAACGAAATCTTATGGTTTATTTTATAAACTATGGACCAAACTAAATATAAGTTGGTTGAAGTTAGACATTAACACCGTTGGATGGAGGCTAGCTCAGTGGTCTGTCGTTTAAGTGTTCTGGCTCGAGACTGGTAGGTCCTGGGTTCGAATCTCACGGGCGCGGGATCGTGGATGCGCACTACTGAGGAGTCCGATAATAGGACGAAACGGTCGTCCAGGGCTTCCAGGTTTTCCATGATGGTCTAGCTTCAATTGACTCATAATTTCAACTATGAAAATAAATATGAGTATTTTACAAACTTTGAATTAAGTGAAATAATGCCCCTAAAAGTACCTTACATTATTTATCATGGTTGATTTACTTCTTTGTTCCCACCAACTTCATATAATCAACATTTCATCAATCATTATTCTAAATTAAATTGATTTATTATAAGCCATTTTGTTTCACAACAAAGAATTTCAATCAATCATGAAAATAGTTAAAAGATACAACTATAATAACTACTACTATTAATAGTAATGGTGTATAGTAAAATGACTACTTTATGTTATTAAAAGCTAGTAGTATATTGAATAAGTAAATAGAATAATAGCTTGGTAAGCAAAGATGCGTAGTGGCTAGCAGTGGAATCCAGGATGCGCATTTCATCCTATCTGGTTAACGCGATGGCGTTTGAAGCAAAAGGTACAAGGTTCGAGTCCCAGAGTAAACATCAACTCTGAGATGCATGTACATCCACCTGACGAGTCCCAAATAAGATAAAATGCATGTCCTGGATTCCGCTGCTAGCCACTATCCATCTTTGCTTACAATGCTTGTGAATTAAGGCTATTTTGAGGCAATACACACAGTATGCATATATGCCAATAAGAGACTGACCAGTTGCAGTCCTAAACATCAATGGGAAGATCAAAACAAACAATACTAAATAGAATAATAACTTATTCACATATATATTATGAACAAGACTGTTTATCATTTCAATTTTATTCTGATAATGAATAACAGAAGACAATGGAATTCATCAATGTAAACATTGTAATGATAAATGAGAGCATATATATATATATATATATATATATATATATATATATATGTAAGATGACATAAACTCAATGTATACATTTGACATTTCAGTTAAACAATACTTTTACATGAAAACTAATTTTTCAATCAATTAATCAATGAAATTATTTGTTCGTTTCATTGTCATGGGTGACAGCTTTTCACGTTACCTATTTACTGTACGTTTCTAATGGTCGATCAACAGATACACATTTCTTTCATAAAACTTTAAGGTGATTGAAATAATTATAAATCCAACTATTTTTGATAGGATGGAATGAACTACGTGATAATCAGAAAGGGTTTGTTGGAGATTTTAGTATTTTCATTGTTGAAATCATCAGTCAATTGAAGCTAGACCACCAAAGAAAACTTGGAAGCACTGAACGGCCGTTTCGTTTTATTGTGGGACTCCTCAGCAGTGCGTGTCCCCGATCCCGCCTCGCGAGATCTGAACCCAGGACCTACTGGTCTCGCTCTAGAGCACTTAACCTATAGACCACTGAGCCGGCCGGCATCCAATGGTGTTAATGTCTAACTTCAACCAATTCAAGAAGTTTGAGCAACCGTTCACCAATTGTCTTCAGTGAACTGTTGTCTCACAACAGACGTGATTGAACTCCACTGGTCACTGCTTCCCACTTGAATTCCAGGACATGTATCCAGTGCTTCCAGGTTTTCCATGGTGGTCTAGCTTCAGTTGACTTATGATTTCAACCATGTAAATACTATGTCATAGTATTTCAAATTAGTGTGGAAGTTACTCAGTACCCACACGGTATAAATTTTGTTTTTGCATTCTCACTATTTTCAGTTGCGTATAATTAATTATCACTAAAGATACTATCTATAAAACTTGAAATGAATTGAAATAGGGCTGTTCAAAACCTATGCAACAAGTACGTTCATCAAAGTATTAAACTAATTTTTTAGAATTATGACAGATCTCACTACATTGGAACTATATGAGCTGTATCTAGATGATGGATGTTACAAATTTCTGACTAGGCTGAGAATAAGTTTAAAATACTTTCGCGAATAATTCCGATCAAATTTTTAATATAAAATAGATCTGGAATTCATAATGTTTGTAACCAAACCGTTGCACAAAACAGTCGATGTCTAGACTCAGCTTATCATTGGATCATAGACTAGGCATTTGAAATGTATAGTACTTGATTTGAGTCCCAATATGAATATCACTAAAGGTGCATATACATTCAAATGAGGAGTGCTAACTAGTACGAAACGATGATCCTGGATTCCACTACTAGCCTTTAATAAAATCCTGCTTGATAATTCCTGTAACTGAACTTCATTAACGACATAATCCCCTCAGGATTCGAATACGTCAAGAGAGACTGATCAGTTACAGTCCATAACTTGAATAACTACAATGCTTAAAGTCCCACAAGCAAAACTTTATTGACTTTCTTTTGAACATGAAAAAGTGATCACCAATTTTTTATTTCAATGTAAGGCATTTACTACTGAAATAAGTACGAAGCTGGTAAATGCAGTGATACTTCATTTTGTGTACAATGAATAAACTCACTGTATTGTAGTTCCATGGCATAGATACTTAATCTTAACATTATAGTTTTAAAGCTTGAAATTCATTAGAAGCTCTATGATTTAAGTAGTTTAGTGTGGAATAGTTAGAATTTTCGCATGTGACTAACACAATAGTATGATTATTGTCTTAATTAAAATCATAACAATACAACTTTCAATTATATCAAACATATAAAGTTCAGTGCTAGCGCGAAACTGAATACCTTTTATTCGTTTTACGATGGAGGCGTTGATACACATCACTAAGGAATCACATATTAAAACAAATCAACTCTAAAATGCTTTCTGGATTTAAATAACTAACTGAAATTAGTATATGACGTTGACTATGATATATTTCGTTGAATGGTTCATTTTGTAAACAGTTCTCAATAGTTCTTATTTATATTGACTAACTGATAGAATGAGCCAGTATGATATCGACGGAACAATCGATCAAAATGTGGCTTTCTTTTCTGAGGAATGAAGCACACACTATTTGTGTAAATATGTAGCTTACATGACTAAATATTGATTATTCTATCCTACAAATCAATATTCGAAGGGGTTTTGTGGATATTATGGTAATAACAATAGTTGAGATCATGAGTGAATTTAAGATAGACCACCATGAAAAACCTAATAGGTCCTGGGTTCGAATATCGCGAGGCAGGATCATGGATGCGCACTGCTCAGAAGTATCACAAAAGAACCAAACGGCCGACCAGTTTTTTTTCCATGATGGTCTAGCTTCAATCGACTCATGATCTCAACTATTGAAATTGCATCAATATTTGTTAATTTCATTTATATTTATAGGTAATTTCACATCCAACATTCGTTGCTGAAAGTTTCAACAATGAATGTTGTCAAAAAACGGTTATAAGTCATCAATATCTAAATTGAAAATAATTCAAGTTTACCTTTCTATTATTTTACAACAGCAATGTTATCACAAATAAATTAAAAACTCTGGTTCTGATAAGATAAATACGAGTGGTTATGCTATTTCACTAATTATACAGTAACCAATATTGTCTTCTTAGTTATGATATAGTTTACAGTTAATGTTTTGATGTTCGGTGGTTGAAGATAGTCATCATAATTAAAATTCCAAATAGTTGGCACTAGTCAGCGAGGCATACCTGCAGGCACAAGGAAAACTAGTACCTTCACTCAGATTTGAACCTGAACCACACAGTTTGGCAGGTTAAAACGTTAACACTGAATAATCTAGTCAGTGACTGATTTTCGATAGGATTGAGTTATTTATGTTGATTGATTACTGAATAGTAACTCATGTTATGTTCATGTTAATCAATTTCTATTTATTAGGATGGAATATGGCCACGATTCTAAGTGATTCATTATCATACGACCTGTGTTTATATATGAGATATTTGCTTATTGTGCAAGTTTCATGTTTTTTTTAACCCCATTATTCAAGTATCACAAGGTTAGAACATTAACCAGTCGATTCTGAAATTTTCACATAAATTTGTGGGATAAACTTGAAAAAAAGATTTTAATCTAAAAATTGGAAAATTTTAGGTCATTGAACTTAAATTGTGTTACCTTCATTGTAGCGTCAAACGAACGTCTTACAGTAATTTAATTTTCGATAATCAAGGGTTGATTTTTGATCGGTGTTTGTTGATTTAAGTAAATCCTGTGTGGATTGTGTCAATAGAGTCAACTTATCAACCGTGTTTTCAAATAAATGCAGTAGAATCCAGTTGATATGTTTTTCATTCTGTCAGGATTTTCTCATCAGCCACAATTAATACGTATTGAATAACTTGTGATAAGACAGTTATACTAAGACAATGCTCATTAGATTCCCATCTACCAAAGGAAGTGAATCGATATTTAAATCTGAATATCAACAACGGGACAATGTAAACGTTCACTAATCATGATGTGAATAAAATTTAAATTTTCAATTATTTAAGTGATAATAATAAAACAAATTTAAATTCTCTTGGTATTATTTGTTTTATTCTTCCAATTGATGTTTAGGACTGCAATTAATCAGTCTTTTATTGGCATATGTGCATCCTATGCAGACTGCCAAGATATTGCATTAAGTTACAAGCTTTATAAGTAAAGATGGATAATGGCTAGCAGTGAAATCCAGGACGCGCGCCACATCATCCTATTTCGGACTCATCAACTGGATGTGCCTGCATCTCAGAGTTGATGTTCACTCTGGAATTCGAATCCAGTAAATTTCGCCTCAAAGGCCATCGCGTTATCCCCTTAGCTTCTGTGTCTCGATAACCACTTGCTTGTGCAATGGGGTTAAGTCTAATTTCACATGGTATTGTTTGTTTGAATCTTCTCATTGATGTTTAGGATTGAAATTGATCAGTTTCTTATTAGCATATGTGCATACTATGTGTATTGCTTCAATATAGCCTTAATTAACAAGCATTATAAGCAAAAATATAATGAAACAAATTGATTAGTAGTTATCACACTAAACTACTAATAGTATTTGTTACATGTATGGTTATCCATTATCGTTTCATTAACAATATATGAAATCTAAGTGGTAGTGTAGTAGTAGTAGTGTATATATAAAATAGTGTCTATTTATGGGATCAAAAGTAAAAGGGAATATATTGTATGTGCAAATGTTGTTCTGAACAAAGAAGATTGTTGTATTTGTAAATCTAATAAGTTATTAAATAATACAATATACGATTTTGTTTTCTGGAAGGATAAAAAACAGGTGTTTAATTTATATAAACCTTTAATGGATTGTAATTAGAATTAAGTAGTATATTCATTCATATATATATTAGATATACCTATATGTATATGATGAAGTCTTACTTGTTAGTTATTGCATACTTTCTCACATATACATGTATATAAGTAATAACAATAATTATTTCATATATATTAATAACAGTAAACATAATTAAAGCCTTTTTGAATAAATATTCAAATGAACTGTTCACTAAAATGAAACCATGCAATCCAATCCTCAATGTAACTAGACAATTATTCGAGTTTATTGAATAGTGATAAAGACTGTAAATTTGATTACATAACACATAACATATTAAGTAGGTCATTTCCCAATTGAAATCACAACATAGCTGTCAAATTTATTTATTTATACAGTTCTAAGTAAAAGAAAAATAATAACTGTCAAGAACTTTAACAAATGAAAATCAGTCAAGATACATTTAGTAGAAATGCATAGATACATCATTAAGCTCCTTCTGTGTTAATTCTACTAATTGAATAGTATACATTGAAGTTGATTAGAAATGAAATTATAAACTGCATAAATGAACCTTCCCTTAAACCTTGAAATTAAAATTGCTTCATAACTTTCTTCCTTCCTATACTATATCCTTATATACAACCTTTCTTTTATATATTACCACCACCACCACTAAATTAACTTCTTCTATGAATCCGGTGTTGATCTTGTTGTGCTGATGAGGTATGGTAACTTGGACCGATTCATATATGTGCCTGGTCTTACGTTGTAGCTGACTGTCTGACTGACATCAATAATAATCAATAACAAAAGAGAAGAGTAATATCACAAGGGTAATAGTAGAACATAAGCAGACATGATAACTAAATAAAAGATATCAGACTAAAAAGATATGTAAATAAAAGAGGAAAGTAAACAAAATATCAATAAACTGATTGAATTGTTAAATAAAAAATGGACATGTATATCGAGCTACTATGTCCTAGTACCATTGGTAAATTACTGCTCAACATCATACAGGGTTGTTGATACAACAGAATAAAGATTTAAAAAATGGTACCTCTTGAAACTTTTATATAGACTACCATTATATATCTTCTTACAGTATAATAACTAAGTAAATGAACGAGTATTTTCTAGTATTTTGTGTATTTCAAACTCCTTGTTGACTGGCAACAATTAACGTACCTCTTAGTACTCATAATCTGTCACTAAATAGTTGCTTATAATTTGTTTGGTTTCATTACCAATTTGAACATGTTTGCATAAATTCAAATGTACTTGGAATAAATAGTAATAATAACAGAAGCTTGATTATGGTCTTTCCTGAATTCAAGGATGAAGATGTAAGGCGTATGTAGCGGCGGACTAAGAGTATTTAAACTTAGGATAGCTCAAGATTATTAGTGCTGGCAAAGACTGAAGTTATAACGTTCTGAAGGGTGTCAATTAGTGAGAAATTGTGTTCAAGCTTTCTTAACAACTGACGTTACTATTTTTATTAATGAGTTAGCCAGTTTCCATGTTTTGTTTTTTAATTTTTAATTCTCCATATAATTTGTTTTTCAAAAAAAATTCACTAAAGATACAATTTTATATAGTTGAAATCATGAGTCAATTGAAGTTAGACCACCATGAATTCAACTATATAAAATTACTAAAATCTCCACAAAACTCCCTTCTGATAAAGATACAATTACTTTTAGGAATAGAAAACTACTCAGTGAACTATAAGTTGTCGGTATCTCAGGATAATAGTTTAAAGGTTGTCTGGATCATTACGTTTTACGAATCTGAGACTAAAATTAATTTTAGTAACTTCATAACATATTAAATATTATTATTTCTGTAAAAATGGTCGGTGCTAACGAAAAGACTTATTGATTAAGGCTTTGGATTGGAGGTGGATAACAACTTTGAAAACTGAGCTACTGACTTGTTTATCTAAGTTTTTTTGTAGACAGATCATTTAAATAACACAAACCTACAACAGATAAGAAAATAAGTTATTCCTTGCATAAAGAACTGATGAAGGTTTCAATAGTATGAAATTTATCTAATGAACATGTTCTACTCTTAGTTTTATCACATGACTTTGGCATACTTGGCAATTCGCTTTTAAACGCATATATTAAATAGCTGACGTGTCTATATTATGTTAAGAGATTAACTGACGATTCAGTCGGCCTGCGTATAGAATTCAGCTTTCATATCGTATTTTGAGGATAATATTCAACATGAACTGATAATAATTGATGGACCATTTTTATTCTATATACTTAGACAAATTTTGATATGAATTTTATGGGGAAAATGTAACAACTATGGATTAAAGAAATGTAAACAATGATATAATAGAAAAGAAGAAAAAAAAATCTGATTTGAAGGAAACTTACTAGTTGAAACTACTAAAAAACAATTATAATTACCTAATCATAGATCAAAGGAAAATAAAAGAGTTAAGACTTGAAAAATACATGAAAATAACAAAACTAGTGTATATAACCAATTAGAAATAAGGTCATTAGAATGAATTGATTTGATTGTAGATTATAAATAAAGTTTAAAAGTTCTTTTGTATTTGAAGTATTTTATGATATAGATGTTGTCAGAAGGGGTTTTGTGGAGATTTTAGTAATTTTATAAAGTTGAGATCATGAGACTGGTAGGTCCTGGGTTCGAATCTCGCGATTGCGGGATCGTGGATGCGCACTTCTGAGGAGTCCCATAATAGGACGAAACGGCCGTTCAGTGCTTTCAGATTTTCCATGGTGATCTAGCTTCAATTGACTCATGATCTCAACTTTATATAGATGTTGTCCAAGAAAACAATTGATGTTTTGTAAATACGATTGACTAGTTTGATGAATGCAACATCAGTACCAATAAAATTTTATTGATCTGATAAAAAAAACCTGTTTTTTGGTCTCATCTTCATGAACTCTATCTTTCATTGTTTATCTGTTTTACTTGGTTATTCACATTGAATATCAACAGTGGAATATCTAACTACAGAATTTTATTTAAGGGTTCATGGAGTTTTATAGTTTGTTTTGTTTATTTAACTTAGACAACCATCAAGAAGCATTAAACAGCTATTTCAACCTAGTATGGAACTCATCAGCAACTCTCGTCTATGACCTCTTCTAGGATCTAATCCTAGGTGAGGCGAATCAGTATCATTTGGATATGGTTGAAAAATATCGTTAATTAACTAATGCTTGATACATAAGCTAGTGAATGCCAAATCTGTGGTTTAAAAGTTCGAAAATCATTGTAAAACCTCAAATTCTTGTGTTTGATCCCCCCAATAATGTCGTTTATGAATACTGTTACAGAATGGAGTTCCATACTAAGATGATACATCTGTTAAATGCTTCCTGGTTTACAACGACTGTTTATGTTATTTTGACAACTCTATAGATTGTTTTGTGAAATATTAATCTTCATCATAGTCGAATATCAGTCGATAAAACAATCAACAATTCATTTGAATCTAATGAAATTCTGTCTAAATATTTACGAATCCAAATAATCAAGACTACTGACATTTATTATGGTATTAGAGAGAAACAATTTAAAAACGTCAATCAAAGCAAAATGGATTGAAAAGAAAAAAAAACGATTGAAATCAAAAGTGAATATCTTTTTTTTAAAACCTGATCAACTAGAACTTTATGTAATCTTATCTTAATGAAGATCATAGGCAGAATGATAAGCAGAGGGCAGGCATGAATGATTATTAAATTTTTCCCCATTTTGTTCTTAGTTTATTGATTCAAAGAATAGTAGATCAATCAAGTTGCAGATCGATTTCATTAAATTTTATTCATTTGTGATAACTGTTATGAGTTGAATTTTGGAAATGATTGAACGAATACTCAAAATATGAAAGCCATACATTATATACTTCATTTGCAATTCTTCCATTATTTTGTCTTATACATTCTGTATGATTCTTTTAATTCACAATTGCTTCTCACTTTTTCTATTTTCTTCAGTTCGATGTCCTCTGTTTTCTGTTGCCAGGCATTCAACTTTTGACTTGTGTTATATACTACATATATTGAAAGACATAAGTAGTATACAACGTATATTGTATGCAAATTGTAAGCAGATTTAATTAATGCTATGTGATTTGAAAATGATTAGTATTTTAATCCTGCACATTGATACTAGATAAGGGGACAACTAAAGATGAAGAGAAATCACATTCGTCTTAGTTTAGATCTTTTAAAGAGTATACACTTTAAACGAGTATAATAATTTTAAATGGCTCATATGAATAACAACTTTATTTGTTTTCCTTTTTAATTAGTTTCAGATAAGTTAACCCTCAATCTAGTTACTAACGACCTTTTGCTTTCCCATTTTGAATTTTTCAGACTTCATCACTTGTAGTGGAGTAATGTCGAGGTTAGACTTAAAACACTAGTTCATTAGAACTGTAATCTGACTTTTATTTTCATGAATGTATGTATGTGATGTGAATATAAATGTTTCATCTAACTTCACATATTATACCTGAGCCGACCTTGTTTGTGCGATAGTGAGAAGTCAAACACGGATTGAGTTGAATGAATTTATTTCAGGCACTCGTTTCCCCAAACGGATGTCAAAAATGAGAAGCCGGAAAGCGAAGTGGATAAGACAATTGTGAAAACTTCATTCGACTAAATGTCACTCACTATTTATAGATTGATAAAAATAAGCCATAGATATGATGAGTAGTGTAAGCGATGCACACATATACGGTCAAATAAAAAATTAAGCTTTTGAGTAGATAAAAAACAGGTTCAAAATGTGACTCAAGAAGAATATATAAATTGGTCGATCTGGAAACTAGAATGAACTATGTGGGCTTGACATAGTACTAGACACTACAAAGTAAATATGCCACACTAATTGAAAGTGTAGTGAACTTAGATAAATTAAAAAGGTCGGGACAAGTATAAAGTAAACTCAATCATCACCTACCTTGGTAAGTGATATTTGCTGGCATAGAAATACTTTGAAATAAGGTCGAAAGTGCCCAATATAAAGCAATAATTCAGTCAATGAAGTTATTTAATGTTGGAATAAGTCATTTAATTAGATAGGGTCAGCATGGTTTAGGTAATCACAATTATTGTAACTAGAACTTGTGGACGTTCTAAGGATTACTAACTGTATACTGAATATACACATACGTCATATATTTAATACAATGTCATTCACAAGAGAGAGAGAGCAGAAGAGGAATATGTTCACCACATTTCTCTCTTTTGATGATCGAAATGATTTCAATCTTCGATGGACTTATAATCTAATGATTTGGTTTATCTAATACACAGTTTATTGTTCTATCAAGTCCTAGTGTCCAGTGTAAGGATTGTAAACCAAAAATGCAATTACTGTTCTAGTATATAACAATTGTTGAATATTTTGAACCAATTCAAGGTGGAAAATGTCAGTGATTTATGCCTTCTTTCTCCAGTTTTATTCCATTTATTATTTGATACTTGTAAGTTGTATGATAACCTGGTTCCGCACGATATACAGGCAAACGTACTAATAGTTTTTTTTTTATTGAAATAGCTAAAATCTAGTTAATAATAATAATTATTTGTATAATACTAATGAATAAGCATAGAATTCAATGCAGTTTAATTTATTATTTCCATGTGAAAGACATGCAAAGTAACAAATGTCAGTTATAAATTGAGAGATTTTTATCGCTAACTGACAGTAGTTAAATAATCTTTTAAAGCCGAAAAGGATTCAACATTTACTTCGTCCATCGATCGTATTAATAATGAGTTATGCATATCTATGTCGCCACAAATGATCAAACTCAGAAATTTTACATCCTACAGTTGAACCCTAATTTTAAATGTCTAATTCCAGTCAATCTGTGATATTGCTCAACGATCATAAGAAACTAGAGGAGGATAACTGTCTCCTACCCAACATAATTGAATTTTATTGATCATAGATTCTCATTAGAACATCAAAAATTACCTCTCAAAATTAGTCAATAGTAACCTAATTTATATTATTGACGTTGGGTGTTTATGAAGGCTGTTAAATTTCAGAGTGTTCATCAAGGACTAACCTTAGTTAGAAGACTATTGAAAATCAGAAAATGCACATTACACAGCTGTCTCGTTCTAGTGTACCATGCGATGACGTTTGAAGCGAAAGGTACTTGATTCGAGTTTCAGAGTGAACATCAACTCTGAAATGCAGATACATCAATCTGACGATTCTCAAATAGGACAAAGTGGTGCGTGTCCTGGATTCCACTGTTAGCCACTATCCATCTTTCCATCCATCCACTATCCATCTTTCAACTTTTTTTTCGTCTATTCGTACGTTCTTAAATTTCTTCCCTTAATTTTCTCCAATGTTTCTTTGCTTCCTTTTTAATGCTCAAATGAGTATGAAGTTATTTCACCATATCAATCAACTTCAATACATTACACTTACTAATTCATTGAATTGGATACGTATGTACACACACACTCTCTCTTTTTCACTCTCCATCTTTATGTATATATATATATGAAACCATCTTATACTACTGACTTGCCAGTGATTTTGTGATTTCATTTTTAAACTAATTAAGATAAGTAGTGAAGAAAACGAAGATTGGGTCAATACACACATTCACACACACACTCATATATATATATATACCTAAATGCTTATAGAGAGAAAGAAAAAAAAACAGTAATTTAGGCATTTAATAAAGAATATATTTGTTCTGATAAACAGGATTATCCAGTTACTAAAACTGGCAAAACAATATAATAAAAAAAGAAAAAAGAAAAATATCCGTATATACATTTTACTCAGCAGAAGTTACATTTTTTAAATCTGAGCGCGTGTGTGTGTCTTTTTAATCAACCCAGGAAAGTAAGATTGATGCATTACATCAGTCGGTATTATGATCAAACCTTCATACCTGATGAATAAGGTAATGCATATAAGTATTTGGTAACTTATTATTGAAAAAAAGTTTAGTGTTTACAATGAAAGACACTGGGTGGGTTGCATGATACAGCTACACTACCGGCGGCCAAGTGCATACAACCACTGTTAGGGAAGTCCTATTCACTGCCTTCTAGTAGCGAGGATGTTGTTTACAGAATTAAGGAGACGAAAAGCGAATGTCTGGCGCTTTAACCGGGTCGGTGAACACGGAAAGTTCACCCAGGGGAGTTGAAAAACCCTGATTCCAAACCAATGATGTACATGGGCTCCAGTATCCTGAAGGAACAAACGGTGTATCAACCAATCGTCGGTCACCAGCTGTCATGGGACTGCATAAATGAGTAATATGCATTCATGTGTATATGTGTATGTATGCATGAGTGCATGAGTACGCTGATGTATGATAGTTAAGTTTTCTGGTTTAATGCAAAAATATAATCGATAGACGTAAAGAAATTAATTTTTCTGATGAAACTCTTACTTCATTACTTACTCACTAACTTACTCCTATTACCTCTCATGGAGGAACATAGATCGCCCACCAGCATTGCCGAACCAACTTTCTTCTGGACGATCCTTTCTAATTGTTTCCAGTTGTTATTATTCGTTTTCATATCTGCTTTCAATTCCCGATGCAGTGTGTTCTTTTGTCTTCCACTTTTCCATTTCTCTTTACGATTTTAAGTTAGCCCTTGCTTCATGATGTAATTTGATGATTACTTCAATGTATGTCCTATTCATTTCTAACGTTTTTTTCTTAATTTCCTCTTCCTCTGAGCTCTAATTTTTTCTCTTCTACAATAAGCTGCGGCTGATGCTATCCGACTGAAACTTCAACTAGGAAACCAGAACAAAATCTACAAGATAATTTCTTCAATCTTTTTTTTCAAATATATTCACGTTTTTCTCTCAGTTATTTTCTATTTTGTTATTCTTTTTCATCTTTTCATTTTGTATCTTTTTTTTCTTTCTCATTCCATATGATGGTGTTGAATAAACTTAATTTTAATGTTTTAGAGAAAAAAAAACGCTACAGCAACAACCTGAAAAGAAAACCCTTTTTTATATTGATATTCTACTAGTTTGAGTAAAAAATTATTTTTATTACTTATTTTTGTTCATCCAAAAATTGGTTAATAATTCCGGTTGTTGTCTCTTTTCATATTTTGTTTATTTCCTTAGAGATTGTTATGTATGTGTGCTCAGATGGTTTTGTTGTTATTTTGCTTATGGTGAAATTGTTTTCTAATAATATTATTACTATAAGGGGTTCAGTAGATCGTTAATATATGGTATTTAACATGATTTTAGTAGTTATCAAAATCTCCCATAAACGGTGCACACTAGTAGACGGTTTCAAGAAGTAGCTTAGTGGTCAGATAGTTAGACTTTCAATTACTTTATCTCCGGTTGAAACCCCGTCCTATCTCGTTTCACTATTACTAATTAAAAATAATTCAAACAACTTTAGGACTTTTTTTTAGAACAATTTAACAAAATGTGAATAATGGGGTAGTTCTTCTTCGAGATATAAACAAGGTTTATTTGTTTAGTTGCAATCTGGGTCAAATTTTCACTGAAAAATTCAATAGCAGCTGATATATCTATGCACCAAATTCACAACTGATAATGATTTGTCATTAGGTTTACTGGTATCATTCACAACTCGTATGCTAAATACGAAGGTTAGAGATGCTATGCGTTTGCCAAAAAAGTGGGGTTCGAACCTTTTGACAGAATACCACATCATTTTCATTGATTTTTTAAAATAGAATTAGTAAGTATGGATTGGTTTGCGTCTGTCAAACCACCATCTACTTATGCTAGTGATACCTGCTAGTATGGATGTAGAGTGGAAGAAAAACAGGGACGGACAAACCAAAAGTTGGCATCAATCCATAAAGTCAGTGACTGTCCATCTTAGCCATTTTTGTTTGGTTTAAATCATCTGATTGAGATTTACATGATAACCTTAATCAAAGATTGAAGATCTTGAGTGAATTATTTTAGAAAACACGTCAGTTGCCCAGATGTATTCACTCCTTATCTTACCCTTCATCTTGAAATCTAATATAGACATATCTTTCCACTCTGTTTTTTTTCACTTGTATTCCTTTTATTAATATTAATAAATTATCTTGTTATTCAGTTGTGGCCGCTTCATCCTACCTATATCTGTACCGTCTTTGTCATGATGATATATGTCTGTCTAATTGATTAATACCTTCAAGCAATATGTTGGATGTGATTGAAGGATAGTTATTCCGTCAAGTTTCTTTCCTATGTGATGACGTATGAATACTCTTATTGACAGAATGATAATATCTAATTATTTATATAGAGAAAAATTGACTAGTAAGTTAAGGATCTTTTTGATTTAAAAAACAAAGCTGCAGATTTATACATGAATTATTTAATAGACAAGTGAATAGAGACTGTAAAAATAAACATAGATGTAAGACATACAAAAGAAACAAGCATGGCGCTGAAATCAGTTAATCAGGAATCTGTTATATGCATGTAAATACCTGGTGAAAAATTGACGGTAATTTTTAAAAAAAAACTTAATCAGTTGATTACTTTGTCTATGCTAGATTATCAACTGATTATTCAGATGATAGGAAATAAAGTTGATGGCTAAAGAAACTCTGACAATTATTTAGAACGAATTTCTAGCTTGAAGGGTTTGTGTGCCAAGGGATACTGGAGAGTCGTTCAACTTTATTATGTGGATCCTCAGAAATGGGCATAAACTAACCTTTCAGGGATTTGATAATAAATTCTAATCCATCAAGCCAATAAACTTACTAGCCTTTTCCAACATCAAACAACTTATGATAGAGCTTGAGGGTAGTCCAATCATACTAGTGAATACTATTTTGGTGTGGTAGTGTGTACAAATCATTAAAAATTACATACTAGTACGAAAAAGATTTCTAGTTCTAAATGGTATTCAGTGATACCTCAAGTGAGGTCAACCAGAGAAGAGTAAGGCCTACAAATGTAATTAGTCTTTACAAAATTAAATTATTATTGTAATTTCAATAGTTGAGATCATGAGTCGATTAAAGCCAGACTATCATGGAAATCCTGAAAGCACTGGACAGCGAACACGCGCGAAACTGATAGGTCCTAGGTTCGAATCTCGCGAGGCGGGATCGTGGATGCGTAATGCTGAGGAGTTCCACAATACGACGAAATGGCCTTCCAGTGTTTTCAGGATTTTCATATTGGTCTACATTCCACTGACTCATGATCTTAATTTTTGAAATTAAACTTTTGATTGTTAAACGTAAAGCATTTCTTTAAACATTAATCCGATCATCTATAATGAATGTTTCATGTTTTCACTCTAATATTAAACTCTTTTTTACGTTTTAATGAATTTATATGATTTGTTTAATAAAAAGAAAAGCATTCCCTGAGTTAAATTCACTTGGTATTGTTTGTTTGAATCTTCCCATTAATGTTTAGGACTGCAATCGATCAGTCTCTTATTGGTAAATGTGCATACTATGAGTATTGCCTCAATATCGTCTTAATTCACAAGCATTATAAACAAAGATGGATAGTGAGTAGGAGTGGAATCCAGGACGCGCACTTCTTCGTCCTATTTAGGACTCGTCAGCTGGGTTTACCTGCATTTCAGAGTTTATGTTCACTCCAGCTGACGGGTCCGAAATAGGACGAAACGCGCTTCCTGTATTCCACTGCTATCCACTATCCATTTTGCTTATTTTCTGAGTTATTTTAAAGATATTTTTCATTTAGTTTTGATGATAAGTGAACGTTAATTAGTGAGATTGATGACCTTAGATAAGTGTTACTTGGTTGTTTGAAACTTATCAATGGTACATACACGAAACCATTTGAGGTCACAATAAACACATCTAGATTATCTGACAAACAGATAATCTCCAAAAAACGTTACAAAATAAGTAATCTAACAATGACTGTATTCAGAATGAATTTCTCAATGTTTCAGTGAAAATTCATTCATGCTGTAGTCAACTTAGTCAGATATTAGACCTTATGTCAATAATGATGATGATCATAGTATTAGTTATTGTATATCAAAAAGCAAATGGATTCCAATAGGCTTGCTTTAATTTTTTGATATTTGTCACATATTTGAATTACTCCTACTTTACCTTAAATACTACTTAAATGCCCATTCCTCAAAAGACCTAACTCGAAAACGACACAGCTGCCCATTTATTCTTGATTCTCCAGGTTATTTAAATTCATGAAGAACACTGACACTTTTTGGATATATCAGAAACTGATACCTGAACAATACTTGACAACTGTTCACATATTGATTATTTGGGTCAACAAGTAAACAACGTTTCAGTATACTAATGTAAATACATAATTCCTTATTTAACATTTTACTTGACAATAAATCATTACACAAATATAATTCTGTATTTATATTTATCATGATGTGTTTCTTAAGAGTATGTGCCATTTTTAAGCTTTCATGTTAGCTACAAATGACTGGTCACTTAGTAGTTACCAAAATCATGTTTGTTTAGTCTAATGATGCTAACTGATTTTTGTCAATTAAGTTTCGACATAACCACCAGATTTATTGACTATACATAATGTGCACTGTACTGTGATGTTATGTGGTTGATAGTAGCCAATAAAAATACCCGGAGACTTATATAACATTCCTTCAATTTTGATGGAAATGTGGTTAGAACCCATATCACTGAGATTCATAGTTTGAGAAATCACTACTACTAATCTATTTCGGTCGCGACTGATTTGATATACGATTCAAATACTTACAATCGATTAATCACTATGTTATGACCAATGTTGTTCCTAGGAGTTCCGAGGAGCACAACACCTAGAATAATGGTTTTCGGCTAGACATCTTCGACCGAATCATACTTTCATCAATATTTATTTGATCTTGTTAGTGCTCTCTTTATGTAGCTCCTTTCAAGATTTGAATGTCTTTATTTTAATCACGATGCTCATAAGCAGAAATAATAGTTGCTCTTCTGTGTTTGATGATACTAACTATCAGTTTTTGCATTTGGTACCTTCGAAGTAGATTCAATCATCAGGTACTCAAGATACATTGCGTTGAGTTGAAATGAAATCTGCTATGGTATACTCAAACGAAAATAAATGAAAATACACAAAATGCTTATTAATATTAACGCGACGTATGTTATTCTGTTCACACTTTTGCTCTCTCTCTTCAAAAACACGAAAGTGTAGCACATGCTCTTCTGTGATATTTGCATGCAAAAGTCGATTTAGGTCTGATCACTTAATTTCCCTTTACCATCATTATTTCGCTGATTTTGTTATGTTGAGCAGTTGTAATAATTCGCGCTTCTTGTGCACGAGTCTAAACAGCTACTTCATTGAGAAAACCAAGTATGAGTAGGAAACGTCTATCGGCTAAATGTTAAACAAATATATGTAGATAAAGACATTCATTAATCTGGGTATATGTTCCTCAGAAACTCAAGTCAAATTTTCAACCATCAGGGTGTGTTTATTTCTAGAAAAATAAAGCTAAGCCCAGACTAATAGCTTGCGCACAGCAGCATCTCTAACTTATCATGTTTCCTTTAATTGATATGTATGACTGTTCTGGTTTATGATCTTTCCTTCTTAAAAATAAGTTTTTATTTTTAGAGTAAAATGGAAGAAGGACACAACAATCACTGATTTTGAGAAATATGAAGTATCCGAGGGGCTCATTGGCTCTAGTCGTTGACATCTTCTAGCTCTCCTTTTCTTTTGATCTGAATATCTGAAAGCTAAGAGTAGTTGGCAGTAATTGAATAACGGTATTCGCTAAATCATATCATCATCATATGAAAGAGATATTTGACCACGAATAAAATTAAACGAGTGATCGAACATTTCAAATTCTCTGAGCCAATCTAATTCTAATAAGTTGAACGATTTCTCATTGATATATTAATTTGAACATCAGACAGTACAGCTACTTGGCGAATCAAGTTTATGTCAAGTTTTCCGAGGAATCGAAGTAACATTCGATGTAGGTTCCAATCAAAATATAATAATTTGATCATTAACAATAAAATGAAATACTGATATACATAACAAGGTAACATTAGATTTGGATACTGTTGTCAGCACTTTCATAAAAACCATCCCTTTCTACTGTTTTCTAAACAATGAAGAATAAAATTCTTTTCGAGTTATACTGGCTTAATTTGATTTATGACCAATACAACAATGTTTGTTTCTTTAAACAAAAATTATTTCACACTTCATCTTTTAAGTTTTTTTTTATTACATTTTGTGTTAAAAATTTGTTTAACCTTTTTTTAAAGTTTTTCTGTAATCGGGTGAAGTTTAAAATCAATTAAATTTGTTTGTTTGAATCTTCCAATCACACAAGCATGTGGCTATCAGGACTCAGTAGCTGAGTGGAAGCTGAGCGTTTGAAGCGAGGGTACTGGGGTTTGACTCCCAGATTGAACATCAACTAATTCGGAGATTCAGGTACATCAATCTAACAAGTCCCAAATAGGTCGAGACGCGCGTCTTGGATTCCACTGCTAGCCACTATCCATCTCTCTTTACCAATCTTTGTTCTTGTCCTCTTCTTTTCGATTTTCTCAACTTTCGGTAGCAAGACATTTCACTTTGGATTGATGATACATACTACTGATAACTGTCGACATCAGTAACACACACACAAACACCATATTTTGAGTAATATAAAGCGTAAGATAATCATAATTTTCTTTAAGGGTGTTCAAATTTAAAAATTTATTGTTATTCTATTGTTTGGTATTTGTTAAAAAATCAATTCCTATTTGGATTTCTAGATAGAAAGGAAGAAATTTTACTCAAACTGACAACAAAAAAGTGACAGAAAAAAATAGTTTTAATGAATTTTCAATCTATAATTGACTATTTATGCCTTAATGCTTAGACACAAAAAATTTTTTTCGAGAGACTCTTTCTATGAAAAAGAGAACTATTGATCAATATTGTAAGGAGAAATAAATAGTGGCTAGCAGTGGAATCCAGGACACGTGTCCCTTCGTCCTATTTGGGACTCGTTCTAAACATCAATGGGAAGATTCAAACAAACAATACCATATGTATTGAACAATATGTTCACATAAGACGTATTGCCTTAGTTTTCCCTACAAGGTTATTCCTATTTTTAATCACTTCAGTTACAGACTTTACTGATCGATTTAAACTTTCCCTGGGTGTTTTATTTTTAAAAAGATTTCCTGAAAATGTAAGATGGTAATTTTGAAAAAAATCCAAGAAAATGATTAAATATAAAGGAAGTGCTTCCATTACATACAAAGAGGAAGTTAAGAAATGAAAGATAGAGATAAGCGAACAAATTACAATTGTAAACCTATGAATTGTATGGAAAGAGGATGTCTAATGTACATTATTATTATCATTATTTAATTTGAATTGTTATCTCAATACACACCAATTTGCAATTATAACTACATATATAGAGTTGAGATCATGAGTCAACCTAAGCTAGACCACCATGGAAAACCTGGAAGCACTGGACGGCCGTTTCGTCCTATTATGGGACTCCTCAGCAGCGCGCATCCACGAACCCACTCTCGCGGGATTCGAACCCAGGACCTAACAGTTTCGAGCCGAAGCCCTTAACCGATAGACCACTGAGCTGGCATCCAACGGTGTTAATGTCTAACTTCAACTGATTCATGAAATTGAGCAACCATTCACCAATATCATCAGTGAGTTCCTATCTCACAACAGACCTGGTTGAACTCCACCGGTTACTGCTTCTCACTAGAACTCCAGGAAATGCCTCAAGTAGTCAGTCACTAGTGAGCACCTGATTATTATCAGAAGGGGTTTTGTGGAGATTTTAGCAATTTATAGAGTTGACTGACTCCTTGAGGTATTTCCTGGAGTTCTAATGAGAAGCAGTAACCGGTGGAGTTCAACCAGGTCTGTTGTGAGATAGGAACTCACTGAAGACAATTGGTGAATGGTTGCTCAACTTGGTGGATCAGTTGAAGTTAGACATTAACACCGTTGGATGCCAGCTCAGTGGTCTATCGGTTAAGGGCTTCGGCTCGAAACTGTTAGGTCCTGGGTTCGAATCCCGCGAGAGTGGGTTCGTGGATGCGCGCTGCTGAGGAGTCCCATAATAGGACGAAACGGCCGTCCAGTGCTTCCAGGTTTTCCATGGTGGTCTAGCTTAGGTTGACTCATGATCTCAACTCTATAAATTACTAAAATCTCCACAAAACCCCTTCTAATATAACTACATATCCCAATAGTAAATGTCATTCAGAGTTAATTTTGTTAAGTAGCCGATAAGAAATCTTATGTTAATTTATATTTCATACTTGCTGATAATTTTCAGTAAACCTTACCTATGAGATTTGAACTTACATCTTCTAGCTTCATAGTTTGTGACTGTATCACAAGACTATTTATATTTTGGTTAAGCAGTTGTAAGAATCAGTTAGTTATGATTGTTTGATCAGGATCAGTTTATAGCGTCTTCGATGTTATAAAACCGGTGTGAGCTTAATCTAGCTTTTAAATAGTCTGTGATAACCTAAAATAGAATATAACCGCTAAATCATTTCTACAGTCCTGATAACTCTTTTTTATTAATAGGCAATCATGAGTGTCAATACAAATATCTCTTTCATTTATGTCATCGTAAATCTATACTTATACGTCTTGTGTGTGTTTATATATAGCCTGTATATTTATTATTATATTCAATGTTTGTCTCTTTGCTCGCACTATGCATTGCCGACATTTAATAAAATTAACGCTTGAGGTGGGCAGTATTAAAACTAGGGACCGTGGATGCACACTGCTGAGGAGTCCCACACTAGGACGAAACAGCTCTCCAGTGCCTCCAGGTTTTCCATGGTGGTCTAACTTTAATTAACTAATGAGTTCAACTAATAAATTTCATTTTTATCAAACTGGGACATCATAACAGATACTTTTATATCATATATTAGTAAAGAAGTAAAAAATTTCATATTTGTTTTCATTCAATGTTTAGACTTTAAATAATATTTACAAATTTTTACTAGCTTTTGAAACGAAAGCTTTTGAGTTCGAGTCCCTCTGTGAGCGTAAATACTGGGATAAAAGTACATACATCTGACTAATCCCAAAGATGAGAGAACGCTTTTTGTGAATTCTATTGCTAATCACTATCTATCTTCACTTAAACTTTTAGATAATCTGGGTACTTTTTAATATGCATTACGGACTAAATCTCTTTTTTTTTAATTTTTAATTTATGTCTAAATTGAACTACATTTCAACAGTATTCATTAATTGGTCTGTACACTAAATAACGTAATTTAGTATATTCCTCTATTATCCATATTTTTTTCACGTTACAGGTGGATTAGAATATGAATTATATTGTACACAAACACCAGCTGGATTTAGACCACCTACAAATACATCATCTATAATCACTAAACCAACATTTAATACTAAACAAACATCTGCATCTATAACATCTCCATTAGTTCATCGATTAAATAGACCTGCTCCTGCTGTTCCTCCTGCTCTCCATCATCAACATCATCATTGTGGTACTTCTTCTTTACTACAAACATCACTTTCTTTACCTCCATTAGCTCAACCATCTATTGTAAATGCAACAGAAAAGATTAATCGATCATTGGTTATGAATAATTTACAACAAATGAATTTATCAAAATTAAAAACGGTAAAGATAATTAATGTTTATAATCACTAACATTATTTGCTTTACCTTGAGAAGTGGTTGTTTAATCCTTCATTCTTTTTCAGTAAAAAATGAGTTTTGGAAACTGTCGTATATTATTTAAATCATGAACAACCAGTGAAAACCAGGAGGCATTAAACTTCTCCGGAGGAGTGATTTGAAGGTTGAACTTTAGGCACCAGAACTGAAGAGAATGTGTCGGACCGTCAACGGATTAGAAATGTCTATTACCGACCTTTATTTCCTCTTTGTTTGGATCTATGTATGGCAGTTGTTATTATTATTGTAAATAGTCTAGTTTACTGAAGATGCCACTAATTTTTAGCACATTTATCTTCAGGAAAGAATATACTGATTACTTGTAAGGTATATTATCCTATACTATATCCTTAAATACAACCCATCTTTTATATATTACCACCACTAAATTAACTACTTTTATGAATCCAGCGTTCATCATGTTGTGCTAACAAGGTATGGCAACTTGGACCGATGCATATGTGTTCCTGGTCTTACGTTATAGCTGACTAACTGACTGACTGACTGATATTATCAATTATAAATCCATAAAATATATCGGGGAAAACTACCGAAAAATATGATCAAAGTATAACAGATTTATGAATTCATTACATTAGCTGCTTATTGTTTGAGTGAAATGTTTGAAACTATAAACGAAAGATGGCATTATTTCTCATACAACAGTAGATGATTTAATCCTGTTCAATGGATTGAAATCTTCTTTCTTTCAGTGCTAAGGACTGCAACTGATCAATCAGTTAGACATATGTGCTTTCTGAACAAATCACCTTGATATTGACACCATTTACAAGTATTTTCTGTAAAACATAGTTACGCTGATGACTTGCAGATCTTGACTCGAACAGTGTCAAGGCTCAGACTCTTACAACGGAATTATTATATGTCTTCATCATACAAGACATCGTCTATCTGAAGTTATAAACTAAGTGGATAACGTGTTAGTGTTTGAAATGAAAGACATTGAGCTAGAGTTTTAGTGTGAACATCAACGATATAACGCAAATATTTTCAGCTGAATAGTTTCAAGTATGGTCAATACGCTTGTCTTGTATTCTATCGTTAATCACCATCCAAGTTAGCTTAGAAAATAAAGTATTTAAATACTGTAGAAGATTTACGTATGTATGCGTTGCACGTAATTGATATGATTTATAATATTGAGATTTTAAAGTTTTTAAAAAAAAATTAATGAGCAACCTATATGCGCTTTTACTAAGTTTCGGTGAAACAGTTGACAGATCAACTTCGTACAAGTTGATGCATATATTCCAAAGAAGCCAGTTGTCTCTATGGCAATTCGAATTTTCAATATTTTACTTTATTTTAACATATATGCTACATCAATTATTTTTAAAATACTTTAGTCTATAATGTGTAGGTTTGTATTCACTGATAATTTTCAAGTCATCTGACAGACACAATAAGTTACAAAGTCTGAATCCCATTAAACACCTTTTTACTTCCATTCATAAGAATGTTAGTTTATTGTGAAAAATGCGGAGCAATACCATTTTTTCTTTAAATTTACATAACCCTTATGGAACTACATAAGTCAATGGATTTTATATGATGTACAAAGATCTGCGATGAACGAGAACGCAGGTGGGGATAACCAATATATTCACAAGAGAAATAAATAGTTTTTGCTAAAATATATGAGATGTACACTGAATACTTCATTTGCGAATTTCCATTGTTTGTCCTTCATATTCTGTATGATTCTTCCAGTCTGCAATTCTTTTCTATTTTCCATTCAATTCTCCTCAACTCGATTTTCATAGCCTTCTGCTGCCAGGTTTTCCACTTTCGACTGGTATTACATATTATTCATATCTGTCGACATAAATAGCATACATCGCAGATATAGCTTAAATTTTAATTTCAATCTTGCAATAGTATACTAGAAAAAACTCAAAGTTCTCTTACTAAAACAATTTAATCGATATAGTGGAGAAGCCAGCCTAAAGAAATGCTGTCATTTAAACGCATCTTATCTAAATAAAATTTAATCATTACTCCAAACTATACTTTAAACTTCGGTCACTTTGACGCATATCTCAACACGCGTTCCATTTTCACCACAATTATGACGGAATTCAACTGTCATGCATTCCATTGAAATCATTTAGATCGCCTTTAAAGACTTGTAAGCACAGAATGGCCGTTTCATCTTAGTATAAGACTCCTCAGAAGTGCGTCTCCACGATTCCGTACGCGAGATTTACACAAATACACTCACACATTTACTGAAACTACTTTCTTAATTCAGAGTTTGTTTTCTTTACACCGTTTTCAATTGCCTAAATTACTAGTTGTAATTGTAAAACTTTCCAACCAGTAAATATCAAATCAGTTTTTCTACAATTACTTTAAATCATTAAAAGAATAGAAACGTAGCTCTTATCAGTTATCTCATTTGGGCATATAATAATAATAATAATAATAACCCTCCTTTTCTTTCCTTGATATTTCTTTCTTCCTTTTTTCTTCTTCTTCTTCTTCAATATTAATCATTATTCACAGTTTATCAATTGACCATAATCATTCTATTTATTTAACTTAGTCAAGTATAAAACTTTTGCTGGATTATTATTTTTTTTTATACTAGAAAAAAAGGTTTAGCTATTTTTTATTTTTCGCCCCATTATTCTTCTAATCATTTTTTTTTTAGTTTGATAGTCCATAAATGACCTAATTACCTGATGAGGTCAGTGAGTTGAAAATGATGCCAGAGTTGAATTGGTAGCAGACAATAATCAGGGTGGGGGAGAGGGTGTCGAGAGCGAGAGAGAGAGAGAGAGAGAGGGGGGGTTAAGAGAGAAAAGAGGAATAAGAAACGACTGAAAGTTACCCGTTATTGTTATTATTATTACTATTATTATTTCGTTGTTTGGTTGATTAACATAGTTAATCTTATAACAATAATAATAATGAAAATCGTAGGAAACAATAAATAAAAAAAAGAAAACTATTTCACTAGGTCAGAGAAACTATGAGAAGGAAAAGAAAAATTTAATTTATTTTATTCCATTCATTTTTAAAAAGAAAAAAAATATCTATGTATATATATACATATATAACACAGTTTGATTGTTTGGTTTGATTTAGTTTAAGGATAAAATAGTATGGAAGATATGAATCATAATATTTATAAAACATAGTTATATATACATATATATTACTGATAATTGTAACTAAGTTATTTCAATATTCCAAATAAATGAGAGGCAGTAACCAGTAGAGTTCAACCAAGTCTGTTGTAGAGATATCAACTCACTGATGACATTAGTGGATGTGTTGCTCAATTTTGTGGATTGGTTGAAGTTAGACATTAACACAATTGGATGATGACTCAGTCGTATATTGGTTAAATGCTCATGTGCGTGACTGATAAGTCCTGGGTTGGAATCTGGCAAGGCGAGATCGTGGATGCTCACTGCTACTGAGGAGTCCCACAATAGGACGAAACGGTCGTTGAGTGCTTCAAGGTTTACCATGGTTATCTAGCTTCAATTGACTCATGATTTCAAATGTATAAAAAATAAATAACTGGTATAAGGGAATGTTGAAATTTAGTTGTAGAATTCGATTATAAAATAGCTTTGAGATTTTAAGGCTATGAAATGTTGAACATGTAAAATTGTTGAGTAGTTTAGTTATGTTAGGTAAGACTTATTTTACCTGTGATTTGCTTGATAATTTTGTTGTTGAGGGTCATAGATAACTTGTCACTAAGATAATGTTGGTGTTCCGTATTGACTGGTTGAATACATCATTGCTAGGAGCATCTAGTTTATGTTTATAAATGGTAATTAAATTATTGTATTGTTAATTCTGAGTACTCTATTCTAATTTAGTATTTCTGAATGACGTTGATTGTTTTTTGATTGGTTATTATCACTTAGTTTACAACTTTCCTATGTGTTATTAGGTGATGCTTTTTACAATATATATACAGAGTTGTTCCATACATATTTTCTCTTCTTTGAATGCTAAGCTTTTTTAATACTCTTGTGATCTCATTTGGTCCCAGTATTTGGAGAGTATTAATGCAACAGCTGCCGCATTATCGAGTTTACAATTGATTTCGTTCATACTAGAATAATATCAATCATTCGTAATTGAAAGTTATCGTAGGGCCAACTAAAACCAATATTCGTTTTTTTTTACATTTTTCGTTTGACAAACTCAAAAGTCAACGTAAATGTTTTTAGTAAGCTCAGGTTTATAAGTGGATAGGAATCAAAGTATGTTTTTGGGTGTTCTATTCAATACAATAGACAATGCGAAGTGCTAACTTAAACTTAAGATATTGATCATTTAATTAAACTATCATAAATTAATTTTACTCAACTAACAATCGGATATCAAATAGACAGGAATATTATCAGAAGTGGGTTTTGTAGAGATTTCAGTATTTTTCAAAGTTTAAATCATAAGTCAATTGAAGCTAGATCACCATGGAAAACTTGGAAGTACTGGACAACCGTTTCGTCCTTTTGTGGAACTCCTTAGCGGTAGTACGCATTCACGATCCCGCACTCGCGAGAATAAAATATTATACAACCATTTTAAAAATTAACCATCATTAACCTTATCATAAGAATTAATTAAACTAACACTTTTGAAATATATTACAAATGCTTATTACAATTTATAGTAGGTTCTAATAACATTATTGAGATAAAAAATACTTAAAAATCTTAAACGGGTAGTTATTAGTTAGATCTTCAACTAGATTTATAAATCGTTTTTAATCTTGTTAATATTTTGACTGAAGAAATTATAATCAGAAAGGAAGTTATGTGAAGATTGTGGTAATTTAATAGTTGAATTCATGAGTCGAAAACAATGATGGACAGTTGCTCAATCTCGCGGGTTGGTTGGTGTTGAATGTTAACACCACTGGATGCTGGCCCAATGGTCTATCGGTTAAGTGCTCTGGCGCGAGACTGGTAAGTCTTGGGTTCGAATCTCGCTCGCAAGGCGGGATCGTGGATGTGCACTGCCACTGAGGAGTCCCATAATAGAACGAAACGGCCGTCCAGTACTTCCAGGTTTTCCATAGTGGTCTAGTTTCAATTGACTAACGATTTCAACTTTGAAAAATGCTGAAATCTCCACAAATCCCCTACTGATTATAATAATATGCTCACTAGTGACTGACTTCAAGATACATGTCCTGGAGTTATAGTGGAAAGCAGTGACCAGTGGAGTTCAACCACGTCTGTTGTGAGATAACAACTTACTGACGGCAATTGGTGAATGGTCGCTCATAATTCGTGAATCGGTTGACGTTAGACATTTACATGATTTGTTAGTTATAGAATTTGGAAATTAATATCAGACAAGTTCGATATTTAAAACCTAAAGATCGATATTCTAGCTTTTTGTTTGTCTATTTTCTTGTCTTGACTATTTATTCACAAATGAAAATTGAAAAAACAGGTGTTTTATTAAAATAAATTGAACTTTATATCCCGATTCTTTGGTCAAACTAGTTTCTTTTATCTCGTTTACAAATTCCTTAATGTAACAAAAGATATACTGTTACTCCGTTTTAATTGAATTCATGATTACAATTGTTGATAACTGATAGTTTTTGTTTGGATATGAATGACTTAACTAACTGTACTTACTTACACCTGTTATTCCTCGTGAAGGAGCATAGGTCGCACACCAGCACTCTCCATCCCACTCCCTCCTGGGCAATTCTTTCCATTTCTTTCCAATTGCTATTCATCCTTTTCATATCTGCTTCTATTTCCCTGCGTAATGTGTTCTTTGGCCTTCCTCTTTTCCGCTTCCCTTCTGAATTCCAAATTAGGGCTTGTCTCGTGATGCAGTTTAGTGATTTGCTTAATGTATGTCCTATCTACTTCTAACATCTTTTCCTAATTTCCTCTTCAGCTGGAAGCTGGTTTGTCTTCTCCCATAAAACGCTGTTGCTGATAGCATCCGGCCAGTGAATTTTGAGTATTTTACGTTTATCCAATGTAGTTTATATTGATCTGTCATAAAATAATTTCTCAAAGCTCACGTAAATGACATTTTTTTAATTGCTTTACAATTAGGTATTTCTACTTACTTACTTACGCCTGTTACTGCCAATGGAGAATAGGTCGCCGACCAGCATTCTCCAAACCATTCTGTCCTGGGCCTTCTTTTCTAGTTATATCTAGTTATTGTTCATTCCTCTTATGTCTGTCTCCATTTCTCGGCGTAATGTGTTCTTTGGTCTTCCTCTTCTCCTTTGGACTTCAGGATTCCATGTGAGTGCTTGTCTTGTGAAACAGTTGGGTGATACCCTCAATGTGTGTCCTATACACTTGCAGCGCTTCTTCCTGATTTCTTCCTCCGCTGGATGGATACTGGTTTGTTGTTTCCCGCAGTAGCTTGTTTGCTGATAGTGCCTGGCTAACGTATCAGAGGTATCTTGCGTAGACAACTGTTAATAAACACCTGTATCTTATGGATGATAGCTTTCGTAGTTCTCCATACAGTAGAACTTTCTAGACATTTGTATTGAAAATTCTGATCTTGGTGTTGATTGACAATTGTTATGAGTTCCAGATGTTCTTCAGTTGTAAATATGCTGCTCTTGCTTTGCCGATCCGCGCCCTCACATTATTTACTACGTATAATATAAATTGACGTGAAGATAAAAAGGAGTATATAATGTATTTCTGATGACAATGACTGGTATGACAATAGTAAAAAGACCAGTGAAATACTTACTTTCATCAACGCTTCAGTCATTGAATAAAATGTTTCTTATTAAGATGCTGATCATAAATGTATGTTTCTTAATTAAAACAACTGTTAGTAGTGAATCATTGATAAGGACTTCCTAACAGTGGATTGTCAATATTTCATACGGTTTGTAAATCGAGGATTTTTAATTGTTACTGCTAGCATGATTACTTTATATCGGGATCGAAATAAAATGATTCATATTTATATCGTTAGTCAGCTTGCAACATAACACTATCATCATTCTTTACTGATGTAAGGTTCATTTTTACTAGAAATGAAAGAAGAATATGACGCCTCAAAATGAAAATAGAACTACTACTTAGGGAATTCTAATTTTGTGTAGTTTTTTATTTAGTATTAGTCTATGATAAAAATTAATTTCATATTGAACAGTATTCAAAAATCCATGACAGTCAATTGTGAATTCAGGCAATCTGTTAACGATTCGTGTGCGGAATTGAAAGTCTTGTGTTTGACCCACGCTGTTGAGGTCGTTTGTGCCCACTCCTGATGAATCCCATACTAGATCAAAATGGCCGTACAGTGTTTTCAGACTTTCACTAATGATCTAGCTGAGATAGTTTTATGATTTCAATGAAATTCAACAATCTCCTCAACCTCATTTTGACAAAGACTACAAAACAGGTTGATACCGACTAGAAGTCTTAGAACTTTACTCTTAAAGTTCTAGTGAAAGGACTTGACAGATGAAGTTCAACAATGTCAATAATAAAATAGTTATCACTGATAATAATTGATAATGGATAGTGAATAGACTAATGTTGGAAATCTGAACCATCCATTGCTAATTCAATGGTCTAAAATTTACGCGATCTTGGTTCAATACATTGAGAGTTTGTGAATGAATAACGCCCTTGAACCTCATACTACAGCAAAGTAGTTTGTGCATTTCCTTAGTTTTTAAAGAGTTCCCGACTGAATTCAATCCGTTTTTTGCTTAAAGAAATAGATAGCTGACATCAAATATTATTAGATAATAGATATTTGTTTTCTTATGTAGAACACATTCAATGGTTTCAATTCAATGAAAAAATTATTGCTCAAAATTTGTGACCTAATGAGGATCAGTTCATCTTATTAAGAACAAATAATCCTATTATATCGTCTTTGATACTGTATATGTATATGTGTATATGTCATGGAGTTTCTTTTCTTTCAAACGTCAAAGTGGTCATACCAGCCTGTACCAACTTATTGTGAAACTTCTATCAAAGATAACAGGCTCAAAAAGTTTCTATATAAAGAATCGAAAATTTCAAATATGAGTCACTATGGCATAAATTTTGAAACAAACTGTAATTGAAAAAGAAACCTTAATGGATGATCGAGTTGTGATGTGGTTTTAACTGATTTTGGGTTACTTAAGTTTTATTTTTCAATTTTAACTACTAACATTAATAATAGTAGCACAACTGTAAACATGAAAGTTATTATCAGTGGCTAACATGCCTCCAGCTTTAAATTCACTTACGATTGATCTAAGCTGCAAAATATGTTCACGCTTTCTCAATAGCATACTACAATAGAAACGAAACTGAGTTGAATTGTCTTTACGCCAATAACTTTTTAGATTGTTTTCGTAAGATTCCAATGATGAAGTGAGCAGTGATTATTCATTTTATAGATAATTCAGGAAGTAACATCTTTAACATCAAACTTTTTTCTTGGCATTTGAAATCTTGCATTATGCCAGGAAGAATTAATTACATTATTATCATAAACTTTTTGGACCCTATGAAGTTCTATTTATATTAATCTATTTAATTCACTGAATAAATCCTGAGAAAATGAATAAATAAAACTATATGTAACTCAGTTGACGTTATTTTGCTCCTAAGACAGTAGATACTTTTTCCTGTTGTAATTGATGTTATTTTATATTCATAAATTATCTCTGAAATTTCTTTCGCGTTATCTTTCATGTGGAAGAGTATTCGAAGAATGTTGGACTTTCAAAACTGCTCCAACTAAAAATTGTTGTATATTTTTTTATTTTAATAACTGAATTCATGAGTCAATCTAAGCTGAACCGCCATCGGAACCCCGAAAGCATTGGACGAATGTTTCGTCCTATTACTGGTATCCTCAGGAGTGTATATACATGACCTTTCACATGGGGCCTGAAGTCAGGATATTCGATCTCGCACGCGAGTGCCTAAACTCTATACCATTTACCACCTCACTGGATCCATGATTATATGCAATACTTTGTCCGTTGGCTGACGTTGAGAACTGTCTTCCTTTCGACGCGGATCATGGCTTCTCACTAGATTTTCAAGAAATCCATCTTAAAGTTTATCACCAGTGAGTAGATTATTATCATCAGAATGGGGATTTGTGGAGATTGTTGTATTTTTAATAATTGAATTCATCAATCGATCTAAATAAATATTCAACATTTGAATGATTTTATTTTAAAATTACCTCGATATTTAAATTTTCTCTTTTGATGTTCAATCTCTTATTGTATGCTTTTCACATTCTTTAAGTTACCATTAATGTAATTACTGAACTATTAGTCAGTTTTTTATCACTTATGACCTAAGGAAAGAATGTAAGTCCTCTATTCCACTGTTAGTCACTAACATACTTTACTATAAACTCATATAGACAATTACTTATACATTCCTTAAAAGTTTATTAAGTTCTGCACAATTCATTTTGCCCATTTTTGAAAATTTTTTTTGTTAAAATGTCACGGTAACAATTTTTTTTTTGATTGTTCAAGATAACGGATAACAACGATGTTCATAATGAGAATTACAAGGAAAATAACATTAATTTAAACAGAAACCAATATCATATTAGTGGACAGATTCATGTTAATCAATCTGATGGAAATGTAACCAGTTATCAGTAAGTGTCTATACTTTTTTCTATTATTTATTTATGAAATTTTCAACTGTAGATATTGTTATAACGTGTGTACCTGTGTGCTTGGTTTATCTTTATGACGTTATAAGACCGCCAATTCGAGAGGAGTGAAATATCGATCGGAACAGTGATACGCGAAAACTGTACGTACAGTTTAGAGTACTTATCAATCCTGCTATTTACCTAACCAAGCCAGTTAAGTCCAAAACAGCATTAACAGCCTCTGCAATATGAAATCATTATTCTTAAACATACTGGGTTTATATACCAACCAAACAGACCACATCGTACCATAAAATAGAAAATGACATTTGTACAAGATTTGGCCGAATGTGGCAGTGAAAAGGAGGGACAGTAATTAATGGACTACGGATAACTGAAGAATGGTAAATCGTATAATAATAGTCTATAGGTCAAAATAAAGCTTATAATAAGAGGAACGCAAATATGAATAGTTTAAATTCATTTAATATTGTTTGTTTGAATCTTCCGATCGATGTGTTAGACTGCAACTGGTCAGTCTCCAATTGGCATATGTGCATACTGTGCGTATTGCCTCGATTTAGCCGTGATTCATAAGCATTGCAAGCGAAGATGGATAGTGGCTAGCAGTGGAATAAAGGATGCGCGTTTCGTACTTGCTTGTGCGGTGAATAGTTTAGTTACTTAACAATTATACAATAGCAAATATACGTATCATATTGGTCCATAAATAGTCCTCAGAGTTACCATACATAATTCTCTTCTGAATATAACAGATATATATAGCCAATATGTTATACCTTGTGGCCGAGTGGATGACTAGTTGATGTGTGGCTCGATAGAACAGCCAAACAGGGAGCAGCGGATTATCGGTTGGAACAGTGACACGAAACCCGTACGAGCAGACTAGAGTGCTAACCGGTCCTGCTATCTGCCTAGCCCAACCAGTTAAGTCCAAAACACCAATAACAGCCTCAGTTTTATGAATCATTGTATTTCAAGTTTATATACCAACCATATCGACCCATAAAATAGATAATAACATTTGTGAAATATTTAGCCGAATGTGGCTGTGAATAGTAATCAATAAACTGATGATAACTCAAGGATCGTATAATATTAGTTCAAAGGTCAAAATAAAGTTAGTGATAAGAGGAAACGAATATGATTAGGTTAATTACAATGGGAAATATACATACTATATTGACCAATAAATAGTCCTCAAAAGTAACCATTCATAATTCTCTTCAGGATACAACACAATTGGCTTGTTTTCCAAACTGTAGTCATTGTAATATACACTGTTGTACATCAAAAACGATGTTAAATTTATTGGAAGATTCAGATAAAGTGAGTGAATCTCAAGTAAAATCTTTAAAAAAAAAACTAAAATAAACAATTTTCCACTTGAAAGTTACTATTATTAATGACTAAGTATGTAATGTACATTACAAACTTCATTCATTAGAAAAATAAAGATGTTTATACGCATCAAAGTAAAATATAAAAAAAGCCGGAATTTCGTGCAATAGTTGCTGGAAGTGGATAGGACAGATATTAAGGAAATCACCATTATGCATCACGAGGCAATCCCTAATTTGGAATCCAGAAGGGAAGCGGAAAAGAGGAAGCCCAAAGAACACAATACGTCGGGAAATATAAGCCGATATGAAAAGGATGAATAGCAACTGGAAAGAACTGGAAAGGAAGGCTCAGGACAGAGTTGGATGGAGAGTGCTGGTGAGCGGCCTATGCTCCTCGATGAGGAGTAACAGGCGTAAGTAAGTAAGTAACTATTACTATTATATAATACATTTCAAATGTTAGGCGTGAATCATTTTCTACTGAACAATGATATTGATTTATGAATTATTCTCTTTTAAATGCTTGTTTTTTTTCTGTTCAACTGTTTATCAACAGTGATGCTTCTTCTCTTAAGGCTTCAAACCTACCTGGAAGTTATTTATCTCGATCAGTTATAGATCAGGCAAGTTATTTCAATTACTTTTTCTCCATACATTCATTTAATGTACAGATTGTTTTAATGAAACGATTAGGAGAAAATGTTTTGGTCATAATAAGTTACTGTTGAATCCATTTTGTTGTTTAAGTAAGGTATAATTAGTCATTAATTGATCAGGCAAATGATTAGTAATAATAAATTACATTGATCTGATTATATACGCTGATAAATAGTATGTATACGGAATTAAAATGATCCATTATGGTAGTTTAACGTTTACAGTTTACAGAATACATTTACCGTTAGGGAATTATTTACTATTGTTTTAACGTTTGATTAGTGACAAATGTAATAAATATTTAACCTTTCAGTGACGATTAAATCCTATCGATGGAGTAGAAATATTTTCACTAGTCTAAGTTACTCATGATGACATGCTGTTTTTTGATAACAGGATATTAGAGGAAGTCTAGTGCAAAATAAACACTACAGTGACCAATGCTCATTGATCAACTAATGGTAGGTTAGTAGTACCCTGAGAAGCTCAATGGTATCGACTCAGACTGTGAAGCTAAATAAAGCATGTTCGGTTATCACGGGGAGAATCACCCACCTCAAGATTGTAGGTATGTTTTGCCGATGAGTGCCAGCTAGGATAAGATTTAAGTCTAGGATTTCTGGTCAACGGCAACAAATCACTTAAGCTTAAGTAATAATGTTTGAGGCAATGATAGTTAAGTTTCTTTGTTAAAATAATAATAAAAACAAATGACTGGTCAGTGTATTTCAGTGATTGGACAATTGACTTTCTACAACGTATATCTTTTTCAGTTTGGGGATTTGTGGAGATTATGGTTCATTTTAAAGTCAGGTTTACGAGTCGGCTCACTGGTCTAGAGGTTAAGCGTCCACGCGTGAGACCAAAGGTTCTAAGTTCGAATCCTGCATGCGGATTCGTGGATGCGAACTCTTAAGGAGTCCCATAATAGGACGGTACAGCCGTCAAGGTCTTCCGGGCTTTCATTGGTGGTCTAACTCAGATCAACTACTACATTCAAGTTTGAAGTGTATCTTTACATTTAGTTATCTTATAACTTAACATATGAATGAGATAACTACTGATTGAATAAAAAGTAGTCAGAGAGACAGATTGTTGATTACTGAACTCAGATTTCATACGTTCCAAACCTAGGTTAATTTTCTCAGTTTTGATAACCAACGATAAGTATCAGTAGTTTCATTACATGTTGTTGCTATGTTCGAGAAATTATTATATTGCCTTGGACCGGTTAATGGAACAAAAATCAACAACACAACAACAGGACATGCTGAGTTATTGCTCTGCAACTAAAAGAAGTAGACTATATTTGGCCGGGTAAATATTAAATTCCACAATTGACTCTGAAGAACGAACAACAAGAATGCAACTCATGAGTAATATGTAAAATACAAAAATGTCATTGAAAAACCTTATAAATTAGCATGCCAAAAGAGAAAACTAACCAATGAAGTTTAAGGTTCTTCCAGTCGGTGGACTCAATCTGTAAATAATAATGAGCGATTTTGACACAAAAATGGGAAGTTTAAATTTCCACAATTAAATTACAAATATATGAAGTTTACCAGGTGATTTCTGGAAATCTAGTATCCCAAACAGTTGTGTATCTTGAAACCAAGTGCTTGTACATTGTAATACATGAATTCATCATTTAATCACATGACGACTATTTTGTAAGTGAAATACTTATTTTAACAACAACTAATAGCTAAGCTGAATGCTTTCTAGTATTGTAGTGAACAGAACACTGGTTGGGGACAATCGAATGTATTTAAGCAAACATTACAAACTATCTCAATAAATTCTAATAACCATACAATGGACAGTTAATTTGCAAATTAACAACCAATAGTCTCCATGTTCACTGTTTCTTCTTTAATTCCATTGCTCATGCATTTCCCAAATCATTGCGCTTCATTTCAGTTCTTTTCTCATCGGTTTTCTGCCAAAATACATTCTATGTCTGACCCACACCATATACTACTTACATGGATATAAGTAGACCACACCACAGTATCAGTGAGTTATTTGAGGTAGATATTTTTATTTGGGAACATTTAAAAAATATATTCTAAAAACATTGTTATCATTCTAGACAATGTTATTAGAGTTCCAAAGTCCAACTATTTAAGTTTAGTTAACAACGACAACCACACATGGAGTTTCTGATAACTTCAGATCAACCGGAAACAATTATCGATTGCTACATTGTTACTAAGTTCATTCTTCAGGTTGTATTTTCATTTTATAGTACTTCATATTATTGCTAATCAACAACTTAACTTTCTTTTTTTTCTTCTTTCTTTATCATGTTTTAAACTAGAGTGATTATGTTAATATTCCACAATCAAAATTAAATAACGATCAAATTTCTCCTAATAATAATAATCCATTATCCTTGACAACAAATGAATTACCTACCTATATGATACTACCATCATCTGTATCATCATTAAATGATTATTTATTACCAATACCTAATTCATTGACTACATCTATGTTGAATACAACAGATATCAGTATTATAACTAATATTAATAATGATGATTTATTAATGGATACATCATTTTTATCAACTGTACCTGAAGAAGATTATGATATAGGTGATATAACAAGTTCTAATAAGACAACACCACAACAAAGTCCTTGTAAAAGAGTTTATTTAATGAAACCATTAAATAACAACTTGTTGGAATCAAATCAGAATAATCAGAATAATAATTCTGAAGGTATTCATGATATTGTACATCATAGTTCGCCAAAGTCTATATCACCAATCACTATGTAAGTTATGTGTATTTACAAATTTTATAAAAGGTATATATGTATTTGTGCTGTATATCTATAGTGAATATATTATTCAATGCCAAGGAAGATATAAATTGCCTATTGAATAAATTCAACACTATCCAAAACCATATCAGTCTTTCGTGCGAAGAGAAGATGAACGACCGACTTCCCTTCCTAGATGTACTTCTAAGCAGACGAGAAGATGGCTTAATAAAACGATCCATTTTTCGAAAATCTACGTGGACGGGTCAATATCTTAGATACTATAGTTATTGTCTTGTGCAATACAAACGTGGTTTGGTAAAGTACCATTTTAACAGGCTTCGTCGTATTTGCACAAACGACGCTATTGATGACGATGTTAAAACTTCAAGCATTGAAGCATTGAACATTATCGGGAATGGCTATCCACCTAAATTTATCAAAAGATGGAAAGTTCAGGGCACAGCGAGACCTACTGTAGCCTTGGTAGAGAAAAAGCCTGTGTACATCACCTTACCATTTAGAGGTGAATCAAATAGCCTTTTATTGAAACAAAGGCTTAAATCTGTCATCAACAAAACGTATTGTGCTGCAAAGGGCATAATCAAATAAAGAACGAAGTCCATGCTTCATTCAAAACCTAGACGACATGAAAACGATTGTGTCACATCCCACTGCGTTTACCAATTTAAATGTGTGTGTGGTCACACATACATAGGGAGGAGCAATCGTGATCTGAAAATTAGGGTGAGTGAACATGTACCAATACGGTTGCAGAAACAATTAGAATTAAATGACCTAATAATAATAGATGATAAACATTCATCATCGCTTGTTATCAAACTTAGCTGAAACAGGTCATAAGATTAAATTCATTCAATATTGTTTGTTTGAATCTTCCCATCAATTTGCTAGGACTGCAACGGGTCAGTCTCCAATTAGCATATGTGCATACTATGCGTATTGCCTCGATATAGCCTTAATTCATAAGATTGGTCTTAACTCGGTTTTTGTGGTGTTGTATAAAAGTGTAATAGGGCGTATACTAAAGTTTATTGAAGCCTTAGCAATACGAAAATTCAAACCCCCTTTGTGTATTCAAAAACAGTTTGTTCTCTCCTTAAACCTACTTCGGTTAATATTAGCGTATTATCCAGAGTGATTGGGTGTCAAATTGTTTTCACATTATTTTTATTATTGTCCTTGTCTCCTGTTATCCCCCATTTCCAGTATACATGACCTTTTATTTTTATATATAAATGTCCTTAACAAGTATATTATGTATGATCAGATTGTTCGAAATGTATTGCGCTAATATATCATCACATAGTTCTGATAATCTTCGTCTTCTTATTACGTTATCGAAATATGCTCAGTTGTGCCGAAAAAATTCTTCCCAAATCCTCATCTTATCCAATTACCGAGTGAACATTCAGAAAGTATTCATAAAAAAGGCGTTTTTCCAACAATTTCGAACAATTTAAACCATATTTCTTTATAAGATACATTTTCTTATTGCGTAGAATTAAGTCAATTGAAGCGTCTAACAGCACAGTGATAAAGTTCAAGACTAATTTAAAAAGATATGATAAATGATTGCAAACTTCACATTCTGAAGTATCTTTGGCGATCAACGCATTTATGTCCATAGGAGAGAAAAGAGTGTCTAAAATAATTACAGAAAAGTTAATTACAACATACAATAGCGTAAATAGCAGCCTGTAGCTGTGTCTTAAGTCAATACAGACCATCAACAATCAAACGGCTACTAAGAGCCTAAAAATGTGGGCCTATTGCGAATGGAAGTGTTACGTCCTTGAATCTGTCTACCCACTTCCGTGCCGAGTATAAGTTGTCTAATGTCGATTAAGACTTAGTCGTGATAGGCTTAACCTTTAGGCTAGTATGCGGGAGTTCGAAGTGGGGGTCGAGAGACGAAAACTATTCTATCCCTGATTGGCTGAGAAGCACGAGAGAGAGAGAAGACAACTGTAACACTACTCGCTTCCTAGCGATCCCGATGTAGCACTCGAATTCCCGATTCAGATTAGTGCGAAAAGATACATGAATAAATAAATGAATAACCTGACCACAACGTACAATAATTAGTAAAATACAATTATGTTCAATATTGGGGGATTAGAGTAGAAAATATAGTACAGAAGGTTGCGTCTAAGTTACATTAGCTTTGGAACAGAAAAGGCTATGACAGTGAATCGTACATCAAACAAAAGCTCATAATCTGTAGAAAAGACTAGGGGCAAAAGTAAATGTTACAGTTATACAAGCTTTAAATAAAATGAAACAACGTCCCCAAAAATAGCTTCCGTAGTTTGTTAGGGCTTCTTGTTTTGTGATTCACATCAGGAAGAAAAGTTCAAAAAGTATGCAAAACCTGGGAATAATAGTTTCAGCTGTTTGGAGAATAAAATTACAACAATAAACAAAAAGAACATCATTATGAAAATAAATAAGAATGCTACAAGTCATCAACCCTCCACCATGTTCAAAAGTTGTTTATAAAGAAACTGATTACTGAATTCAAACAAGTAGTATAAGTTAATACGCAAAAACAGTTGAACTTTAAGAAAGAGCGCAGGTGGACTTGACGCTATAATTAATTCAAGAATTTCATTGCAATTAGTTTATCGTTTCATGAAAGTAAAGACAGTATGGAGATTTGTGAAGATTATGGTTTATTTTAAAGTCAGTTTTACGAGCCGGCTCAGTGGTCTAGAGGTTAAGCGTCCGCACGTGAGACCTATGGTCCTAAGTACGTATCCTGCGTGAGGGGTCGTGGATGCGGGAGTAATCTACCTTAAAACATGATGGATCGGACTTGAATTTCGTTGTAATTAGGTTTGTAATCTAATATTAGCATTTCATTAAAATCAATGAGTAATTTGGTTCGTTAACATACATGGGTAGTTAACTGGATTCTATAAAGTATGTACTTTAATTATTTTGGTTACATCATCCTTATGATTTTAAAATTTGTGTTTTTTTTTCTGAAAAATTCCATTTTATAGACTACAAACTGCACAATCACTTCATAATAAGGAAACTGAATTGCACAGTAATTCATCTGGTCAAATACACTCTGATGAAAATGTTGAATTACAACAATTATCACCATCATCATCACCATTATTATTATCATCAAAATTATCTCAAATATCTTTATCTCAATCTCAAGAAATTTCAGATAGTTATTGTGCTCGACCTAATAGAAAACCAAAACGTTATCGAAACTCCAGAGCACCAGCACCGCCCACACCAACAACAACAATAATGACAACTGTGACAAATTCACCTACTACTTCCTTACCATTAAGTCCTTCAATGAATCAATCAGTGATAGAACCACCACCTCCACCCCGTCGATCAATGCGAAATAATCCTGATACACCTCATACTAGTGATTCAGATATGGACGATCCAGATTATAAAAATTTAGGGAAATCGCGACAAATTCATCAAGTTTCATCAAGTCCGTAAGTGTTAATAGCTAAACAAAACAATACTATTTGAGTTTTGTAGGTGACCAAACAATCAAATATTTCGTTTCTTATAATATTATTAATAAGATTGATGAATTTATAATTGTCGTACATGGTTTGCTTAAGTTGGTTAAATAAAATCAGGTTAAGAATTGATCGAATAAGGTACAACTTGATTCGAAGAATTCTGTCAATATTATAACGACATACATCATGATAATGTTGAATTAATGAACTTGAGATTATGTCTGACATGTATTAATTTGAGTAGTAGATTAGTCGAAAACTCCGATATACTGGACTGCTCTTCGGTTTTAGTATGGTATTCATCACCAGTATACAGTTATGACTATACTAGGAATCAAACTCGAGAGACTTTGCGTATGGAAGTAGTATGTTACACTTACATCACTAAGTTAAGATCTAATGGTCAACATATTCAATCTTGATCAATCGATGAAGTTTTCTTATCTGATTTATAACAATGCTGAAGTTAGTAACTCAGTGTAGGATTATGATTGTCAGTCATTCTTTCATCACCCCACAAAATGTATTTCCAATCTGGTATGCATACATATGGCCCGGATTTATTAATTTGATTGTATATTTATAAATATTCCAGGTTAATGAGGAGTATTTACTTTCAAAGTCATTTTTTCTTTTTCGGATTATGATGTTACTCGAAATTTCCAGCGTTTTTTCTTACGTAAAAGGGTGTCAGTATATTTCCAACGAATTTATGGTGTCGTTCTAGTTATTGAAAATAACAGCTTAGATCAACTTTTATCATAAAATCTTGTATGAAAATTATAATGAGATCTTGTTTCGAGTTTGTTCACATGGAAAGTAAGTTGTTGGACGGATCTCTCTTTCCTCATGTAACGTAGTGCACAAGAACACGAGTGGGGACAATGCAATGTTTTTAAGCTGAATTGACAAACTATCTTAATAAGATCTGATAATCATACAGTAAACAGTTAATTTGCAAAATAACAATCAGCTGTCTCAATCTTAACTGTCCTTTATTCAAATATCAGTCCGTCTTCTCTGATTTCATTGTTTATACATTTTCACACTATTTGTGCTTCATTCCTGTTCTTTCCTTATCGATCTTATGCTCAAATACATTCTTTGCCTGACCATCAGCATATACTACTTATGTGGATATAAGTAACCCACAGCACAGTAATCATTAGTAATGTTATGATGATTCATGAGATTTATAGATCACGTATCTGATTTAGCTGAAGTTGTATTTTCTAAATTGAGTTGTAAAAACAGAAGAAACAGTGAAAATTTCAGATTATCTTTCTAGACAACATCATCAGCACATAATTTCCGAAAGAAGTTATCCAAGAGAGATAATTTCAACTTCAAGATTCAATTAATTAGCTCAATGAATATAACTTCATTGAAATCAGAAACTAGTTTTAATGAAGTTCATTTTGTTTATTGTTGTAACTGTATTCTTTAAACAGTTGCAATAATTACTTTCAGGTTTTGCATACTTTTTGAACCTTTCTTTCATTTGCAATAAGTTCACATTTTTGGGTCGTTTGATTGTTGATGGTCTGTATTGACTCAAGACACAGCTACAGGCTGCTATTTACACTATTGTATGTTGTAATGACTTTTTCCATAATTACTTTGAACAGCTTTTACCATCTGTGGAAATAAACGCGTTGACCATCAAAGATACTTTACAATTTGAAGTTTACAATCATTTTGAACTAAATAATGAATACATTCAGTATTGTTGGTTTGCATCTTCCCATTGGTCTTCAGGACTGCAACTGGTCTGTCTCTTATTGGCATATGTGCATACTGTACGTATTGACTCAATATTGCCTTGATTCCCAAGCGCTAAAAGCAAAGATCGATATTGGCTAGTTGTGGAATCCACGGTGCGCGTTTCGTCCTATTTGCTGCTCATCAGCTGGTCGTTGACTTTGGGACTCGAACCCAGTACCTTTCTCTTCAAATGCCAACGCGTTATCAATTTTGAAATGCAGTTACATCCAGCTAACGAGTCCCAAATAGGACGAAGTGTCACTCGTCCTGGATTCCACTGCTATCTACTATCCATCTTTCTTTATAAATAATCAATAAATTTAATTTCCCATTTTCAAATTTTTAGTAACTCAATGAATAAAGAAGAGGAATTAAAAGATGATAATCCAAATTGTACTTCCAGAATAAACCATCTATATCAGAATAGAAAACAGTACCATTCAAATGATTTGAATAAATCAATGACATCAATACAAACAACAATAGCTCCTAGTCATTTGGAACAAAATCAAAATATCACTTGTATATGCTCATATTGTAATGAAATAAAACAAAATGATCAAATACAGCAATCGGATTATAATAAATCAATAATACGAAAACCAACTCCACCAAAACGATCACCTAAAACTGCTTTAACTAGGTAAAATTGTATTTATGTTTATTTATATCATAGTCTATCATAATTGATTGATCACTGGGTGGTGATCAATGTCATGTGTGTCAAGATCGAATGCTATCGATCAAGTTGCAATGTAGCCACTAGTCTAGGTGGCTCGACATTACGTGCACTATGTTGAGATAAGATGGTGGTTGGAGGTAATCAACACCTTGCTGACGAGTGCCAAGTAGCACGAAACCCGGGTTCAGGGTTTCCTGTTGATCACCTCCAACCACCATCTTATGGTCTAGTATAGAATACTTCTATCTTTATTTTAATAGAGTATTAAGCTATCAGATTATGAATTTGATTAGGTTTTATAAAGTGTTACTGACAGATTGATAAACTTCAAGTGGATTGAGAATACGGATAATGGTTAGAACTTAATGGGCAGATATTACTCAACAGAGTTTAACCTACCAATTATAAACAAAATCATATAGATCTGGAATAAGAGATTTTTAAACACTGATAGCCAGTTTGACAGAAATTAGGAGTCAGTTCTATAGGAGAGATTTTCGTTTTTTTACCAGTTGAATTCACGAGTTTATCTAAACTAGAGCACTATTGAATACCTGGAAGCAATGGATGTACGTTTCGTCCTAGTATGGAACCCCTCAGAAGTATGCATCCACGATCTCTCACGCGGGTCTTGAATGCAGGAATGGTGAATTCGATTGGTAAAAATCCTACAATCTTCACAGATCTCCTTAACTCTGTCAACAAGTCTATATATGATTTTAATCATTACTTTTATCAAGTTATATCAGAAAAATATCGAACATATTTAGTCCATTCGATAGGAATAGTTACAGCCACAAATATCAGCTACAACGTAGGACCAGGCACATATATTCATCGGTCCAAGTTGCCATACTTCGTTAGCACAACAAGATCAACACCGGATTCATAGAAGTAGTTAATTTAGTGGTGGTGGTACTATATAAATTATAGGTTCTATATAAGGATATAGTATAGGAAGGAAGAAAGTTATGAAGCAATTTTCGTCTCAAGGTTTAAGGGAAGAAAAAGAATGTATACACCCACGCCATTGTGATCGATTCTGAGCCATGTCACCTAGAGTCTCCAACCATTGATTACGATAGTCACGCGGACCCCAACCACGAAATCTGCATCTACCAACATGCTTCAGATAAGAAGTTAGTGGTAATCGGTGTTCAGGCATACGTAACACGATGGCCCAACCATATCAGTCGATGAAGACTCATCACCTCATCAACTGATTTACCATCATTCCCTAATACCCTGCGTCTAACCTCACTATTACTTACCTGGTGATCCCAGCAGATGCGAGCAATATTTCTAAGGCATCTGTGGTCAAATACTAGTAACGTACGAGTATCTTCTACTCTTAATTGCCAGGTTTCACAGCTGTAAAGTAGAACAGAGCGAACTGCTGCGTAGTATACTCGTCCCTTAATTGATAGACTGATATCTCACTTTCGCCATAGGTGACGTAATTTGTCAAAAGCCAAACGAGCTTTTTGAATCCGTGTTGAAATTTCGTCAGACACCAACCCATTAGGTCTGATCAGACTTCCAAGATAAGTGAAGTTGTCGACGCGTTCGGCTACTTCACTCCCTATCCTTAGTTCAGGTGTTGACGCAGGCCAGTCCTGAAGTAACGTTTTACATTTAGATGGGGAGAAACGCATCCCAAACATCCTGGCATTATTACTCAGTTCTAACAGAAGACTGCGTTTCGCCAGCGTCTTCACCAAACAGGACTATGTCATCTGCGTATTCTAAGTCGCCTAGTGGTCCCCCTGGTAGGAGATTAATTCCTGAAAATTCAGTCGCAGAGAGTGTTATTTCCAGCAACAGGTCTATAATGAAGTTAAACAAAAATGGGAATAGTGGACAGCCTTGACGGACACCACTTGAGGTTGTAAAATCATATGACAGTTCGCCATAAGCTCTCACTCGACTGGTAGTGTTCGAGTAAAGAGCCTTCACAAGGTTTATGTACTTCTCAGGTACACCTTTCAATGACAGACACTGCCACAGAACCTCTCGGTCTACAGAGTCAAATGCTGCTTTCAAGTCAAGAAAAACTATCATTGTCGGACGCCAATAAGCATATCTGTGCTCTAAAACTTGACGAACGGTGAATATGTGGTCGATACAGCCACGACCAGGTCTGAAGCCAGCTTGATTTTCTCGTGTTTGCAGTTCACGAGTCTTAGTAAGGCGCCCGATAATTATTGAGGCTAGTATTTTAGATGCTATGTTAGTCAGACTAATCCCTCTATGGTTATCACAGGATAATTTTGGCTCCTTCTTATGTATTGGGACAATCAGTGATTGTGACCAGTCGGATGGGATTATGTCCGTCTCCCAGATTTTAGCCAGAATATTAGTCAACCTAATTGCTAAAATTGGACCACCATATTTAAAGACCTCTGGAGCCAATCCATCTGGACCAGCTGCTCTTCCTCGTTTCAGATTACCTATAGCCTTTTGAACTTCAAGTAGGGTCGGGGGGCCTACTTCAATGTTCCATTCAGGTTTTCTAGGAATAGTTGGTAGTTGTGCAGTAGCTGAAGGCCAGCTAAACTGCTCCTTAAAGTGTTCCGCCCATCGTTCTAAACGTTTGGGTTGAGAGGAGATAAGGGTTCCGTCTTTTTCGGAGATTGTCTCACTTACACTTAACTTCTTAATTCCGGTTTCTTTTATTAGTCTGAATAGATGCCTGGTGTTGCCTACAGCCGCTGCCTTTTCCATCTCCTTTGCTTTCGTTGCCCACCACTGATTACGATCGTTCTTTAGACTTTTAGTTAACCTAGATCTAATTTCTTTACGCTCTTCGTCGTGTTCAGAGCCTGATGGGATGAGTTTACGCGAATCCATCAGTGAAATAGACTTAGAGGAAATCCACTGGTTTTTTGGAGCCCTATGGTTTAAATGACTAATAGATGTTACTGCTGTTTCCACAGCTGTTCGTATGTCTTTCCAAGCAGCATCTGGGTCAGTCTCGTTTACAGAACTGCCTAGATGTGAACTCAGTTGTTTCTGGAATTCGCATTTGGCTTTCTCGTTCTCCAGTTCAATCCTAATGGGTCTTCTTAGTGTCCTTTTCTTGCGTCCAGTGAGGCGCAGACAAATGCGCGCTCGTATTAAAGCGTGATCAGAGTCTAAACAAGTATTCCAATACGAGCGACAACCTTCTATTGAGCCTCTCCAACGATGACTGATGACCATATGGTCTATTTGAGTCCATCGTTGGTTTGGTGCAGGTGGTCGCCATGTTAGACGATGTCTCTCCTAATGTTTAAAATTAGTGCTTGCTAAAAATAAACTATTGTCTGAGCATAGTTGCAACAGACGATCATCAATATAGCAACATATAAATGTTTTTATAGTATTTAAATAATTTGTGTTAGTTGATTTTAAATTATAATGACTTTGGTATGTATGTAAAATTTTGGCATTATATTTAACTGACTATGTGAGTCAGGAATACATGTTTTACGTCTGGAAAAGGTGCGACAATATCCAATAGACTACCAAAATCGATATAGGAATGAGATGATGCTCAAAGGAATATTTTATTGATCTGAAACCATGAAAATTCTACTGGTCATCTTTAGGAAACTAGAAATCCCAAATGACTATTCAATCTTTTCTGTTTTTCGGAATTCCAATGATTCTCAGAAGTTATACCAGTGTCCAAAGCATAAAATACCAGGAAACCAAGAAAGTGTAGACGATGAAATAAACTTATACGAATCAGTTTATTTAATCAGTGACGATCTCATTTCTGATGTTAACTGCCATTAATAATCCACCAGTGGTGGGAATTCCTGATCCATGTCGATGAAACTTTAACAGCAAAATGATAAGGGTTAAGAAATAAGTAATCAGCTAACTTTCATTTCAACATATATCCTTATATAATTCTCTGTACAAAGTCGCTAAATGTCTGGGAGTAGTGCATAGTTGTATTTTAATTAGTTGAAATTCATGTTGTTTGGATAAATTTTATTTGTTATTGAAAGATAACTGTTCTGTATTTGAATTTTATCATAATGGAGACATTTTCAAGAATTGTTTTATAATATGAAATAAGAAAGTCACATCAGTTCTTTTGGTGCGACTCATGTTAGTTCCTCTGCAATAATAAATGGTCATACAATCAGTAACATACTGGTTTAGTGACCTAACGAGTTATATCTACTTAGCACAAAAGGTGTATAGCGTAATTTTATGCATTTTGTTCATAAAATTAACACTACTTATCTGGGACGCATTTTTTTTGTCCGTGACTACGTTCGTAGTCACTTCATTAGTCCTCGGTAAATTCTTCTTCTTCTTCTTCTTCCTAATTACTTGGAAACGTAAGCCTACAAATTAAACCCTGTTTTTAATACTCTTTTTAAAGAATAGATTTTCTAAACCAGTAGTTTTATTGGATGATAATGGATGAAAAATGTTTTGGTAATTATTAAAGTGACCTTTGACAGGATAGTGGTATTATCTGAAGTCTTGAAAATTAGTTTAACATCTAAAACTACTGAATGTTTATAAGTAGTTTAAAAAAACACACAAAAATTAATGTTATGGATTCAATGAAGATTGGATAGTCCAGAAGAGACTTAATACTTTATTGTTTCTTTTCTATTATTCGTACTCTGTGATCATGAAGTTGCCACTATTAAAATTCAAAACATGATAATTTATATATAAATTCATTTTTTTCAAAGCCTTAATACATCTCCTAAATCAGAAGAAAGTGAAAATCATAAAGTCCAAATGAACTCTGATCAAAATTCCAATCAGTTAGCAAATGTTATGGATCCCACAAGAGATGAAGTCGGAGTAATCTGTGACCATAAAATTGGTGATGACTTTGACAATGAGAATTCAAAAGAACAAGCACACACTACTATGACTACTACCGGAATTGGTAGTAGTCATAGTAGTCATGAAAGAAGTGAACAAAATGAGGAGAAGCAATATCCTATGTATGATAGCAATAATAATAGTAATAATAACATAAAGCAATCCAATTTAATTATGCCAAATAACATTGATCAAGATAATGAGGCGATTACGTGTTGTGTATGCAATTCACAGCATCAAATAGATGCTGAGGATGAAATTCTTCATATGACTGAATTATTATCGAAACGTCGTGAATCAGAAGCTAGACGTCAATTATTATTAGCTGAAATGGAGGTTGGAATAGAACGAGATGATCGTTTAAGAGCTGCTGCAAATGCCATGGCATTGGCAGTATCACCAATGACAAGTGATATTGCATGTAATATAGATAAATCAGAATTATCTAATGTATCAAATTGTATACACTATAATTATTGTGTACGTCATCATCATCATCATCATGATCATCAACAAGAAAATCATTCTAATAATGTTTATAATGTACAACAGCATATTGCATTAAATCCACCACATTTACATTCTATAGATCATAGAAATATGGATAATGAATTGATACCACCGATAACATGTTGTTGTACATCGGATTGTATTAGAGAAGAAGATAAATTGATTACATTACGAAAATGTAAGTCATATGGCATTTTCAGTCTCTCCGGTAATTAATATATTTATGTCAAGCTTTTTCCTTCTGCCTTCTCGAGGCGGGGGTGTTGTTTACGAAATTGAGAGGACGAAAAGCGAATGTCAGGAGCTTTAACCGGGTTGGTGGACAAGGCTAGTCCACCTAAAGGAGTTGGAAAACCCTCATTCCAAACCAATGGTGCACATGGGCTCCAGTATCCTGAGGGAAAAAATGGCGTACGAATCAATCGTTGATCACCGGCTACCATGAGACTGCATCTCCTCACGATGCTCCACTGCCTTGTGGATCAGATCTTTAGGTCAAAGGCTTCGGGTGTGGGCCCCAAAGTAAACCACCTGGGCAGTATCACAGCCCCCAAGCAAATCGAATGAGATTTGTATGGCACAAAAGTATCTCGTGCTTTTTTGTACCAATATTTATGTGTTTAAATAAAATAAAATAAAAATAAATTTTCCTGCTTGGTAAAAGAGTTGAATGTTATTTAACGGAATCACACAGACTTAATTTTAATGCACAGGATGGTTTTCTTTCAAAAACTTGTAAAATCCATAATATTTTCATAGTTGAAATCATGAGTCAATTGAAGCTAGACCACCATGAAAAACCTGGAAGCACTGGACGGTCGTTTCGTACATAATAATTTTTCCTAAAGATACTATCTTAGAACCATCATAATTTTAGCTTGGCTGTTAAAAGGTCGAATTTCGCAAGGAGTTAATGAGAGATACTTTATTCTGTGCTTGAGAAACCTTAACCCTCTTATGTGAATATAATAAGTAACTCTCTGTTTTCGATCATAGTTATCTTCGAAAGACTTTTGACTCCTAATGTCAACACCATTTTAGTAATACGGGGGTTCGAGAATATTTTTTTGGGATCAGTGGTGATAACTTAGTGAATGTCACCATATAGAAACATGTATTTTATTGGTTTGAACACATGTTTTAAGCGTCATCCTAATGGCTTCCAAATTCCTGATACTAAAATGAGGTGCAAGAATGGAGAGTTAGTAAGTTTACGATACGTTGCTGTGAAATGAAAACACGCCTTCTTAGTTAAGGTCCCAGTAATTTCTTTCTACATCCCACATAAAAGTGAATAGAACTCTTTTAATCAGATAAACATTTTTCTTAGATGCCTTAATAACTGACCTGTATTTCAGATTACACACTATTCTTATTTCCTTTATTTTTAAAAAAATTAAATCCCGGTCCTATCCCTTACTACTGTATAAATATTGTCTCTTCATTAGGTGTAGCGCATCGATAGGTATTAGGTTTTAGTCTCGGTGTATAAATTAAAACAGGAATTTATTGATGTCGAGATTTACATCAATCCAAATCCACATTCATGAGCAGATTACTTCGTACAAAAGTTTGGAAGAAACATTACTTCAGTTTAATCAGTACCCCCGTTTTTATAACAGTATTATCCTAATATCTAGAAACACAGACGAAATAACCGATACTAGATAATAGAAACACGTTTTGCTAATGAACGATAACTAGAAAGAAACCTAAGCAACGCTTAAATAAGCTTCTTGAATTTGTATAATCATCCTTCTATCATTATTTTTAGTTCAGTTATTACATATATCGAACCATGGGGGAACTATGTAGCACGGAAAATCTTTTTTTATAGTATAAGACTGTCTAATAGTGTGAAACCACCACTGTAACGAAGGGGATCGCACCCAGGGCCAATACGTAAACGCGCAAACCTAGACCAGTGACCCAGTATATTTCTAACTTCAATCAATTCAGGATAATGAGTGACCATCACTCATCGCCATCAAGAGGCATTTATCTCAAACTAGACATAGTTGAACTCCATTAATCATTACTTCTCACAAAGCATAGGGGAACTACCACTCGAAATTACCCTTCAACATGATTCTTATTAATAAAACAGGATTTCTGATTCTCATAGTTGAAAGCGTTAATCAATTCAAGCTAGACCATCATGGTGAACCTGGAAACACTGGACGGCCGTTTCGTCCTATTATGGGTTTCCTCAGCAGTGCGCATCCACGAATCCGCTCTCGCAAGTTTCGGCTCGAGACTGGCAGGTCCTGGGTTCGAAACTCTCGAGAGCGGGTTCGTGGATGCACACTGCTGAGTAGTCCCACAATTGGACGAAACGGCCGTCCAGTGTTTCCAGGTTTTCCATGGTGGTCTAGCTTCAATTGACTCACGCTTTCAACTATGAAAAATACTAAATCTCCACAAAACCCCTTCTGATTTTTATGATTTTCAACAATAATCCAAGTTTTCAATAATCCCTTTTACTAATGATATATATACTTCAACAACTTGTTCTTCTGTTGTATTTTTTTGCTTTCTTCTGCTTTCATTACATCACCACTGATCATCGCATACAGCTTCATCTGGTTTAGGATTTAGTTTAACAACAAAACTTATTCCTAAATCTATATCTAATACAACAATGAATGAATCATTATTTGCTGTATATGTGAAAAATATTTTACCTGATGGTTCAGCTATAAAAGATGGACAATTACGTGTTGGTGATCGACTTATACAAGTAAATATTTTATTGTAATATTATGATGTTATTTGTTTGATAAAATTAAAACAACAAAAAAACCAATTCACTTGGTATTGTTTGGATGAACCTTCTCATTGATGGTAAGCAAAGATGGATAGTGGCTAGCAGTGGAATCGAGGAAGAGCGCCACTTCGTCCTACTTGGGACTCGTCAGCTGGATGTACCTGCATCTCAAATTTGTTGATGTTCACTCTGGGACTCGAACCCGGTAACTTTCTCTTCAAATGTCATCGTGTTATCCACTTAGCCACTGAGTCCTGATAGCCAGTTGCTTGTGCAATTGGGTGAGGTTGAAATTTACTTAGTATTGTTTGTTTGGATCTTTCCATCGATGTTTTTAGGACTGCAATTGATCAGTCTCTTATTGGTATATGTGTATACTATGTACATTACCTCGATATAGCCTTAATTCACAGGCATCATAAGCAAAAATGGATAGTGACTGGGAGTGGTATCCAGGACGTGCGTTTCGTCCTATTTGGGACTCGTCAGCTAGATGTACTACCATCTCAGAGTTGATGTTCACTCTGAGTCTCGAACCCAGTACCTTTCGCTTCAAACGCCATCGCGTAATACACTTGGCTGAAAGTACTATATAAATACTAGTTACTTAATAATGATACTATAATAATACATAGAATAATAATCCATAAATTAATCCTGGAAGTTATCATTCCTTTAGTTTCTGTTTAGATATATTCAGTATTTAATTGATGGCTTTTTCGGATGTCTGATACTTTATTGATAATGTTCCTTCCTCACGATCTAGCTTTTTGTCTTTGTCTAAGTTAGCACCAATATTGTATGTAATCTATAAAAGCTCCTTTGTGCCTGTTTGAGTTTGTTTTATCTATTATTCAGATAGATATTAATAATTCAAACAGCATATAACAACTAATAAGATCAAGTCAATGGGAGATACAACCAAAATAAAGAAGTAAACAATGCTAGGTTGAAGGTCAACAAGAACCAATCAACATTGAGGTCTACAGAACAAAGAGTGAGTCATATGTGGAGAAATTCGAACACTTCACTTCCACCTGATGTTTGCGCTGATGATGTCGTTCAGAATAACGATGAAAGCTCTATGACCAAATCATCCAGCTCAGAGGACATTTACTTATACACACATTCATCTCCATTACGATATTGACTTATGTCAATAAATCTTAGAAATAACTATTTACAATACGTTGAGTGTGCCACTACTAAACTTCGTTATATGAAACACTTAATGGATAACGAGACATATTTCCATATGTAGCTACTTTCTGAAAACACTTCTGATAGTGTTAATTCGAAGTAAGGGTTATAAACTTTGATCTAAGGATTACTACATCTCAGTTTCACAGGAGATCAGTCACTATCTCAATAGCCCAGGAGTGAAATCTCTAAATGTGTAGCTGGTTGACAAAAAAAATCAAATCTCACAGATAGCACTGGCTCCAACAAGATTTTGTGTAGGCCTTATACACGACTACCGAAAAACACACAAAAATTATGTCTGGCTTTCTCTGTTGAACAGCTTCAACCATTATCTGACATCTTAAATTACATCGTCATTCTCTCTCAACCGAAATAAACAATTTTCTGCTAAGGTTTACTTTTTTTTGTTATCTTTACATTCGATAGATTGTTATTGTTAATTTTTACATACATATAACAGATTATCAGTGAGACTAAATCCTTTTATATATGTATATATTTGAGACTGAAAGAAACCTTTATGAAGAAACTTGCCAAAAACTAATATCTCTTCATTGTATATAGATGAAATCTTGAGTCAATTGAAGCTAGACCACCATAGAAAATCTGGAATTACTGAACGGCCGTTTTGTCTTATTGTGGAACTTATCAGCAGTGCACATCTACGATCCCACCTCATGATTTCAACTATATAAAATTACTAAAATCTCTACAAAACTGTTATATCCCCTGGTGAATTATGAATGGTAACTCTAAGGACTATTTATAGACCAATGTATTATACCTATTTCCTATTGTACAATTATTACGTAACTGAACTATTCATATTCGTATTTCTCTTATCATTAGCTTTATTTTGATCTTTGATTTATTATCATACGATTATTGAGTTATACTCAGTTTATTGATTACTTTGGTTTGTATAAGAACCCAGTATGTTTGTAAATAATGATTCATATTGCCGAGGCTGTTACTTGTGTTCTGGACTCAACTGGCTGGGCTAGGCAGAGTAGCAGGGCCGATACGCAATCAAGACTGCTCGTACGATTTCAAGTATCATTTGTGTCCGATCAATAAAATCCACTCCTCTCTAATTGCACGTTCATATATATTACGAGTCTATACGATATAACAAAAACCCCCTTCTAATAAAGTATAATTGTCCACTTACCTTATTCATATCTAATATAATTACATAATATGACCGTATATAGTTTACTGTTAATAATACAATTTAATGTTTTAGTGTTTTGTTCTTTGATTTAATTGTGTAGCTTTCAATGTTATTCTAGGCAAAACCTTGTTGAAGTTAGCCTTCCATTTGTTCCACAAATGTCATTTTAATTCGTTCGCTTGTGTTTGAATGTCTTTTTAATCATTTGTCATCTTCATTTGTTGTTGTATTCAGGTTGATTTTATTTGTTGATTAGCCTTCAGACTAATGACTAATAGATGTCTTGAATATGGGTTCAAACTTTGGGTTTATATAAATCTATCTGTTCATTGTTAATTGATCTGAATTTCATGAGTCTAGAAATTCTCTAGCATTTTTCGACTTTATTACAGAATTTCCAAGTTTCTTCAATCTAATTCATGTCCATACTTGTCTACGTCAGTGTTAGCAATATCATGTCGCTTCACTTTTAATTTATCTTTATTTCTATGAAGGTGAAAGAAACATCTACCTGATCCATTGAAAAATTTCTCATTTTTATGGATAATCATTCATTTGTATTCCTTCTTTGTCCTATCCACTTGTCTGCATAGAATTGAATAAAGTGGTTGTGTTGGCTTGTGACAGACGTTGACTCTAAAATGGCTTTAGAATCTTTCTAATACTTTCTGAATTATTTTTGCATATGTTTTAGTGAATTGGTTCTTCGTTTCTAGGGTTGTTTATTGACGATATATGATTTTACTAAACATTTTATGATAAAATCGTCGGGGTGGAAAGGGTCCTACATACTTACTAACTAACTTACTTACTTACTTACTTACGCCTGTTACTCCCAATGGAGCATAGGCCGCCGACCAGCATTCTCCAACCCAATCACTCCATCATAGGACTTCCTTTCTAGTTCTATCCAACTTTTGTTCATTTTTTGTCATATCTGTCTCCATTTCTCGGCGTAATGTGTTCTTTGGTCTTCCTCTTCTCGTTTGACCTTCAGGATTCCATGTGGGGGCTTGCCTTGTGACACAGTTGGGTGATATCTTCAATGTGTGTCCTTTCCACTCCCAGCGCTTTTTCCTGATTTCTTCCTCCGTTGTATGGAATATGGTTTGTTCTCTCCCACAGTAGCTTGTTTGCTGATAGTGCCTGGCTAACGGATCCGAATTATCTTGTGTAGACAACTGTTAATAAACACCTGTATCTTTTGGATGATAGCTTTCGTTGTTCTCTACGTCTCCGCCCCATGCAGTAGAACTGTCTTTACATTTGTATTGAAAACTCTGATCTTGGTGTTGATTGACAATTGTTATGAGTTCCAGATGTTCTTCAGTTTTAGACATGTTGCTCTTGCTTTGCCGATCATCTCCCTTACATCTGCATCAGATCCACCGTGTTTACCAATGATGCTGCCCAGACCTGTGAAGGTTTCCACATCGTCCTAAGCTTCTCCGTCAAGTGTAATTCGATTGGTGCATAATGTTTTGTATAGGAGAATCTTGCTTTGTGTATATTGAGAGCTACTGCTGTTGAGGCTGCTGCTACATTGGTCGCTAGATCATTTGCGAAGTCTAAATCGTCGAGTTTGAGGAGGGAGAAGGGTCATTCTTATGAAAAACAGACTAAAAATGAGTTCCTTTAATTTTTTATATTAAAACAAAATATCTATTCATTGCTTATAACATTTGTTTAAATTCAACTGTTTACTGTAGATTGATAATTTAGATGTTATTGGCAAGTCACAAGCTCAAATTGTAGCAATTCTACGAATTAAACCAGTTGGTAGTATTGTTAATCTATTAGTACGTCGTCCAGTACATATTTGTCAATTACATACGCAAGATTGTTTAACATGTCAATTATTGAATTCAACTATTACATCATCATCATCATCATCATCATCATCATCTACATATCAATCTCCTGATATATTGAATACAAAAAATTTAAAATGTTGTGATTTAGCATTACCTCATGGAAAATTACCTTCAAATTATTCTTGGATTGATACACGTAAATGTTCTTCACCACCATTACAAATGACATTATATTATGATGGATTAACAAATTTAGAACGTGTTTTTCATCCAAATTATCCAGTGAGTTGAATATTAATTTTTTTCTATCAGAAGGGAGTTTTGTGGAGGTTTTAGTAAATTTTATATAGTTGAAATCATGAGTCAATTGAAGCTAGACCACCATGGAAAACCTGGAAGCACTGGATGACCGTTTCGTCTTATTGTGGGACTCCAAAGCAGTGAACATCCACAATCCTACCTCGCGAGATTTCAACCGAGGACCTATCAGTGTCACGTGCGAGCGCTTATTTACTAGACCATTGAGCAGGCATCCAATGGTGTTAATGTCTAACTTCAACCAATCCACGCAATTGAGCAACTATTCTCCAATGTCTTCAGAGAGTTGATATCTCACAACAGATCTGATTAAACTCCATTGGTCACTGCTTCTCACTGGTACTCCAGGAAATATCTCTTGAAGTCAGTCACTAATGCGCATATGTTGATCAATATCAGAAGGGTCGAAGTGAAAAGTTAGCACCGTTGGATGCCTGCTCAGTGGTCTAGTAGTTAAGCGCTCGTACGCGACACTGATATGTCCTGGGTTGGAATCTCGAGAGACGGGATCGTGGATGCGCAAGCTGAGGAGTTCCACAATAAGACGAAACGGCCGTCCTGTGCTTCCAGGTTTTCCATGGCGGTTTAACTTCGACTAACTGATGGTTTCAACTTTATATAATTTTTTTGTTTGAATATAGAATATGAAACATTATTGATATGAATAATTTGTACTATAGTAAACAATTTTAAATACATTAAACATGGACTAGCGTTGTCCTTTGAATTATCCAGTATATATCCTGTTTTGTTGTGTTATATCACAGATCGACTTTATTTAGAAAATTAGTGTAAAACAAAAAGCATTGAGTTTTCAAGTCTCATTAGCCGGAGGCATAACCTCCTGAGTACTGAGTTGGTATCCAACAGTTACCACTTATAACCTTGGCATTGATACATATTTATAAGTTTAGTTAATTTGAGATATCCTGGATTCAAACTCTAGTGAGGTTGTGGATGAACACTTCTTTCGAGTCCCGAAATTCGATTTAGGATTCACATATTAATTACTTAAACAAAAAAGTTCTTTCAATGGATATAAATAAATAAATATAACTATGGTAAGCAAGCAGATGTAGATGAAGGGATTCATGAATTGATTAGACAACATGAAAAACAGGGTAATTGCTATTGTTGTTAGTTTAATAATTACCATAGTTTTTATGACAAAATGAATCGTAATAAGGTACCGGAAAAACGATATATTGTATGTTAGACTAAAATATAGAATAAGGATTATAATATATGAACAGAATCTAGCCAGCATCATTTTAACAACATAATCCACGATTAATATAGTGGTTACCGATTATCATAACTTAAATCACTAACTGATCTTGGCTAGATCAACACTGAAAACCAGTAAACACTAAATAATTGTTTAGTCGTAATTTGGGACTGGTTAACAGTAGTCACTCTTGCTTCCACCACCAAAGACTGAATTCAAGACGTTCGATTCAGTGCACGATTGCTTAACTTTTAGATCATTTTACTGTCATCCAGGATCTCACATATTTAACTTTTTCCAAATAACTATATCACACTACCATTTGGGATTATTTACGTTGGATAACAGTCTCATACCCTGTATGGTTGAACTCTATTAGTCACAATTGTATATTTATTGAGAAAACAAAGGGTGAATTATGTTTATTTCGTAAGATTGGTAATTAAATTTTTCACAAATATAACCAACTATAATATCCATATCATTCACTCTGAAGTACTTATCTCAGAATTAAAACAGTCATTCCCTTATTTATTATGACTGATTACCTATATTCATTATTGATTTCAATCATTATTTCTTTTTAGCTTTATCCAGATGTAATACTTCTTCATTTGCATATTCCACTTATTCCTATCCATGAAGAGAATATGAATAATCCTAAAAATTGTTTAAACAGTAGTAATAATACTACTAATAGTAATAGCCCACTAACAACAATAAGTTTACGTCAAATGCGTCTTGGTGTTAGTGTACGTGAATCGAACTCGTCACGAGCAAGTAAATTAAATGAATTATCACAGAATACAATAAAACTAAGAACAAATGAAGATAGAATGAATCAAATCTCATCATTCACTGATTCATATATTGCTGATTCTATATATGGTGGTGTAATAGTTAAATGTATCATAGAAGGTGGAGCAGCACATAAAGTAAGTATGATCTTTCAATTGTTTTTATAATTGGATTCTACTATTATTTGCATTACATACAAAAGTACTTCACTTATCTTGGAAGTCTGATCAGACCTAATGGGTTGGTGTCTGACGAAATCTCAGCACGGATTCAAAAAGCTCGTTTGGCTTTTGCCAAATTACGTCACCTATGGCGAAAGTGAGATATCAGTCTATCAATTAAGGGACGAGTATACTACGCAGCAGTTCGCTCTGTTCTACTTTACAGCTGTGAAACCTGGCAATTAAGAGTAGAAGATACTCGTAAGTTACTAGTATTTGACCACAGATGCCTTAGAAATATTGCTCGCATCTGCTGGGATAACCGGGTAAGTAATAGTGAGGTTAGACGCAGGGTATTAGGGAATGATGGTAAATCAGTTGATGAGGTGATGAGTCTTCATCGACTGATATGGTTGGGCCATCGTGTTACGTATGCCTGAACACCGATTACCACTAACTTCTTATCTGAAGCATGTTGGTAGATGCAGATTTCGTGGTTGGGGTCCGCGTGACTATCGTAACCAATGGTTGGAGACTCTAGGTGACATGGCTCAGAATCGATCACAATGGCGTAGGTTTATACACTCTTTTTCTTCCCTTAAACCTTGAGATTAAAATTTCTTCATAACTTTCTTCCTTCCTATACTATATCCTTATATACAACCTATAATTTATATAGTACCACCACCACTAAATTAACTACTTCTATGAATCCGGTGTTGATCTTGTTGTGCTAACGAAGTATGACAACTTGGACCGATGCATATATGTGCCTGGTCCTACGTTGTAGCTGACTAACTGACTGACTTGTATGAAATAATATCATGGAATGTATTATGCTGTGGTCTTATTGCATTACAGAGATGTGAAAGACTTGTGTTATTTGTGAGGATGTTAATGTTGATAAGCTCAAATCGATTTGACATTCTTTAGAATATATATATTTAAGGAAGTAGCTGTAACTATACGATGAGGGGAAGGTTATCACTACTCAACAATTCAATATGAAAGTTGATAGTCAGCTAACAAATGGTTAGTTCTGGGCTTTAAATTGTCTTTTTGTCTATGTAAATTTGTTCTTCTGAAAAGTGCGAAAAATTGAGGGACGACAGAAATAAATATTTTCTTGAAAAAACTTGAACCAGATTTCCAGGCGAAACGTTGGATTTATTTCAAATTCATCCGCTGAGATTATTCCTATTTAATGTCCAACATCAACTGGCCACTCAAATACTGTGAAACTATTCGCTCTAATTTGGATGAAAGTTCTTATAAAATTATTATTAATGTGAAAGTTCAGATTGAGTTAATTTAGATCCTTCTGTATGAAAAAGATAATCTATTTAGTGAGCATAGTTTATCATTGTATAAGAACGTTTAGACTGTACAGATTAGTTTATGGGTTTGAATGTTTTATAGAACTTCAGAGAGGCTAGTAGCTTATATAACTTACTTGGGTTTTGAATGAACAAATGATGTATTTGTATCATAAGTGTCTTGACTGAACCCTCCCAGCATTTCAGGATACGTTCAGGAGTCTCCTCCCCGACAATTTCCTGGGTAATCACGGCACACAGATCAATATATATTTACAGTTGAGTTAACCAGATATTATTTAACATTTTCTTACTAGTCCTTCATTTCCCAAAATGCAACACATTGCCCTTGGAGTCATCTATCTGTACTCTTTGTTTGCTTCCAACTATGGAGCTAATAATCCACCAAAGTAAGTTCCATCTGATTCTAATGTTCTGTCAATTAGGAAAACGTTATCGAAGCCTTTGTTAAAGGAAATGAAAATTGAATCTCCAGGTGGATTATGATCTCTCAAAACACAATTATAGTCTCATGCTACTTATTAGGTAGAGTTTGTCCTCAAAAGTAGACTTGTTTTGCATTACTTCTAAAATATATCATTAATACAATTCGGGAGTGTTCTTTTTCTTGACAAACAATAATACTAGAATACAGCTAACTCTTCCCATATTTGTAATTGTTTAAATTTTTTCACAATTGAATTCATTAATCGTTTCATGCTAGAGCACCATTGAAAAACTGAAAGCAGAGGACCACGAATTCGTCATAGTATGGGACTCCACAATATGCCAGTTCAGTGATCAGGAGATTAAGCGTCCGCGCACGTGACCGAAGGTTCTGGGCTCAAGTCCATTTTAGTGCAGGATTGTGGATGGGCACTACTGAGGAGTCCATACTAGGAAGAAACAGTGATCCACAGCTTCCAGGTTTTCAATTGTGATCTAACTTAGATGGATTCGTGAATCCAATTGTGAAAATACTACAATTTTCAAACTAATAAGTTTTTTACTTTTCTTGTTGACATATATGTTTAATTGATTAATTCTTGTTTTCACCAAATACTAACACAGGACGGTCGACTTCAAATTGGTGATGAATTGTTGGAGATTAATGGAGTTGTTTTAGTTAATGCAAATAATCCATTGAGTTTATTACGTTCTGTTCTACGGAAATTATCTAATACAACTGTAAATGACAATAAAAATTGTGATGATGATAATAATATGACTACAACTTCGACAAGTGTAACTGACAGAACAACCACAACAGCAGCAACTGCTTTTACTTCTACTGTTACTACTGATACTACTACTATTACCACTAGTACTACAACACCTTCACCTACTAAGACAAATGATCAGAATAAAAAATCCAAGTCTACAATTGATAAAGTAGATTCAATGGAAATGTTAGATATAATTCAACCTTTAGTGGTAGATCTATTGATAGCTCGATTAACAAGGCATCGAAGATCTGCATCTGGACATACTGTAAGTATTCACAATTCATTTCAATATGTATGTTTAGCATTTCCTGGTTAGCGTTCTTCTTATCAAGGTTGTTCTCTTGTGGACTGGGTTGCTGACCCCATGCTCGACCCTTACCCGGGCTTTGTACTCAGTAAAAATTACCAATGAGATGTATCTCACACTCTAGGTAGAATCATATTATGATTTAGTAATCTCATATTTGGCTATGAATTTTTGATGGTGACGAATTTCACTCAATCAACATACATTTGTAGTCAATTCCTCATAAGCTGAATATAATTTTTTTACACAACTAAAAAACGCTCTAATCAAGACTCTGTTGTAGCTCGTTGTACAGAAGCTACCAAAGTGTAGGTATAGTCCACTCAGCGTTTCTTCTTGATAAATATATCCTTCCAACCAACCATTACGCTTCATACCAACGTCTTGTTATAGTCAAACTCTGCTACTTAATTCATGATGAGTGTCTGTACACTTTATTCTAGTGTAATAATTTCTTTTCCAAGTAATAGGGGTTTGTGTGAATTGTCACATTACTGGTTGCCTCTTAGTTAGACAACTAAGAAGTACTGAAGATCACCCACCAATGGTATTGGAAGATGGTTATGTAACATCGTGAAATAAATGAACTCAGCTACGTACACCACTTGGTGCAATCTCTGTGAATTAATGGTGAACATTTTTCCCGAGAAATGAAGGCATCAAATTCGACGTATAACTATTAAGGAGTCTTCTACTAGATAGAATCAGCTTTTCATTGCTTAATCAGAAACAATTTTTTAAAGCAAACTATAAATATTTCCTTTCTGGCTATCTTACTTCTATTCTATTTATTTGTTTGTCTCAATAAACTATAGCTTGCATCGAATTCCGAGTTTAGTTCAGAAACTTCAACGTCAAGTACTGTGCTAACTACTACACCAAAGCTTTTACCCCCTGTCAATAATAAAACTAGTCGTGAATCATCATGTGCTAGTCAAAAACAATCCATCGACCATCATGGTAATCATCAACATCATCATCACCATAGGCATCACCGTAATTTGTCTCAACCACAACAAAAGTGTTACTGTTCAAATCCTTTGACAACTTTATCTTCATTGTCATCATCACCATCATCAATTACAACAAATCCAACTGAAAATGAATCGCATGTTACTACAATCAATAGTAACGACATACAAAATATGAATAATAATGATGATAAAAATAACGAAACACCAAGAATTAAATCAGAAATACATTCAGTCAAAGTGGAACAGGAAGATAATGCAATTGATGATGATATCATTACTACTAAAACTACTCTTGGAGGTGATTGTGCTCCCATGAAATGATTAATTCATATTTATACAGATTCCTATAAAGTAAGTAATTCTACATAAATGATGATAAATTACATTTTCCTATCATAAAGGTGATTGACAATGCTGTCGATACCTTTGATCATTCAATGACTGTTTAGTTGTGAATGATCTCATTCCACTAATTACCGACTACTTAGCAGTGGAAAATCTCTACAATATTATGACGACTTTTTGTTATGCATCTATTTCAACAGTAATCACTTGAAATTCATTGTTCCAGCCAAATACATATTTAATGAATGATTTCCATAGGGAACACCTGTCGATTCTTTAAAAAAGTAGAAAAAGTGGGAACTTACAAACTTCTCTAGTGTAATAATTTAAAGTTTTAAGTATTTAGGATCGTGAAATATGATAATGTTTTGATGAAGCCGTGTGATTATATTATGAAGTCTACCGTATCTGAGTGAAAAAAATGATTTTTTTAAAAAAGGAGATATGATTAGTCTAAAGAATTCGATCATAGTTATCTACTAAGTCTTGATCACATGTCATGGAACGACCGAATCAGTAATGCTGAGGTTAGGTATAGGGTATCACGCAAAGATAGGAATAAGTTGATGGGATTTTGAAACATTGATGTGTGTTAAGGAATATGTTACGCATGCTTAATCAAAAGTTAAGATAACTAATTATGTTTGCTAGTGTAGAAGTAGGTTAGAAGAAATTCGGGGTAGCCATACGAAAGAGTTGCATCAGCCTATAGAGTCAGTAACTATTGACCGCAACATATATATACATATATATATATATATATATATATATATATATATATATAGATGCAGGCTATCTAGTAATGGTTCGTGGATTAAGGGCGATCAGTGGTTAAAGACATTGATTTGTAAGAATTGTAATTAGTAATGTAGTGAACAAAACACTAGTTGGGGACAATCGAATGTATTTAAGCAAAGATTACAGACTATCTCAGTAAATTCTGATAACCAAACAATGAACAGTCAATTTGCAAATTAACAACCAATTGTTTCAATCTTCACTGTTTCTTCTCTTATTCTATTGCTCATGCATTTTCCAAACGATTGCGCTTCATTTCAGTTCTTTCGTCATCGGTCTTCTGCCAAAATACATTCTATGTCTGACCCATACCATATAATAATTATATAGATATAAGTAGACAACACCACAGTGACACTTATACTCCATCTTCATCTTCCTCTCGAACATTATTTCCAGTATTCCCATAAGTTTCTTTTCTGTCGTTATAGGCCATACCCTAAATCCTTTGTGTATTTCATGATACTCTCAACCACATTATGTCGATTTAATTCGCTACCCACCGTTTTAAAGACATCTTGTGCAAAATGTGTCATATCAACTCATTTGACCCATATTTTTCCCGGGATCCATTATGGTTAGTATTGGATAACTGACAGATTCTCTTAGTATACACAAAAAAAATATGTGACTCAGTAGTTTGAATTGTCTGTTAACATACGTGGCAACACGTATAGCTCATACATTTCTGGATGTTTATCGCTTAGTATTTCATATTACATAGAACAAAATGAAAATATTGACAGATATTAGTCGAAAGAATTATCAGTAGTATAATTTGTTAACACAAAGAATTTGCTAATCCAGGCAATATTGATTTCTTTGTTACATTATAAGACACCTTGGCTAACACTACGTTACTCACTTTACTAATGCATAAAAATTGTTTGTATAGTGTAAAAATAATGAGTTATTTGTTACAATCATCTTTAATAATTGTATATAGTTGGGATCATGAGTCGAATGAAGGTAAACCACCATGGAAAACCTGGAAACACTGGACGGCCGTTTCGTCCTATTGTGGGACTCTTCAGCAGTGCTCATCGACGATCCCGCCAAACGAGATTCGAACTTAAGATTCACCAGTCTCGAGTCAGAGCACTTAATCTCTAGAACACTGAGCCGGCATGCAACGGTGTTAATGTCTAACTTCAACCAATGCAAGAAATTGAGCGATCAACTTCCATTGTACTGAGATAGATACCTGTCTCTACCTGATATGGATTAACTCCACTGGTCACGACTTCTCACTAGAACTCCAGGTATTACCTCATGGAATCAATCACTAGTGAACATGTGATCATTATCAAAAGGTGATTTCGTGGAGATTTTAGTAATTTTATATAGCCGATAGTTAATAATTGTAATGAAATTAAGTGTTCTTGCTTTAGACCTTGGGTTTGAATCCCGCGAGCAAGATTGTGAATGTTCACTACTGAAGAGTCTCACAACAGAATGAAACGGCCATCCGGTAATTCAAGGTTTTCAATGGTGGTCTAACATTAATCAATTCATGATATCAATCAAAAAATTAATTATAGTCTCCACAATCTCAAACTGTTTAACAAAACTATTTGTTTCTTATTTATTGTTTATTTCTTTCAGATTATTAAAAAGACAATCAATGATAATTAGTTTTCTAATCATTATACTACTTATATGTATATTAAAGAATCAATCATTTTGTGAATTATTGAAAACTACCTCAATCTCATTACTAAATTAACATAAATTATGATTACATTATTATTATTATTACTAATACTAATACTACCATTATTCAGTAGTAGTTGTGTTTTTTTTTAAAAAAAAAATAATTTAGCTGAAATACAAAAAAAAAATCGCTCAAATTTTCATTTGTATACAACAATCATATGAATAATGATAATAATGTAATGTTACATTCCTTGTATTAACTCAATAAAAAAAACAACAACATTGTTCTAATTTACCATTAAACTATTAATTAAACTGTAGATAACGGTTAATACCTAAAGAATGAGGGGGAGAGACAATGAAATAGTGTGTGTGTGTGTGTGTGAGAGAGAGAGAAAGAGCGTTTAGTTTATTCCATTGTATAGAAACTAAAAATACATTTTTTTTTTAAAAAAAAATTATCCTAAATTATTTTCTTTTTTTTGTTTTTCTTTTTTGGTGAATGATTTATTTTTCAAGAAAACACAAAATGTTTAAAAAAAAGAAGAAAAAAAAAACCAAAGTTGTTGTGAATAATGTTTTTTTTTTGTATTTATTTATTGATTAATTAATTAGTTACTGTTCAATTACATTTCATCTTTTGTATTTATTCTCATATATTTAAAGTTTTATATTAGATATACTACTTATACTACTGAATAAACTGATTTTTATAATTTTTCCCTCTTTTTTTTTCTTTTTTCCTTTATATGAACATTTCAATACAGTCTTAATTGTTCTAACTGAAACAACTTATGATAATTTGTAAGTGGTAAATAGTAGTTGAGGCTTCTTTTTTCTTTTCTTTCCTTTATTTTTTGATTATTTTTTCTTGAATTATTATTATGTATAAAATGAATTGATTCTCTTCTTGATTTTATTGTTACTATCCACCCTATTTTGTTTTCTTCAAATCACTTCACATAAACATGATCTTTTTTTTTTTAAATTATGATTTCTTCATGTGAAAAGTGTATTGATTAGATGAGATGTAAACTTGTTTCTAGGAGAGAAAAAAAAATTAAGACAAAAACAATCTTGTGTTAAATTTTGTGTGTGTGTGTGTTTTTTTTTGTCTTTTTAAAAATCTATTCAAATCATTCAATTAATCTTTTTTGTGAATATGATTATGTTACTATGACAACGTTCATTAATATTACTTCATTTTTTTTCAAATAAACATGATAATTTTCAAAAACAGAAAAGATCACTATTTTTTTGGCACAAAAATCCTAACAGAATATACTTAATCATGTAGATAAATTGTACAGAATTAAATGATCATTGAATATCATTTATTCACCTCACTTAGTTATTTCATTTTTCATAGCCAAATCTATATATATATATATATAACACCCTATCACCACCACCACCATCATCATCACATTTTTAGTAATTACATCATTGAAATAATATTGTGTTACATAATACTGTTTATTACATAATAATGATATTTCAAGTAAGATCAATCGATTGTTTGTTTTTAATTTTCTCGTCTTTTTTTATACAATCATGATTTCCCCCCCTTCATTCATATTTATTATTTAATAGTTACCAATATGGATTAGTTTTATGAAAGGATCTTAATCAAAATTGGATAAGATTTATGTGAAATATAATATCTATTTTATATCCTTATCATTTCTATTCTAATATTGAAAACTTTTTGATCCCTCTTAATCACTCACTAACTCACGCAATCAATCAATCGATCGATCAATCAATCAGTCAATTAATTAATCAATCAATTAATCAATCAATCATTAATTCTTTATCTCTTTAATTTAATGTTGCCTTATTCATTTAAATCATAATTACATTAAAAATAATTTTATTATTTTCTTTAGAAATTCAATAATAATTAATTTTTTTTCTTTTTTTTTTAAATTCACTACTTACGACATTTACTTATGTAGAAAAGAAAAACCTCTTTTTAATGAAGAAAAACAGGACTGAAGTCTCCCTTTTTTCATTTTCTTCTTCTCCTTCTTCTTCTTCTCCTTCTTCTTCTCCTTCTTCTTGTTCTTCGTCACATTCAAATCTGAACAAAAAAGTTTCTTTTTTAAATCTCTTCTTTATTACCTTTACTTTCATTGGTTCAATTCATAGAACTATTTGATTAATCTTGTTCTTGTTCTTGTTCTTCTTCTCTTTATGATTTAGTTCACTTTTTGAAAATGTGTACACATTGTTCAATTATGTTTATATCATTCATTTAATAATTAATAAACACTAAGATTATTGAAAACAAAAAAAAAAGTTCATTACAAATCCAGATTATATAATTATAAAAAATATATATATATTATTGATTAATGATTGAGTTTTTTGTTGTTGTTGTTGTTGTTGCTTAGTATCATGGTGATAATTGTTTGTTTGTTTTATAGAAAAAATAATAACTTTTTGAGAAGAAAATATTAATTTTAATAGTTGAGATCATGAATCGATTGATGCTAGACCATCATGAAAAATCTGGAAGCATTGAACGACCATTTCGTCCTATTGTGAGACTCCTCAACAGGTCACATCTACTATCCTGCCTTGCGAGATTCGAACCCAGGACCTACTAGTCTTATACACAACCGTTTAACCACTAGACCAGTTAGCCGACATCTAGCGGTGTTAATGTATAGCTTCGACCGATCCACGTAATTGAACAACCGTCCACTATTATCTTTAGTGAATTATTATTTCACAACAGACCTGGTTGAACTCAACTGGTCACTACTTTTCACTAGAACTCCAGGAAATATCTCTTTGTATAATATCCACTAAAATCTCTTCTGATAATAAAAAAATATATAATTGAATTTATGAGTGAATTAAACACTTTGAAAAGTCTGAAAGTACTAGATTGACGTCATTTCCTATCATGGGATTCTTAGAGGTTAAGCATTCGCGTGACAGACTGAAGATCCTGGGTTCGAATCTTGCGGGGTGTGATCGTGGATGTAAACTACTAAAGAGTGTCAGTGCTTTCAGAATTTCTCATGATGGTCTATCTTTAATTGTTTCGTGAATTCAACAACTATGCATTTCTGTCAATTATAAATCTTATCGACTCAATCATGTATGCGAACTGTTGAAGCAAATGAAGCAGATAACCTGCCTCTGTCCCCTCCTCCCTTCCTCACAAAGTTATGAACAATATCCAAACTGTCAATAAGTTGTAATTTGAAACCATATTCTCTATCATTAGAATAATCTAATAAAATAACAATAATATACTTTCACTTAAAAAGAGATTAACTTCAGATAAAGGGAAAAGAAAATAAATAATTTTTCAATATTCTAGAATGAATTCTGATGTTATCAATGAGGTTGAAATTAATGTCAATACAGTTTAACTGAGAATTTAAAAATAAATAAAAAAGTTACGCTCTTAATTGAATAATGGACAAATCATTTAATCAACATCATGGTGGAGAAGATTTATAGCTCAGGTGGATGATTTTGATGTAGGTTTGTTCTCCGAGCTTGATGATTTGGTCGTGGAACTTTCATTGTCCTTCTGAACGGCATCATCAGCACAAACTTCCCAAATTTTGTGCTAATGATGACGTTTAAAAAAATGATAAAAAGCTCCATGACTAAATGATCCAGCTCAACGAACAAACCTACATCAAAAAAAAAGATCAACATCATAATGAATGAGTAACATTATGTTTACCATGAAATTGATTTTTTGAAAAAAATTTTTTATAAAGTTTATTGAGATTTTTAATTGATATCCCTCCCGCCTTATTTAATCTCATTAGGGTATTGTTAAAAAAAATAGGATACTAAATATTTTTTTCATTTTGATCATCTGTAGAATAAGATATCCCACCCCACACTCCTAAATCCCAGTAAATTTGGCTCAGAAATAACTTATACATATGGTTTGTGGTTAGTAAAGTAATTCAAAGAGTGCACTATGTCTCAATGGAGTTCAACCACGTCCGTTGTGAGATATCAACTCACTGAAGACAATTGGTGAATGGTTGCTCAATTTCGTGGATCAGTTGAAGTTAGACATTAACACCGTTGGATGCCAGCTCAGTAGTCTATCGGTTAAGGGCTTCGGCTCGAAACTGGTAGATCCTGAGTTCGAATCCCGCGAGAGTGGGTTCGTGGATGCGCACTGCTGAGGAGTCCCATAATAGGACGAAACGGCCGTCCAGTGCTTCCAGGTTTTCGATGGTGGTCTAGCTTCAATTGACTCATGATTTCAACTTTGAAAAATACTGAAATCTCCACAAATCCCCTTCTATGTGTATTTGTATCTCAGGGATTATATTTTGCACGTTGAGATTGGAACCTCCTTTTTTTATACTTTAAATGTTAACTGGTTAACCATTGAACTATTGAGCCTAAGTATTCACTAACGTGTTCAAAGAGTATGATATTTATATCGATACTAGTGTGATTTTTATTTATCCCTACATTCAACGACTTATTTGAAAATGTCCACATCGAGGGAATCTTCACTAACCTCAAGTATGACAACAAATATCTATCAAAATTTAGTATTCAATATTAAACGACGGGATAAAATAAAGCTTTGTTAAACTAATAATGCTGGTACTGCCGAGAGTGAGGAGAGTCCGCTGTCTCTCTCCAAATTCTCTCTCATGGCCAAGCGTATATACCCTCTAACAGGGGAGTCCTACTTATTGCCTTCTCGTGGCATTACTGTTGTTTACAAAATTGAGATGACGAAAAGTGAATGTCCGGCGCTTGAACGGTGTCCGTAAACACGGAAAGTCCACCTAGGAGAGTTGGAATACCCTTATTCCAAACCAATGATGCACATGGGCTTCAATATGCTTAGGGAACAAATGATGTATGAACAAATCGTTCATCGCCGACTATTATGGGACTGCATCTGCTACCATGCTCCTCTGCCTTGTGAATCAGACCTTTAGGTCAAAGGCTCCCTCAGAAAACCACTTGCTTCAGTTTGGGAACTCGAGCAGTATCACAGCTCTCACACAAATAAAATGAGATTTGTGTGGTGCATATATATCTGGTGCCCCTTTGTACCAATATTTATGCGTTTAAATAAATAAATACCCAGTGAACATAATAATGACTTTCTGAATTTAGAAGCTCAGTGGACAATACGTTTTAGTTTGAAACGAAATGTATTATGTTTGAAGCTAATGTATCTCACATCATCAAGCTCGACCAGAGATAACCTCTCTACCCAACTTCAAGATTCAAACTTTTTTTCACGTCTTTACTTACGCCTTTTAATTACTCTTGTGGAGGACCATAGGTCGCTCACCGGCATTTTCCATCAAACTCTTCCCCGGACATTCATTTACGGTTGTTATTCATCCTTTTCATGTCTGCTTCCAATTCTCTACGCAGTGTGTTCTTTTCTCTTTCTCATTTCAGTTTCTCTTCAACATCCCAAATTAGTGCCTAATTCATGATTCAGTGTGGTGATTTCTGTAACGTATGTCCTATACACCTCCACCATCTTTTCTTAATTTCGCCTTCATTTGGAAGCTGGTTTGTCTTCTTCCGAATTAGGTTATTACTCATGGCATTCGACCAACGGACATTCACTATCTCTCGTATACATCTGTTTTTTTAGATTGACCATTTTTGAGGAAATTTATCTGGGTTCAAATGTTAATTCTGTACTTCTCAATAGTAAATTTAAATTAGTAAAGCGATTTTTAAAGCCGAGCATAATACCAGTTGTTGTGGCTGTTCATTAACCCCTTTTTGATCCAGTAAAAATGGTTTGCGGGAATTATGTTCTGAGGAATTTCATGGAAGAAAGCCTTGTAATTAAATCTTATTCAAATTAATACTACGACTTTTTAAATAATATTTTGAATAGTTCTGTTTCGATTGTTTGAATCTGATTTGAATCAATATCAGTTTGTTGTAGTTACTTTCCCATCCGTACTTGTGCCATTTCACTTCGTATAAATATGCATCACTATGAGGATGGCCCAGGGGTGAACTGAAGACATTTTTAAGAAGATTTAAAAGAGATGAAGACATTCCACCTAATCGTTTTTTGGGAGAATATTCCAGAATCTCCACATGTAGCTTTCCTTTTGGACAAATTCTAAAAACCACCGTGTGAGGATTGGATGAGTATAATGATCATTTCGTTTTTACTGATAATTATAAATACCTGAAAGTTTTGTGCCATATTTAACACTGTTTAGAATAACATTCCTTCGCACTTCTCTTCTGTTTTCTCATTTACGACTTGGAGGGTTTTAGCGTTTGATTACCCAAGTAGTACGACGTATAATAAGAATCTAAGCTCTAGATACAATAATCAAATATGCTTAACACTAAAGGACTAAATATCTTTATGGATTATCGTTATTTGTATGTTTTATTAACAGCAGATAATTCTCATTTCGGGTACCACAGGAAGTACTACATGGATGTTTCATGACAATATGCGATTTTTCAGTTTAGCATACCAGAGGTCGAACACATAACAATCAGGTCTGTCTGTAAACTACTAACAACTATCAGTTTAACTTCAAATGATTTGCTTACACATTTAATCAAATCAAGAAATTGCTCAATGATCATCGTTCAAAGCATGAGTCAATTGAAGCTAGACCACCATGGAAAACCTGGAAGGACATCAATGATCATCGTTATTTATTTTTATTATGCTACTGGAATTTATCAAAGGGACTAATTATTTCACAATTCATTGATCACTGGGTGGTGATCAATGTCATGTGTGTCAAGTCCTTCTTAGTGCTGATCGAATGCTATCGATCAAATTGCAATATGGCCACTAGTCTAGGTGGCTCAACATTGCGTGCACTATGTTAAGATAAGATGGTGGTTGGAGATGGTCAACAGGAAACCCTGGACTGATTATTTCTAACATTGTTACTATTATTCAACATACATCTATCTACACAGATATTAACAAGCAGATAATACTAAACCCACATCAAATGCATTATTTCCTGTTTTTACATGTTTTATTCTGTCTCATCATTTCTTTTGTCTAATCATTATAACATTTCATGGTATATAGTGTTTGCTATTAGGATCAAACGAAGTGTAAAATTGAATTATGATTGTTTAGCTGAAAGACTTTCTTCGATTGTATCGATTATTATTTTGTGAATAGAAATGTTTAGAATGTTCATATCTACGTGTTGCCTTTTAGTTGAGAATACAGTGGTTTATATAAGCGATGATAGGTGGCCTGTTTAAATATCTGGGCTACCTGTTCCTGTCATCTAGATATTTCAACAAGTTATCTGATTTCCTTTGTTTTTATACATCACTATGCCTATTAATCACACAACCTATTCAGGTGCGTTTCTGAAAAGTGTAAGATCTTTCGCTGTAAAGGTTACAGAAGGCTTATTCAGAGATATTGTGGTTGCTGGCAATATGCAGCGACAAGAATGTACATTATCCAGATGTCGATTGACTGGGCTTCTAAGTTCTAACTGGCGATCACTCAATATTCATCGTCAGGAAGGACGAAGAAGTAAGAAACGGAAACTTGTTGAAGTACTTTGTGCTGAGAATTCTATATTGTACCAAAAATATAATATTGAATAAAGCTAATAATAATAATATAATGGATAGTAAATAGCAATGAGATCTTGGACACACAAGACTTCATTCTATTTGGGACTCGTCAGCTTAATGTACCTGCATCCCATAGTAAATGTTTACTCTGGGGCTTGAACACAGTACCGTTCGCTTCAAAGACCTTAATGTCACCCACTTAGCTACTGAGTCTTGATAGCTACTAGCTTGTGCGACGGTGTGAAGTTTAAATTCACTTGTTATTGTCTACTTGAATCTTCTCATAGATGTTTAGGACTGAAATTAATCAGTCTCTTATTAGTATATGTGCATACTGTACGGATTGCCTCAATATTGATCAACCCACAAGCATTATAAGCAAAGATGAGTAGTGATTATCGGGGAAAACCAGGACACGCGTTTCGTACAAAGTGAACAATGCGATGATGTTTAAAACAAACGGTACTGAGTCCGAGTCTCGGAGTTAACATCAACTCTGGAATTTAAGTACATCCAGCTGATGAGTCTCAAATGAGACGAAGAGCACTTCCTGGATTCCACCGATAACCACTATCCATCTATGTTTATAAAGCTTATGAAATAAGGCTTTATCAAGGTAATCTACACAGTATGCACATATATCAATAAGAGACTGATCAATCTCAGTTATAAGCATCAATGGGATGATTCAAGTTAACAATATAATGTGAATATAAAGCTTTTTTTAGGTTGTGTCATTTCAATTTGATGAGTTGGGTCAATTTACTTTGGTTAATCAACTATTTTTCTATGAAAAATTGAATGCTCAGGGAAGCTATTTGTTATAAACGTTAGTAAGCTGATATTAAAAAGCCTTAAAAAGTTTGCATACACCATTATACTGATGTGTTCTTTCTTAGTTCATCATGTATTATAAAGTTAATCCTTGTGTAATGCGAATGGAGTTGTCAACTTGACTGGTGAATTTTCTTTCTAATTTGTACGAAAGTTTACTATACTCCTGAAAGTCATCTTACAAATTAAAGTTGATTTTTTAGCTCGTTTAGAAAACCAGATGTTATCAATGGAAGATTCAAACTACTAAAGTGATGAGGAAGTAAATTTCTCCATGTTTATCACTGATACCTCTGTTTTAAAGTCAAAGACAGAAAGCGTTATCTCTCACAATACTCCCTTCATGTTATTGTATGACTTAAATAGACAAAATCAGAGAAATAATACTGATAACTAGTAAATTCGTAATAATACATTATTCTACAAGTAAGTTTGTTGACTCCCTAATCACCAGTATACACCCTAGATGCTGAGTGATTTTAAGGCTATGAATGCATGAAATAAATATGAGTGACCATCACGGACTACCCCATATAGACCTAAGGTTTTACAACAATAAAGTCTTATGAGAAATGTAGACTACTTTTTGTTACAAAGTGACTGAGGTTAAAAGTGTGAACTGTTGGAATTTGATTTTGGAACCTAAAATTGCTGAGTTCTATCTTCTATAAATCAGTAGATGTTTACTGATTAGGGGTTTAAACATATGTATATACAATTATTCAAAACATTCAATTTTAAACCGCTAATTGATTGATTTTAAACATCAAATTTCGACAATACGGTTTGGTTAGTATAAGCAGGTTTATTAAGATCGTGAAATTTTAATAGCTTTAATAACTGCCTACACTGGATGACCGTTTCACTTTCGACATGTTTGAAATCCATTAGTTACAGCTTCTCACAAGAACAATAATAATAAAATCATGAAATCAGTTATCAGTAAGCACATGACTACTGTCAGTATATAATGCACCTATGGATGCCAGATCAATGATCCAAAAGTAAGGCATCTAAAGTTACTGGACTAGATCACCTGTAATGAAGTTGTGAATGCGTACAGCTGAACAGTCCCATACTAGGACGAAACAATTATCTTATGCTTACTAGTTTACAATGTTGATCTAACTAAGGTTAGTTCATAATTTAAACTAAGAAATCGATTTCAGTCAATTAATAGGACAGTAGGTTAATGACATTACCCATATTTGTTTATTTCAATCATCCCGAAATGTATTCTGATTTGTGAAATTAGTTAGCAAAAAACTTACAGATTGTCAAAAAAACCATATGACTTGATTTTGATCATTGAAGAAAACTGGGAGTTTCAGTCTTCACACGTTATTTCTTGTTATTCCGCTTTATCATTTCATAACTTACTAACCCTGACTCATAAAACTAAGGGAATTTTTAGTAAAACTTATTACATCTATATTATACTACTGAATACTACTAGTTAGTAGGTACACATACTAAATGTAAAATACAAAAATAACTACGTACTTGGAATAACTTACTTGAAAACGCATAGAAAATAATGGGAAAAACGGTTAGTGATCAAAAATTCTTATTGAGATGGATATTATTTCCAGCTAGTTCACTATCAATTTGCTAGTAAGATATAAAGGGAATTAACTAGATCTTCTGCAGGAGAAGACGACCAGTGTAGCAGTAGCCTCAGCAGCAGTAGGTCTCAATATACACAAAGGGAAAAGCAAGATTCTCCGATACAATACAACATGGACCAATCGAATCGCACTTGAAGGAGAAGCTTTACAGAATGTGAAAAACCTTTACATATCTGGGAAGCATCATTGATAAACACTGTGAATCTCATGCGGATGTGTAGGCGCGAATCAGCAAAGTAACAGCTATACATCTACAATTCATGGACATCTCAAAATCAAAACAATTGCAGACAAACACCAAGATCAAAACCTTCAATACAAATGTAAACAGTTCCAATGTACAGAACGGAAACTTGTACAACAACGAAAACCATCATTCAGAAGATAGAAGTATTTATTAACAGTTGTCTGTGCAAGATACTTCGAATCAGTTGGCCAGAAACTATTAGCAACAATCTACTGTGGGAGAGAACAAACTAGATAAAGAAAAAGCGCTGGAAGTGGGTAGGACACACATTGAGGAAATCACACGACTGCTCCACAAGACAAGCTTTTACATGGAGTCGTGAATTCCAAAGGAGAAAAGGAAAGAATACATTACGCCGAGAAATGGAGACAGACATATGAAAAATGAGCATCAACTGGATAGAAGTAGAAAGAAAGGCCTAGAACAGAGTGGGTTGCAGAATGCTGGTCGGCCTCCCTATACTCCATTGGCAGTAACAGGTGTAAGAAAGAGAAGGGAGAAGAACTAGATTTTCTCAGAAAAAGCTGTTAAAAGTTAAGTAACAAATTTCAGAATTTTCTATTTTGAATTATATTCTACTTATCACATTTCACTTTCTTATTGCATGTTAAAGATGATTAAAACTTTAAGAAATATAGAACGCAAGTTGCAGCCTAATTCAATCATAATTCTTAAAATGATAAGAGACCAGTTGTGGGCTGAATAACTTATTGTCAATGTCTTTGGCTATGAAACTGAGTAATATGTAACAGAATCTGCAGAGTGTATTCGTTTCCTTTGGATTGCACGTAAAATACGCTGAAGAGCGCCAAACAGTAAGAAATTTAAGTCTCCGGATTTCCTGTCAACTACATATATATATATATATAAAGGGAACTGTGAGGCTTTTAAAATAAGCGCATCTCGTTTCTGATTACGTCACGGTAAATGTCGGTAATAAACACCTATTTTGTTATCTTCTACACCATTGAAGGGTGGACGACTGAAATACTTCACAGTTTGAGATATTTATGATTGTTCAACACTCATAATTATAATCAAGCCCAAGATCTTTGGCCTTACATGCAAACGTTTAGTCTCTAGACCATTGAAACGGGATCTAAGGGTATTAATGACTAACTTCAATCATTCCACGTTGTGTGATAATGCCATACTAGGACGAAGTGACTGTTTAGTGCTTCTTATGTGCATTTCATGCGCGCTGATAATGTTTGCCTGGATTTCCGAATTCTCAATAATGCTGAGTAGTTATTCAAAGTGAAGACGTTGATGAGATGGTTTTAGTGAAATTTCAATCACTTATTGAGTGATGATAGTGACATTAAGAGACTTTGACTAGCCGAAGCTCTGAACAACAAATTTGGCCACCTCTATAACAGCTGAAAATTCTGAAAGAACCATACGGATATGTCTTTGTGCTTTTCGCTTTTTATAAATATGAAACTCCTAGGTTTACGCTTAGTCGAATGGATGAGATATAATCTTTGCAACAATTCAAAGAAGTATTGCAAAATTTACATTTGGTCACATTCATATTACATTGCATACATTATATTTAAATTTATTAGTTGAATGTATTATTAAATTGAAGCTAAACCACCATGGAAAACCTAGGATCAATGGATGGCCGTTTCAACCTAATATAGGACTCCTCGATGACAGTGCACACCCACGATCCTACCCCGAGGGATTCGAACCCACGAACTACCGGTCTCAATCGCGAACATTCAACCTCTAAATCACCAAGTCGGCATCCTTCGCTGTTAGTAGCTAACTTCAAGCAGTCCGTGAAACGGCGTCACCGCCCACTATTGTCTTCAGTGGGCTACTATCTCACACCAGACCTGGTTGGACTCCACTGGACGAAACGGTCGTCAAGCAGTGCTTTTAGGTTTTCCATGGTTGTCTAACTTTATTTAACTCATGATTTCAACTATTAAATTACTAAAATCTCGCCAAAACCCCTTCTGTTTATATTTAAATATTACTACAATTTTTTAAATTCACAGAGTTTTACAACACTTACTTGTTTTCACTATCTAAAACATTCATATGGTTACTATGGGGATAAATGAATATGCATTCTAGTGTTATATATTACTTATTTAATTTTATATGGATATTCGATAAACTATACATTGTTATAGTAAGAAGTATTATTACTAGGAATAATACAAGTTATCATAAAACTAGCAAAACGTTTATTGTCAATAAAGAATAAATCAGAGGGGGTTTTGTGGAGAATATAGTATTTTCACAGTTGAAATAATGAGTCAATTGAAGCTAGACCACCATCGAAAACCTGGAAGCACTGGATGGCCGTTTCATCTTATTATGGGACTCCTCAGCAGTGTGCATCCACAGTTAAGGGCTTCAGCTCGAGACTGGTAGGTCCTGGGTTCGAATCTCGCGAGTGCGGGATCGTGGATGCGCACTGCTGAGGAGTCCCATAATAGGACGAAACGGCCGTCCAGTGCTTCCAGGTTTTCGATGGTGGTCTAGCTTCAATTGACTCATGATTTCAACCGTGAAAATAATGAATAAACCATTTAAAGGTTATCATATTACATTTCTGTCATTTAGTATTGTCAACTTACAACAGCATGTATCTCATTAATATGTTGTTTTTTTAATTTGATAATATATACTCCATATTTTATCACAATACTACTGTTCCCTTTGTGAAGTAACTCTATTCATAAATTAAACAATCATTGAGAAACTGGGACCTACTTACGGGAGTTTTATTCTAATACACGACTCTTCAGTAATGCTCATTCATAAAACTGCAACCGGAAATCAAACTCAGGACAATCCGGTTTGATATAGATCGATTTAATATCTCAATGAAATTCAACAATCCTATTAACCCATATAATTTTTATATCATTTCTCGTGAATGACATTGAGAGGGAATTCGTGAATTTCTATTAGAAAGTTGTAAGCAAATGAGTTCATTGATTTCGTATTTCAGGCGGTTGTCCACCATATACAATGAAATATAGTTAAATAGTATATCGTAAAGTGACTTGAGTTGGATATTTAAACCATTAAATTCTGCCTTAGTAGTCTAGAAGTTAATAATTTAAACAACAGATCAAAGATTCTGAGTTCACTTTGCGGATGTGAACTACTAAGTACTCACATACTAGGACAAAACGACCGTTCAGTGATCTCAAATTTTCATTCAATGCTTTATTAATGTCCGTTAGTGACTTCATATATCTATACGATCTACATCTTGAGTTTGGTAGAATACAAAGTATACTGTATCATTATCAAACAAACAAGTTTTAGTAACAATAACATCTAATGCCAATGACACTAAGTACCCTTAGAAAACGAAATATCATAACATTATGCAATTTAATCTGGGAAAAGATAGTGGTGAATCATGTTTTTGGAATTCTTTAGACACTGACTTCCTAGTATCTTAACGTCTCTGACTTTTGAAATTCTCTCGGAAAGCGGAAGATTTGAGTATTTATCTCATAATATTGTGACTCCTTAACTTTATTAGTTAGTTAATGAAATACTAAAATGGATAATGAAATCGGTGAATATCTTAAAACGGAATCAAATAGGCATAATGAAAAATCTTTTAGATTTCACCATAAAGAAGACTGAATAATTCCAACATTATCTTCAGTTATCCTGGTTTCTTGTAAATATTACGAGAAATCTCTGATGATTCTTAACAGTTCTAAAAAGTGTCAAGTTCGTAAGTAAGGTTCAGAAGACCACTAAAACGTTGGTTCAACTAATCTAAATATTTATGTAATGAACGAGAACAAAGGAGAGGATAATCGAACTTACAGAATTACAGAATCTTTTAATAAAATCTGAAAATCATACAGTAAGTATTTCATTTATAAAAGGTCAATCAATCGTCTCCGATTTCATGTTTCCTTCATTTTCAAAGCAATCATTCACTGTTCTCGTTCTCTTCTCTTCGATTTTCTTAAACCTTCTACTATCAGGTATTTTACTTTCGACTGATAAAACATATTACTTATATCTGTCGATATCAGTAGCATACACCACACTTATATATCAGTCAGTCAGCTACAACGTAGAACCAGGCACATTTATGCATCGATCCAAGTTACCATACTTCGTTAGCACAACAAGATCAACACCGGATTCATAGAAGTAATTAATTTACTGGTGGTAGTAGTATATAAATTATAGGTTATATATAAGGATATAGTACAGGAAGGAAGAGAGATATAAAGCAATTTTAGTCTCAAGGTTTAAAGGAAGATAAAGAGTGTATACACCTACGCCATTGTGATCGATTCTGAGCCATGTCACCTAGAGTCTCCAACCACTGGTTACGATAGTCACGCGGACCCCAACCAGGTAGTCTGCATCTGCCAACATGGCTCAGATTAGAAGTTAGTGACTTCAAACACTGATGCCATGTTTTGGTTTGGTCGCCCCTAACTCCCTTCCAACCATGCCCTACACTAGTCATCATAGCGCGTCGTGGTAATCGGTGTTCAGGCATACGTAACACATGGCCCAACCATATCAGTCGATGAAGATTCATCACCTCATCATTTGATTTACCATCGTTCCCTAATACCCTGCGTCTAACCTCACTATTACTTACCCGGTTATCCCAGCAGATGCGAGCAATATTTCTAAGGCATCTGTGGTCAAATACTAGTAACGTACGAGTATCTTCTACTCTTAATGGCCATGTTTCACAGCCGTAAAGTAGAACAGAGCGAACTGCTGCGTAGTATACTCGTCCTTTAATTGATAGACTGATATCTCACTTTCGCCATAGGTGACGTAATTTGGCCAAAGCCAAACGAGCTTTTCGAATCCGTGCTGAGATTTCGTCAGACACCAACCCATTAGGTCTGATCAGACTTCCAAGATAAGTGAAGTTGTCGACGCGTTCGACTACTTCACTCCCTATCCTTAGTTCGGGTGTTGACGCAGGCCAGTCCTGTAGTAACAATTTACATTTGGATGGGGAGAATCGCATCCCAAACATCCTGGCATTATTACTGAGTTCCAACAGAAGACTCTGCATTTTGCCAGCGTCTTCACCAAACAGGACTATGTCATCTGCGTATTCTAAGTCGCTTAGTGGTCCCCCTGGTAGGAGATCAATTCCTGTAAATTCAGTCGCAGAGAGTGTTATTTCCAGCAACAGGTCTATAATGAAGTTAAACAAAAATGGGGATAGTGGACAGCCTTGGCGGACACCACACTTATATATCATGATGGATTAAGTAAAATAAATCTAATCTCCTCATTATGACATCCTCAAATTGAACTGATTATTTACATCAACAACAGAAGATTCAAATAACCGTAAGAAAAAATAAATTAGAATTCATTCTTGTTGCGTATATATCAGTAGTTAAATGAAAGTGAAAGGTAATGAGTCAGAATATCGTTGTAAACACTAAAACTTGTGTACAGATGCATTCAGCTGATGACTTTCGAATAGGATGAAATGTGTATCCTGAATTACACTATAAACCAATACCCAAATCTGTTTAATTTCTTTATAGAAATCAATATGGATATCAAAACCCTTCGCATAAAATATACATATGTTAAAAGTAAGTAATCAATCACAGTTCTTTCCATCAACGGGTTGATATAAATCATCCTCAAAAATGAACTAAATATTTAGTAAACTAACATTCAGGTGAATATAACTAATATAACTAGTCACTTTACCACCTTCTATCAGTTGTCCTTTATACATTTCATGAGTCTTCTAATTTTATTGTTATTACAAATATTATCTGTTTGCATTCTTGTTCTCTTCAATTCAATCTTCTACTGTCAAATAATCATGGTTAGTGTTTTTTTTAACGAGTTAATTTTCTACGGGATAGAGTCGCTAACTCCATGATCAATCCTTCTCCTTTATTCGGTCAGTAGCCCTCAGTAAGGATACTACAGAAGGAGTTTGTCAGATATTTTGATTAATGTTATATACTACTTATATCTATCCACATAAGTAGTAAACACTACAAAATTATTAAAATTTCTTTATAGAATTTAATTTATTTATCATGTTCCCCAGGGTTTATTTTCATTAATACAAATCATAAATGAATCATTTTGATCAACTTTGTTTTTATTCTCTCGAATTTTCTTCTTCTTTTTTTTCTTTATCAACGTTAATTAAAATGTATGCGAATTTCAAATTGGTTACGAGGGTGTGGAGGTGGAGGTGGTATGAAGCGATGGAGTTGTGCGGGGGGGGGCGGTCATTTATTTAATTTATATCTTTAGAAAATAAGTCAATTGAGTTTAATTGAAATCAATGATATCTATTAGATAAAGATACAGATTTGCATAATTATTTTTTTTTTAAAACTTTTTTTCCCAAATATTTCCCTTGGATAAATTGTTTACAATACTACTACTTAACTCATATTATCATTATGGGATCTTGTGGAGATTGTAGTGAATCTATCAGTCGATTCAAGCTAAACCATTGTGGAAAAACCTGGATGTACGGAAAGGCTGTTTAGTCATAGTTTGGGACTCCTCAGTAATGGATATATATATATATATATACGATCTATCACTCAAGATCTTCGGTATTAATCTCTGGACTATTAAGCCGGTATCCAATAGTATCTGCTTCTATTTCCCGACGTAATGTGTTCGTCGACCTTCCTCTTTTCCGCTTCCCTTACTGGATTCCAAGTTAGGGATTGCCTTGTAATACACATTGGTGATTTCCTTAATGTATGTCCTATCCACTTCCAACCTATTTTCCTAATTTCCTCTTCAGCTGGAAGCTGGTTTATCCTCTCCCAAAAAACGCTGTTGCTGATAGTGTTTGGCTAGTGAATGTTGAGTATCTTGCGTAGACAACTGTTTATAAATACTTGTACCTTTTTGACGATGGATGTAGTAGTTCTGTAGTCGGGCATAAGCATATAAAATGTCATGTCAGTTTAGCACACAACTACAACAATGGCATATCAAAAATAAGGTATTTAAATTTCATATTTACTAGTATTGGATGGTAGACAAACAAAAAAAGATACTGTGGTTGTATAAAGCATTGGAGTTCAGTAATATAACAACTCAGAAAATATAAAGACGAATCAACTTTTATACATCATGTAATAAGTACAGGAAGTGCTTAGACACATCCATACTATCATATACATTTCTAATAACAATTGATTGATCACTGGGTGGTGATCAATGTCATGCATGTCAAGTCCTTCTCAGTGCTGATCGAATGTTATCGATCAAGTTGCAATGTGGCCACCAGTCTAGGTGGCTCGACACTTCTTGCACTACATATATGTTGAGGTAAGGTGGTGGTTAGAGGTGATCAACAGGAAACCGTGGACCCGGGTTTCGTGTTACTTGGCACTCGTCAGCAAGGTGTACCTGTAATCTTTGAGGGAACTGATGCCCGAATAGCTCAGTGGTAACGTCTCTGACTGTGAAGCCGAGTGACACGGGATCGAATCCGCCAGGGAGCATTAGTTCACTCAAAGATTACAGGTACACCTTGATGAAGAGTGCCAAGTAGCACAAAACCTGGGTCCACGGTTTCCTGTTGATCACCTCCAACCACCATCTTACCTCAACATAAACATTTGTATAAAACATGATCGAGGTCACAGGTAAGTACTTGACAAGGTTAAATATATGAGTGATAGATTAAATGGAAACATTCAAGTGGTTCAACTGTTCAAACGTTAGACTGAATCACGTAGATGAATAACAACCCTTATTACGACATACGTAAGCCAAAATTAGTGAGCATAAAAATGAATACAATAAGATTACACAATTGGTTAACTGGCTGGTAAATTAGTGATTGAATGTTGACAAGGTCAAGAAGTTGGTTCTACAATTACGATATGAAGATTATAGATAGTGGCCAATAGATACATCCGATTACTGCGATCAAAGAAATGACCACGTTGAAAGTACCGGTTCTCGTCCGATCGACTTAACAATTAAAGAAATTAAGTAAGAAGTTGAGAAACATAAATAAAAGCTACAAACATTCTTACAAAGTATATCCAAATTAACCATCTTGTAATGCCATGCTTCGATAATCGTTCACCTCAATAACCGTTATAGTACAATTCTTAACGGTGCATAAAATCACAAGGCAAATAGAAGTGGCAACTACAGTTTTATTAACAAATGACACAGGCCAGAAAGTTATAAGCACATGAGTAAGTATCAGCGAGCAAAGCAAAAAACGACAACCATTGGAGATAGCGGGTAAGTCAACTCATGTAGTATTATCAGAAGAGGGTTTTGTGGAGATTTGAGTAATTTTTTATATAGTTGAAATTATGAGTCAATTGAAGCTAGACCACCATGGAAAACCTGGAAAAACTGAATGACCGTTTCGTCCTATTGTGGGACTCCTTAGAAGTGCACATCCACGATCCCGCCTTCGCGAGATTCGAACCCAGTATTGGAGGTGGCGGGTAAGCCAACTCGCTTTTATCAAGCTTTATTCAATATTTATAGTCAGACAAGAATAAGTTACAGACATGTGATGAATAAGGTAAAAAGTGTACACACCTACGCTCATATAAAAAGTAATCGGGGGTTAATAAGTGAATAATTAACAAGGTTAAAACGTGACTCCAGATAGATAGGTGAATTGATCTGTCCAGAAGCTAGATTAAAGTATATGAGCTTAAATGACCAACCAACACTACAAACTCTACATTATCTGACATGCGCCGTCCAAAACATCCAACGCCGATAAGAAGTATCAGATACGTAAACACTGACAAAACATAATATCGATTATTACCAAAGAGAACAAACTCCAACATATTCTTTCGATTTGTCAACAATCTCATAACCTGAAGGCAAAATACGTTGTAATAGTGATATATAGTGATATATATATGGAAACAAAATTCTAGTCGGCGAGACTATAACTTATAAACGACCTTTGAACGGATCTTAAGTAACCTTGAGAAATGTTATTCAATCAGTAAACAGTCAGCATAGAGTAAAACTATATTATACAAAACCAAATAATTAAAGTGGATACACTTCTTTTATACGGTCTAAAAGCTTGTCAAGGTTAGAAAAAGGTTCAAAGATTCCAAAATCGTAATGCATAAGGTAGAGGAACTCATCCATATGGTTCCATAATAGTTGGTCTATGGAGCCATGATAAGGTCATAAAAACCCTCTCAGCCTAGACCACATAGCTTCATTATTGTTTGTGTTTGCTCCGGTTGTGTAGGTTTATCATTTTTATGCTTACAATACTCATACCACTGAACAGCCAAAGCGTCACTAACATCTGCGATTATCTCAGCCAATAATACTGGTGCTTTTATTATAGAGGTCGCGGCAATTATTATAATATACCTTGATCTCAATCTGGATCGAGTGATAAAGGTTTCTATTCTAACAAACGTCTTCCTTCAACATATATTACATTGAAGGACAACATCACGGTGGTCTGCACAAGGTTTACAAGTCATTTAATACTCGTAATTACAAATACAGGAACTTCTTAGTAGTTTCATTTGTTGAAGCCGCTTAATTGTCAAGTCTTCTCTAAAATTCTCTGTGAACCGATCGTACATGAGCATCAGGTGCTGAAATTGGCGCCGTGACCTTAAAATCCCTCAAACGCTTCTAATTGGCTCGTCCATAAATTATAGTCTCACCTTCTAATCTTTAAAATGATATCCAATGCCATCAAGTGACTAGTAAGTTTGTATTATCTGACCTCTTCAAATGTATATTGAATAGAAAAGTATCCTCTTACTATTCATTATTGTATTGAAGTACATCCTTGACCCAAGTGATTGATTTCAATTTGTTTGATCTTAACTGGTTATTTTTTAACAAATAGGTAGAAATAACAAGTGTAACATTACTTGAATAATTTTTTTGGTTAGCGTTTTTTTAGCGAGTTGCTTTTCTACTGGATGGGGTCGCTAACCCCATGCCTAACCCTCCTCGTTTACCCGGGCAGTAGCCCCTGGAGGAGCTACAGGCGGAGTTAAGTGTAACATTAGAGATCTTCATTCTATAATATTCAGAAATAGCTGTCCATCTCAAGTCAATTATAAGTTACATCATAAACAATTAAATGATAGTAATGTAATAGTTGGATTCATGAGTCACTTAAAGCAAGACAACTATGGGAAACCTGGAAGCACTCGATGATCGTTTCGTCCTAGTATGGGAATGATACATCTTGCTAATTGAATGCTATATTCGGATCCTAAGCTAGTTTCGTAACCCCAAGCTAGAACTACACAGCGACTTGAACATGAGAGAAACGCCGCAAAATATGCGAGAAGCACTTTATTCCAAAGGTTCATTTATATATAAAAAATATAGGGTTTTTATTAGTATTTTAGAAGTTCTTGGGCTTTCCTGAAAATTCTAGAATACTACTAAACATAGTGGCAGTGTAGCAATCAGCCAATCAGAACCTCTACATGTGACGTTTCATTTTCGCGATATTTCCGGCAAAACTTCTAATCAAACGCTGATGCTTATTAATGCTTATTAATGTTTCCTGAGCTTGCGAGAAATTTTCAGGATCACTCCAACAGGGACTCCTAGAGGTTAATCACTCGTACGCGAGATTGAAGGTTCTGGGTTTGAATCCCGCAGGTGGGATCGTGGATGCGCATTGCTGAGGAGTCTCATACTAAGAAGAAAAGGCCATCGAGTGCTTCCAGGTTTTCTATGATGTTCTAGCCTTAATTGACTCATGAATTAAACTGATAACTTACTATAATCTCCGCACGATGCCTTTCTGATAAATGATTTTAAACATGTAGATAGTTTATCACAGACACCCACCATTTATATTGAAGGTCACTGATATTTACTTGATTTTTTAAAGTCGTTTGTTGAAGCCATTTCTCGAAAACTCTTTTCCCTTCAATTCCTGATTCGTATGATAGCCTGTCAAGCGAGAATTGTAAATAGTAATGCAACAGCTGAGATTTCTTCTAGTAGACAACTTGATCATAAATAATAAACAGGATTTGTTCTATGTGTCATATGATATGGTTCATAATGAAATCTAGATAAATTAGCCAAACTATTATTCATATTACTTACTTACTTTCTGGTTAACGTTTTTTCGTCGAGTTAGTTTTTTACAGGATGGAGTCGCTAACCTCATGCTCAACCCTCTTCGTTTATCTTGGCTTGGAACCATCAGTAGCCGCCGGAGGAGCTACAGGCTGTTATTATTCAGATTAGATTAAATTTATTAGATCCATGTAAAATTGTTTTCAAAATATACAGTTGTTCAGTGCTTCCAAGTTTTTTAATTAATGGTTGCTTAACTAAGATCAGTACGTAATATATATTCTATGGAAATTTAGCAGTCATCACAATTTATTATATGCTAATAATAGTCATCTTTTCACTAGCGACTGGCTTCGAGATGAAACTCCTAGAGTTCCAAGGAGAAGTCGTGGTCAGTAGAGTTTAATAGTGTCAGGTGTGAGGCAGTTATCCATCAAAGGCAGTGAAAGATAGTCTTGTAACATCGTGAATTGATTGAAGTTAAACATGTACACCATTGAATGTCGTCTTAGTAGTTTAGAGGTTAAGATCTGTATGTTAAATCAAAACACCTAGGTTATCCTGATATTAGTACGAAACAGTTTTCCAGTGTTTTCTGGTTCCCAATTTCGGATTAGCTAAGATCTATTCATAAGTTAAACTATGAAAATGTACAATAATTAGACAAATATGTGATCTTGAAACACTTCAAAGAATAAAATATAAAAAATAAGAGCTGTCAATGCTGATAATCAATTAAAGAAAATAATCTTCAGTTTGAGGAAAGATTACACGAAATAGACTCCAGAGGATTTACGTTGTGTTACTTTTACGGCAACATTATAAATAGGCGATATGCAAAGATCCCATATATATCCTGAGAGAGACTGATCATTTGCAGTTCTGGACGTAAGTGGATAGATCCAATCAACTCATATATATGAATTAAAATCCAGTTCATTGCACAAGCCAGTTAATATGTAGATTCAGCAGATAAGTGGATAACTCGATGATGTTCAAAGTGGATTTCAATCTAACAATGAATATCAGCGCTAGGATGCATGCACATCCACCTTAAGTCAAATGTCAAATGGTGCAAAAAACGCGTCCTGAACTAAACTGCTAGCCACCATCCATTATTGACTAAAATGCTAGTGACTTAACAAAAATAGTTAAGCAATCTTCGCAAGGTGCACATATGCCAAAAACAGACTACAGTGATCAAGTTTTCTAACTTCAGTCAGTCAATCATCCAGGAGGTCTGACTTTGACCTCCATCCGAGTGGTGGATATCGACTATTAAGTAGGCATATAGTAGCATAAGACAGTTGTCTAGTCCTTGCTATTTTTTACTGGTTATCTAATCCAATTCAGTCTTTAATGTAAAGTTACAAATTCGACAATCCAACCAAATCTGAGAGTCAATTCTCTGAGTAATAATAACAAACCTTAAGCAGTGCAGTTCAGCAGTATCATCATCAGGGAAATATCACTAATAGCAATGAATTATGATGGTTGCTAAGTGTCAACTCGGTGGTCCAACTGTTGAGACTTTTATGAAGCGTTATTCTTCTAATCAGATAATGAATTTACACTTCTGAAGAGTTTCTTCTTAGGATAAGACACATGTCTAGTTCTAGTTCAGTGGTTATAAAGCTAAAAATAGACCACGCATCACAGTACAAGCACAACAATCTCTATAAACGTTCTATACTATCAATGACATGGATATTATCAAAGTGGCTTAATTCTATAGTTTGTTATGTATGAAACTTATCTCTGTTCATTAAGCTAAAAAATAGTTTGGACAAACGCAGAAAATTGTAAAATATCCAGTAAATCTCTTAATAAACCAGATAATATTAGGATGTCGGTTTGACACAAATTGGACCAGGATTTGTAATGGCTGCTCGTTGGTAAACTCTAGGAAGCTTCAAGAAGCCCAGAAAGAGCCAAAGACATTCCATACAATCACTGCTAGGGGAATATTCTAGAATGCCGACGTGTAGCTTCCCCATTGGATGGATAAGAATAACCCCTTATGTGCCTATTGGTTGTCCGAAATGATGATTTACTTTCAGCCAAAAAACTATAAATACATGAGATTTCTGTACTATATTTTGACACTATTTTGGGGAATAAAATTCCTACTTACTAGTCTTCTGTCTTCTCTCTTGCAACGTTGCGGGTTCGATCGTTCAGGTATTCTAGTAGGACGCGGCATAGTAAGAATCAAAGCTCTAGATATAACAGTATTTATCAAATCAATTCATTTAGCTTAACTGAATTCAGTGATTCTAAAAATGCGGTAGATCTAATGCAGATGTGAAAGTGCGGATCTACAAAGCAGGAACAGCATATCTACAATTGAAGAATATCTGGAAATCAAAACAACTATCTGTCAATCAACAACAAACTCACAATTTTCAATACTGTATGGGACGGAAACTTGCACAACTACGAAAACCATCATTCAGAAGATGCAAGCGTTCATTAACAGTTAAATGTACTTGAATATCAGCGTCGATGTTCATTCTGGGACTCAATTGAAGAATATTTGGAGCTCAAAACAACTGTCTATCAATCAACAAAAAACTTACAATTGTCAATACAAATGTAAACACAGTTCCAATGTATGCGACCGAAACGTGAACAAAAACGAAAGCCATTGTTCACAAGATACAAGTGTTTATTGACAGTTGTTAAAGCACAATACTTCGGATCCGTTGGTCAGACGCTATCAGCAAAAACTCACTGTGGGAAGAACAGACCAGATTTGAGTAGAGGAATAAATCAGGAAGAAGTACTGGAAGTGGATAGGACACACATTAAGGAAATCACCCGATTGCGTCACATGGAATCCTGAAGGCCAAAGGAGAAGTGGAAGAGGAAAGAATACATTATGTCGAGAAATGGAGACAGACATGAGAATAATGAACTAAAATTGGATGGAAGTAGAAAAGGAAGGCTGATGACAGAGTGAGTGTGTTGGAGATTGCTGATTGTTGGCGTATGTTCCATCGGAGGGTGACAGGCGTAACTAATTAACATTACCACGGTAATGTTAATTAAATAATTTTACTGGTGTTGTGAATCAGCTATTGTTTCGGTGGAGTTTCATTTTCTAAAGCTGGGGCTGATTATGTTGTTTAGCAAACGATGAAAGCTCCACGAACAAACCATCCAGCTTAAAAAACAAAACTTCATCAAAATCATCCACATGAGCTACAAATTTTCTCCATCATCTCCTAGTTTCTTCCAATTCGAAATTAGGACAATTATGACAACTCTTAATGGAAACATAAGGAAGCAACAGGAAAGAAAATTCACGCAAACTATAAATCCCCGTCATCTGTTAACAAGTATTATTTAAAAAATTCCTCCTTCTAGTAATATCAGTGTAAAAGAATGTTGAAGATCATTCGTAGTAAGCTAGGAAGAAGTGGATGAATGTTTCATTGTAGTGTAAGAATTCTCAACAATATAAACTTATGACCTCATCATAGAGGGTTGAGCAGAGAACTTCCAAGCTCGAAGCCACTCATTTCACATCCAATCAATCCGTGATATTGGTCAATTTAATTGGTGGATATGTTACCTAATCTCGATGTGACTTAAATCCACTGATCATGATTTCTCACAAAAGTTTCAGAAGTCACTTCTTTAAATTAACCATAAGTCAACATATGACTGCTATAAATAGATAGTGGAATAAACGATATTATTACAAAAACATAAATCATTTACAATTGTAATATGTACTACTGATTTCGACAGAGATATAAGTAGTATGTATCATCAATTGAAAATGAAATGCCTGGCAGCAGAAGGTTGATAAAATCTAAGAGAAAAGAACTAAAACAAAGAATGATTAATGTAGATACAAAGAAACAATGAAGTTTCAAACAATTGATTGACATTTTGTGAATGATGTATTTATTGTATGATTCTTAGATTTTACCAAGATATTCTATAGTTTAAATTCACTTAGTATTGTTTGTTTGAATCTTCCAATTGATGTCTTAGGACTACGACTGGTCAGTCTCTACCAGTCTTTTACCATGCTTATGAATGTAGGTTATATTGAGGCAGTACGCACAGTATGCACATATGTCAATTAGATACTGACCAGTTGCAATCCTAAAACATCAGAGGGAGGATTCAAACAAACAATACTAAGTGAATTTAAACGTCACCACGTTGCACAAGCAAGAGGCTATCAGAAATCTGTGTCCGAGTTGATAACGCGATAACGTTTGAAGCGAAAGGAACTGGGTTGGAGTTCCAGAGTGAATATCAACTCTGAGATTCAGGTACATCCAACTGATGAGTCCCAAATAGGACGAAACACGCGTACTGGATTCCACTGCTACCCACTATCCATCTTTGCTTACTATTCTATAGTTTCCTATTCAGATATTTTCGATTGTCCCCATTTGTGTGTTCTTATCCACTACACAATCAATTGACTACATAACGATTCTTTCTTTTTGACAAAACAAACTATACTACTCAAACAAATCATGATTATATTTTTTTCACACTCCTTTTTTCCTATCTATCGTATATCTACAAATGAGGAAAAAAAGGGTAAAGAAGAGAAAAAACAGTCTAATGTTTGTTTTTATTTAACAATTACTCAATCACAAATATTTACCAAGTTTAAACACGTATGAATATTTAATCGTCACAAGAGGATTATAAGAGTTGTATGAATAGACTGTTTTATCTTGTGTAATAGATTTTCTTTCTGAGCAAATAAAATATAGATGTCATTGCCATCTTCGAACAGTTAGAAGTGTACTTCGCTCATATGAGAGAAGTTCGTGTCGATGTTACTGTTGTTGTTGTTTAGAAGACCAATGAAAGCTCCATAATCAAATCCCGACCGTTGCTGCTATCTTGATGTGGTGGTCGGGGTGGCCTATGGTGATGAATCAATCGAGCTATACTGGCTGGAACAATCGTTCCTCAAGGTCCTATCATGCAAGACAGGTAGGTTGAAGAGCAGTAAGACTAAAAGCAACAAACCCAAGGTCCGAAGGCGAAGTCGTACTGCTGACTGTACAGTGGTCTGATGACAGTAAGGAATTTCCTTCAGACAACCAACATAATAGCGATGCTGCTCTCCCACAAAGAAGGGCGGGTTGAGAAAAGGTCGACCCTAAAAATACACACCTGGCCTTATCCCACGGATATCTGTCTCCGGTGGTATGATCCCAACAATTAGGGAGCTAACACAAAAATTACCCACAAAAAGGTCGTGTGTGACCGACCTCAAGCAGTTGTCCCATGGGCACTGCGGTCACACTCTCAAGTCATTAAGACCACTTCCAATCCTATTTTCTTCTCAGGTACCTCCAGAAGAACCGTTTCACAGTGTGGGCAACCTGGAAGTGATAACTGTTCTCATACATAAACAATTAATATGAATGAACTGATATAAAACTAGTTTATTAACGCGAAAGTAAACTTCTACACTAAATTGACATTGAAAATCTTGTCTAGAATGATAATCAAAACTGCCCATCTATATAGTTGAGTTTAGAGAATAAAATATCACTCATTATTTTTTAACATCTAAATAGAGTAACCATTGGCGAATCAACTATGTATGCAATTGTGGTCCACTTAGATCGACTCATGAATTCAACTATTAAGATTACTACAATTTCCACAAATCCCCATTCTCCTATAATAATATTGTTGGTGATACAACTGTTAGATTATATCGCGTTGTAGATTTGTCTCACCTACTCTAATCATTATTCATATACCACCAATTGAGATTCAGCATGTGGTCACTAGTGACTAGTTTCGATATGGATTTTTTGAGGTCCTAGTAAGAAGTCGTGACCAGTGCAACTAATCCATGTTGGTTGATATTAAACATTAACATTGTTAAATGCCAGCTCAGATGTCTAGAAGATAAGTGTTCACACACAAGATCGAAGGTCGTGAATTTGAATCTCACATTCAGGATAGTGAATGCTCACTATTAAGGAGACCCATACTAGGATGAATTGATCTCCCAGTACTCTCATGTTCGTATTATTGGTCAAACATTGATCGACTTATGATCTCAATCAGAAATATATATGTCATTAATAAATATAAAATAATTCATTTGAGGAAATATATGTAATTGTTCAGGTCAACCATATCTAATTATTCAAATATAAAATAAAAATGAATAAGATTGTCAAGATCATTATTTCATATCCACATGAGCAATCAGTTGACCAACTGTTCATTTCATCAAATGAATAGAGAATAATGATGAAAAGGGAAATGACTATTTATGGATCATTAACATTAAAGGTCGAATATGATTTCAGTTACAAAGAGAGATTCTTTCTTATCTTTTAAATTAAATTTGTTTGGTATCCATACGTTATTATTACCTGGATAAATGTATTAGGGTATGTCCTACTGATATCGACAGATATAAGTAGTATGTATCATCAATAGAAAGTGAATATTTTTTGGCAGTAGAAGGTTGAGGAAGTCAAAGAAAAGATAAAGCGAATGAGGAATGATTGATATTTTGCAAATGAAGTGTTTAATGTACAGTTTTCAGATTTGACTAAGATATACTGTAATTCTGTTTGCGAGATCGAACGTCCTGAGTCCGACACCCGTGTATTGGATCGTGGATATGCAATGCTGAGGAGTCTCTCACTAGAATGAAACAGTCATCCATATCTTCTACTTTCCCATTGGTGGTTTAATATTTATGAATTCATAATTTCAATGAAATCTAACCATCTCCACAACCCTATAATAAAAATTCATTCGGTTAGCTTCTTAATTTAGATAATGTCAAACAATATTGTAGTCAATTACAAATAACATTAATTTGACGTTCAACAAATGATTTGTACTTTTAGACAACATAATCGAAGAACGGATAAAACTGTATAAGTGTTTTGAAAATTTCATAGAGATTCTCAGATATTCACATCCAATATACCTCATCATAAAGGATCGAACTCAAGACTGTTAGCTATGCAACGAGCTCTTAAACTTTTGGCAACTTATCTAACGTCCAGTGGTGTACATGTTTATTTTAAGTCAATCGGTGGTATTGCATTACAAATGTACCGATGAATCCAAGCTCAGTTGTTTAGAGATTAAGGGTTTACCATCAATATGAAGGTTCTGGGTTCAGTCTCCTAGAATGAAGTCATGAGTGTTTACTGCTAAGGAGTCAAAAAAAACTGTGATAAACTAAAATTAAACTTTGTTTATAGATACTTATCAATAAGAACCAATTACTTTTAATAGTTAAGATCATGAATCACTTGAAGTTAGATCACCATAGTAAACCTAGGAAGCACTAGATGGCTGTTTCATCCTATTGTGACATAAACATGATTTCAAATGATATTGAAATAAAACAATTAAACGAAAAGAAAAACAAAAAAAAAGGAAAACAACCAAGAAATTCGATATGAAAATAAAGGGTAACAATTAAGAAGAAAAAAAAAAGGTGATCATTTTGTATCCTTCAACACCATGTGGTGTGTTTCTCTTTTGTGTGTGTGTGTGTGTGTCTATGTCAAAGCTTCATTATTAATTATAATAAATAATTAAAAAAAAAGAAAAACAGAAGAAAACACATTAACTATTCAATAAATGACAATCAAGTCAAAATGTAAAAAGAACGTAAATTAAAATAGTGAGATATTATGGAGGTGGGTGTGTGACAAGGTGTGGTAGGGAGGGGTGGGATAAAGTGGGGTGAAGTAGGATAAATACTATCATCAATTATATAGTTATTTTTATTAAACTCTATAGTTGACATTACTTAACAACAATGTTATGACATTTCTTTTAAATAGTAAACAAGAAATGTTAGAAGGGGTTTTGTGAGGATTTGAATTATTTCATAGTTGAAATCATGAGTCAATTGAAGCTTGAGTAACAAGAAAAACCTGGAAGCACTGTTTGACGACCGTTTCAACCTATTATAGTATTCATCAGTGGCAGTGCGAATCCATGATCCCGCCTAGCGTGATTCGAACCCAGGACTTATCAGTTTCGCATGTGAGCTCTTAACCACTAAACCCTTGAGCCGGAATCCAACTGTTTCCAGGTTTTCCATGATGGTCTAGCTTCAATTGATTCATGATCTCAACTATGAAAATTACTATAATACACACAAAACCTCTTCTGATATTAATCAATTGTCTCAATCTTGATTGTTCCTTCTGAAAATATCAGTCAATTGTCTCTGATTTCATTGTTCATGCATTTTCATACCGATTGCGTTCTGTTCTGGTTCTTTCCTAATCCATCTTTTAGTGAAATAAATTCTATCCCTGACCATTATCAAATACTAATTATGTGTATATAAGTAATTCAAACTACAATATCACCAGATACTACAACATATTACATTCAATTAAAGTGTATAAGACCATCTTTTTAGAAAGCAAACGAAATACTGAAGTAGACGTTTTGTTGGAACTGTGATGATCTGGACGTATGATAGAAGATAAGATTACAAATGAACAACTTATCATGCATCCAGAATATATATATATATCATTGTACAGCTTTGAAAATGGATCCGCCGATAAACGAGCTCTTCGTTCAACCAGTTTTTTATAAATTTATTCAAGGTCCCAATGAGTGTGTTCCAATTACTTAAAACATAATTTCAACTCTTTGTCTTGTTATAATAAAATTTAGTTCAGTGAAAGATCTACGACGAATGATCAACACGATAATGAGAATCAGTCACAGTATTTGATAAAAGTTTTGAAATTACAACGATAACATGCAAGTCATATTTCTTCTTCTGGATTTAAAATTTGTAACTAAGATCATAAACAGATTAAATTTCAACTATGTACGGTGTAAAGAAGGTACCCACTGAAGACAATGAAGGATGATATCGCAGATTGTTTGAAGTTGAACTATTTAAACTATTTAAACTATTTAACGCTAGTTCAAAGGTCTAGGATTTGAGCATTCGTGCGAAAGACCTAAAGTCATGGGTCCGATTCCTAGTAACGGTGTCGTTGATGTGCACCTCCAAAGAATAACTCACTCAGACGAAACAGTTGTTTAAATAAAATTCTTTTGGATAGTCTCAATAATAAATTCATCAATTATGACAAATCCCCTTGGATACAAATGTCATAAATCCAAAAAAAATTACAGTAATCATCAATTTTCCGATAATTTATAAAATTTTCATAGTTGAAATCATGAGTCAATTGAATCTAGCTAGACCACCATAGAAAACCTGGAAGCACTGTGTTGACGGCCGTTTCCTCCTATTATAGGATTCCTCATAAAATGTCAATACAGTAACGATATTATTGTTTTCTTTTTATGTGACATATCGGAATATTAGACAGTTACGCATTTCAATCACTCAACAGTAATAAGTTGATTTAACTTATCAACTGTCGGTTAATCAGACACAATTGATTCATTTGAGTTTATATATTAGTCCCCTTTAAACATTCAGCTGTAAAGGTTTGTTGTTATAAAAAATAATTAATGTTCCAGTTGAATAAGTATAGAAGGGAATCGACATGTATATCCGATGACTAGAGTTGCATGTAGGAAAACAATTCATGAAAAGAAAATCTCTATTTATTCTATATGTAATTCCTGAACTGATCTAAGCTAGATCACCATTCGATACCTGTAAGTACTCAATGGATGTTTCGTTCTAGTGTGGGACTACACACACAAGGATACTTCTACATAGGATCACCGGTCCCACACACGAACGCTGAATCTTTAGACCATTGATCTGGCATCTAATAGTGTTGATGACTAACTTCAATCAATCCATGTATATATGTAATTGTTTTTTTGATTAAATTTAATGAAACACATAAATATTTGTACAAGAAAGCACCAGATACATATGCGCCACACAAATCGCATTTGATTTGTGTGAGGGCCGTGATACTGCTCAGGTGCCCAAACTGAAACAGGTGGTTTTTTTTAGTAGGCCAAAGCCGGAGCTTTTAACCTAAAGATACGATCCACAAGGCAGTGGAGCATCGTGAGGAGAAGAAGTCCCAAGATAGCCGGTATCCACCGATTGATTTATGCACCATTTGTTCTCTCAGGATACTGGAGCCCATGTGCACCATTGGTTTAGAATGAGGGCTTTCCAACTCCCCTAGGTGAACGCGCCGTGTCCACCAACCCGGTTAAAGCGTCGGACATTCGCTTTTTGTACTCTCAATTTCGAAAAGGACACCCTCACCACGAGAAATTCGGAAACACTTGAATCATAATTACTGCTTATTACATTCTTATATTTTCTGAGCATTATGTTCAATAACATAAAGATAGAATTTTAAGTAAACTATACTAAACACATCATCAAATTACTGGTTATGAATACATTTTTGACTGAAGAATGTTCGCATACTTATCGGAAATTATAAACTCATAACTCATAAAGAACGCTATATGAAGGTGTCAGTTCAAATCTCAGAGAGAAGTCAATGGATTTCAATCTATGTCGATAGAGGCAGGTATCTACCTCATTCAATAGATGAATCGTCCCGCAGCTATTCATGAATCATTTGAAGTCAGACGTTACCATAGTTGAATGCTAGATCATTAGTCCAGAATTTAATTCTTATTCCAGACTGAAGATCCTGGGTTCGAAACATGCATGCGAGATAGTGGACACACTGCAGACGAGTCCCATACTAGTGTGATGTAGGTTACTTATATCCACACTAGTAGTAGTGTTGTGAGTGAGAACACAGGTGAGGACAACGAACTATATATTTAACACAAATTACAACGTTACTTGGTAAAATACAAAAACCATGCTATGATACACTATTTGCAAAATGTTCTTCAATTGCCTCAGACTTCATTGTTCCTGGATTTCCACACAAATTGCTTTTTATTTCTGTTCTTCTCTTCTTGATCTTCTCAATCTTCTGCTGTCAGATATTCTATTCCTTACTCACCATATATACTACTTATGTCGATATCAGTAGCTCACACCACAGTAGTAGCGTAGTCAAAACATTTAATACAAACAAATTTTACAATTATCCATTGAGAATACTCATATTTAAGTGAATGTTGTCAACCCATTCATCCTATTTCATCTCTTTAAAATCCTCCTGAAGGATAAATTAAATAGAGATCAAAAAGAATGTATAAGATCCAAGAAATATTGACTTGATCTACTTATTCTTTTGTGTTTATGAGATTTTACAAGTTAATCATTATTTAGATCTAATTAATTCTTCGAATAGACCAATCCAAATGTCAGTCTGAAGGGTAATGATAGATGGACTTTATATTAAAGTTATATTACGTGTAATTATGAACTGATTAACAGTAAATACTACCTATGAAAATCTAGAACTACCGGATAGCTATTTCGTTCTAGTATGGGAATCATCAGAAGCGTGCATCCACGATCTTGGAAACGCGATTCAGCAAAAGGTCCTGAGTTTGTGGACGAACACTTATGAGGAATCTCACACTAGAACAAAATGGCTGTCCAGTGATTTCAGGCTTTCATTAATAGTTTAGCATTCATCTATTCATGATATTAATCTTAACTCAACAGTCTCCATAACATTAAACTGATATAGAATTTCTGTTTATCATGGTTTCAACAAAGTAGATTGAAAATTCGGTGGTTGTCAATTTTCTTCGATAATCTGATGCGATTACAGAATAACATATTAACTCATTGAGATTTTACAAATACATTCTTCCTCTTTTGTGTTCATGAGTTCACACCTTATTAGCCTAGGATCATCACTTGCTGATCGCCAAGATGAAACTAAAACTGAAGAAGCACAAAACAACGGGAAGGACAACATCACAAAAGTTTAGTACGACTTTTCTTCGGATTCAAAAGAAGGATACTCGATCAAGGTACCAAAAAAAGACGATCTAAACAGTTGTGAGAATTACAGAGACATCACTCTTCTCTCAATTCCATAGACGCCCAACTTCGAAATCAACAGGCTGGAATCCGTAAGGATATACGGTGTACAGACCAAATCGCAACTCTACGGTTCATTGTGAAACAATCAGTTGAATGGAATTCACCACTCTACATCAACCTTAATTGACTACGTGAAAGCATAATATAGCGTGGACAGGACAACACTTTGGAGGCTTCTTCGACACTACGGCGTGCCTGAGAAGAAAGTCAATATCCTACACAATTCTTATAATGGATAAAACTAAAAAATCGTACATGAAGGAAAACTCACTGACTCGTTCGACGTAAAGGCCGGTGTCAGGCAAGGTTGCTTACTCTCACCCTTTCTCTTTCTACTGGTGATCGACTGGATCATGAAGACGTCAACACGGGATACAGAGAACAGTTAGGATGCAGCTGGACTATCTGGACATCGTACTTGATCTGGCTCTTCTTTCGCATACGCAATAACAATTGCAGGAAAAGACTATCAGTGTAGCAGCAGCTTCAGTAGCTATAGATCTCAATATACACAAAGGGAAAAGCAAGATTCTCCAATACAACACAACATGCAACAACCAACAACGGAGAAGTGTTGGAGGACGCAGAAACATTTACATATCTGGGCAGCACCGTTGATGATCGTGGTGGATCTGATACAGATACAAGAGCAGCATATCTATAACTGAAGAGCATCTGGAACTCAAAACAACAGTCTCTCAATCAACAAAAAACTCATAATTTTCAATACAAATGTAAACACAGTTCCACTGTATGCAACAGAAACTTGCACAACTTCTAAAGCCATCATTCAGAAGGTACATGCGTTTATTACCAGTTGTCTACGCAAAATACTTCGGATCCGTTGACCGGACACTACCAACAACAACCCATTGTGGGAGTGAACAAACCAGATTCGAGTGAAAGAAGAAATCGTCAATAAGTGGATGGGACACACATTGAGGAAATCACATAACTGTGTCACAAGGCAGGTCCTCAGACGGAATCCTGAAGGTCAAAGGAGAGGTGGGAGAGGGAAAATACATTACGCCGACAACTGGATATATATATATTATCAAATTATATATCTATTCCATTCACAACGATAATATCAAACTTATTCAGGAGTTATGTACCTATCAATACTGATTCGATCTTATCAGATACCAGGTTCGTCAGTCAGCGACAACGTAGAACTTCGTACGTACGTATATCAGTTAAGACATGAGAAGAATAAACATAAATTGTATAGAACTAGAAAGGGAGGTCCAGGATAGTGGGGGATGGGGAATGCTGGTTTGCGGCACATACTCAATTTGGAGTAAGAGACGTAAGTAAGTAAGTATAATTGACACCTCATTACCTTTTAAAATGTAAGAAAACTTATCTCATCTTTATTCTGATATCAGTTACTTGATTAAAATTCGGTAATTAAAACAAACACGTCTTAGACTCCTTTTGAAAATTTGACCTGGATTTAATGAATATTCTTTTGAAAAAAGGAAAAAAAAAACATTTTTCCGACAGCTACATATGAAAGTTTTATTGAATATTGATCCGAATATTCACTTATCTAGTACTCGATATTGTTCCAATGAACGAACATCCAAGTAGGGATAATCAATCTATTTGTATAATACAATTCTTTCCTAGTTTAACTTCTGTTTTCTTCAACGCCACCTTGTTTGCTTTCTGTTATCATGTATTTACCTTCTGATTGAAGAAGAAGATACTCGTAGGTTACTAGTATTTGACCACAGATGCCTTAGAAATATTGCTCGCATCTGCTGGGATCACCGAGTAAGTAATAGTGAGGTTAGACGCAGGGTATTAGGTAACGATGGTAAATCAGTTGATGAGGTGATAAATCTTCATCGACTGATATGGTTGGGCCATGTGTTACGTATGCCTGAACACCGATTACCAAGACGCGCTATGATGACTAGTATTGGGAACGGTTGGAAGAGAGTTAGGGGCGGCCAAACCAAAACATGGCATCAGTGTTTGAAGTCACTAACTTCTAGCCTGAGCCATGTTGGCAGATGCAGACTACCTGGTTGGGGTCCGCGTGACTATCGTAATAAATGGTTGGAGACTCTAGGTGACATGGCTCAGAATCGATCACAATGGCGTAGGTGTATACACTCTTTATCTTCCCTTAAACCTTGAGATTAAAATTGCTTCATATCTCTCTTCCTTCCTGTACTATATCCTTATATACAACCTTTCCTTATGTACTACCACCAGTAAATTAATTACTTCTATGAATCCGGTGTTGATCTTGTTGTGCTAACGAAGTATGGCAACTTGGACCGATGCATATATGTGCCTGGTCCTACGTTGTAGCTGACTGACTGACTGACTGATTGCTGTTACATACTACTTATGTCTGTCGATATAAATAGTGTATCGATTCTTTGTAGCTTTTGTAATCCGTTGTGCGTATAGATACGACAAGGACGTATAAGTCGGATTTTACTTCACATACAACACAGTGTTATGAGTTTAATTATGACAGCTAATATATTGTGTATAAATTCATAGTTTTCGGTATTGTTCTGATCTTCGAACTGGATGATTTAAATACTGTTTCATTGTCATCTTAGGCAACATTATCAGAGAATCAATCACACATATGTAAACAATTTTTAAACTCAGACAAAAGAAGTTTGTTAAAGGTAATGAAAAGTATAATAAAAATGATAAAACTTAAAGAAAGACACCCAGTAACAAAATTGATATCTGAATGAATTAACATAGTACTTTTGGAATAACTAGAAAGTTCATTTCTACATTAAGTAGGCCTTGAAGATTTTGTCCAAAATAAGAGTGAAAGCTTCATCTTTGATATAAGATTGTAGAACACGACCAAAACCACTCACTTGAACTGCAAGTTGGCAAATCAGTATTACACAATAAATAAGCTTTTATTAAGCTTTATCACTGATAGTCTAAGAAGCCCATTTGATTAGCGACAATAATTCATGAACGAACCAATCAGTTATAAAATAACAGGTCTCGGGTTTTGACTCAACATTCATTCAACCCAAGACTCACCAGTCTCGCGCCAGAGCATTTATCCAATAGATCACTGAGCTGTCATCCGATGGTGTTAATGTCTAACTTCAACCAATCCACTAAATTGAGCAACAATTTTACCAATTGTCTTCAGTGAGTTCATATCACCCAACTGGTCTGGTTTACTTGTTTGTGTGAGTTAATGAAGCCATCAAATCACATATTTTCATCTTGTTGTTTTTTTTTTCTTCTCTGAATAAGCTGACAATAGTAACCCACAATTCCCAGTAAACGTTACTTGGATATAACAAGCGCATATAAATTATGATTTCTATAGAGAAACTAACATGCAAGAAAAGTATGTATAAGGACAAAAATAGACGTTAGTAGTATTACATAACCGACTAGAAGTAAAATAACAAAGGGTAATAATCAAATTATATAAGAACAATGTCAACTAGAAAATTTGCGGTAAATTACTTTCATGTATAGGAAATCAGATTGGTGTTAAGTATTGATAACCTACTGTATAGTTTATTTTAGATTACTCTTGGAAATATCCCAAGAATGTTTTATAGGTAATGAGGAAAAAAAATATCTTTTAATCAAAATTACCACACAATTGCGGTGTAAAATTATACTTAATGTTTAGTAGTTGTTAGATGTTTCCAAATGAAACTAGATGGAGTTTAATATAACCCGGTTACTTACTTACCTACTTACTTACTTATGCCTGTTATCCTTCGTCGAGGAGCACAGGCCGCTCACCAGCATTTTTCATCTTACTCTGTACTTTCCATTTTTTTCCAGTTAACATTCATCCTTTTCATATCTGCTTCTATTTCCCGACGTAATGTGTTCTTTGACCTTCCATTTCTCCGCTTCTCTTACTGAATTCCAAGTTAGGGATTGCCTTGCAATGCACATTGATGATTTCCTTAATGTATGTCCTATTCACTTCCAACCTATTTTCCTAATTTCCTCTTCAGCTGGAAGCTAGTTTGTCCTTTTCCATAAAACGCTGTTGCTGATAGTATCCGGTCAGTGAATGATGAGTAATTTGCGTAGTCAACTGTTTATAAATACTTGTACTTTTTGACGATGGATTTAGTAGTTCTCCACGTTTCAGCTCTGTACCATGAAACTATCTTGACGTTCGTATTGAAGATTCTCACTTTGAAATTATTTGACAGTTGTTTTGAGTTCCATATGTTCTTCAAATGTAGAAATGCTGCCCTTGCTTTGCCAACCAGTTAACTGATATAATTTATCAGAAGGAAGTTTTGTGAAGATTTTAGTAATTTTACATTGTTGAGATCATGAGTCACCATGGAAAACCTGGAAGCACTGGACGGCCGTTTCGTCCTATAGTAGGAATCCTCAGCAGTCGTATCCACGATCCCGTCTTGCGAGTTCAAACGTGTGTGTGGTGAGATGTCAACTCACTGAAGACCATTGGTGAAGGGTTGCTAAATTTCGTAGATTGGTTGAAGTTGGACATTAACACCGTTGGGTACCGACTGAGTGGTCTATTGATTGAGTATTCTGGCGTTAGACTGATAGGTCCTGGTTTGGAATTTCTTAAGGCGGAATCGTGGATGCGCACTGCTGAGGAGTTTTAGAATAGGACGAAACGTCCATCCAGTGTTTCCATGTTTTCCATTGTGGTCTAGTTCCATTTGACTCATGATCGCAACTATATAAAATTGCTATAATTTCTACAAAACCCTCTTCTGATAATGATCATATGCTCACTAATGACAGACTGCATGAGGTATTTCCTGGAGTTCTAGTGAGAAGGAGTAACCAATGAAGTTCAATCAGGTCCGTTTGGAGATATCAACTCACTGAAGACATCGGTGATTTGTTGCTCAATTTCGTAATATAGTTTATCTCAAAGTAGCAGATGGAATGCCAATAGGAATTAGCCTAATGAAAAAGTCAATCGGTGGCGAATTCGCACTAACATAAAGGTCTAGTGTATTTCATTGGGGTCAAAGGGTTAATTTCCTAAGGATTAGAGAGGCATATATATATATAAATGAATATTTATGCATTTCATTCGGTAGTCCAATACACTTTCTCTTTCACTCTTATGTTTTCGCTCAAGTAATCAGTTGAGTGGTTAGTGTGTAGCATACAATATATTGGTATCAGATTTCGAACAATGCACGTTACAACAAATATGACTACAGTTTATTGATTGGGTGTGAATATAAAATCAATTTGAATTCAGTTTTTATGTTACCACACAAACCTTCAAATATTTAATTTCTCAGCTGATTTATCGGTGGATATTGACTAATATCATGTTTATCTGCTTCTTTTTCAACTGATAAAATTCTGTCATTCAAGTTACAATCTAGCCATTGGTTTAAGTGACACTACTTTGCGTAGACAATGTCAAGATCTATAAAGTTGGAGGTAGTCGATGGGATACTTTGAATCCAGATCTTTAGCTATTTGGCTCTCTTCAACAAAACGTACCTAACATCTTGAAAGAAGCTGGTACCTGTTGATAGAATTGAATTGGCGTCACTCAGTTTCACAGTCTGGGACGTTACTACAAAGCTTGTTTATCAAGCTGTGTGTCGTGTCTAGAAAACATATAAGAAACCTAATAAATAGTTAACGTTTCTTTTACGCTTACTATCACTGATCATAAAGTGTTTTAGACTTTATCAGATAAGACTCATTTACTCTATGGTTACTAAAATATGATAACCGCGCTTTATCAAACATCAAGTAACGTTTAAATTATGAATGGTCCAGAGACTAAAATGCCATGGGTTGGATCATTTGTGAGCTCAAGAATACTCACTGATAGAGAGACAGAGATTATGGTAAATCAGCTGTCCAATGCTCCATAGTGTTAACTAGTTTATGCCTTATGTATCAGTTTGTTATAAAACTAGAGAAAAATCAACTACCAGGTGCCTATATGTCTACAAAATAAGATGTTAACAATGTTAGGTATTGGTTAGCAGAGATGGATAGTGGCTAGCAGTGGAATCCAGGACGCGCGTTTCGTCCTATTTGGGACTCGTCAGCTGGATGTACCTGCATCTCAGAGTTGATGTTCACTCTGGGACTCGAACCCAGTACCCTCGCTTCAAACGCCATCGCGTTATCCACTCGGCCACTGAGTCCTGGTTGCCAGTGGATAGCCAACTCTGAGATGCAGGTACATCCAGCTGACGAGTCCCAAATAGGACGAAACGCGCGTCCTGGATTCCACTGCTATCCACTATCCATCTTTGCTTATGAAGTATGTGAATCCTCATTCTGTTTTAACAAGTTTCATTGTTAATTTAGGATAGAAATCTCAAAAATATAAAACTAACTATCTAGATGACGTTACTTAGCCATGTCACTTATTTATCACAATGATCTATGTGTTCTTAGACAGGTAATTAATTCTTTATAGAAAAAAATTTATCAATCACATAGTTACTGATCTTCATCTCAAATTAATTAAATACTGTAGTATAAGTAGTATAAGTGGTGTTTGATATTAGTAACTTAGTATATTTCCCTAGTGATTAGATTGTTTAAGTGTTTATATTCAACTGAATTTGAATATGGGAAATATTCTATTCTAATTCGAAATATAATGTATAAATGAATTTTTTATGAGAACACCAAAGTAATTACTTTCACGTTAGGCATATATGTCTCCAAATGCCCTGGTACGACCGAGAGTGGCTAGAGTCCGTTCTCCTTCTCCAAATGTTCTCACATGGCCATGCGTATACAGTCTCTGTCAGGAAAGTTCTACTCATTGCAATCTCGTGGCGAGAGTGTTGTTCACGAAATTGAGAGGATCATAAGTGAATGTCAGGCGCTTTAACGGGGTTAGTGGACACAGAAAGTTAATCTAGGGGAGTTGGAAAACCTTCATCCCAAACCAATGGTGCACATGGGCTGGCTCCAGTATCCTGAAGGAACAAATGGTGTATGAATCAATCGGTGGTCACCGGCTATCTTGGGACTTCATCTCCTCACGATGCTCCACTTCCTTGTAGATCAAACCTTTAGGTCAAAGGCTCTGGGCGTGACCCTCTAAGAAAACCACCTACTTCGGTTTGGGCAAGCGGGCAGTATCCCAGCCCTCACTCAAATCGAATGAGATTTTTGTGGCGCATGTGTATTTGGTGCTTTTTTGTACCAGTATTTATGTGTTTAAACAAATAAATAAACATTAGGTATATTAGTTAAGAAATTCTTTGAAACCTAATGAATATTACGAAGCGCATATTTTTGTTCCAGTTCGAGTACAAGAGTGTTTGTAGTTGAAAATATTCTTCTTAATCACTAGTATAATACCAATGAATTATTGATTCTGTATCAATCAAATTAAAAAAAGGCTTCAAATTCCGCCTATAGCCCCTTCGGGGGTAACTGCCTATCCCAAGCTCTGATAAAGAAGGAGGGTTGAACATGGTGTTAGCGACACAATCTCGTAGAAAACTAACTTGATAAAAAAACGCCAATCAGGAAAAATTATTCGAATAAAGAAAGAGTGGGTTGGACAATGCTGGTCGGCCTCCTATGCTCCATTGGAAGTAACAGGCGTAAGTAAGTAAGCAAAGGGCTTCAATGAACTTTATATGTGAAAGCCGTTTACACTTTATAGCACGATTGCTTTTGCTTGTTTTTTTTTCCATAAACTATGCCTGTAGAAGATCGAGTTTTATTATGATTGGTTAAAAATTAGATTAAAATTTATCGAGGTTATGTTAAGACTGTTTCTGAAATAAATCTTGGGGTTTTAGAGCGGTGAGTTTATCATGTGATGTATTCATCATTCTGAATACGACTTAAACAATCTTAACACTGTGCCACAACAATGATGTATCGAACGATATGAGAAGTCTAGCTCTCTTATTGGTCCTTTTTCTGCCTAACCTGTCCAGTTGAATCCAGAACACCAATATCAGCCTCCATTATACAAATCATTTATTTCAAACATATTTCGTTTATATACCAATCAAACAGACCAAATAACACACTAAATTAGTAAACAACGTTTGTACAAGATCAAGTTAAAAAGTCTTTGTGATTGTGGTAGACGGTATTTAGTTTAATGATAGTCTATAAGTCAAAGTAAAGCTTATAATAAGAGAAATATAGATATATATAATCTAGTTACTGAATAGTTATACAATAAGAGCATATGTGTAATATTAATCCATTAATAGCTTTCGGAAGTTACTGTTATAAATTCTTTTATTACGACCAGCTATTCCTATTGCTTAACATTCTTGGACACCAAGTCACTTGACAAGTCCCCAAATCAGAACACAGTTGAACAGGGAAGAAATTATAATCCAAATAACAAGGATAGATAGAATTAAGAAGCATAATAAGAAAAATGTGTTGGTTTATTTATAGTTTTTACATTAGAAGGCTTTAGTGTGTTCTCCTAGTATCGACTAGCTCTAATTAGATAAGAATTAGCCAATCAGCCTGCGCCAACGTGCCCGGAACATGCTTTAATCTAATCTATGTCCCGCTTACACGTCTCTTTTGAGCAGATTCGTAGGATCTGGTGATATAGTCCAACTACAACCGAGTGACTGGCCTGGGCTTTCGAATTGTCCATCGTCTAGTCAATAAAGAAGTTGTATCGCTCTTTGCTTGCACAAAAACTGATCTGTCTGTTCTAGGTGTTTTGATTTCAAAGGTGTATGGTAGAACGTCAAGAGTTATTCGATATGGAGTCTCGTTGCTGGCTATCGAAGTTGCTTTCAATTGCTTAGCATGACATACCCAAACTTCTGAGCCAACTGACACCTCATAAACCACATTCTCTTTCTTTTGCACGATACGACCTGCTGTCCATGTACTATGTTTTCCACGATAGTCCATAGCAACTATTTTTGACCCACCGTGAACAATCGTGTTTTGAATGGCATCTGCTACTACACTCCGTATTTCTGGATCTACTGCTGTGGAGGCGATGATTATGTCCTTCAGTGCAGGGTGTTGAACTCCAATACATCGAGAGAGAGATGGGTAGATTGACGGATAGTATTTGTCGACTGATACTTGACATTGAAATCATGGCTCAGGAGCATTAATGTTCACCTCTGTAAACTACTAACCTTATACACAGGATTCCTTTCTTAGAAGAAAAATTTACAATCAAATGTTTTTGGTCTGTTAGTAGAGTAAATGTATGGCCATAGAGCATTTTGTGAAATCTTTTGATGGCGAAAATGATTGTAAGAGCTTCCTTTTCAATTTGGCTGTAATTTCATTTAGCTGGGATAAGTAATCTAGTAGCATGGGCAATTGTCTTTTCTAGTTCGTCTGCTAACACGTGAAATCCATGATTAGAGATATCAAATGCAACAGTAATTCCCAAGCTGGGATCAAAATGTATCAAAGGAAGCGTTGAGCTAAGCATTGATTTGACTTTATTAAAAGATGCTTGACATTCTGCTGACCACTGCCAAGGTTTATCTTTTGATAGTAATTAATTCAATGGAGTGCTCATTCGATACGTTTCAGGTAGTATTATCCTATAATGACTGATTGACCTCATGAAGGATCTTAATGAACGGACATCAGTTGGTGCAAGCATATTCTAAATAGCTTCGATGTTAGCAGAGTCAGATCGGCGACCGTTCTTATCTAAGATGAAACCAAAGTATTTGATCGAATTCACAATGTAGATAAACTTTTCTTCTCGTAGTTGGAAACCATACTCCAACACTCGGACTGGTAATGTGACCACTAGGCTAGATAATTCAATATCTCATACACCATGCTTCTATTTCAAATGAAATTTAGCTTCTACTAAACACTTAATTAGTGCCCTTATTTCAGTCGATCAATAAACTTCAATCAACACTAAAGAGTTTAGACAGAGATCAATGGTTACTACTCAATAATCAATCGAATCCAAACATCTATAGGAGGTCAGTTGACGCTCCTACAGCTAAGCGGTAACATCTCAGGTCGTGAAGAATTTTGATGCGTGATTTGATCCTCTAGTGAGATCTAGTCCTATTGAGATTACAGATACACCTTCTTGATTAAAGTCAAATAGCATGAAACTTGTATCCAACTGTTTTTTTTAAAAATCGTTTATCTCTAACTACTTAATTATGGATTGTTCAGGGGTGACAATCACATTGTATATTTTTCATTGTTGATAAGACGTTTCATTCCTTTTTTCTCTCCTACCTCTCCACCTTTCAAAACAATCAACAATTACCAATTAGGATTCCTTTTTTAACTGACTACAATCCACTTCTATAAGTAAACATCAATCATTTTAACCATAAACCCCTTCTGATCTTAACCATAAAAGTTTGTTTGTTTTTTCTCTACTTTGATAAGAGACATTTATTTTTCATTGAACTGAAAACCATTCATATATTATAATCAGATTACTTAAATAGATAACAGTAACATTTGTAATATGACACTTATTAATTTATTCCTAACTTCGTTCATAAGATCTTGTGTGGTTAGTGAAAAATAAAGGAATAACTGATGAAAGAAGAGATAGAAGATGGTTAGCAGTGGAATCCAGGAGGTGTGTTGGGATTCCACGGATGAATGTACCTGAATCACAGAGTCGATGTTCACTCTGGGACTCAATTGAAGAATATCTGGAAATCTAAATAACTATCTGTCAACAAGCAACAAACTCATAATTTTCTATACAAATGTAAACACAGTTCTACTGTATGAGACCGAAACTTGGACAACTACGAAAGTCATCATTCAGAAGATACAAGTGTTTATTAACAGTTGTCTACAAAAAATATATTTCAGATCCGTTGGTCAGACAATATCAGCAACAACCCACTGTGAGAGTGACCAAAGCAGTTTCGAGTGGATGAAGAAATCAGGAAGTAGTACTGGAATTGGATAGGAAACACATTGAGGAAGTCACCCAACTGTGTCACAAGACAACCCCTCACATGAAATCCTGAAAGTCAAAGAAAAAGCAGAAGAGGAAAGAAGACATTAAGCCGAGAAATGAATACCGGCATGAGAAGAATGAACAAGAACTGTATATAAGTAGAAAGGAAGACCAATGACAGAGTGAGTATGTTTGAGAAGGCTGGTCTGCGGCCTGTCTTCCACTGGGAGTAACAGGCATAAGTATGTAGGTAAGCCGTGACTCGAACCTACTACTGTTCTATCCAAACACCATCGCGTCATCTACTTACCTTTACTTAAATTCAAACAAGCAATATGAAATGATGAGAGAAAGTGTAATTTAGAATTAAACATTTATTCATTGAACATTTTTATCAATGTGAGAACTAGTTCAACTAGCATCAACCAATGGGAATCAGTTTTGTGTTGAGAAATACTTGTAATCAGTGCAAAACTGATATTTTGATGAATTGATTCCACCAGTTGAATGCAAACATCAGCTATCCACCTTATCGTTATACTTAATTTGGAAGACTCCACTTTATCATTGTAACCTCAATCATTGTAAACCATACAGCCTTACATAAATTCACTAACACAGAACACCCATGTGATAACACTTATGTTTATTGGTAACATGAGTTCATTTTAGATTAGGATCATCAGTTCCACAAATACCATCGACATGTTTTGGTGGTTAGTATCAAAGGGTAAGACTATACTTTCAGTGTAACTCATAATTTACATGTAAGGAGTTGGTCCCCCAAAGTTCACTAAGCAACAGCTATTATGTTGATCGCTCTAATATTAAAATATTACAGTGACCTTTTCCCACTGATTATTACTTATTTACTTAGTTACACCTATTACCCCTCATGCAAGAGAATAGGCTGCGCACAAGCATTCTTCATCGAATTCCATCCTAGGTAATCCTTTCCAGTTATTCTCAATTTCTATTCACTGTTTTCATGTCTGTTTCTCATTTCTGACCCAGTGTGTTCCTTGGTTTTCCTGCTTCTCCTTTCCTTTCAGGATTCAGAACTGCACGCCCCCAAATGCCCTGGTACGGTCGAGAGTGGGGAGAGTCCACTCTCCCTCTCTAAATGCTCTCACATAGCCAGCGAATATATAGCCTCTGCCAGGGAAGTCCTACTCACTGCCTTCTCGTGGCGCGGGTGTTGTTTACGAAATTGAGAGGACGAATAGCGAATGTCTGGCGCTTTAACCGGGTTGGTGGACAAGGCGAGTCCACCTAAAGGAGTTGGAAAACCCTTATTCCAAACAAATGGTGCACATGGGCTCCAGTATCATGATGGAACGAATGGCGAAGGAACCTGCTGCTGGTCAACGGCTACCATGGGACTGCATCTCCTCACAATGCTCCACTGCCTTGTGGATCAGACCTTTCGGTCAAAGGCTCCGGGTGTGGGCCCCTAAGAAAACCACCTGCTTCAGTTCGGGCACCTGGGCAGTATCACAGCCCTCACTCAAATCGAATGAGATTTGTATGGCGCATATTTATCTGGTGCTTCCTTGTACCAATATTTATGTGTTTAAATAAATAAATAAATAAATCAGAACTGCACTATGTCGTAAAGTAAGAGATATCCTGATGTATTTGTTCATTTCATTGTCGTTTGTTGTATTATAAAGGATTTCTTCTAAAGTCACTTCATTCCTTACACTCAACAGAATCATATTTGATGTATCATACATAGCTCTTATTGAAAACTCGATTTTGTACATATAATCGTTATCTGTCAAAATTGTTCAAAGTTTCATAACAATTGGATCGTTCAAACTAACCTTAAACGTCAAATGACAATAATTATTTTTTAGTTGGAATCATGAGTCAATTGGAGCTAGACCACCAAGGAAAACCTGGAAGCACTGGACGGCCGTTTCATCCTATTGTGGGACTCTTCAGTGGCAGTGCGCATCTACGATCTCACCTCACGAGATTTGAAATAAGGAGTCATGATTTCAACTATGAAAACTTAATCATTACAAAGAATTTAACAAATACATTGTTTTCATTGTTCAATTCATAAGTCGATCTAAGCTAGATCATCATTGGAAATCTGAAAGTACTAAAGGGTTATTTTGTTCTAGTATCGAACTCTTCAGTGACAACGAGAATCTGCGATCCCACGCGTAGGATTCAAACCTAGAACCTTCACTTTCCCTCATATAAACGCTTAACCTCTAAACCACTGAATCATTATCCAACTATTGATTACATAAGATTGTAATGTATAAATGTATTTTCATAATGAATATAACTATTCTAAGTAACTAATTTTCATGTATATATATCCAAATACATTAGACTAATGGTAGTTCATTAGTCTTTTCCTTTTTCTTTTGAAATCTTTACCATAAATGTAGATTGGCTAGATGTTAAAACAAAACAAAAAAGAAATAGACTTTCTTTTTTCATCGACTTTTAAATTATAATTTTTTTCCCCATTTTGATTTGGTTACCATTTCATTTCCGGACTAAATCTGATTAGATAAATGGTAGTAGGAAAAACTGATTGAATTCCAAATGGATATCTGTTAATTACAAAGTTTTATTGGTAATAGATATAAAAAAAGGGGAGTAAACTATTTTCTCTTTCGGTATTGTTTATTTGAATCTACCGATTCATGTTTAGGAATGTAATTGAACAATCTCTTATTGGGATATGTGCATACTGTGCGAACTGCTACGTTATAGCCCTAATTCACATGCATTATAAGCAAAGATGGATAGTGGCTATAAGTGGAATCCAGTTTGACGCGCGTTCCGTTTCGTTCTATTTGGGATTCGTCAGCTGGATGTACCTGGATCTCAGATTTGTTGATGTTCACTCTGGGACTCGAACCCAGAAACTTTCGCTTCATACGCCATCACGTTATCCATTCAGCTACTGAATCCTGATTGCTAATTGCTTATCCTAGCCACTATCCATCTTTGCTTATATCACTTTGGATAGCTTCATTCAAGTCATTTCATGCTTGACTTGTTTTGATAGAGTACACACTCTTGACTGATTTTCTAATATGTAATGATTGTATTACTAATTACCCAGTAAACTAATATGGTATAGAGCAAATTCTCCATTTATTTAAGCTTCCGATATAGTTCAGTTCTGATGAAGACACAGATGAATTGCTCATGTTTTCAATTATGACCCCAAGTCAAAGTTCGTTCCTATTGTAGAGCACTGAATACTAACCATTGTAGGATATTAGTGCAGCTTCTGCATCAATAGGCCTCAACACACACAAAGGAAAAAGCTACATACTTAAATATAACATACAGAGAAACAAACCAATTACACTTGATGCAGAAACTCTGGAAGATGTGGAAAATGTCACGTATCCAGGAAGCATCAATGAGAATCCGATGCAGACGTAAAGGTAAGAATTGGATAAGCTAGAGCCTCATTCCTATAACTGAAAAACATATGCAACTCAAAACAACTGTCTTTCTCAACCAATATCAAAATCACAATCTTCAATACAAGCATGAAGAAAGCTAGTTCTGTTGTACGGAGCTGAAACTTACAGAACTACCACAAACATCATCAAAACATGTTAAGTATTTATAAACAATTGTCTTCACAGGATACTAAATCTCCGTCGGTTGAATACTATCAGCAACAGTCTAGTGTTTGGAAAGACAAACCAGCTTCCAAGTGAACAATAAATTAGTAAAAATGGTTAGAAGTGGATAGGAAAGACATTGATGAAATCATCAAATTGAATCACGAGGCAAGCTCTAACACGTTATCATGAATGGGAGCATAATAGAGGAATGTTGAATAACACTCATCGTTGAGAATTATCAGCAGACATGAATAGGATGAATAAGAAATGAAAATAACTGAAAATCATTTCCCAGAAAAGAATTGTATGGAGAATGCTTGTAGTACCAGTTCATATGTTAGGCCCATATACTTTATTCTAGTTACTGGCCAAGCCAATTCACCTGTACATTGAGTCATCTTTTGATCTTGTTAATCATTTGCTTATTAACCTTGAGTACCTTTTATATGAGCGCATATGTGTACACTTCGTATCTTATTCATCATATGTCTGTCACTCATTTTTGCCTGCCTATAAATGTTAGTTAACGCTTGCTTAAAATGAGTTGGCTTCCCAGCCATCTCCAATACGCATCATCTTTGCTTCGCTTGCTTACAGTTGCTCATGTGCTTACAACTTTCTGGTCTGCATCGATTATCAATAAAAATGTAGTTGCCGCTTCCCTTCGCCTTCTGATATTATACACCGTTAAGATTGGTATTAATAACGGTTATCGAAGCGAACTATGATCGAAGCACGGCACTACATGCTGATTGGTGGCGTATGCTCCTCGACGACAGTTAACAAGTTTCAGTAAGTAAGTAAGTAAGTAAGTAAAGATATTATTGAACAGATAAAAAGAATAATTAAGATAAATTTTACAATTATCCATCAATTATAGTAAAATATAAAACTATGATATATATAGTTAGCAACAAAACAAAGCCATTAATAAATAAGTGTATGTCAGTATATACAACTATTGAAACAGATTCAATTTTCTTTTTGTATCCATGTCATTTATCTCTTTCAAATTTTCATTGTTCCCAATTTGATTGATCTATATACAATTTCATTCATATTGACATAAATTAAATTTAATTTAAAAAGAACATGGTTGAGACTATAGAATATGAATGATCAGTGAGACTATAATTTATAGACAAATTGAATTAGATTTAAAATAAAAAGGAACTTGAGGTTTTGACATGAATTTCCATTTATCAGTTTGGCTAATGACCATGTTAGCATTTTAGTTGATGTCAGTTGAAATCTAGTTTAGTGAACAAAACATGAGTACGAACAATTGGATATATTAAGGCACAAACTACAGACTATCTCACTAAATTCTGATAACCATACAGTAAATAGTTAATTTTTACAGTTTAAATAATGAGTCAATTAAAGCTAAACCATCATGGTTAAACGTGGAAGCACTTGACGACTGTTTCGTTCTATTATGGGACTCCTCAGTGGTAGTGCGCATCCATGATCCTACCTCACGACATTCCAAACCCACGACCTACCAGTCTCGCGCCAGAGCACTTAGCCGATAGTTAATTTGTAAAATAGCAATCAATTGTCTCAATCTTAACTCTTTCTTCTGTAAATATTAGTCCCTCGTCTCTGATTTCATTGTTTACGCATCTTCTTACCTATTGCGGTTCATTTCTATTCTTTCGTTATCAATCTTCTACCAAAATACATTCTATATGTGACCTGCACTATATACTACTTATGTGGATGTAAGTAGACCACATCACTCTAGTTCTTAATACTAATTATCAACTGTAAATCATAATCCTTATTCTTCACACAGGTTTATGACATTAATTTAAATCCAGTAAATAGGTGGATATTCTCAAGGCTACTCTGCTGTCGTTCAAAGGTTGTTCCTAAATTATAGTCTCACCAGATGATCTTGTAAAATGTCAACTATTTATTTGGTTCAAAATAAGGTTAAGAATTAGTGATAAGTAAGAGTTTCTGTTGGAAGTCAGGAGTTCTAATCACGAACTAATGTTAACTGTAATGAAAGAATGATTGTAATGATATGGATAAATGAATTTTATGAACGAATTCCAAAGGCGATATTTTTAATTTGAATGGTTCGTCTTTCGATTTAAGTTTTACAACAACATGTTAAAACCAAATGGATATGGTTTTAGTGTGGATTCAATTACACATTGACTTACTAATGACTGTTAACCCTTGTTGAAGAGCATACGCCACCCACCAGCATTCTCCATACAACCCAGTTCTAAGAAATAATTTCCAGTTATCTCCAGTTGATATTCATTGTTTTCAATATCTGCTTCCGATTTTCAACACTGAGTGTTATTTGGCATTCCTCTCTTCCGCTTCCCTTCACAATTCCATATCAGCGATTGCCTCGCCATGCAGTTTGACGATTTCATCAATATGTGTTCTATACACTTATAACCTCATTTTCCTAATTTCCAGTTCAATAGGGAGCTGGTTTGTCATTCCACACCGTAGGCTGTTGCTGATGGTATCTGATCAACGGATATTCAGTATATTGTGTAGACAATTGTTTATAAATACTTTTCATGTTTCGATGATGTTTGTAGTGGTTATCGAAGTTTCAGGTCCATATAACAGAACTAGCTTTCTTCATGCTTGTATTGAAGATTGTGATTTTGATATTGGTTGAGACAGACAGTTGTTTTGAGTTGCATATGTTCTTCAACTGTAGGAATGAGGGTCTTGCTTTTCCATCTTTACCTTTCCGTCTGCATCGCATTCTCCCTGTTCATCAATGATGCTTCCCGTGTACTTGAATGTTTCTACATGTTCAAGATTTTCTCCATCAAATGTGATTTGTTTGGTGTTCTTCGTGTCGTGTTGGAGGATGTTGCTTTTTCCTTTGTGTATACTAATGCCTACTGATGCAGATGCTGCATTGTGATCCTACAATCATTCCTATTCATATGTGTTAATCGATTTAAGCACTTTCAGGTAAATTAAGAAGTGTACTATTAAATGGTATTGCAATTATGCTTTGTTGTTTTTTTTTTCAGGGAAATTAATTTTGTGAGTGTTATATCCTATAGGATATAGTCCGTTAGGCGAGACTAAAGAAGCTTTCGCGGGTTTTCAAGGTCACGGCGCTAAGTTCGGTACCTGACGCTTAAGTACGGTCGGTTTAAAACGGATTTTAGAGTAAACATGATGATTAAGCGTCTACAAGATAAGTTATCATAAGATTTTGGCGCGAAATTCAATTATCTACTTGTATAAATAGAGTTTTGGCATTATAGCTGAAGTCAGTTCGTGATGAAAACCCTAAGTATAATTCCTAACCTTAATCATGAACTGTAAATCATAATTTGAATTCTTCACACGGGTTTATAACCCTCATTTAGTCTTGGTTATTACGTAGACACTCTCAGATTCACTCTAGCGTCGCTCAAATGTCGTCCATAATTTATAGTTTCATCTTTAACCCTAAACCGTAACCCTAAACCTTAACCCTAATCCTAAACCCTAAACCATATCAACATATCGACAACACTGAAACTATGTGGTCGAGGCTGAAAGAATTTTCGGGACTTTATCATGGTTCCAGAGGTCGACTACTATGGAGCCACAGGGTTGAGTTCCTGTACCGGATGCACTATGATTTTAAGAACTTCTGAACCTTTATCTGACCTTGATAAGTGTTTGATTCATGTAAAAGAACAGTATCCTCTTTAATTTTTGAGTTTTGTATAATGTATTTTTACTGTATGCTAACTGTCTTCTGATTCCCTAATATTTCTCAAGGTCATTTAAGATTCGTTCAAAGGTCGTCCATGTTCTTTAGTCTCGCCGTCCGTTAAAATATCATGTGACAAAATGGTCAATTAGAGTACCAACTTCTATGACTTCGTTCCTGTGCTAAACCAATGACAAGTCAGTCAGCACTGAGTAGCTTTGATTCAACTCTGAAACCCTATTAGTCTTTGACTAGCTCATCCCGTTCAGTCAAGAACACAAATATCAGTTTCCGCTGTATGAATCGTATATATCATACATACTTGTTTTTTATACAAACAAATTGGACCGCACCACATCATACAATTTAGTAAAATGATAAAAATTTTAAATTGTTGAAGTGTACTACTCATGATGTTGGGTATGTCAAATCCCCAGAACTGACTTGGTAAATGGCTTAGTTTTGTAATTTTATTTTGAAAATTTGAATTTAGCTGTTTCCGCGCCAAAACGCGATCTTTTACCTTCACGTCATATCTCCCACTTGTAAACTGTCTTAAACGCTATTGGTCCATTGTTTCTTTGTGTGTGCTATTTACCAATGATGCTCAAGGACAAATTGTTGTTGTATAAAAGCGCTTGACTTTTTCCCTTATTCGATTGCTTGTACTCGGCTGCTTACGGAATACATATATATTCCCCTACTTGCCTTGGACTTCTTCATCTAGTTAGCGGGGCCTGGGACAACAGATTAGAATAGCTTATAGTGTCATTGTGTCATTGGCTTTCGTTCGTTACCGCGGAATCGATTTAGTTTCAAGCATAACACATGATTCTTGCATCTTGTAATGTTTTGTAACAAGATTGATTTGTTGTATTTACCACTTTAGCTAAATACTTAGAACTGTTTGCTATATTTATGAAATACTTCCATCTGCTACTTATCCCAACAGAATAGGACACGTTTGTCAATGCAAAACTAGAAAAGAAGGATGTAAATAAGGACTGCTTATCAATATAACATTGAGAACATAACATCTAAAATGTTTTGATCAGGTAATGAATTCAAATTAATTGAATTAGCAGCTAATCTATAAAATTTTACAGTTGAAATCATGAGTCAATTGAAGCTAGGTAATCAAAGAAAACGTGGAAGCACTGGAAGGCCGTTTCATCCTATTGTGGGACTCCTCAGTGGTAGTGCGCATCCATGATCCTGTCTAACCCAGGACACATCAGTCTCGTGCGCTAGCGCTTAACCTCTAAACCCCTGAATCGGCCGGTATATAACGGTGTTACTGTTTAACTTCAACCAATCCACAAAATTGAGCAACCGTCCACCATTGTCTTCAATGAGATACTATATGATAGTAATAATAATGTTTAAAACTTTAGAAAATGTATTCTAAATATAGTCATTATTTATTATTCGAAGATAGAAAATCATCAAATAGATAGTATAAAATCATTTGTAGAGTTTTTAAACAATACACTAACATTAAATACTTCATTTGAAAATTTCCACTAATTGTCTTCGATCTCTCGGGTTAACACTTAACTCACACGATCACTGAGCCTGTATCCAACAATTTTAATGTCTAACTTCAACCAACGCACCATATTGCACCACCGTCCGTCATTGTCTTCAGTGAGCAACTGCTTCTACAATAGACACGGTTGAACTTCACTGGTCACAGCTACTGACTAGAACTCCAGGAATTACGTCTTGAGTGTTGAGTTGCAATAATCATATGAATAAAATGTATTGTAAAAGAGTTGTTAGGTTTAGTTAAGTAAAATAATAATCTTATCAATCATGTTAATAATTTAGTCATATGAATAAAATATGTGGTGGAAAAAATGTTGTCCGAGCAATCGAAACAAGAAATTCACGTGAACTGAGAATAATTGATGGGTGAATTAAAAATAAAATGGAAAAGATGAACATAACATTTCAATTTCACTGAGATAACAAACCTATTCAAGTCAGATTACCATTGTAAACTTCGAATCACTGGACGGTTGTTTAGTCCTAGTTTTAGACACATAGATAACGCGCATCCATGACCCGACCATTAGGGATAGATTTCAAGACCCTCAACCTCGCGTGCGAACGCTAAGCCACTATACCTATGAGCCGTCAATCAGTAATGTGCAAGCGTAACTTCAACGAGTTCGCGATATTATGTGACCGTATTCCATTATCTTAGGTTGGTAACTTCCTCATACCCGACAAAAGTTATTATTTATTTATTTGAACACATAAATATTAGTACAAAAAGGCACCATATATATATATATATATATATATATATATATATATATATATATATATATATATATATATACGCCACACAAATCTCATTTGATTTGTGTAAGGGCAATGATACTGCCCAGGTGCCCAAACTGAAACAGGTGATTTACTTAGGGGACCACACCCGGAGCCTTTGACCTAAATATCCGATCCACAAGGCATTGGAGTATCGTAAGGAGATGCAGTCCCATGGTAGCCGGTGACCAACGATTGATTCATACGCCAATTGTTCCCTCAGGATACTGGAGTCCATGTGCACCATCGGCTTAGAACCAGGGTTTTCCAACTCCTCTAGGTGAACTTTCCGTGTCCACCAACCCGGTTAAAGCATTGGATATTCGCTTTTCGTCCTCTCAATTTCGTAAACAGCAGTAATACCACGAAAATGCAGTGAGTAGGATTTCCCTGGCAGAGGCTATATACTCGTGGTCATGTGAAAGCATTTCGAGGAGGAGAGCGGACTCTCATTACTTTCAGTTGTACCAGGGCGCTGATTTCTACTTCTCACCAAAACTCCGGAGGGTTCCTCTCAAAGTTAGTAGTTACTGATAAGCACATAAAAATTATCTACGATTCTTACATTTATAAGATTCTAATATTAAACAATATAAAGTATTTTGATCCTGACTTCGATTAATCGTTATCATACGTATTAATTCATATCTATTTATCTCTCTATATTTCATGATTAGTCATAAAGACAATAAGCACCCAAAACGATTAATAAATGTGAAAATTAAACAGATCCCATACAAAAATTTGTTTCTGAATATTTTCATGAACTGATATTAATGACCGATATTATTGAGAATGATAGTACTCTGGATAGTTGTTTCTTTCTATCATGTAACTTCCTTGTTCCCTCATTTCCATATCAACCAGTCTCTGTTATCGTTCTCTTTTCGTCGATCTTCTTAACCTTTTAACTCCAGGCAGTTCACTTTCGATTGATGATATATATTACTTATATCTGTCGACATCAGTAGACAAATTATTATTGTAATCTTCTAAAAATTAGTCTACATAATATCAATTATTTTATTATTAGAATGAGAATTTGTGGAAGTTGTTGATAATTTATTAGTTGAATTCATTAGTCGATTTAAGTTAGAACACCATTCACAACCTAGAAGTATTGGATAGCCGTTTAGTCCTAGTATGGGGCGCCTCAGTGGCAGTATGCATCAATGATCCTGCACATGTGACTCGAAACAAGAACCTTCGGTCTTGTGCACGAACCTCTAAATCACTTAGCTGGCATCCAACGGTGCTAATATCTAACTTCAAACATAATCTTGCGTGATGGATGGTGTGTGCGCAATGCTACTGAGGAATCTCATATTATGACTAAACGGTAGTCGAAAAATTCTAAGTTGACAATGGTCGTCTATCTTGAATCGACTCATGAATCCAACTACTAAATTACTACAGTCTCCACAAACCCTAATTCTGATAAAAATAATAATAATTTGCTCACTAGGAACTGGCTTCAAGATGTATTTCCTGGAGTGCTAGTGAGTAGCTGTTTTCAGTTGAGTTAAATCGTGTCTTTTGTAAAAGCAGTTAATCACTGAAGACAATGTTTAACGGTTGCTCAACTTCAGGTATTGGTTGAACTTTCGCATTGACTCTGTGAGACGCCAACTCAGTGGTCTAAATACTAAGTGTTCGCCTGCAAAACCGAAAGTCCTGAGTTGGAGTGACTTTTGGTTAGGGATTGTGAATTTTTGTAGTATACTGTGCTAATGTAGTGAACAAAACACCGGTTGGGGACAATCGAATGTAATTAAGCAAAGATTACAGACTATCCCAGTAAATTCTGATTTACCAAAGAATGAACAGTCAATTTGCAAATTAACAACCAATTGTTTCAATCTTCACTGTTTCTTCTCTTATTCTATTGCTCATGCATTTTCCAGACGATTGAGCCTCATTTCAGTTCTTTCGTCATCGGTCTTCTGCCAAAATACATTCTATGTCTGACCGACACCATATACTACTTATATAGATATAAGTAGACTACACCACACTAATACTGAGTTAAATAGTTGGAATTGATAAATCACTAAACTCTTAGGGATACATTAGTTAATAACAATATCTATTTACTCACGGGCTATTGCTCACTTGAATTGTTACTGTATTTCTTTCGGAGGTGCAACTTATTTATCAGTTTCTGTTTATAAATCACGAAAAGAAATTATATGTTGTCTATTCATTTAGGGAGGAATTTAAATGTAACAATTTAGAAACAGGTATAACGATAAACATTCATCAAATTACCTGTCAGTTATTGTTTATTCACATAAAATCATTTACTTACTGACTTACTCCTTTTAGCCCTAGTAGAGGAACAATATATAGCCCACCAGCATGTCTGTTTCCAATTCTTGACGTAGTGTGATTTTCAGCTGGCTTCTTTTTATGTCTCTTTACGATTCCATTTTAAAGCTTGCATCGTGATGTAGTTTGATAATTTACTCGATGTGTGTTCTATCCACTTCCAACATCTTTTCCTCATTTCCTCTCCAGATGGATATCGGTTTGTTTTCTACCACACTAGGCTGTTGTTGATGATATCCAATCAACGAACTTCAATATTATGTGAAGATAATTTTTTCATAAATACTTGTCATGTTTTGTTGATGATAGTATTAGTAGTTCTCGAAGTTTCAGCCTCATACAGTAGGACTGTCTTGATGTTCATATTGAAGATTTTGACTTTGATATTAGTTGAGACAGACAGTTGTATTGTGTTCCATATCTTCTTCAACAATTATAAACGTTTTTTCCTTAACTTACTGATCTGTACCTTATCCTCTGAACCAGATCTAACATCAATTCATTTATGATCTCAATCAATGACAAACAGATTAATTCACTTCATAAGTAATGCTAACATTAAATGAATATTATCCGTATTATCGAAAAATCAGAACAAGAATAAAAACATTTTTCTATTCGATTCAGATCAAGAACTAAAAAAAAATCAAAAAAAACTTTTACATACTTACAAATATAAAAGTGTACATATCAAGTATGTTCAATTAGACTTTGTTACTAAGGTAACAATGACACAGTACAATTGACTTGTATCAAATATATATTAAAAAAAGATGGTTAAGTAAAGGTATTGTATTTAGAAAAGGTAATTCAATCCGTTTTACATTCATTGTTACTTGATGGTATGAATAGTTAATATAAAGCCTAATTGTTATTATTGTCATTAGCTATTAGTTGAGAGAACTAATGACCGTCAACATTTATCTGTCGTTGCACATCTATATTAAACATAGATTATTCATTCACTTCATAGTATCTATTATAAATAATGAATAGAGTGTAGTTTAGTGTATACTTAAATATGTAATGTATTGATTTTACTTATGTACAAGTAGACTATGTACTAGTGTGGTATGGGCTACTCATATCCATATAAGCAGTATATGGTGATGGTCAGATATAGAATGTATTTTGGCAAAAGACCGATAAAGAAAGAATAGGAACGAAGCTCAATTGGTATGAAAATGAATAAACAATGAAATCATAGAAGATGGATTGATATTTACAGAAGGAACAGTGAGGTTTGAGTCAAATTAACTGTTCACAGTATAGTAATCAGCCCCCAAATGCCCTGGTACTACCGGTTGTGGGGAGAGTCCGTTCTTCTTCCCGAAATGCTCTCACATGGCCACCCGTTTATAGCCTCTGTCGGGGAAGTCCTACTCACTACCTTCTCGCAACACGGGTGTGGTTTACGAAATTGAGAGGACGAAAAGCGAATGTCCGGTGCTTTAACTGGGTTGGTGGACACAGAACGTCCACCTAGGGGAGTTGAAATACTCTGATTCCAAACCAATGAGGCACATGGACTCCAGTATGCAGAAGGAACAAATGGTGTATGAATGAATCGTTGGTCACCGACTACTATGGGGCTGCATCTCCTTACGATGCTCCACTGCCTTGTGGATCAGACCTTTAGGTCAATGGCTTTGGGTGTGGCCCCCTAAGAAAACCAGCTGCTTCGGTTTGAGCACCTAAGCAATATCACGGCCTTCACACAAATCGAATGAGATTTGTGTGGCGCATATATATCTGGTGCTTCCTTGTACCAATATTTATGTGTTTAAATAATAATAATAATAATAATAAGAAGAAGAAGAAGAATAATATCAGAATTCAGTGAGATTAAATACATTCGATTGTCCCCCTCATGTTCTTGTTCAATACACTAGCCGTCTGCAACTATATTTCTATCCATCTGTATAGTTGGACGGAGAGAGGAGGCAAAGGTGTTTAAAATGAATAAACTTCATACTCTTACAACTGTTTGCCTTCGAAATCTTTTTTCTATTCATTATTTAGATCTTCTTATTGATTTTTAGGACTGCAACTGATCAGTCACTTATTGGCAAATGTCATATCTGAACAAACTAAGTAAGTGGATAACCCAATAGTGTTTGAAACGATTGATACTGTTATGTAGTAGCGAAGACATAAGTACGGGTAACTTGCAGGACCTACTATTGAACTATCATTCTTATTGTATAACTATTCGGTAACTAGATTATCTATATCTATATTCATCTTATTGTAAGCTTTATTTTGACCTATTGATTATTATTGTATGATTTACTGTTACCAAGTTATACTCAGTTTATTGATTATTGTCTCCCACACTTACAGCCTCATTTGGCCTGGTTTTGTACAAATATAATTTTCTATTTTATGGTGTGGTGTGGTCTGCCTGTCTGGTATATAGATAAAGTATGTTTGAAATAAACGATTCGCATTACAGCAGCTGCTATTGGTGTTTTTGGACTCAAGTGGACGGGTTAGGCGGATAAGGGTCAATAAGGACGCTAGATTACTCATACTGTCGAACGTCATTGTCACAGTGTGAAGGTCGTAGAAGGCATATTCTATTGTTGGATAATTTACGCGAATTACGTCCTTGTTAAATTCGTAAGGTCATAACGAATCAGCGACGACCTTGATCAAGTCATAACAATTGGCTACAGCCGAGGTCAAAAACATAACAAATTGGTGACGGCTAGGTCGAGTCATAACAGATACTAGGTTAGAGTTTCAGAGTCAACATCAACTCGGACACAGTTAAATCCAGTTGATGAAGCCAGAATAAGATGAAATTCGTGTTATGGATTCCAATTCTGTTCATCATTCATCTCAGCTTATAAAATATCGAAACTATTATGATTTTAAACTTGTAATTCATTATTACTAAACATATTTTCATAGTCTCATGAGATTAGACTTATATATGTAATCATGTTTTACATTTTAACATGTATTCAATGTATAACAGATTCATCATCATTTACAACTGGAGCATCCAAACATATGATCAATGTACAGATTCATCATTTCATCAAAATATATCAATACATTATACCTTATTAGTAAAAACCCAGAATATTAGCGAATAATTGTAAGCGCTTGCGTGCGAGACTGATTGGTCCTGGGTTCGAATCTAGAGAGGAGGGATCGTAGATGCGCACTCCTACTGAGGAGTTCCACAATAGGACAAAACGGTCGTCCAGTGCTTCCAAGTTTTCCATGGTGATCTAGCTTCAATTGACTCGTGGTTTCAACTATAGAAGTTTTTTTTTTTACTTCACATGAAAATACTTTGTATTTAAAAAAAGAATAGCAATCAGTTTTTTTTGTTGTTTAACAGATCATGTGAATCGACCAAAAAGAGAAGCAATGAGAATATCATTAATTTTCGAAAATATACTATCAGGCCATTAAAAAACAACCTGTTTGTCTGATCAACATTTGACAATGTATATACGTGCTTATTGATTAGTACTGGTAAAATAACAAAATACTTCAGTAATGTGAAGTGAACATCAACTCTGAGATGCAGGTACATCCAGCTGACGAGTCCCAAATAGGACGAAACGCGTGTTCTGGATTCCAGTGCTAGCCACTATCCATATCTGCTTCAGTAATGTAGTTATTATATTCTAATGAACGATGAATGAATAGTAACTGGTAAGATTAATTTATTGACTGATATCATTTATAATATTATTATTGGATAATTAATAAGTAACTCAATTTACTTACTTGCACCTGTTACCCCCAATGAAGCACAGGCAGCTGATAAGAATTCTCCAACACATTCACTCTGTTATCAGCTTTCCTTTCTAGTTCTATACAATTCTTGTTCATTCTTCTCATATCTGTATTCATTTCTCGACGTAATGTATTCTTTGCTCTTCCTCTTCTCTTATGGCTCTATGGATTCCATGTAAGGACTTGCCTTGTGACATAGTTGTGTGATTTCTTCAATGTGTGTCCTATCCACTTCCAGTACTTCTTCCTAATAAGTATATATATATATATATATATATATATATATATATATATATATATATGTATTCTTTTCATTCGAGCTATTGGCTACTGAGATACGATTCAACATTCTTAAATTATTCCCACTTTATTAGTTATAGTATCTTACACTTCAATCACCTTTAGATTGATCTTATATAATTATTATTTTCTATTTTTATGGTGTGATATGGTATCGTTTGCTTAGATACAAACTGAATATGTCTGAAATACTTGACTCATACAGTGGAAGCTGAAATCGTATTCTGGATTTAAGGGGTTGTGCTAGGCGAGAAGAATCAATATAAAGCTCAGAGTTGAGTGTAGGCTACTCGCGCTGGTTAACATGTCTTTTGTTTGGCACAGGGCCAAAGTCATACAAGTTGATGTTCTGATCGGCAATCTGATGAAGTGATAATTGACGGGATATGAGACATGACAGTCTTCTTTTCTGATATCATTATTAGATTATTACTCCGTGAATAACGTTTATTTGTTTATATATCCATCACATATGGAGTACATCTGCAAGCTTGATAATGATGTATCAAAATTAATATTAATTTGTAATGTCAGATGCATCAATTTATTCTGATAATCTAACCAAAATGTCATTAGCTGCTCAATGCAAATTCATGCGATCAGACGAGTTTCATTTGTGTTCAGTTAGATGTTACCACATTTTACTGATTAACCTTTTTGGATAACGATTATTGATGGGTATTTGCTCCAATCAATCTTTTTTTTTAGACAAATTGTACTGGGTTCGAGTTCCTGAGTGAACATCAACTCTGAGATGGAGGTACATGAAGTTGAAGAGTTCAAACCAAGATGAAACGCACGTCCTTGACTCCGCTGCTAACCACTATCCATCTTTGCCTACAATCTTTTTTAGTTTATGAGTAATCATCACTTGGCCATGGTGTTTACACTAATGGTTGCTAATCAATAGAATACGCATAAAAACGAATGAGAGTTGACTTGAATTATAATATATGATGAAGTTAATGAGTTGACGCATTTTATCCAATCAAAAAGCAGTAAATATGGGGAAACAAAGAATAATACACGATCAAAGAAGTTGGGAAGAAGACATTGTTTCTACCTGGTTATATATATATATATATATATATATATATATATATAACTTTTTATCATATCTGTAAACTCTAATGCTCCCAAATGCTCTGATACGGCCTAGAGTGGGGACAGTCCGCTCTCCCTCTTAAAGTGCTCTAACATGGCCGAACGTATATAGCTTCTGACAGGGAAGTCCTACGGAATTGAGAAGACGAAAAGCGAATGTCCAGCAATTTACCCGGGTTGATGGACACGGATGGTCCACCTAGAGGAGTTGAAAAACCCTCATTCCAAACCAATATTGCACATGGGCTCCAGTATCCTGAGGGAACAAACGCGTATGTATCAATCGTTGGTCACCGGCTACCATGGGATTGCATCTCACGACGATGCTACACTGACTTGTGGATCAGATCTTTAGGTCAAGGGCTCGAGTGTGGCCCCCTAAGAAAACCACTTGCTTCAGTTTGGGCATCTGGGCAGTATCACAGCCTTCATACAAATTGAATGAGAATTGTGCGGAGCATATGTATTCGGCGCCCCTTTGTACCAATATTTATGTGTTCAAATAAATAAATAATAAACCCTAATATCACACATAAACTCCTCTAACAAGGCTTACAGTAAACTATAATTCAAAACTAACTGTCAACATTACCCCAAACCTATATCTCACTTTTAAACCTAAACCAAACTCTAACTTGACTAAAATCCTAAACTCAGTTTGAAACCTAGCATACACTAGGGAACTATTACTCCATTCTGTATACCATTTAAATTAATTCACAATCATTTCATTGACTTATTCATAAATTAGTGTTTTTCCCATTTGTTTAACGACTTGTAAGCACTTTAAGGGTGTTCTTTTTCATTGAAATTTGATAGTCAATGTCTTGTTATGAGGTAGTTTGGTGAACATCATTGTAGATTAATTTATGCAAAGTTACCTAATTAGTTCAGTAATGAACTTTAAATTCATCAGTTAAATAATACTTCAAGCAAAGTTGAGCAATGGAATCAAAGATGTTTGTTTGAACAGATTTTGAGGTGTCTGTTGGATCTACCTACCCCCCCAGTATAGATTTTCATACATGGACTTGAACTCAGTACATTTCTCTTTAAAAACACTTACTGTGCTATTCAGTGAGTTCAGTTAGTCACTGACAATGGGGATGAATGTTTTATTTAATATTCAATAGGGTTTGTATTTCCCTATTGTTCACAATGAAAATTGGAACTGACAAGTTCCTTTTAACATATTTAAATCATGAAATAAAAGCTTGTGAAAATAAATCTAAAATCAAGGATGTCCATATGCAAAATGTGACTGGTCAATTCTAGTTTTTAACATCAACGATGGCAAAATATTAACTCTTTTCAAGTAACATTCCAACAATTTGATTCATAATAAAACCATTCGTTTGTATGGTGACTAATTATGAATTGATTACAATTGTACAAATGTAATGAAGATTGTAGTATTGTAATCAATGAAACCACGAACTGATCTCAGCTAAGACCATCGCTGAAAACCTGGATGTGCTGAATGGTCATTTCGTTCTACTATAGGTCTCCCTGGCAGTGCACATCAACAATCCTGAATGTAGTACATGGATCAAAAACCCTCGGTCTCTCTCAAGAACGATTGAGCTCTAGACCACTGAGCTAGCATCTAATAGTGTTTATATCTAACTTCAGACAATTCGCAACATCACGCAACTATTTTCTATCGTCTTCGGTGGATAACTGCCTCTTAACCGGCACGGATTGAACTACATTGGTGGTGGCTTTATGAACTTACTATTGAGAAGAAATCAGGTTATCTAGTTATTTGGCTATATATATTAGTTTTAATTTTAGTGGCTGAACTGAATGACAATTTTTACATTTATATTTCAGCGACAGAATTCGTTATTAGTCGATTGATCGCCATCTTTTTTAGTTTGCTATCTTTATAATGTTATTGATAAGCAATACTGAAGTGTTCTTATGCGGCAAACATCCGATTTATTCAAGTTTCTATTCGCTGCATTTTAAAAGAAATATCCTCAAACGTAGGATTTACTGTATATCAATAAGAAATCGGTTTACATTGATCATGCTTGCCAGATATAGCAACTACATAAAGTCATACTATGAAGGATGCATTGTTAAAAGTAGTTTTCCTTTGTCTGACACTACAAATACTTGTCAGTTACACAGTCCCGGGTTCGAATCCCGCGTGTGGGATCGTGGATGTGCACTGCCATTAAAGAGTCCCATACTGAGATGAAACGGTCATCCACGATCCAGCCTCGCGAGATTCCAACTCGGGACCTATCAGTCTCGTACGCGAGCGCTTAATCTCTAGACCACTAAGTTTGCATCCAATGGTGTTAATGTCTAACTTCAACCGATCCGCGAAATCGAGCGACACATCCACCAGTGAGTTACTATCTCACAACAGATCTGGTTGAAATCCACTGGTCACTGTTTCTCACTAGATCTCCAGGAAATGCCTCTTGAAACCAGTCACTAGTGAGTGTAAATTGATTAATATCAGAAGGGTTGATGTTAGACATTAACACCGTTGGATGCCGGTTTGTACACGAGACTGATAGGTTTTGAATTCGAATCTCGCGTGGCAGGATCGTGAATGTGCACTGCTGAGGAGTCCCACAATAAGACAAAACAGCCGTCCAGTGCTTCCAGGTTTTCCATGGCGCTCTACCTTCAATTGACTCATGATCTCAACCTTTATTATTCTATCATTATCATATATATCAATCAGGTGTAATATTTACTGAAATAATTATTTATTCTATTATATGTATACTACTTAAAAAACAACAAGATAATTATTATCTAAGAGAGAACAATACTACTTATTGTTTATTTACTTCAAATCAGTAGAACTATAATGAGAAACTTATAGAGTAGAAAAAAAATTGTATAATCAAGGAAATGATCATTTGTAGTAATGAATATAGAAACACTTTAATCAACAAGTACACTAGCATAGAAGCATAAATACACATACACCTATATACTTAATTATAAGGAAATACAAGATGACGAATTGTAATATAAAAAGAGGGGGGATATTCCAAGTAATATACTAAGAAGCCATCTGAAGGGATTGAAAATGACGACGATTATGACAATATGGATAGTAATAATCATAATAGTAATGATATTAATAATAACGTCGAATGTTTTGATTATCTACGCTTGAAGGATGGAGAAAGTAGTAAACAAATTTTGTATAGATTATATGTAAACAATAAAGCAATTTCTTTTCCTTGAAGAAGAAGAAGAAGGAGAAGAAGGAGAATTGTGGAATAAATTATGATTGTAATAAACAAAATCAATTCAAACAAAACAGCAATGATGAATAGAATTTGTTTGTTCAATGACAATTATTCTACTCCTGTTAACTATTTATTAATAATAATATCGTTCACGAAATTGAGCAACCATTCACCAATGTCATCAGTGAGTTCCTATCTCACAACAGACCTGGTTGAACTCCACCGGTTACTGCTTCTCACTGGAACTCCAGGAAACACCTCGAGGAGTCAGTCACTAGTGAGCACCTGATTATTATCAGAAGGGGTTTTGTGGATGCCAGCTCAGTGGTCTATCGGTTAAGGGCTTCGGCTCGAAACTGGTAGGTCCTGGGTTCGAATCCCGCGAAAGTGGGTTCATGGATGCGCACTGTTGAGGAGTTCCACAATAGGACGAAACGGCCGTCCAGTGCTTCCAGGTTTTCCATGGTGGTCTAGCTTCAAATGACTCATGATCTCAACTCTATAAATTACTAAAATCTCCACAAAACCCCTTCTGATAATAATATCGTTGCCTGAATAGTTGACTTACTTGCTTACTTACTTTCGCCTGTTACTCCCAATGGAGCATAGGCCGCCGACCAGCTTTCTCCAACCCACATTTTCCTGGGCCTTCTTTTCTAGTTCTATCCAGTTCTTGTTCATTCTTCTCATATCTGTTTAAATTTCTCGGCTTCATGTGTTCTTCGCTCTTCCTCTTCTCATTTGGCCCCTCAGGATTCCATGTTAGGGCTTGCCTTATGACGCAATTGGGCGATTTCCTCAAAGTGTACTCAATCCACTTCCACCACTTCTTTTTGATTTCTTCCTACACTGGATAGAATCTGGTTTGTTGTCTCCCACAGTAACGTGTTGCTGATAGTGTCTGATCAACGGATCCGAAGTATCTTGCGTAGATAAATGTTAGTAAACACTTGTATCTTCTGGATGATGGCTGTCGTAATTCTCCAAGTCTCCGCCCTCATGCAGTAGAACTGTCTTGAGATTTGTTTTGGAAATTCTGATCTTGGTGTTGGTTGACAATTGTTTTGAGTTCCAGATGTTCTTCAGTTGTAAATATGCTGCAGCTGCTTTGATGATCCTCGCCCTCACATGCGCATCAGATCCAACATGTTCAATAATGATGCTGTCCGAATCTTCAAAAGCTTCTTCATCTAATGTGATTCAATTGGTGCATGCTGCATTGTATAGGAGAATCTTGCTTTTTCCTTTGTGTATATTGAGAACTACTACTACTGAGGCTGCTACTACACTGGTCGTTTTCTCCTGCACTTTTTGTTGCGTGTGTGATAGAAGAGGCGGATCATCTGCGAAGTCTAAATCGTCCAGCTGCATTCTAGCTGTCCACTATATTCCGTGCTTTCCTCCAGATTTTGACTTCTGAATAGTTGAGTAGTAACATATTTGAAAAGGCATTGAATCCACCAGCAAGTATCAGTTCATTTACGATTATTGATAAACTATTCTGATGAGTCTCAATTAGTATGAAATCTAGGGTCCAAGGTTTCTAGAGGACGAACTTTAATTGCTAGTAAGCAGCGGAATCCAGGATACGCGTTTCATCCTATTTAGGACGCATCAGCTGGATTTACCTGCATCTCAGAGTTGATGTTCACTCTTGGACTCGAACCCAGTACCTTTCGCTTCAAACTCCATCGATTTATCCACTCACCTACTGAGTATTGGCAGCCACTTGCTTGTGCAATGATGTGAATTTTAAATTCACTACTTAGGACTGCAACTGGTCAGTCCCAAATTGGTCGAAACGCGCGTCCTGGATTCCACTGCTAGCTACTATCTATGCTTACAATTATTGTGAATTTAGGCTTTATCGAGGCAATACGCACAATATGCACATATGCCAATTAGATACTGACCAGTTGCAGTCCCAACACATCGATTGGAAGATTCAAACATACAATACTATGTGAATTTAATCATTAGCTTATATTTAAATGTAGTTCATGCGACGGCAAATCAATTAGACACGTGACGATATTGCAACTTGACTAAGAAGGTCAATATATAAATGACATTGGCCACTTCTCAGTATTCAATCAGTTGTAAATAATTTTTATTGAGATCATAAATCAATTAATGTTAGGCAATCACTGATAACCTGAAAGCACTGGATGAGTGTTTCGTCCAAGTACGGACTCTTCATAAGTATATATCTATGACCCCACACATGGTAATCAAATCTAGGACCTTCAGCTTCTCTTGAGAACGCTTAACCTCTAGATCACTGAATTAGCTTAAGCACAGAGTTATTCAAAGATCACAAAATATGGACAACTCATGACATAATGACTATCCATAATTGGTTCGTGTTAGATATAAATATATCAGAAAAGACAGACGCAAATTCATTCAAGGAATATCAATAAGTGGATAGATCAAATGTTCACTATTATTGATATAATGAAGAAGTATTAGTGGGAATATTTTCTCACTGTTGTGTTAAGTTGTGTAGATGATTAATTTCTGTTAGTATATTTGAATGTAAACCATTGACGTCGATCTAATTCTAGTGATATTCTACCTTGAAAGAGGTTGAGGAAAGTTTGAATACTAATGGAGTCATCTATTCAATCAAGATTACAAGTTAGACTTGCTAAAGACTACCATCTAGCACAAAATCTGGACTAAAAAAGATTTTCAGTCGACTACCCACAACTATATTACGTACCACATGACACGTTCCAGTTAGGTGTACCTACGATCTCGATGGTAATATAAGTTCAAATCTTATACGACCTACCTAAATGCTGTATTTTTAACAGACTAACAATCAACATATGACTTTGAGTCATTTTGACAATTAGGCATATCACAACTTGATTGATAGTATCCAATCAACACCAAAAAGACTGGATAAAACTGACATTGGTCATTGTTCACGAACTGATTAATTATGGTTTAAAATCCTTCCATACTTGTTTTTTATAATTTCAAAAGGGGTTTTGCAGAGATATTAGTAATTTATTAGTTGAATTCTTCAGTCAATTGAAGCTAGACCACCATGGAAAACCTGGAAGTACTAGACGATCATTTCGTCCCTGTATAGAACTTCTCAACTGTACTAATCCACGATCCCAATTCGTCATTTTCTAACTCAGGATGACCGTCTAATGCTTCTAAGTTTTCCATGATGGTTAAACTTCAATAAACTCATGAATTCAACTATTAAATTAATATAATTATCTCCTGTGGTAGGCTTTTATTCAATTCATGCATTCTGTAGGTTTTCCTAGGAAAAATAATAATAAAAGGAAGTTAATTCTAAGCGTTTTAGTCAATAAATGATTATGTCAACATTGCAATCAACCGTAACAAGAGTATATATATGGTGAACATACCTTCATTATAAGTAGTATATGACAAAATCATTCAAGTTTATCATATGAAAATCTGTTAGAGTAGTATCTTCTAACTGATGATTGTTCTATTTTTGTGTGTGTGTGTGTGATTTTGAAGAAAAAAAAAAAGAAAGGGAGACTTATATTTCACACATACTTGTGTTTGTACTATTATAATGAAGTGAATTATTATTCAAGCGAATATATATATGCTGTATAGGTCTTATTTTTCTCACCTAAAACTTATGATATAATTAAGATAGTGATAATAGAGTATATATTTTATTTCATTCAAGGATTGATCAAATATACTACTATTAATGACTGAATTATATTGTAGGGGAGGGGGGAAATAAATCCCTAAAATTGATAGCTCTGTAAGTATTCGACATTGGATGTTGATCACATTAGTTTTAATGGATTCATCTAATTGAAATCGCTCGGTTGTGTATCTGCACCAGATCGTGATTTGAAACGACATATTCAACATCTCCTATGATTACTAGCCAGTTTAGATCAGTTACTCCTCGATAATATTGATAATCTCTTTAATCTGGAGAGATTTTGTGGATAGTTCAGTATTTTCATAGTTGAAAGCATGAGTCAATTGAAGCTAGACCATCATGGAAAACCAGGAAGCACTGGTCAGCCATTTCGTTTTAATATGGGACTCTTCAGCAATTGACTAATACTTTCAACTATGAAAATACTGAAATCTCCACAAAATCCCTTCTGATAATAATCATATGCTCACTAGTGACTGACTTCAAGATACATGTACTGGAGTTCTAGTGGGAAGCAGTGACCAGTTTAGTTCAACCACGTCCGTTGTGAGATAGGAACTCATTGAAGACAATTGGTGAATGGTTGCTCAACTTCGTGGATCAGTTGAAGTTAGACATTAACACCGTTGGATGCCAGCTCAGTGGTCTATCGGTTAAGGGCTTCGGCTCGAAACTGGTAGGTCCTGTGTTTGAATCTCGCTAAGTAAGGTAGTGGATGCGCACTGCTGAGAAGTCCCGTAATAGGACGAAGCAGCTGTCTAGTGCTTCTAGGTTCTCCTTGGTGGTCTAACTTCAATTGACTGATACTTTCAAATATTGAAATCTATTAAATATATCTTCCAACCTCCTCACTTTTGACATTTGAATTCAATTATAGATGGTGTTACTGGTAATATGTTGCCAATCTTCAATACCTATGGTACTTTCAATATAATAAAACAGCGGAAAGGGGAACTAAAAACTCTAATAATAATAATAATATTAATATCAATAATAAATGATTCATAATACGTAAATAGTTCTTACGATAAAATGGAATATTTTAAGCCGAACGACGCTGACTCGTAAACTTGTGGTTAGAAATAGTCGACAGCAAACCTCGAAATTAAGTCTCATGATATTTGTTATTCATCATTAAGGTGTGACACAGGATCAAATTCGTCAGATAGAATCAAGACCCTGAAGATTACAGACATGCAATGCCAAACAGCACGAAATCTGGGCCTGAGCAGGGTTTTCTATCGACTGCATCCAACCACCACCTTACATATCAATATAATGTAGAACATGTTGAGTCACCTAGACAAGCAACCACATAACAATATGGTTGATAGAATTTCATCCAAATTAAGAAGTATCTGACATACATGAAATTGATCAATCAATTGTAACCCCTAATCTGATGTATCAGTCTGGACTGTTAAGCGTATTATTGCTACAACTTATCTTCTAGATTAAAAATACAATGAACCTGTCAAGAACAGATGCTTCTTATATATATTTAACAGTCTGACAAATAAATTACTTATTGAAATCTCAATCTTGTGTTAGTTTGGTTTGCATCACAAACCAATCTTTTAAAAAATCACTGAAATGTAGAACATATTTAGTAGGTATTACGTCTTTTGATGCACTGAACTAGTATCCACTGACTAACATTCTGAATTACAATCATTTGGTAATGTGACACATATATTTTCCTATTGATAAGTCTTCTTAATGAACTCTAGACTTGGTTGTTAAGCTCTTCTAGTAATCCCCAGGCTAAATTTACACAGCAACTTGAACATGAAAGAGAAGACGTGAAATATGGAAGAAAACGCTTTACTCAAAAGGTTCGATCATACGCAGAAAATCTAGGATAATCATCGTATTTTAGATGGCTTTGGGTTTCCAGTAAATGGTGCAATGCTATTAAACATGATATTAGTATAAGTAATCATCCAATCAGAAACTCAGCATATGACTTTCCACTTCCTAGATGTTTCTGTGAAAACTTTCTTTTAGTGAATGCTGATTGGATAAGATGCTTCTCAGTGTTTTTAGAGCATCTATTAGTTGTTTTTTCGAGGAGTTTTCTGAATCTCCCCAATAACTATGTACTTGATGTATTTCTCACAAATAAATTCTTGGTATCCCCTTTCTATTCAAAGATAAAACAAATATCTAAAGCATGGTAAGCAGAGATGGATAGTGGCTAGCAGTGGAATCCAGGACGCGCGTTTCGTCCTATTTGGGACTCGTCAGCTGGATGTACCTGCATCTCAGAGTTGATGTTCACTCTGGGACTCGAACCCAGTACCCTCGCTTCAAACGCCATCGCGTTATCCACTCGGCCACTGAGTCCTGATAGCCACTTGCTTGTGCGATGGGGTGAAGTTTGAATTCACTTAGTATTGTTTGTTTGGATCTTCCCATCGATCTGTTTAGGACTGCAACTGGTCAGTCTCTAATTGGCATATGTGCATACTGTGCGTATTGCCTCGATATACCTTAATTCACAAGCATGGTAAAGCTTTCTATTTTCTAATGATTGTTTAATCAAGCATAGTTGTTTAGTTAGTTTCACAAGACCCTTTTCATTTTTGTAAATACAACAATCTCAATGTATTTGTAAAATACCTTTTTAAAAGTACATATCATTTATTGTATTTCTAAAGGGAATCAAAGTTGAATAATAACCACGCAGTAGTTGTACACTTATATACATACATAAACACATACATACACTTACAAAAGATAACAAATCTCTGTCGGCAACCTCTAAAAAATTATAATCATTAATTGAGATTATTTTAATTTAGTCCCAGTTTCAACAAACAAAAACAAACATCAAAGGACCCTGGTAACTAAAACCACTTAGCAACTAAATGATTTGTGATCTATTGGAAAAAATTAGGAAAATTACCTTATCTTAAATATAATAAACTTTCAAATGATATAGATATGACCAAAGTTAGTAACTAATCATTAAAACAATCAGTTTGTCCATTATTCTCTATAGATAGAATACACAGTTTAATTTTCAAAGTTGAATTGAATTTAGCTAGATCATCATTGAAAACTTGGAAGGATCGAGCAGTTGTTTAATCTAAATGTTTGACTCGTCAGGAATACACATCCACAGCCTGATTACAAGGAACTTCTGTCTCACATGTAAATTCCTAATATTTAAACTATTGAATCAGAAATCAATGGTGTTTATGTTTAACTTCAATCAGATCACAATCTTGAGCAATTTTCATTCATTGGATGTGATGAATAACTGTCTTACACCAGATATGGTTGATATCCACCTGTCAAGTCTTCTTACTTACTTACTTACTTATTTATGCCTGTTACTCCCAATGAAGCAAAGGCCGCAGACTAGCATTCTCCAACACACTCTGTCCTGGGCCTTCCTTCCTAGTTCTATCTAATTCTTGTTCATTCTTCTCATGTCTGTATCCATTTCTCAGCCTAATATATTCTTCGCTCTTCCACTTCTCTTTTGACCTTGAAGATTCTGTGTGAGTGCTTGGCTTGTGGCTCAGTTGGGTGCTTCCCTCAATGTGTGTCCTATTCACTTCCAGTACTTCTTCGTCCTGATTTATTCCTCCACAGGAATCTGGTTTGTTGTCTCCCACAGTAACTTGTTGCTGATGATGTCCGACTAACTGATTCGAAGTATTTTGCGTAGACAACTATTAATAAACACATGTATCTTCTGGATGACGGCTTTCGTAGTTTTCCACGTCTTCGCCCCATACAGAACTGTCTAGACATTTGTATTGAAAATTCTAACCTTGGTGTTGGTTGACGATTGTTTTGAGTTCCAGATGTTCTTCAGTTGTCAATATGCAACTCTTGGTTTGCCAATCCTCGCCCTCACATCTGCATCAAGTCTTCTTACTAGATGTGAACTGCTGACGAGTCCCATACAAGGACTCAATAGCTATCCAGTCCTTCCAGGTTACATCTCGCTAAGATAAGTTCTTTACAATCTCCACAAATCCTCCTATACTTACAGTATTATTAGCATTTTTTTCAAGTGTTTATATGATTACATGCATTCAATTTATGCGGATGTAATTACTAAGATGTACAACGACAATTGGAAGACTTTACGCAGATGCTTGTCATGACCAATAATTCAATCATTAGTTACTTTTGGTTGAATAAATGAGTTAACTGATATGTAATGAAATGAATCGCTGACGTGGTGAGTTTAGAATCAAACCTAACAGTCAGGTTTTATTTCATTGTAGAAGGAAGTAAAGTATCAAATGGATTTCTTAAAATCCTTTATGACGTGAAAAGTTTTCAGTTACCAGTTTGTAAGTAGGCAAGGTATTGTATCAGACAGAACATTTTACTCCGCTAAATAGTGTTCATGTCTTCGGTTTTAGTTTGTTCGAACATCCAAGTCATAATCTAATTATTTTCTGTCATTGTGTTCATTCATCGATAGGTATCTAGTTCATATATCTTATCAACTTAAAATCTGTTCATCAAACGCAAAGCCTTAAGTCACAAATATTATACTCAGAGATGCACAGTAGCCAGAAGTGTAATCCAGGAATCACATTTTGTCTTATTTCCGAACTCTTTAACTTCATCCACATTGCACAAGCTTTTAGCTATCTAGACTCAGTAGCTAAGTGGATAACGCGATGGCTTTCGAAACAGACAGCATTGAGTTCAAATGTCGGAGTTAATATCAACTATGTTATGCAGTGATATCCAGTTGATACGTCCTGGATTCCATTGCTAGACACCATCTAACTTTGCTTATAATTTGAAAAATAAATTACTTCTTTTCTAAATAGTCATATTCATAATTATTTAGACACTATTTACCAAACGGTCATATATCACGAAACATACCGACAAACTTCAAATCTAACTTTGAAATCTTATAAATAAGAGATAATTTGATGTTGGATAGCATTGATCAACCAACTGATCCCAGTGATATAGAAGGAATCACAAAGACATTTTGACAGTTCAGTAGTTAATTATTGAAAATCTATTAAATCTAGGGATAAGTTTAGTTTCTTTGAATTTCTATTTTGTTTAATTGTCATTTAAGTTTTCATGATTCTATAGAGTTGAGATCATGAGACAATTGAAGCTAGACCAACATGGAAAACCTGGAAGCACTGGACGGTTGTTTCGTCCTACTGTCGTACTCCTCAGCAGCGCGCATCCAAGATCCCGCCTCACGAGACTCGAACCCAGGAAATACCTGTCTCGCGCCAGAGCACTCAACTGATGGACCACTAAACTGACATCCAATGGTGTTAAAGATTCGTCAAATAGATGTTAGAAAGTTAGGAATAATAATGATTAGATACAAATTTGTTGTTTGGAATGCCATATACCAGCTGTAAAACCTGGTGTTTCTGGGTTCGATCATGGTTCACTCGTAGATGAGTATTAATGTTGAGTTCCATATGAGGATGATACACCTATTCAGCCTATCATTGTTCAGTGGTATTTTTAATTGACGTCAACTTGCGAAATTAATGCTATGTTTGAAATTATATTTATAAGATTATTGTAATGTACATACATATATTCATTTGTATAGATGTATACGCTAGTGTGGTTAGACACAGGGTATTAGGAAATGATGGTAAATAAGTTGATGAGGTTGTAAATCTTCATCGACTGAGATGGTTGGGCCACGTGTTACGTATGTCTGAACCTGATTGCTACGACGCGTAACGTTGACTAGAGTTGGAGACGGTTGGAAGAAAGTTATGGGATGCAAAGCCAAAACGTGTCATCAGTACTTGAAGTCACTAACTTCAAATCTTAGCCATGTTGGTAGATGCAAACAACTTGGTTGAGTTTCACGCAACAATCGTAACCAATGGTTGCAGACTCAGGTTTACATGGTTCAGGATCAATCTCAATGACGTAGGTGTATATCTTCTCTGTCTTTCCTTAAGCTATGAAATTAAAATTACTTTATACCTTTCTATCTACTAACTAATTCATTCCATTTGTGTCATATGCTTATATGAAATCTTTTTTTCTAATACCATTGAAGTAACTAATTCTGTGACTTTAGTTTTCATCATGTTGTGCTGATGACTTGTGAGAAATTGGATCGATGCTGATATGTACCTGATCCTACGTTGTTGCTGACTGACTGACTGATACGGTAGTCAATTGTAAATACTTTGTAGTGAGATAGGCAGTCTATACTACCGAACTAAAACTCCACATTTTTGTAATTTTTTCTATGTCTGAATTTAGTTTGCTTTCTTCGAATAAATAGCTTACAAAAGTCTGCATTGAAGTAATGAGATGCATTAAAATATGTATTGTCTTGTGTCTTTACTCCTACAATAAAATTTTATAGTTTGCGTAACGGAGTGGCTGTACGTCAATAACTGCGGGAAATTAGTATTAATCAACATTTATTTCGTCCTGGTTTGTGACTCTTCTTAACTGTTCATCCGTAATGTCAGTGGATTCGGACCCTGGATCTTCAGGTTTCACAGAGAGCGCCAAATGTTCGGGTCCCTGATCTGATTTCAATTGATGTTTATGCGAACAACTTACTCCGACAGGGAATTTACTGAGTTTGTAGTATCAGTTTATATGTTAAGCCCATATACTTTATTCTAATTGCTGGCCTAGCCAATTCGCCTATCCATTATGAGTCATATTTTGATATTGTTAATCATTTGCTTATTAACCTTGACTATATTTTTATATGAGCATATATATGTACACTTCGTATCTTATTCATCATATGTCTGTCACTCATTTTTGTCTGCCTATAAATGTTGATTAACGCTTGCTTAAATCGAGTTGGCTTCCCAGCCATCTCCAATACGTATTGTTTTCGCTTCGCTCTCGAGTTGGCTTCCCAGCCATCTCCAATACGCATCATCTTTCGCCTCACTCTCGAGTTGGCTTGCCAGCCATCTCCACTGCATGTAATTTCGGCCTCGTTCGCTTCCTTCGCTTATTCGCCTGTTCACTCGCTCGTTATTATTCGCTCAGGTGTTGCTAACGTTATGACCTGAGTTATTCGACAATAAACTGTAGTTGCTGCTATCCTTTGTCTTCTGATTTTACGCACCGTTAAGATTAGAATTATAACGGTTATCGAAGTAAACGATTAACGAATTGCGGCAGTACAGAATTGGAGGCCTCGCCGTACGAGCACGACGCTACAAGTTCTCCCCAATAACCGTTAGCATCTCAAGCAGCATTTACTCATTAACGGGATTGAATTTTACCTGCACAATATCGTGAAACGACTAAAGTACATTATGTAAACCACTAAGTTCAGACTCAGTAGCCTCTAGCATTACCACTCGCTGCTGAACATAATAATTCTGAGTTCAAATACGACTCGATCATAGGTGAATACTGATGGAAACCTCTCAGTATTCTATAATTATCAATAATTAACCAAATAAAGTTTTTCAGTTGACGTTAATTTACAACTTAAATCAATCGCATTACAGTTAATGATCAGAAAATCTATTGATTGAATTGTTATGACAATTTATATTCAAATAAACGCACGAGACCGTATTTCCTGTGGTCGTATTGAGCTTGCTGGATAGTGGATGCGGACTACTGAAGTCTCATACTAGGACGAAACGGTTAACATGAAATAGTCTATCAAATGTAAACCAATAAAATTAATAATCATTCGATTTTACCAAGTAGTAGTTCATCTATGTCATCAAATCAATCATATAATACATGTTTAACTACTAATGAAAACCTGAAAGCACTGAATGACAGTTTCGTCCTAATATCGGATTCCTCAACAGTGTAAATCCATGATCTCATTCAACGGACTCGAACCTAGAACCCTAGATTTCATTCATTAAACTTTTACATTGACTCATGTGTTCTACTATGAAAATACTACAATCTCTATAAATGCTTATAATGATAATTAATCTATGTTATGTGATTACTTATTGTTATGAATTACAAAGAATAATTTAATTTGTTATTAACACAGTTTAATTTAATTGTTAATTCTTAACCTGTTAATAATAAGGAATATTTTTCTTTTTCCACACCCGACCCACCCCCCTCTAGATTCTAATTCTTTGAAACTAGAAGAATAATTAACATGAATAGGAACCTGTTGTTTATCTCTCCCTCTCACTCTCACACTCTCTCTCTCTTTTTTCTTGTTGAATCAGAATCATTCAATGTTACTTTGATCAAAGGAATTAGATGCCTGAATTGTTGTTGTTGTTGTTGTAGTTGCTAACTGTATTGAAATGATAATTAATTGATCATTAATTGATACCTTAGAGATTAAACCAATTTTCAAGATTCTAAGCATAAATAATTATCGAAGTGATGTTGTTATTATTATCATTATTCTCTTTATTTATGGATTCATTTTTGGACTGTTAATCAAATAAGCCTAAACAGTTGTTTATCATTTTATTGACAAAAGAAACAAACAAAATGCCTAAAGCGTATTGTATTCACCAATAGATCTAATGGGGAACAAACAAAAAGAAAAAAATGTAAACAATATAAGTAAAGATGTATAGTGGCTAGCTGTGGAATCCAGTTTGACTCGCGTTTCGTCCTATTTTGAACTCGTCAGCTGGATGTACCAATAAGAGACTGTTCAATTGCAGTCCTAAATGTCAATGGGAAGATTTAATCAAAAACTATACCAAGTATAAGTTTTTGTTTGATAGAATGATAGAATGATTTGTATCATGCAATACATAGTGATTAAATTAGAGAAACTCTTTTACAATCTATTTTGTTCATGGTTGATTTTGTTTAGCTCTTTTATTATCCTACTTAACAGATAGTGTTATTTGAGACTGGTAGGTTCTGGGTTCGAATCCCATTGGTGAGAAATCATGAATGTGCACTGCTATCCAGTGTTTCCAGGTCTTCCATGGTGTTCTAACTTCAATTGACTCATGATTTCAACTATGGACAAGTAAGAATTTGTCTATAACCTTTGTAACTGTGTATTCTTAAATCTCATTAATTGCCATTACGTCGCTATGCCTTACTTTGCCTTATCTCACTAAGCATTGATTTGATTTGTTTATAAATTCCTTTATGTATTCGCTCATTCATATATAATATTAGCCTCTTTGTTCGAAATTCGTTCGATATGCTTGTAACTTTGTTATCTGTACTATTCGCTAATAAACTTCTTATTGCGTTCTGAATTTAAACACCGTTGGGACTTATATATAGTAATGGTAATCAAGGTGATTGACTAACTAAACTAAGCCACTACAACATACATATATGCCTTCAATTTCAACATAAACTAGATAGAACACATTTCTTAGTTGACATCATTAGTCAATTGAAGCTAGACCACCATGGAATACCTGGATGCACTAGAAGGCCGTTTCGTCCTATTGTAGGACTCCTCAGTAGCAGAGTGAACCCACGATCTCGTCTAGTGAGATTCAAACGCCAGAGCGCTTAACCACTAGACCACTGTACTTGTATCGAATGGTGAACACTGGTAGACTATCATTCATAAATTGTTCAGTTGAAAGGAATTCTACTGGAGTTCTAAGTCTAACCATATATCAATAGGTGACACAGACGAATACAGCAAAATTAAAGCATTGTATAGAAAAACCAACACTCTAAGAAATGCTTTAATTAAAATTAAAAAATAAGATTCCGTCTAAATCCAATGTATATACAGATCAGGTTGTATTGATTGTGATGCGTTATGGACTGACTAATCTTCTCGTGAGTTATCAACTCGAGATCTCATAAAGTCGTAAAATCTAACAATTAAGTCAGCAATGACAGTACATACTATTTTAAATAACCACCAAACTGATATTGCAAACAATTCACGTAATTCAGAAAGCTTTATATAGCTATTAAGAGAGGTGTGTAATTGAAACGTTTCATATAATGCTTAATCCTTCACAGATCATCAAGAAATAAGGCCTGATTAATCATCTCACTTGAACTGCTTTTCATTTTTCACACAATTTAATCACCCGCACACAAATATAGAATTTCAATTCCAACCACTACTATTTTATGTTACAAATTATTTTTTTTTTCGGTTCAGAGGTCTGAAGATTATAAAATTTCATTGAAATCATCAATTGAACATCGTTGTTTACAGTATCAACGGTCTGCAGATTGAACGTTCTTGCATGAAATCGTAAATCATTTGTTCGATTCTTGTCTGTGTGCACCATACTAGAACAAAACAATCGCTTAGTGTTAACATCTCTTCAATGTTGATCTAATATAGATCAATTCATGATTTCTATGAAACACAAATTATGTACCTGATCATGTGAGAACAGTTGGAGAGAGTAAGATAACTAAACTCTCCTCACCCTCAGTCGTATCAGGACATTAAATGACCATATATATCCATTACTATCAATATCTAATACTAACAAATATCATCACATTAAAATGAATTCATAAGGACCCATGTAAATAAATAATCCTTTTAAAAGTATCAGATAAAAAAAACCTATTCACTGATAAACAAGTGTAGACTTAAAACCTGTTGACTTTCTACTAATTCACCTTTTGAATGTTGCTTTCTTTTTATTATAATATACAGTTATTATTATTATTATTATTATTATTATTATTATTATCATTATTATTATTATTACTATCCGTAGAAACAATACACCCAATGAAACTAGTTTGATTTAGTAATCCCTTTGTCTCTTTCTTTTTTTATTAAAAAACAGCCCCCTCCCCCTTCACATTATTATGTAGATCATAACAGGAGTTACAAATGACCTAATTCCTTTCAATTACATTGTTACTATTCTGGAATTAATTAATCTGACGTGAAAAAATTATTAATGATTTATTGATTTTTGTTAAACAAAATTTTTTTTTTGAGAAAAATATTCTTTTCGCCCTAATACTTAGTTGATTATTTTTTAAATGTATCAAATGTGTGTGTGGGTGGGTATGTTTTGCTTACTTTTAATGATCCAGATCAATTGTAAGTATTAGATAATAAGCTTAATAACATATAGTTTATTTTCACAGTTGAAAGGGTGAGTCAAAAACCCTTTTGATAATTAATATAATCATATGCTCAATGGTGACTGACCTCAAGAAGTATATCCAGGAGTTCTAGTGTGAAGCAGTGACCAGTGGAGTTTAAACTACGTCTGTTGTGAGATATAAACTCACTGAAGACAATTAGTGAACGGTTGCTCAACTTCGTGGATCAGTTGAAGTTCGACATTAACACCACTGGATACCGGCTCAGTGTTCTATCGGTTAAGAGTTCTGGCCCGAGACTGTTAGGTCCTAGGTTCGGATCCCGCGATTACGGGATCGTGGATGAATACTGCTGAGGAGTCCCAGTATGGGACGAAATGGCCGCGCTGTGCTTCCAGGTTTTCCATGATGGTCTAACTTCAATTGACTCACACTTTCAACTATTAAAATACTAAATCTCCACAAAACCCTTAGGATATATAATATAGTTTATTATTAGTTGAGATCATGAATTAATTGAAGGTAGACAAACATGGAAAACCTGTAAGCATTGGTTAGTTGTTTCGCGCGAACGCTTAACCTCTAGACTACTGAACCGAGATTCAACTATAATTCATTGACAAACTTGAACATCCATAACAAAGGTCTTGCAACGTTAAAAATTAAAGACGAATTTCATCATAAATGATTATCAACTATAAAGAATAGCTAAAAAATAACACAGAAATGGATACATATTTTAGTCTGATCAAGGATTTATCAGCATAGATAAAGTTGATGTTCTTGAACGTCTCAAAGTCTTCATTTATAAATTAAATTTTTTCTGAAGCTTGATAATGAGACTTCACTTTGAACATTTAATATACATCAAGATCCACAATACAATTTATCTAGGAGTTATATAGTGATTTTTAGTTAACTTTGTTTGGCAAAGTTATTTATTTTTATGGTTGAAATCATTAGTCAATTAAAACTAGACGACCATGGAAAACCTAGAAGCAGTGAAAGCAGGCCATTTCGTGTATGTGCACTTTTGAGGAGTCTTATAATATGACGAAACAGCCGTTCAGTGCTTCCAGATTTTTCATGTTGTTCTAACTTCAATTGACTCATGATTTCAACTATATAAAAATTATTAAAATCTTTACAAAACCCCTCTCTGATGAAATGTGACGTTTCACTTGATCTAGCTGTTAACCTAACATTTCTCACTGTCTTCCTATATCCGAACTTGAGATTTCTAGAAAATCTAGTGGAGTTTTTCTGTTGAAAATTTAAATATTGTTATGTTGATTGCTTGCGTACTCTGTTTAGTATACGAAGTTATAAAACCGCCAATAAGAGAATTGCGAATTATCTATCGTAGCAATGATACACAAAAGCCGCACGAACAGTCTTGAGTACTTATCAATCCTGCTTTCTGCCTAGCCCAGCTAATTAAGTCCAGAACACCAATAACAGCCTCTGTGGTATGAATCATTATTCTCAAACATACTGAGTTTATATAGTAAACAAACTGACCACATCGTACCATTAAATAGAACATAACATTTGTACAAGATTTGGCCAAATGTGACTGTGAATAGGGTGAACAGTAATTAATGGACTAGGGATAACTCAAATATGATAAATCGTACAGTAGTAGTCTATAAGTCAAAATGAAGCTTATAATAAAATGAACACAAATATAAATAGTTTAGTTACTTAACAACTATACAATAAAAAATATACATATCCCATTGGTTCATAAATTGTCTTCGAAAGTTACCATTTATTAATCTCCATGGGATATAACACAAATATCTTTCATGATTCATTTCAATAGTCTCAGTTTTTCTTTTCTGTTTTTCTCTCTTTTTTTTTGCTTTCTGATACATTCTTATATCATTGAATACCTTTCATTGTTTCTCATATTCTCCTTTTTTTTTTGTTAGTTTACTCTTCAATATTATAACACAGCTGCTCAAAATTCACATCTTCAAGTGGAAAATTTAAAAAAAAAAACGTACTTTTTTGTATATCATCTTATCTTCTCTGTTTTGTTTGTTTTTTGTTTTTTTTTGCTTTTTCACAGAAAGACAAACGGATCAATTTGACAAAAAAACATGAAAGCTTTCAGTGAATTATGGAAGGGAAACATTTTAGAACTTACATTTTGATACTTCAGTTCCGTTTTGTTTTTTTTTTCTGTCTAATCATAATGAACAAATGGTGAAATTCTCTTATATTTAGTTAGTTAAGTAGAAATTTATAGATTATGATTATCATTATGATTACGTAATTCATGAAATTTGGACAGTTAGGATGCAACTGGATGATTTGAACTTCACAGATGATCTGATTATTCTATCAAACACTTAACAACAAATATAGGAGAAGACGACCAGTGTAGCAGTAGCAGCCTTAGCAGCAATAGTAGAAAACAAGATTCTCTGATACAACACAACATGTTCCAATGGAATCATATTTGATAGAGAACCTTTGGAGGACGTAAAAAAACCTCTACATATCTGGGTAGCCTAATTAATGAACATGGTAGATCTGATGCAGATGTGAAGATAGGAATCAGCGAAGCAAGAGTAGCATATCTACAACTAAAGGACATTTGGAACTCAAAACAACTGTCTCACAACCAACAACAAACTGACAATTTTCAATAGAAATGTAAACACAGTTATACTGTATGGAATGGAAACTTAGACAACTATGAAAGCCATCACTCAGAAGATACAGGTGTTTATTTACAGTTGTCTAAGCAGAATACTTCAAATCCTTTGGTCATACACTATAAGCAACAACCCCCTATGGGAGAGAACAAATCAGATTCTAGTAGAAGAAGAAGATGTACTGGAATTGGATAGAATATACATTGATGAAGTCACTAATTGTGTCACAAGGCAAGCAGTCACATGGAATCCTGAATGCCAGAGGAAAAGTGAAAAAGCGAAGAATACATTACACTGAGAAATGGAGACAGACATGAGAAGAATGAACAAGAATTGGCTATAACTAGAAAAGAAGTTCGATGAAAGAGTTATAGGGTTGGGGAATGCTTGTTGAAAGCCTATGTTCCATTGAGGGTAACAGGAGTAAGTATGTAATTCATCAAATAACATAATAGTGTATGATATTACTTTTTAGCAAAGAACATTTATTGAATTGCAAACTTGTTTATCATTATGCATTGAATTGCATGCAAATTATCCAGAAGTACTCCTTTCAGTAAAATTTGATGTTTAAAAGCAGAATACATGCTTAGTCTGTAGGTTTTTAATCTCAAGCATCTTTGAAGTATTCGCTCAAGTGTAATGCAATAAACAAGTAAGCAATCGTTAATGTAAATCATAGAGTGTTTCGCAAAAATATACATTGACCATAGTGACTAGGAAGTATGTTATACATATCTAACTTTCATCTAACTTATCGGTAATAATTGGATGGCCTAGAAGTAGGTTGAAAAGAATATAAAGGTGATCAAATAAACTAAAACACTGGATTAGTCAAGTTGGTAGATGCATACTAATCTGGATGAAGTCCTCTTTACTATTGTAACCAATGGTTGGTGATATGAGACATTATTTAGAATTCTTCAAAATGGCACAGAAACATTTGCTGTTTATTTTCTTTTCAATGTTCAATTTTAATGTTCCTTCTCCACTCAGTCATTTCAAATTATAGTTTCAAAATTTAGTCTTTTCCATTATCTTTTACTTACTTACTTACTTGCGCCTGTTACCACCCCAAAGGAGCATAGGTCACCAACCAGCATTCTCCAACACACTCACTCTGTTATGAACCTTCTTTTCCAGCTCTATACAATTCTTGTTCATTCTTCTCATATCTGTATCCATTTCTCGGTGTAATGTGTTCTTTGCTCTTCCACTTCTCCTTTAGCTTTCATGATTCCATGTGAGGGCTTGCCTTGTGACATAGTAATGTGATTTCCTCAATGTGTGTTCTATCCACTTCCAGTACTTTTTCCTGATTTATTCCTCCACTGCGATACAGGCGGAGATTTTTCCGTTATCATTGCTAATAAATAATTTCATTTCTTTATTTTTATCTCGTCGTGTAAATTTGACATCAAAACACACATCTATGCCAGGTTTTGAACAGATGATGATTTACTGATACGACAAATTAAAAAAACCCAGCTAATATGATTGGATAAACCCAGCCTTATTTAATTTACTATCTCTTAAAAGCATAGTGGTACACTAAGTAGCTGTCACATTCCACATCTGTAAACATCAGCAGTATAGATTGACGTCTGTGTCTAGAGTGGAACTCAAGAGTTACAGATCTAAACTCATACGTTTAATATGAAGATCAATCAGTTTCAAATTAGTGACTCAAATTATCAGCTTCATTTCATTCATTATTGTTAATAAGTGATAACTTTAAAATAATTCTGAAATTATCAATATAAGGTTGTGAAGGTTGTTGAGTTTTAAATGGAGATCATGAATCGATCAATCTTAGACCCCAAATGAAAACCTGTAAATACTGGACAGCCGTTTCAACCTAATATAAAAGTCATCATCAGTGATCATCCATGATCTTCTATATGGGATGAGAAGCCAGGGCCTTCGGTTTCGAGTGCAACAACTTAACCTCTAATCCAGTGCTTCCATGTTTTCAATAGTGGTCTAACATTGATCGATTGATGAACTCAATCAAAAAAGGTTCTGAAATTTCCTATGATCATCAGTATAATATTGATAAGATGAAAAATCTCAAAGCACCTAATTATTACTGGCAGTTATAACTTAAATCTCATGAGTGATAATTAGGTAATATTGAGAAAGTGGATATCTACCATACATTATTAGTAGTCAGTTATTTACCACTAATGCCGAACATTCAAAGTCATTTTACAGACAAAAAAGTAAACAAGTAGATTTATTCTAACTGTTTATTGTATCCTGATTGCATTTTGACATTTGGTTACAGATCAGTTTTCCAGAAGTTAAATGGTCAACGTAAGACCAAAAAATTCTGGGTTCGATTTCAAAGAGGCGAGGTCATGGATGTGTATTATTGTAGAGTTCCTAACTAGGATTAAACATCCATTCAGTGATTTACCGTTTTCAATGACAATTTTAACTTCGATGGGGTTATGGTTTAAATGAAATTTAACATTCTCCACAAATCCATACAGATATTCATTATGTGCTGATTACTCATTGTAGTGAAGAAGAACACGAGTGGGGATAATCGAATGTATTTGACCACAAAATTACAGACCATCTAACTAAATTTTTATAACCATACAGCATACAATTAATGTGCGAAATAACGATCAATTGTCTCAATCTTAACTATTCCTTCTGCAAATATCAATCTGTCTTCTGTGATTTCATTGTTCATACATTATCATACCGATTGCGCTTCATTCCTGTTCGTTCCTTATCGATATTCTGCCAAAATACATCTTATGTCTATCCATCACCATATGCTACTTATACAGATATAAGTAGACCACACCACACGTATTAGCTTTGAGAGGTTTTTCTCGGATTTCTAGTTAAAAGCCATGACAAATTGAATTCGATATGAGGCAGTTACCAGACAAAGACGATAGATGGTCGCGTAATGTTTTAGATTGTTTAACATTAAATATTAACACCATCGGATATCGACCCAATGGTTTAGACCTTAAGCATTCTTGAGAGAGAATGAAGGTCCTGGGTTTCGAATCTTGCGTAAAGGATCATGGATGCGCACTATTGAAGAGCCTGTACTAAGATGAAATAGCCATCCAGTATTTCCAAAATTTTACTGATGGTCCAACTTGAGTCAGTTTATGATTTTTATGTAAGTTGTTTTTTTTCTTTTGTCTTACATCAAGAACTGATCTTGAATAACTATCAAAGAACAAAAAAACATTAGAAAGTAGTTCTAGTAGTGAGAAATTTTGTTAGGAATCATTCCATACTACTACTATACAACTTTTTGATAAGAGCTTCTTTTTCTAATAAATAAACGACTGATAAATAAGACTAATAAATAAAAAGCTCTTGCTCGAGACTGGTAGGTCCTGGGTTAGAATGTCGCGAGTGCGGGATCGTGGATGAGCACTGCTGAGGAGTCCCATAATAGAATGAAACAGTTGTCCAGTGCTTTCATGTTTTCTATGGTGGTCAAGCTTCAATTGAATCATGATTTCAACTATGAAAATAGTAAATTCTCTACAAAACCCCCTCTGATCCATTTGTAAGTGTTGTCACTTGTTATTTACCATCTCTCATATTTTGTTTTATTGAGTGAGGAAAGCAGAAATGCTTGGAATATAATGAGGAGAAATGCTCATACACTGTAAACTTATGTTATACATTTTTTAAGTAACTAGATTACTATGTTTATATATTCTGTTTGTCATTGGCTTTCGTTTAATTGATTGACTACTGTTATATGACTTACTATTGCCTAAATTGTAACTCATGGCCATTTATGGCTTGTTAATGTATATTTATGAATTTGATACGATGTCGTTTAGTATGTTTAAATATACAAGCCGAAGTATGCTTGAAATATGATAGTAATAGAGGCCGACTAATAACCTCATTCTTGAACTCAAGGCAGAAGATAAGAAATGACTTACGGATAGCTGACGAATAAAAATTTAGTTTGGATCGCTTCATAGATAACCGTGCAAGTCAGTCAAGTCTTACATAAACAGCTGGTCATTATTATATGTAATTTGTTGCTGATGGCTGTGGCAGTTCTTCAAACTTTGTCTTTCTATAGTGGAACTATGTTAACGTTCGTATTGAAAACTCTGGATTTGGTATTGACTCCCAACACTTTATCAATCGGTGCCTTCACATCTGCATCAGATCCTTCTTGCTTATCAGTCTTGTTACCAGATGAATTAAATGTTTTCTTTTTTTTCAGAGCTTTTCTATCATGCATGATTTGATTGATGCACACTGTGATGTCCTTTAACATTTCAGTCTTTTCGCTTGTGTATATTAATCCCTACTTTTGCAGAGACCTGTGCTTCACCCGCATTTGTTACCGCCTATGTAAGTAAAGAGCTAGGTTATCTATGATATCCAAATAGTCTAGATGTACTCAAGCTGCCCATTGTGTCCCGTACTTTCCCTGAGATGCAGAAGTCAGTCGATTACAAGAAGAAAGAGTGCCAGGATTCTGGTTTATTGTGTGATTACGCCACAGGATTGAACTTTGCTGCTCAGTTGGTAGTTTTAAAGCCTGGATAGTCTGAGGTTCTCTTGAAAACCAATTTAAGATTATACTCACCCATTAGGAAATATTTATATATTATAAGGCATAATTAACGACTAGCAAATTCGGATATTAATGTTCATGGGGTTCAGTAGTAAACGTTCCAATAAACTATCATCAGACTGATTATTATTATAGTCCAGTAGAAAAGATTCATTAAGATTGTTTTTATTTATAGGTTGTAGTTGTCACAGATTGATCTCCATTATAATACAATTAAAAAATACGGAGCTAGTTAAACCTAGTAGGAGACGTTTTACCAACGACAATCTCACAATCCTTCCAAGGCTCATAACCGAGAGCTTCAGGTCTTGAAATAAACATTTAACTCGTAAAACTCCTAGGGCGTAACCTATCAGTCTGGCATAATTCTGACCTTAAGTCATACAATCATTCGATTTCATTAATGATCACTGTTTTACTACCAATACATCTGAAGTACATCAGTCACAATTTCTCTTCAAGTGTACTCCAAGTGGCGTTAAAATATGACGAATGCAATCCGTATATTTTTTTATTCATTTCTCTTTCTATTAGATAATCACAAGACTAAAATTATTTAATTTGAAGCGTGATACTTATATACACTTGTTACCCTTCTTGGAGGAGCATAGGCCACCCACCAGCATTATCCATTTAAACGTGTCCTGGGCAATCCTTTCCAGTTCTTTACAGTTAACATTCATCCTTTTCATATCTATTTTTATTTCACAACGTTATTTGTCCTTTGTCCCTTCTCTTTCACCATTCCAAGTCAGAGCTTGCCTTTTGTTGCAGTTTGGTGATTCCCTCAATGTATGTTCTATGCACTTCCAACGTCCTTTCCTAATTTACTATTCACTAGGAAGCTAGTTTGTTCTCTCCCACAGAAGGCTGTTGCTGATGGTATCCGACCATTGAATGTTGAGTATTTTGCGTAGATAACTGTTTATAAATACTTGTACCTTCTTGACGATGATTGTATTACTTCTCCACGTTTCAGCTCCGTACAGTATGACTATGTTGAGGTTCGTATTGAAGATTGTAACTTTGATATTGGTTGAAAGACAGTTGTTTTGAGTTCCATATATTCTTCAAATGTAAAAATGCTAGCCTTATTTTTTCCAATCCTTGCTTTTGCTTCTGCATCGAATCCTGCTCGTTCATCAATAGTGCTTACCATATACGTGAAAGATTTCATATCTTCCGGAGTTTTGCCATCAAGTTGTTACTAAGTTAGTGTTCTCCGTGTTATATTTGAAGATCTTTATCTTTCCTTTGTATAAATTGAAGCTTATTGATGCAGAAGCTGCTGCTACATTAGTTGTCTTCATCTACATTTGTTCGTGTGTTAGAGATAGGAGGGTGAGGTTATCTGTGAAATCCAAATCATTTAGTCGCATGTAGGCTGTCCACTGAATACCGTGCTTTCCCGGTGATGTGGAAGTTTTCATTATGCATACAAAAAAATGCAAATAAAAATCCATTTTGAAATGGATTAATTAACACGCAAATTTTCGATTGTTTTACTTGTTGATAAACAAGAAAAAAAAAAGAAGAAAAGAAAACTGTTTATTTTGTTTGTTTTTTTTCCTGGTGATTACCAATCAAGTAAATGCATTCTTAAAAAAATGTAAACTTTTTTTCATATTTAAGGCGTCAAATATAAACGAGGGCGTAAGAATTAATGAAAGTGTTGGGGAACAACATTAAAATAAGATTCTATTGAGGATTCTTGTTAATGAATCTATTTGTAAAACTTTGCATGTACATTATCTGTTTTGTAACAAGGATTTAATTGTTAAAGGAGTACATTCCATCAAAATGACGTTTATTTATAGTAGAGTTAGTTCTTCTATATATAAGCTATTCTGTCACGCATAGATTTAAAATGTTTTCTATTTCTATTGTATATATGCAACAATCTTACCAGTTAGCAGTTCTTTTTAAGGAAAGAATTATATTTGATTAGATAATTCATGGTTGAATTCGTGAGTCAATTAAAGCTAGACCACTATGGAAAACCAGGAAGTATTGGAAGATCGTTTCGTCTCATCGTAGGACTACTCATCAGTGCGCATCCACGAGCCTGCCTCGTGAGATTCTAACACAAGATCTATCAGTCTCGCGCGCGGGGACTTAACCACTAGACTACTGAACCGGCCAGCATCCAATGGTGTTAATGTCTAACTTCAACTAATCCACTAAGTTGAGCAACCGTTCACCATTGTCTTCAGTGTGTTGATATCTTACAACAGACCTGGTTGAACTTCAATGGTCACTGATTCTCACTAGAACTTTAGGAAATATCTCTTAAAGTCAGTCACTAGTGAGCATATGATTATTATCAGAAGGGGTTTCAATAATTTCATAGTTGAAATGATGAGTCAATTGAAGATAGACCACCATGAAAAACCTGGAAGCGCTGGACGGCCATTTCGTCCTATTGTAGGACTCTTCAGCAGTGAGCATCCACGATGCCGCCTCAATGGTCAAGTGATTTAGAGCTCGCGCACGAGACTGATAAGTGCAAGGTTGGAATGTTGCGAGGCGGGATCGTGGATGCGCACTGCTGAAGAGTCTCATAATAGGATGAAACGCTCGTCGAGTGCTTCCAGGTTTTCCATGGTGATCTAGCTTCAATTGACTTACAATAATCTTATAATAAACAGTTTCATTCATTAACCTATTCCTAGTATGACTGACTTATTTGGTAATCGGGTAACTATAAATTTTAAATAACAAATCATTTAAATAAACCTTTTATAATAAGGACAGTCAATTTTAAAAAAAGAAATTATTATTATTATTAGCTTTATTCAATATTATATTTTTGGTACAATATGGAATTCTCAGCACAAAGTACTTCAACAAGTTTCCGTTTTTTACTTCTTCATCCTTCCTGACGATGAATATTGAGTGATCGCCAGTTAGAAGTTAGCAGCCCAGTCAATTGACATCTGGATAATGTACATTCTTCTCGCTGCATATTGCCAGCAACCACAATATGTCTGATTAAGCCTTCTGTAACCTTTACAGCGAAAGGTCTTACACTTTTCAGAAACGCACCTGAATAGGTTGTACGATTAATAGGCATAATGATGTATTAGAACAAACGAAATCAGATAACTTGTTGAAATATCTAGATGACAGGAACAGGTAGCCCAGATGTTTAAACAGGCCGCCAGTAGGCGCAAATCATTTAAATAAACCTTTTATAATTAGGACAGTCAATTTTTTTTAAAAAAAGAAAGAAAGAGTGAAGATACCGTTAATAATTACTGATAACATCAGTAATTAATTAATTGAATTATCCTACTACTACTTAACACATATTCAATAATATATGTAGATGTTATCTGACATTAGCGAATAGGAACAATAATTGACTAACTATACATAAGTTAAAAGTATGTTTACTTTCATTGATAATGGGTTCTAGCTTGATTCGTTTACAGAAAACTGGCTTTAGATCATTGAAAAACGACTGCCTATTAATGAATAGTTGTTTCATCTGAACCTCTTCAACTATGCGCATACATTTGTTCAACAGAGATTGAACTTTAAACTTTTAGGATTCATATTCAGTAGGTAATATTTAGACTATTAAGTTGAAACTAAGTGTTTAAAGTTTCCTTATTACTTGCTTAGTTACTCTTGTTGCTCCTCGTGGAGGAGCATGATCCGCACACCAGCATTATCTATGCAACTCTGTCATCAGAGATCTTTTCCAGTTCTTCACAGTTAATATTCATCTTTTTCATATCTGCTTCTAGTTCCGGCGTAATATGTTCTTTGGAGTTCCTCTTTTCCGCTCCCCTTTCGGATTCCAAGTTATGGTTTGCCTTGTGAGGCAATTTGATGATTTCCTCAGTGTATGTCCTAAACACTTCTAAAGTCTTTTACTAGTTTCCTACTCACTTGGAAGCTTTTTTTTATTTTATTTTATTTAAACACATAAATATTGGTAAAAGGAAACACCAGATAAATATGCGCCATACAAATCTCTTTCGATTTGCTTGAGGGCTGTGATACTACCCAGGTGCCCGAAATGAAGCAGGTGGTTTTCTTAGGAGCCCACACCCGGAGCCTTTGACCGAAAGATCTGATCCACAAGGCAGTGGAGAATCGTGAGGAGATGCAGTCCCATGGTAGCCGGTGATCAATGATTGATTCGTACGCCATTTGTTCCCTCAGAATACTGGAGCCCATGTACACCATTGGTTTGGAATCAGGGTTTCCCAACTCCCCTAGGTGAACTTTTTGTGTCCACCAACCCGGTTCGCGTGCCGGACATTAGCTTTTCGTCCTCTCAATTTCGTAAACCACACCCGTTTTGTGAGAAGGCAGTGAGTATGACTTCCCTGGCAGAGGCTATATATTCGCCGGCCATGTGAGAGCATTTCGAGAGGGAGGGCAGACTCTCCACACTCTCGGCCGTACCAGGGAATTCGGGGGCCTGCGCGGGGAAACCCCATTGGATTTCTAGTCCAACGCCTTAACCACTCGGCCATCGCGATACAGAAGACTTCCACAGAAGACTATTGCTGATAGTTTCCGACTAGTTAATGTTGAGTATTTTGCATAAAAAACTGTTTAAAAACACTTGTACCTTCTTGACGATGGTTGTAGTAGTTCTCCATGTTTCAGCTCCGTAAAGTAGAACTGTTATAAAGTTCGAAATTTTCCTTATGGCTTAGTTACTCTCTAACGTAATGTAATTATTATCCACCGATGTTTGAGTGATTGTGAATGAAAGTCAATCAATTATGTGAAACATATGAAGTTAAGCAATACAAGAAAGACTAAAGAACACATTACGCTGAGAAATGGATTCAGACATGAGAAGAATGAATGAGAAGTGGATAAAATTAGAAAGAAAGACCCATAACAGAGTGGGTTGGAGACTGCTTGTCGTCGGCCTATTTTCTATTGGGAGTAACAGGATTAAGTAAATACCCAATTTGACAACCACTGTTTTCATTTTAATTAGTTGGTTTCATCATTCTTAAGATCAACCATATAGTTCAGTTTGAAAGTACACGCAAATAAACATTTGACCTGGAAAAATAATGATGCGGGTTTCTAAACACTTTATTCATGATATTCCTAAGAACCTCAGTTTCTGAAGGTAAAAAAGATTTCGTAGTTTGATAGTATGCTATATTCAGAAGCCACGATACAATTTGTGTGCAGTGAATGAGTTCAAAATTATTAATAAACAGTTCAAATCTCCCTTAATAATATTTGCGGCAGTCATAGTAATTAAAACTTTTAAGCCTGCGTTTTGTAATTAACATGTGTCAGTAGTTAGTCCACAACTTCATTCATATTTGAAGTGACACAGTCCTCGTATTTTTCCTTAAATTAATTTCACTCTTAATTTTATGAGCTTCATTCACTTTTCTTTTCACTCCTTAAACCTGGTTTCGTTGGAATATTCTTGAAATATCACCACATGTGCTCTTGACCATATTCGGATTGCTGCCAACAGTGAATTTCAATACCTGTGTTACATTCTCTTTGAGATTCGTCAATTGAATATACCTGATACAGTCACATCAATATTCACTCCAAGACTCGAACCTTGTAACTTTCTCTTCAAACGCTTAAGAAATATTCACTGAACTACTGAGTACAAATGTTCACTGATTTGTGCAATGTGGACGAATTTTAATTCACTTATAAAGGACTGTACTTTCTATTGTCAATGTTTTAGGTTAGTATTGATGCATCATTTTTAGCGTATATTCATCTTAAACAGATTGTGACTAGTAGCAGCATCGAAGGTTGTACATGTGCAAAATAAACTGATTAATCACTGTCTCCAACATTAACAACGGAAAGATTTAAAGCCTTTCTAAATGAATTGTATTGTAGTGAACGAAAACAAAATAGGAGACAATCAAATGTATTTGAACACATTGTTCCTTTGTTCCCACACCAATCATTATCTGTTCTCCTTCTCTTTTCTTCGATCTTCTTAATCTTTTGCTACAAGATATTTCACTTTCGATTGATGATATATACTACTTATATCTATCAACATCAATAGTGCACACATTTTACAATATCACTACATGCATTGGTAAAATATTCAGTTAAAATTCTAAGTCTTAACATGATAGTCCCACAATAGGACGAAACGGCCGTCCAGTGCTTCCAGGTATTCCTCGGTGGTTTAGCTTCAACTGACTCATGATTTCAACTATGAAAATAATAAGATGAATGTTAATATTCCTTATCTCTCTTTTTGTCTATTTTTTTTTGGGGGGGGGGAGGGGTGGCTAATTTGATTACCTTGACAACTTTTAAACTTTTTAAAAATTTTTTTGGAAAACATAAATCACCCCTCTTTCATTTATCTTTAAATGATTAATTCACTTAACTGAACAATAAAAGGAAATAAGAAACACGCTAGGTTGTAGTCTATATTTCACACATACCTATTTTTATTAATGTTTATCATTTAAACAAATAAGACTTTGGATCATTTAAATTGTATTATTTAATAGTTACTAATCTATTATACTGAGAGGCAAAATCCGACTCACACATCCTCGTTGTGCCTCCTGATCATGGCAATTATCCCATGTACTAACGTGAGCGTTAATGTGGGTGGTCGAGTTCGGCCTAATCAACTACTCTAACAATACACGCAAACGATTACTAATGATACATAGAGTCATTGCATAACTATTGAGGGTACAAAAGGATGGTTAAAAAAGGATACTGCTCAAAAAACAAAACACCGAATGAGAGTGTTATGTAATCATTCTGCGTAAGCAGTACAAAATCAGCTATCCCGCCTGGGTAGTTATGCCGTGCTTCGATGTAGTACTCTTCTCCAGAAGGACCTACTAGGCTTTACCATGTTCCTATGGCTGGAAGGAATCTATAATATTAACATAAGCCTAGAAATTATTAATTTTATGTTTGTTTCTATGTGCCATATTTCCTTCCATACAGTTGATATAAATATGATCATTAAATAGAATACTCTTGAGATGGTGAAGATGATTTGTAGCTCAGGTGGATGATTTTGATGTAGGTTTGTTGTACATCAGAAGTCTACCCGAAATTTGTGCTGATGATGTCGTTCAGAAGGACGATGAAAGCTCCACGACCAAACCATTCAGCTCAGAGAACAAACCCACATCAAAATAGAATACTCTGTTTTCACATAATGAATTCCTAATGAATTCTAATGTGAATATTATGAATTGAACGAGATAAATGTTGTTCAGATTATTTCATAAGAATTTTGTTCACTGAGCTGGACTAGTCAATCGTGACGTTTCAGCTGGACAACATCAGCGTAAACGTCAGGCAGAAATGAGGTATTTGAATTTCTACATATATGACTGACAGTTTATCTTGTCAACTTTATGTTTGATTGGTTGTAGTTGGTTTTTAATCTGTTACTATCTGGACGCCCTCCTTTCTCCTGGTGATCGACTGGATCATGAAGACGTCATCATCTGGAGAGAAACAAGGGATACAGTAGATAGCTAGGATGCAGCTGGATGATTAAGACTTCGCAGATGATCCGGCTCTTATATCACAAACGCAGCAACAAATGCAGGAGAAGACGACCAATGTAACAGCAGCCTCAGCAGCAGTAGGTCTCAATATAAACAAAGGGAAAAGGAAGACTCTCCGATACAATACAACATACACCAATCGAATTACACTTGACGGAGAAGCTTTGGAGGATGCGGAAACCTTCACATATCTGGGCAGAATCATTATTAACAGTTGTCTACGCAAGATACTTCGGATCCGTTAGCCAGACAATATCAGCAACAAGCTACTGTAAGAGATAAGAAACCAGTTTACAGCGGAAGAAGAAATCAAAGAGAAGTGGATAGGACACACCCAACTGCGTCACAAGACAAGCACTCACATGGAATCCTGATGGCCGAAGGAGAAGAGGAAGACCAAAGAATACGCCGAGAAATGGAAACAGACATGAGAAGAATGAACAAAAATTGGATAGAACTAGAAAAGAAGGCCGATGACAGAGTGAGTGTGTTGAAAAATGCAGGTCGGCGGCCTATGCTCTATAGGGAGTAAGAGGCGTAAGTAAATAAGTAAGTAATCTGGATGCTCATTATTGAAAATTTCCATAGTCGCATGAAACAGTCGTGTAGTGCTTTCTGATTTTCCCTAGTGGTCTAACTTAGATTGGTTGATGGTTTAAATGAAACTCAACAATATCCACAGCTTCATATTTCATATTTATTTTTGCCTTGCTGTAGGTGAAGATCTGGGCAGCATCATTGATGAACACGGTGGATCAGATGCAGATGTGAGGGCGAGAATCGGCAAAGCAAGAGCAGCATACCTACAACTGAAAAACATCTGGAGCTCAAAACAATTGTCAACCAACACCAAGGTTAGAATTTTCAATACAAATGTGAAGACAGTTCTACTGTATGGGGCGGAGACGTGGAGAAATACGAAAGCTATTATCCAGAAGACACAAGTGTTTATTAACAGCTGTCTACGCAAGATACTTCGGATCCGATGGCCAGACACTATCAGCAACAAGTTACTGTGGGAGACAACAAACCAGATTCCAGCGGAGGAAGAAATCAGGAAGAAGCGCTGGAAGTGGATTGGGCACACTTTGAGGAAATCACCCAATTGTGTCACAAGACAAGCCCTCACATGGAATCCTGAAGGTCGAAGGAGAAGAGGAAGACCAAAGAACACATTACGCCAAGAAATAGAGACAGACATGAGAAGAATTAACAAGAACTGGAAAGAACTAGAAAAGAAGGCCCAGGACAGAGTGGGTTGGAGAAAGCTGGTCGGCGGCCTATGCTCCATTGGGAGTAACAGGCGAAAGTAAGTAAGTAAGTAAGTAGGTGAAGATAGATTATAGAGTTTGACAGCTAGTTGATGTTTATATAGACAAAAAGCGTCAACATTGTTTGATGAAGTATTTATCTAAGTTCAGTTGGTATATTTTGTAGATAGTAAGTAACTTTTCTTCTTTTTTTCACAGTTGAAATCATGAGTCAATTGAAGCTAGACCACCATCGAAAACCTGGAAGCACTGGACGGCCGTTTCGTCCCATACTGGGACTCCTCAGCAGGGCACCCACGAGATTCGAACCCAGGACCTACCAGTCTCGAGCCGAAGCCCTTAACCGATAGACCACTTAGCCGGTATCCAGTGGTGTTAATGTCGAACTTCAACTGATCCACGAAGCTGAGCAACCGTTCACTAATTGTCTTCAGTCAGTTGATATCTTACAACAGACGTGGTTTAAACTCCACTGGTCACTGCTTCTCACTAGAACTCCTGAATGTACTTCTCGAAGTCAGTCACTAGTGAGCATATGATTATAGATCAGAGGGGGTTTTGTGGAGAATTTAGTATTTTCACAGTTGAAATGATTAGTCAATTGAAGCTAGACCACCAAAGGTTTTCTTCTTTTGTTACTCCATCCTTTAGTTTGTATAGGATTGATTGAAGTGATTTCGTTAGTTTATGAGTTACACCTATTTGAAACTGCCTCAACAATCATTTTGTGTAATTTCTACTTCACTTTTGCCTAAAGTTTTTGTTGATAATGTTGTTAAGTAGAATAGTGAAAGCTTCACTATTAAGCAGTCCAGCTCAAAGAATGAAATTGTAACACTATCATTCACTTAAGCGATAAATCTCCACTAAATAGGTTAATAATAATATGATCATTTTGGTAGTGTACTATGTCCAGGTTTATGTCCTTAGCTTTAAGCCACAATGTTCTATGTGTGAAACCAAGTGTTAGTATTCAGATGCTTATATGACAGTAATTAGGCTGCAGTTAAAAAATATAACACAAGGATTGAATATGAATTACAGTCGCTATTAAATCATTTCTCCTGAAGACAATGTGTTCAGATATAAATCAAGTCGTTGATGTGAACGAATACCGTACTACTAAACTTCTATAACTGATATACTATCAATGAAATTGTTTACCGCATTCCTAATTCAGAATTGTGTTATAGCAATTCTCCTACAATCAATTTTGATTATGGTTAAATTTGGTTAAGTCCTTTTTATTAACTTACTTAACAGACGATGTTATTCGAACGGTAATAAGTCATCTATTTCTTTGTATGATTATAATTACTATCATATCTGTATGAACGTGTATGCTTGATCGAATGACAGTTTGAGCACATATATCTCTCTAGTTAAAATGTTCATCGCTTAAATATCGCGGCGAGACTATAATTTATGGACGACCTTTGAACGAATCTTAAGTAACCTTGAGAAATGTTAGCCAATCAGTAAACAGTCAGCATAGAGTAAAAATATTTTATATAAAGCCAAAGAATTAAAGTGGATACACTTCTCTTATATGGTCCAAAAACTTGTCAAAGTTAGAAAAAGGTTCAAAGAGTTCCAAAATCGTAATGCATAAGGTAGAGGAACTCATCCATATTGCTCCATAATAAGTGGTCTCTGGAGCTATGCTAAGGACATAAAAACCCTCTCATCCTCGACCACATAGCTTCATTATTGTTTGTGTACTCCGATTGTGTAGGTTTATCATTTTTATTTTGCATGTCCCTACAATACTCATACCACTGAACAGCCGAAGCTTCAGTAACATCTGCGATTATCGCAGCCAATAATATTGGTGCTTTTATTATACAGTTCGCGGCAATTATCATAATATGCCTTAATCTCAATCTGGATCAAGCAATAAAGGTTCCTATTCTAGCAAAAGTTTTCCTTCAACATATATTACATGGAAGGACAACATCACGGTAGCCTGCACATGGTCTACAAGTCATTTAATACTCGTAATTACAATTACAGGAACTTCTTAGTAGTTTCATTTGTTGTAGCCTCTTATTTATCAAGTCTTCTCTAAAATTCTCTGTGAACCGATCGTACATGAGCATCAGGTACTGAAGTAGGCGCCGTGACCTTAAAATCCCTTAAACGCTTCTGATTGGCTCATCCACAAATTATAGTCTCGCCAATATCGCTCGATCAATCATTCTCATTTCCATGTATATATATATATATATATATATATATATATATATATATATACTCAAATCCTATTATTAGCCTTTGCTTTGCCTAGCTGCGCCTTGATTTGAATTGACCATCAATTCGTCGCTCTGCTTCGAATTCTCATGATGTGCTTATAACTTTATTGTCTGTCCTCTATTCGCTAATAAACTGAAGTCGTCACTTCCTATTACCCTCTAATTTTAAACACCGTTGGGATCTACATAATTACGGTTATAAAGATGATTGATTAAAGAAGGAAAACCACTATAGTATCCCAGTTTATACAAATTGAATGAAAGCTCGTCTTATCAGTAATATAGCAATCACATAATAACAATGGAACAATCATAATAATAATAATCTTCTCTTTGTTACATATTTGATCTTGTTTCTGTCATAGTTATCTGTGGATTTTCTTCTATATAATCATTATAAAAATTATTTACAACAGTAGGATCAGTAAATGAATGATGAATAGGTGATAAATGTTGTTCATCTTCAATTGTATTTAACCAAGTGTAAACAGGTTCATTTTCATGAATCATATGGTATCCAACATCTAGGAGCAACAACAACAAGAAGAAGAGAATGAAAACATTTAATGAAATGATAAACATTTAAAACTGTTCTGTGAATAACTTTCATTAAACTATCGGTTAAAATCAATCTCATAACTATACTGACAATGTTTTAAATTATCTTGTAAAATAAGCAAAGATGGATGGGGGCTAGAAGTGGAATCTAGGACACGCGTTTCGTCCTATTTGGGACTTGTCAGCTGAATGTAACTGCATCTCAGAGTTCATGTTCATTCGAGAACTTAAAACTGGTACCGTTCGCTTCAAACACCACTACTGAGTCCTGATAGCTACCTGTTTGCACAAGCAGGACGAAAAGCGCGTCCTGAATTTAAATCCTAGCCGCCATCTATCTAGCTTATAGAGCTTGTGACGTAAGTCAATATCGAGATAGTTCGCACAGAATGCCAATAAGAGATTGATCAATTGCAGTCCTAAACAATAATTGGAAGATATAAGCAGATAATACCAAGTGAATTTATATTGTGAATTGTTTAAATATAGTCATCATGACACAAATTTATACAAAAATGTTGGAATGTGATTAGTGGTAGAATATTTGACACTTCTTTCTTCTCATTTTGTACTCATCTATCGTTTGATTTACCTGAGTTTCAGAGTTGATGCTCACTCTCCGACTCAAACCCTGTATATTATGCTTCGAACGCTCAACATGTTATTCATATAGACAATGATTCCAGATATTTACTCACATGTTCAACGAATAATAAAGAGATTTGCCATGATAATGTAAACATTATTTAATTCAACGAATTAAATCTACCGAATAACTAATTAGAGCAATTATGTGAGAAGATTGACTACTATCCAAATATCTCTTTGTTAACGTGTGAAAATGTAATAATGAATAGCATAATCTCAAACTTCAGGGGGAAGAAGTTCACAGATTACAAAAACGAAAAAGCCAATTTATTTATTCTTCTTGAGTCACATTTGGAACTTGGTAATTATTCGCTTGTCAAACTTCACTGCTATTATGTAAGCCTAGGTGTGTTCATTTCCTATCGCAATCATTACATGTCCAACTTATTTTTGTTTGACTATAAATACTGATTAACGCTTGGTTAGAACGAGTTTGCTTACATGCCTTCTTCAATCTGTTTCATTTCACACTCATATCTTTGCTTCCTTCGCTCCGTCTCTGTGATTGTCTGTTCTGATCAAAGATTATACAAAATATACATTTTCAATACTTCATTCTCATATTTAACTTATTTAATTCCGTTATTCATCAACTCTGTTTAAGTCTATGATTATAAACGAGGATTGGTGATATTTATATTTCGATAACAAGCGACAAATGATCTAACTGGAATCAGATCTCCAGGGCAGTAAAAATTCATTGACTGTTTATATCCGATCACAATAAACAATTTGTTTTATATCAAAATTATATTCAAATTCAACTTAGTATTGTTTGTTTGAATCTTCCCATCGATGAGTTAGGACTGCAACTGGTCAGTCTCTAATTGGCATATGTGCATACTGTGCGTATTGCCTCGATATAGCCTTAATTCACAAGCATGGTTAGCAGAGATGGATAGTGGCTAGCAGTGGAATCCAGGACGTGCGTTTCGTCCTATACTAAGTTGAATTTAAACTTCACCCCATCGCACAAGCAAGTGGCTATCAGGACTCAGTGGACGAGTGGATAACGCGATGGCGTTTGAAGCGAGGGTACTGGATTCGAGTTCCAGAGTGAACATCAACAAATCTGAGATCCAGGTACACTCAGCTGACGAGTATATTCATTTATTATTATTATGTCTATATGAGTATGTGCGCTTAATTACATTTAACAGCCTAAGTATATATACCTCTTTATAGTTTAACGTTAGTCGCTTAAATTCTTCAGTGACCCATTTGCTTGCCTTATACATATATGCTTGAATTTTATCGATTCACTTACGTTTTTCCTCGCTTTTTTTCTCAAGCTGGTGTTCGATGACATTCATTTGCGTTCCCATATCTCTAACTATTAGCTTTGTACGCTTGTGACTTTATGATCTTCATTAAACAATAGTATGTTTGTATACAACGCTTCCTATTGTCTTTTGACATTTAATCACCGTTGAGAGTTATCGGGACAAAAGATATATGAAACAATAAGTATTATCTAGAAGATATTTCAACACATGCTAATATTTGACAAAACTACTTTATAGATCAGAGGGGGTTTTGTGGAGAATTTAGTATTTTCACAGTTGAAAGCGTGAGTCAATTGAAGCTAGACCACCATCGAAAACCTGGAAACATTGGACGGCTGTTTCGTCCTATTATGGGACTCCTCAGCAGTGTGCATCCACGATCCCGCACTTGCGAGACTCGAACCCAGTACTTAACAGTCTTGAGCTGGAGCCCTGAACCGATAGACCACTGAGCCGGCATCCAACGAGATTATTATGATTCATAGGGAAAAAAACGAAATACCTTACAATCAAAATAGATTTCTATCTTTTCTTCGAAAGCTTAATTACTCTATTGCCTAAATATGCTAATTTACATTTCATACTAATAGTTCCATTCAAAATCTTGAAGAGAGCAAGAACAGTCATTTGAGAAGAGTAAGATGAAGTCACTTTATTTCGTTTGCTTCTCATCAAAGGTTTACAATCTGTGATATTTATAAATCATTATTACAAAATAGGTTGTAAATTACTTACACAAAACAGTTTGGTCGATAGTTACTTTAAAAGCACATCAGTAGTGTATAGCAAGGGTGTAAATAAACTTAATTGACTTAATCAAATATTATAAACATATAACTTATATAAAAGAATATCCCACAACATTGTAGGTAACAAGATTCCAAAAGGTTAGAAACAAGTGGTTACGTAATGAGTAAATAATGATAATAAGTAAGAATGAAGTGAATAGAGCTCATTTAACTGTATTCCCGAGTGCTGGATCATATTTGATCACTGCTAAAGAGTCTCATACCAGGACGAAACGGTCGTCCAGTACTTCAAGGTTTTCAATGGTGGTCTACTTAAGATCAATTCGCTGTTTCAATTGTCGAAATAATGCAATCTCCAGACATCCCCATTCTGATAATAATTATCATGTGCTCACTTGCGACTAGCTTCTTGATGGATTTATTGGTGCTCTAATGAGAAGCTGACACCAGTGGAGTCCAATCCTTGTCGGATGTGAGACAGCTATCCACTTCAGACAACAGATGAAGTGATGCACGTGATCGTGGGTCGATTGAAGTAAGACAATAACAGCTTTGAATGCCGACTCAGTGATTTAGAGATTAAGCGTTTGCTCACCAGACTGAAGGTCCTGGGTTTAACTCTCTTTGGTGCGAAATTGTGTGTGAGCACTGTTGAGGAGTTCCATGTTAGGACAAAACGGCTGCCCGATAGTACTTCCAGGTTTGCAATGATGGTCTAGCGTAGATCGACTCATGAATTCAACTATGAAAATACTCATTTGATAAAGTTAACTGAACAGAAATCGATAATCAAATATGATTTTATACCTGAAAAAAGAAATATCATATGACAGCGTCATTGATGAACACACTGGATTTGATGCAAATCCATAAAGCAAGCACAGCATATTTACAACTGTTGAACATTTGGAACTCAAAACAACTGTCTCTCAACCAACAACATACTCACAAATTTCAATACAAATATAAACACAGTTATATTGTACGGGACGTAAATTTGGAAAACTACAAAAGCTATCATTCGAAAGATACAAGTATTTATTAACAGTTGCCTACGCAAAATAATTAAGATCCGTTGATCAGACACTATCAGCAACAAGCCACTGTGGGAGAGAACAAACAATATTTCAGCGGAGGAAGAAATCAGAAAGAAGCACTGAAAGTGAATAGGACACAATACATTGAGAAAATCACACAACTATGTCACAAGGTAAGCACTCACCTAGAATTTTCAAGGTCAAAAGAGAAGAAAAAGACCAAAGAATACACTACTCTGAAAAATGGATAAAGACATGAAAAGAATAAACAAGAATTGGATAGAGCTGGAAAAAAAGGTCCATAACAGAGTGAGTGTGTTGTAGAATGTTGGTCGTCAGCCTGTTTTCCAAATGGTGGTAACAGGTAAAAGTAAGTAAGTAAGTAAGTAAGTAAGTAAGTAAGTAAGTAAGTAAGTAAGTAAGAATGACATATCTTATACTGAAACAGTAGTATATGACATTTTCATGAAAAAAAAAACAAAAAACAAAGTAGCTTACTTGAATTCATCATATTTCCTATACTACTTATATTTTCATTATATAATGAATCTGTATAATATAATTTCAATGTAGGATTATAATAATTGAATTGAATGAATTCATTTATATTACAATGTGTATTCATTTCATTATGATTAAAATTATAATTATTTGTATGAATACTATCAATACTACTATTATTATTATCATTCATTGTTGTAAGTAGTATATCTTCATTTTGTTGTTTGGATGATAAACATAATAATCGATTTTGTTCATCAATCGATATATTGATATTCGATTTATATTGATTATGTAATTTCGATTTCAATTTATGACGATACATAATAATTATTATTATTATTATTATTATTACTATTATAGTAATAATACTAATAATAATAGGGAATAGTAAATGTTTATTTGTTTTAATGAAATCAATATTTTGAGTGAAAAATTTTAAAAAATTATTGATATTTTGTTTTTTTAAATTATATACATTCTTATTGTCATGGTGATTAGATGTAGATGAATTTATAGGGGAATGTACAGGAAAACTTAGTGTGGATGATGATGTTGGTGATGTTGAATAGGAGGAATGAATAGAAGAAGAGATAGATATGGGATGATTTGATATGGTATCAGGTAAATCATTCACTGGTCTATGATGTAATTCCATTGGTAATATATTAAGATATATAATACATGTTATATTATATAACTCAAGTGAATTATAATCTTGTATATCTATGTATAATATATATCTACAAAACAATAAGGAAAATTCATGAAAATTTGAAAAATACGAGTGAAGACACTACTGAAATACACTACTTTTATCTTAGTAAATGTAAGGATGGCTCGTTGGCAAACTCAAGAAAGCTTCAAGAAGCCAAGAAAGAGCCGACAACATTCCATCCAATCAATGATAGGGAAACATTCTAGAATGGCAACGTGTAGTTTCCACTATTGAATGAATAAGAAAGACCCCGTATGTACTTATTGGCTATCCGAAACGATGGCTTACTTTCAGCCAGAAAACTATCAGATTTTCGTACTATATTTGACACTGTTTGGGTAATAAAATTCCTGCTGACTAGTCTTCTATCTTCTCTCTTGCGATCGTTCAAGTGGTCTAGTAATACGCAGCATAGCAAGAATCTAAAGCTTCACATATAATATTATTTTACAGAAATATCATAAGCAAGTTTTAATTTGATAATCCTAAATAAATTGAGCATGGTAATATCTGTAGTTCCGTGCTTCGGTAATCGTTCACCTTGATAACGGTTATAATAAAAATCTTAACGGTGCATAAAATCAGAAGGCAAAGAGAAGTGGCAACTAGAGTTTCATTGACAAATGACGCAGGTCAGAAAGTTATCAGCGTATGATGCATATATCAGTGAGCAACGTAAAAACGACATGCATAAGAGATGGCGGGTAAGTCAGATTCACTTTAATCAAGCGCTTATCAATATTCATACTCAGACATGTGATAAATAGGATAAGAAATGTACACACACCTACGCTCATATAAAAATGGTCAGGGTTAATAGGTGAATAATAAACAAGGTAAATTGGCTTGTCCTGAAGCTATAATATGGTATATGGGCTCAACACACCAACCGACACTTCATATCCAAATGAGTAGGAAAATTAGATTTTCTGACGTTTCGTGATTTGGTGTAATACACTTCTTCAGAGAATATATAAACCAATTTAGTTTTTTATTTACTGAAGAAGTGGCTTACACTGAGTCACAAAACGTCAGATCATTAGAAATAAAGTGGATTATTTGAATTCACATAGTATTATTTGTTTCAATCTTTCCATTGATTTTTAAAACTGCAATTCATCAATCTCTTATTGTCATATGTACACACTGTGCGTATTGCTTCGATATAGCCTTAGTTCACAAGCAATATCAGAAAAGATGAGCAGTAACTAACGGTGGAATCCAGGACACGTGTACCGTCTTATTTGAAGTGAAAGGTACTGGGTACGAGCTTCAGAGTGAACATCAACTCTGAGATGCAAGTACATTCAGCCCCAAAAAGGACGAGACACATGTCCTGGATTCCACTCCTAGCCAATGTCCATCTTTGCTTAAAATGTATTTTTGTCCTCAAACAATTCATTTATTTAACAACAATTTTAAACAGGTCAAATTAAGTAAGTAATAAAATCGATATTTTTATTGGTTTGGGCCTAATAACTATAATGAAGATCTCAGTTCTCAAGAGTAAATCTACATTAATCGATATGTTACTGTATATCTCTATCTTTTCATATTACTCTCAAATGTATTAACTTAATAGCTAATAAAGAATCATATAACTTTCTACTGATTGGTTGAGGTTAGAAACTGGATATCGGCTCAGTGGTCTATCAGTTAAGTGCACTGGCGCGAGACTGGTAGATCTTGAGTTGGAATCCTCCGAGGCGGGATCGTGGATGCGCACTGCCACTGAAAAGTCCCACAAGAGGACCAAACGGCAGTCCAGTGCTTCCACGTCTTCTATGGTGGTCTAGCTTCAATTGATTTTAACTATATAAAAAAATTTTGCTGAATTATCCTTCTTCTCCTAAAATCTATCTATGTGCAAATCAACTGTCATTTAAAACAAAAGGGGGGACACAGCATTTTGAACATAGTTATATAACAAAACATTTAACTGAATAAAAAACGGAAATGTCTATTATGATTTACAAATTTATTTTCTTATCATTATAATATCAAATAATCAAGTCATTATTTTGATAGAGTTTTTTTCTATGAACTGGATAGTTTGATCGTGAAGTTTTCATCATTGTCTTTCTGAACAACATTAGTAGCACAAAATTCGAGTTCACAGAGCAAACACTTCGTTAAAATCAACCACCTTAGATACAAATCTTGTACAACATCTCAAGTATTTATTATGTATTATCCATTTCTATGTTATTTATTAAGGCTTTAAAGATACCAAGTAAATGCTCAAATCTAGATTTTAACTTAGATTTTATTGATGAGATTAGTTCAATGAAAGGTATTGAATATTGTTTATTCACACTAATGAAAATAAATTTGTTTTTTTTTTTTAAATCGTTTATCAGATTTATATTTACAATATCATAATTAATGACTATTATCATATTTCAGAGGTGGTTTTGTGGAGAATTTAGTATTTTCACAGTTGAAATCATGAGTCAATTGAAGCTAGACCACCATCGAAAACCTGGAAGCACTGGACGGCCGTTTCGTCCTATTATGGGACTCCTCAGCAGTGCGCATCCACGAACCCGCTCTCGCGAGCGAGATTCGAACCCAGGACCTACCAGTCTCGAGCCGAAGCCCTTAACCGATAGACCACTGAGCTGGCAACCAACGGGCTTCGGCTCGAGACTGGTAGGTCCTGGGTTCGAATCTCGCTCGCGAGAGCGGGTTCGTGGATGCGCACTGCTGAGGAGTCCCATAATAGGACGAAACGGCCGTCCAGTGCTTCCAGGTTTTCGATGGTGGTCTAGCTTCAATTGACTCATGATTTCAACTATTATCATATTTATCAGAAAGGGTTTTTGTGGAGATTTTAGTCATTTTTTAAAAGTTGAAATAACGAATCAATTGAAGCTAGACCATCATAGAAAACGTGGAAGCACTGAGCACTTCTGAAGAGTCCAACGGCCATTCAGTGCTTACAGGTTTTCCATGATGGTCTAGCTTCAATTGACTAATAACATCATATTCATTCACTCGTTTAGTGTTGATCAAATTTTATGATTAACAATTTCAGTGTGAAAACTAGTCTTAGTAACTAGATATCGGATACATTATATTGGATTATTAACTGAATAATGGTAGATGACTAAAAATTTTGAATCTGAGTGGGTGAGACTATAATTTATGGACGAATCAATAACGTTCACGATAATAGTTCTTGGATTTTGGAGCAAAATTCATTCAAACATTTGTCTAAATAGCGTCTTGACATTTTAGCTGATGTCAGTTCGTAATGAAAACCATAATTTTAATTCCTATCCATTGCCATCAACTATTATATACAATCCTTATCCTTCCGCCTGTTAACTCTCATGGAGGAGCATAGACCGCACACCAGCATTCAACATACAACCTTGTCCAGGGAAATCCTTTCCAGTTCTTTACAGTTAAAATTTATCCTTTTCATATCTGCTTCTATTTCCCGGTGTAATGTGTTCTTTGACCTTCTTTTCCGCTTTTGTTCTGGATTCAAAGTTAGCAATTGCCTAATGATGCAACTCGGCGATTTCCTCAATATATGTCCTATCCACCTGCAACGTCTTTTCCTAATTTCCTCTTCAGCTGGAAGTTGGTTTGTCCTCTCTAAAAAATAGCTCTTGCTGATGGTATCTAGCCAATGAATGTTAAGTATTTTGCGTAGACAACTGTTTATAAACACTTGTACCTTCTTCACGATGGTTGTAGTGGTTCCCCACATTTCAGCTCTATACACTACAACTGTCTTGACTTTCATATTGAAAATTCTCACTTTGAAATAAGTTGACAGTTGTTTTGAGTTCTATCTGTTCTTCAATTGTAAAAATGCGGTCCTTACTATTTCAATCCTCAACATTACATATGTATCAAATCCTCCTTATTCATCAATGTTTACTTGGTTACTTACATACATAAACACTTCAGTATTTTCATAGTTGAAATCATGAGTCAATTGAAGCTAGATCACCATCGAAAACCTGGAAGCACTGGACGGCCGTTTCGTCCTATTATGGGACTCCTCCAGGTTTTCGATGGTGGTCTAGCTTCAATTGACTCATGATTTCAACTGTGAAAATACTAAATTCTCCACAAAACCCCCTCTGACTTAAGTATTTACCAACAATTTAATTATGAGTAAATAATTTTTTAATGAAATATTTAAAATTTAAATAGTTGAGATTATGAATCCATTGAAGCTAAGTAGGATAATTGATGCGCACTGTCACTGAGGAATAAGACGAAACAGACATCTAGTACTGCCAAGTTTTCCATGTTAATTTAGCTTCAATTGATTTATGATCTCAACTATTAAAAATTATATAGTTGAGATCATGAATCAGTTGAAACTAGACCACCATGGAAAACCTGGAAGCACTTGACAGCCGTTTTGTACTATTGTGGAACTCCTCAATGGTAGTGCGCATCCATGATCCCGCACTAGCGAGATTCGAACCTAGGACCTACCAGTCTCAATCGACTCATGATCTCAGTTCCATAAAATTACTAAAATCTCCAACAAACTCCTTCTGATATTAAAAATTAAATTACACAAAAAACAACTTACTTTCCTACATCATTTAATAATAATTCTCTTATTATACTTAATATTCCAGTATATGGATTTAATGTAATAAATGGTATACCATTCCATATTTTCATTTCTTCATTATTATAATGATTACTATTCATTAAATTAGATTGACTTAGCAACCAAATATGACGTAATCGAAAGATTTTTTTATTTTTTTTATTTTTTTTATTTTTTGAATTTAAATTCATAATTACATAATCTTTATATACTTTATATGATATTGATAAATTTGTTATACAATAAGGAGGTTTTAATCTTAATTTATGAAATATTGATTTAAATGGTTCATTTATTGATTTTATGAAATAAAATGGTTCTTTAATAAATTGATTGTTTTGATATTGATTTTTTTTAATATAAAGAATGATCTTAATTGATGATATCTTTGAATTTTTTGATATGTTGCCATGGAAACTTCCTGATGTTGTTGTTGATTTTATTGTTAGAATATATCGATCTTTCAACTGATTTTTAAGTAAATGATTCCTATGAATGGTATAACCATTACATAACATATTTGATTGATTATTATTATTATTATTATTACATAAAAATTTGATCGGTTTTAAAAGAAAGTGATCCATGTTTTGTTTATCCCCTGATATGAATGTATCCATTTCATTATACATAGTTAATTCACAATAATGATTTGTATAGTTTTCAATGTAGAATAAAGGATATTTGATACAATAAACAATGATATTAGATATTACCAAATCTCCTGATTGAATTGATTGGGTTATATCAAATTCATATGTATAATTAGAATAAGTCTTTATCAAGGAATTAGATGAATTCATTCGTAAATAGATGATTACCTGATCATCATTATTGTAGGGAGTTCTGTCTGAAGAACTGAATTTGGATGATTCTTCCATGAAAGGATCTTTGAAATTTAATATTGTCAAATTGATCAGTATTTGTATTTTATAATTAAGATTCTTTGAATAATCATATAATGTACCGATCTTTGAAGCTTGTATCATTAATTGTTTAGTTATATTTGTAGGGTTATTGAATTGTTTAATTAAACTAACTATACCACTAGTCGAATTAATAGTAAAATGATTTTCTATAAGTTAAAACAAACAAAGAAAAAGATAGTTAATTTATAAGTGAATCAAAGGTGGATTATCATAGAAAATGGTTTGAATTATTTTGTTCTGGTTAGCGTTCTTTATAACTCTTTCGGTAGCTTTTCGAGGAGGCTACTGCCGTTTCTCAGCCCGGGTAAAGGAGGAGGGTTGGGCATGGAGTTAGCGACCTCATCCAGTAGAAAAACTAAGTTATTAAAAAACGCTAACGTGAAAAAGTTATTCAAAAACTTTAAATTCTGCCCTGGGAGTTGAAGGAATAATTATGACGTCTCATAATGAAAGCCGAGTTCTTTCGAAAGTCATGAGCCCTATGAACCCTCTGGCGTTTTTTTAGTTAGTTATTTTTCTAAGAGATGGGGTGGCTAATCTTATGTCCAACCCTCCTCCTTTATCCGAGCTTGTTACGGACAGTAGCTGCAGAACAGCTACAGGTGAAGTGAAGCGTAAAAGACGAAGGCCAAAGAACACATTACACCGGGGAATAGAAGCAGATATGAAAAGGATGAATAACACTGGAAAGAATTGCCCAGGACATGGTTGAAAGTAGAATGCAGGAAGGCGGCCTATGCTCTTTTACAGGGGATAACAGGCGTAAGCAAGTAAGTATCATGGGAAACTTTAAAGTATTAGATGGCATTTTTGTAATCGTATGAAACTCCTTAAGCAATAATTATCTACGATCCTGCTGGTCAGATTCAAATTCAAGAGCTTCAGTTTCATGAGTAAACGCTTAACCTGTAAACCAATGAGTTGGCATCCGCAGGTCCTGAGTTAGTGCCTCGCTAGTGGTATCGTGGGTACGGACTGCTGAGGCGTCTCATAATAGGATGAAGTGGCCGTTTACTATTATGTAGTCTAGCTTCAATTGATTCATGAACTCAACTTATAAATTACTACAATTGCCATGAAACTCTTTCTGATAAATCTAATGTGTCAAATGTTGTAAAGTAAATGATTATAAATTATACCAGTGAACATTTTTCTGATCCCATTTACATTTAGTCATACTTTCGTAATTAGTTTTATTTCTTATGTCTTTTTATAAGTATGAGGTTGTGAAGATTGTTGAATTTCGTTGTAAACGTGAACCGGTCTAATTTAGACAATTATTCAAAACTTGGAAGTACTGGATAGTCGTTACGTCCTATTATGGAATTCACTGGTCGGGAGTGCACATCCGTAATATATCAGGTAAGAATCGAACTCAGGATCTTCAGTTTCCCGTTCTTATATCCCGCCTTAGAAGTTGAGTAATTCAAGAAGAAAGCGGTCATTATTGATAATTGTAGGTAATGTTTTCTGTTATATAACAAATTGGATGATGTAGTACATTTGAACTATGTAATACATACTAAGTGATTCAAAGGTGTCATCGTTTACTTTAAGCTTAAAACTTCATCCTTTAATGTTGTATGAAATTATGATTATGTGATGATGAATTGCTAGCTCCACCCTTTCTCTTATCGCTTTGAAATGAATAGAATACATTGAACTACGATATATTGAACAATATGATACTTAATCCCTCTAAATTACAAATTACAAATTTGAGCTTATAACATGAAATTAGGATTTAACAGATGATAAAGCCTTATAACTACTGTGAAACTATCAATATACATATGATAACCAAAATTTACTAAAGATAGGATGTTGGTTATATTCGGAACATTTCCCTTATCAATTGTATGATAGTCCCAGACTGAACATCAATTGTGAGATGCAACTACATCCAGCTGATGAGTTCCAAAAAAGACATCATCTTAGCTGGTGAGACTGTAATTTATGGACGACCTTTGAACGAATCCCAAATGACCTTGTGAAATATCAACCAATCAGAAAACAGTTAGTAAAGAGTAAAAATATATTATACAAAATCAAAGAATTAAAGTTGACACACTTCTTTTACTTGGTTCAAACACTTTTCAAGGTTAGAAAGAGGTTCAGAGGTTCTAGAATCGTAATACATACAATAGTGGAAATCATCCATATAGCTGCGTAATATTCGGTCTCTGCGGCCATGATAAGGTAGCTAAAACTCTCTCAGCCTCGACCACACAGCTTCAATACTGTTTGTCTGTACTCCAGTAATGTAAGTTTGCCATTTTTGTTACGCATATTTGCCTACAATACTCATAACACTGAACAGCCGACGCTTCAGTAACATCTGCGAATATTGCACTCAATGTTACTGGTGCTTTTATTATACAGTTCGCGGTAATTATTATAATATACCTTAGTCTCAATCTGGATAAAGCGAAAAAATTCCTATTCTAACAGACTTCTTCCTCTAACATATATTACATCCAAAGACAACATCACTGTAACCTGCACAAAGTCTACAAGTCATTTGATTACCACAATTACAAATAGAGGAACTTCTAAATAGTCCGATTCATTGTAGCCGTTTAATTATCGAATCGCTAAAATCATTCATGAACCGATTGTACATAAGCATCAGGGACTGCTATTGGCTCGTCCATTAATTATAGTCTCACCTCTTAAGTTAAGTAATTTAAGTAATTTTATAAAGTTGAGATCATGAAACAATAGAAGTTAGACCAATATGGAAAACCTGGAAGCACTGTTTGGCCATTTCGTCTTATTACTTAAATCCCCACAAACCCTCCCCCCCCTCTGATAATGATCATATGATCACTAGTGACTGGCTTCATGAGGTACGTCTTGTAGTTCTAGTGAGAAGCAATAAGTAATGGAGTTTAACCAGGTCTGTGGGGAGATATCAACACACTGAAGACAAATGGTGAATGGTTACTCAATTTTGTAGGTTGTTTGAAGTTAGACATTAACACCGTTGCATGCCGGCCGGCTCAGTGAACTAGTGGTTACGCGCTCACACGTGAAACTGATAGGTCCTAGGTTCGAATCTTCTGAGGTAGAATCGTGGATGTGCACTGCCACTGTGGAGTTTCACAATAGAACGAAACGACTGTCCAGTGAAAATACATGACAATATGATACATATATACATATACACAAAACTATAACTTACCATTAGGTATCTCCTCTATTAATTTATAAATAATTTGAAAATTCTCTTCTTTTCTTTTCTCATTTATTTTAATTATCATATTAAATATTGGTTCATAAATTTGAATATTTGCCATTAAAATTAAACATACACTTGATCTAGTTTCAAATTGTTCATTCTGTATGATAGTTGGATAGATACGTTTCGCTGGAGATAAATCATTATAATAACCGTATGTATGTAACATACTACTACTACTATTACTACTACTACTATTACTACTATTACTACTATTACTACTATTACTACTACTACTACTACTACTACTACTACTACTACTACTACTATTAATGAATAATGAGCGTATATTAGAATTTTGTTGAAAATAATTAAAATATAAACAATGATTATCATTTATAATGTAACGATTCAATATTTGTAAATGAGAAAAGTGTAATTCATTTGATATTGAATGAATATCAGGTTGGATAATATTGAAATGTATAGTTTCCATAGTTGTTAATGATGGTAAACCATAATCCGAACATTCAATCAGTAAATATAGATCAGATATTTGATCAGGATCAAATATCTATTATGTAATAAAAAAAAAGAAGAAGATTGGTATTTCTAAGATAAATAACAAATCAATATGGTGAAATTAGATCCGATTCGCGGGATTTGAACTCAGGAGCTATCGATCTAGCTCTAACACGTTTAACCTATAGATAACAACTAAGTGGTCTATAATTGAAGTGTTTGTGCATGTGGTTGAAGGTCTGAGGTTTGGTTCTCATGTGAGAGATTGTCGATGTTCAATGAATATTCTACGTATTTTTTCAATAAACTGAACATTTAACTGTTGAACTATTTCGTTATATTTTATCATTATTACTAGAAGACCTATTCTATTGATCAACTGTCATATCTTCTGACTTCATTTCATCTGAATAGGCTAGATCTAAAATCAACAATTCAGTCTGGTCTACAAACATCACTTAGCTATATTTTATCATCAAATTATGTTTGATAGACTCACGAAAATTCCATTGAAAAAGGCCCAAAGGGGCCATAAAAACGCTGGTAAACATTTCATCTAATCAACATTGAATAGAAGTTTCTCAAAAACATCTACAAAGTCAAGAGTCAAGCGTCACATTCCTGATCTGATGATTACCCATTCCGCTACTAGTTTTAAAAAAGTTACAAAAACTTCCAAAAGCTCAAGACCATTTGAAATATGCGATAAATACACTTGATTTGCTTTACATAAATTTAACTCGGAGTAAACCGTTCTTTCAATAATTCCAATTTTTTCTCCAATGTTCAATTTGCCGTAAAGAGTTAGCTTATTTATTTAAACACAGAAATATTGGTACAAAGGGGCATCAGATATATATGCGCCACACTAATCTCATTTGATTTGTGTGAGGGCTGTGATATTGCCAAGGTTCCCAAACTGAAGCAGGTGGTTTTGTAAGGGGACCACACCCGGAGTCTTTGACCTAAAGGTCTAACCCACAAGGCAGTGGAGCAACGTGAGGAGATGCAGTCTCATAGCAGCCGGTAACCAACGATTGATTCATACGCTATTTGTTCCTTCAGGACCCTGTAGTCTGTGTGTACCATTGGTTTGGCATGAGGGTTTTCCAACTCACCTATATGGACTTTCCATGTCCACAAACCCGGTTGAAGCATCTGACATTCGTTTTTCATCATCTCAATTACGTAAACAACACCCCAGTTGAGAGAAGACAGTGAATAGGATTTCCCTGTTAGAGGCTGTATACGCGTTGCCATGTGAGAGCATTTCGAGAGGGACTCGAGCTATCTCTCCCCACTCTTGGCCATACCAGGCCATTTAAGGTGTTAATTAAAAGAGCTTAAATATTTTTTTCAATCCAACAAAAAACCAAAAATCACTACCTATTTACCAACCAATTTAACTTACCATATTAGTTCTTAATTGATAACTATTATGATTTGAAAATGAATCTATATTACTATTATTAGTATTGTTACCAGGCATTACATCCTGTTTCCTGCCTATTCTACTTTCTTTTTTTCTTTTTTTATTACTTATACTATTTTCTTTCATTGTTAAATTAATATCCATTTTATTCTGGAATTTTCTGTGATATACAATCATTTCTTTCTTTTGTTGTTCATGTTGTTGTTGTTGTTGCTGTTGCTGTTGTTGACGATAATTTAATGGATCAATAAAATTGAATGGCTCCATAGAGATAAATTGTAATTTATCACTAAGGTTATAATTATTATTAATGTTGCTATGATTGTTGCCACCATTATTTTTTTGCTTTAAATAAATCAATAATTGATTTTTAATAAAACATTGAACTGTACCATTTTCATTTAAATCTGGATCATTTATTATTAAAAAATTAATAATTGTATTCATTGGTTGATTACCAATCATATTAGTATGGATAGAATAATTATTTAATTGATTAATAATATAATAAATATTGATTAATTCATTATGATTGGATATTGATTGCCAAAGTTCAATCATGAATTGATTATTTTTTATAGTATTATTATGATTATGATTATTATTTGATTGAATCATTTGTTGCCATGGTGATTGTTGGATATTAAATTTTTTAAATTTTTCTGTTTCATCTATTAAATGTATCATTGGAAAATTATCATTTATATCTAATATATTGATAATAATAAAAAGATTAGAACTACGTTGTGGTATACCTTGATCATAAGCTGTAATAGTTAAATAATGTAAACCATTTGAAAGTGATAATAGTTCACGATCTAATGATTGTTGTATAATTAATTCACCGGTTGTAGAATTAAGCTTAAAAAACTAAAAAAGAAAAGAAAAAGGGTATGAAATTGACGTGTTCATAATCTAATGACTAATGAATTCGTTGAAAAGAGATCATTGGCAGCCTCCTTAAACATCTGGGTTACCTGTTCCCGTGATCTATATATTTTAACAACTTATCTAATTTTGTTTATTTTAATACATCATTATGGCCATTCATCGCGCAACCTATCCAAGCGCATTTCTGAAAAATGAACAACTTTTCGCTGTAAAGAATACGAAAGGCCTACTCAGAGATATTGCAGTTGTTGGCGATATACAACAAAACGAATGTAAATTATTCAGAAGTCAATTGACTGGATTACTAACTTCTAACTGGCGATCACTCAATATTTATCGTCAGGGTTGAAAAAGAAGTAGGAGACGGAAACTTGTTGAAATACTTTGTACTGAGGATTCTATATTGTACGAAAAAATATAAAATCGAAGAGAGCTTATAATAATAATAATAATAATAATAATAATAATAATAGGGATCTTTGAAATTGTGAGAGAAAAACAGAGATAAACTTTTTCATAGTAGATATAAAACCTCAGTTTCGTTCATTTGTTTTGGTTTTTGAAAGTTATAGAAGTTGTTTTATTAAAATAAATTATTCTGTATAGAGTAGATTGAAACGTGAATAACCACTACAACCTTAATCAATAAGGTACAAGTATTAATCAACAGTTGTCTACGCAAAATACTCAACATTTACTGGAAGAGAACAAAATAGCTTCCAGGAAAATACGTTGGAAGTGGACAAGACATACATTCAGGAAATCACTGAACTACATCACGAAGCAAGCCCTAACTTGGAATGGTGAAGGGAAGCGAAAAAGATGAAGGTGAAAGAACATATTATGCTGGGAACTAGCAGCAGATATGAAAAGGGTGAATGTTAACTGTAAAGAACTGTAAAGGATTGCCCAGGACATGGTTGGATGGAGAATGATGGTGTGTGGCCTATGCTCCTCCACGAGGGTTAACAGGCGTAAATAAGTAAGTATAAACTTTTATAAAAATGAAATCCTAATGAAGTTTTTTGTGTATTTCAAATGAACTATTGTAAGATAATTAGTTTTAAGAAAACAGTATGATATTATTCAAGATGAATAAGCTTGTGTATGATTAAATATGTAGGTAATCTTTACCAAGGTAAAACAACTATTGTAGTGTGGGTTACTTATATCCACATAAGTAGTATATGGTGATGGTCAAGCATAAAATGTATTTCAGAAGAAGATCAATAAGGAAAGATTAGGAACGAGGAGCAATCGGTCTGAAAATGCATGAATAATGAAATCAGAGAAGATGAACACATATTTGCTGAAGGAGCAGTCAAGATTACGGCAATTGACTGATAGTTTACAAATTAACTGTATACTGTATGGTTATCAGAATTTATTCGGATAGACCGTAATGTGTGCTCAAGTACATTCGATAGGCCCCAACAGTGTTCCATTATCATTGCTCATTCGTCTTTATTAGTTAAACAGCTAACTTCTGTTAGTAATGAATATTAAATTTCAATAAAAAGAATTGTTATCATTCATATATCATTCAAGCTTACAAGCATTAATTTATTGTAAAGTAGTGTACGACTATTTTATAGGAGAGAAACTCTTAAGAAACACTCATTCACAAACCATCTAGGCTTCAAAATGAGCTCTTAACCATTAAACGACTAATACAAATGGTATACTATAAGGATAGTTCGTTGGTAAACTCAAAGAAGCCTCAAGAAGCTCAAAAAAAGTCCAAGGACATTCCATCCAATCACCACTAGGGCAACATTCTAGAATGTCGACATGTATCTTCCCTATCGGATGAATAAGAAGTACCCCCTATGTGCTTATTGGCTGTCCGAAATGATTATTTACTTTCAGCCAGAAAAGACTATAAATACATGAAATTTTTGTACTATATTTGACACTTAAATTCATTTAGTATTGTTTGTTTGAATCTTCACATTGATGTGTTAGAAGTGCAACTATTCAATCTCTAATTGGCATATGTGCATACTGTGCGTATTGCCTCTCTGAGATGCAGGTACATCCAGCTGACGAGTCTCAAATAAGACGAAACGCGAGTTCTGGATTCCACTGCTAGCCACTATCCATCTCTGCTTATTATATTTGACACTGTTTGGGGAATAAAATTTTTACTAACTAGTCTTCTATCTTCTCTCCTACTACGTTGCGGATTCGATCATTCAAGTAGTCTAGTAGTATGCAGCATATCAAGAATCAAGGCTCTAGATATAACATAGACATTTTTAATTTCAATCAATACCTGATACTTCCTAATCATCATATATCAAAATAGGATAATAATGAAATCTAATCTGAACTATGTACTCCTTTCGAAGCTCTATACTAGTGAGTATTTAGCTGCCCTTCAATTATAAAAATTATTGACTTTGTAATTGATATCATACATTGCCTTTAGTTAAACAACCAGTTAAAAACTGGTAAGTACTACCCAACTTTTTTTGTTCTCATATGGATTTTTTATTATCCACTAACATGCAAACTATTAAAAAAAAAAAACACGAATCAATTAATGCTACTTTATCTTCTAATTGCGTTTCTCTACTATTTGATAAACTGATGATCATTGATTTTCTGATTTACATCGTTTTGTGTATGAATAAAACTACTTGTTATATTCTATGGAGATTAATGAATAGTAACTTTGAGAACTATTTGTGGACTATAGTGATATGTATATTTCTTATTGTATAATCGTTAAGTAACTAAACTATTCATATTCATTTTCCTTTTATTATGAAATTTATTTTGACCGATGAACTATTATTATACGATTTATCATTCATGAATTACATCCAGTCTATTGATTACTGTTCCCCCTATTCACAGCCACATTTGGTCAAATCTTATACAAATTTTATTTTATATTTTATGGTACGATGTGGTCAGTTTGTTTAGTATATGAATCCAATAAGTTTGAGAATAATAATTCATATTGTGGAGGCTGTTATTGGTGATTTGAACTTAATTAGCTGGACTACGTAGATAGAAGGACTGATCTGTGCTCAAGATTGTTCGTACGGCTTTTGTGTCTCATTGGGCAATCAAGAAATTCACTGCTCTCTAACTGGTGGGAATCACCACGTTCACATTATGTATCACACAGGGCACGTACTCAATCTATATAGCACTAATGTTGCCTCATAGTTATATATATATATATATAAACGGAAATTCCTCCCTTTGTCATTAGAAATACTTTGAATTATATCATTGTTCAAATTAAGTTCGGGGTAATTTCAAACTGTGATTAATAACGAATAGTAAACCATGTACTCTGAGTATGTTTTCGGCTCCCGATACTCAGTAACTAAGCTAATAACGTGTATGGCGTTTCATGTGAGAAGTAATGGTTTCCAGTTCAAATTTTAAAAACACTATCAAAATGAGAGTATAATCAAGCAACAAGTACCACAGACAAGAGATGTCATGAATTCAAGTGGAATAAAAAATTAAAGAGAAGTGAACAAAATTTAATCCACAAAAAACTCGTCTAATAATGATCATATACTCAATAGTGACTGGCTCCATGAGGTATTTCCTGGAGTTCTAATGAGAAGCAGTGACCAGTGGAGTTCAAACCAGGTCTGTTGTGAGATATCAACTCACTGAAGACAAATGGTGAATGGTTCCTCAATTTCCTGGATTGGTTGAAGTTACACATTAATACCGTTGGATGCCGGCCGGCTCATTGCTGAGAGTCCCACGATAGAAACTGCCATCCAACGCTTGCAGGTTTACTATGGTGATCAAGCTTCATTTGACTTATTGTCTCAACTATATAAAATTTAAACAATTTAATTAAGGCATATCTATGAATCCAGATAGGAAATGAAACCTTCAATTTTAAGTTTCACAGTTAAGTTGTTGTCTGTAAACCTCTGAGACAGAATCCAAAAGTTCACAATTTATGAAGTTCATTCAATATATATATATTATCTTATAGGATCTATACACAAAATTATAATGGAAACTTTTCTTTCATTCGTTGAATGTAATGTGTTCGACCCCTTGTGCAGTAATCAGTGTACATTATAAAGACGTCACCGAAAAAAACAGGATAGCTTTCTAATGTTTGTTATTTTAAGTTTATAATTCGTTTCATGATTTATTACAGTTTATGGGTGAAATTGACTTCGAAATGTACACATTTTTCCAGTAAACCATCTTTATAACACTGTCATTAAGTCCACTTGGTATTGTTGGCATATGCCAATAAGACACTAATCAATTGCAGTCCTAAATAACAATAGGAAGATACAAATAAACAACAACAAGTGAATTTAAACTTCACCCTATTGCACAAGCAAATGGCTATCAGGACTCAGTAGCTAAGTGGATAACACGATGGCGTTTGAAGCGAAAGGTACTGATGTGGTGTGAGTTACTGGTATTCACATAAGTAGTAAATGGTGATGGTCGAGCATTGAATGTATTTCAGTAGAATATCGATAAGGAGAGAACAAGAACGGCATGCAATCGGTAAGAAAATGCATGAACAATTATAATCGAAGCCTATGGACGGATATTCGCAGAAGGAACAGTCAAATTGAGACAATTAATTGTTATTTCACAAATTAACTATTCGCCATACGGTTCTCATATTTTAATGAGATATTACTTAATGTTGTGCTAAAATACATTCGATTGTCCCCAACTAGTGTTCTTGTTCACAACACTGTGTTCGAGTCCCAAAGTGGACATCAACTCTAAGATACAGGTAGATCCAGCTAACGAGTCCCAAATAGGATGAAACGCACGTCCTGGATCCCACTGCTAGCCACTATCCATCATTGCTTATACTATGATTAAATTATGATTTAATTGTATATATATAACTTATGAAATGAATTTTCAAACAATTTTTTGGACAAGCGCCTAACTCAGTTGTTCTGCAAATAGATTCTTACAATTTTGTGTAACATGTTATTCAACAAGCTATTAAGTTTAGATGAACACCAACTTATCTAACAAGCATGATATTCATCATTTGAAACTTCAGCTTTTAAAGTGACTTATATCGATTTAAATCTCAGAAAGAACATCAGTAAGGGGGGGGACACAGGTACATTCAACTGACAAGTTGAATACACAACAATTTTCATGCCTTGATCACCATCGTTAGTTGAAGTTAGGAAAACATAATAAATCTCATTTGTAGTTTGTTTTATCAATCTTATCTAGTTTGTCCTATTCTTTTTAGACAGACGTCATTTTGGCTCCAAGTATGAAATATCATTCATGGCGCCATTTCAATAAACAAACTATTATAAATCATAGTATAAACATTCGCTGATAAACGACAAAATTTATTCATATCTACAAGTCAAACTGATAACAATCTGATAAAAATAAAAGAAATGATGACAATATTTTGTTTAATGATAGTGACTTATTAGTGATCCATTGATCAAACTTCAGTTAGATCATTTTCCGCTTGTTATTGAAATATACATACCACCAATCCTCGTTTATGATTATTGACTTACACAGAGTTAGTGAATATCGGAATCGAACAAGTCAAATACGAGAATGAAATATTGAAACTGTATATTTTGTAACTTGATCAATAGCATTTGATCAGCACTAAGAAGGACTTGACACACATGATATTGATCACCGCTCAGTGATCAATCAATTGTGATTACATCTCAATCCTACAGGAGGTTGGTGGTAATGTCTCTGACTGTGAAGCTGAGAGACATGGGATCGAATCCGTCAGAAAGCACCATTTCCCTCAAGATTACAGGTACACCTTGCTGACGAGTGCCAAGTAGCACGAAAACCGAGTCCAGGATTTATTGTTGACCACCTCCAACCACCATCTTATATTTCGTTTAGTCTTTTACCAGAAGAGATAACCAGGGAGACGGAACGAAGGAAGCGAAACAGATTGACAAAGGTATATAAGACAACTTATTTTAAACAGCAATTTTAATCAGTAATTATAGTCAGACAAAAGCAAGTTACAAACATGTAATTAGTGTGATAGGAAATGCACATACATAAGCTTACATAAAAATAGTATACTTTGACAAGCGAATAATGACCAAGTTGCAAATGTGAATCAATAAGCAGGCATTGAAGACAGTTATGACTATAAGAGTGCAACAGTATTTTATTAAAATAAGAACATTCTTTAGATATACCTAATTTCTGAATAAGTAAAAAGGCACTAATTCATATGGTGATCATCAATTGACTCACGCTTTCAACTATGAAAATACTAAATCTCCACAAAACCCCTCTGATAATTAATATAATCATATGCTCACTAGTGACTGACTTCGAGAAGTACATCCAGGAGTTTTAGTGAGAAGCAGTGACCAGTGGAGTTCAAACCAGGTCTGTTGTGAGATATCAACTCACTGAAGACAATTAGTGAACAGTTGCTCAACTTCGTGGATCAGTTGAAGTTAGATATTAGCACTGTTAAATGGCAGCCGGCTAAGTGGTCTATCGGTTAAGGGCTCTGGCTCGAGACTAGTAGGTTCTAGGTTCTAATCTCGCGAATGCAGGGTCATGGATGAGCACTGCCACTGAGGAGTTTCACAATAAAACGAAACGGCCGTCCAGTTCTTCCATGTTTTCAATGGTGACTCACGTTTTCAACTATGAAAATACTGAATCTTCACAAAATCGCTTCTGATAATTAACATAAAACACATTGGTGACCAATACCGTCGATAACATGTACTTTAATATTCAAGACTAAACTTTTTTTTTGTTTTGATGAATACATCAAATAGTTGGTTAAGTTTATTAAATGATGCAAAACAATTTTTTTGCTTAGTTCTACTAGTTTGAAATTAATTTCATACTTTGAACCTACCTGTGCTTATACACGAATCAGATACAGTTATCAAGTTGAAATAATTAACTCCAAAAAACAACTATATAATCTTGATTTGTTTAATCACTGCAGTAAATGTACTGTAATCTTACATGTCATTTAAACTAAACAGTTCAACAAGCCAATGTATATAAACTATATGTTGAGATTAGAAAATGAATAGCATTCGTTAAGGATACTTAATGTGATAAGAGATTAGATCAACGCCTGAAAGCCCTGGTTCGGCCGAGAGTGGACAGAGTCCACCCTCTCTCTCTCTCTCTCTCGAAATACTAAAATGTGGTCTTTACACAGCAACCGATATATATATATATATATATATATATATATATGTTTACAATATAGGGATAAGTGAAATATCAATCTGAATATTAAGAATAGAAAAATACATCTACACAATCAACTTGACAATGTAATTAATTAGTAACAAATAATGAACATGTTGTTAATTTATAAAAATCATAAAACGTTATGATTGAATAATTTATAAGGTGTTTAATCAAAAGAATAAAATTCAACAAACGACTATTAGTTAATTATCAGAGGGGGTTTTGTGGAGATTTAGTATTTTTCATAGTTTTAAAGCATGAGTCAATTGAAGCTAGACCACCATGGAAAACCTGGAAACACTGAACGGCCGTCCCATAATAGGACGAAATGGCCGTCCAGTGTTTCCAGGTTTTCCATGGTGGTCTAGCTTCAATTGACTCATGCTTTAAGACTATTAGTTAGTTAGTAGATTCTATTTAATAAAACTGAATAATTGATAAATGAGTTAATCAATATTTTAGTGTTTAAATCAATAATCAATTATTGATTTTTTCTAACCTAGTAATATATGGTACAGAATAAAATAACGAAATAGAAGTGAATAGATATTCTACTGTTTTGATCATTGTTATCTTGAATTGTTTATTATTACACTAATTGTTGATTTGTTGATTTGATCAATTGTTTATATACAACATGGAATATATTTTTATATATGTTCATTGGTTCAATTGGTTCATTAAATGCACTGGTACGATGAAGGGTGAAGAGAGTCAGCTCTTCCTCTTCAAATACTCTCACATAGCCATACGTATACAGTCACTGACAGGGAAGTTCTACACATTATTATTTTATTTATTTATTTAAACACATAAATATTGGTACAAGGAGGTACCAGATATATATACGCCACACAAATCTTATTTGATATGTGTGAGGACTGTGATACGGTCAAGGTGCCCAAAACGAAGTGGATGGTTACCTTAATGGGCCATAACCGGAGCCTCCAACCTAAAGGTTTAATCCACAAGGCAGTAGAGTATCGTCAGAAGATGTAATCCCATGGGAGCCAGTGATCAACAATTGATTCATACGTCATTTGTTCCTTCAGGATACTGGAGACCATGTACACCATTGGTTTAGAATCAGGGTTTTCCAACTCCCCTAAGTAAACTTTCTGTGTTCACTAACTTGGTCAAAGCGCCAGACATTCACTTTTTGTCCTCTCAATTTTGTAGAAGATAGTGAATAGGACTTCCCTGGCAGGGGCTGTATACACATGTTCATGTAAGATTATTTCGAGAGGGAGATCTAACTCTCACTATCTTCTGTGGTACCATGACATATAGGGGTGGTTTACCAGTAACAGATCCTACTCACTGCCTGCCTGTGGTAGAGATGTTGTTTACGAAATTAAAAAGACGAAAAGCGAATGTTCGGAGCTTTAAACGGATTGATGAATAATGAGGATCCCCCTTAGTAAGTTAGAAAACCTTGATTCCAAACCAATGCTGCACATGAACTCCACAATCCTAAAAAAATAAATATCTTATGAACTTATTGTTGATCATTGACTACCATGACTTACATCTCGTAATTTTGCTCCACTCTCTTATGGATTAGACCTTTAGGTCAAAGTCACATAAATTAGTCCCTAGTAAAAATCATCTACTTCGGTTTAGTTAGCTAGGAAGTATTACATCCTTCATGTAAATCGAATTATGATGTGGTACCTCCTTCTACTAATATTTATCTGTGTAACTTAAAGAAACCGTTTTTTTGTTTGTTTACTCACCATAACCACAAACTAGATTCATAAATATAAAAAAAAGAAAAAAAAGAGGATAAAGAAAAACCAGAAAAATTTTCCTAAAATTATTAGTAAAGCAATAAATACACCTTTCAACAATAAAATCTCAAGGTGAATATATGAAATGACCTTGAATAGTTGATTATTTCTATGGAGTAGTTCAAATTTTATTACGAATGTTTCTTTCGTATTTTTTTTTGTATTTTACTTCTTCTTCCACTTCCCGCCCCCCTTCTTCTTCTTCTTCTGTTTTGTCGAATATGGGGGAATAATAAAGGGAATAGACAATTGTAAGTCAATGTATAAGAGATGCATATATACGTTGAGTATAAGTATTATGATCATATTATAGTCTTCTTTTTATACAAAGTTCAACTAAAGAGGATAATGTCGTTATTATTATTATTATTATTATTATATGATTGACCCGAAAGATAAAAGTATTTTTTTTTATTAAAGAAAAAGAAAAAAAAACAAAAAAAGGTTTCCTCAATTTTTTTTTTAAGAAAATAAAAAAACAGAGAAAAACTAGTTTCGTTTTAACTGTTAGTTATAACTTTTCAATCAGCTTAGTAACTGAGTCAGTTTTACAATCAGATACGATAGTCCTGATCTTTGGGTGCTATAGATGATCACTTTTAGAATTGTAATGTTTATGCTTCTTAATGCTTAGTAACTAATTTAATAAAAAAGGGGTTTGGTGGAGATTTTAGTAATTTTATATAGTTGAAATTATGAGTTAATTGAAGCTAGACCACTATGGAAAACCTGGAAGCACTGGACGACTGATTCTTCCTATTACTAAAATCTCCACAAAACCCCATTCTGAGTTCTAGTGAGAAGCAGTAACCAGTGGAGTTCAATTAGGTCTGTTGGGAGATATCAACTCATCGAAGACAAATGGTAAATGGTTACTCAAAATTCGTGGATCGGTTGAAGTTACACAATAACACCGTTGGATGCCAACCGGCTCAGTGGTCTTGTGATTAAATGCTCGCGCGCGATACTGATAGGTCCTGGGTTTGGAATCTCGCAAACCGAGGTCGTGGATGCACACTGCCACTGAGGAATCCCACAGTAGGACGAAATGGACATCCAGTACTTCCAGCTTTTCCATGCTGGTCATGCTTTAATTGATTTCAGCTTATTTAGTGAGATGGTAGCGAAGATTTGTATCCCAGGTGGGTGATTTTAATGTAGGTTTATTCTCTGAACTGGATGGTTTGGTCGTGGAGCTTTCATCGTTCTTCTGAACGACATCATCAGCACAAACTTCGGGTAGAAGTGTTAGCTATTTCTAATTACTAAATAAATTTTCCATGATCATTTTAAAGTAAATCTACTTTCAAGTAGTACAAACTAATTGTCCCAAAGTAAAAACTCTCATAGTATCGATTACTTTAGTAAAATTGTTAGTGATGAAAATTAATTAGTATCATAAACGAGACATTTTTTTAGAATGGGAAATGTCTCTATTTTCAATCTCTATATCTTAAATTTAATAATATGGACAGTGTAAAAATGGTTAAACAACAAGCCTTGTGTAATGGGTAAAACCGATATCTATCTATATATGCATCATTGACGAGTTATGTCTTTCAGTTAAGATAATTAGTTTATTGATTTTCTTTATTTATTTATTTTTCTTCGTTTTTGGAGTTAGTAGAGTTGTCACGTTCGGTTGTAATCAGTATTAAGCATCAGGTACTTTGTAATCATAGAAAAAGTTGTATAAATGTCAGAAATCAGTATTTAGTTTTAGTTATAAAACTATTATAATAATCATGTATGATAATTATACTTTTACTGATATAAATGGTGACTAGCAGTGGAACCTAAGACTTGAGTATTATCCTATTTGGGACTTGTCAGATGGATGAATCTGCATCCCTAAAGTTGATATTGACTCCGGGATTCGAATTTGGAACTTTTCACTACAAACGCTATCGGGTTATCCTGAATTTAAACTTCACCACATTGCACAAATAGGTGGCTATCATAACTCAGTAGCTAAGTGGATAATACAGTGGTGTTTGAAGCCAAAGGTACTGAGTTACAGTTCCAAAGTAAACAACTGTGCGACGCATGTAAATCAAGGTGATGTGTCCCAATTAGGGCAAAACACACATCCTGGATTCCACTGCTTGCAGCCATCCATCTTTGCTGATAAGGCTTGTGACTTAAGGCAATATCAAAGTAGGATGAACATATGCCAATAAGAGACTGTTAAATTGAAGCCCTAAATAACAATGAGAAGAGACAAGCAAACAACACCGAATGAATTTAGATTTCAAGAATATTCATAACATTTTATCACTTCCTGTTGTTGATATTAAGGATTGTAATTAATCAATCTCCGTTTTGATGTGTATTCATCCTGAGAGAATTATTTCAATATTGTCATTTAAAACGTGAATATAGTAGCTCATTCGAGGATTCGTAGATACTTAAAAGAGCAAAGTCATGTGTTTGAGCCACAATCAGAACATCTACAATGGGGTTCAGGTACACTGAGCTAACGATGTTCAAATAGAATGAAATGTGAGTTAGGAATTTCATAAGTATCTACTGACCAAGTTTATTGAAAATGTATCTTAAAATTTCAATTTTTTTTTAAATTAAGTCTTTCATCTACTTATAATGACTATTTTCCACTTCATAGTACTGTTATTTTCAACTGACTGAACTCAAACATTGTTATTCAAAAGTAAGATCAACTTGAATCTACTTATTTCATTGCATGGTTAATTACCCTAGACTTTTTGCTACAAGCTTATTTCAGTGTTCTAGAATCTTTGTTCTCCTTCTTATTATTTTTACTACTTAAACACATAAATATTGGTACAAATGGACACCAGATATATATGCGCAACACAAATCTCAATTGATTTCTGTGAGGGATGTGATACTGATCAGGTACCCAAATCGAAGCTAGTGGTTTGCTTAAAAGGCAACATCTGTAGCCTCCAACCTATAGGTTTGATCCACAAGGCAGTGGAGCATCGTGAGGAGATGCAGTTCCATGGTAGTCGGTGATCAGCGATTGATTCATCCGCCGTTTCTTCTATCATAATACTGGAGCCATGTGCACCATTGGATTGCAATCAGGGTTTTACAGCTCCCTCAGGTGAACTTTCCGTGTCAACCAACCCGGTCAAAGCGCCAGACATTCGCTTTCCGTTATCTCAATTTCGTAAACAACACCCCCGCCACGTGAAGGCAATGAATAGGACTTCCTTGGCAGAGTCTATATACGCGTGGCCATGTGAGAGCATTTCGACAGGGAGAGCGGACTCTCCCCACTCTCGGCCACATTAGGGCATTCGGGGGCCTCTTTGTTCTTAGGATGGTATTTTTTGTTGCAACATTTCACTTAACCTCATCTACTTTATTTTCAGATTTTTACTCTATCATCATTACACCGATACACTTATAGTAGATTTCATCGTTTGTACAAGTGTTGATCTTCTTTTGTCACTTTGATTTTAAAATAATGAAAACATCATTGCTATAATTGAAGAACCTCTAAAACTCAAAACGACTGTCTTCCAGAAAATAAAATGTTAGGATTTTGGATACAGTCACTGAAACAGTTCTATTGTATGAAACTGAAACGTGACGAACTACCAAAACCGTTATCAAAGTAGTACATGTATTTCTAAGTAGTTGTCTACACAAGATAACCCATATCTGTTGAAGAGACAACAACTTACTATGTTAGAGAACTAACAAACTTCTAGCTCACGAGAGAATTAGAAAGAAACTCTGGAGGTGCGTAAGACATGTATTTTGGAAACAATCAAACTCTATCACCAGGCAAGCCCTAACTTGCAAAACTCAAGGTAAAATAAAGAGACGCAGGAATTTCAGACACACGTCAAAAGAAATGAAAACAGTTGGTGACAACTGGAAAGGAGAGCCCACGGTTGTTGGTGAATCTTGGTCGGCGACTTGTCCTTCATTAGTGTTACTAGGCGAAAGTTAGTAAACAGACTTCATCAGAAAGGAATTCATATTGTATCTACCTAAGTCTTTATTTTTCCATACTGCAAGCGATCCAACTGGCTTGTTTACCTAACACTTATAGAACACATTATGTTCGATTAAGATTTATTTTATATCATATCAAACCTTAAAAAATTCCTAAGAATGATGGATAGCTACATTTGGTGTTTAAATCCTGGTGATCAAATTAGGATCAAACTATATGTACATCAAGGTGAAAAGTCTTAAATAAGATAAAAAGTTTCAGTCCTGAATTGTACTACTTTCCACAACTTAATCTTTCGAAGGAAATATCCATTCGAATCTCGCCATGCGGGATCGTGGAGGAGTCCCACAATAGGACGAAACGGCCGTCCAGTGCTTCCTGGTTTTCTATGGTGGTCTAGCTTCAATTGACTCAAGATCTCAATTATACAAAAATACTAAAATCTCCACGAAAGCCCCTTCTGATATTTACCGGATAGCCGTTACAAATACTGCATCAAATGCTAATCTTTTACAGATTACCTCAATTTTACTGAATCATAATATATTCCAATTGAGTTCATAATTTCAAAATGACAACATTTAAAAACATAACTCGCATTATTGAACACTTCCTAGAAATCTATAGAATATACACTCAATGGTTGGAGTTTAAATTACAAAGTAAAAAGTCACTAACTAGTTTTGATCAGACTTATTTATTTTATGTTCATCACTTACGTCTGTTACCCTTCCTGGAGGAGCATAGGCCGCTCACCAGTATTCTCCATCTTTGTCCTGGACAATCCCTTCTAGTTGTTTGCAGTTGTTTTCATCCTATTTATGTGTGCTTCCAGTTCTCGAATTGTCAGGTCGTTTCCTGGGCACTTCACAATGATCAAATTTAGCCTCGAGTATAACTGATTTTTATCATCGTCATTGTTATCATTGGTGGGTGCATAAATTTGGAAAACACATGTTGTAATTCCCTCCTTCTCTGTTCTGAACTATGTTCTGGTGACCCGGGATCCATGAAATTCCTATCCTATGTGCATTACATACTTCTTTGGACAGCATTAGAGCGAATCCCTGCGTATATGGAGCTTTTTTCTCTTCGTGACCGAAGTGTAGAAGCATCTCTCCTTTACCTAACCTTTGCTGCCCAGCTTGACTCCAAAGTATTTCACTGATTCTGAGCACCATCAAGTTTTATCTCCTCATTCCCGTTGCTATTTGACTAATCCTCCCGGTTACCCACATTGTACAAATGTTCCATGAACCTATGTTAATTGTTGCTCAAGTTGTTAGAAGTGGCACCAGCCTCGTGACTTCCAAAAAATCTCGGCTTTCATCATCAGTCGTCATAATACTTCCTTCAATGTATAGGTCAGAGTTAAATGGTTTAATTTGTTTAGTCTAATTGGCTCTTTTAGTAGCAAGGTTTTTTTTCCATAGGATGGGATTGCCGTCTTCAAACCCAACCCTCCTTCTGTATATGAGCTTATGACTGTCAGTAGCTTTAGAAAAGCTACAGGTGGAGTTATTTCATGTTCATATTATGTAAATTTGATTAAATTAAAAAGAAATTCTTCCATATACAACCAAAAACTTCATAATTCGTTCCTCTCTATTTGATTGACGAAGATAGTTTACACAAATTACGAAACGAAAATCTAATTAGCCAAAGTATGTGTATATACATTTATATATATGGGATGATGAACTGACAATAGACAAAATATCTAATTTGTTTAAATGAAGTAAATAAGACGCTTTCTAGACTTATGATTCTATATTCTAAATCACTGATTACATAAACCAATCTTAAATAAATCAATTATAGAATAAATATTGAGAATTATAAGCAAAGATGGATAATGGCTAACAGTGGAATCTAGTTTGATGCACGTTTCGTCCTATTTGGTACTTGTCAGCAGGATGTAGCTGCATCTCAGAGTTGGTGTTCAATTTGGGACTCGAACCCAGTACCTTTCGCGTTATCCACTCAGCTACTGAGACTAAACACGTGTCCTGGATTCCACTGCAAGCCACTATCCATCATTGCTTATAAATATTGAGAATGTGATAAATAATATTACTTAAGTAGAAACATTTCAATGAATTTATTAATCTAACAGAAATAATTATTAGTAGTAATTTGTTTGTAATTTTTGAGCGTTGTCAATGGTAACAAGTTGTAATGGACATGTCACTGTGTGGTATGGGCTACTTCTATCTACATAAGTAGTATATAATGATGATGGAGCATTGAATGTATTCCAGGAGAAGATCGATAACTAAAAAACAGAGACGGGACGCGATTGACAATGAAAATGCGTGAACAGTGAAATCAGACACGATGAACTGATATTTGCGGAAGGAATAGTCAAGCTGGAGAAGATGAATTGTTGTTATGCAAATTAACTATTTACTGTATGGTTCTCATATTTGACTGTGATATTTTGTAATTTTGTGCCGAAATGCATTCGACTATCCCCACTTGTGTTCTTGTTTACTACTACTGTTGTAATATAGATACATTCTGAGAAAATTGTGTCAACAGGTATTGTTATATTAAACGTTCTCGTAAATTTAGTACATGGTTATCAGTGCAGTTGTCACTGATGCTACTAATATACACCTCTCATTCATTAATTGATCATTGAATAGTTGTTGATCGTCATATTTGTCTATTCCTTAATGTATATTGAATTCCAGAGATCAAGTTGTAACCTGATCCCATGTATATGTAATTGAACATTTCATTCTCTTTGTCTTAATATTAAAAAGGTTAAAGGAATTTATGACGAATTCTTCCAACACACTTCATTTATACTAATATTTGGGTCAAAATACGTATATTGATAGACCATAACATAATAATACTATCAGATCTGAAGTGCAAACTGTGTATTATATATCTTACTGTTATCTATGTAAAACAAGAAATGATTAGATGTTGAGATGGTGGAGAAAATTTGTAGCTCAATTGAATGATTTTGATAGAGTTTTGTTCTCTGAGTTTGATGGTTTGATCTTGGAGCTTTCATCGTTATTCTGAACAACATCATCAGTATAAACTTAAAATAGATGTGAAGTGTTCGAGTTTCTCCATATATGGATCACAGCTTGTCCTGAAGACCTCAATCTTGAATGGATATTGTTGACTTTTAATCTATCATTGCTTACTTCTTTATTTTGATTGTATCTCACATTGAAAAATCAAACATTATCTTCAAAATTAATTGTTCCAACAGCGAAAAACACTACATCGGACAAATTGGACTCCTCCTTCATCTACACCTTCATGAACAAAAACTGGAAATCAAATGACATGACGTAACCTCGCTTATATCTATGCACATGGACAACTGTGGACATAAATTCGACTGAAAAAATGTTAAGATATTGAATAGAATGAAATTCTAAAAACATCAAATTCTTTTTAGAAACTTGGTACTCAGGTCAATCGGCAAACAAAAAACCCATTCAAATCGATCCAGTCTATTAATCAATCAGAAAAACTATGGACAAATATAGGACCAAGAATCAAATCAATGGAAGATACAATCAAAATAAATAAGTGAATAATGACAGGTTAAAAAACAACAATATCCATTCAAGATTGAGGCCTATAGGACAAACTGTGATTCATATGTGGAGAAATTTGAACAACTCACTTCTGTTTGAAGTTAATGCTGATGATATCATTCAGAATAATGATGAGAGCTTCAAGATCAAACCATTCAACTCACACAAAAAATTCTAATCTTATAAGGCGGGATCGTGGATGTGATCTGCTGAGAAGTCGCAAAAAAGGACGAAAACCGCCGTCCAATGCTTCCAGTTTTTCCATGGTGGTCTAGATTCAATTGACTCATGATCTTAGCTATATAAAACTCCACCACAATCATTCAAGTCAGCTACAAAATTTCCCCATCATCTCAACATCTAATAATTTCCTGTTTTACATAGATAACAATAAGGTATATGATGCACAGTTCACATTTTAGATCATATGGTCTATCAATATACAATTTTAAATGATCATCTAAACTACGATAATGCTGATCATTATCATAATGTCAGCTATCTCTAAACTATACTGTCTATATACAAAAAAAAACTTCCGCTCCTATTCATAATAAATTTAAACATTCAACAATTTCGTTTGTTTGTTTTTGTTGCTAAGCTTAAAATTAGCAAAAAATATGAAATTTTTTTAAAAATTCAGCGTTATTTCAATAAACATGTCAAAAAATTTTTTTACCTATACGAATATACTACTGATGACACTTAACTGTTTTGATTGCATAATACAAAGTGAATATGACATTTTTCCGAAACTTATCATATGTCAAATAATTTAATAGAAGAGAATGGTCAGTAATAATGTGTTTAATTTTTGTTTTTCTTTTCTTTTTTTCTCTAAACTACTGATAAAGCAAACTAAATATTATCAGTAGTAGTGATAGTAATATTTAGTTGTTAATAAATGCTTAAATAGTCCTATTATTGATATTGTTAAAGATTGAGTTTTGAATAGTCATTTGAACGAAAGCTGATGGCCATCCAGTCTCAGTAACTCAGTAGATAACGCGTTGAAAGTACTAAGTTCCAGTTTCAATATGATGAACATCAACACTGAAATATTCCATGATTATTTAGCTGATGAGTGTCAAATAGGATAACTCCGCCTGTAGCTCTTCTAGAGTTACTGCCGGTCCCAAGCATGGGTAAAAAAATGAGGATTGGGCATGAGATTAGCGACCTCATCCCGTAGAAAAGCTAACTCGCTAAAAAAGAAACCTAACCAGAAAATGCCATATGAATTCTACCATTATCCAGGATTCATTTCTGCTTAAATATATGATTATTGTTATTTCATACAGAACAAATGGGAAATAATTTAAAGAAAGGTCGTGAATCTTAATCTCATGTTAGCTGAAACTTATCAGCAATTGGTGTTTTTGTAATGATATAGTGTTGACTAAGTATTTGGTTGTACATCACCCTGTGTTGTAATGAGAGATAGACTTACTTACTTGCGTTGATGACCCTAATGGGAGTACAGGTCGCTGATCAGCATTCTCCAACACATTCACTATATCATCGGTCTTTCTTTCTGGTTATATACAATTCTTGTTCAATATTCCCATGTGTGTATCCATTTCTCAGCGTGATGTGTTTTTTGGTATTTCTCTTCTATTTAGACCTTGAGAGTTCCAATTTAATACTTTCTTTTCGACACAGTTTTGTGCTTTCCTCAATGTGTGTCCTATCCACTGACAGTAATTCTCTCTCACATTTGTCAATCGATGGAGTGATAAGATAGTTTCCTTCTCTTTGCTCAAGACCATTAATCTCAGTTCAGACTCATGCACTTCTAAACCTTAGGATTATACCAGTTAACCTATTGTGTCAAGGCCTTAACCTAGATCGTGACAGGTTCTCTCTTGTATATTATTCGGTAAACAGATCCAAAACATAACATTAAAGGATCTGTGATCACATGAGAGATCAATCTTGAGACCCTCAAGTTTCACAATGATCGTTCAATATTCAAACCATTAAGATAACATCCGATGATTTATATTTCTAGATTCAATCCATTCATAATTTTATACCGTTGATGAATCCTATATTACAACAAAATACTTGTTTACTCTCTCCTAGTTTTCACTAATTATCTAACTAAGATCAATAGCTATTATAAACTATAAAAGTCAATAATTTTTACAAACATACAAAACTTATCACTCCAATATTAATCTAACTGTATCTCCACCAGGGGCTACTGCCAGTCCCAAGACAAAATAAAAGAGTAAGGTTGGACATGAGGTTAACGACCTCATCCTGTAGAATACTAACTCGCTAGAAGAAAAAAAACATTAACCAGCATAATTTACTAAGCGTGAAATTATTTATTATCTATTCTTCTTCAATAGAATTCTACATTATTAGTTTAACTTTCTTTTCTGCTGTTTTATTTTACCATTATGATATTCGTATTTTCCATAGTAACTAAATTGTTCCCTAGTGATAACATTATATCTATTATGAATAATTAATATAGTTTAATGAAAATTCAACTAATCATTAAATGTAATAATGATAGACGCCACGAAAAAATATAGAAAAATAAAATGAGAAAGAAAAAAAGAAAAGAAAAAAGAAAGAAAAAAGAGGGAAAAAGAAAGAAAAAAGAGAGAAAAAAGAAAAAAACGTGAAGGGATTTAATTAATTAAAAAATAATTAAGAAAATAATTATCAGGTTAGAAAAAGTTTTTAAAAAAATTTTTTGATAGCTGATGGCTATTTTCATTTATCTTTTTTTGGTTTTTCCTTTTTTCTTTTTATCTTTTTTATTCTTATTCAAACGTTCCAAAATTAAAAAGATCAATTATCAAGATCAGTTGATACTAAATATACAATATTGGATGTTGAGATGGATAGTGGCTAGCAGTGGAATACAGGACATGCGTTTCGTCCTATTTGGGACTCATCAGCTCGATGTACCTGCATCTCAGAGTTGATGTTCACTCTGGGACTCGAACCCAGTATGGAGGCAATACGCACAGCATGCACATATGCCAATAATAGACTGATCAGTTGCAGTCCTAACACATCGATGAGAAGATTCAAACAAACTATACTAAATGAATTTAAATAACAAATCTTATTTTTAGTTATCATAAGGGGTTTTGTAGAGATTTAGTATTTTTCATAGTCGAAAGCGTGAGTCAATTGAAGCTAGACCAAGATGGGAAACCTGGAAACGCTGGATGGCCGTTTCGTCCTATTATGGGACTTCTTAGTGTCAGTGCGCTTCTACGATCCCACACTCGTGAGATTCGAACCCAGGACCTACCAGTCTCAAGCCGAAGCCCTTAACCGATAGACCACTGTGCTAGCATCTAACGGTGTTAATGTCTAACTTCAACTTCGGCTTGAGACTGGTAGGTCCTGGGTTCGAATCTCACGAGTGTGGAATCGTAGATGCGCAATGACATTAAGAAGTCCCATAATAGGACGAAACGGCCATCAAATGTTTTCAGGTTTCCCATCTTGGTCTAGCTTCAATTGACTCACGCTTTCAACTATGAAAAATCTTACTTTGACACTTTTAGAAGAGAACAAGATAAACTATATGCATATATCAACAAAACAAATCACTAATTCATATGGAAACATTGAAGCAAAAAATAAAAGAGAAACAAAAAAAAGAAAAGTTACAATCTAAATGAAACATTCAAATTTTAATTCGTTTCAAAAATTTAAAAAAAAACTTTTTTTTTCTGTATGACTACTAATATATACTACTTATCAAATCCAAAAAATTTTAAAAATTTAAAAATTTAAAAAAATAAAAATAAGTAATTCATTGAGAAAATAATAATCAAATAACTTGGATAGTAACAAAAAAAGAAAAGTGAAAAAATGAAAAATTATGAAAATTAATCCATTAATTGTGAAAATCAACTCCTTTTTTTCTTTTCTATTTTTTCTTTTTTTTTTAATTTCACAAATAGTTTAAGTCATTTGTTATATTTGTTACTTAAAACTATTTATCAACTAGTTGATGATATGGATATATAACTTGGGAATGACTATAAATCATTTACAATAATAATGGTTATATTAATGTGTTTATGTAAAGTAGAGAATCATTGAACACCTGAAAGAACTTGATGAAAGTTTCGTCACAATTGATTGATCACTGGGTGGAGATCCATATCATGCGTGCCTAGTCCTACTTAGTGCTGAACGAATGCTATAGATCAAGTTGCAATGTGGCCACTGGTATAGGTGGCTCAACACTGCACGCACTATGTTGAGATAAGATGTTGGTTGGAGGTAATCAATTGTGATTACATCTTAGTCCTACAGGAGGTCGGTCACGGACTAGATAGCTCAGTGTTAACGTCTGTAACTGTGAAGTTGGGTGACATGGGATCAAATTCGTCAGGGAGCATCATTTCCCTCAAGATTACAGGTACACCTTGCTGAAAGTTTCGTCTCACAATAGGAATCCTTAGTAGTGCATATCCATCATGTCACAAGAAAGGGATTACAACTCAAAACACTCAGTATTGTGTTCACCACTGAATCAGCATTTAACGATGTTAATGTCTAACTTTGAACGATTCACGATTATACGCAACCCGTTATTCACTGTCTGAGATGGTTAACTGCTTCACACTCGACACAGATTGGACTCCGCTGATCACGACTTCTCACTAGAACTTAAAGAAATCCATCTTGATATCCATCTTAATATGTAAAACAATATTTGCTGTATCGTTATAAATATTCGATCATATTATCATTATCAGTTGGAACTCAAGATAATTCATCAGTGATACCAACGATCTAGTTTGAATATTCCTTACTGCAAGATTAACTCAATATAACAAATTTGGCATAACTTATTAAATATAGATGGATAGTGTATGACAGAGAAACTGATAACACATGACTTTACTTATTCTTGACTGTTCCACAGAATACAATTACATCCCAGTGTGGATGTTCATATTGTGACTTCAACTCCATACCATACTAATCAAACCTTTAGAGCTGATAAGTTCAGTTAGTTACAGACATGTACAACCGGTATAATATTCATACGATTGTTAGTACCGAGTCCAAGACCAAATGAAGATATTAACACTAAAATTCGTGTATATTCACAATAAATTAGAATCACATTCTATCACTTGTTCTAGATAGGTAATTATCTATACTTAACCGAAACAGAAAAAAAACATCAATTTTGTTATAAAATGTGTATACTGACTTATTCTATATTGTATTTCTGAATTTTTTCCTATATCTTTATCCATTGCATTAAATTTGTTATCACTTGACCAGTATTAAACACTTTTGAAATACTGGACGGCCGTTTCGTCTTAGTATGGTATTCTTCAGCGGTACGCATTCACGGTATTCGAACCCAGAACCCTCAGTCTCATGTGTCGGATAGATACAGGTATCTACCTCAGACAATGGATGAATAGTTGAGCAGCAATTCCCAGATCAATGGAAGTTAAACACTTACACCGTTGGATACCGACTAAGTAGTCTAAAGGTTAAACATTTGCATGTAAAACTAAAAGTCCTAGGTGCAAATCCAGCGTGCGGTATCCTGGATGCACGCTTCTGACAAGTTCAACACTAAGGCAAAATGACAGTCTAGTGCTTCCAGGTTTTCAATAGTAATCTAAAATCAATCGATTTATAATCCCAATCAAAAGAAAACTTGACAATCACACCAACCTCATACTTATGAAATAAGCAAAATAAAAAACAAAACGTACACTTACCAATTTTGTTATAGAATGTGTATACTGACTTATTCTATATTGTATTTCTGAATTCTTTCCTATATCTTTATCAATTGCATGAAATTTTGTTATTACTTGACCAACTTTTACATTTTCAGGTACTTCTATGTACAATGTTTCATTATTATTATAAGTAGTATAAGTAGTACTATAAGTAGTATTCATTATTGTTTGTATTAAATTAAATTCTGGTTTACAATCATTTACATCTTGTATATAAATAATTAATGATAATGTAGTTGTATGCTGTTTCTTATTCATATCATATTGATAATAATAATCTATAGCTAATAAATATAATTCATATTTATCAATCCATTCACGATCTAATTTATGATCTAACTGAATTTCTAATAATTGATAATTATTGATTTTATTATATATTAAACTAAAATAATTAATTAAATCAATATATTGATTATTAGTAATATTATAAGTAGTAGTATTATTAGTAGTATAATTCATCATTAAAGTATTATTGATTTTTGGTTTATTAATCCATTCTAATTGATAATCAATATTTGAATGTAAACATAAATCATTATCTATAGCAATTGGTAATTGATATTTTTTACCAATTGGATCATTTTCTATAAAATTAATAATATAATTTTGATGATTCCATTGAAATTTCGGTTCATTATCATTAATATCCATTAATTGAATTAGAATGGTTATTATATTTAAATCTATATTTAATAAATTCATAGCTAGTGTTATAGTAAATTGACAATATGGTAAATATAATTGATTATTATTGATTGATCGGTTATTGATTGATTGATTATTGATTATTGAACAAATATTTTTAAAACATATACATGGATTCATGATATGTTTCATTGTATTATTATTATTATTACTATTATGGTAATGACATAATTGATCTCGATCTAATTTTTTAATTTGTATTAATTCTTGTTTAAATAAATTATAATAATTAATATGAAAATAATTTGAACTCCATTGATTCGATGGAAATAAATATAAACGTGCTAAATCATAATTACTCTGATTATTGATTATTGGATATTGATTAGCAATTAAATCAATACTTAATAATTGTTTACTTTGATTATTATAATTATTCCATAATGATAATTTATTCGGTAAATAATTTAATATATAATTTAATAAATAATTATTTAATTGTAAATCATCAATTAAATTACCAATTAATTTTGGTAAATTAAATTTTTCTTCTATAAGAGTATATGTAATTTGTTTATTAAATGATTTTAATGATTCCCCCCTATGATTATAATTATTGATTTTATTTAATATTGATTGATATGACCAATCAGTTGAATGGTTGATTGATAATGATTCTGATTTCTTATATTTAGATGTCATTAGAACATTTGACGTTGAGGATAACAATAATGATGAAGATGACAATAATAATAAGTTAGATGAAATAGGAGGAAGAAATGTTAATGAATAAATTGTTGATGAATTGAATGTAACTAACTTGATAATGAATAATGAAAACATAATCAATTGAATACTATTACATAATATCATCTATCTCCCTTTTTTTATAAATCGATTTAGGTATATACAATTATAAAATGGTATTCTGTTGTCATAACTTATCATATTATCTTTTATGTTTTTCTTTTTTCTTTTCTTTTTTCTTGTACTTCTCAGTTTTTACGTTTTGTTTTTTGTTTTTTGTTTTTGGCAAAGTGTAACCTTCAATTTTGTCTTCAATGATAATCAGTAGTATTGGAAATTGATTGTACTATAGAATAGAAAAATACAATTTTCATTGATAAGAAAGGATATACAGAATTATATTAAAAATAATAAAAAATTATTTATAGATATTATCAGTATGAGATTGTGGAGATTGTTAAATTTTGTTTTAATTGAGATCATGAATCGAATGTTGTTAGATCACTATTTGAAAACCTGAAAGCATTGGATGGCCGTTTCGTCATATTGTGGAACTCCTCAACAGTGCGTATCCATGATCTTGTTAGCAGGATTTGAACACAGGACTGTCAGTTATGCGCGAGAACGCTCAACCTCTAAACCACTGGGCCGTTACTTAATTTTGTTATTGTTTAACTTCAACTAATCCACGAAATTTTATGAACATTTGCCATAAGGTAGATACCTGTCTGTACCTGACATGAATTAGCTCCATATATTATTGCAATAAATTCCCTCAGTATTACTTGTTTGAATCTTCCCATTAATGTTTAGGACTGCAACTGGTCAGTCTATTATTGGCATATGTCCATACTGTGCGTATTGCCTCGATATAGCCTTATTTCACATGCATTGTAGGTGAGTGAATAACGCGATGGCGTTTGAAGCGAAAGGTACTGGGTTCGAGTCCCAGAGTGAACACCAACTCTGAGATGCAGGCACATTCAGCCGACGAGTCCCAAGTAGGACGAAACGTGCGTCCTGCATTTCACTGCTAGCCACTATTCATCTTTGCTTACAATATTATTACAATAGTTATACTACTCTTTAGCATATACATTCATTCTGACGACACACACTATTTACAGGTATCAATACCAAGATTGGACTTGATCGTTTCAAATAAGTTAAGCAATAGGTATGGATTTAATAATAAATATAATGTCTGTTATATCGTTTCATTACTTAATGTAAGCCACTTCTTCAGTTTAAATAAATAACTGACTATTTGTTTACTGTGAAGAAGTGACTTACATGAAGTCACAAAACATCAGAAATACAAATTTACTACTCATTGAGATATAACAATAATACAGTTGTTATTAGGAGTTTAAACTTATTGACAGATTTGATGTGTTTGGGGTTTGATTACATTCCTTCCTAAAACTATGAACATAACGATAAGCTTATCATGCTTGTGAATCAGGGCTATATCGAGGCAATACGCACAGTATGCACATATTCCAATTAGAGACTGATCGATGGGAAGTTTCAAATAAACAATACTGAGTGAATATGAATATAACGGTCTTCTAAAGGATAGAATAGCGAGGATAACTAGTAGGATATTCAACACAGCTAATCTTGCATCGACATTTTCTAGTGCATCAGTAAAGTTTATTCAAAGTTATCTGAGTTTGTCTCTATGATGTGCATCTATAGATTCAGTTGCTGCTGTGGAGATTGTTATATTAGGTGTACTGCCAGATAACTTAACAAAGGGTCAATGAGCATTTCCCGTCTTCGCTTAGAAACGGACAGACACAGTTCTATCTTGGCATACCTGGTTGGCAGTGATCATATGATATATAAAACTAAATCATTTGGAGTGTTCGACTGTATACCTTTGATATTTATCAGGGAAGTTCGATCCTGTCTCCTGCATACAGCAGAAGTTATAAAGAACCGAATCTATAACCCTGGCTAATGTGTTTAGAAGGAATTCGTGACACATTTATATCTTCCTTGACTGAACATCACATATATATTCAATGTACCAACCAACTCAGATTGAAATCACATGTTGATTTCATGAGAGTTCATGATATAAACCAGTTTCCTAATTCGATATATGAAGAGTGAAACTCAAACCTACTACCTACCAGTTAAGAGTAAAGTATTTGAAGAACTAAGCAACTGATTCATTGTAAGAATGAATATATTTTCTGAGTATATAAAGTTATATAGAATGATTTAACTTAGAAATTAGATAAATTAATAAACTCTGTATTGTATGTCAATCTTCAATCATGTCTCACTATCAAAAGTACAGCCTTTAAAACCAAAATCCAAAATATCTTGAACCGATAAAATCAAAAGTCACTTTGCATAATAGTAGTGCATAGAACATCTATTTAAGCAAAGTCGAATACTGGCTAGTAGTGGAATCCAAAACATGTGTTTCATCCTATTTGGGACGCATCACATGGATGTACCTGCATCCAACAGTTGATTTTTACTCCGATACTCAAACTCTATAATGTTCGCTTCAACTGTGATAGTGCTTACAGGTACATACAAACAATAAGTCCCAGACAGAATGAAATGCATATCGTCGATTCCACTACTAGTCACAATCTATCTCTGCTTATAATGCTTGTGGCAATATCGAGGCAATCTGAATAGGATGCACACATGTCAATGAGAAACTGATCAACTGAAACCCTAAATATCAATGAAAAGATTTAAACAACTAGTACAAAAATGATTTAGAGGTCTTGTAGTTTGTTTTGTAACAATACAAATTCAATCAGTATTGTTTGCTTGAATCTTCCCATCGATTTGCTAGGACTGCAACTGGTCAGTATCTAATTGGCATATGTGCACACTGTGCGTATTGCCTCAATATAGCCTTAATTCACAAGCATGGTAAGCAGAGATGAATAGTGGCTAGCAGTGGAATTCGGGACGCGCATTTCGTCCTATTTGGGACTGGTCAGCTGGATGTACCTGCATCTCAGAGTTGATGTTCACTCTGGGACTCGAACTCAGTGGCCGAGTGGATAACGCGATGGCGTTTGAAGCGAGGGTACTGGGTTCGAGTCCCAGAGTGAACATCAACTCTGAGATGCAGGTACATCCAGCTGACTAGTCCCAAATAGGACGAAACGCGCGTCCTGAATTCCACTGCTAGCAACTATCCATCTCTGCTTACAATACAAATTCAATTTATCATGGTCAGTAACCATTCAAATTATCTTCTGTTATACTTGTACAGATAAATTAAATCTAAATTATAGATTACACAAATAAATTGCATTTTACTCATCAATTTCCTTCAGTATTCTCTTCGCCTCAATGAACAATTGTCTCGTCTAAGCAAATATATATGAACCATATTTAGTAAGTAGATAGTCCTATCCATAGTATTCATAATTATACTGGTAATAGTCAATATAAATAAACATCTTCTTTAAAGCTACACAACTGGAATCAACTTTATTGTAAAACTTTTTAGTGAGACTATAGTTTATGGACGAGTCAATAAGAAACGTTTGATGGATTTCAAATTCTCGGTGTCAATTTCAGTGCCTGATGTTCACGTACGATCGGTTCACAAAGAATTTTAGAGAAAACATGATAATTGAGTGGCTACAACAAATGAGACTGCTAAGAAGTTCCTATATTTGTGATTGGAGTAATCAAATGACTTTTGGACTTCGTGTAGCCTACCGTGATGATGCTATTTTTTTTAATGTAATATGTGTTGGAGGAAAAAGCCTGATAGAATACGATTTTTGTTCGCTCGATTGAGATTGAAACTGAGGCAAATTATAACAATCGGTGCGAGCTGAATAATAAAAGAACCAGTAACACTGGCTACAGCATAGTACTACAATATATACGGATGACTGGAGAGCGTAACAAGGCCTATATAGACTTGGTTATATGCATCGTGTCTTTGTCCTCAATCGTCATTTTGTGTGCGCAACAATTGGAGTACACACAAACTATGTTGAAGCTATCAGGACTCAGTAACTGAGTGCATAATACGATGCCGTTTGAAGTGAATGGTAATGGGTTTAAGTTACAGAGTAAACATTATCTCTGAGATGCAGGTACATCCAGCTGACCAGTCCCAAATAGGACGAAACGCGCGTCAAACTGGATTCCACTGCTAGCCACTATCCATCTTTGCTTACTCTCTACTAATTGTTTTCTGATTGGTTAATATTTCAAAAGGTCACTTGTGATTCGTTCAAAGGTCAACCATAAATTATAGTCCCGCCAATTTTTTTTATATTATCGATAACGTAACATAAGAAGGCATGTAGAAATACAGTTCAATGTTCAATGTATTACAATCAATTTCAATAATGAAATATTTTGAAGAAAAAATCAATATCAGTTATGTATACATAAATCTAGTTTAAGACAAGATTTAATGTTTGTTTTACGACTATAGAGATTCCCAGTATTAATATGTAACTAATCAATTAAATTATGTATTATGTACTTCCCAAAGAATTCGGCTTTCATCATGAGGCGTCATAATTATACCTTCAACTCTCAGGGCAGATTTTAAATGGTTTGGATAATATTTTCTGGTTAGTGTTTTTTTAAGAGAGTTAGCTTTCTACAGGATAAGGTCGCTAACCACATGCACAACCATCCTCTTTTATCCGGGCTTGGGAATGGCAGTAGCCTGCAGAGGGGCTACATATGGAGTTTTTAGAAAAATATACAAATATATTACTGATTATTTGTTTCAAGTATAATGTTTTAATGAAGTTTCATTTTCAATAGACTATACTTTCTTAAACTCATAGTAAGAACTTATAATATTAGATCATGCATCTAGACTGATCGATATTAGACCACCATTGAAAAACTGGCAGCAATGGTCGGTCGTTTCGTACTAGTGTAGGACTCCTCAGCAGTGCGCATCTACCGTCCCACAAACTCTGGATTTAAACCCAAGACCTTCAGTCTTCATGATTTCAATGAAATTCAACAATTTTCACAGAACCTAACTGAAAATAGTCAATATTAACTTGTTATATTCAGTATTGAATGTAACTCATGTATCTTTTCTTCTAAAATGAATTCAGTAGAGAAATGATTTTCTTTCTTAATTAGTAACACATCAATGGCTATACACTTATATACATACTACTATTGATAAGATTTGGATTATTCGATCGTTAATATTCAGAACCAAATTTCTATTTAGATGACATTTTCAAACCTTCAACAGTAGTAATATTGAAACCATGCTCATTGAGTAAGTTAGTGGTTAGTTGGACTTGACAGCCCAGTGGATAATTGATTGGGTGTTTAAAACAATGAGTATTGATTTCGGGTCACAATGTGAAAACTGACACAGTTACATTGAAATGATTGAATTCAAGTAAAATCGAACACTCGTTTTTGATCTCACTGATAGCCAAAATCCGTATATTCTGTGAAATCAATACAGGTATTTCGCATCAATTCTTTGATACCAATATCAGTCACGCTATGATATGTTAGCTAACAATATTACAAACTTAAATGATTTAGGAAAATATTGTTTGGCTTTTTCTATAGGATGAGGTTGCTGATCCCATGTCAAACTCTCCATCTTTATGGGGGCTTCGGACCAGCAGTAAGCCTAGAAGTGCTACAGGCTAATGTAACAATTAACTTATTAATGAAATAAAAGCATTGGTGTAGAGCGTTGAAGAGATTTTTAAGTTTTCATGGTGTACATCAAAGACTTATTTTAGCTAGTTAGTCCCAGAAAATTACGAAGTATTGGATAGCTGTTTCGTCCTAGTATGTAAGTCCTTAACAAAGTAGATCAACGATTGTTGTGTAATATCTTGAATTGATTGAAGCTAGAGGTCATAATCATTTTAAGCCGACTCAGTTGTCTGAATGTCTTAGGTTCGATTACTAATGAGGTGGTGAATACACGCTATTGAGAAGTCCTATATTAGAACGAAGAAATTGTCTAATGCATTATAGTCTTCAGTGGTAGTCTAATTAAGAATAATCCGGGATGAAAACCATGGAATAAAAAATCATTTTAACATTTCTAAGTATCGATCACGTTGATGGTCATCAGTGTGCATCCACTATCGCTCACGCGGGACTTGAAATTCAAGATGGATTTTTTGAAGTCCTAGAGAAAAGTTGTGATTAATGTACTCTAGTCCGTGTCGAGTGTAAAACAGTTATCCAACTCAGACACTGGATGATGGCTTGCACAAGAATGAATTGTTCGAAGTTATATATTAATTCCATTGAATCCCAGCTCAGTTGTCTGGAAATTAAGCGTTCATGCGTTAGATCGAAGATCCTGTGTTTCAGCCCCACGTGCAAGATCTTGGCTACATACTGCTGTGGAATCCTATGCCAGGATAAAACCCCGTCGAGTGATTCCAGGTTTTCAATGGTGGTCTAGTTTAGATTGGCTTGTGAATTCAACAGTTAAACTTTCGCTTTAATGAAATTTTTAATAAAAAAAAACATTTAAAGCACTTATCATTTTTTTTAATTTAACTATACTTACTACTTTGAATATAAGTAGTTCATTACTCATGTTTATCATTTCCTTTTTACAAAATATTACTTTGTCGTGATATTATCACATTGTTGAACATGTTTCCTTTTGATTTTGTTTCAATTTAGTCCAGATTGATCAAAATTTATTTTTGAATGAATTAAACTAATTTATTTTTAGAATGAATGTTGTTAATATCCGGTCTAGAAGAAACTCAATAATACGTACTTACTTACTCCTGTTACCCTTCGTGGAATAGAATAATCCACACACCAGCATTCTCCATACAACTCTGTTCTAGACAACCCTTTTACAGTTTATTTCTAGTTGTTATTCCTTCTTTTTCATGTTTTCTTTCAATTCTCAACACAGTGTGTTCTTCGGCCTTTAATTTATAAATACTTGTACATTTTTGATGATAGTTGTTATAGTTCTCGAAGTTTCAGCTCCATACAGTAGAACTGTATTGACTTTTGTATTGAAGATTGTGACTTAGATATTGGTTGGCAATTGTTTTCAGTTGCATATATTCCTCATTTGTAGGAATGCTGTCCTTACTTTACCAATCCTCTCATTTACGTTCGTATCAGATCCTCCATGTTCATCGATGATGCTGTTCAGGTACGTGTAAGATTCCACATCTTCCAAAGCTTCTCGATCAAGTGTAGCTGAATTGGTGCTCTCTGTGTTGTATTTGAGGATCTTGCCTTTTCCGTTGTGTATATTGAGGCCTACTGATGCAGAGGCTGCTGCTACACTAGTTGTCTTTATCTGCACTTGTTTGTGTGTATGAGATAGAATGGCTAGGTCATTTACGAAGTTCAAATCTTTTAACTGATTCGGAGCTTTCCATCATATTTCGTGCCTCTGTAGTTTTCACATTTGCTCAGATCTCCTTCCTTTGGTATCTTGACGAGGTGTCCTTCTTCCCAGTCCATCGGTACTTGTTCTTCCTCTCAAATCTTCCTGAATAGAACGTGGAGTATGTTTACAGTTTCTTCTATTTCTAACTTCAGAGCTTTGGCTGGTATATTGTTATTAATAAGCATAATATTGAACAGTATACTTAATCATCTGAATCCTATATCCAACAGATAGTACTCAAATTATAACAATTAGTATATACGTAATGCTTTTGTCTCGGTACAACGATTCAAAATCAATTTCGTAGGATTTTTGTAAGTTGTAACAGCAAGACTATGATTCATGGACGAACCAATCAGATTTACGATAACAGGTCTTGAATTTTGGCTCGAAATTAATTCATTCATTAGGCTAAATAGCATTTTGGGATTATATCTGATGTGAGGTCGTGATGAAAACTCCAAATCTAATTTCTAACCCTAATGTTCAGCTGTAAATCCTAATCGTGATTCTTTGCACTAATTTATAGCCTTCAATTAACTCTCGTAAGTAGATGGAATTCTCAAGATCAGTGTAGCACTGCTTAAAGGTCGTCCATAAATTAGATTCTCACTGCTGTAACTTAAGAAAAAAAACATGGAATTATTTTAAACTTGATTACCTATCCGTTGTTAGCATTAATTTAGATACATAGTTGAAGAATCTTATGGTGAATTATTGACTAAGAGTATTCATTGTTCATCACATGTTTACTTTTGTTTTAACAAGATGGGAATTTTCTTATGAAAGATATTTATTTGAAGGTGTTCTATAAAGACTGGTTTTGTCCTTGGACAATATTCGTTACATGTTAATTGCATTTCGATTACTAGTAAAAGTCACAGATTATTGAACAGCGGTTTCGTATTACCAGGTGAATTCAAAAGATGATCCCACTATATCATGAACTAATTTAATATGAAGCTAGAACATTAAACTGTTTTTATGAGACCTAAAAGTCTTAGGTTCAGTCGAGAATGGGCTTGTGTATGCGTACTGATTTAGGAATCTCATACTAGATGAAACGTCGGTCCAGTGCTCCCTGGCTTTCAACGCCACTCATAATGCGATCAACCTGTGAGAAACACTGACTACAGAGTGGGAAACCTTTTTATATTGATGAATTATGACTACTTATGTTCAATTGTATTGGTTAAACTCTATTTTTACCCCATACGACGACTTTCATTACTTCATTCATGTATTGATTGTTTGAATCTTCCGATTGATATTTAAGGTTGCAATCGATCAGTTTCTCATTGACATATGCTCATTCTGTTCGGATCGCTTCGTTATTGCCTTGAGTCAGAGACGGATGGTGGCTACCAGTGGAATCTAGAATTCATGTTTCGTGTTTCTTGGGACTCGTTAGATGGATGTGTCTGCATCCCAGAACGGCACTGGATTAGAGTCCCAGAATGAACATCAACTCTGAGACACAGGTGCATCCAGCTGACTAGTCCCAAATAGTACGAAACGCGTGTCCTGGATTCCTCCTCTAGCCACTAACTATCTTTACAACTATTGTTACTAACTAAATAAATAAATCTCTCTAACCGCTTGACTTATCAAAAACGCATATAGAAACTACTTAGCTGTTTAGAAAATATCAACTGTCAACTAGTATGTCTTTTTACCCGAAATTTCATACTAATATGAGTATTGACTATACTCCACCTTCCATTCTGTTACTAATTTTGTATCACATTATCATTCCATTTTCCTTAGTGATAATTAGTATTGTCCCTTATTCATTACAAGTTATAAACATTACTCTCAGTCTTCTGTGTCATTTATTATTCAATAAGTCACTATGTTTCATTTCATTCGACTTATAACCCAAACGGCTATAAGATTTTGTCATGGTCATCTGTGTTCTCACTGTGCAATGTTCTTCGTATAGTTGTCTCTTGAGTTCATTGAATCTATCTAGGAGTTTAAAGCGCTATACTTAAATGTTACTTTTAATGTAGATCATATTTCAATAGTTTTGGAATACATATAGACAACCTAAACAACGAGTTAGCCAACCTCTACAATTACAGTTAATAGAGGGTATCAATTTTAAAAAATACTTAGTTCTATTTTATACTTGGTCGACAAACGTCATGTAGTAGATATAAATAAATCATTTGAAATAATTTATCGTATATCTGTCCTTATAGAGATTCAATCTCAATCCTTAAATATACCAGAAACCATAAAGATTCAAGCTTATAATTCAATTCTTTATCGAAGGGAACTTTGTGAAGAGCTAGAAATTTAATAGTTGAATTCATGAGTCAATTAAAGATAGACCACTATGGAAAATCGGGAAGTACTAAACGGCCGTTTCGTCCTAACTTCGGATTCCACAGCAGTCAACAGATTAGGCGTTCAAGCGCGAGTCCGACAGATCCTAGGTTCGAATCTCGCGGGGCAGGATCGTGAATACGCACTGCTGACGAGTCTCACTATAGGACAAAACGGCTGTCCAGATTTTCCATGGTGGTCTAGCTTTAATTGACTCAATTTTTTGTAGTTACTAGACATTTACAAAACATTTTTTTATCCTTTTCTTGGTTAAATTAAGCTTAACAAACGATTTTACTTGCTGTGATTATTTTCCACTTCGTTTATTTTTCTTTATTTTTTAATCATTCGAATACTTCGTATTACGTAATTTTAGTTAATTTTTATGGAACGTTATTTCAATATCTATTTCCTCTAAGCCATTGATCTATTCCCTTTTACGAAGCATTGATTTAAGCCCATATTGTTCTTATTACAACTAGTACACCCAGCATCATACTGTAGTGTGGTCTACTTATATCCATATAAGTAGTATATGGTGTGGGTCAGACATAGAATGTATTTTGGCAGAAGACCGATGAGCAAAGATCTGAAATGAGGCGCAATCGTCTGGAAAATGCATGAGCAATGGAATAAGAGAAGAAACAGTGAAGATTGAAACAATTGGTTGTCAATTTGCAAATTGACTGTTCATTGTTTGGTTATCAGAATTTACTGAGATAGTCTGTAATCTTTGCTTAAATACATTCGATTGTCCCCAACTAGTGTTCTGTTCACTACAATACTACTAATCTTTACTTCTTACTGAATATACATCTAGTTATGTAATCTATTTCAATGTGGTCATTGACTCATAAACCGCCTTGGCTTTCTTACTATTTTCATATAGATGAAAGCGTGAGTTAATTGAAGCTAGACCACCAGGGAAAACCTGTAAACAGTGGACGGCCGTTTCGTCCTATTATGGGACTCCTCAGCAGTGCACATCCACTATCATAACTCACGAGATTCGAATATAGGACCTATCGGCCTAGAGCCATTAGTACTTAACCGATATACCACTGATCCGGCATTCGATGGTTAATATGTCCAACTCCAACCGATCCACGAAATTGAGCAACCGTTCACCGATTGTCTTCAGTGAGTTCCTATCTCACAACAGACGTGGTTTGAACTCCACTGGTCACTGCTTCTCACTAGAACTGCAGGATTTACCTCTCTAGTCATTAGTGAGCATATGATTATTATTATTGTTATTATCAGAAGGGGTTATTTTTGTGGAGATTTAGTATTATCATATAACCATACAAATGTTACTAAATTAGAGTAAAGCCTAATGATGATCTGATTAAAAACAGTATTGTTCGTTTATACTATGTATGGTTATCAAACCTTTAATGGTAATGGTTTGGAAATACAATTAAGTGGTTTTCAGTTTATCTTGAAATAACTACTTGTAAGTTAAGTAATAACCTGTCACTTCCGTTGACCCAGATATTTAATGGCTACATATAATATATATAATTAGTATAGGGCTTTTGACTAAATTATTGAATTTGTGTAATTTTTAAATCACGAACCAATCTTAACTAGATTGTCATTGAAAATCAAGAAGGACTGTACAACTGTCTCGTTCTAGTATGGAGCTCCACAGTGTCCCACATTCATAAACAACCCATCAAGAATCGAACCCAGGAAGTTACTTTCATCGCTTTTAATATTTAAACAAATGAATTAACTTACTATTGTTTGTTTGTATCTTCCCATTGATGTTTTTGGACAGCAACTGGTCAGTCTCTAATTGGCACATATACATACTGTGCGTATTGCCTCAATATAGCCTTAAGTCATAAGCATTGTAAGAGAAGATGAATAGTGGCTAGCAGTCGAATCCAGTTTGACACGCGTTTCGTCGTATTCGGGAACTGAATTAGCAACCAATTGTATTAATTGAACTTAGTATTGTTTGTTTGAATCTTCCCATCGATTTGTTAGGACTGCAACTTGTCAGTCTATTATTGGCATATGTGCATAGTGTGCGTATTGCCGCGATATACCTTAATTCACAAGCATGGTTAGTCAGAGATGGATAACGCGATGGCGTTTGAAGCGAGGGTACTGGGTTTGAGTCCAAAAGAGTGAACATCAACTCTGAGATACAGGTACATCCAGCTGACCAGTCCCAAATAGGACGAAACGCGCGTCCTGAATTCTACTGCTAGCCACTATCCATCTCTGCTAACAAATTGTATTAATGTCTTACTTCAATCAATTCAAAGTATTGCTCTGCCATCTTCAACATTTTCCCTCTATTTAGTAATAATAGTAATAACATTATTACTAAAACAAAACAAAACTCTTCAATCCTTATTACTCAATTCAGTTTTCAGTAATGAATAATGGACAAATACAGTCGTAACAAGAAACATGTTAGCTGTAACCAACATTAAGACTAATCAAATGACCTCTATTCTTTTATTTAAAAGTAGACACTATTATTATTATTATTTCGGTAAACTAAAAATATACCCATATACACATGTGTGTTTAGGGTCAAATGAATCAACCTTTTTTACAGTAAGAAATGAATAGAAAGAAAGAGTCAATATGTAAGAGTTAAAAGTTTCCACCCTCCTATAAAAGAAATTGTTGTTTCCATCGAGTTTTTTTAGATAATCACAATAGTTACATTTTATAAGTGTTCCGATAATTTACTAAGAATAAGGTTGAACTCAAGAGACTATCTTAGATAGACCATAATTGAAAACCTGTGAAAACCTGTGACAATACCATAATCTCCACGAATCCCCTTTCTGATAATAAACATCATATGCTCAGTGGTGACTAGCTTCAAGATGAATTTCTTCAATTTCTAGTGAGAAGTCGTGACAAGTAGAGTCTAATCCCTATCGTATGTAGACAGTTATTCACTTCAGACAATGAATGAAGGGTGACACAAGGTAATGGATCGATCGAAGTTAGACATTGACACCGTTTGATTTCGACTTAGTGGTTTAAATGTTAAGCGTTCGCGCGCGAGATCGAGGGTCCTGACTTTAAGCCCCGTGTGCAGGTTCATGGATTATTTTGATGGAGTTTTGTTTTCTTAGCTGGATGGTTTGATCGTGGAGCTTTCATCTTCCTTCTGAACAACATCATCATCACAAACTTCGGGTAGAAGTGAAGTGTTCTAATTTCTCCACAGGTGGTTCACCGCTTGTCCTGTACACCGGGATGTTGGTTGATTCTTGTTGACCTTAAATCTGTCGTTCAGAAGGATGATGAAAGCCTCACGACCAAACCATCTACCTCAGAGAACGAAACTCCATCAAAATGTTGTGAATTTAGATATCAGTAGTATATAATGATTAGTGAGTATATATACGTACAAATAACTCCACCTTTAGGTTTTCTAGATTTACTGCCGGTCTCAAGCCCGGGTAAATGGGGGAGGGTTGGGTACGGTATCAATAACTTTTCTAAAAACAACGCTCACCAGAGTATAAGCAAATCATCATGACAAGTTGGAAAAATAGTAATTATATTAATGATAATAGTAATAATAATAATAGATGCTTTATTAAGTACACTATGGTTATCTTAAATACCTCATCATTCGTCAAAAAGATGAGATATCCCAATAAAATCTGACAGTCAATTCGTTGATGTAAAACCCTTAAAAATAAACATCATTTACATGGAAAATAATAATGGATAACTAGACTCGTTAGATTAGTGGCGTTTTGAAGTGATATGTACAGCGGCTTAGTTCGTTGTATCCTCATCGATATTTAGAATGAAATTATATATCCAATTGACAAGTCCCAATGACAATGATGTTTTTCATCTTGGATTAGACTGATAAACACAATTGAATTGTAGTTCATAGTAGATTAAAAAAAGAAGGATATGATTGTCAATTTCTGTTGTGTTATCAAGTCTATGAGGTATTTTTAACAAACTGATAGATCAAAGATGACAAGTGGCTAGCAGTGGAATCCAGTTTGACGCGCGTTTCGTCCTATTTGGAACTCGTCAGCTGGATGTACCTGCATCTCAGAGTTTATGTTCACTCTAACACTCGAACCCAGTACCTTTCGCTTCAAACGCCATCTCATTATCCACTTAGCCACTTAGTCCTGATACTCACTTGCTTGTGCAATGGGGTGAAGTTTAAATTCACTTAGTATTGTTTGTTCGGATCTTCCCATTGATGTTTAGGATTGCAACTGGTGTATGTACATCTAGATGACGAGTCCCAAATAGGACGAAACGCGCGTCAAACTGGATTCCACTGCTAGCCACTATCCATCTCTGCTTATAATGCTTGTGAATAAAGGCTATATCGAGGCAATACTCACAGTATGTCAATAAGAGACTGACCAGTTGCAGTCCTAAAAATATCAATGGGAAGATTCAAACAAACATTACAAAGTGAATTCAAACTGATAAATCATTCAATTGTTAATTTATAAATTACCCACATATTACAGAAACGTTTCAGCTAGTAGCAAACTTAATTTTAAAGCTTCAAGGTACTTTCTTCCAACCATCTAACAGATAAATTGTTTGATAAATAAAGCTAGCAAGAATCAGTATGATTAGTGTCACCATCTTACTGTTATTTACTGAATAATCTGGCAAGACTTGAAATAAATATTCAATTGAATAGACAGACTATGGCTAGCAGTAAAATCCAAGATTCATGTTTCATCTCATTTTAGACTTCTCGGTTAGATGTACCTACCATATCTTAATGCTGATATATTCTCCTGAACTGTAACCCAGTACAGTTCAATTCAGATGCCTAATGTGCTAACTGCTGAATTACTGACTTCAGAAAACCACTATTGAGTAATGAAAAAAACAGATAAATGATAAAACAGAGAAGTATTTGATCAATTCTAAAGTTAACCAGTAAAATCAAGTGTAAATGAGTCTGATAAACCAAAATTTTGTGTCCAAAAGAAACTGGTACAATCTATTCTTCTATCATGCTTTTAATCTCTCGAAATTTTCTTTCCTTTCCTCTTCATTCTTTTCTTCTTTGATGGCAGTTCGCTTCCTTTTTGTTTGCTCTTCATGGACCTTTCACCTTCAACGGATTTGTCTCTGTTTCTATGATCTTCTCGAGTAGAGTTGATCTCAATTTCAACATTTTATTTTCTAATGTTGAGCCTTCCTTTCCTAAATGTAATTTATCTATCTAGCTTCATAATGAAGATTCTAGCTCCCAAAAACAAAATTATTATTTGTTTCCTTAATAAAAATAACATTTTTATCCCTTTATCTATTCTGACTAACTGTTACTATAAGCAGAGATGGATGGTGGCTAGAAGCGGAATCCAGGACACCTGTTTCATCCTACTTGGGACCCATCAACTGGATGTACCTGCATCTCAGAGTTGATGTTCACTCCGGGTTTCTAATCCATCACCGTTCACTTCAAATGCCATCTCATTATCTACTTAGCTACTGAGTCTTAAACAGTCTTAAACATCAATGATAAGATTTAAACAAATAACACTAAATGAATCTAAGTGTTACTATGTTTAACAGAAGTTTATTACTGTTATTATTGTAATTATTATCATTTTCGAAAAAAAAGTGGGAGGCAAAATCCGATTCACACATCCTCGTCGTGTCTCCTGGATTATGGCAACCATCCCATGTACTAAAGTGAGCAGTAATGAGAGTGATGGAGATCGGTCTAATCAGCCACTCCATCAATACCCAAAAACGATTACTAATGCTACAAAGAGTCATTGCATAACTATTGAGAGTTTAAAAGAGTGGTAACAGAATATGATTCTGCCCAAGAAAAACAAAAAGACAAGAAAAATTGAGTTGTAAGAGTTATGTAATGGTTCAGCGTAAGCAGTGAAAAAACAGCTATTCCACCCGGTAGTTGTGCCGTGCTTTAATGTAGCATTCTTCTCCAGAAGGGCCTACTAGACTTTTATGGCTGGAAAAGTAAGTATAAATATTTACGATTGTAGAGCTTGGGGAAAAAAGAACTCTTCACTGAACCAATCCTTCTTATTTAATGTAAATAAATGTATCAATTAATTGTTGGTTTTTAAAACATAAAATCATAATTTAACATAATACTATTCAATGATAAATGATACTTCGCACAGATTGAACTCGGTCCGTCTTAGAAAATAACAAGAAGGAGACAGCTATTAAGTTCTATTTTGAGACTCTTTAATCATACTTACACATGGTCCTTTTAGGAATAAAACCCACAACCTCTCTACTCTTGAGATAAGCTTTTAAGCAACAGTCTTTATTCACTAATTATCTATCTCGTATCTGCATGCATCTAAACAATGGGTCACTTACGAAATATATATCTATAGGATCAGAAAGAAAGACAGAGAGAGAGAGCAACTAGACCAAGGGATGTAACAATGATGAGTAAGTAATCAGAGTACGATAAATCAATTCAAACTGAATAAACAATGTACTGATAAAATAGTACTGTGGTGTGGTCTACTTATATCCATATAAGTAGTATATGGTGTGGGTCAGACATAGAATGTATTTTGGCAGAAGACCGATGAGGAAAGAACTGAAATGAAGCGCAATCGTTTGGAAAATGCATGAGCAATGGAATAAGAGAAGAAACAGTGAAGATTGAAACAATTGGTTGTTAATTTGCAAATTGACTGTTCATTGTATGGTTTTCAGAATTTACTGAGATTTTTGCTTAAATACATTCGATTGTCCCTAACCAGTGTTCTGTTCACCACAGTTCATGGAGACTTTTAGTACTAGTAGTTACATTCATCGAGCATCAAGGAATCAGACAAATCAATTCTATATCTCATAAGATGTAAACATACATTATAATTAAAACTTCTATGGAGTAATGAACGTACTTAAAAGTGAACTTAGTAAATGAATATATTAAGTACAATAAATGTTCCTTACATCACTAGTGTACAGAAATCAGTAGAGACTTATTGTCATGATATCATATGACATTGAACATAAGGTTAACACTTTATTTCTAACTTGAAAAATTCTGAAGTCGATCTCTTGAAGTAAAATCATAGATGAACACTGTTGAACAATCCTATTCTAAAACGAAACATCTATTTAGTGCTTTATAATTTAAACGATCATCTAACTATAAACTGTTGGTGATGTAAACTAAAGCCCCCAAATGCCCTGGTACGGCCGAGAGTGAGCAGAGTCACCTCTCCCTTTCGAAATACTCTCATATGGCCAGCGAATATATAGCCTCTAACAGGGAAGTCCTACTAACTACCTTCTCGTGGCGGGGGTGTTGTTCACAAAAGTGAGCGGACGAAGAGCAAATGTCCAGCGCTTTAACCGGTTTGGTGGACATGGAGGGTCCACCTAGGGGAGTTGGAAAACCCTCATTCCAAACCAATGATGCACATGGGCTGGCTCCAGTATCCTGGGGGAACAAATGGCGTACGAATCAACCGTTGATCACCGGCTACCATGGGACTGCATCTCCTTACGATCCTCCACTGCCTTGTGGATCCGACATTCAGGTCAAAGGCTCCGGGTGTGGCCCCCTAAGAAAACCACCTGCTTCAGTCTGGGCACCTGGACAGTATCACAGCCCTCCCACAAATCGAATGAGATTTGTGAGGCGCATATGTATCTGGTGTCTCCTTGTACCAATATTTATGTGTTTAAATAATAATAAATAACAATGGTTAAGTAGCATTCAACCTAAGTATCATATTCATTCTATTTTGTCGTAGTAATTAATGTGACCTATGTAATTCTAACCTTAAACATTCTTTTACATGATCAAATAGATTATCAATTAGCTAATGACACATCAATTGACCATCTATAGGACAGAAGTATTCTTAATGAATAGTAACTAAGTAATAAATACTGTTATATTTGTATAATCCTTGGGTTTGATCAAATTCTATCCATTAAGTTATACTCTATACAAATAACATAGTTTGTTTTGCTTTTTACCAGGTACTGATTTAAAATTTATTTAATATCAAAAGGGGTTTTGTGGATATTATAGTAATTTTAATAGTTGAGATCATGATCTCAACTATTGTAATTTATTTGTTGCCTATGAATTGGAAAATGAGAACAAACTGACAGAGTAAAATTTACTTAGTATTACTTGTTTAAATCTTTCCATTGATGTTTAGGACTGCAACTGGTCAGTCTGTAATTAGCATATGTGCATACTGTGTGGACTGCCTCGATATAGCCTAATTTCATAAGCATTGTAAACAAAGATGGATAGTGGCTAGCAGTGGAATCCAGTTTGACGCGCGTTTCGTCCTGAACGCCAATGGTAAGATTTAAACAAACAATACTAAGTGAATTTAAACTTCACCCCATTGCACAAGCAAGTGGCTATCAGGACTCAATGGCTGAGTGGATAACATGATAGCGTTTGAAGCGAAATGTACTGGGTTCAAGTTCAAGAGTGAACATCAACTCTCAGATGCAAGTACATCTAGCTGACGACTCCTAAATAGGACGAAACATGCCTTCTGGATTCCACTACTAACCACTATCCATCTTTGCTTACAATAAAAAAAATGGTTTAAATCATATAAATGGTATGATTAGATAGAAGTAAATGTATTCAACTTAATACATAGTTCAGTAATATCATTAAAATAAATAGAATACAAATTGAACTATATCTACTTACTAGATCATATCTTAGAGATAATTGTTTCTTTCCAAATGACTTCTGTTTTATAAATGAAGTACAATATATATGAAATATTCAATGTTCCATATAATATAATCCAAATTATAATTCAACAATTATTGATTATGAGAAGATATTTTAAAAAAATTTTTAAAAAAAAAGGGTAATCTCTTCATATTATCACATCGGTACAACCATTAATTAGTTGTCATGTTAACTAACTAAAAATGAAAAAAAAATTTTTTTGCGAATGAAACACATTTTCTAGCTGAGACAATTCTGATTGGTCAATTTAAAAAATATATAACTAACCAATCATATTATCGTATTATTATTTAATCTATGTATATGTATACACATGTGAAAAATTTAAGAAAATATGTTTTCATCAGCACACATATTCGTGTATCCACGCGAAGTTCCTAATAAAATGTATTACTTAACCATAAATATTAAAATGTATATTGTTTACAATGATTAGAATTATATTTTCTGGTTAGCGTTTTTTTAGCGAGTTAGTTTTTCTACGAGATGGGGTCGCTAATCCTATGCCCAACCCTCCTCCTTTACCCAGGCTTGAGACTAGTAGTAACTCTAGAAGAGCTACAGGGTTAAATGAAGTATGCTGGTGGGCGGCCTATGCTCCTCCACGAGGAGTAACAGGCGTAAGTAATTAAGTATATTGTTAACAATAATTTCCACCCCCATCCATTATCTTTCATTCTTCCTACATTTAAACTTTGATTTCACATAATTTCTTGTTCTAAAATCAAACAAATTTAGAAATATAACAAATTATATCTGTAGGGAAAATTAGTCAAGAGTTAATATTTGTGTATATCTAAATATTTTTCATTGTTTAAAAGATTTAAATGGTATAATTATCTTGATAAACATCTTGTTACTATGCAGTAAATCAAAATTTGCTTAGATATTATTATTTTTTTAAATCCCCCCTCAATATGAGATAATGAGTTTCCATTAGAAACTTTTATCCATATGAACAGAACAATTATCGAATCATTTTGCCCACAAAACTGAAAGATTTGGGTTCGATTAGCGTTTGCGAAGTCATGGATACACACTGTTGAGGCGTTTCAATAATAGGATGAAACAAGCGTTCAGCACTTACAAGTTTTCAATAATCGTGTTACGCACAAAATGATTGCCCAGTTTGAGGTTCCCTGGTACAAAATCTGAATCCAGTGTATTCTAAGACATTCAACGACATTAAAATCAATATAATTAACTGAGATTCATTTTAAATGTAATCTAAAAAAAAATAATTAAGATGAGTTCAAATATCAGTCAAAATGGATTTAAAAACACAAATGATTGTAGAACAAAGAAATAAAATTAGTCGCTATCTGAATGATCTTTCCTCCTGCCTAATGTGATCCTAAACGGAACTCAAGAGCTATTTTATCCAGTAAATACTGGAGACTCACAAGGCCCATAGGGAAGAGTATGGGACAAACTGTAACGTTTATGATAAGTAATAGGATAATTTAAGCTTAGAAGTCATGAAAAACTCATAATACAACGAATCCAAGAAGTGTTAAGTGCAGTAGTAGAATGGGTTTGGTTGATTTATAATTACTATTTAACATCCTATTCATATGTACCATATAAATGTGATAATCCTTGAAACTGATAATATAGTTTCATTCAAAAATATTTATCATTCAATAAACGAAACCTTTTGTTTCTCGGCTAACTAAGTTTCTTAATTGTATATATACACTCCATATACCTACCTGATACACAGTATAAGATTAACACTTAAGGAAGTAATGACATTTAACTTAAACTCTCCCATTTAGGATACCCATCAAACGTACGTTATGAATAAAAGACTACACAGAATTATCAACCTTAACCATCAGCAGATATACCAAACACCTAAAGTCAAGCAATGGTACATGAGATGCAATAAATCATGGCAGTTACCTCAGAATGGTGTAAATTTGTAAAGCATAAAATCAGTCAATTGTTAGCAAATAGAAAATTTAAATATAATCCTGGTTACTTATAAGTAATGGATTATGCACACTTTGAGGAAATCACCCAATCGCGTCACCAGACAAGCTCTCACATGGAATTCTGAAGGCTAAAAGAGAAGAGGAAGACCAAAGAACACATTACTCCGAGAGATGGAGACAGATATGAGAAGAATGAACAACAACTGGATCGAACTAGAAAAGTAGGCCTACGACAGAGTGGGTTGGAGAATGCTGGTCGGCGGCTTATGCTCCATTGGGAGTAACAGGCGTAAGTAAGTGAAAGTAAGTAAAATCATGATGTAGGAAGTATATTTGTTGAGGTTTAATGAAATCGTTGTTCAATATTGAATCATGGAGGGGTACTGCTGAGAAATCCCATACCAGGACGAAACGGCCACTCAGTACTTTTAGGTTTTCAATGGTATTTTAGTTTAGATTGACTCATGAATTCAACTGTTAAAACATTAGAATCTCCAAAAATCCCCATACCGATAATAATCATGTACTCACTGAAGACTAGCTTGAAGATGAATTTCTTTCAGTTCTAGTGAGAATTCGTGCAAGTGGAGTTCATTCAGTGTCGGGTGTAAACAGTTATTTACCTAAGACAATGGATGAAGCGCTGCATAAAATCATGGATCGATCGAAGTTCGACATTAACACCGTTTGATTTCAGTTTAGTGGTTTAGATAATAAGCATTCGTGCACGAGATCCAGGGTCCTGTACTCGAGACCCTGTGGTTGGTAACAGTGGATATGCACTACTAAGGATTCCTATAGATGGGAAGAACCAGTCGTTGAGTACTTCCGGGATTTTATTGGTGGTCCAGCTTTGATTGACTCGTGAATTCAACTATCAATAGTGAATAGTTTACAACTCTTTTCCTTAATCGGTAGTTTCATTGTCATAATTATGGGTAAGTAACAGGATGGCAGTTTTTTCGAGAATATATCGTTATCTACCTGGTTAGTCACCATCAGCGATAGCCTACTGATGAAGAAAACAAATCAACTTCCATCTAAATAGCAAATCAGGAAAACAGATTGGAAACGGACAGAACATATATTATAGAAATTATCAAACTGCATCACGAAGCAAGCTCAAACTTGGAATCTTGAAGGTAAACGGAAAAGAGTAAGACTGATAAACACACTGTGTCAAGAATTGGAAACAGACATGAATAGGATGAATTGCAACTGTGAACAATTGTAAAGGATTGTCTTGGACAGAGTTCGATGAAGAATGCTTGTGTGTAAACTTCAGTTAAAAATTATGATTTTGATATTTGTTAACAGTTGTTTTGAGTTGCCTATGTTCTTCAGTAGTAGGAATACTGTCCATTTTTGCCAATCCTCTCTTATACGTCTGCATCGGACCCTCAGTCTCCTTCAATCACAAAAAAAGAACTAACAATAACTGTATAAATATATACGTGAAATTGTTTTGAAATAGATGAAAAATATGAATCTATAAAACCGCAAATTAATTACGTGTTCCGGAATATAAGTTTTTGATCAGATCAACTGTAACAACTTTAATGAATGGTATATATGCTAGACACGGTAACGCACAATGTTTATACTTTTGTTTGCATGCATGGAATCTAATGTATTGATGTCTCGTTCTGTCGCAAGATATACAAAGATAAATATGTCAATGAAGTTGATGGTTATAGTATCTGATAAAATGATACTTGACAGTTATTATGCAAGATTTCAAATGTCTATCCATAAATACATTCATAATGACCTCAAAAGATTCATCACATACTCTGCTGACGTCTTCAGTACTCTCCGTATAAAGTCGAAATCTTATTTTTAGAAATCCAGGAAACAATAATGGAGAATAGTAAACAATAATAGGCAATATGCTAGAGTTTACAAATCGCTGACGTTAATATTTAGTGATTTCAGTAGTATTTAGCATCTTTATATAATAATTTAAAAGGAAAACTTTCTTCTATACTGAAATTTACTTAGTATTGTTTGTTTGAATCTTCCCATTGATGTTTTTAGGACTGCAACTGATCAGTCTCTAATTAGCATATGTGCATACTGTGAGTAATGCTTCGATATAGCCTAAATTCACAAGCATTATAAGCAAAGATGGACAGTGGCTGGCAGTGGAATCCAGTTTGACGCGCATTTCGTCCTATTTTGGATTCGTCATCTGGATGTTCACTCTGGGACTCTTCGATATTAATAAAATGTGAGGAGATAAGAAGAAAAAGTTACTCCAAGATAAGTTACCTCTGACAATGTTATTATTTCAGAATCTCTAATAGTACAACTTTGATGGAATTGTAACAGAGTGCTTAAGTGTTATTCATGACTCAGGATAAGATTAACACTTTGACATTTAGGAGGATATAGAATGAGATAATTAAAAACAACCAGTCCTTGAATGAGCGTCAAGAACTCATTCATTTCAAGGGACTTCGAAAAGAAAAAATTTTGTGTACATCCACTTAGATAATCCGCATACTTAACAAAAGTGTTTTTTGTAGAAGATGAAAGATCATTCAGAAGAATGAGAAGAAAAACGAAGAAACAACAGCTTCTTGTGACACACCAACTGGAGTTAGTCAATACATAGAACACTTTTGTTCAAACACATGATACTGTATGTAATAACATAACCACTTGGTTCATTAAAACCGACTTATAGTTCGAGGGTGAGTTTACGACAAATCATACTACTGAGAGTATATGAACTTCAATGAATGTAATCAAATTGACCTCAATTGATTGGTACCGTTATTAACAAGAAAAACTGTCGAATATATACCATTATCAAAAAACATGTCAACAAAACCGAGATGGTAGGGAAGCGTTTAGAAAACTTTCCATCCTTCTAAAAATCTTCCAGACATTGCATAATATGTTTTCCCAATAAACAGTAAGACCGATTGAAACTGGTCGAGGCTATTTTGAGTGTCGTTCAACTTCATCTTTTTATTAAACTGTCACCAAGACTAGTTTGTTTGATATCTAGAAAATATCACTGTATCACTGTAAATATAAGGAATTATCATAAATCAATTGAAATTAAACATTAACACTGTTGGATGTCGGTTCAGTGGTTCAGAGGTTAAGCATCCGGGCGCTAGACCTAAGGTTCTAGGCTCGAGTCCCTATAGTGCGGAATCGTAGATCCGCACTACTGAGAAGTCCCATAATGGGATGAAATGGTTTTCAAATACTCCAAAGTTTTCAGCGATGGTCCAGCTTAGATTGATTTGTGGAAATACTACAATCTCTACAAATCCCCCATGTTTCAAATAAGAGTTCTAAACTTTATAATTAATATGTCAACTTATACTTTAACACATTCATATTATAAATAATGTATAAATGAGTGTTTTGTAATGAGTTCATTTCATTTTGTATGAAGAGGAAAGTAATCATGAATCATATAAAACATGACCAATGATAATCATCGTTAGTTCCAATTAAATGTTTTAAAGAATCTTTTTCCGGTCACTGATAATAAACGAAGTTCAAACATATGAGATTATGAAAAAAAGGAATTGCTGACACACACACACACAAAGAAATAATAATACTAATATATATTACTGAACTGCACTAGGTTAACCAATCATTGAAAACCTGGAAGCATTGGACAACTATCTCATCGTAGTATAGGACTTCTAAGTAGTGTGTGTCCATGACCTCACCACAAGGAGTTGGATATAACAACTTCTGTCTCGCACCTGAACTCTTAATTTCTAATAGTGTACATGTCCTACTTTGATCAGTTTGTGATATTACACTATCATCTTCAGTTAATAACTTTCTCATATCTGACACAGCTTAATTTCACTATTCATGGCTTCTCACTAAAACTCCGGTTATTTCCTCTTGTAGCTAGTCAGTAATAATAATAACATAATTAACTCCTTTATCAAGTTCTTGGATGTGAGCCTAATGTGTGAAGTCAAATGATAATATGCGGTTATACAAACTGAAGAAGATTGGGTAGGGTTTGACTCTGTAACCCAAAGGCCTCAACCCCTTAGTCATCACTCCGCTAGTAAGCACATAATGACTATCAGTATAGGAGCCATAGAGATTGCTGTACTATACTGACCAGTTATTCACATGAGATTAGATATATTACTTTCCTAATGTCTTTACATTCAAAATACTGATATGTGTACGAAGTATATTCGTTTCAATACATTTTAGACAACGTCTACAGTTATAAATCAAAATTAATTATCTATAAGGGTTTTGCGATATCATGAATTTATTTGAATCAGACATTAATGCCATTGAATCCTGGCTCAGTGGTCTAGAGATCAAGTGAGTGCATGTAAGGCCGAAGGTGCTGAGCTTGTCAATTATTTGCTTCTTAACCTTCACTGTTTTTATATGAGCGAATATGTATCCATCGTTTATTCTATTCACCATACATCTTTAGCTAATTTTTTCTGGTTATAAAGAGTGGATCACGTTTTATCAAATACAGTTGCCACATTTTCGTTCTCTGGTCTACTTCACCGCTTCTCTTGCCCGCTCCTTATTTTCAACATCTGTCTGAAATAAACTTATCCAACTTAACCCGTATTTCAGAAGGGTTTTTGTGGAGAACTTAGTATTTTCATAGTTGAATTCATGAGTCAATTGAATCTAGACCAACAAGGAAAACCTGGAAGCCCTAGACGGCCGTTTCGTCCTATTGCGAAACTCCTCAGCAGTGCGCATCCATTACCTTGAACCCATATTTGGCTTGTAATTTCTGCCATCGTACAAATGAGGCTAGGCCAGATTTAAAATACGGAGTTAAAGTGGAGGATTTATATTCATCATATATTCATCTGTTTCTTTTTTAAATTAGAATCTGATCAACGGGGCATCAAACTATTATTAAACCGATAGACTATCGAATAGATTTGCTTTATGACTAGTTCAAACTAGACAGACAAGTATTGATCTATTAACTATCTCGTAACTATCTTTTCTTAATCCCACTAAAATGCATTCACGAGCACAAAGATTTAGATTCCTGAAGCATTAACCCATATAACTTGATCTCTAGAGAAACAGCTAAATTATTAAATACAAAACTATGTAGCTAGATTATGTAATGTCTCAGTATCAACATTGAACAGCTGAAAAACAATGATTTGAAACACTTCTGTATTGAACATTCTTGTTGTGAGTTTAAAAAAAAACCGTATGTCAATTTGTTGTGATCTTATTTCCAACCTTCTATCACGTGAATTATACATCATTCGGAATACGATATTTCCAATCTTAGCACTGTGCCAAATCAATGACGTTCGACTGATATGAACAGTCTAGAGTCCTTATTGGTCCTTTGTACACCTAGCCCATCTAATTGAGTCCAGAAAACAACGACAGCTTCTGTTATGCGAATCATTTATTTCAAGTATACTCGGTTTATATACCAGACAGACAGACCGCATCACATCATAAAATAGAAAATAATATTTGTACACGATCAAGCCAAATGTGTCTGTGAATGTGAGAGACGGCAATCAATAATCAGAAGGGGTTTTTGTGGAGATTTTAGTAATTTTATGGTTGAAATAATGGGTCAATTGAAGCTAGACTACCATCGAGAACCTGGAAGCACTGGATGGCCGTTTGGGCCTATTGTGGGATTCCTCAGCACTGCGCATCCACAGTCCCTCCTCGCCAGATTCTATCGCAGGACCTATCATTCTCGCGTGAGCGCTTAACAACCAGACCACGGTGTTAATGTCTAACTTCAACCAATCCACGAAATTGAGCAACCAATCACCAATATCTTCAGTGAGTTGATATCTCACAATAGACCCGGTTGAACTCCATTGGTCACTGCTTCTCACTAGAACTCCAGGGAATATCTCCTGAATCTAGTCACTAGTGAGCACATGATTAGTATGAGAAGGGGTTTTTGTAGAGTAAACTGAATATAATTTAGTAACAGTAATTCGTATAATAATAATCTATAGGTCACAATGAAGCATATAATAAGATGAATATAGTTATACACAGTCTAATTACTCAATAGTTATACAATAACAATATATATTACTTACTTACGCCTGTTACTCACAATGGAGCATAGGTTGCTGACCAGCATTCTTCATCCCACTCTGTCCTAGGCCTTCTTTTCTGATTCTATCCAGATTTTGTTCATTCTTCACATGTCTGTCTTGATTTCTTGGCTTAATGTGTTCTTTGGTCTTCCTTTTCTCCTTTGACCTTCAGAATTCCGTGTGAGTGCTTGTCATGTGACGCAATTGGGTGATTACCTGAAAGTGTGCATAATCCACTTCCAACGTTTCTTCCTGATTTCTACATCGATTAATAAGTCCTGGAAGTTACCCATAGTTATATCTTCACTAAGATATAACAATTCTGTTTAGTCTTTGAATTAATATCTCACTAGAAACATTAACTTTGTATTATAATCTCTTCGAATAATAATTTCTCATTTAAAACTTTTCAATATTTCTTAATTTTTCTTCACAAATTTCTCATAGCAACGAATTAAATTTTCGTGGGTTTTTTTTTTAGTTTTTCAACTTTACATTCAAGCTATCTATTTATCTATCCATCTACTCATCTATCCCTCTATTTATTCAATCCATTCATTTATCATATTTCCTCAATTGAATAATTAAACATTTCCTTTATATTATCTTGTCTATTACATTTTCTCAATTGTGTATTTTTCATGTAATTGGTCTTTCATTAATTTGAAGAGAAAAAAAATGAGGAAAAATGGTGTGTGTGTGTGTGTGCTTTTTTTTAATTTTTTTTCTTTTTATCTAAAGAAACTGATTTAACAAAATGAATATCAGTTTCTTTTTTCTTTTTTCGTTTTTTTTGTTTTTTTTCTTTTTTCGTTTTTTTCTTTTTTTTCGTTTTTCACCTTAGCAAAATTCAATAATTTATCTTTTAAGTAAAGTGGACTACAAGTACTTGTAACTAAATGAAAATCTGTATCAAGTTGATCAAATGTTATATTCCCCCCCCTGTTAGACTTGAAGGGAAAGTTTAAGATGTTGTAGTGGTTGCTTTTTTTTGTTTTAAAAAAAAATATTCATAAATAAGCAAAGATGGACAGTGGCCAGCAGTGGGATCCAGGATGAGCGCCACTTTGTACTTTTTAGGGCTCATCAGCTGGATGTACCTGTATTTCAGAGTTGATGTTCGCCCTGGGACTCGAACCTTGCACTTCAAACACCATCGCGTTATCCAATCAGCTACTGAGTCCTGATAGACACTCGCTTTTGCGATGGGGTGAAGTTTAACTTCACTTAGTATTGTTTGTTTGAATTTGTATTCATCATTGATATTAATTCATATATTTAGTTCCCTTATCAAGTATAAATAAAACAATTTTATTCAATTTCAATACTTTTCATCATTTACAAACAGCTAAATCATAAGTCAATTGAAGCTAGACCACTATGAAAGATCTGGAAGCACTGGAAGGCCGTTTCCATTTTTTTATGGAACTCCTCAGAAGTGAACATCCACGATCCTGCCTCACAAGGTTCCAACTCACGATCTATCAGTCTCGCGCGTGAGCGAGACTGAGCCGACCGTCATCCAACGGTATTAATGTCCAATTCCAACCAATCTACGAAATTGAGCAACCATTCACCATTTGTCTTCAGCGAATTGAAACAGATAAATGATGATATAGTTAATTTACATAATTAAACCTATAATCAGATTAATGTCGATAAAGCTTATGTAAGAGATAAGAAACAATATTCATTCAAGCTACATCAAGGATATAAGTACATTAAGTAAAGTATAGATCCTCAGTGATTTATTTAACTACATGTAAGCAGTTAGCAGATAAATCTGTGCAAGAATCATGATATGAAAATGAAATATGAACGAATATACATTGGTGAGTTTAAAGATCTCTGCATTAATCTCCAGTATCATTGAAACCATGGATTGATATAAGTTAGACAACTATTAAGAATTCAGAAGGATTGAATGGTTATTTGTTTCTAGTATGGGATTATTCAATAGTGTAAATTCATGATCCGACAATCGAACCCAAATGATTAATGATCATTTGATGTCTTAAACGGCGTTTGAAGCGAAAGGTACTGAATTCGAGTCCAAGAGTGAATATCAACTCTGAGATACAAGTATATCCAGATGATGAGTCCCAAATAATACGAAACGTGCGTCCTAGATTTTTCTTCCAGCCATTATCCATCTTTGATTATAAAGCTTGTAACTTCAGGCAGTATCAAAGCAGTCCGCATGGGATACACATATGCCAACATGAGAATTATCAATTGTAGTCCTAAATAACAATGGTAAGATACAATTAAACAATACCAAATGAATTCAGTAAATTATTGTTATCAATTAAATGTGAATAGTTATATTGATTTGATAAACTATCTATGTTAATCAATATGAATTGTCAAAAAGTTGTCAATAGAAAACTATGGGTAATTTAGTTACTATGCTATTTAGTCAATATTTATTTATTAAATGACTTCTTATCTCTCTAAATTGTAAAGATAAACCTTATCTACTTGACATAATTTACTACTTATAAAATACTAATATACATTATTGTTGTTTATTGTACTTTCGTTGAACAATTCCATGGAATAATTCATTTGGTATTGTTTACTTAAATCTTCTTATTGATGTTTAGGCCAACAATTTATCAGCTTCTTATTGGTATCTGTGCATCCTATATAGATTGCCTCGATATTGCCTTAATTTGCGAGAATTATAAACAAAAATAGATGATGACAGCAATGGAATCCACGATGAGCATTTCGTCCTTTCATGACTCGTCAACCGGATGTACATTGTCGAACCAATACGATAAGGATCTTCCCATCGATTTTGTTAGGACTGAAACTGGTCAGTTTCTAATTGGCATATGTGCATACTGTGCGTATTGACTCGATATACCTTAATTCACAAGCATGGTTAGCAGAGACTGACCAGTTGCAGTCCTAACAAATCGATGGGAAGATTCAAACAAACAATACTAAGTGAATTTAAACTTCACCCCATCGCACAAGCAACTGGCTATGAGGACTCAGTGGCCGAGTGGATAACGCGATGACGTTTGAAGCGAGGGTACTGGGTTCGAGTCCCAGAGTGAACATCAACTTTGAGATGCATGTACATCCAGCTGACGAGTTCCAAATAGGACGAAACGCGCGTCAAACTGGATTCCACTGCTAGCCACTGTCCATCTCTGCTAACAATACGATAAGGGTTTGCGCTTACCACTTAGAGAGACTAGTCAAACACAATCTCCATTAACGACAACGAGGCAAACGAAAACCCTGATATATATACCTTAGAATTATGTTTATACCGTTGGCAACTATTCGCATGTAATAAACAAGTTTTGACGAATAAGTATCAATAAAAGATAGTAATTAGAGAATCATTAATATATAAGGGTTTGAAGAGATCGTAGAATATTGATAGTTTAAATCACAAACTGATCTTGGCTAGACTACCACTGAAAATCAGAAAATAATGCACGGCTGCTGTTCAGTTATCTTTAATAGTCAGTATATCTCAAATTGAAAGAATTTAGGCATCTACACGGTTCGATACTACCTCAGTTGTCCGGAGGTCCTAGATTCGATCCCCAGTGGTAGAATCATGTATCCTCATTGTCGCTGACGAGTTTCATACTAGGATAAAAAAGTTTTCCAGTATTCCCTTGGTTTCTCTAGTGGTTTGGTTAAAATTAGTTTGTGATCTTAACCATGTAAACTAGACAAAGCTTAATAATCTTTATTAGAAAAATGAAAAAAAAAACAATGCGTACAACATTGTCAATTGAGTGCGGACAAATGAAAATAGGTGATGACTCTCTCTCCCTTACCCCCCCTCTCATTTACTCTCTCTATATATATGTACTACTGAACGATGAATCAATATGCGGGTGAACAAATTGACTCCAATCTAAACATAAGGATAGTAGATAACTCATTCAGTCGCTTGTCAACAATACTATAAAAGGGATTTAATGAAGAGAGAGCTTTGAATTGTTAAACAAATAACTCCGAAGTATACCCCTGAACAATTTGACATCAAAGTTATGTTCAATTGCAAAACATATATTGAATACGAAATTAAATATAATTAGGAAGATACAGAAACTGTAGATTATTCACTCTCTAATGTAATTACTAATGAACCATTAAGTTCTATTTGTGCCATTTCATATATAGTTAACCTAAGGAGACATGATGTATCTATTCATCTGTAAACTTTGATAAACTTTTAATTTTAGAAATAAAGAAAAAATTGAACTTTTAAGTAATAACAACAGTTTTTTAAAACAGTTTAATCCTATTGGAAACTAGGGACTATCGAAAGTTAGATATGTGAAGCATTTGATTCTGAATCTATTGGAGGAACAAAACGCGCATCCTAGATTCCACTGCTAGCCACTATCCATCTTTACTTATAATGCTTGTAAATTTAGGCAATATGCATAGTATGCACAAATGTCAATAAGGGACTGACTAGTTTCAGTCCTAAAAACATCAATGGGAAGATTCAAACAAACCATACTAAGTGAATTTAAACTTCACTCTATTGCACAAGCAAGTGGCTATCAGGACTCAGTTGTTAAGTGTATAACGTAATGGCGTTTGAAGCCAAAGATACTGGGTTCGAGTCTCAGAGTGAACATCAACTCCGAGATGCAGGTATATCCAGCTGACGAGTCCAAAATAGCACGTAATGCGTGTCGTAGATTCCACTGCTAGCCACTATCATCTCTGGGTTCTGTTTTCAGTGGGTTCGTGAATAGGCACTGCCACTAAGGAATCTCATACTTGGAAGAAACAGCTGTTCAGTGTTTCTAGGCTTCCAATGATCATCTAACGAAGATTAGCACATGATTTTATAAAATAATAACTTAATAAGAATATACTGCACTGTTGTTTATTATATTCTTTAAAACGATGACAAGCTTCGACCTGAAGTTTGTGGTGATGATGTCATTCAAAAGGACGATGAAAGCTTCACTGCCAAACCATCCAGCTCAGAGAACAAAACTTCATCAAAATGTATGATCACTACAAAGTGTATCCCTGAATTGGTATTCGTTGTTTATACATATAAATAAAGACAATATTTAAGAATAACATTTTCAATGAACTGTAATCAGTATTAAACCACCACTGAAAAACTTGGAAGCACTGGACGACCATTTCGTCCTAGTATAAAACTTCTGAGGTACGATAACATGGCTGTCCAGTGCTTCCAGATTTTCAATGGTAGTTTAACATTGATCCATTCATGATCTCAATCAAAACTCAACAATCTTCACAACGCTATAATGATAAGGAATCTAGTCAATTGTTGATAAAGTATTTGAACTCTGCTGATTTTGATTAGTTGTGGTTTTTCATTACTTGTAAGAAAGTCGTTTATCATTATTTTTTACATTTTCAAATGGAGGTGTCTAATTATTCATCTATATTTTTAAGAAAAGAAAAGATTTGTAGTTTATGTGGATACTCCTGGTATTGCTAAATTTTTCAAGCTAGTTGATTTAATTGTGAAGTTTACGTTGTTATTACGGTGAACAAAATGGCGTTAGGTGGTTGAAGCTAGGCAACAGAAAACTATGTTCGACTTGTTGATCGTGTCATTAGAAAGGGAATGCCTACAATCTTCGGAAAAGTAATTCTTTATGTGAGACTCCAACCCGAATCACTGATTATCACAGTTTGAGATTTGGTCGTTATTCGAGACCCAATTGACCCATTATAGGACTGAGATATTGGCAATCGATTAATCACTGAATAATAACTTACATCATACTTGTTTAGTCCTTCGGTGCCGATCAAATTTAACCAATCAAGTTGTCTTATGACTTCTAATCCTAAAGATCTATTTAGTAGGAAATCTTGAGCATAGCTTTCGTTCTAGTCTGACTATGTCAGTAAGGTGTAAGTGTACTTCTCATGGAATTAAGACTGTAACTACAATTAAAGAATATTTTGACGTAAACGAAGGCTTTTAAAAGAAACTATACGGATATAAAACCATTAGTAACACCTAACTAAATACATGTGGAATAATTAGAAAGTTTAATTCTTGTTGCCTAAAACAATAATAAAAGCTTCATGACTAAATCATTCAACCAGGTCTGTTGTGAGTTCGTAACTCACGAAAGACAATGGTGGACGGTTGCTCATTTTCGTGGATTAGTTGAAGATAAACATTAACATCATTGCATTCCGCCTCAGTGATCTAGAGGTTAAGCGTTCGCGCGCGAAACTGATATGTTCTTGGTACGAATCTCGCAAGTCGGGATCGTAGATGCACACTTCTGACAATAGAACGAAGCAGCTATCCAGTTCTTCCTGGTTTTTCATGATGGTCTAACTTCAATTGGCTTATAAATTCAACTATAAAATGACTAAAATCTCCATGAAACCCCCTTCCGGCTAATCGTTCAGCCAAACGAATTTAAAATTACCAAACAAAATACTATAATGTAGTTTATTTATTATTTATTCATTTATTTAAACACATAAATATTGGTACAAAAAGGGCACCAGATATATATGCACCACACAAATCCCATTTGATTTGTGTGATGACTGTGATACTGCTCAGGTGCCCAAAACGAAGCCAGTGGTTTTCTAAGGGGACCAAACCCGGAGGCTTTGACCTAAAGGTTAAAGTGCCAGATATTCGCTTTTCGTCTTGTCAATTTCGTAAGCAACAGTAATGCCATGAGAAGGCAGCGAGTAGGACTTGCCTGTTAGAGTTTATATACGCGTGGCCATATGAGAGCATTTGAAGAGGGAGAGCATACTGGTACCACTCTCGGTCGTACCAGGGCATTTGAGGGCATAATGTAGTTACTTATACCCTATTCACTTTTTTAACATGCACAAGAAAGCTACCTTTCAATGCTAACAATCATTGAAAAGAAAAACCCAACATTCTTAAGCAAACAAGTCATACCGTCTAAAAAACAAAAGACAAAACAAACCGAAAATTAACCAGAAAGAAAAGAAACGGGAACATTAAGTTAACTGTTGATACTTTCTCTTTCTCTTACTCTCACGCACACACAAGTTTCTGTTCTCAATCATTTAATAATAATGATCTTAATATTAAGATATGACCTTTCATTTAAGCTTATATTAATAATAATAATACTATATATATGTAATGTCCTTAGAAGGTTACTCAATCTGTTCCAGATAAATGAGATATATATTACTATTATTAGTTAGTAGTAGTAGTATTATTATTACACAACTGTATACCTTTTTCATTATAAAATAGAATGTAATTAACTTATTCCACCCGGTACTCACATCCCCCCTACATGCATACATACATACATACATACATACATACATACATACATACATATATACACATATATATACACAACTCCTTGTCTTTTAATATGTAACTGGTTAAAAAAATATTTAATGGCGGCAACAAGAACTCTCTTTAAAAGGTAGTAAGTTATACGGTTGGATAAGTTTAATAGTAGTATTAATATAAATATTACTAATAATACTACTACTAATTATAATAGTAGTAGTAGTAGTAGTGATGACTATAATATTCATAGTAACAGCATGAAATATAAAGCAACATGATATGAGCTGAAAAACTAAAGAGAAACTTCTTTTAGATTTATGTTTTTTGAGTCAATTTTCTTTTAAGTCAAAGTTTGTTTCCTTTTTAATCTTATAGTATTAGATATAAATGAATAATTATAGAATAGATGAGTGATAAGGAAACAATAGAATGGGATATGGATGTTTCATATTAATTAGAATTCATCAGATGAGTATATGTACAACATTTCAATGTTACTTAATTACTTACTTGCGCCTATTACTCCTCGTGGAGGAGCATAGATAAAAAGCCAGCATTCTTCAAACGACCCTGTCTTGGGCAATATTTTACAGTTCTTTCCAATTAATATTCATTCTTTTTCATAAATCTGCTTCTATTTTCCGGTGTAATATGTTATTTGACCTTCCTTTTTTTCCGCTTCCCATCCGGATTCCAAGTTAAGGCTTGTCTCGTGATGTTAATCTTAAGGAATTTGGATTCGGACCTGGTATTGTTCACTTAGAACATCAACATGTTATTCACTAAGTTAATGAGTCTAAATTGTCGTTAACTTTTTTCAGTTGCGATATATTGATTAATGTTGTATAATTAAAGGTTTGATGAAATCAAACAACATACCCATTAAACAAATAAGTAGCTATCTGAACTCGATAGTTCAGTCGGCAATGCATTGGTTACTTAGAATTAAATAAATTAGGTTCAATGTTCAATATGGATAACAACAGCAATGTTGTAGGTGAATCTGTAGTGAACAAAACACTAGTTGAGGATAATCGAATGTATTTAAGCACAAATTACAGACTATCTTGCTATAATCTGATAACCATACAGTCAATAGTTAATTTGCAATCTATCAATCAACTGTATCAATCTTAACGGTTCCTTCTGTAAATATCAGTCAATCTTCTCTGATTTCATTGTTCATGCATTTTTGTACCGATTGCGCTTCATTTCTGTTTGTTCCTTATCGATCTTCTTCAAAAATACATTCTATGCCTGACCCTCACCATATACTACTTATATGGATATAAGTAGACCACATCACACATCCAATTGATTATCATTAAATTCAATGAACTATTATCCGCAGTCATTCTATTTTATAAAACTAATAACAAAAGGTTTATATTTAGGCAGTCCATAAAGTATACACATATGTCAACAAGTGCTGACCAGATTTCGTTCTTGAATATCAATAATGGGATAATTCAAACCCAAAGTTATAATGATATTAACAAAGTACATTACGTGATAGGAATTCACAACAATAAAAAATAAATAAATGTATTGTTAGTCTACTTGTAAGTAGTTGAATGTATTGTGCGAAAGTATTTCGTGACCTTGATGTAATGTACTTCCTTGCATATTTTCTAAGAATGAAATTTCTTTCTCCTATTCAGATAAACCATTCAAAGTTTCTAACTTTTAAGAGTTTGAGTCAGGGGGTTAAAATAGAGGCAGAGGTTGCATTATTTACAAAACAATATTTCTTGTAATAGCAGTGAGGTTTCATCCTTGTGAATAAAAAGAAGATTACTGTAGATCAAGGTGACTTCAATACAGTTATAGGGTACATTTGAAAATATTGGCGGTAAGCCATGACAGTCAACTATCAGATATCACTTCAGTCATGATAGTTTTATACCATTCAAGTGAAATTTCATGGTCCATATTTCTAACATTATTCAATTCGTTAAGCGTCATGATGATTAGTCGATGGCATTGATCATAATAGATATAGTCATAATAAAATCAAGGGTCATTTGAAATATTCCTGTATTTTTATCGATTCACAAGAAGCAGTACTCACTTCAGTAGTCAGTGAAATACATTCTTCAGAATTGACTACCCAAAGTTTGAGACCGCTGATCTACTTGATCAAATCAATCTACATATAAGCCCAATCATCAACTAGAATCATTACATGTCACAGTCTCAAACCAAATAGCATTCTCCACCATCGGTTATGACTTCTGATAAAAAAGAACTTGGTCACCAATTTACACATCACACGTATTCAAATAAGATTTTATTAAAGGCTATTCACAGATGAATTCAATATTTGAAAGACTGAAATGGGCTAATTAAATAAACCTACTATACCATGTTTATTTAAGGGTGTTGTACTACAGCAATTTCATGAGAATTTAGCAAAACATTGTCTTTCTGTAAACAGGTTGCACGCCCGTTTTCGGGGTTAATAGGACTTGGACCGTATATACGGCATGTCTCTGAAACAGGCAGTACCGGACTACTGGGCTGATCATGTAAAACTGCTACTGCTGCATTTAAATTACTGTTTTTCGCGGATTCATAGAGGCTTTCCCCGGTATATTCATTCGTTCTGCAATCATTTTCCAGCTCTGTACGCAATTTTGAAATTAATGCGTCAACTTCCGTTGCACCCCCAAAGCATGGGTGATTCAGCAGCTTCGCGTGTAACTTGTCAATGAAATCCAATCGACTCTTTCTAAAGCGCTGCTCTTGTCGCTGGATTAGCAACTGGAATTGATCGGAAGTTAGAGCCATTTTTTTACCCGTCGCCAGTTGTTATAACGTATAGCGATCGTAATATATATATGAACGTCAATTTAGAGAGGTAGTGGATTTATTGATCGGACGCAAATGATACATAAAATCGTACGTACTAAATTTCATGACGAGTCTTCATCTTTTGATATTAATTGGTTAACCATTAGAAATTAAAAAACCCTGAACATCTTTATCTTCTCAGTATAGAATTCTTCACAAAGACAGGGAGTGCATATCAAGGATCATTCTAAAGATCAAAATCAAGATATTCAAGTGTCTTAACGATTATTTATCCTTTAAAACATTAGCTTAATGATCACACTTCAGCTGGGTGATGAATATGCATTCTCACCAACAAGTCCCGTACTAGAACAGAACAACTATCTACCATTTGCCAGTTTTTAATTGAGTTTATTTTTCAAAATTAAAATCAATTTCAATAGTTGAGATCATGAGTTAATTGAAGCTAGACTACCATGGAAAACCTCATGATCTTAACTATTTAAATTACTATCATATCCACAAAAACCCCTTCTGATATTATTCAACATTATTCAACTAGTGACTAGCTTCAAAAGGTATTTCCTGGAGTTCTAGTGCGAAGCAATGAACAGTGGAGTTCAACCGCGTCTGTGCCCCCAAATTGCCTGGTACGGTCGAGAGTGGAGAGAATTCGCTGTCCCTCTCCGAATGCTCCCACATGGCCACGCGTATATAAACTCTAACAGGCAAGTCCTACTCACTGCCTTCTCATGGCATTACTGTTGCTTACGAAATTGACAAGACGAAAAGCGAATATCTGGCACTTTAACCGAGTTGGCAGACACGGTGCGTTCACCTGGGGGAGTTGGAAAACCCTCATTCCAAACCAATGGTGCACATGGGCTTCAGTATCCTGAAAGAACAAATGGCGTGTGAATAATTGGTGATCACCGGCTACCATGGGACTGCGTCTCCTCACGATGCTCCACTGCCTTGTGGACTAGACCTTCAGGTCAAAGGCTCCGGGTGTGGCTCCCTAAGAAAACCACCTGCTTCAGTTTGGGCACCTGAGCAGTATCACAGCCCTCATACAAATCAAACGAGATTTGTGTGGCGCATATTTATCTGGTGCTTCCTTGTACCAATATTTATGTATTCAAATAATAATGATACAAAACCGGGTCTGTTGTGAGTTAGTAACACACTGAAGACAATTGTGGATATGTCACTCAATTTCGTGGATTATTTATTTGAAATCAGACATTAACATCATTGGATGACCGCCATCTCAGTAGTCTAGAGGTTAAGCGTTCGCGTGCAATATTGATAGGTCCTGAATTTGAATTTCACGAGTCAGGAAAGTGGATTCGCACTGCTGAGGAGTCCCACAATAAGACTTAACGGCCATTCAATGCTTCTGGGTTTTTCATAATAGTCTACCTTCAATTAACTCATGATCTCAACGATATAAAATTACTATGATCTCCACAAAAACCCCCCTTCTAATATTAAAATCAATTCTTCATATAAATTATAATATTTTATTCGAATTTTTAAAAAAAAAATAATCATCCATACAATAGATTACTTAATAAGGTCATATGTTCAATAGTGCATTATTCATTTATTCAATGTTCAATAATAATTATACTTGTGTATACAGATAAAAAAGAGAAAAAGGGGAAACCGTAAAACAGGGGGGGGGGACAAAATGTAAAAAAATTTCTTTTTTTTGTTTTTTTTGTTTTAGATGGGAAACACTTTTTTTGGTTTTGCTTTTTTCAAAAATATTGGCCTACATCAAACCATAACTCATTACGCAATCATCATTATCATTATTATACACTTCAATAAGCAAATTGTCTATTTCTGTCAACTTTTTTTTTAAAAGGGGATTTGTAAAGATTTCAGTATTTTTCAAAGTTGAAATCATGAGTCAATTGAAGCTAGACCACCATCGAAAACCTGGAAGCACTGGACGGCTTCGGCTCGAAACTGGTAGGTCATGGGTTCGAATCCCGCGAGAGTGGGTTCGTGGATGCGCACTACTGAGGAGTTCCACAGTAGGACGAAACGGCCGTCCAGTGCTTCCAGGTTTTCGATGGTGGTCTAGCTTCAATTGACTCATGATTTCAACTTTTTTTTATATTTTTTTGTAAAACAAAAAAAATATTTAAAAAAAAGTTTAGTAGGAAAAAAATGAAAGAAAAAAAAGAGAAAAAAAACTAATTTTATTATTCAGTGTAAAATTTCACCTTTTGATTATTTCTAGTTGATTTGATTTGGAATGATTTCTCTTTTTATTGTGTAAGTGAAATGTAAAATTGTAAATGTTTTTTTTTATAATCTTAATAGTTCAGATCATTAGTTAATTGAAGCTAGAGAACTATAGAAAACTAGGAAGCATTGAACAATTCCTTCGTACTGTTGTGAAACTACTCAGCAGTGTGAATTCACTTTCCTGACTCGTGAAATTCAAATTTAGGACCTATCAATATTGCACGTGAACGCTTAACCTCTAGACTACTGAGATGGTGGTCATTCAACGATGTTAATGTATGATTTCAAATAATTTACGAAATTGATTGACACATCCATCATTGTCTTCAGTAAGTTACTATCTCACAACAGACCTGATTGAACCCCATTGTTTACTGCTTCTCACTAGAACTCTACAAAATATGTGTTGAATCCAGTCACTAGTGAGTATATGTTGATTAATATCAAAAGGGGTTTTTATGGTTTGTTTGTTAATTGGTTGATTTTCATTTTTTTTGGGGGGGGGGTTATACAGCTAGCTAAAAGCATTAGGCAATTTTTTTTATATTATCAGTGTGTTTATTTTAACAAAGTGAAGTATTTCTTGATATCAGTTATTTGCTCTATTGAAACCTGTGAAATTAGGAGCAGTGTAGTGAATAACAACACTAAATGAGGTCAGTGATTTAGAACCTAATGGTCAACATTTGGAAAATCATTCAACTTGTAACATTGAAAGACAATTATTTAATAACATCAGTCCTGAGTTCTAACATTGTTAAATTCTAATTCTTACCCTGTGGGGTTAGTCAAAATCAGTCAATTAGGTTATGATATTATCACTCATCTAAGTGATTAAATATTTTAATCGAATTCATCTGATTTTAAGCTACTGGAGACAATATAACTGAATTATGTCTTGATAAATGATTTCATTCAATAATGCATATTTCCAATCTTAACTTGACCAGCGCTCAGTGTAGAATTCGAAATTACATCATGTATTGAGAATGAGCAATCATCACCTGTATTGTGTTCTGATTTTTACTATCGTGAAATTAAGCTGAGAGAAAACTGGGGATACTTAATCCAAGAAATATCATCAGTCCATGAAGTCATTGATTATTGGACTAAACCAAGATGATAGATGTAAACTATTTGATTAGGATTAGCGTAAGACATTGGGTAAAACACCTTAGAAAAGCTCACAATGATAGTGACGAGTTTACTTTCTACTTGAACTTTCAATTCTGAGTTTAAAACTTCTTATACTTTTCAGTTTTATTTGCAAAAATATCCATTAATTCTCACACACTTTATTATTTTATTCATTTCCATACCAATCATTCTCTGTTCCTGTACTTTTGCCTTTGATTATATCAACCTTTTGCCTCCAGGTACTCTACTTTCGATTGGTGATGCATACTACTTTTATCTACCGACATTAGTAGAACACACTACAGTATTAGTGTAAAATTATCTGTATAGTGGATTTGTAGAGATAGTTGGATTTATGTTCAATTTCTACATTATATTTAACAACCATTTTTCAACGCATTCAGTGGCTAATTGGCTGACACTCTAAATGGTTAAATTCCACTGTTCATGGTCATGATTAACGAAATTAGGTAGATAAACCGCTGAATACCAGCTCAGTGGTTATATCCGAGCGAAGACATAAGTACAGGTAACTCTCAGGACCTAGTAATGGACGATTATTCTATATTCTTATTGCATAACTATTCAGTAACTACATTATCTATCTCTATATTCATACTATTATAAGCTTCATTTTGACCTTTGGATTATTATTATTATACGATTTACTGTTCCTAACTTACATTCAGTTTATTAATCACTGTCTTCCACGTCCACAGCCACATTTGGCCTGATCTTGTACAAATATTATTTTCTATTTTATGGTGTGATGTGGTCTGTCTATCTGATATATAAACAGAGTATGTTTGAAATAGACGATTCGCATAGATTCGCATAACAGAAGCTGTCATTGATGTTTTGGACTCAAGTGGAAGGGATAGGCGGATAAAGGACCAATAAGGACGCTAGATTATTCAGTGATCGAACGTCATTGATTGTCACAGTGTTAAGGTTGGAAAAGTCGTATTTCCATTGGTGGATAATTCACGTGATAGAAGCCGGACATAAAGATCAATAACGAATTAGGATACGTTCTTTGTTTATTTGTAAAGCCATAACAAATTGGCGACGACCTTGAGCAAGACACAACAGTGGTCTGGTGGTTAAGCGCTTGCCACGAGACCTAAAGGTTCTGAGCTTGATAATTTGATTGGATTATAGATGTACACTAGTGAGGAATCCCATACTAGGGCTAAATATTTGTCTACTGTTTCCTGGATTTTAATGAATGTTTGACTAATGTCAGTTCATGTTGTCAATAATTGTAAAATTGTCATGAAATACATCAATGTAAACTCTGTCTTACACATATTTAAATGTTAACGATATAGACAGTATATCAGCACTGGAATTCGTTAACTAACAAACTGGCAACTATCACGACAACTTTCCTCACACCATTCCACCTAAGTCAGTTTGGCAAGTTCAAAGATCATAATTATTCGGTACGTTATAGATTAGTATGTAATATAACTAGTTGAATTTGCATAGTATTAAAGACATTTATCAGCTGGTTAAATCTTCTAATTTCGTAGTTCGTTAAAAGTATTAACTACTACTGTAGTGAACAAGAACACAAGTGGAAACAATCAAATGTATTTAGACACAAATTACAGACTATCTCAGTAAATTCTGATAACCATACAATGAATAGTGAACTTGCAAAATAACCATCAATGGTTTCAATCTTCACTGTTCCTTCTTCAAATATCAGTCCATCTTCTCTTATTTCATTGTTCATGCATTTTCCCACCAATTGTGCTTCATTCCAGTTCTTTCGTTATCGGTCTTCTGCCAAAATACATTCTATGACTGACCCTTAACATATACTACTTATATGGATATAAGTAGACCACACTACACTACTTGCCATTATCATTAGATTAGTCTGAATATTGTAATTGCGATAACAACTGAATTTATTTTGAAAATTAAAATAAACTTTACCAGAACGTCAACTTTTTACCAATAACTTCGATGACATTGTGTTTTGCGAGAAAAAAAATCTACAAATTCAAAATAGATTTAGACATGGTAAGCAAGGATAGATAGTGGCTAGCAATGGAATCCAGAACGCGCGTTTCGTCCCATTCGGGACTCGTCAGCTGGATGTACCTGAATCTCGGAGTTGATGTACACTCTGGGACTCGAACCCAGTACCTTTCGTTATCCACTGCTAGCCACTGTCCATCTTTGCTTACCATGCTTGTGAATTTAGGCTATATCGACGCAATACTCACAGTACGCATATATGCCAATTAGAGACTGACCAGTTGCCGTCCTGAAAACATCAATGAGAAGATCCAAACAAACAATACTAAGTAAATTTAGATTTAGACATGTTACCAATAATTCTCTTTAAAAATGTATCGTGACTACTTAACTTATTGAAAGTGTATACACCATGTATTATAATGACAATCATAATAATTGAAAGCATGAGTCAGTTGAAACTAGACTACCAAGGAAAACCTGGAAGTACTGGACGACCGTCTCGTCCTATTGTGGGACTCCTCAACAGTGCGCATTCACGACCTCGCCCCTCGCGGGATTCGAAACCAGAACCTACCAGTCTCACGCCAGATCACTTAACCGATAGACCACTGAGCTGTCATCCGATGGTGTTTATGTCTAACTTCAACCAATAATAATAGCAAAAAACTAATCTACTCACAAAACATCTTAACGTTTACAACAATAAAAGTGACAACAAAAGAGAACAACGGAACAGAATAAATGATAAGAATCTCAAGATGACAAATGAGTTACATGTTAAGCATATAAGGAAGAATAAAAAAACAACAATGAAAGGTAGCCTAGTGAATTATTACATCAACTTGTCATCGTTTCTAATCGGTGATAAACAGATTATTTATTTATTTATTTATTGTGCAAGATGGGCATCAGATAAATATGCGCCACATAAAAAAATGTCATTTCATTTGATTGTGTAAGGGCTATGATACTGTTGGGGTGCCCGAACTGAAGCAGGTGGTTTTCATAGAACGCCAATCCACGGGCCATTGGTCTAAAGGCCTAATCCACAAGGCAGTGGAGCATCGTAAAGAGATGGAGTCACATGGTAGCCGGTGACCAACGATTGATTCATATGCCATTTGTTCCCTCAGGATACTGGAGTCAGCTCATGTTCACCATTGGTTTCGAATCAAGGTTTTCCAAGTCCCCTAGGTGGATCCTTCATATCCACCAATCCGCTTAAAGTGCCGGACATTCACATTCATCCTCTCAATTTAGTAAACAACATCCGTGGTGCGAGAAGGCAGCGAGTAAAACTTCCTTGACAGAGACTGTATACGCGTGGCCATGTGAGAGCATTTCGAGAGAGAGAGAGAGAGTGGGCCCTTTCCACTCTCTACCGTACCAGGGAATTTGGGGGCAAAGTGGCTGTCGCCTCCGGATAATCTAATGTAGACAGAATTTGAACTGGGAAACACATTAAAGAGATTGGTCATAAAATAAGACATTTTGTATTTTTACTCTACGTCAATTAGTAGCTAAAAGCTGAATCTAGGATGTACATATCCTACTGTGTCTGGATTCATCAACTGGATTTACCTGGATTTGAATATTGGTTTTACACCATGACTTGAGCCTACTACGTTTCACTGCAAATGTTCAATGAGCTATTCATTTAGCTGCTCAGTCTAAATAGCATCTACCTTATATAATGGGGGTGTCAGTACATTCGACTGAAGATTCATAAAAAGGAAGAAAAGCGAGTCCTGGATCCCACTGCTAGCCATTATCCATATTTACTAATACTAATAAAATGTATAAATAACTGTCACACACTGTCTTCCGTTTCTACCTGTTGTAAGAGAAATCAGAAGTAACTGGAGGAGGAAATAAACCAACTACTGACTGAAGAGGAAATTAGGAAAAGAAAGTTGGAAGTGGATAGGACATACATTATGGAAATCATCAAACTTCATTACGAAACAAGCTCTAACTTAGAATCTTGAAGGTAAACTGACAAGAGGAAGACCAAAGAACACATTAAGTTGAGAATTGGAAGTAAACATGAAAAGGATGAATAGCAAATGTAAAGGATTACCCAGGACGGAGTTGGATGGAGAATGCTGGTGTGAGGCCTATGCTCCTCCACGAGGTGTAACAAGCGTAAGTAAGCAGTCAATAACACACATACTAACTCAATACATGTATCCGTTATTAAGTTTTTTTTATGAAAGAAAAAGGAATAACGAAGCACATATGTTTCTTGTAACTATTCATTAGATAAACATCACGTCTTCTTTTTTTCAAATGAACGCAATGAACCGCACATCTTAAGTAATTTTTCCTTTCTACTTTCTAATTTAAGAAGGAGAAAAAAAAAGAAAAAATTAATATTTTCTTCATTTTATCAAGGTTATTATTATTTTTGTTTAAATATTCGTCAAGGCCACTTTGGTGATTTTGCCAAAATTTCAAAAATACAAAAACCAGTAATGATGATGATGGTCATTTTTACTACGTGAATATTCTTTTCATCTTTTATTATGGTAAAAAGAAACAATTTAACCAGTTGATAAGTTGAAATTTATGACAAAAATTAATTATATTTGATCAATTGTAGTGTTGTCTACTTATATCCATATAAGTAGTATATGTTAAGGGTCAAGCATTGAATGTATTTTAGCAGAAGATAGGGGACAACCGAGTGTATTTGAACACAACATTACAGAATCTCTAGGTAAAATTTGAGAACCATAAATTAAACTCTACACTTGCAAATAAGCCATCAATTTCGTCACAATTTGTTGTTCCTTTGTTTCCATACTAATCACTCACTGTTCTCGTTCTCTTCTCTTCGATTATATCAATCTTCTAACTCCAGGAACTCCAGTTTGGATTGTTGATACATACTGCTAAAAATCTATCAACATCGGTGGCACACAACACATTTCTACTATTCTGGGATTTTTCATAACAATTTCATTTAGCTGTATTGGCATTATGTAGCATTTTGAACTGATACTTATATGTATCACGAACTATGTAACTTTTGTCTGATATTGTTTGTTTTTTCAATCAGAATAATTCATGTTACAACAGAATAGTATGTGAGTAACTGTCCTAAGCTCGATAAGATTGATCTCCACTAATCACAGCTTCTCACTAGAACTTCAGGGTCTGCACCTTAAAACTAATAACTAATGAGCACAGGATCACTATAAGTATATAAGACCGAAACTCTTGACCCTTCAGTGAGGTCACGGATGCGCATCATCACTATGGAGTCCCATATCAAGACAAAAGGCCGTCCACTGTTTCCAGCTTTTCAATGATGATCTAGCTAAAATTGGTTTGTCAGGTAAATTATCAGATTTCTATAAAATCTACATAAACCCCTTTAAAGTTGATTTTCCTCAAAAACAGTAATGATTCTTAATTAAATCTAATAGAAAATTATTATTTAAATCTATTAAAAATAACTTGAATAGAGAACGAAAAATAAAACGAGAACGAAACAATGGAGTGTTTGCTAAATTAACTATTTCTATGAATCCGGTGTTTATCTTGTTGTGCTAACGAGGTAATGGCAACTTGAACCAGTGCATAAATATGCCTGGTCCAAAGTTGTAGCTGACTAACTGACTGAGTGTTTCCTACCTATACTTTACAGATGACCTGGCTATTCTATCTCATACACACCAACATATACAGATGAAGACGTACAGTGTAGCAGCAGCAGCAGCAGCAGCAGCAACTTCTGCATCAGTAGACCTCAACAAACACAAGGGAAAAAGCAAGATCCTCAAATACAACATGGAGAACAATGCAAGAGAAATTCTCGAAGAGATGGATAGTTTCATGTACGTGTACAGCATCACCGATGAAGAAGGAGGATCTGATGCAGATGTAAATGCAAGGATTGGCAAAACAAGGACAGCATTCCTACAGTTGAAGAATACATGGAACTCAAAACAACTGTCTGTCAACCAACATCAAAGTCACAATCTTCAATACGAACGTCAAGACAGTTAGTTCTGTTGTACGGAGCTGAAACTTCGAGAATTACAACAACTGTTATCAAAAATGTACAGATATTTATAGACAGCTGTCTATGGAAGACACCCCAGACCCGTTGACCAGATACCATCAGCAACAGTCTACTGTGGGAGAGAACAAATCAGCTTCAAACTAAAGATGAAATTATGAAAAAACGATGGAAGTGGATAGGACATACATTACGGAAATCATCAAACTCCATCTCTAGGCAAGCGCTAACTTGGAATGCTGAAGGGAAATGGAAAGGAGAAAGACGAAGAACACACTGTGTATAGAATTGGGAGTAGACATGAAAAGCAACTATAAAGAACCGTAAAGGATTGTTCAGGACAGAGTTGAATGGAGAAAGCTGGTTTTGGTTTGGATACCCGGACAGTATCACAGCCCACGCACAAATCAAGTCACTTGTGTGGCGCATATTTATTCAGTCCCACTTTGTATCAATATGTATGTCTTCAAATAAGTAATAATAATTGCTCATGAAATTAAAACGCGGTTCATTTAAATTACTACATACACACCTACTATTTGACCAACCCAACTGTACACAACAGACTGTGCATGAGGCTAAATCCTCAAGAAGCCTAACTATGTCAAATGGGTATTTATAAATTGCTGGACTGACTAAAACAGACATATGTGTGTCCTTAGCTAGGCCAATACATCTGTACATACAAATATATACCTGTGACCAATTTATCATTCACTTCGAAATATTATATGATATATCCTGTTTTACCCTATATATTTCACCGAATGTCATAGATTGAACATCCTTAAAAGTAGCGTTTAATTCCTGTTGAATAAGCAATCAGATACAATTACTTCCGCATGTTTTTGTCACTGAATCTTAACTTAATATATTTCATTGCACCTTGACAACTAAGCACCATATTAACATCCCTAGTTCAACTTATATCATATCGATAGGTTTGAATCCATAAAAAACTCTTTATGACTATCATGAGTTGTAAAGGTTGGTATTATAATGTCGTTGCTAATATTCAAGACGAAATTGATCAGTCATTGTCAGTCAGCCATAATCAATGTAAAACCTCATATTCACGTATATCACGTATCAAGTTGCTAAACCCTATCAGTATAGTGAGATAAAAATCATAGTGACAGAAGTAACATCAGTACCAGTAAAAAGAAGTAGGTATAGACAATATGATTTGATGTTTATGAGTGAATTCGAGGAGTTCAAGGTGCAAAATGAAGATCTGAAGGAGGTTTAAGAGTGAATATATCTAATGTAGTCAGCTATGAACAGTATCATTCAACGTCTCCAACCACTGATCATAATAAACACGATAACCTCAACAACACAGTTTATAACTATTATCATGACTCAAATCAAACATCACATGGCCACGCGTATATAGCCTCTGCCAATGAAGTCCTACTCACAATCTTCTTTGCGAAATTTAGAGGACGAAAAGTGAATATCCGGTGCTTTGACCGGGTTGGTGGACACGGAAAGTTCACCTAAGGGAGTTAGAAAACACTGATTCCAAACCAGTGGTTCACATGGGCTCCAATATCCTGAGGGAACAAATGGCATATGAATCAATCGTTGGTCACCGGCTACCATGGGACTGCATCTCCTCACGATGCTGCACTGCCTTGTGGATCAGATCTTTAGATCGAAGGCTCCGGGTGTGGTCCCCTATGAAAACCACCTGCTTCGGTTTGGGCAACTGGGCAGTATCACAGCCCTCACATAAATCAAATGAGATTTGTGAGGCGCTTATATATCTGGTGCCCCTTTGTACCAATATTTATCTGTTTAAATAAATAAATAAATACGAATTCATTAAACAGACATGAATTCATTTTATTTTTCATTTGTAACTAACAATAGAATGCAAAACGTTTGTCTACTTTTATTTCAAATTCTGTAACTGGATAAACTAACATCCAATTGTTAGTATTTACACGGAGATTTGAGCCCAGTAACCTATCGCTTCACAAATATCAGGAATTTATTATTTCATTCATTAATATCATAGTGAACGAAAATACCAGTAGGAACAACCGAAAACATTGGAGAATAAAATTAGATAACCTCTTAGTAAAATTTGAGATTCATACATTATTTTTATATATTTTATTTAAACGCATAAATATTGGTACAAGGAGGCACTAGATATATATGCGCCACACAAATCTCATTTGATTTGTGTGAGGGCTGTGATACTGCTCAGGTGCTCAAACTGAAACAGGTGGTTTTCTCAGGGGGCCACATCCACAGCCTTTGACCTAAAGGTTTGATCAACAAGACAGTTGAGCATCGTGAGGAGATGCATTCCCTTGGTGAAAAACAATAAGTTCATACGCCATCTGTTCCCTCAGGATATTGGAGCCTATGTACACCATTGGTTTGGAATGAGAGTTTTCCAACTCCTCTAGGTGGACTCACCGTGTCCACCAACCCGGTCAAAGCACCAGACATTCGCTTTTCATTGTCTCAATTTCGTAAACAACACCCCCGCTACGAGAAGTCAGTGAGTAGGACTTCATTGGCAGAGGCTATATACGCTTGGCCATGTGAGAGCATTTCGAGAGGGTGGGCCCTCCCCACTCTTGGCCGTAACAGGGCATTTGGGAGCAAGAGATTCATACAGTAATTACTTCATTTGTGAAATATCAATCAGTCGTCTCAGACTTCATTTTTCTTTCGTTTCCACACCAATCATTCTTTGTTCTCGTTCCCTTTTCTTTGATCTTGTTATTCTTCGATTGACGATATATACTACTTATATCTGTTGAAATCAGTAGCATACACCACAATATATATATATATATATATATATATATATTACAGTAAAATAAACAACTTAATTAGTATTAATGTTAGCATTAATTTTTATATGAAACAAAATTTTCACGCTTAAATAACCATCCATTTGAATTGGTCATAGTAACGTCGAATTCCTTTCTTATTCGATCTCTCCCTTACTCTTGCACTCTCTCACTCACACTTTCAATCTTTCCATACTTCATTAATAATACTTTTAGTTATAATCATAAATTTTAATTGGAATACGATAAAATCGTTTTAATTAAAGAATAGATCTTAATAATTAAATGAACCTTTCTGCTTCTTCAAGAAAGAGAGAAAGGGTAGGGTAGCAAAGAAAAAAACTGAGATGAATTCGATATATCTCGTACTTAGATTTCTTAGTCTATCTCACAATACTTGAGCACTCGAACGCTAAAACCCTCTCAAGTCACAAATCAGAAGACAGAAGACAATTAGATGGGAATCTTATTCCAAACAGTGTCGATTATGGTACAAAATTGTCAGATATTTGTAGTTTGCAGTAGAAACAAAATCATCGTTATAGTTATCCAATCCGCACACAGGGAGTTATCAGCACTATCCAATAAGGAAGCTACACGTAGTAATTCGAGAATATTCCTTCCAAAGTTGATTGGATGGAATATGTCGGGCTCCTTCTGGGCTTCTTAGAGCCTTCTCGACTTCACCTGTGGACCATCCTAACACAATTAAATATAGTTTATTAAATAAATTGATTATTAATCAGTTTGAATAAGTCGATAGAGAAATTGGAGAACAAGAATTCATGTTAGTTGATACCGATCAGTAAAATGTACTTGTATCCAAGTCATAGAAGAACTAATACTGATCCATGTGAGATTTTATCTTGGGTCATTGTCAGTTTTACAGTCAGATAATGACAGATCTTCTATAAGGTTGAGATACTTTCATTAACATATTACTGAGTAGTGAATAATTAATGATAATTGGTTATAACTATTATTGTGGTGTGGTCTACTTATATCCATATAAGTAGTATATGGTAAGGGTCAGACATAGAATGTATTTTGGCAAAAGATCGATAAGGAAAGAACAGGAATGAAGCGCAATCGATACGAAAATGCATGAACAATGAAATCAGAGAAGATGGACTGATATTTGAAGAAGGAACAGTTCAGATTGAGACAATTGATTGATAGTTTGCAAGTTAACTGTTCATCGTATGGTTGTCAGATTTTAGTGAGATATTCGGAACACATTCGATTGTTCCCACTTGTGTTTCGTTCACAACACTAGTACTCATTTACTTTCTTCAGATGTTCTGATTGGAGGTATAAGAATGTGAAAGTTTCTATGACTGATTGTTTATGTGATGAATACAGTAAAGTAATCAGACAACTAAATGATAAAATGAATTCTTGTTATATCTAGAGCTTTGATCCTTACTAATCTGATTAACATGTCTGATACACTTTCCGTCCTTTCTCTGGATTGAATAAAGTACCTTCCCAATACGCCGTTCTATGAAAGCTGAATCCCATCCCCGTCGCCAGTTGTTATTATTATAACTCGATCAGTTGTGTTCAAGTAGAGAGCCTTTATAAGGTCAATGTGCTTCTTTGCTACTTCTTTCAGTGACAAACACTGTCACAGAATCTCACGATTAACGGAGTCAAATGTCACCTTAAGGTCGAGAAATACTACGATTGTGGGATGTCTGAATTTGTGTCTATGTTCTAGGACCTGACGTAGAGTGAATATTTGGTATATACAATCACGTCCAGGTCGAAAACCAGCCTAGTTTTCTCTATTTTGCTCTTCACGAGCTTTAGTTAGGCGTCGAAGTATTATTGAAGCTAATATTTTAGACACTATATTAGTCAAACTGATCCCCCTGTGATTGTCACAAGAGGACTTTTGTCCTTTTTTATAAACTGGCACAGTCAGTGGTTGGAATCAGTCAGATGGAATTTCGTCTACTTCCCAGATCCTAACTAAGACCTCAGTCAATTTCGTTGCTAGTACTGGACCGCCATCCCTGGGGATCTCGGGGGTAAACCTGTCAGGGCCTGTTTTCTCTCCCTCGCCTCAAATTTCCTATAGCTTTTTCAACCTCGTAAGGAGTTGAAGGACTTACATTGACTTGCCATTCAGGTTGACTGGAGATCGTGGGAAACCAAAGTGTGGCTGAAGGTCAGTTGAATTGATCCTTAAAGTGTTTTGTCTATCGATCCAATCTCCTGGATTGAGAATGAATGATATGTCCATCTTTTTCCGAGATAGATTTGCTGACAGTTAAGTTCCTAATACTGGTTTCTTAAACAAGTCTGAACAGTTGTCTGCTGTTGCCTATTACCGCTGGTTTTTCCATCTCACTTGCATTCACTACCCACCACTGTTTACGATCATTGCGTAGGTTTCTTATTAGCCTGTGCTTAAGTTGACTCCGCTATTCGTTATGTTCAGAGCCAGATGGGATGAGTTTTGGAGCATCTATCAGTGCGGTAGATGCTGCCGAGATCCATTGTTTCTCCCTAACCTTATGGTTTACCTTACAAGCAGATATCACTGCTGTTTCCACAGCTTTTCGGATGTCATTCCATGCTGTCTCAGGGTGGGCACAACTTACATGTCTGCCTAACTGTTTTTCCAGTTGTTCCTGAAATATATTCTTAGCTTGCCTATCATTAAGTAGAACCCTTAGAGGCTTCCTCGCAGTATCTTTTCCAGTAAGACGCAGATAGATACGTGCTCGCACTAGAGCATGATCTGAGTCTAAACATGTGCTCCAGAATGAGCGACAGTCTTCTATCGAGCCCCTCCATCGGTGGCTGATATCGATGTGATCTAATTGGGTACAAAGCTTGAACGAATTCGTGGTTTGTCATGTCAAAAGATGTTTTTCCCTGTGCTTAAAGTTAGTATTTGCAAGAAACAGACGGTTATCTGAGCATAGTTGCAACAGATGGTCGCCATTATCTGTTCTTTCAGCCACGAAACAATAAGATCCACCCAGGCGTATTTCCCTTTCACTTAGTTTACCTACTTGAGCATTAAAGTCACCAATCACTATTACTACATCGGGGCGCTTAGCTTTCGAAGGTCGGAAAGCCTTCTGTAAAACTCATCTTTTACATCATCTGAGCTGCAGTCGGTAGGAGAGTAGGCAGAGACGACGAAGAGGCAACGACGAGTGTCCCTATCTTTCCGAGTCCTTACTGTTCCGTTTAGTCGGACAGTGCATAGACGACTGTCTACTGGGATCCAGTCTAAAAGAGCTAGTTCTGCCCTAGGACTTAATGCTATACCTACTTCAACGAGGCCAAGGTAAGCAGCATCAGGGCTTCCAGATACACGAAGCGTGTATCGAGTTGGTTCTTTATAATGACATGGTGAGGTCAAATGAATGACGCTACTCGGATCTTGTATGCGCGTTTCGGAGACGCAGCACACATCGATGGTGCAAGATTCTAGAGTCCTAGCTAAGGAGGCCTGTTGTCCTATTTGGCATAATGTTCGGACGTTAAAAGTTCCTACATGTGGTTTGGAGCGTGGTTTCAGGAGACCAGGAATAGCATTCCGCGTACTCGAATCGTTTGCCCTAGCGGTGCGAGGTGATAAAAGGACGTGAGATAAGTTAGTCGTGGAGATAAGAGTTATCAGGCGTAGGAAGGATTTTACTGTGACCAACGTGGTCTCGTGTGCTGTTACGAGTATGAGGGCTAATATCACTTCCCGGCTGCCCACACCTTGGAAGGGTATTTCTTGAGGGATCTGAAAAAGAAGTTGGATTAATGTTGGTCTTAACGACCTGGGAGCGCGACTGAAGAGCCCAAGGGACAACTGCTTGAGGACGGCCGCGCACGGCCTTATGTGAGAGGTTTTTGACGTATTAGCTCTGTTTTTCAAAGGGCCTTACAACCGGAGACGGAAATCTGTGGGATAAGGCGAGGTGTGCATGTTTAGGGTCGACCTTTTCTAACCTCACCCCTCCTTGTGGGAAGGCATCATCGCTGCAGATGCTGGTTGTTTGAAGGAAACACCTTACTGCCGTCACACCTGTGTGCGATCGGCAGTATGACTTCGCCTTCGGATCTTGGGTTTGCTGCTTTTATTCTTATCGCTCTTCAACCAACCTGTCTGGCATATTAGGACCTTGAGGAATGATTGTTCCAGCCAGTATAGCTCGATTGGTTCATCACTATAGGCAAGCCCGACCACCACGTCAAGGTAGCAGCAACGGTCGGGAATACTACAGTAAGAAAAGTATTTCAATTGAGACTTCTTGTTGACTATTACTTATCAACTAACCTAACCAGACATCCTTAACATCAACTTCAAACCTATCTATGAGAAATAAGCAAATGATAATGAAAAAAACTATTCTTTATTTCCCATTGAATAAATATTAGATTATACATATATATACTACTAATGTAATACATACTACTAAATAATCAAGAGAAAAAAAAACCTAAAAATCTCAATAATTAAGAAAAGTCAACATGATAAGAACATAAAAATTGAACGAATCAACGTTTCTTTTTCTGATAAAAATCAACAAAGAGAAAAAAAAACTAATCGTTTCTCTCAAATTATTTACTTGGTTGATCAATACGTAATAAATGTTCAGCTATTGCAAAATAACCACGATAAGAGACAGTTGGACCATGAGTATCAAAATGACAATGCCCACAATTTGTTTGATCTTGATTAAAACAATGAAAATGTTCTAAACGTAAACCAAGATGATGCTGAAAAAAAGGAAAAAGGAAACAACATCATAAAGCTTAGTTTGGTTCAAGAGGTTTTGTAAAGATTGATTTTCAATTTGTAAGTTGCATTCATCATAGAGAGATTCCAGTTGAGATAGCATTGAAAACCGGGGAACGCTAGACATCGCTACATGTCGATAATAAAACAGTTTTCCCACCAATATCATAGGACGACTGTCACGCTACATCATAAACTGACTGAAATTCAAATAACACCAGGATCAGTGGTTCGAACTATTAAGTATTAGCCACGAAACCTGAAGGTCCTGAGTTTAATTCCTAATTGGGCCACGGGCGCACATCAGTGAAAACTACAATGCTAGGACAAAATGGACACTCAGTGTGTAGCAATCAGGAATGTTAAACGCCTATGCTATGTGGACAAAAGCATGATCCTAATCTTTCAGTCGTTCCATCATTGGTATTTGTGACCTTGAGTGTGTGTATGATAACACACGTGTCTCCATGCTAGCTTGTATCTCTCATGCCTGTGAGTGCTGTCATGTTTTGATAAAATCGAGTAGGCCTGTTTACCCTCACCAATTTGCATCTCTAATCGTCTGTCTGCATTAATGGATATCTGAAACATACGTATCTAAACGTATCCTCATATTCGACAAGTGAAATACCGTTGCTTTAAACGTGTCAAGTCGGCAGAACACATATGAAGCTAATAGGGATATGTTTGATTAGTATCAATATCATCCTATCATTAAAGAATTTAGACAATAGGCACTAAAAGTGTTCCCTGATTTTCAATGGTACATTAAATGAGATAAAACTAAGACAAATACAACTAAAAATGAGAAAACATAAAAAATGGATACATCACTAACTGCTGGAGAATAACTTCCGTTTTTATTTGAATCAAACTAATCATAAAGCAGTCATCTCAGTAAATTCTGATTACCAAACAATGAACAGTCAATTTGCAAATTAACAACCAATTGTTTCAATCTTCACTGTTTCTTCTATTATTCCATTGCTCATGCATTTTCCAGACGATTGCGCTTCATTTCAGTTCTTTCCTCATCGGTCTTCTGCCAAAATACATTCTATGTCTGACCCACACCATATACTACTTATGTGGATATAAGTAGACCACACCACATACTGACCGATAATAATATAACATCAGGAAAAAATCCCACATTGAATATCATTTTTAATAGGTTGAATCAATTAACAATTTCTTTAATTATATATAAAGGGATATGTATGTAATAAAGGGATAATATAATCTACTTACAGGATCGTGTGAAACAGCGATTCCAACCGAAATCACAGGAGATTCCATTTCAAACATTTTAATCCAATTACGAAGTTTCTCACCTGAATCAAGAGGTTCTTGTGAGAATTCAGGCTGGAAATAAACAAAGTTGGGGGGAGTGGGCCGGTTTGAGTACAGGCCAAATGTAAAACAATAAAGAAAGAAACTTTGTAAACTGCAATTTCATCCTAAAGACTTATTATTAATTACTATTTTAACACATAAACATTGATATAAAAGGACATCAAAATATATTTCCACCCCGAAAAGTAGTTGCCATCAAATTTGTATGGAGCGGGACATTGAACGGGTACCCAAACCGAATGAGGTGGTTTTCTTAGAGGGCTACTCCATGAGCCTTTGACCTAAGAGTCTGATCCACAAGACAATGGAGCAACGTAAGGAGATGCAGTCCCGTGGTTGCCGATGACAGACAATAAATTCATACCCATTTGTTCAGTAAGGATCCTGGACACCAGGTGCACCATTCGTTTGGAATCAGGGTTTTCCAATTCCCCTAGGTTGATCCTTAGTATCCACCAACCCAGTTGAAGCGCCGGACATTCTCTTTTCGTCCTCTCGATTTCGTAAACAACACCCTCGCCGTGAGAAGGCAGTGAGCAGAACTCCCCTGGCAGTGGCTAAATACGTGTGATCATATGAGAGCATTCCGAGAGGGAGAGCATGCCCTTCCATTATCGGTCGTACTAGGGGATTCGAGAGTATCTTGAAGACCAGGGGACTTGACTGTTGGTTTCCTCTTTCAAGACAATCCTTAGTAAAGTGAGCAATATATGTACTAAAATGTATAGTTATTTGCCGTAATTACGTTGAAAGACAAGATTAATCCAGTAAACGAATACTTCCATAGTTTCTCCTTTTTATCCTAGTTACCATGTAGGACTTATGAACAGAAATGATAAGACCTGTAAGTTGATGCAAACCACCTATTAGGTCGTTGTATCCAACTTTATTTTGTTTCACTTCAGTTTGATAGACCGACTAGTAGAAGTGAATGTATCAAACAAGTCTCCACTGGGTTTTCATTGTGCTATTTCGAATCGTATTCTTTTCATTAGATGTCTGCTGTGCTTCACGGCTTCCAATGATTGTCCAATCCAAGTCAAACTATGATGCAAAACTTCTACATTCAACAATCTTTAAAAAGCCCCCATGGTAACAATATTATGACAATTGGAATTTTTGTTAGAAATAAAAAAGGCGCACTTACAAGTACATGATATAATGATTTGCCTTGTTCTTGAACTATAACTCCACCCAAACCAACAGCATTATTTAAATGACCATATTTTACATGTAATGCTTCACGAATCATAGCATCGAATTTTCCATCACGAATACGACCAGATACATTTAATTCAATAACCTTTGTTTTAATAATAATGGGAACAACAACAATAATTTATGAAACATTATTTATTTATTTATTTATTTATTTAAACACATAAATATTGGTACAATGAAGCACCAGATAAATATGCGCCTCACAAATCTCATTCGATTTGTGTGAAGGCTGTGATACTGCCCAGGTGCCCAGACTGAAGCAGGTGGTTTTCTTAGGGGGCCACACCCGGAGCCTTTGACCTGAATGTCTGATCCACAAGGCAATGGAGCATCGTGAGGAGATGCAGTCCCATGGTAGCCGGTGACCAATGACAGGTTCGTCCGCCATTCGTTCCATTAGGATACTGGGGCCCATGTGCACCATTGGTTTGGAATCAGGGTTTTCCAACTCCCCTAGGTGGACCCTCCGTGTCCACCAACCCGGTTAAAGCGCCGGACATTCGCTTTTCGTCCTCTCACTTTCGTAAACAATACCCCCGCCACTGTGAGAAGGCAGTGAGTAGGACTTCCCTGGCAGAGGCTATATATTCGCTGGCCATATGAGAGTATTTCGAGAGGGAGAGGTGACTCTCCCCACTCTCGGCCGTACCAGGGCATTTGGGGGCTTATGAAACATTAACTACTTCAAACCAGAATGATAATGATTAATCAGCTTACACGGTTGTGAATTTGCATGGTATAACTTGGATAGACACACATGCATATTTATGCGTACCCTATTTTATACGTGATTGGTTTCTGCTGTGTCCAGGGTCTTATTTACTTATACTTATATTGTAACTACTACTGGGCCACTAAAACTAACGATGGACTGAGGTTGAAATCGGCAACTCTATAGATAAAAATTGACTGTGTTTACCCACAATTTTTGATCTAATAATGCACACCAATAAACATTACCTCATCTTGTTATATTACAGAAACTTTCTGATGCATTTAGTGAATTAGATATGGACTAAATAATGAATGAGAAATCCTGATGGGACTTAGCTCCACTTTCTGAGGAAATAAACAAGCTACTGGTTTAAAATACGGCTTTATTTTCTGAGTGACATGGATCTGAATTTATGAAAGAGTTGTGCATATATTCTCAATCCGGTTAGCCAATAAAAGCTTCCTACTGAGTCTTGATATTCTTACTTAAGTAGCTGGTTTCTGTACCCGTAAGAGAAGCATACATATCAGCGGCAGAATAGAGCGGTCTTTACAGTTTTAAATTATTAATTCCATTTGTGGTAGACCGATTCTAAAATAGCTGTTATTTCACTTACTTTGAATGACCCTATTCAAACCCATACGGTACTGCTTGATGAAATATGGACTTTAACCAGTCACTACTGATCTCTTTCTTTTAACTAAGTCCACATAGAATGCATAGAAATCCAAAACAAAAATGGGGGGAAGAATTAAAATTTTAGTATGGATTATCGTTATATTCATTTCACTTACCGGTCCAGGTTTACCTTCACACATGAACATTTGACCTAACAAAGCAAATTTGGTATTATCAGCTTTTGTTAGTAAAGGTTTATTATTCTAGAACAACAATAAAAGATTGTCACAATATATAAAGATAATCAATTATTAAAATATATTAAAATTTTATTGAACTTAAATAAGGACTAACAGTGAGATTTAAAAAACGTGTTTCATTCTAATACCTGGGACTGGTTAGTTAAATGCACCCCCAAATGCCCTGGTATGGTCGAGAGTGGGGAGAGTCTGCCCTCCCTCTCGAAATGCTCTCACATGGACACACCTATACAGCCACTGACAGGGAAGTCCTACTCAATGCCTTCTCGCACCACGGGTGTTGTTTACGAAACTGAGAGGACGAAAAGCGAATATCCGGCGCGTTAACCGGGTTAGTGGACACGGAAAGTCCACCTAGGGGAGTTGGAAAACCCTCATTCCAAATTAATGGTGCACATGGGCTCCAGTATCCTGAGGGAACAAATGGCGTATGAATCAATCGTTGGTCACTGGCTACCATTGGACTGCATCTCCTCACGATCCTCCATTGCCTTGTGGATCAGACCTTTAGGTCAAAGGCTCTGGGTGTGGTCCCCTAAGACAACCACCTGCTTCAGTCTGGGCACCCGGGCAGTATCACAGCCGTCACACAAAAGTCTGGCGCATATGTATCTGGTGCTTCATTGTACCAATATTTATGTATTTAAATAAAATAATAAAATAAATATGCACCCCCACATCTCAGTGTTCATGTCAATAATGAGACTTAAACCTAATATCTTTTTTGCTTCAAATAATGGATGCATTATCCATTGAGCTATCAAGTCCAGATAGCCACTAAGCTTATGCAATAGATGTGAATTTTATTTGTAATAGTCTGTTAAGAACTACAACTGATCAGTCTCTATTAGGCATATGTAAATTTTGAAGAAATTGCCTTTCCATGACTTTTCAATGACTAGCACTCCCAATAGCAATCCATCAACCTGCACTCTTTAATATCAATAACAAGATAGTGCGAGCGACCATCAATGGTCTAGAGGTTAAGCGCTCGCGAGCGAAACTGATAGGTCCTAGGTTCGAATCGCGCGAGGCGGGATCGTGGATGCGTACTGCCACTGAGGAGTCCCACAATAAGACGAAACAGCCTTTCAGTGCTTCCAAGTTTTCCATGGTGATCTAGCTTTAATTGATTCACGATCTCAACCACTAAAACAAAAATTTATGTTGAAAAATTAAAAAATCTACAAATAGTGAGAACATTTTTCTTTTGAATCCCAATAAATATTTTCCCAAACCTACTACTACGAACTAGATAACTTTTAAAAAGTGAGTTGACCGAATCATTTAACTGAATACAATAACTTGTAAGTCGATTTGCTTTCCGTCTTTATTCACCAGCAATTGGAAAATTGACTGACAAGAATAAATGTGTTTTTATTAACATTTAAGGGATACAATGACAATTCAATTGATAACCCTATCCCAAATAACAGAATTTGGTGACTTGGACAAGTACTACGAATATCACCCAGGAAAATCCCACATTGTGCACTATATGCCGACGTGGACGATGGCTAGATAGGAGGAGAGGTGTAGTCCCAAGGTACGAAAGAAAGCAGCGAAGGACTGGCATCTGTCGGTCTGTCATAACAGGACGAATGTTGTACATACATATGTTCTCTACTATTCAACAGTCTAATACATACAACTACGAGCTACAATTCTGCTTAGAAACATTATGGATGTAATATTTACATGTGCACACACTGACCCAAGATCTTGAAGAACTAACTAAACTTTATTATAGTGCAAACTAGTTGAAAATGTGACATTAATTACGTATATCTAACTACCACGTACCCAGACGTGTAATGCTAGGTGGTATTTGAACAGGTTAAAAGAAGGCTAGACATCAATTTAAGACGCTGAGTTAATCCAAGAAGTTACCAGCTACCTATTTGAACTATGTTGGTAAGTACCAGCGTCTTTAACCAAGCAGTAAACAATTAATCAATATTAGCAAGAATGAAACCCGAATCTACAATCCCCTGTCGGATTTATCTTAAACGGTAGTCGTACGCTATTGATAGCAAACTAACCCTTTTACGTACATAATTATCAATCTAAATTTAGTCCTGTGCAAAATTATCGACATTTTAACTAATAAAAGGTGAGAATGCATAAATACACACTTACTTCTTTATCGTATGATCCAAATAAAGAACCATTTTTTACAACACCATTTTCAGACGAAATATTTACGACCATCTAAAAGATAAGTAAAGTAATTGTCAAGAGAGGAAGGGAATGGATAAGTATTAAACCACAGCAAGTCACCCTAAACAACTTTCAAAATAAAAATTAAGACCGAAATTATTAGCAGTTAACGAAAACAAGGACAAGAACTCAAATGCATCAACACCATGAACAAACAAAACACAAGATTCTAGGTCCTGAGTTTCTTTCTGTCTGGGACTAGTTAGTCGAATGTGACCTCATCTCAGCATTGATGCTCACATTGGAACTCTAACCCGGTACCTGATGATTTGAATATCGATGCGTTATGTTCAAAACTGCTGAGTTCAGATATTCACTAGTATGTTCAGCGTACAGAATGTTCAGTCGTAAGGGTCAGCCCATAAATTCCCTCGTACGACAGATGGTGAAGGGCTCTCTGTCTCTCAAAATGCTCTCATATGGCCACGAGTACATAGCCACTGTCAGAGAAGTCCCACTCACTGTTTTCTCCGACCGCATGTGTAGTTTACAGAATCAAGAGGACGAAAAGAGAATGTCCGGCACGCAAATCGGGTTAATAGACACGGAGGATCCACTTAGGGGAGTTGGAAAACCCTGGTCCCAAACTAGCGGTCAACACAAACTGCAAGATCCTGAGGAAATAAGTGGCGTATGAACCTATTGTTGGTCACCAACAACCATAGGACCATATCAGATAACATTGCCCCACTGTCTTGTGGATTAGACTTCTAGATCAAAGGCTCAGGCTAGGAGAACCACCTGCCCCAAATTGGGCGCCCAGGTAGTGCCCCGTTTAACCCTCAGATTTAATGATTTATTGTACAGTGCAAAAATTAGTAACCCTCTGCACCAATGTCTATGTTTAGATAAATAAAACGGTTGGCATTACACCACTGTTGATTACGAACGACCTATCTCCAACAGTATATTTTCAAATACATTCAACTAAAAGCCTCAAGTAAGGCGGAGACCGTATCCTGGGTGCTACTCCTAAACATGGTACAAATACTGTTAAAAACTATGAGTTATCAAACAAATCTGCTCAGAATGAACAACCGGCAAATTTCAATATTTAACAATAACAGGGAGGAAGCACAGTTTCTAACGAATACTATTCTAATCCACCTTAAGTAGAGGAAATTAAATGACAATTGGAAATTCCACCATTAAAAAAACAAGTCTACAGAGGTATTTCATTTGGTTAAACCAATTCAACCAGTTGCGAACATAGGATAAATACGTCGACCAAATATTGCGTATAAATCAGACGATCTTTATCTCCACATTTACATTTAATATTTTAGATATTCAGTAAAACGAGTTACGCCTCTGAAAAAATAGTTTCGGAAATATAATGGCATCAGTATTGCAGCCGACTAGTATCTGGAGCTGATTAACCTAGAAATTTCATGCCATTTTATCGGTGTCCTCGAGGAATAAAGGCATGTGGCTACACACACGGGGATTTATTGGTTGCTTAAGCTAAGTTCAACTGGATTAGTGAACACATGTACCGTATCACATGAGATTATAATAGGAATTGTATCAACATTAACATTACCTCAGAGTTCGATCCAGTAAGAAAAAATGGTCCAGCACCAGCCCCAATTACAGCACCAGCAGCTACCCCAGCGCTTCGAAATACATCTAAAAGGTCATAATGCTTTGCCAATAAATCGGACAAAACGATACATACTCTATCCTTTTTTGGGACAGGCAAAAGGTAGTCAAAGCTCCCAACATCACAAATTACTCCTTCACCACTCAATCCTTCAGAATTATGAGAATAATTCGAAAACTTAGACACCTCTTAAGGTAAGGCCATATGGTGAACTTGTCAAATCAGGACAATCAGTAATCGAGCACTTGACAGTTTCGAAACAATTCTTTAAATGACTTTCAAGCGCTGAGAAACATAGCCTTAGATATTTAGATACTACCAGATGACACCTCGAGGAGAGAAGGCTTATGGAGCTTGAATAAGCTCATGATATTCAAACGTCAACGCTTCAGGTGTATCATCCAAACCAAGGTCACGGTTGACACTAAGCACTTTCTTTTTGTCCCTTATTGAACATCATTTTGACGAGCCTATATAAATTATCTGATTTTCTTTCGCTCACTTCTTCTTATTTCCATACAGTTTTAGGTCCTTAGAAATGTTCAGTGGAATTCGTTTAGCTACTAAAATGCAATAATTCCAGTCAATTTGGTAGTTATATGTGGAACTGTGTACCTAGTAATCTGAATGAGTTTATATCACGCCGGTAGGGTTTATGGAGCTAGCAGCTACTATACTAATAGACAGGAGTTTGACAGGCTTCAATTTGAAAGAGTATGAAGAAAAAATTCTAATGCATAAGCACTAAAAGAAAGTGATTGTCTGAAGAAACTAATGAATGATAAATTAATCACTAATGAAAACGAGTGTAAGAATAATGGGTAAACAGCGAATATAACAGTCAAGGTAGGAATGAGTTAACTTTACGTAATGATGAAGTGGAAGGTAAGTTATGTGACATGCATCAGGCAAAGCTAGTCAAAGAGAAAGATGGCAATCTATGTCTGTCAATTTTTCTTAAGCTTAGTCACAACACTAACCTGAGAGGTAACACCCAGAAACTGGAGACCCAACATAGCAGAACAGACTACAGACACAACTTCTACTCCGTTAGAGTTGTCAAATTCTGGAATTCGCTGCCGACTGAGCTAATCCAAGCGACTTCCCAGGAGTCCTTTAAGAGGAAACTTGGCTTATTCTTAAGGGCTAAGGATAACATATTATTATGATTTGTCAAATTCTTTTTTCCCTCTATTATCGTTCATATACCTAGATTTTTGCCTGGTGGTATTGGTGATCCACTGCTAACTAGACACGGAAGCCCATTAAGCGAAAGCTTCTTCTATTCCGTCCACAACCATTTGAACCATTTGAAGTCTCCTCTCAATGTTATCTATCGAGTGAGCTGTGCTCACTTCATCTAGAAGATCATTTAGAGTGTGAGAAACTCCTAATAAGAAAAAGAGCCTGACTGAGTTCCCGACCTTTGATATGACATTTTTCGGGAGTTGCCTCGCGGAGCCAAATAGGGTTCTGGTACGATATTTGTGTTGAGGCACTTTGGAGTACTAAGTATACCACTTACTAATACCAGATCACTCCTGATGCTCAGACAGCCCAGCGTGACTAATTTCAAGTGTCAGAGACCATTTTCGTAAAATCTATTCTTCAACCCTATCACCGACTTCGCTCCCCTTCTTCATGCTTGTTTGCAATTGTGAATATTGTGGTGAGGATGCGCGTAAATTTAAGTGTCAAAAATAATTCTGTTGTGATAGTCCACACCACCGAAGTAGGTGATCCTTGTAGGTAATTGCACCCCACCTGAGTTAGACAAGAATGATGTGTCTTAGATTACGTTGAAGTCACACCTCACAGTTAGTACCTAACGTAGACTTCCCTTTTCGCGGTAACTAGATACTGTGGCTGCTTTGGCAACCGTATAGAACGAACATGATGTTACGGAATAAATATCTTGGTAAAGACTATGCTTAAGGAACAAAGAGCTTTCAATGAAGCACGGGCTAGTCTATGGCGTGCAATCGATCAATCCACTTTAGTCATCCTTGAACTTAACGACGTTCAATAGACTGCTTACGATCAGCAGTCTAGCGTCTAAAGCAAAAACTACTCAGCATGTTGAGATTTTTGTCTGGAGCTCAATGACTTTTCAGTGACCCTACAATACAACGAAATCGTCTTCATATAAACTGAAAAGTAGCTTTCACAGTTTAGTCCACACTCTCTATGGTTTACAGTCCCGAAAGGGCATAACAAGTTTGCTAAAGTTGTGTGTGCCTGTTGTTTTAGGAGTAAATAATATTGCTAGCTGTTGATGATGAGAACAACAATTCAACTGTTAAAAATTTTGAATAACATGAATAGTGTGCGGTGTAGAAGAAATGGCTTAAATGAGAAAACATTATTTTACTTTCCCTGTAGTTACAGCGTATCGAGACTTGAAGTTTTGTGTTAATAAGCAACAAAACGATTAATACTGTACTATTTTCGATGAACATAGCAACCGAACTGTAATCAGACCTTAAAAAGTACTTACACTTTCCGTTTGTACAGGAAGCATGGCATTCCAAATAATCACCGTATACAAACAATTGAAATCGATGTATTACCGGTGACAATATAACGATTCCAACAAATCTTCGTGACGAGAAATTACACATAAATAAAGGACTTGTAGTGTCTACTACAAATACACACTCACATAAATCATTCTAGCTTTCCAGTAAACTTCAATAACTCATGTGACCATTGAGTCATTTTCACCTTCATAATAGCTCTATTCTTCTCATAAGAAATTGTGACCTTCAGCACACATACACCTCTTATTTTCATGCCCTTCTATTTCTACGCTCATGTGTCCTGTGTGAACTTATGTACATGTATATCACCTATTATTATATCCAATGTCTGTCTCTTTGCCATATTACACATTATCCATCTTGCATTCAGTGGTGTAAAGAGTCGAAATGTTTACCTTCTCCAATCTGCTTAATTCCCCTCATTGTCTGTCTGAGACAACGAGTGCATGAATTATACGTATCTAAAATCCATCCTAGCTATTTGACCTACCTAATTTTCCTTAAAAGTCCCTAACATCTTAAAAGACTAAAATATGAGTGGAGAATATTCTTTCCAATAAATTCTCTTCAGCTTCTATAATTATATATCAACAACCGTATAACATCAACGATTTTATTCCATTTAACAATCCTATATTCACATACTATAACGTTAAACGATTCACTTGGTTCTAAACCTGATCATTAGTCGGATCACTAATTTGGATATGCAGTTGAAGAATTCAACGAAATCAATATTCCGTGTTCGTATATGAGTCTTTAATTTAATTAATTTAATTTAATTTAATTATTCGCTAATGAGAATTAATTCAATAATTATATACGAGGATTGCCATTTCAGATGTTATGATATCACCTTGGTACTGACAGGAAAAATGTAAATCAACCCAATAACAGGATAAAACTTAGCTGCTTCTCTGTGGTGTAGTCAGCTTACTCGTGGAAGAGACCAGAGACAACAGTGAAATATACGATTGCGCAAGCAGCTTGAAAAGTCTCAATATAAACAAAGGGAAATGCAAGACTCTCCGATACAATAGAGCATGCACCAATCGAATAGCACTTGAAGGAGGAGCTTTTGAGGATGTAAAAACCTTTACATATTTGAGGAGCATCATTGATTAACACGGTGAATCTGATGCACATGTGAGGGTGAGGATCGGCAAAGCGAGAGCAGCATGTCTACAATCGAGGAACATCTGGAACTCAAAACAACTCTCTGTCAGTCAACACCAAAGTCAGAGTTTTCAGTTCAAATGCCAACATAGTTCCACTGTATGGAACGGAAACTGGAGAAATACGAAAGCCATCATCCAGAAGATACAGGTTTTTATTAGTAGTTGTCTGTGCAATACACTTCAAATCCGTTGCCCATACACTATCAGCAACAACCTACTGTGGAAGAGAATAAACCAGATTTCAAAGGAGAAAGAGATCAGGAAGAAGCACTGGAAGTGGATAATAAAATATTTCTGCAAAGGCGGGTACATGCCATTTTTACAGGCATGATCTACAAGTTACAACATATACTGTATGCATCCCAAGCAGGGTTGTTTAGTAAATATCTATAAAAGTTAATAGCGGTTCATTCGTTTAGATATACTGTGTATTCTTCAAAATATTTTCCAAAGCGGCGTCGCATCCACGTTACACACTAGATCCTATCTCGGCGAAAATTGTGTTAATATTTTTTGTCGTGCTAAGTATTTATGTAACGTAGTCACCGATAATATATTGAAAAGAATTACCACTACAAAGCTAAGTGTCTATTTATGGGTGACGCAAAAAAAACTACAATTACAATATAGATGGTATATTTAACAACAAAATAAAAACAGTTGTTATGGAATGAATGTTACTTGCAAGCTTCTCTCTGAGATTACAGCCACATATGAGTTCACCTGAATAACAAAGATTCCTCTGCATGTGGTGGCACAAACAGCGTGATGAGAAAGATTTAATCCGATAGTATTATTTCTTGATGATCCGGGCCAAAACTCCAACGTAGTGTGGGAAAGCCTAAAAAGATGTTATAACGCTATTATAATCCTTTATCAAATGCACAGCTAATGAAGCAGAAGAATTGACGGCGAAAATAGTGTTTTTTATCTTGACAATCACGGTAGTGTATGTATATATGTAGTGGCATCGGACCCTAACTACACAATCCTCAAAGCTGAGCATGATACAACTGGAAAAACAAGTATTCAGTTTTTAACGCGGAGAGGATGGGAAGAAGGAAATCATCGAATGACATAGCTAAGCCTTGTAGGCCAGATCATTCTTTGTAGCCTATGCCTTTTATTCACATTAAATATACTGTTCTATCTTCAGCTTAAATGTGTTCTCCATCACATATTAGTGATTGTTACGATACGATGAGTCGGTATAGACAATTATGTGACTTCCACCTAAAATCTTATAGATTAAGTCTTTTATTAGATCAGTATTAATAACGAAGTAGACAATTATATCCCTTTCTTTACCGTTGATACAGAAGAACAATAGACAGTGAATGTTAATGTGGTTACACATAAAATGTGAAAAATAGTAAAACTTATGGTTTTTATTTTTTCGTTACCAAAATCATTAAATATACGTTACAACAAGTTCCTGACTTATTGGGATTATTAAGTATAACAGAAAGAATAAGTTAATATTTTCCTTGAAGACGCTGTTACTTTGCCCTGTCTTGAATCCTAACCTTTATCCAGGTCTCTTGTAGGTATCTTTTGCTGTTCAGTCTTCTTTGATTGCTTGCTGAAAGTTATTTCTCGAATCTGTCAAGACATATATTCGACGCAATCTTATTGGAAATGATTTTATTGATCTTAATATACCGAACACTTGTCGGTCTACCATTTCCTCAGCTGTTCAGCACGCCCTTTTTGCCAGGAAAATCTTTGCCCGCATAACGAAGACTGCACCGTTCGATGTATCTTGTACATCGGATATTCAAGCGGCAGATAAATCCTGTAAAATTTGGATGGTGCTTGTATTTCGGCATGATTTAACAACAGTCACTCAAAAGGGCTTTCTGTTATTGACAGAAGTAAGCGGTTCGGTCTGACCGGATAAACTTTGGTTTTCTAGCAAAGCATCGAGATCAAATCCTGGAAGTTAGGGTCGTTTCACTGGTATTTCTCCGGACTACCTCACGTTCACGTTTAGCGCCATGGTCCACACTACACAAGTCACTTGAGTGAACTGTCTATCACCGCTGGAACTGGAAGATTATTCTGAATGTTTTGACGTTTTGTGTTCATCACATTACTTCAAAGAAGTAGGTACCCCAGCTCATTTCACCACTGTTATCGGTAGATAAGCATATAGTTTGTTAATAAATCTCGCATATCTTAGAAAACATATTCTACTTCCGTCCGACAAACTGGCCAGTTATTTCCGCATAAAATAATTTTAAGCGAATAGAAGTGGTCAGTTCGATGAATTAGTTCTTGCTCCTAATCAGGCTATCAGAAATTTCATACGACAGCTTCAGAAATCAGTTTTAAAGTGCGATTACGGTGAACCGCTACGTATCCAACTTTGAGACACTTGAACTGCTAGTTCTAATAAATCTAAACGAGAGAGGAATGCTTCATTAAGCACGTTCGTGAGCACAGAACAAGAGTAAACGACCGTGTTTGTGTCGCTGAATCAATAACAAAAAGACAAAAAATGACTATAACTAAATAAACAAGAAAACAACTTATTACTACGGTGAGATATGTTGCTAAAATAAGTGTTCATGCAGTAATGGCTTAGATTGATGCTACGAACGTCTCAATTAAGTGCAAAGGATAACCAAATAATAATATATATACGTATAGACAGAATGTAGATAAAATGAGTCTGAGAAGTTAATTTGAACGTAACAGAAGATATTGTTTTAATTACAGACTTCGGATACTTGAGAATAGTATTTATTTATAAGGAAAAGCGAAAAATTCAAACGAACACCTATTGGAAGGATTCAACCATGATAAAAAGAGTGTAATGAATATCGAACTCTGAGGTAAACTATTGCTTAATTGTCACTGATCAAACTTTCAAAGGGCCAGGAGGGATACCCACGAACAGTTCGAGTGGAAACTTTACTGAAAGAACGGTGAATGAAATATTTATTCATGAAAAGATATCCAATGAACTAATAACTGAAAGTGTAACGCATTTCACCGAAAAAGTCAGAAAATTGGCTTATTGGTATTGGACGTCGTCATTTATGGACAGCTCCACGACATTCTCAGTCTGACCGTTTAGGAGAAAAGTGGGTTCAAATATCAGAGTGTGCTGCTGCATCAATGCGGTTGTATTATTTAGAAGAGCTAGAAAAATGTAAAATTCACGATGGTTCAGCCCATTTATTTTATTTACATATACGTCGAACACATTTAATGGCCGAAACATTAGCAGAAAACAGTTTTACCGAGTAAATGACACTGTTGAAATTACGGTTCAGAGAATGGGTAGTCGGTTGATAAAAGTTTAAATGACCAGGCGAAGATTAATGGTGTTCTAGATTTACGGGGATTAGTACAGCTTTATCGAACTATTTCAGGTCAACGATCTTATTCCCTCTGATAATCGTGTTTTGCCGAACATCTTCTGTTTGATCTACCAATTAGTTTGTGGTTTATATGTTACCATTGTTTGAAAGTTTGGTTTCGAAGATACTTGAAAGTTTTGCTTGTGGATGGTATCGAGTCGCGATTGAATATGATCACCAATACAATAAGACTACGCGCCAAATATCGACTTGAATCTCTCGGTAGGCCAAAACCAGAAGGCTGTTATTGGTCCAGATAAGATATGTATATTGGCGATCTCGTGGTATCGAAAGAATACCGAGACGTACCGAAGAGTACAAGCAAAATGCAGAGCGTAAGAGAGTTCGCACGAACAAGATGGACAACAGAACGAAAAGTGTTTTCTGGTACAGTTAAACAAACAAGTACAGTAAAACAATCATTGGCACCATTGGTTATAATAATAATTGTTTACATTAAACCAATTGCGTTCTCGTCATAAAAGTAGGTCGCTAAAGGAGCCCCGCTGGAAATGGTCTACAATTTCGATACGTAGCGCTTTCGTTCGTCCGACTGATTGCGAAACGTGCGATTGCAGGACGAAGGCGTTGGCAGAATAGGAAGCGATCGTGGATCCTCGAGTTGCCATCAAAGGTCCTTTACGTAGAACGGTGCCAGGAGAGACGTGATGTATTTGTCGCTCGAGTTAGCGCGATACACCAGAATGGTTTGTATCTAGAATCTGAACGTTGTGTCCGTAGGTATCAGGACTAGAAAACGCTGCGGACGCAGAATGGAACCATATTCAGCCAAGAAACCAGGAGTGACCATAGTAACATAGTTCGAGACCGAATGTATCACATACGTATTTGGAGTTAGAGCGATCGACTAAGTGTGTTATTATTATTATTATTATTATTATTATTATTCACAAACACTTTATGGGTACATAAGTGCTGTGAAGAAACCATTTCGGGTTTCTTCAAAAATGCAATAATACACAATTTTCAGTAATGTTAACAATACATATGCCACGTTTGAGAAAGGAAGGAAAAGGAAAAATAAAATATTAATAATAGAATAGTAATAATAAATGAGGTTCTGTGTAATTAGCAAGAATTTTGAATTGATTTTGAAAAAGGAAAGGAAGAAACTAAGGAAATAGAAATAAAGGAGACGCGGGAGACGCAAATATCTTAACGCAGAACAAGAATAAACAACTATGTATGTATAGCAAAAACGAGTAATAAAAATGAAATAAAACAGAATAAATTAATAGGTAAATAACTTATTATTGCGGTAAGATATGACGTTAGAATAAGTGTTTGTGCAAGCACAGTCATAGTTTTGGGTGATGCTATGAAATTCTCAATTAAGTGCAAAAGATAATCAATATTTATGAGGTGTATATACATAGTGAAGATAAAACGAGTGTGATAAGTTGAATTCGATGTAACACAAGTTATTGTCTCAATCCAAAGCTTCTTAATCTTAAGAATAATATTTATTTAGAAGGAAAAAAGAGAGCGAGAGAGAGAAAAGAAATGAACACATAGTGAAAAGGTTCAACAATGATCATAATGGTGTAATGGATATAGACTTTTGAGATAAACGAATAATTTTAAAGTAATAATAATAATAACAACAATAATAAACCCTTACGGATAAATACGTGTAGATTTATGTAACAGTATATAGAGTGAAACCGGGTTGTTGTATAAACATTAGTGCAATAATAATAATTTAGAATGATGCTATCATAGTCATAATTGATTGCAAAGAATAATGAAATATAAATTTTTATACGTTAAATGTTGTGAATATTTTTGAAAAAAAAAAAAAAAAAAAAAAATTATTTAAGTGGAACATAGGGGTTTTTTTTTGTTTTTCATTGTAGACTTTGGATAAAATATGTTTACAAGGACAAGAAGAGATGAAAAGAATATCTAATGTGTCTAATGTTGACTAGAACTTGGGTGATCAGGCCAGCTTTCGCCAAGGTTGACTAAAGTCGACGATGCCAATAGAACGATTATCGGAGGCGTGAGCTAAGGATAAATAAAAAATCAAAGAAAAAGAGAAAAGTGTAGCCTGCATGTAGTATAGGGATAGATTCCTATACCGTATCGGTTGTTGGTTGTGAGGTTAGTAGCGGAAACATACGGGTAGGCTTACTCGGCGATCAGAACGTGAGACTAAAGTCTCGTCCATCGACGGTGCACATGACACGTGCTGTTGACTGGGACATGAGGATGAAGTTTCCGATGCATTTAGCGTTGGGTCCGAAGTAGATGTAGAGATCCTGCTAGAAGGTTTGATGAGTCTAGCACTGAGTCTCGGCTTATCAGGTAGGGAGCTGTCATTGACGTGTGTTGGATTGAGACGATCAATGCTGACTATCTCGACGTGGCCATGACGATCAACCTTGAGGGTCTTTCTGTGACGGAAACTCACGTGTAAATGTCATTCGTAAGGCTGTTGCAAAGGTTTGCGTACCGAATCTACTGGTATGAAAACATGTGAACGGGTAGATAACTCTTGAAGGAGAGCGATCTGTCGATGTTGTATACGAATTGAGACCGGAGACAGTGTTTGCATAAATTCAGAAAATCGTTGAACGTAGTCCAACATACCCGAATTGTTTCTGCTCCGTGGTGTCAAAAATTCCCTGGGCAGACGCCATGTCGTGCCGTATACAAGTTCAGCGGTGGAACATTGAATATCTGATACTCAAGAAGACGAGAAGTTTCATACCAACTGTCATTTCCGTGTGCTCAAAGAGCACTTTTAAGTTGGTGATTAAACCGTCCAACTTAACCGTTTGATTCTGGGTGGTAGGCGGTAGTGCGTATGCGTTCCATATCAAGAAGCCGTGTTGGCGAGAGGAATAATGCGGACTCAAATTGTTGTCCTCGGTCAGTCGTGACAGTCGAGGGACAACCGTACAGAGCTATCCATCGTCCTACGAAGCGGTGAGAGACTGTCTCCGCCGTAACAGACACGATGGGTCATCTTTTAAAACGATCAATCCACATGAGTATGTGATCATGCCCGTGCGATGGTGGCAATGTTCCCACAATGTCTTCATGAAAGTGGTCGAAGCGAACATCAGGCGTAGCGAAAGTGTCAATGAAAGCGGCTACATGCCTGTGTACTTTTGTTCGTTGACATTGTGAGCATTGCTTTACCCACATACGGACATCTTTATTCATGGACGGCCAGACGTATCATGCAGCGATGAGGCGTAATGTGGCTGAGATACCTGGATGAGATAGACCATGAAAGGCATCGAAGACGAGACGACAAAAAGCGGAGGGCACGATGGGTCGAGGAAGACCCGTAGAAGTATCGCAAAGTACAGTACCTTAGATAGTAGCTAGGGGTATTTCCCGGCACTGAAGGGACGTAGAGTGTTGCGCTTCTGTGTGTGAAGGATTGCTTGCCTGGGCGACGGCCATAACAGGGAAATCGAGCACCGGCAAAGTAACTGCATTCACCTGGATATGTGACAGAGCATCGGTAACATAGTATGACTCGCCTTTAACGTGACGAAGTTTTGTCGTGTACTGAGAGATATAGTCCAAATGTTTTTACTCTCGTGGTGAGTAGTGGTCAGACTTGGTATGCAGAGGATACGTTAAAGGCTTATGGTCGGTGAATAGGATGAAATTGCGACCTTCTGCTGCGTGCCGGAAATGTTTGATGACACAGAAGGCTGCTATTAGTTTTCGACCAAAAGCGCTATATCTCATCTCCGTGGGAGTGAGGAGTCATGAGAAAAATTCGAAAGGTTGCCAACTCCCGGAGATGATCTGTTGCGTAACGGCTCCTATGGCGAAATCCGATGCATCAACCGCTATAATAAGCGTGGCTGATGGGTCAGGACGAGCAAGAAGTGTCGTTCGAGATTGGGACGTTTTGATCTTTGAAAATGCAATACGCGTGGCATCGTTCAATTCCAGTTTGTATGCATTACCGTGAAGGAAATCGGTTAATGGTCGTAACCATTCTGCCGCGTGCGAAATGAACCGTCAGTAGAAGTTAACCAAACCGAGAAATGTCATCAGTTCTTTGAGTGTGGACGGCGAAGTGTACTCCATTATTGTACGTACTTTATCCTCACAAGGTAGAATGCCCTCTTGCTTGATAACATGACCTAAAAATTTTATTTCCGTTTTCCCAAGTTCACATTTGTTACGGTTGACTATTGTTCCGTTATCCGAAAGGCGCTGGAATAGTGTCAGGTGCTGATAATGTTCATCTACGTTTGATAATGCAATTAGCAGGTCATCAATATAGACGTGAACAATATCTAAGTCTCGTACTATGCTATGGATAAACCTTTGGAAAGTTTGAGCAGCATTCCGTAATCCAAATGGCATTCGTGGGAATTCAAACAGATCGAAAGGAGTCGTGATAGCGGTTTTCTGGATAACTCTGAAACGAGACAATGGACTCCTTGTATCAGTCATATTTTTAGACTTTAGGAAAGCTTTTGATAAGGTTCCACACAAACGGCTACTAGCCAAACTACGGTCCTTCGGAATCAACAACCCACTCTATCCATGGTTTGTTTCATTCTTAAAGGGACGTAAACAAATGGTAAAGTACAACGACTGTCTCTCATTACCTAGACCAATAACTAGTGGCGTCATCCAGGGAAGTGTATTAGGCCCACTTTTGTTTCTCATGTATATAAACGATATATGTAACATCATAAAATCTGGGAAACCATACTTGTATGCTGATGATCGCAAAATAGTATACAGCTATAAGCCTGGGGTTCTAAGTGAAAGTGTACGCCTGATTCAAGATGATCTCAATAACCTAACTATCTGGAGCGAAAAGTGGCAATTACCATTTAACCTCCACAAATGCAGGATCATGCACTTTGGAAAGCACCCCTATGAACCCCAACTTTACTTAAATAAAAGTAAAGTCCAGACACTTAATTCAGTACACGATCTAGGAATAAATTACACAGGAAGCTTAAACTTTAAAGCACACGCCTCCTTTATTATTTCTAAAGCCAGACGTCTAATTGGCTTCATAACAAAAAATTTCTTCACGACAGATGCCAAGCTTACTCTCTATAAAATATGTGTACGACCTTCCTTAGAATACTGCTCTTTTATCTTCTCTAATATGAATACCACTGACAAAATAAGAGTAGAAGATGTTCAAAGACGCTTTACACGCCAACTGCTAGGAAGTGACACCAGTCTTGATTACACAAGTAGATGTAAGCACCTCTATTTAGAACCTTTATGGCACCGTAGATTAAGGAACAATCTGATATTTCTCTACAAAGCAATAAATGGACTGTCATTCCTAACCTCCTGTCCAACTATGATCAATGACCCAGCCTATAGACTAAGAAACAATGCATATAAACTATTTACCGAAAAACACCAAAAACAAATGCGTTGTAGGTTTTTTACAGTTCGGTATAGTTTATTGTGGAACAGGTTGCCAATACCTATCCGTAACTGTGACACCTTTACCAAATTTAAAAGGCTAATAACCCAGTTACTAAACTCTAAAGAACTTCACCAACTATTCCCTGAACTCCCGCCTACCAATGAGGCACTTTATTATGGACCGCCCAATATCTAGACGGAACAAGAATATAACGAACTCCATTGTCGTTAGTATGAATATAGCCAAACTAAAGAAAACATGCTTTATCCTTCCCCACTATTTATTGATTTTTAACCATGGCCTTCCGCTCCTAACCCTCATTTTCAGTTTCCGAATCTCTCTAATGGATAAATCCAAATTATTCTTCCTAAGTGTCATGTCCTTTTATTTTTCTTATTACAAGTAGACAGATAACTCACTAATCTTATGGATGCTGACCAACTAAGGCTGATCAAAAGAAGCTCATTCGTCCTAAATTCTTGTGAGTTGTTCAATGTTTTATTTTTTCTTACCCTGAAAATTTTACAATATTTACTATCATATCCTCTGGTCTGCTATTAGCCCATACCATCTCTTAACCACATATAATCTGACTTGTCTCTTCTAACCTTTACCATTAGTTATATTCATAGTAGTACGATATATTAAATGGATATCTAACCCATAATACAAACGCTATTACCATCTGATTTGCTTGTAACATGGAACTTGTAGAGACAGTGTATTCCAAATATGGTCCTTGATAAAAGCAATATTCATACCGACCACAAACGTAAGAGAGCCTAACATCATAAAAGGAGGGAGGGTGGCGTTACTGACCAGCAAACATGATGGTGGGGAGATAACTTCAATCCACCCGTGTCTGTGGGGCAGAACATATTAAATTACAGCTCCTTATGTCAAGTGGGATGTCACGAATCAACGGTATTGATGCGAAATTATTCATGCAAAATACCACTTTGAATCATGTTAAAAAAGCTAAATCGGTTCCACTTCCTACCAAGTAATCCTAATACAAGCAAACTAGACAATTGGCTAAAAGCGAAGCCCACTCTATACCCTATAAAATCTGTAAACAAAAAAAGAGAGTTCAAACAGCTTCGAAAAAAGGGAGACAGCCATTTGCATCGGAATACTGTTTTCAGCACTTCATTTTATAATTACACAATTCCATACTTCCTTCTGAACTACTTTCATTTATACAGTTCCTTGTCCACTCATACCTTGCCCACACTTATTTTTCTTTAACACATTAGTATGTTCTTACCTAATAAATACTTCAGTAATAGGCAAATAGACTAAATGGTTATACCTTAACTATTCCTCCATGAATATTGTGTGCTCTGCTTTTCGTCCTTCTTTTTTCTTACACCTTTTTCAGCCTCCTGCAGATACTCCACCGAAAACAGAAATGGCACGGGTGACTTCGTCATACACCGTTATTAATGCTTCCGATATTCTGGAGGGATATAAGTTCGAAACTTTTAAAAGCCCCTAACTTCGCATGTATCTATTCTCGACCATCAGTTGTATGTTGCAACGCTACCTCCATAAAGTGCGCCAACTGTGATATTGACATGTTCCTTATAAAATCCATTTACATTCGTATCTTATGAAATATCAACCCAGCTGAGTAATTTTCAACAGTGAAAATTGTAACTTCTTTAACAATTTGATCTTGCCTGTAAACCGGCATGCCTCATGTAACAATCTGTTATTTAAGAATAAATTATTATTATTATTAATCTGTACCAGTGTCTTATCTGCTATGAGGGCCACCTGGTTGAGTGGGGTGTCGTCGAGTAGGGACTTAATAGTTGGCTATATGTTTGCCGGTAAGGATCCGAGCCACAGTACTTTAACAATCTCAGGATCGGCTGTCGTATTTCCCACAAGAGATTGCGGGCGCGTGATGTGGTGGCTCGGTTTAACACCACCCATGGGGTGATGTGCTAATAAAGTCCTCAATCGTTCTTCCTTTGACGGGAGGAAATGTCTAAGGATCGCCTTCTTGAGACAACCGTAGACATTAGGTTCATTTGCATTGAGGACGACCTCACGAACAGAAGTTAAGTGATCACCAGGGAAAGATTCCAGAGTGTAGGTATACTTTTGCCGTTATGTGGCGGATCTTGAATTGAGACTCCAGTGACGCGAACCAAACTTCTGGATCGTGGAGGATAAAAAAACCGGTCGAAAACAAATTGTCTGTACTTATAAGTCTATTATATCGATGCTATTCTTATCGTTATCCACCATATTGAGTTTTTACCAGAATATTATGCTGAATATATGCTGAAAAATATCAATACGAATACATGCAACAAAAGTGGATAAATAGATAATAGACTCACTGTAGTAATCTTTGTAAAATTTTCTAGAGGTTTAAACGTGCTCGGAATTTCGGCTCACCAGGTGATGGCGTGGAGTCTCGACTGACTATGATCACCAATACAATAAGATTACGCACCAAATATCGACCTCAATCCCTCGGTAGGCCAAAACCAGAAGGCTGTTAATGGTCCAAATAAGATATATTTATTGGCGATCTCGTGGTATCGAAAGAATACCGAGACGTACCAAAGAGTACAGGTAAAATGGCAGAGCGTAAGCTCGTTTGTACAAGCGAAATGGACAACGGAACGAAAAGTGTTTTCTGGTACAGTTATTATTATTATCAATAATTGATGGCTTTATTAAATATTATAATCTGGTACAATATAGAATTCTCAACACGAGCTATTTCAACAAGTTTTTTTTACCAAACAAGAAACAAAAACAAACAAAAAAACAGAAATAAAAAAAAGGTTTAGGAAAATCTGAGTTTATACAAATTATCGAATTTGAGACATGCTTAAGAAGTTAAACAAACAAGTACAGTAAAACAATCATTGGTACCATTGGTTATAATAATAATTGTTTCCATTAAACCAATTGTGTTCTCGTCATGAAAGTAGGTCACTACAAGGTTTTCATTTATTCAGTGATATGTTTCATTCATGTTGCTGCTCAAAAGTGACATAGTGTAGCGAATTTGTTGGTACTTGATCAGTTTTAATGAATTTCAGGTTGTTTACTCCAAATTTGGAAATCTGATGAATCTTCCGTTTGGATCAGCGATACTCTACTAAAAATTTTCTCATGTTCTCGGTATATTGACGAACCATTCTTATTTTCAACTTGTTGGCATATGCCCCTCCCCCGCAAATTTTCGGAGATAACATAGCATTTTTGCGATTGCTTCTTATAAATCTTCTAAGATATAAAACCTATTGCTTAAATTCATCGTGAACTCATGAAGCTTCTTAGCTTCTCCAAGAAAGTCTCTAATGAACTGTGATACTGCTCTTTTCGGTATAGGAACTTGACACTTAGCATTTCATATGAAATATAATCGAATGTATATGACACGTAAAGTGCAGACTATTTCACTAAAATCTGACAACCATACAATAAACAGTTAATATGCAGAATACCAACCAATCGTCTCAATCTTGACTGTTTCTCCTGGAAATATCATTTCATAGCCTCAGATTACTATTGTTCATGCATTTTCGATCTTCTACTGAAATACATTCAATGCCCGACCATCGTTATATGTTACTTGTGTGGATGCAAGTAACACACACCACACTGGTTTTTAAATTTATAGGACAATAAATCGGTGATAAGATAATAAAGGGCTGGGCAAATAAGACAAATTTATGCACAGTAGATGTAGACTTGGACATCTGAAATGGCTTAATTGCTCAAAAAAGTGCTATATAAGCCTTTAGAATAATATTAATATAAGGAGACGATACTCGTTTAATGTTCCAGATAAACTGTTCTATACAAACACAGACGTGAGAAAGCAAAATGACAGGAGAACTCAAAATACTTGTTTAGAGTGTATGAACTATGGAATTTACAGTTGGAAAAGATATTAACTATTTTTCAGGCGATCTTTGAAAATGAAGGGCTCTGAGTAACTTTACAGAGGCTGAATAAGGTGAAATTTTTAAAAATCAAGTTAGCGTCAAATATATAACCATTATTACAAACCTTTTATCCTTCAGTCATTTAGCCATTGAAATATTGAGCTGTCTGAGAGTGCTGAGACACTGAAAACAGTAGATGATTTGCGAATAAGTAAGCTCGAACTAAACTACATAATTTAGGAAGTCCGATGGCGACCATTCAGCTATATGTACGAACCAGGACTAAGTCTCCCATATGGAGTATTGTGATGCAATAAACGCATGAGAACATAAGTGATATTTATTGACTCATAAAGCAAATTTGTCACGTAAAATCAACATTTGTTAACTAATTTGGTGCTTTTAAGCTACTTGAACTGAATAATCTTTATCAAGCCACTACTTTTTTAACGCTTTATTTGCTTTCTTGTGATTCGAAAGAGTTATTGGCGGGTTCCATTGAGAGCGCGGATATTAAGTTCGTGATCCTTCTGGGGACTTTCTGGTATAAGGTGGTATTAATGTACCAATGAGTAAGTAAACAATGCTGTAGACTGTTAAAAATATTCACAATACACTTTTTTGTTGTCTGGTTTTACGAAATGTGAATAATGAAACCCCATATGGTAATACAAACTGGTTGTAATTTCAAGCCTTATGTTTTCGTTTCAATTTGTCGTCAGGGCATTTTGTCTGTTTGGCATGGCAGCTGTAATTCAATGTGGGCTTAGTTTTCGTACTCCGAAACATTGACCCAAACTACTCAAGACGATAAATTCAGAAATTAATGACTAGAATATATTGATAAAAGTACAAGCGATAATGTTACAAACCTATACAGTATAAGCCTTATTTCTTTACTCACACTGCACTACTTTTGTCTGTTTAATATAACTTGACGAGGTTTTGAGAATTTGTTGGAATGTGGTTGAAGTACCTGTTATTTTGAGCAGCTTTTGTCAAACATAGCCTTACCACACTATTGCTAATAATCCATCAGAAAAAATGATGACCTACTATCTGTCAGACGTGAAGTCAAGTGTAAGCTTATACGAAAGTTTACTAGGTCCTCGTTATTTAAAATAAAAAAATTAGTATGTTAGCCAAAAGGCAAAAACATAAACTCATATTTTAAAAGGCAATGTTAAATGTCTAAATGTACATGAAATGACTTATTGCTTTAGTGACTACCATCCACCCCTTCGGGCCGTAATTGATAGTTCCAGGGGATTTCCTACAAGACTTATAAAGAAACCCATTAATACCATGAGTCCTTGAAGTCAGTTACTGTTCGGCTAAATTATATGTAAAAGTGCGAGATGCGTAATTAGAGCTTTCGTAGTAACCTCAATCCATAGTTGTCTGTTTTACTTAACATGACTCAGGACCAGTCACATATCCACTTAGTCTTTCTTCCTTTAATTCCAGAGCATAAAAACATCCGACTTTAGTTTCGGATTAAAGGTTTTTCACTTCTTTTGATTTTGTTGTCGCCTCTCGTACTTTGCGTTGGTTTCCCATGTGAAAGCTCAGTTTGATACAGTAGTATTGCATCCTACCTTTTAGTGTTTATTTAGCAACTCGAAATCATCCATTCATACAGAGTTAATGGGTAGTTGTTATAACGGACCTATGATACAGTGTAGTTGCTTTATAGCTGTACTCCTTTTTCATTTGACGTAAACATAATGTATTCTATCTTCTATGCAGACAAATCAAACTAGTCTTTTACAGCCTTTCCGTTATGCATGACCTCGTAAATTCTATTCGTGTTTTTATGTATGCTTGGTCTATGCGTATGGTGTTTACAATCTGCTTATTTGTAGTTTATACCCTACTCGCCTTACATAGATTAGATATCTGAAATACATGAATCCCTAACGTATTTCGTAGTCGACTCTCGGTATTTATGTCGTATTAACGTGATCAGTCGACAGAGTGGATGCGAAGTTACGTCGTATTGCTATTTCATTAGCACCATTCATCATCATCATGGAAGCAAAGCAGTGCCCCATCACCTAAATATGACACATTTGTCAAACATGCATGGTCGAATTTTCGGTTGCTATAGTAACCCCGAAGGGCTAGTTCACATCGACACAGAAAGTCAGTTGTGTTGTGCCTATCATTCGGTTCACACATCTTAAGTATCTGGGATAAAAAAAACTTTACTGGGATACACTGGGATATAATTAACTCTTTTCGTAAGTTGTTTTGTGATTGAAATACATGCTTATTATTAGTCGAAGTTGAGAACTCACTAACTATTGGTGTGAAACGTGTAAGATACTATACATCAGCTGATCACTGGTTGTATTAGTTTAGTAATAAGCTTGTCTCAATAAAATGGCTCAATAACTACCGGTCCATGCGTTATTGTAAGCCACATATAGTGGATTGGCGTCAATAATACTACAAAATTGCCAAAAATGGAATAAAGTACCAAATGTGAACTCGTAATCAATGGCACCGTATATTTATTTCCTACTTTAAAATTCGCACAAGTTTTCATGAGTAGTGACAAAGTGAGGCATGCACTTTAATTTGTTTTTTGTTGATTTTCAACGTCTTGCTATTAGACTTCATCTCCATTTAGCAAACCCATCAACATGTTAATATCAATCCGCACCTAATACTTTCTTAGTAGTCCATGAAAGTTTTCTACTTTACATATTGCCAGTTACTTTTTGCACTCACATATGAAACATCAATGTTTATGGTCAACGATAGTACAAATAGTTGCTGACATTCTATGCAGATGTAAAAATTGGGAACATTAATTATAAGAACTAAGTTACGTCCCACAATCTATTTCGCTTGAAAGTGAAACATTCTACGGAGTCAGATGCAGTTTACTTCGAACCAACAAATTCAATGATGAAACCATTATTCCTGTCTAGCCCTTTTGAGATCCCCGTAATTGTCACACCTATCACCAACTAAAGTGGTAGTGCGTTCGTGAGCGAAGCTAGTTTATATTGATTCCGACTCCATTACAGTGAACAGAACTAATTCCCTTTTTTCCCTTCCCAATTATCTAAAGAAAGAAGTTCGGTTTCATAATGGAAGCTTTGTTAGTAATGACTCCAGTAGGATTCAAATAGATTTTGAGGTAATCGATTATATATCAGATATAATGATTAAGGTTTATAAGCGGAGTTATTGTCATTAAACACAATCATGCTAAAAATGCATTGAAACTCCATAGGGTAGTGTGTCAAACGTTGATCTGAAATCCACCTCGTCGCCACTGTTATGATCTTTCTTGTGACGACCCAGCTACTGATTGCTTAGTATTCTTCGGACACGATTTCACTCGAAAAGTCCCCAAATCAAAACGCGGTTGAACAGGAATGTACTTGTATTCCAAATAAACAAGGTCGATTGGGATTAAGGATTGACAGTAAAAAACGTTATTATATCTGTAATTTCACAAGATTAAGTTCTAGAGTCTTCTCCAAGTGTCCGCTAGCGTTGATCGGCTAAGAACTGACCAATTAGCCTGCTCCAATATAATCCTGCATGGAACACGCTTTAATACAATCTATATCTTACTAACAGATTTCCCTCATAAGTTGTATTTAGCGATCTCACATTCGCGAAAGATGATTGGGGCTTGTGTTTCATATGATTAAATACTGTCTTCTTCGATGGGCAGTGTTGTCTGATGCAGTAGTGGGCTGGAAGGGAGGTAGGGGCGGCCAGGTCAAAACATGGCATCAATCCATGAACTCATTGATAATTTAACTACACCATGTAAATAGATGCGAACCGTCGAGTTGCGTCCCGCTTGACTATCGTAACCCATGTTTAGGCTTTGGGTAACATGACTCGGGATCTTTCGCAATGGCGTAGCTACATTTCATCCTTGTCTTCCTTCAAAACCAGAATCTCGAAATATCATATTTTCCCTTTTCTACTATCACTACTTATACTGCTACTAATTCTACTTATTTATTTAAAACATAAACACTGGTATAAAGAGGCACCAAATAGATATGCGCCACATAAGTCATTCGATTTATGTGAGGTTTGGGATACTGCCTGGGGCCCAAACTGAGGAAGGTGGTTCTCTTAGAGGGTCACACCCGAGCCATTGACCTGAAGGTCTAACCCACAAGGCAGTGGAGCAACGTAAGGAGATACGGTCCCATGGTAGTTGGTTACCAACAATAGGTTCATAATCTACGCCCCCAAATGCCCTGGTACGGTCGAGAGTGGGGAGAGTCCACCCTCCCTCTCGAAATGCTCTCATATGGCCATGCGTATATAGCCTCTGCCAGGGAAGTCCTACTCACTGCCTTCTCACAGTGGCGGGGGTGCTGTTTACGAAATTGAGAGGACGAATAGCGAATGTCTGGCGCTTTAACCGGGTTGGTGGACACGGAAAGTCCACCTAGGGGAGTTGGAAAACCCTGATTCTAAACCAATGGTGCACATGAGCTCCAATATCCTAAGGGAACAAATGGCGTATGAACCAATCGTTGGTCACCGGCTACCATGGGACTGCATCTCCTCACGATGCTTCACTGCCTTGTGGGTCAGACCTTTAGGCCAAAGGATCCGGGAGTGTCCCCCTAAGAAAACCACCTGCTTCAGTTTGGGCACCTGAGAAGTATCACAGCCCTCACACAAATCAAATGAGATTTGTGTGGCGCATATGTATCTGGTGTTTCCTTGTACCAATATTTATGTGTTTAAATAAAAATAATAATATTTTCCCTCAGGATCCTGGAGCCCATGTGGGCCATTGGTTTGGAATCAGGGTTTTTCAACTTCTCTAGATGGGTCCTCCGTATCCATCAACCTGATTCGCTTACCGGATATTCACTTTTCATCCTCTCAATTTCGTAAAAAACACTCCATTCGCGAGAAGGCATTGCGTAGGACTTCCCTGTCAGCGGCCGTATACGCGTGGCCATATGATAGCATTTGGGGGCACTATCTATAGACTCGCTTAAATTTCTGAGTAAAATCTTTACGAAAATAACTAAGTCAAGTAAACTTTGTAACATATATAGCCCTTGCTTTTAGGTTTAAAATCTAATCCAACATTATTGTTTGCAGAACACTAAATAATCTCCATAGTCTTATGTTAGAACCTATCGTGTCTCAATCTTAGCAAACTTTTAATCATAATGAGCTCCCGTATTGTGAGTTTTATTTCAATAGCCTTGGTTTAACACAGTAGGTGCTATGTAGATCTATGTTTTGGTTTGGACATTTTATTTCGAGTGGTTCTCTTTTGAATTCCTCATAAATTTATTGTTTTGTTTTTATTTCATTGACTTATATTTTATTGAATCGTATCTTCGTTGCCTAATCTTTTCTATTACCACTGGTACGGTTATTACCGCTACCATATGAGTTTAGCCTAATAGATTCAGCTCTCTCTGCTAAATGGGGTATAGTAACTCGAACTGATATACATACGTACCAGGTTGAGACTGACTGGCTAATTTTTTTCAAATCCACTCCCACCATATTTAACGAAGGTTTATAGTGGTATTACCGAGTGATCTACACAATATTTATGTTTATCCTCATTAACCTAGTAGCCTAAAATCATCAATTATGGTAAAACGTTCCTATTAGTCTGTCATGGTCAAGTTAGAGCCTGAGGCAAATATGCGTTAGCTCATGTTGGGATACCACATTAGCATGACGAACCAAAACTAACAGGACGAATAACAAAAGGATCGAAATAATGTAGTAACAGAGACAATAAAGATGACTGGTTGTTGAGAATATGGTCCGGAAAGACAATGAAAAGGCATGTCTGAAGGAAAACTGAAAGTTAAAGGGCAAGCTTATTTGCGCCACTGTGAGCGATTCTAAGCCATGTCACCCCATATCTCCGATTGTTGATTGGAGTTATCTCGCGGGCCCCAATTAATACTTCAAAGACACAAATAATCAAAACCTGGGATTTACTCATATCTTCTACCATTACATACTGTCTCAGCCAGAGTAATAAAAAGCAGACTGTCCCTTTGGCTGGTATATTTAAGCAACTGTGTGATTTCTGGTTGTGGAGTGACAGTTGAGATCGTTCAACGTATAGTGAGAGTTAAAGTAGCTTAAGCTTTTCTGGGCGATCTATGGCGCCGTTATGACGCTAGTTTGGGTGTGAAAAGTCATGTGTACGACTCATCTGACTTCATTATCAGACGAGAAAGACGATTATACCTTGCTAAAGCATTGAAGCCAGTCAGCTAAAGCTATTGATTAGTATGAGTTACATCCAATTATTTTTTTCGACCAGCAGTATGTTTCATAGTTTAATAGCTAATGCAAGCTAAGAATAGAGAAGTCACCCACTAGTAACAGTATACGGTAACGACTCCGAATCAGAATTTCGTTGGATAATTAGATTATTGATGTTCAACATAGTAATTCAATTATATTATGCTTCTCGTAAAACCTAAATCTCAATTCAAGTCTACGTGATAACGTGAGTGTATATTACCGACAGTCTTAAGCAGAAACAAAACAATTATCCAGTAACTTTACTTGTCATCCAACTAGCATCAGTTCATTAAAAATTCTAAATTTCACTAATTTCTTACATTATCGCTTTAGTTAAATGCTTGAAAACGTTTGTAATTATCTTCCTGATTAGTAATAAACCTACTTAAAGCCCGGATCAAGTTAATCTTAAATGCCCTGTCTCCAGATAGAGGCTCGGCATTTTAATTTGGTGCGTTGAAGCTTGTGATAATCATTTATCGGGTCTGGCCGACCGCCTAGTTTTACCAGTATGGAGGCCGTCAGATCATCCCTCATAAAATTTACAAAGTAATGACCCAGTGGCTAAGTTGCTCTGCTTCCAGCCTTTGAGCCCTGGGTTCGAACCTCGCTTCACCCACTTTAGTTTGGTTGACCGGATAGTATCACTAACCTTCATACTTAGAGTTAACCTCAAAGCCAATTACACTTCTGTATCTAATAAATGAATTAAACCGACTTATTAATTATCTTTAACAAAGTACTTATCTGAAGCATTACAATACATTCTGCTTATTGATTACATCTTGTCATCGGTACATTGATGTTAGTGATTGTTTATTCCAGACAACTCTAAATTCAATTTTTCTTTTTTATCCCTAAAAGTAACACTGAAACTATTTTTAAACTGAATTTTCCTACTATGTACATATCCGTTCATGTTCTATGTTATAACCATACAAATGCTTTAGTCATACATATCTAGCATAATACATAAAAATTCGCCAATAATATCTGTCACGCATGCATACAATTTATCTTCTGGATGACTAGTCAATGTTCTGGGGAATTGTTTTTTTTTCAGGTGTGTTATATTGACTACTTGTTACATTATTTTCAGGCCTACTGATTTAAACAATATTACTGTTAGTTGATGTACGCGTGAAATTCGTTACCCTTATTTTACCAACACACATACACATACATTGTGTATCTATCTCATCCTACGGTTCCAGTGTTCATATGTGGCTTTTTGTTCAAACAGCGATGTTCATATGTGCTGGAAAAAACACACACTTATTTCAAGCATAAAACTTTAACTACAGTAATGTGGAAAGAGTTTTTGGTTGTTTATTTGGTGTTAGTTATATTTTCACAGTAATGTACCAAAATATCATGCTGATGAGCTTACGCCATCGTACAAACGAAAAAAATTGAAATTGAGTAAATTTGGTCCGACTTTGATATGTTTATTTAAATTTTGTTCAGTAAATTGAATAGTCGTGTGTCGGATATTTCAGTTATTTTTGTCATGTTATTGGTACTGTAAAGAAATTGTATGGTGACTTTTTTCAGATCATAGTGATAGTTGTGTTTAAGAATGAAGCCACTTAATTTTTACCTGAGTAAGTAAATGAATCAATAATCTAAGCATTCAAATTTCCACAATCGAATTTTCTTGAAATCTTGGATCGATCTATGACAACCATTAAGAACCTGGGAGCACTGGACGGATGTTTCGTCCTGGTATGGGACTCCTTAGTAGTGAGCATCCATGATTAGAATTCTGTACTAATGTCTACAGATCTTTGGGAATTTTCATCTATAAATTTCGAACTTCTTTCTACCTCTGTAGTGAAATACATATATATGCATTTATTGTTAGGTGGTTGAAAGTAGTCACTAGGCAAACCCTGGGTTTAGGTTTCGTGCTAATTGATACTTCTCAACCCAGTGTGCTGACAAGCCTGTGGAAACTGATACTCACTATAGGACTCAAACCCACATCACCTTGACAGTCTGAAATGATAATACTGGACTATTCAGGCTGCTATTGAACTGCGTTATTTAAACTTACATTGATTTCTATCTGTTTATCTAGTAAAGTTTTATTAGTATAATGCGAATGTAGCTATGTAGTGTTCTTTTTACCAACATGAATCATGGTCACAATACTAAAATGAACTTAAATTAACGAATTGATTGGAATCCTGTCAAGATTTTTCCAAGGAAATATATTGTTTCTTTTCATACAATGTGAAAATGTTTGCGAAATATCTCTCATTTATATAGTCTGTAAGCGAACGTTCGCTTATAAAATCCTAACTCTACAACACTTTCACTCATCATTAAGTGATGAATTTAGACTAATCTTCACCTTTTACAGTTGAACCAACCGACTAGTAACATCTGAAAATCTCGATGTCTAGACATGGGCTTCCGCTTAGTTTATGTGTGTATAATTATTATTTAATTCAGATTATGTCTAAACTTTACAAATTAAAGCATTTTTTTGTCTTACTCTGTTCTTCATTTATCTCATAAAGGCACCAAATATTCATTTGGGTCATTTTATAGGGTACTGACAACTTGATCCAGATCCACACGGTAATCGAGATCGGTGGTTGGAGACATCGGAGGGGGGATATTGACATAAATAACAAATCGACTAATTCACTAGGTACTTGGAGTCACATTTTAAGTGTGTGGGCTAATGACACTACCTGGTTGCCTATACTGAAGTAGGTGGAGTGGGATTCGAATCCGGGATCCAGTGGCTGAAAGTCAAACGTTTTGACCGTCAGACATGGCTCAAAATCGATCACAATAATCCAGACGCTTTCACCCTTCATCTTCCTTTCTATCTTGAGTTTTAAAACTACCTTAGATTTTTTAACCTGCAAATCCATTTTATCTTGTCTTATCATATTATTTATTATTCTATTTTCTACTACCCTTGATTTTTCTATTAGTTTCATTTAAGCACATAACCATTGGTTCAAGGAGGCACCATATATATATGTACCACGATTCGCCATCCGATTTGTGTCAGGGCTGTGGTGCCGCTCGGGTGCCCAAAGCGAAGCTGGCACTCCACGGGCATTTGATCCAGATGTCTAATCTGCAAGACAGTGGAGCAATGTTAAGAGATGCAGTCCCATGGTAGCCAATAACCAATAGGTTCATTTGTCATTTATCTATGCAATCCTCACAGGATGCAAATATACCAACTAAGTTTAATAAAAAAATTAGTCGAACAACAGGATAACCGAATCTATTTCAAATTAAACTGTTAATTATTTAGTTTTTCTTTTTGTACGTTATAATATTTTATTGTATGTATTTTTTATAATTTCCTCTTTTTAGGAAACCCAATTTCACCGTCATAGTAACTAAGACCACAATTTTTCTGAAAAGAAAAAAAACATTGTTTGTTTTTGAAGTTATCGTTTTCAAATGAAAATGTTTATCCTATTTTCTACTCACTAATTAACATTTTCCTCCTACGTAGACCAAGAGTGAAAAAAAGAATCTTATTTTCAATGTTAAAGTTACCAACGGCATCAGTTCTATCATTAACACTATTATTAGTACCACTATTGTTGTCATTATCATTGTTAATCCTTCTTTTTACAAAATGACCATTTCAAATAAATTTGGATGTCTTCCAATTATTCATCCAAGTGTACTATTACTTATTCCTCTAGTGTTATTAAATACAACTAGCGCCAGTTTGCAAAGTAAGTTATTTTGAATATGTTCTCTTTCTTGTATATTATAGTTATTATTTTCATATATACAAGGGGTTAACTGATCAGTGTCATGTATGTTGTGTTCTTTTTAGTATGATCTAATACACCTCAGTTATACAGGAGGTCAGCTGCAGCCCCGATATCTCAGTGGTAACATCTCTGACTGTGAAGTCGGGTGACAAGAGATCAATTCCACCAGGGAACATTAGTCCCCTCAGAATTACAAGTACACCTTCCTGATGAGTTGTGGCGAATAACACGCAATCTCTATATCGAGTAGCGTTTCATGTGGGCTACCTCCAACCACCACCTTTATGTGACTAATCACTGAGGAATTACTAACGTCGTCGGGCTTGTTTAGCCATCTCAGTAGGGCTGATTAAATTCTACTGATCAATTTGCAATGTGCCCATAGGTTTCTTAGTGAATCGGCATTATGTGCACTATGTTGGGTAGTTGTGGGAGGTGATCGACAAGGTTTCCTGTCAACTACTTTCAACTATGTAACAGAAATACTTATATGTTGTCTCTTACAGATGAGTAAGAGGTACATTAGTAAAGGTTTGACTCATTGTCTTAGATATTCATTCATAGGGTAACGTCTTTGGTTTTCACTTTGTTCAAAATTTATTAAGTTTAACATAGAACACAAGTGTGTCTTGTGGAATGAGGTACAAAAACCTTAGATTGGTTGTTGGGTTAGACTCATCTTATTATAAAGTTCACCCAATAAATACAACGACTAATAAAAATTAAAGAAAATATACAGTGCATCACTTTTCTTTACTTCAGTGTTTTTCTGTTGATGAATATCATATTATGCAAAAATGTGCAAAACATTTTTTGGATTGTAAAACCCTTACTGATTTCTATTGAAATCACCAACCGATGTAAGTTAAAAAACTATTGTAAACCTAGAAGAACTGGATAACCGTTTCGTTCTAATGTAGGACTCCTCAGGAGTGTGCATTCACGACCCGGAGACCGGGAATCCAAGGCGGGGTTTTTAATCTCATATGCAAACACCTAAGCTCTAGACCATTGAGCCCGGGATTCAATTGTATGCAAGTCTAACTGTAATCAATTCATGCTATTTCTTGTCCATTTTCTATTGTCTTCGGTGTGTAACACGTCCTTCACTCCTCCAACACGATGTATTTTGTACATTGTTTTAACAATTCTTTTATTTTTTACTTATTTTGTTAAAACAGTTATACCACATTTTACCAGCCTACCTCCATCTATCTCACAATTTGTGTATCCATCAACCGATGGTACCAGTTTCCCACCACTTGAACTTGTATGTCGAGCATGGCCACCTAATTCTAAGCTGCATATTTTAGCCCAACAATTGACATCACCAGGATTCACTGATCATACATTTGGTGCAAATCCAGTTGTTTCCACTTCATTAATTGCTGTCAATCCTAGTCATCATATTAATAATAATAATAATAATAACAATAATAATAATAATGGATTAATGCAACTACCTTATGGTCTTGGCAGTCAACGATATGCTATTTTATCCGCTACACAAATCACTAATTCTTATCATCCAAATTTAGATGGTACTATTTCTGGTAATAGTGGATATCAGTCAGTTAATCCACTGATTATTCATGAAACTTTAACTGATGCAATTCGTGACAATCCTGCAGCTGGATCTCATGATGAAGTTGCTATTCGTCTTATAGTTTCTAGTCAATCAGAATTAAGTCAAATGGAATTAATACGGTTACGTTGTTTAGCTACTACTTCTTTTGGTCGTAAATTAAGTGCACCATTCCGTGTGCTTCCTGCTAGTAAGTTTCGATTATTTTTATTTTATTGCAAAATAGTTTAAGAATTCTGTTATTGTTATGAATAAAGGCTTGTTATTTCCTGGTTTTGATATTGTGAATTGTAATTGGTTAGTTTCTGTTACTATATGGTGCAGCCTGAGCAGATTGTATCGGAATAGCGTTATATCGCAATTGTTATTAGCTGTCTAGACTCAGCACCTTAATGGATAAAACGTTGAGCGATCGAGGCGAAAGGTACTGGCTCCGAGTCCTGATGTGAAAATCAATCCTGAAATGGAGGTACATCCATCCAATGAGTCTCAAATTTAACCAAGTGCTCATCCTGGATTACACTACTAGTCACACATCATATATGCTAAATGTTATGTTTTAGTAGTTGTACGCAACAGCTTTTCTGTATTTAACAGTTCTTTTCTAACTTAATACTTTTTAATTCAACTTTAATTAGTGTTGTGACTTAGTCGTTAGGACGTTTGAATTTCAGCCACTAAGTCCCAGATTCAAATCTCGCTTCATGTACTTCCGTTTGGGCAACCGGGTAGCATCATTACCTCTCTCATACTCAGAGTATGCCTCTTACCCAAGTACCTGGTGAATGATTCTATGTAGTGTAATGTAATCTAGACTACTCGCGCATACGTTTCCCACATTTAATGCATAATGTTTCCAATTTTCTTGATCTCTCTCTTCACCTTGTTGCTCTCATACACCAAGTATTTACCATCTATTTTTTTCTGATGTCTATGTATTTGTTCCTTTTTTCGATTTCTTTAAAGGTTTGGGTTCATTCCCAACTCCTAGAAGTGGTGGAACATCTTCATCTCATACTGAAAATGTCGAGTTTCTGCGAGGGAATATTGCTATTGTTGACTGTTATTTACCAACTAATAGTTTTCCTAAACCAATAATTGAATTTGAATTAAACAACACCGTTATTGATCTTACAGGTAAGTAAAAATTCTTTATGTATATATCACGCGTATTCGGAACCAACTTCTAGTTCTAGGTTTATTGAAATGAAAACAGTTTGGAAGAAATCTAGGTCATTAACTATTCGTCTAAAATATGGTAGTAGTTACAAACTATCTGGTTTATGTCCCCGATTAGTCGCCACAGGCTTTCGGTGACACGGCTCAGGCAGATGCACTCACTTCTTATCGTTTCCTCAGTCTTAAATTCTAATGTTTTCAGGCAAACTCGGTCTTGCGGAATCTTATTTTTCATGCGTTACCCTTTTCATTGTCATTACTACTGAAACTATCCCAGCCCTTTTTTTACCATATATCTTGGTAAATTCATCTCGTTGTGCCATATTGGTTGGGGAGGGCTTATCCTCATTAGTCAATCACCTCGATTACCGTTACTATATATAAATCTCAACGGTGTTTGAACTCAAAAGGCAATAAGAAACGGCGACTACAGTTTATTAGTGGATAGCACATATAACAAAGTTGCAAATACATCAAGCGAATTGGAGCAGAGGGGCTAACATTTGTATGTGAGCTAACACGGAGGTGAATTTATGGTCAAATGGAATGAAGATACAGCGATGCATGACAAAGGCAATTAATAGGATTCGAGTAATGGTTCATCGGGAGATATTTGTCATATTGATATTCAAGCTAGAGTGAGATATGTGCGTAGGCTTTCATATGTGACCAAGTATGCACGTTTACACAGATATGATAGTGATCATAATAATGCAGAGATATAGACAAATTGTTACTGTCCGAATAACATTGTCTGTTAAAAAAGTTAATAGAAGGACTTGATCAAAATCAGCCGTAAGCGAAATTAATTGTAGGAGGGTTGCTGTAGTGGTATGGCAACTTTGTGCAACGTATATCTGTACCAGGCTTTACGTTAATAATAGTGACTGACTGGCTGGCCAAGTTTACAACCAGCTTTGCTTTATCTATCTCGACTTCACCAGCCTGACCATATCACTAGCTTCCATTACGAAAATCTATGACTCAAAAGAAAATCGTTTTTGATTAACAACGTGTTATTATCAAGTTATTATTGATATTATTATTATTATCATTATTATTATTATGTATCAAGATAATCTAACTGAATACATAGTCCACTTAGCAACTCATGATTTCTCGCGATCCTCAATAACGTCATTGTAAGACACCAACCTAGCCAATTACTGTATTAAAATGTATATGGCTGAAGTATTGAAATTTCCAAACACCTTACTGTATGCTGTCTATTTCAGCTACACAGTTAAAAATTCTACCATCGTGTATTCACCTGTTCTTAGCATCATTTAGTAAAGCTTTGTAAGAGTGGTTGTTATTTAGCCTTCAAAATAACAGAAAATATATATTGAATAGTATTACATTATAAATACCATAACATACTGACTCCGTTCCATTTTATTATTAGAAAGCAGCATCACTAACGATGCTGGCTGTCTGAATGAAATATCTCATTGCCTTCACATTCACCTAGTATATTCACATAAGTACAACTTCAACCTTAAACTTGATTTTAGTCTTAACGGATCTGTCTGGCATGGTAAGACCTAAAGGAACAAATGTTGCATGCAATATGACTCGTTTCTATAAAATATCTATCTCAGTGAGACACGTCTGATTTATTCAACAATTTTTGTTATAATCATTTTATAAGTAATATTGACACAAACAATAGTTGCCGAATTGATATTTGTATCTGATAAAATATGTAGTTTAAAGTTGACAATTTTTAAACAGGTTTCTAACCATTCCTATCACATAATGTACACTCTCATACGTACGCACATGCATACATACTACATATATACACACGCACACATGTAGAAACTTGATAAGTTATGTCATATCATTATTTTCTGAACTACTTATATTTTTGGCAACTTAAGTCAGTACATACTGTCAAGTTCTTTAATCCTCGTCTTATTTACATATGTACATACTTTAATACCAAAAATTCATTTACTACTTCACATATCAAGTAAGTTGGTTCTTAATCACTTGTATGTACTGCATGACGTTTATCAGAACAAACTTTTATTCGACTATGAATAGCGAAAAGAATAAGGTTATCGATCATTTAAAGATATTCCACTATCTCTAATTATCTACAACCACGATTATTTTTAAAGATAGAAAGAAAGTTATGATCGAAGAAAAATGGATTGACTATTTGAAAAGATTTAGAAATCTGATGGTGTTCAATAATGCTGGATTGAAATAAAGCGTTTTCCGATTCCATTTTTAAGAAGAGACTACGTCAAGTATGAGATAGATAGTAACTTACATACAAATCTTTTTCCAGTCGCCTCAAAACGATTAGCTTCCACTATACTATACACATTATTGCAAAACTTGTCAGGAATAGGTCGATTTTCGATCAGATCATGAATGTAGTTTTTCAATTTTTATGTAGACATCAAGTGATTATTAACAACTCTTCTGAGGAGATCTAAATTTGTCTAGACAATCTGCAATTCATTATGTTAACTATATGATGGTGAAATTTAAACTATGTACAAATTGTCCTTCTGTGATCCTTTGTAGCTGTTTCCTACTTTAACCTAACTGCTAAATGTTACTACTACAAATACTACATTGTTTTCTCCCCATAGTTCATAAATATTTTTGTAAATTTAACTCATAGCATTGTGGAGCGGTGACTTAGTTTTTAATCATTCGGTTCCATCTTCGAATCCCTTAACACGTATCTTCATTTTTATGAAACCTAACAATATTGCTAACCCTCAAACATGAAAAGCATGCACCAAAGACAAGTATATAAACTGATACTTGGTAAATAAGTTGTATTATCGGTTTATTTATGATCAGACCTTAGAGATTTAACAAAACTAGATAAATCTCCATAGTTGTGACTCAGTGTAGTATGCATACTCTTGAATTTTGACCATTGTATCATAAACTTTAAACCACACCTTATCTGAAGTGTTTATTTCAGCAACTTGCTGAATAATAGGTATATCTTCAAACCTCATATTAACTCTGCTTGATAAAAAGCCTAAAACAGGAAAATTAGTATTGGTTAAATGAATCATTAGGTAAATGCTTATAATGTCTTTTAAGATGTACATTGAATGATGTATAGTGATTTGTAATTTAAATAGAACGCCTATGTACGTCTAAATCGCGTAATAAACACTTAATATAGTTTATTATTTAGTTTGTAGCGGCTAAAAAAATTTGGATACTACCTAGTTGATTATCAGATTACTTATTAGGTACACACCTATTTAGGTATCTCTTCACACTCAAATTGATGTGGGTATGTGTATGTGCTAAGTTTGTTTTTCAAAATACATTTATACTTAAGCTATCATTATTCATGCGTGTACACATAAAACCACAATTTAGTGTTGTAAGAACATAGGATATAAAAAAAAGAAACTAGATAGAATAGTATGTATTCACATATCTCGATCATTAACTGCTGCCTTGACGCGGTAGTCGGGTTCTAATATTGTGACAACCCAGTCAAGGTATATTGGCTGGAACACTTATTCTTCTAGGTCCCATCATACCAGGCAGTGCCCCCATAGCTAATTAGCACCATCAAACGTTTACAAAGTAGTGATGGCGGCAAGGCGTTTCCCTTAGACAGACAACGTTTGCAGTGATGCTCACTTCTCGAAACGGAAGGAATGTATCAGGAAACGTCGGCCCTAAAAACAAAGCTCCTCGTCTTGCCCTACTAGTTTCTGTTGGTGTTAGTTTGACATTAAAAGTACGGGGCCAACACATCCTAAACTACTCACAGAAGATTGAGTGTGACCAGCCTCAAGCTGTTGCCCCTTAAGCACTGCAGTCATACTACTAATTCACTAAGATCACCCCCAAATGTTTGCCTTTCAGTTGCCTTACTAAGAACTAGCCTTCCATGGTGTGGGCAACCGTGAAGTGACAACCTCATATCTCTAACACTGTCCTCGGTATACATATATCTAACGATTGTTTACACATCTTCACCAGTGTTATCTATGGTTTTGCTGTTGAACTACTTGGAATTGTTGACCTCACATTAAATACTTTTGTTTCAGTTAAATATCTACCATACATAACTCGTAAATTATTTATCATCGATAATACAGGCAGAGTGAACCTCGAAATTATGAGTTAGTGGTTGAAAATTAAATATCTGAACCATGTAGCTCATTTTAAAAAGAAATCAAAACTGGAATTCGTATTTATTTCCGTTAGCATGAAGTAATGTTTTCAATGGATTGTATAGTTTTGTCGGATCTATTACAGAAGAAGTTCACTTGTTTTTTTTTAACAAATGCATTTTCATCCATAAATCATTATTTTGCTTCCTTTTTAAAAAAAATATGACCTCGTAGCTTCACAAAGTGAAAAATACCGACAAATCATCCGTCCAGATGGGAAAAGGATTAGTTTATTAATACAAAATTTTCAACCACGTGATTGTGGTATCTATCGTTGTGTAGCAATCAATCCATTAACTAGAGAAAAGAAATATTCACCGGATGCAGTAAATTTAAAAATTATCAGTAAGTCTTCTTTTTTTGTATCTCTCTGTGTCCGTCGTCTTTGTTACTTCTTTTTCTTCCATACTTTAAATGTAGTCAATATATATCTATCTCTTCTGAATGTGTAAGTATAGAAATAGATTGGAAGAAAGCTAAGAGATAGTGGCTAAACGAAGACACAGCATCGACTTGTCAAGTTATTAACTCCTGAAATAAGTCATAAAGATGGATGTCGATTGCTAACCTGGTCGGAGTCTGTAACCAATGTCTAGAGATACTGTGTGACATGGCTGAGAATCGGTTGCTACAAGACATGTATTCCTTCTTTGTTTTCAGTTTTAATTGTCTTTAATTGTGAATACATCTCAGTTGTAAAGGAGATCAGTCACGGCCCCGGTAGCCCAGTTGCAACATCTCTGAATACGAAGTTGTGTGACATGGGATTGATTTTATCATTTACCATCAGTTCCTTCAAGATTACAGGAACACTGCTGATGAATGACAGATAACATGAATCACAGGTCAAGCAAGGTTTTCTGTTGACTACTCCTAAGCAACACCTTACTCTTTATCTTCCCTTATATCTTGAGTTTTAAAATTGTGTTTCACTTCTTATTTCACGAATTCGTCCTTGTTGGAACAGGTGCATCCATTCTTTGCCTCACCCCAAATTCTAAGCTTCTGAATCCCTCGTATTTTTTATTTCTCTAATTTTTTATCTTCTTGAATCATATCTTCAATCCCCAATCTTTTTATCACTACCCATTATTACTAATTCTACTACTCTGGTACTTGCTGTAACAATTTCATCTCTCTGTGCTAATGGGTTTCGACAACTTGAACCGGTGTACATACGTATCAGGTTTTACGTTGTGACCAACTGACTGAGTGATATGGTATGGGAACTTGAACTAATACACACATAGGCTGAAATGACACATACTCTGACGACATATTGATTCTCTCGAATTCATAAGCCAAACAAACATCTTAGTTCAAGACCCTGCAATATTGTACACATACAGCAGCTCCGTTAGGTATCGAACTGGGAACTTTTAGGTCTCACAACAAGCATGATACTTTTGAATCATTAAATTACACACTATTCAGTTGATACCACTTCGTGATGATAGTTATATTCAAGTTGCGAGAATAATTCAAAGTAACGACACAATTATTGTCAGTGTAAAGGGTTTATGGATTTATTATGGCCACTGGAGCTTAACCACATAAAGTGTGATAGGCAGTTACTCATCCGTGGTATTGGTAGTTGGTTTTGGGTTATCGTGAACAGATTAAAATTATACACGTTAACCATTGAATGTCAGTTTAGTAGTTTGAAGCTTTTAAATGCTCTCCGAGAAACTTGAAGCTGTTGACTTCACCCTCCCCCTTGCAGGTTGGTGAAGACCCAAACTACACAATGCCTTCTGGTTTTCAATATTCGTTTAACTAAGGTCATTTTGTGATGTAGACAGTTTTTTTATAGATATTACTTAAAAATAAACTATCCAAGCTGCGTTAGTGTTCCTTACATATTCGAATTATTTTTCTAGATAATAAATTTACAGCGAAAAAAACTATTCTTTCTTACCCGCTCCCATAGCAAGACAAATATACATATACTTTCATATATATATATATATATATATATATATATATATATATATAGAGAGAGAGAGAGAGAGAGAGAGGCATGTAAGCTTACCCACTTTACTCTCCTGTCTAATATAAAGATGACATTGTGACGTGTGCTACTGACGTCGACAGATATAAGTAGTATGTGTATCACCAATCAAAAGTGAAATGCCTGGCGGCAGAAGGTTAAGAAAGTCGAAGAGAAGAGAAAGAATAGAAAGTGATTGATAAAAGAATGAAGGAACAATCAAGTGTGAGATAATTGTTTGACATTTTACAAATTAAGTATTTACTGTATGGTTCTCAGATTTTACTAAGAGATTCTGTAATTTGTATTCAAATACACTTGGTTCGCTCCAATTGTATTCTCATTCACAACAACATGTCAGCCTATATTCTCGTTTACAGACGTAATTATCAATAAATAATATTTTTGACGGTGATAATATCACACTTTCTCCTCTCATTTCTTTGAACACATTACTTCATTCGACTAAATCCTAATATCAAAACACTAATTTGATAAGGATGAAAAATATATTCCAAAATGTGAATAGATAAAGCTAGAATGGTAAAAACATAAGAATATTCTTACATTTTCCTAACTCATCTATACACTAACTGTAGTGCTAACTAGTTGAAAAATGAATCGATATGTCATCATGTTCCAACACATGATGTCTAGAATGTGGATCGATCAAAGCTTTTGTCCTATCAAGAAATAACAACTCTATGATTAATGAGTACATTTTTTGTTATTACATTGTATACATTCATTAATGTAATCTTTTGCCGTAAAATTATTTCACTAAGACTTATGCACATGGGCTCCAGTATCCTGAGGAAAAAATGGCGTATGAATCAATCGTTGGTCACTGGCTACCATGGGACTGCATCTCCCCACGATGCTTCACTGCCTTGTGGATCAGACTTTTAGATCAAAGGCTCCGCGTATGGCTCCCTAAGAAAACCGCATGCTTCAGTTTGGTCACCTGAGCAGTATCACAGCCCTCACACAAATCAAATGAGATTTGTGTGGCGCATATGTATCTGGTGCTTCCTTGTACTAATATTCATGTGCTTAAGTAAAATAAATAAATACATTATGCATAAATTTTATTACTCTTCGTATTTTTTTTATCAGTCCTGTCTGAAATATATTATAAAGTAGAGTAACGTAAAAATCACGTTCTTTCAGAAAATTTATGCTTCAATATCGGAGTGTTTGCATTTGTTTGATAAACAGCTTGCCTTTTTGTATTATTTTTATATTTTAGTCCCCGATGTTCCTGTTGCCGGAAAAATTCGTGTCCCTATGGCGTCGGAATCCATAGATCCTCGGAATTCAGCAGCATCCCAAGAAATAGTCGTTCGAGAAGGTCAAAATGTGACATTGTTTTGTATTATTCAAAGTGCTCCACCTCCTATTGTCACTACTTATCCATTTGAACAAAATTCCACTGCACATAATCGTTTCCATCGACATAATTTATTTGGTAAGTAGTTATTTTCCTGTTATATATTCTAGCTTGAATAGAAAATGGTTTGGAAGTAGGTTAACTCGAACCAAACCGAGTTATATCATTAGTTCATGAAGATTTTGACTTTCGAATAACTGAAACATACTGGTAGATGCAAACTCCTTATCATCTGGTTGTGTTTCATACGGTAATAATGATTAATGTTACTTGTCCAAGTGCCTCGACATCGCATCCACTATATTAATATGTTAGATGGCAATGTTTGGAGGTAGTCGACAAGAACCCTCCCTCTCAACCTAGGTTTCATGCTATTTGGCACCCATCAGGAAGATGCACCTCTAATCTCAAGGGGACTGATACTCCTTGGTGGACTCGGTCATGTGTCACTCAGCTTCATAGTCAGAGACGTTACCATTCGGTAATTCAGGATGTGACCCGAAGCTGCATAACGTGAGATTGAATCATTCAGGAGTCATCAGTCCTTTCAAGATTACAGATACTACTTGCTGATGAGTAGTGCGAATAACACGAAACATAGGTTGTGCAGGGTTTCCTGTTTGACTACTTCCAAACACCATCTTTTTGGATTAGACCGGCTTTAAACGTTTGATTGATGTAGCTTCGGAAAACTTGAGAAGGATAGAGTTCGGCTGTCGTTCGAGAATCTTGAGAGATTTCAATGTATCAACCTGATGTGCTGTATCAAAGAGGTACTTTGAAATAGAACTTAAAGCCTTTAAAATCCCTCTTTTATTTAATCTAGATGAGTAATATATATATATATATATATATATATATATATATATATATATATATATGAAATAAAAGACAATTGAACATTGATCGTTCCCCCCAATCTACGGTATATATATTGGTTTCATATTGTCTTTCTTTCCTCTGTACATTACATCAGTTTACAAAAATTATTTGTCCAGACATCTACGTTTATTTATAATGTGCACGCAAGCCAATATAATCTTAATGTCTCAGTATTCTCTTTCATTATATTCTCTTTTTCACTCACTATTTTCGGCTAATAAATATTTTTTACAAGATTAGATAGACCATATGTTTGTTAGAAAAAAAAAGAAGCAAACGTAGGACACTTGCCGCAGCTTCTGTATTTTATTTTCCTTCTCTATAAACTTGCACTGCCATCTCCCCGGCATATTACCACAGTCTCCTTTCATTTGATCCAGGCAAAATAATTTATCGTTATTTTTATGATTAATATTGGTATCAAGTTATTAATAAACGAGAAACAGCAATGTTGTCGTTTCATAAATACTGTATTTTGCTTCCATTTATATACATAGACTGTCATACTATATGCTAATGTAGAACGTTTCACTGTCCAGTTTTAATACATAGATTAAACCATATGTGTGAACTGTAGTTGTAGTAATGCATTTTTGGATTGTTTTGTTTGAATCTTCCCATTAATGTGTAGGGCTGCAATTGATCAGTCTCTTATTGACATATGTGCGTCTCGTGCGGATTGCAATATAAGCAGAGATGCATGGTGTATAGCACTGCAATCCAGAACGCGCTCCCCTTCATCTTATTTGGGACTGGATGTGCCTGCATCCTACAATTGATGTTCACTCCGGGACTCCTTGCTTATGATGCTTGTGACTTGTAGCAATATCGAGACGGTTCTCACAGAACTCACAAGTTTCAATAAGAGATTGATCAATTGCAGTCCTAAACACCAATGGAAAAATTCAAACAACCAATGAATTAAACTTCATGCCATTGCAAAAGCTAGTGGCTATCTGAACTCACTGGCTAAGTGGATAACGCGATGGTTTTTGAAGCAAACAGTACTATATTAGAGTCCCGGAGTGAGCATCAACTTTGAGATTCAGGTACTCCTAACTGATGAGTCCGAAATAAGACAAAGTGGCGTACGTTCTGAAGTGCATTGCTAGTCACCACCCGTCCCTCCTTATATTTATAATAGTAATAAATGATGGATATTTTGAAATAATTTACCAATTAAGTTCATGTTCACATACATTACTAAGAGTGCGAATGATCCGGTTATTGATATCCAGATGATATTCAAACCATTAATAATAAAAGAAACAGTTTATTAGCTATACTGAACTCTGTAACTCATTGGATAATGTGTTTGATGTTTACGGTTAAATTTACCGAGTTCATGTTTCAATATGAACATTAATAACATTGAGCTGATGGTACAACCTGTTGATCAATATAAAATAGTGAACTGAATTATCCTGTTAGCTACGATCTGTCTATTATATGTGTATAGGGATGTTTTGTTTTTTCATTAGTCGACAATTAAGTAATCGTTTAAAATTAGTTGACTTTTGAACGGAATAGTTGTGCATTCAATCCTCTTTACTTACTTACTCTTTGCTTAATTAATCTTTACAGTTGAATTTTTATAGTAGTATCATTTGTCGTAACACAGAAGTGTCTAGGATGAAACTTAGTTACATGAACATTTGTACTTAGCCATTAGTAATTACAGTTCAATCGGTAACATAATAAGTCTTAGCTTTTAAGTTCTACTTGTTCGATCATTGTATATAAATATTCTTTTCAACTGAGTATGATGTAATATACATTTACACCCCTTTTTTGACATTGGTGTTCACAATGATTACTAGTACATTCGTCTCTTAGTGTGTATATTTAAACTACACTAGATTAAAGGTACATCTTAACTAGCGAATCGTAAATGAAACAAAATATACATCCTGTATTCTACACTTACTAACTTACTTACACCTGTTACTCTCAATGGACCATAGGCCAGCATCGTATTCTATTCTACACTGCTTATCATAAATGAAAATCTATTGAAAATTTCTTATAGTTATCGTTTTAATATCAGTAAAATAATTTCATCTTTATTTTATTATAATTTTATATCAAATAGGATTATTAGAGATAATAAATGTACACCCTAGCGATGCTGGTATCTATATTTGTACAAATCGTCAATTAAGTTCCACTGCTCAACTACGTGTTCGAAGTGAGTTGTTCATGGTCTTATCGTTTTGATTTGAATTGTTGATTAGTATAATTTTTAATTTGATACTTCCTCACGAAACACCTTAAAAGGAGACTGGATCAGCAGTAATCTTGGCAACCTGTAAGCCTAACCGCAGTGTCCAGTGGACAACTGTCTAAGGCTAATCACATAATTTTTTTTACCAAGAAGTTTGTACTGTGTTAGCTTGTACTTTCAAAGCTTTACTGCCAGCGATACCAATCTGTAAGTCAAGATGAGGTGTGAGGAACGAGTCCTTCTTGTTGTTGAAAAGCGGCATCACTGAAGATTTTTGTTGTTCGAGGGGACATTTTACCATCATCACACCTCGGTACAGTTTACACAACAACTTCAGATTTCAAGTCTTACTATTCCCCACGTGATCAATCTGGTTTGGTAAGAACTAATGGACCAAGTGTTGCCACCAGTATACTTCGATTGGGTTACTACAGTATGCAACTCCAACCACTACTATCTTCTGTAAATTAGAAAACGCTGAGTAGCTATGTCGTCCTAATTCCCTAGCAATCTTCATGCTGCATTTGTAACCCCTTTTTAAACCACTCTATCGGAATTCCATCCAAATTATCAACTATGGTCAACTCGTTTGATTGACTTCGATCAAAATATAACACATTCAATGAGTCACTGGACTATTTTCAACATGATTAACTCTTTAGATAACTGGCCTTACTAAAAGTTTTGCGAATCCCATCTCAATATATATGGTTATTATGCAGTAATTTAATTTTCTGTGGAGATTATGAGGTGATATCGATAGTTCTTCAGAAAAGCCTTTGGAAATTGAAAAAATGCTTAAACCACTTTGGCTAACCAGCGCTTCTTAGAAAATTCCAAGCGAATTCTAGAAAACGACGGATTGTGTCATCATTTTCTGACTGAATATTAATCGTTTCTGCTGTTAATTTTAGCACATTTTCCAGAAACTTCTAGGATCTTAAGGTTATATGTGGCACCTTTTTGTTTTCTGTTTGGGGTTCAAGAGTAAAAATTTTATGGGTATAAGAAGTAATTCAGAAGTCAATGTCCAAGTGTTCAAGTACAGAGATTATTATGTGTTTATATCGATGATCGAATGAGTTCGATCAGTCATCAACCACTAGAATAAACATTAAAAATGAGAAAATCACGAGCTAAAACACACATACATACGTTACATCTAGTATCCAGCATATACATTCAATGGGGGAAAATGTTTACACTTGAATAAAAACTAATTTTTGTCTTCAGAAGTTGAAGTAACGTTTATCTTCCGTGAATGATAAATGAATCGTCAATAGTATTACTTATGTACTCCGAGTACATATTAATTTACTCATGTTTGAGATATATTGTTTTTATATACGAGCTGATAATCCTAGAACACAGTTGACAAAGTCGAAATAGAGGATGTGAATTGGATTTTCGAACATGTGATACATAGTTTTTTTAGGAGAGTTGAATTATGACTAGTAGTGGAGAATCTAGAATGCTTGTCGCATCCCATTCGCGATATTTTTTATCTTATTTAAACACATAGATATTGGTACAAGGGGGCACCGGATACATTTGTGCCTCACAAATCTCATTTGATTTGTGTGAGGGCTGTGTTACTGCCCAGATGCCCAAACTGAAGCAAGTGGTTTTCTTAGGGGGCCACACTTGGAGCCTTTGACCTAAAGGTCTGATCCACAAGGCAGTGGAGCATCGTGAGGAGATGTAGTCCCATGGTAGCCAGTGACCAACAATAGGTTCATTCGCCATTCGTTCCATCAGGATACTGGGGCCCATGTGCACCATTGGTATGGAATCAGGGTTTTCCAACTCCCCTAGGTGGACCCTCCGTGTCCACCAACCCGGTTAAAGCGCCAGACATTCGCTATTCGACCTCTCACTTTCGTAAACAAAATCCCTGCCACAAGAAGGCAGTGAGTAGGACTTCCCTGGCAGAGGCTATATATTCGCTGGCCGTGTGAGAGCATTTGGTTAGGGAGTACGGACTCTCCCCACTCTTGACCGTACCAGGGCATTTGGGGGCACTTAGGATACGTCACCTGTGATGTATCTGTTGCATCTCAGCGTTGTTGAAATCCATACTTGTGCTAGAGCTGAGGGGATTTGAATATTTTTTTCTCCAATAAAGTTTTTAAATAGAACACTAAGTCTATAGAAAAATAATGAAACTTTTCCTTACCGATATCTACTCTAATTTATTTTTCATGTACGTTGAACAATACAGAACGTTTACGTCTAACAACAAAACCTCAAGATGTACTAATCAATCATTTCGGTGAAAATGTCCATTTCAAATGTACCAGTTCAAATGAACAAGTTATACCATATTGGTTATTTAATGGACAACCAAAAATTACAGGAATTGGAAAAAGTGTGTTTCTGTTTTTTTGATTTTTGATTTGTTCTCAAAAATTGTATCATTAACATTGTTTTTTATTCGTAAAATCTTTTCTTGTGAGCTAATCCAAGTAGTCTACATTTGCTAACATGTTTGAGACTAACAATAAGCTATTTTATGAGGATGAGGCTTTGTCTTGATTTAGATATTCTCCAGCTTTGTTCCAACCTACCTCTATGCTAGTTAGCATTATACATCTGGGTAGACAGTACTTATATGATATATGTTTCAACTGTTTTTGGTTAATCAAGATTTATATTCCCATCAATTGATTTCTCATATGTATCTACTCGGTTGGAAGAAATTTAGGGGCGGCCAAACCGAAACGTGTCATCGGTCATTGAAGTCACTAACTTCTGATCTGAGCCATATTGGTAGATGTAGACTACTTGGTTGGGGTCTACGCGACTATCGTAACCAATGATTGGAGACTCTGGGTCGCATGGCTCAGAATCGATCACAATGATGTCGGTGTATACACTATTTGTCTTCCCTTGAACCATGAGACTAAAATTACTTTATACCTTTCTTTCTATTAAATAATTCTTTCTCCCTGTATCATATCTTTACATGGACTGTTTTCTTTTACCACCATTGAAATAACAGCTTCTATGAATCTGGTGTTCATCTTGTTGTACTGATGAGGTGTGGAAACTTAGACCGATGCATATATGTACCTGGTCCTACGTTGTAGCTGATTGATGTACCCACTTTACATGTTAATGAAAGTCGAAAATATTATTGTAGAAATGAAATTATCACCAACATAATTGCTTGACACCTTTGTCATGAAACAAATCTATTGATATCTTATACTATAATGTCGCGTAGTTTTTTTCATGCGAGTCTCTCAAACCGTAGCAGGTGAAGCAAGGTTCGAACTTGCAACTTAGTGTGAAGTCGAACCTCATAACTAACAAGTCCATCAATGTCTTATTTCTACCTTCTCATCATAATAAAAACAACTAATTGTTAAGTATACATTAACTTCCCCATTTTTCCCAATCACTTACTTACCCTCCAACTTGCTTACAGTCACTGGCTTTAATCAATCAATTTACATTATCATTTCTGGTTATTACACTCTATAATTCACGGTAATTACCCTGTCATAAATTCTTTTCTTGATATAACAATAGTTGCCAAGTGCATTACTGGTAAATTTATGAGATCCTTGAATATATATTTGTTTCATGTCATAAAGAATTATCAGTTGCCATAATCTCTTTACGGGAAAAGTTTTTTAAAATATGGATCTTAACGCAATGCATTCGTATATATTTGTGTGAAACTTTTGATCAGTTGTTGTATGCGTGTGTGTGTGTGTGTGTTTGTTCCTGTTCAGTAATTTTCAGCGCGTTGATCTAAAACAGTATTTTCACTATTGAGTTGTAGAGGTTGTTGAATTTCATTGAAATCATGAACCGATCTAAATTAAACCATCATTGAAAACCTGGAAGCACTGTACAGCATTTCCATCCTAGTATTGGGCTACTCAGCAGTAAGCATTCATAAACTCGCCACTGAGTATCAAACCCATAACCATCAATCTCGCAAGCGAACGCTTAAACTATAGATCACTAAGCCAATATTCAATCGTGTACAAGTCTAACTTCAATCAATCCCAAGATATTTAGAACTCGTAGATCCTCACTACTAAAGAGTCCCATACTATGCTGAAACGACTATACAGTACTTCTATGTTTTTAATGATTGTCTAACTTAAATCGATTCATAATTTCAATGAAATGTTCACTGTGGATTATATATATATATATATATATATATATATATATTTATATATTATTTCATAGAGTAAATATTCACAGCGTTCAATAATATTTTTTTATATATAAGATCTCTCTCTCAAATAAACATTATTTTTCCCTTTAAATATCTAACATTGAAATCAATCATAATTGACAGGTAAGTGATGAATTAATTTACCAACCTTACAGGACAATATATAGTATTCAATATATATGTATGTATGTGTGTGTGTGTGTCAGAAAGAGACTTGGATTTTAAAGAGTGACATTTTTTTATAAACAAGTTGGTTGTTATACATTTGGAATGTTGTAACTAATCTTTATCTAAATAACAGCACTCTGTAATAATACTAATAATAATAAAGTGTATTGAAGTGAATCGGACCAATTCATTCTAATGTTATTTTTGCTCGCATGCTTTCTTTCTTTCTCTTTCATAGATTATGAAATAATTCATAGACTGTTTGTAATTTATTTATTTAAACTCATAAACATTGGTACAGGGGGGCACCAAATATATATATATATATATATATATATATATGCCACACAATAACAGTGAGATGAGTAGCAGTTATCATTGATTTGTGTGAGGGCTGTGATGCTACCCGGGTGCCCAAACTTAAGCAGGTGGTCTTAGGAGGTCACACCCTGAGCCTTTGACCTGAATGTTTAATCCACAATACAGTGAGGGAAAGTAAAGAGATACAACCCCCTGATAGTCAGTCACCAACAATAGGTTCATACGTCATTTTTCTCAGGTTCCTGGTTTGGAATGAGGGTTTTCCAACTCCCCTAGACGGATCCTCATTATCCACCAACCTGGTTTTCGTGCTGGACATTCTCTTTTCGTCCTCTCAATGTCGTAAACAATACTCTTTTAAAGGGAAAGCACTGAGTAGGACTTCCCTGTCAGTGACTGTATATGCATGGCCATGTGAGGACATTTGGATAGGAAGAGCGAACTCTCTTCATCCTTAGTCGTAACAAGACATTTGAGGCGGAGCAGTGTGTTAGTATCAGTTCGATTTTTAACGATGATTCTTGTTGTAAACTATCTCTGTCCTAGTGCCCAGTCTGAGCATATTTAGAGAGAATATAGAAGTTCAGCGAAAAAAATTTTCTTTTCTACGATTTCATTTACTTAAACTGTACAATCGTATTTTATAGTCAGTTTAACTTACTAGCTGACTGTGTCATTTCTAATCTCGAAAACATTATACTTAGACCAATAATTGACAGCTATCTATATAAGATATGCTCAGATGACACTCATTATTTTTGAGAAAAATCTAAATGTTAATAACATCCTGGACGGGTTCAATCATTGTCATCAATCAATTATGTTCACAGCCACACTCGGAATTCCACTTTTTAGATGTTCTGGTAAAAAGGAGATCTGACGATACACAGAAAACCATTTTAAGCCTAACTTTTGCATGCAAAAAACAGTCTAGCTTCAATTGACTCATGATTTTAACTGTGAAAAAACAGTAAGTTCAATCCGTCACTCTTCCATGGCCCTAACTTCAATTTCTATCTCCCATAATCTATCGTTTTCATCTTATCATTCCTTCTTATCAATTATCTTCACAACTATTATAACTTCTAATAGTTCTGTTCTTAATAACTATCAAGTGGACAATTATTTCACCTCATCACTTTTTAACTCTTCGATTATTACATAACTTATTTTCAATATCCGTTTTTCAATTGTTGACAACTTACCACTTCAAGTTTTTTAAATTAATTAGCACCTTCCTATTTCACTATAGAACACTATTTTAGAAAATAAAATTTGACTATAAATACGATTGTACAACTTAAGTAAATGAAGTCGTCAGAAAGAAAATTTTCTCCGCTGAATCGCCTTCCTTCTTCTTCAGTGACACAATGGGTCTCTTCAGTGCTTTAATATAAAAGTCATTTAACACATGGACTGTTCAATTTATTTTAAGTTCGATCATAGTCAGTCAGTCAGCTACAACGTAGGACCAGGCACATATATGCGTCGGTCCAAGTTGCCTTACCGTTGCTGCTACCGTGATGTGGTGGTCGGGCTTGCCTATCGTGATGAAGCAATCGAGCTATATTGGCTGGAACAATCGTTCCTCAAGGTCCTTCCATGCCAGGAAGGTCGGTTGAAGAGCGGTAAGACTAAAAGCAGCTATCCCAAGGTCTGAAGGAGAAGTCGTACTGCTGACTGTACAGAGGTGTGACAGCAGTAATGTGTTTCCTTCAGACAACCAGCATCTGCAGCAATGATGCCTTTCCACAAGAAGGGGTGAGGTTAGAAAAGGTCGACCCTAAAAATACACATTTCGCCTTATCCTACTGATATCCGTTTCCGGCGGTAAGGTCCCAACAAGTACGGAGCTAACACAAAAATTACCCACACAAAAGTCGTGTATGGCCGACCTCAAGCAGTTGTTCCTTGGGCACTGCGGTCAAGCTCTCAGGTCACTAAGACCACCTCTAGCCCAATTTCCTTTTCAGGTACCTCTAGAAGAACCCTTTCACGGTGTGGGCAACTGGGAATTGATAACTGCCCTCATACCTCTAACAGATCACTGTATTCTTGATCATAATATCTGGTGCATAATTGTGACTAAATAAATTTTCAGCATAGTTAATTCTCCTGTGTGTCAATTTATGTACTGTGTTGTGTGGAAGATTATGCTGTTGCACAATAGTTAGCTATTTGAATTTTCCATCTGTAAAACATGATCTTCTAAGGTAGATGATATACGTAGGTTACTAATAGTTTTGCATCTAAGATGTCTCTGTAGCATTATTAGCTTACAATGGAACAATTGAGTGAGTAATACTATGTTGTAAATGTAAAGATTACCAGATAAAAGATATTAAATTTTTAAAAATTCTCTAATTCTCCTTATTTAAATTGCATCAGACACTCAATAATCATCATCATCATCTACCGTGATATAGATTTATGGTTGATATTTAAGGTTGGTAAGAAATCAATTTTGGGTAGTAAATTAGAATGCAGCATCTGATCATCCAATTATTGCTTACTGATCTTAGCTATGTGAAGGAAATACAGACTTCCTGGACAAGATGTGGTATAATTATGTTGACTTATCCGAACTCAATAGCTGAGTGGATAATTAGCTGGTACGGCCGAGAGTCGGGATAGTCTGCTCTCCCTAACCAAATGCTCTCACACGGCCACGCGTATATAGCCTCTGCCAGGGAAGTCCTACTCACTGCCTTCTCACAGTGGCGGGGGTGTTGTTTACGAAAGTGAGAGGACGAATAGCGAATGTCTGGCGCTTTAACCGGGTTGGTGGACACGGAGGGTCCACCTAGGGGAGTTGGAAAACCCTGATTCCATACCAATGGTGCACATGGGCCCCAGTATCCTGATGGAACGAATGGCGAATGAACCTATTGTTGGTCACCGGCTACCATGGGACTACATCTCCTTACGATGCTCCACTGCCTTGTGGATCAGACCTTTAGGTCAAAGGCTCCAAGTGTGGCCCCCTAAGAAAACCACCTGCTTCGGTTTGGGCACCCAGGCAGTATCACAGCCCACACACAAATAAATGAAATGATGAATTCTATTGACGATACTATTCTCGCTCATATTAGAAGCAAGACAATTTACACTATTATTATTATTACCATTATTATTATTATTATTATTATTTACTACGTCTCTTTTTCACTCCCTTTATTCCCAAATTGTATATCCTTCCTTTCCAACTTATGCAGTAGCTCGTCCATGGTGGAAACTCTGTCCTATCTAAACGATCTCCAGTCACTGTCTGTTTGAAAGTGAATGTTTCCACCGATTACACATACTGAAGCAGTCTTTCTGAAACCACGTACGCCGTTCAAGCTGGCCTCCTTCAACGTTCGCACACTTATGCAGATTAGACAACAGATGGGGCTGGCTATGTCTTTAGAAAGTCTTAATGTTGATGTTTGCTGTCTATCCGAGACCCGTATTCAAGACTCTAGTGAAGTACTACAAATTCGCTCTCCATCTGTCGCTTCGAAAAGCTTGTTTCACGTGCGCCTATCCGGGGACTCTGTGGCATCTTCGTCTGGTCTTGCAGGCGTTGGTGTTGCGCTAAGCGCTAGGGCTGAGGCAGCACTAATCGATTGGATCCCCATTAACAGTCGGTTATGTGCTGTTAGATTAGAAAGTTCCATCAAAGTGAGAAGAAACCGGCGTGAGAAACGGTGTCTTTTCGTCATCTCCGCCTATGCCCCGACAGATTGCAGCCCGGATGCAACCAAGGATGAGTTTTACCACTAGTTAACAGTTCTCCAGAAAGCGCGTTCGACAGATATTGTAGTATTAGCTGGAAACTTGAATGCTCAGGTCGGCGTCTAGGCACAGAAGAGAGTCGTTTAGGTGGCCGATGGGGACTTGTTGGTCGCAGGACAGATAACTGGGACCGCTGGAGTCCTCCCTCTGCATCTCAAGCCTGGACTCAGATTGATCACATCGCGATCAGCTACCGCTGGTGTGGTTGTGTACAAGACTGCCGCTCCTTTTGGAGTACCTATCTGGAGTCTGATCATGTCCTGGTCTGCGCCAATCTCACCTTACTTTTCAGTGGCCGAAGGATTGACCATCACCAACGGATCGATGTTAGTAAACTGGCTGCAACATCTGTTGCAAGTAAGTATCGAGCGGAGCTAGCCTCTAGGCTAGCTAGCACCCCACTGAAAAGTATAGATGAGCATTGGTTGCATCTTCACGACGCCATGAAAATGGCGAAACGTCCCGCTTGCAAGCACTGGGTTTCTTCTGGCTCCTTACAACTGATGGAAGCCCGTCGGTCTACTCTGGGTGACCGTGAGTTTGACCACAAACGAAGGCTGTTACGTAATGAAATTGGGCAAAGCTTGCGTAAGGACCGAGAAGCCTGGTGGTCGGAGCGTGCTAGTGACATGGAAGCAGCAGCTGCATTTGGTAACTGCCGGAAGCTCTTCCAACTCATCCGAGCCACTGGCAGCAAGAAGTCTGGTATGAGTGAAACGATCTACGAGGATAACGGGATGCCAATCACTAACATTTCTCGACGTCTTGAACGATGTGCGGAATTTTTCGAAGGGCAGTTCAACTGGCCTGCTGCTCCGGCAACATCAACCAGTTTGTCCTGCCCCCCGCAAGGAACTCCAACTCTTGAAGCGCTACAAATCACCTGGCCCAGATGACTTACCTCCGGCTCTTTTTAAAGATGGTGGTGACTTTCTGGCTAAGGAACTGACGGTGTTGTTTGCAAAGGTTTGGGAGCAAGAAAGTGTTCCAATATCATGGAATGAGTCAATAGTCGTCCCTATCTTTAAAAAGGGTTCACGTTGTTCCTGTAACAACTATCGGGGGATAAGTCTACTTCCGATTGCGTCCAAACTATTGGCTTCTGTCATTCTTCGTAGGTTGTTTAAGACCCGAGAACGATTGACTCGCGAGGAGCAGGCTGGTTTTCGTTCTGGTCGAGGATGCATTGATCACATCTTCACCCTCCGCCAAATGTTAGAACACCGTCATACTTATCGCAGGCCAACAATCGTAGTGTTTCTTGATATCAGAGCTGCCTTCGATTCGTTGGACAGGACTGTTCTCTGGGATTGTCTATTGAAGAAGGGTGTGCCTGAGAAGTTCATTAACATCTTAAAGGCCCTGTATACGAACACCTCAGGCAGAGTGAGGGCATACAACCACCTTTCTCCCTTGTTCCATTCGAGCAGTGGGCTTAGGCAGGGTTGCCCGATTTCACCATTCCTCTTCAACTTTTCCATCGACGACATCTTGGAAACAGCTCTGATGGATGTAAGTAATGGCGGTGTGGATGTGTTGCCTGGAGAACGACTTCTCGTCCTTGAGTATGCGGATGATATTGTCTTACTGTGCGATAATGCCCAAGGCATGCAATCCGCACTTAATCAGTTGGCAATCAGTGTCCGCAGGTACGACATGTGCTTTGCACCCTCCAAGTGCAAAGTACTCCTACAAGACTGGCAGGATTCTCATCCTGTACTCACCCTGGATGGTGAGCAGATCGAAGTAGTTGAGAAGTTCGTGTATCTAGGTAGCTATATAAGTGCTGGTGGTGGCGTGAGTGATGAGATTGATGCACGTATAATGAAAGCCAGAGCGGCTTATTCCAATGTGGGCCATCTTTGGCGCCTTCGTGATGTTAGTCTGGCTGTAAAAGGTCGGATCTACAACGCGTCGGTGACGGCAGTTTCGCTCTATGCTTGTGAAACCTGGCCTCTCCGAGTTGAGAATGTTAGACGTCTCTCTATGTTCTATCATCGTTGTCTCCGAAGGATTGCTGACATACAGTGGCAACACCATGTTAGTAATGCAGAGGTTCGGCGTCGTGTGTTCGGGCACAGAGACAATAATTCAATTGGTGTCACCATCTTGAAACACCGACTTCGGTGGCTTGGACATGTTTTACGAATGTCGTCCCAGAGACTTCCACGTCGTGCATTATTTGCCGACCCTGGGACTGGTTGGAAAAAGCGGAGAGGAGGTTAGTGTATGACATGGTGTCGTGGCATGAAAGAGAGCTGCAAAGGGCTAGCTTCTGTTGGTCCTTCACGTCTCCCTGGTTGGGGTCCGAGAGATGGTGCAACACAGTGGCTAGAGACGTTATCAAATATGGCTCAGAATAGAAGCCAGTGGCGATCCTGCTGCAACCTTCCTTTACTTTCTACATAAAGAGTGGTTCTAACTTTCTTAACCGAAAGATTCTTCTGGTTGTACATTTCAGTCCGCCTTATCTTTTCATCCCTTAACTTCCTACTTTCATTATTTTGTGTGGCGCATATGTATCTGGTGCCCTTTTGTACCAATATATATGTATTTAAATAAATAAATTATTAATTAGCTATAGTTTCAAACTGATAGAAGTTACACTAGGATTCTAGTCTCAAATGTAGTGATCAACATTGCGGGGAAGGGCAAACTAGATATAATATATATATTCTTGATTTAACTGCTATCCATTATCCAACTGCTGTAACGTGTCCTGTAAATTGTTTACAGAATAATTGGCTCATACATTAATTACTATCGAATTGATTGACTGACTGACTGACCTTAATTAATCTAATCATATTTATGGTATAATCACATCAGTGTTATTGTTTGTTTGTGGTTGTTTAAATCTAAATATGTATGCACTTTTTTATGGTATATATAGGTTTATACCGGATCCTATAATTTATTAACAGATTTTATATATCAGTATAGAGTTATGGAGATTCTTGTGTTTTTATTGACATCATGAATCGATCAACGTTAGAACACCATTTAAAATCTAAAAGCACTTGACGACCGTTTCGTCCTATTATGAGACTCATTAGCAGTAAGCACCTACGGTCCTGCACACGGGATTTGAACCCGGAACTTTCGGTTTCACGCGCGTTTGTTTAGCCTTGTATGTTTTTTTCTTCTTTCTAAATATTACTTTTCACTTCATTTTTTGCAGTAAAATTTCCTTTTTTAACATTTGGTTTAGATGGATCAATGATATGTTTGTTTTGTTTTATTATTCATTGACTGTTTATTTGATTTATCAGTAAAACAACTATTCTGTCTGCGATTTAAGCATTTCCCTGTTTTTTTTGTTATACCGCTTGTCTTTCTTTGTTGTTGTTGTTGTTGTTGTTGTTGTTGGTTGATTATTCCTTTCGTATTTAAACCGACTGTTTAATCACAGTTATGTTGTTAATAATCTATTTGTCTACTGTTTCATAATGATTAATGTATGTATTATACATGTGTGTATATGAATGCTAAGATGGCGCGCAACGTTTTATGCGTTGTATGCACTTTTTCTGTACAAGTTATTTTTTATCAAAATTACTTTTTTACTGTCTATAAGAATATTTATTTGTTGGTATGAATGAAGTTTTATACATGTTTGGTTGTGTATGTATGCTTGTATAAGCATTCGATTGTTTGAATGTTTTGAACATCCTTTCCCTCTGTTACTATCCAAAGTAATCCAGTTTGAGAGCTTAGGATGCGTAGAGTAATAATAACCCCCAAATGCCCTGGTACAGTCGAGAGTGGGGAGAGTCCGCTCTCCCTCTCCAAATGCTCTCACATGGCCAAGCGAATATATAGCCTCTGCCAGGGAAGTCCTACTCACTGCCTTCTTGTGGCAGGGATTTTGTTTACGGAATTGAGAGGACGAAAAGTGAATGTCTGGTGCCTTTAACTGCGTTGGTGGACACAGAAAGTTCACCTAGGGGAGTTGGAAAACCCTGATTCAAAATCAATGGTGCACATGGGCTCCAATATCCTGATGGAACAAATGGCGTATGAATCAATCGTTATTCACCGACTACCATGGGACTACATCTCCTCACGATGCTCCACTGCCTTTTTGATTAGGCCTTTAGGTCAAAGGCTCCGAATGTGTCTCCTTAAGAAAACCACCGGCTTCAGTTTGTGCAGCCGGACAGTATCACAGCCCACACACAAATCAAATGAGATTTGTGTGGCGCATATGTATCTGGTGTCTCCTTGTACCAATATTTATGTGTTGAAATAAAATAAAATAAAATAGAGCAATAATAATAATTTAATTCATTGACACATGTGCGTGCTGACTTCGTTACACATCCTTTTTTTAGTGTCTTGATTGCTTTGATAATTTTCTTACTTTTCCAAAAATGACTATAGAATGTTACTCATAAACGTTTTTGAAATTGGTTTTCCATTACTAACAAAAGGCTACTATGTGTAAAAGAAAATATTTCTCAATGAGTAAATGACACTTAAGCACAATGCAAAATTAAGTATTAACTCTGAAAATGTTAGTATTCAATGAATTATCTCTTTTTTCTTCAATGCTACATCATAATTTATCACTTGATACTTGACTGAATTAATTAACCAAGTCTGTAAGTCAAGACTTGAATCTGCTATCATTCAGCATATATGATTGAATTCTGAACTACTTCTTGAAGTTTATTTATTTCATTAAAAGACCTTCCTGAATCAATCACATGTTAACAAAACTACTACTGGTGCACCTAGTTTTACTATCAGGAAATCTCAACCAGTAAGGATTCCTCCAGCTATGGACTTTCCTTTCACTTATATGAGGAGACTGAATAAAAGTTACAGACCCTATTCTGACTTATGTATGATAACATCTAGCTTCTGATTTGCACTATTTCTGTGACCCCAACCAGGAAATCATGAAGTATCAACAGATTCCAGTGTTTTATATCGCTCTCTTTCATACCACGACACTATGTCGTATACTGACCCCAAGTTCGCTTACTATCAGTTGACTGGTATCATCTTATGGTTGAAAATATATGACACATTTTTAAACTCTATAATTAGTTTGCTTACCTAACCCACAAGAAAAGACAGTCTCCAGTCTGTCAAGCTTCTTAAACGGTAATTTCAGTTAAAATATATTTTATCGTAAACTGTTAACTTATAGTCTTGTATTAAACGATGAAATTAGTTGTTCCCGCCTGTGTTCTCGTTCACGACAAACCCAGCTGATTAGTTCCGAATAGGACGAAACACTTCCTGAATTTCACTGCTAGCTATATCTTCATGTTTTCTATACTAATTTGTGTCATAATTCGCTATATCGAGGCGATACCCACATTCCAGCCAAAACCGATTGAATTTTGGTGAAAATATTAACAATAGAATATCGCAAATCATCACTTATGAAGTTAAAATCGTAATCATGTATCACATGCCTACCTCCTTCCCCCCACAACTTGAATTCTAGGTGTTTGCTGGTGTAAGTTAGAAGACACTGAAGGGCGATCAATCCAAGCTATAGCTTTTGTCCCTGAAGTCATTGGCAATCGAAATGCGTCGTGTTGCTAGGTGCGGTTTATCTGCTTGAGATCCACATGATTATCATGACTCAATTCAGGATCTCACTCAATGGCTAGGAAGAATTCACTTTTTGTCTTCCCCTTGATTGTTAGTTTCGCACTTATACTTTTTAATTACACAAATGCATACCTTCATTTCTAATTATATTGTCAATGCTTAATATTTTTTACTGACACTGATACTGCTACTATTTCTGCAACTCTGACATTTTACTATTTTCATACATTTTGACATGCACGTATATATACCAAGTTCTATGTTATTTATGATTAACTTGATTTAACGTATCATGTCTGTTAGTGTTTGGCAACTTCAGTCGATGTACATACATACCAGGTTCTACGTCGTGACTTATTGACTAAGCATATCATCCCTTGTACAACGTTTATTGTAAAACATTTTGTTGCCAATTCGATTTCCCCCCCATTATTTATGTACATATATGTATTTATATAAATATATACAATCTTCTTAGGTGCCTACACTAAAATTCATGGTAATCGTAAGTTCACTGAATAGATATAAATACATCGGCCAATGTCATTTGCATCCAGTTTATTACTTATTGCAGTTACATAAAAGAAAAAAAGAGAACTTTCTAATTATTTCTTGTTTGATCTGCATGAATGATCATTGATTGATTGATTAATTGTAAAGAACTGTCCTGACTCGAATACAATGTAGACATTTCTTTTTTTTTTTCTCTTCCATTTCATTTCTATTTCTTTCTACATGTCATTTTGTCTTCAATGCCTTTTTGTTAATTCATTTTGCAAAAAAGAAACAGGTTTCTTTTTTTAGATTTTTACTTCACGAATGCCATCTCTATGTGTAATACTTTCCATTCACCTTTTTTTGATTAATGGATAGGTTATATTTATTCATTTATTATACTAATATAATTCTATTATGCACTGTCTAAAGATGGAATTACTATTGGCGCTACTCTTTATTCTGATTCATGCATGTTTTTTTTTGGAACCATTCTTCTTTTCAAATTCCAGGCTTTGAAGAGCGAAAAGATATATGCATGTTTCCTATTATAAAGTGATCATATTCATTGAAATGGTCTTTCTCTCGGAAAACGGACTTGTCTAAAATTTCTGAAATTAAACCTTTTTTTGAATGTGGATAGATCAAAACTCGGATGATTAGTATACACTGTCCCATTCCATGTATGAGGCAATAGTTTTTAGTGGCTCACTAATCTGACTCCGATTTGGATGAACAAGTTAATATGTCATGAATATAAATCTTTCATTAAGTATTTTACCTAGCTTAACTCCGTTTGTGCGACGGTGGTAATAAAAAACCTAATATGATTTCAGTTGAGTGAATTCATTTCAGATACACGTTTATTCAGATAGGCATTAAGAATAAGAAGCGGGAAAAAAGAAACGAAACGAAACAGAGAAAGCAAGCTTCACCCTAGATTTGTAACCAAACAAAAATAAGCTAAAAACATTTAATAAATAAGGTAAACGATACACACATATACGCTCGTATAAAAACAATCAAGGTTATAAGCGAACAATTGACAAGGTCAATATATGGCTGAAGAAAATTAAATAAGTTGGTCTGTGCGGAAGCCAGAATAGCCCATTTAGGTTTGACATAGTACCAGACACTACAAGTTGTCCATCTAAGTCAGTAAAATTTAGTTATACGATGTCGTAAACTAATTGAAGCTAGACATGTACAACGTCGATTCTGGATTTGGTGTTCTAAAAGTTAGGTGTTCTTTGTTTAAGTGATGATCCTTGGCCTGAATTTCTGTTGTGATGGTCGTGAGTGTTCATGGAAAAAAACATATTTTCAGTATTTTCTGATTTTTATTGGCTGTTGAACTTGTTTGGATTTATAATACTAATGAAAATCATAAACTACGCCAACATTGTTTACTTATCTCCTCTTTGTAATGATCGAAATGGATTGTATTCCAGTACTGAAGTTACCAAGTAGTATATTTCAATTAATCACTAATTTTTTAAAATAATTTACTGGCTTTATTGAATTTGAAATGTAATCAGTTGAAAAATATCAACAACAAAAGATAATCCAAACCATTTCAAATCAAATTACTGGTTGTATCTGTTGCACAAGTGAATGGCTATCTAGATTCATTAGCTAAGTGGATAATATGATGGTGTTTGAAACAAACGCTACTGGGTTCCCAACTGGGAGTAGAGATCAACTCACTTCGAGTTGCAGATACATCCAACTGACTCATCCTAGATTCCGCTACTATCTACATTCTGCCTATTCTATATATTATCTGAATTTAGTTCCCGTAATAAGAATTCTGATCTAATTTAATCTGATGTTTAATTAGTACATGAACCCTTTTTTTGTAAGTAATAATGAACTTCAGCTTCGATCAATCATTCATCGACACTATACCAGTCAAATGATGAAATAATATTCATATTTCACTTAAATGAATTGTCTTGTCACTGTATATTTCTCATTTAATACACATTGACTAACGTTCGTAATTCACCCGCGAATAGTTGTGCGTTTTGACTTAATAAACCTTTTAGTTATTTTGTAACTTTTATCCATAATATGCTGTTTTGTTTTTTCCCCGGCCCATCATAAAATCGTAACTACTTTTCAGTAATCTGACAATATTGTTTATTAATATTGTACTTTAGATTGCATAATTTGACATTTTATTATTATTATACTTGATATTGGTGTATTCATCGAGCACCATGTGTGTTGCCTGAGTATTGTCTTAATAGCGTAATGTATGTGTATATAAACAAAGCGATTTTGTTAAACAAACGTAGGTGGATAGCAAAGATTTTTACATAAACAACTTTCAACATAGAAACAATATTACACTAGATAACTTTTGAATACATAATACATTGTCTAGATTGATATTTAATGGGACACAATGTTTTAGTTGGTACATTTATGCTAATCTCTATGGGTTTTTTTGTCCTCCAACTCTCTGTTACGGCCGAGGTTGGGGAGAGAACGCTCTCATATGGCCATGCGTATACAGTCACTACCAGGGAAGCCCTACTTGTGCCTTCTCGCGGCAGGGGTGTTTTTTTACGAAATTGAGAGGATATAAGTGAATGTCCGGCGTTTTAATCGGGTAGGTGTATATGGAGAACCCACTTAGGAGAATTGGAAAACCCTGATTCCAAACCAATGGTCTACATAGACTCCAGGATCCTGATGGGACAAATGGCGTATAAACCCATTGTCGATCACCGGCTACTGTGTGGCTATATCTCCTAACATTGCTCCACATTCTTGTAGACTTGACTTCTAAGTCAAAGGCTTGGGGAGTATCTTCCCAGTAAAATCACTTGCTTTGATTTGGACACCCGTTTAGTATTCCGGCCCTCACATGAATAAATATTTTGTGTGGCACACACATATTTGATACCTCTTTGTACCAGTGTTTATGTGTTTAAATAAATAAATGATTGTTCGTCTCTTTTTCAGTGGAACTTTTAATAATTTTTCTATCATTACAAAAATGATGGTAGTAATTGTAGTAAGATTAAGTAAACTATAAATGGATTTTCTCCACTTTTGAAACTTACACAATTTATTAACATCGTATACCAACTTGTTATAATATTTCTTCATTGCATAGAAATTGATGGTGAATACATAAAATCCAGGACTCAGGTTTCGACCCACTTTGAACTTATTTATCAGTTAAATGTAACTGTACCGCAGCCTAGTGTTCATGTTCACATTGAAACCTGAACCCGACACTTTTCTATCCAAACACCAATGCTAAGCTTATTATTAAGTTGAGGTACATACTAATATATACAATGTATATGAATGTCATATGTTAAGAACGTGTATGTTCCCTTCAATAATGTTAAGCACTTCTCATGAGGTGCACTTATACAGTTGTTTTAACATCAACCACGGAAAAACGTAAACTATGTTTTGAATGTTTGTATTTACTCATTTTTTAAATCCATAAATTCTGGCCGTTTGGATTTAATCGCATTTATTTTTTACTATTCTAATTTGTATGTTGTACATAAACTGACCTTGGAATAAAACGTTCCTTCCTCACTTCGCGCCTTCATTCTTGTGTTCAAGTTTCCGTGTAGATTTAACCTGGGATTATTAGAAGCGGCTAGGAAATAGATTTGGACCTTCATTTAGAAGACTTATCGGATCTGACACTTGGTCGACAAGATGTACCTATAATCTTGAGGGGGACACATGGTGCTTGTTGTATTTGAACCCGCATCACTCAGCTTCGTAGTATGAAACGTTACTTCTCGAGATGCTTGGATCGTCACCTGATACGAATCATTAACTTATCATAAATTTCAAGTATAACATTAAATACTGTAATCTCATTAGGTACTTTAAGTTTACTATCAGGGGAACTAGTTACGCTTGTTTCTGGAAGCCAGTTACATTCAAATATGTAGGACTGGGAGCTACATTATCAACATTTTCAGTCCATAAGCATCTTTTTTAACAAAATTTTCAGTAGTTCTTATTTAGAAAATGATAAGGAGATTCTGACACGTATGGATCAGTGGTTTTGTAACATAAACTACAACTGTTTTCCAACTCTACACTCAAATTTTGTTATTGCTTATTTACACTAGTATTTGCAGTTATCCGCCAATATATGTATAGAACAATTGTATGCAACTAACTGATTTCCACTATTTGTGTGTGTATGTACATATACCTGATTATATTTGCTTGCTTCGTCTTGATTTCATCTTTTTTGTTCTGTATGCATAAAGACTACTCATTTCACGATATACTATATACTTATATATAATTGGATTATCTTAACAAGTCATACTTATCAAATCCAAATTAATTGTTCTCTTCTCTTGGTTTCATCTTTATTTTTCATCATTCTTATTTTTTCTTGTATTTAGACAATACACTAACGATTACTAATGTTACTGTACAGGATATAGGAGTTTATCAATGTATTGCACATCGATGGGATCCCGATCCAGACCAAGAAGAATGGGTATCAGCATCAGCTGTACTAGCAATGAGTTCTGATAAACTTATTCGTACACGTAAGTTGTATCATTTAGCTTTTGTTATTAACTGAGATAGATAGTGGCTAGCAGGGAAATTTAGGGTCTGAGTTTCGTCCTATTCGGGACTCATCAGCTGAATTTATCTGCATTCCAGAGTGAATTGGTATTCAATTCGAGACTCCAGCTCAGTATTGTTTACTTCGAACTCCATCGCTTTACTCGGAGTGAACCCTAGCATCCAAGTACATTTAGCTGACGATGAAACGCGCATCCCAGACTTTACTTCTAGCCACCATTCATTTCTTTATAAAAAAATGTTTGTGACATAATGCCAATATCGAGACGACTTGCAAAAGATATGCCTAAAAGTGACTGATCGATTTCAGTCCTAAATATCAATGGGGAGATTCAAACAACCAATGCAAATAGCTTTGCTGTTGTTGTTTCAGATATTTATTTCAGGCTAAAGTGGGTTTTTGGTATATACACATATATGATCATACACAAGTGTGTGTATGTGTGTTCACTTACTATTTTACACGAGTGGACATGATTTCTATTTATCTAAGCAGTTGATCCCATCCACACATTGTTTTTCTTCCATAGTTCAGTTTATCCATCGTGTTGTAAATGTTTAAGTAGTATGTTATATCCAGCACCCCGCACGTGGAACTCGAACAGAGGACCGTCGGTTTCGGAAGAACCCTTAACTGCTAGACCTCTGAGCCGGGATCGTACAGTGTTAATATCTAACTTCGACCAATCCACGATATTGCATGACCATCTTGGTTGAAGTTAGACATTAACACCATCGGATCCTGGCTAAATGGTCTAGATGCTGGAGGTTCGCATACGAGATCTGAGGTCCGGTGTTCTAGTCCCGCGTGCGGGATCGTGGATGCACACTGCTGAAGAGTTCCATGCTAGGATGAAATGGCTGTCACTGTTTCCAGGTTTTCTAGTGATGGTCAAATATTGATCGATTCGTGATCTCGATAAAAACTCAATAATTCCCTCAACCGTATACTTGAAAACATGTAATCACACACACACACACAAACACTCTTTTTTGTGCCTGCATATATAAATTACGCTGTTCCATGACTATATATCGCTAGAAGAGTTGTTGATCATGACAACTAACTATTAGCTAGTGATAACAATCATAACCTATGATAATAATGTAGATGAAAATTTCATTTCTTTCCCACACACGCATTTGTTTGATAACTTAATTTTCGTTCTTATTATTCTTACAAATATTTACACATTTCCGTATTCATTTATATATATGTATTTTTATTAATTAGCTCAAGAGTTAGCTTTATTACTGCCAACATCGAAACAGGCAATCATGGAGGTGAAACCACCAGGTAATATTTTCAATCAAATTAATAATTCATTTTTGTTAATGTTTAACAAAAGATCTATTTGTGTAGCTAGGTTGAGATTGATGTTTCTTTCATCATAAAATATCGTGAATTATCCTTAGTTGGATATACATATATGAATGTAGTGAACTGTAGACTCCGAACCCAAGTTTCGTGCTAGCTGGTACTCGTCACTAAGATGTACCTGAAACTGTGTTAGAGAACTAGCGCTCCCTATAAGATCATAAACTGATCTTATATAGATCACTATTATAATTCTGGGAGAGCTAAACAGCCGTTTCATTGTAATATAGAAGTTCTTCAGTAGGCGGTCGGCATCTAAGAATCGAATCCAACACCTTCGGTCTCACACGTGAATAGTTAACTTCTAGACCACTGAATTAGTATCTGATGATGTTAATCTTTAATCTAATATTCCCTATTCTAACCGGTTATGGACCGAACTAGAGCAAATGTTGACAGAAATGGTATAAATGTACTGCTTGTAGGTTGACTAAATAGACTATAAAGTAATATTTCTTACTTCTGAGATAGAAAACAGTGTTAACATAAAGCTCTATGTTGCATTCTTACCTACATAGTCACAAAAAATTGCTAGTGAGCTACTTAGGATGTGACTGTCGCGAGTTCTAATGCCATAGGGGAACGCATCAGTTCAGCCCTCAAGTTTGCAGGTGTTTATACCTTGCTGATGAATCTCAACACCAACGAGTTATCTGTGTTCAGATTGTCTTCCTGACTAGGATAGTTTAATACTGGCCAAATATATAAATGTATTATTTGCTATTGTGTTCCAATTTCAATCAGTCAGTCACAACGTAGGACCAGACACACATATGCATCGGCCCAAGTTGCCATACCTCGTTAGCACAACAAGATGAACACCGAATTCATAGAAGTAGTTAATTTAGTGGTGATAATAAATAAAAGTTTGTATATAAGGATATAGTACAAGAAGACATATGAAGCGATTTTAATCTCAAGGTTTAAGGGAAGACAAAGAGTGTATACACCTACACCATTGTAATCGATTCTGAACCATGTCACCTAGAGTCTCCAACCATTGGTTACGATAGCCGCGCGGATCCCCACCAAGTAGTCTACATCTACCAACATGGCTCAGACTAGAAGTTAGTGACTTTAATGACCGATGACAGGTTTCGGTTTGACTGCCCCTAAATTTCTTTCAACCATCGCCAATACTAGTCAGCATAGCGCGTCTCGGTAATCAGTGTTCAAGCATACGTAACACGTGGCCCAACCATCTCAGTCGATGAAGATTCATGACCTCACCAACTGATTTACCATCATTCCTTAATACTTTGCGTCTAACCTCACTACTACTTACCCGGTGATCCCAGCACATGCGAGCAATATTTCTAAGGTATCTGTGGTCAAATACTAGTACCCTGCGAATATCTACCCTTGATGGCCACGTTTCGCAGCCGTAAAGTAGATGTTCCAAGTTCACGTTATATAGTTAGTGCGATTATATAATTTCATAAATTTTCTTATCCCATATATCGTGTTGAAAGGGTATTTTGTCTAGATTACTTTTTCTTCCGATTGTTTTATTACATTATTTTCTTTTGCAATGCAATTCAGATTTGAGATAATAATACACCAGTACGTTTTTGTGCAACAGGTGTTTACGTTTTTTTAAACATAGATACAGACACATGGATAACTTATTTCAAACCAGGCATTCCATTGAATATTCATTATTTCTTATTTCATTATATTCATACATCTGTTTAATATGAATAGTATAATTGGATTTCGCATAAAATGTGTAAATTTTCTTTGTTTGTACGCAAACTAATTTGTGTGTAAGTCGTGGGGTTAGACTACATTGACATATATTCACAGAAAACATGTAGACATCTTAAGATTCTCGGGATGAAATCATCAGTCAGTCAGTCACAACGTAGAACTTCGTATGTACGTACATCAGTTTGAGTTGCCATACCACATGAGCACAGAGATGCAGTTGTCGATTCAAATCCCATAGTGTTAGAACTAGTAAGAGTATAAGCAGCAATCCGAAAGATTAGGGTTTAAAGATGTTATTGGAGGAGTATAATCCAGTGAAATAAATTTGAAAAGAGAAAAAGGATACGGACATGAAGAATTCAGATTAGAATTTGGTAGAACACAAAGAGTGGATGCACCTTCGCCATTGCAAACGATTTTGAGCCATGTCATTCAAGATCTCTAACCATCGATTGCTATCATCTCGCGAATCCCAACCAGTTAGTTTACACCTACCAGCATGGCTCAGTCCGATTGTCAGTGACTTCATGGATTTGTGCCACGTTTTAGTCTACCCCCCCTACTACTTCATCTATCGATTTTCCATCCTTACCTATTACCCGTTTCCGAACAACTGCATTACTTACTCGGTGGTCCCAGGATATACGAGCAATGCTTCGAAGTCACCTATGATCGAATACTAGTAGCGTACGAATATCCTCTACTCTTACGGGCCATGTTTCGCTGCCATAAAGTAGGACAAAACGAACTGCTGCACAGTAAGCCCGTCCTTTGTTTGCTAGGCGGATATCTCGCCTACGCCATGAGTGACGCAAGTTGACAAAAGCTAGACGAGTCTTCTGTATCCGTGCTGAGGTTTCGTCAATCACCAGACCACAAGGGCAGTGGAGAGTACACTTTTATATGCAGTTTTGACACACTGAATAAACAGGAAAGTTCTCGAAGTTTCTAGTTCTTCACGATTTTATTGAATATTGAATAAAGGATGGTTATACTCAAATAGTTCAATCATACTAAACATTTAAACTAGTTGTAGTGAACGAGAACTCAGGTGGGGACAACCAGTTTATTATTCCATACGAAATTACAGAATATCTTCGTAAAATATGGGAACTATTACATAAAATGATTCATTTGCAAATCTTTCAATTCATAATTCCTTTCTATTTCCCTTCCTGATTTGCTCAACTGGACCTTCTTAGCCTTCTGTTGCCAGGTGTTCCACTTCTGATTGATGTTACATACTTCTTATATCTGTCGACATAAGTAGCATTCACCACATAGTTATTGACCGAATCACAGTCAGTATTAAAAAGGATTTCATGTCTGAACTAATTGAATAACTGTATTGTAACATTTCTCCCTTCTAAACATAAAACTTCGTATTGGATACAGTATAACATGTTACTAAGTGTCCTTCAATATCAAGGATCTACAATGCACATCTTGATCATTACTCTACAGCTTATCACTAGTATTATGACTCTCCGTCTCAACTAATCCTTTTATATTAACTGCCTACATCACATTGTGATCTTTGACGAATTAGTATTTAAGTTGTTAGCCATCACATCTCATTCTACTCTCCATCGTTAATCAATAATCAGTCAGTTAGTCATAGACAACAATTATTATATCGGTCCACATTGACCTATCAATGTAAACAACAACTGGGGAAACTACACACGCACATCAATTGCTATGAGGTCAATAAAATGGGTAATGTATTACTACTTCATAACATAAAGTTTAAATATTAGAAGGGGTTTTGTGGAGATTTGGTATGTTTCATAGTTGAAAGCATGAGTCAGTTGAAGCTAGACCACCGAGGAAAACCTGGAAACACTGGACGGCCGTTTCGTCCTATTATGGGACTCCTCAGCAGTGCGCATCCACGAACCCGCTCTCGCGAGATTCGAACCCAGGACCTACCAGTCCTGGATACCAGCTCAGTGGTCTATCGGTTAAGGGCTTCGGCTCGAGACTGGTAGGTCCTGAGTTCGAATCTCGCGAGAGCGGGTTCGTGGATGCGCACTGCTGAGGAGTCCCATAATAGGACGAAACGGCCGTCCAGTGTTTCCAGGTTTTCCATGGTGGTCTAGCTTCAATTGACTCATGCTTTCAACTATAAAGTTTAAAGCTTAAATGGGAAGAAAAGAAATGGATGTCACAACCACAACACATCAACTCTAGATATAATGATTATCTTGTGAACACGCAAGGTTGTATCTGTGTCTAAACTACCATCTGGCCTACCGTGATTCTAACTAACTTTGACAATTCGTTGCTCGCGTAATATCATGGATTGATTAAAGTTAGACATGTACACCGATAAATTCTCGGTTCAGTTTTCTGAAGGTTGAACGTTTACACATGGAACCGAACATCCTAGGTTTGATTACTTGTGATGTGGTCGTGAGTACACAGTACCACTAGGAAGTCCCATACTATGACGAAACAGCTGCTCAATGCTTCCAACTTTCAAATAGTTGTCTATATTAGATCGGTTTGTGATCACAATAAAACTTGTTTAGAATTCGCCCACCCACTAGATAGAAGGATTCTTACAACAAAATAAATTTTTTTTTCTGACTGTTAGTCATTTTACTGACATATCCCCATGTTGATTTGTAAATTTCACAAGTTTTTGCGTGCTTTTTCACTCAAAAATAGAGATATATATATATATATATGACTAATATCATTGATAGTAATATTGATGGTATTGCCTTCCCCCCCTTTTGATTTATTTTTCCATCTTAGTATTAACGTGTTACAATTAAAACCCTATATTTCTATGTGAATAGACTGATTGTATATTCCCTATATGGGAGGAAGTTTCTATTTCTGTTTTGTTTGGATATTTAAACGTATACATATTGCTTTTGCATTGAATATTATTTTGGCGTTATAGATAAAATCGAATCAGTGAAGCTAAATATAAACTTTTTGGCAGAAGAAAAGGAAGGATACCCAACCTTCTAAATCCTCTCTCTCTCTCTCCTATACTTTTAATCTCTGTTTTATTTACACTCACCTTTTTACCTCCTATACTCTACTAAGCTGACTAATCAATTATTTATTTATTTAATTCATTTATTTATTTATTACCTATCATTATTACAGTTATCATCACTTTGTACCAGGAAACTTTGTTGTTGATGCGTTTATGTATGTGTGTGTGTGTGTGACTCATACCACTGTTAATTTTATTAACTTTGGAAAAACAACAGTAGGATATACTTATGTATATCTTATAAATAGAGGAAACTAGAATGAAGATAGATGTTTCGTTTATGTATGAATGTCTATTCCTCTATTTTATTGATTTTTATTAAGAAAAACAATCAGTATTCATTTTCGTCTTGTATAAGAACATGGTAACAAAATATAGAGTTAGTCATGTTTAATGAAGATGGTTCAACATTTGTACTATTGTTAGAGAATGAAGTAGCCAGGTAGGTGCCTAATGCCCTTCATTTATCTCAGAAGTCTCATCATCTCCGTTCAATTAGTGTTTAACATAGATTCAGAATGCTTGTTTGATTTTTGTCAACCTACGTTATTTGTGGCATAGGCGAAATGTCAATCTATCAACATAAGTTGTGTACTGATGCATTTACTTATTGTCTTCTTTTCGATTCTGAGTTTCGAAATAATCATGTACCTTTTATTCTGCAAAGTAATTCTTTATTCTTGATACTTTTTTTGCACTCACTAATAAAACTTCTTTTAATTCGGTATGGATCTTAATGTACTGATAATTGTATGGCGACTTGGACCGATGCATTTATATGTCAGGTATCTATCTCACTTATGACTGATTACATATTTAATTCGTTTTTGTTCAATTATGAAATGGTTGTACAACCGGACTGATTGACCATCAAAAATGATCGGTTTTAACTATCTATGTTATTCCTTCTTTTGCTGTTTTTCTTTTCCCTGAATTTCAACTGTCACGTAGAACAGTTGTTTTCCTGTTTTAAATATATTGATGTGGTTCCAGTTGACATCATTTTTACACTGAACCCGACATCTTGGTTCAATTGTTTTTATGAAATTAAAAGTATTTCACTTTTTTCGACTTTTGAGTTAAACATTCCAATTAGTTGCATTTTAAACACACTGAATTGTTTACGTATTTGATTCATATATTTGCTTTTACGTCATGTTTCATGTGGTACCGAGTAAAAACAATTACTTGACTACAGTAGCGAGCTGCGGAATCCTAGTGTTCTGTGATCTAGTTATAACTGTATACTGGTGTTGATATTCATCTTGAAGACCATAATCCACTACATATTTCCTCAAATTTCAACGTTTTACACCTTGAGCTACTGATTGACGATATTCACCAACTTATTATTTGCATTGGTAAATATAATCAACGAGTGAACACATAAACGCTTACAAATAAATTCATTGGTATTTGAGGTACCAATATTTTTGTTATGGATTCTACACTGATAACCCTTTATTCAAAAATATCTGTATTACGGTTGTGTTATTAAGATATCAGCTTCTCCAAAAAAAGAAAGAAAGTGTGTATGCCAAATGAGTTTTAGGAAACAATTGATTATCCATACTGTCATGTCCCGAAGAGAATTATGAATAGTAACTTTGAGAACTATTTATTGACCAATGTGATACTTATATCTTTAGTGTATAATTGTTAAGTAACGTAACTATTCATATTGATGTTCCTCTTATGATAAGCTTTATTTTGACCTATGAACTATTATTATACGATTTACCGTTCTTGAGTTATCCCCAGTCTATTAATTACTGTCTCCCACATTCACAGCCACATTTGGCTAAATCTTGTACGAATATTGTTTTTTATTTTATGATATGATATGGTCTGTTTAGTTGGTATATAAACTCAGTATGTTTGAAATAAATGATTCATATCGCCGAGGCTGTTATAGGTGTCCTGGAAATAATAGACAGGGCTAGGCGGGAAGCAAGGATCGATAAGGACTCTAGACTGCGCGTACGGGTTTTATGTGTCATTGGTTCGATCCATAATTCACTGTACTCTAATTGGCGGTATCGTTACGTCATATATTAATTGGAGTACAAACCCACAAGATGTAACAAATACCGTTACAACAATAAAACACAAATTTCCGATAATCCATTAATCTTTTTATCAGATAATTTTATTTCTCTCTTTCTAAACTTCTCTACCTTATTTCATCTAGTCCTCTATATGTTGTCGTCTTTTTTCTCTTCCTCTTATCATTTAGAAATAATCACTGATAGTTTAACACCTATTGCTGAACCAGTTTATGATAATTTAGCGGTATATATTACATGGAAAGCATATACTATCACTAATCCTAATAAATTGGAAACACAAACTCATCATGATGGTGATAATGATGTTATCGGTAGTGATAATAGTAATAATAATAATAATAATAATGCTGAAAATAACGCAGCACAAATTGCTTACCATGTTGAATATTCCATGCAAATAAGTCCTGTTGAAAGACAATATTATATCAATTCTAATCTAAATAACGATGTTACTGACAATACCAACCATAATAATGGTAGTAGTAGTAGTAGCAGTAATAATCATAGTAATAATAAGCCATCTTCTGACTTATCTGATTTGCCTGCTTTAATTGGATTAATTGGTCATGAAGCTATCTTGTGGAGTGATCCAACTGCACTTAATCAACAAGTAAGTTTTCAACGTTAATTTTTCGTTATCATATTGTGGGTGAATTGATCATGTGTACTTGTTTTAATATTGAATAGCTTGCATGAACCGTGAAGCAGTTTGTGAAAAGTAGATATAATAATAATAATATATATTCTGAAAATAATATTTACAGAATTCACACCAGTTTACAGGCATGATCAGATTGTTATAAAAATCAACATTTAATGTAGAGAGCAAACATGAAATATAAGAAAGTTTTATGTCCGCTGGTTTAGTAATTGATAAATAGTTTGTATATGGCTGGCCAATGCAACACCAGGGAACTTGTCATTTTTTCTTAAGTGGATAGCCTGATGTTCTGTAAGGTTATTTCTAGTGCCAAAGAGAGTTATTGATAATTATCTACAACTAGAGAAAGTAAGAGTAAAGCAAAGAGCACGGAACAACAAAACAATGATAGCAAGTAAGAGGTTAAACATTTAAAGTTCCGATAATCTCACTTGTGGAGTAAGATACACTTGCAGGCGCTAGAGCATTTAATGCATTTTCAGAGGAGCAAAAGGCATTAATTGAGCGAACAAACAATGGGAGAGAGTTTAACATACGGGTAGTTTAAGGTAAATTATTCCAGAGCCTAGAAAGACAAGGAGTTACGAATGTCGTAATGTGAGGCTTTAGCGTATTGAATCGCCTGGCTGGATGTGAAGGAGAATGAATGTTATGTTGTGCGAGCTGCCTTTGTACGCGTTGATGATGGTGTTTCTCCTTTGCAAAAAATAGAGCTACATTTTGGCAAATAGTGTGCACTTGTCTCTTGAGCCAAGTTTGATTAATAAAACGTCTCAAAGCAACGTTCACATAATAAGCACATATTACTTTGGAGTCATATGCTGTATATTATGAATAAATGGTGTTTAGCAGTGGGATCTAGGATCCACGTTTTGTTTTACATGGGACTCGTCACCTGAATGAAACTGCATTCCAGTATTATTGATGTTCACATTCGAATTCGGATCCGTTACTTTTTGCTTTCAATCCCCAACGCGTTATCGATAGACACTATAGTATTGCAATGCTTCGCGCGTATACATTGGTATATGCAACATAATTTAATAAATCAAGTAATGGTTATTCAATGCTTTACCAGAATAATTTTCACCACTTAAGTTGGCTAGGACCATATAGTACGTATGCACAGCCACCACTTACTATGATGAGCAATGTTATCTGGCGTAGGCATATGTTGTAAGTAATCTAGTAGCGACCAAAGAAAAATGGAACATCAGTTCATGAAGCTATTGAGAATTTTACTGGAGAATGTAAGTATTTTCAGGTGTAGACCACCTGATTGAGAGTGGACTTGGTTCTCGTGATAATCGGAACAAATGGTTAGAAATTTTGTGTGACAGCATAGAATAACTCACAATGGCGCAGGTCCATTCACTATTTGTCTTCCTTAACAACCTGAATCTCAAAACCTCCCTATTATGTGAAATTCTGTTATTATTCTACTGCTACTACTTTGGGGTTCGTTTTGAATTGGTTTTATATCACTGCTATTGTCGTTTGGCAACTTGAACTGATGCACGTTATGTCCCAGAATTCACGTTGCATGCAATTGACTTGATTTTCTAACTCATTCTTATGTTGACAATTGTCAATTGTTTCGGTAGAAAGTTATGCAATCGTTTAAAAATAATTTCAGTAAATATTTCCTATCTTTCTATTTTTCTTTTTTAACTATCTCCCCCCACCAAAAAAAGTTTTCATCGGCATATGCTTATGCAACTGGTGATCCGTTACAACCAGGCAGACGTTATCGTTTTCGTGTCATTGCTTTGGACCCATCTACTGGACTACATTTAGTCCCACCATCCGGTTGGTCAAATATAGTTAGTATGGAGCATATTAGTCAGGTGGATCCACCACAAATCAAAGTGGTCCGACCTATGGTAAGTCTGATTTATTTCATTTTACCCTCTTTCCTTATCTCGACCATCAATATCAATTTAATGGTCATAGCAATTATGTGCTCAATTGATGATTAATTTCAAGTGGTAATCTACAGAGTTCTAGTAAGAAACTATGTGGTCAATGAAAAAGTTCAGCCACGTTGGAAGTGAGGCAATTACCTACTAAAGTTATTGGATGACGTTTGCTCAATATTGCGAGTGAACTGCAGTTAAAACTTTAAAACACTGAATGTAGACTCAGTAGTTTCAGTGGTTAAACTTCCTCCTCGAAACCTAGTGGATGCTGAGTTTGATCACTGATGGAGTCACAAATAAAAACTATTTATGAATCTCATACTAGGATGAAACAACTAATCAGTACTTCTTAGTTTTCTTTTTCTGAATGGTTGCCTACCTTAAATCAATCCATGATTTAAACTTCGAAATAAATATATTATAAGGAATACTACCATTTTGTAGTTCGATTCGTTTGGAATCAGTGTTGACACAGAGTTAGTTGCTTAACGAATAACACAGCCTAACTAAAGTTGTAGTATGTTTTGGCATGGCTTACATTAATGATAAATGATTTCGAGATTGTTTTTAAATTAAATGCAATATATACGAACTAGATAGATTAGAAAATGAATACGCAATACACTATGGAACAGAGAGGATTTGAAAACTCAGGAAAAAGCTTGATATTATGAGTCAAAATTACAACAATTCTGTTTGTATAAGCAGTAACTATGACTTTGAGGTACAACAAACAGTGAGAACTACTAATCAGTTAACAGAAAAGATCAGTTAGTAAAGATGAATGGGAAAAAACTTATCAAAGTCTTCCTTTCACCTCAGAACTATTATTTATTAAATGATTTAAAAGTACGAAGTAATTTGAGATCTTTCTAGTTAGTTGAAAGATGTAAGTCATTGAATCACATTTTTCAACGATCTAGATGTATCCTACACGCTATAGTGAAAATCTAAATCTATACTTTATTCCCTTTGGAGTCTTGAAATACACGTTAGCAATAGATTTTAAATTAGGACACGAAATCTTTTCATCCCTTTCAAGTACATTGGCTATCAAGTACAGTTCTCCAGCTGTAAAATCAGTTCATGACTGTCTCCTTTCCTCGTGAAATACCTTCAACCTTCAAATCTTGATAAGCCGTAGACAATGAAATTCAACCATGTCAGATGTGAGACAGTTATCTATCACAGGTAGTGAAAAATGATCTCACAATTTCGTGAATCGATTGAAGTTAGCTCTATACATCATTTACTTTCTATTCAGTGGTCTAGAGGTCAAGTGTTCTCGCGCAAGACTAAAGCTCTTAGATTCGATTCCTTGTAATAGGGTCGTGAATCTACATAACCATTAAGGAATCCCATAAGACGACGAAACGACCGTCCAGTTCATTCAGTTTTCCATTGCTGAACTAACTGAAATCAGTTCATTAATTAGAAAAATCCGTGAAAATTATACAATCTACACATATCCCCCCCACACTAAATCTCTTATAAATTAATCACTGTCTTTTTTTATACCAAACTGGATGCACTTACATTTAATTAAAAGTTTGAAGTGATAAAACTGCACAATTTCGCTACCCTTATTTTTTTCACATAAATAACGTACACCTTAGATAATATAATTGAATCCATAACTCCGATATACAAATTTGTTTGAAAAAGTAATTATTTAATTCATCTAGTGTATGTGTGTGTTTTGTTTCATGATTGTTTTCTTTAATTTTGCTGTATCCTGCTGGTATTATCTTTTTTTTTTCTTAAAATAAATGGGGTAGGGGAGCTTCTAAGAGAGAAGAGATGGTGACCTCCGATTATAGTAGCAACGATCAAATTAAATGTATAACTTGCTTGCTCTACCCTCACCCCTTATCCTTATCTTTTTTTACTTATCTGATTAATTTTGTTGTTGCTGTGTTATTGTAAGCACTTTGAATAAAAAGTAATAAACTTGTCTTAAATCAGTTCAGAATTGAATTCTTTTTGTCCTACTCCCCATCATCACCACCACCTTTTGTGTAAAAAACAATACAATGTTGAACTGCTATTTCGTGTACTCGTTGGTCTCTTAGTGTATTCACTGAAACCGAACAAAGACAATTAAGTTTGTTTCTTTCAAGTATATAATGAATTAGTTTGTTTTTTGTTTAAATTTATTCATCAAAAAAACCGTTATCAATTATTTTATTAGGATGGGCAATTTGGCGGTTAGTGTTCAGTTTCAAATAGTAGTAGTCAACGTTTTAGCTAGACAACTATTAGAAGTCCGGGGATTTATGAAACTAGAGAGTAGTATAAAACTTCACAGGAGTGTATACCTGCAGACTCATCTGAATTTATTCAGGCCCATCGTATTGAGGTTGTTACTTTCATAATACTGAAGTTGTATTAAGTGATTGACAATTATAACGTCAGTTCTCAACATTGTCCTACTATTATCCACTAGTGATATTTGTCATATATATGTATTAGTTGAACTCCACTGGTCGTGGCTTTTCACTAGAACTCTTCCAGATGAAAATAATCACGATTTGTATTTCATTGAAATTTATTTTCGATGAAAGACGTATTGTTGGGAACCTGAAAGCACTGGACGACCATTTCATCCTAATATGGGATTCCTCAGCAGTGCACATCCACCATATCTTCTACTATCACTGATACTTTCACCATTTCCTCTCTGTGACATATTTGTCTTGTTAATTTCATCTATTTGTGCTATTGTAGTATGTGGCAACTTGGATCACTACATATATGTGCCAGGTTTTGTTGTACTTATAACTGACCGCTAATATAGTACACCGTCACTCTAGAACAGCATCATTAATGCTAATAGTTCGTATTTTTTTTTAAAAACTTTTCTTACGATTTATTCGCCTTTCTCGTTTCCCTCCTTCCCCGCCCCACAAACACACACTTACTCCATGAATCTCAGTCGGAAGGTCGAGTTCATGTAGTATGGATGTTCAATGGTGTTGGTGATGTTCCTTCAAATCCTAATGATTTAAGTATTTTATCCAAATCATCAAGCTCTTCAACTCAAAATAATAATAATATTGGTTCATCACAAAAAGATAAATCATTAGAAATTACTTCTAATTCTCTAACTACTTTCGGTGATACAACACCATTATTTCTTAAAGATTCAAATAATGAACAATTTATCGCTGATCATTTTCTTATACTTGCACGACCTGTAATTAAACCAAAACGTGGTTCTGGTGGTACTATTGAATATGGTGCTTATTGGGCTACACAAGTGAATGGTTCTAATGCTAGAGTAAGTGTAATAGTTATTTTGTTGAGACAAAAATCAATTTTTACATAATATGAAATATTTCTAGTCTCTATTTTTCATGGTTATATATTTATTTATGGAATGTTATGTCTAAATATCCAATTCTAAGTTATGTTTTTTAGAAAATTCTATCCCTTTTACTTGATTCAAAAAGCTCGTTTGGCTTTTGCCAACTTACGTCACCTATGGCGAAGACGAGATATCCGTCTATCAATTAAGGGACTAATATACTGCTCAGCAGTTCGCTCTGTTCTACTTTACAGCTGTGAAACATGGCCATTACGAGTAGAAGATACTCGTAAGTTACTAGTATTTGACCACAAATGTCTTAGAAATATTGCTCGCATCTGCTGGGATCACCGGGTAAGTAATAGTTAGGTTAGACATAGGGTATTAGGGAATAATGGTAAATCTGTTGATGAGGTCGTGAATCTTTATCGACCGAGATGGTTAGGCCACGTGTTACGTATGCCTGAATACCGATTACCACGGCGCTCTATACTGACTGGTGTAGGGGATGATTGGAAGAGGGTTACGGGCGGTGTTCATCTTGTTGTGCTGACGAGGTCTGGCAACTTGGACCGATGCATATATGTGCCTGGACCTACGTTGTACCTGACTGACTGAGAATATCGTGGATTCCTGACCGTAGTTGTTAAATTAACATGATCACTATGTTACATATCATGAAATCAAAAGTTGTAAGTCTATGATTTATTGGTGAAGTTATGCTGTCATCCGTTCTTGGATTTTATTGTAACATATTTCTTTATGGATAATCAGCATTTTCTCCCAGCTCATTGAAGAATTGTGAAATGTTGATTTTAAGTTTGACACACCTCACTTTGTTTCATATATTCTTAGTGCAGATGATAACGCATAATTAGTACAAGGCGGATACGGCAAAAGCTAATCACGAAAAGATCGTATATAGACTTGGCTGAAAGCTATTGTCTCTCGAACTTTGCATTCATGCTTCTAAGTCTCAAGATTGATACTAATACAGTTTCGTTTTCAGGTACCTCACAAAGAAATATCTTTCGACAATGTGTACAACTGTAAAGTGACAACTATCTACACATACCTCTAACAGCAGCTAAGCTTATCTTGGTTTTATAATGTCAATTCGAATATTTAATTTGTAGTTCCTATGCTTGAGCACGTAAATCTACAATTGAATCAGTTGGCTTGTGATATCTACATGAACTAAATTACTTCAAATTTAATTTGATTTGATCCATTCACAGTTATCTGTTATTAGGGTTTCCAAAACATTTTTACAGTTAAACCGTCCAGTTAGAAAAATACACGACTCTCTATCCTCAAAGATCGTAATACTCATAACTTGTTAGTGCTACTCAGGCACATGATGATAATCATTCATTCATTTCGTCCTTGATACCATAATGAAGATCGTATCATTGTAGTATCACTTCATACCTCTGTCACTTACTGTTTATTTATTTGTCTAAACGCATAAACATTGGTATAAGGAGTCACCAAATATATATGCGCTACACTTCATCATTCGATTTGTGTGAAGCCTGGATTACTGCTCGAGCGCTCAAACTGAAACAAGTCTGTCACTTACGATATGGATCATTGTGTCAAATGTGTAATATCCCTTTGAAAATTACCTTTTGATTACAACTGAAATTTATCATACATACAACACTGAAACGAAATTCTCACTACTTTTACCTATAAATTCCTACTTTAAAAAAATATTTAATTCAGTCGTATATAAAAGAAAAGGAAACAACCTTGTGAATTCAGATCAACCCCATCTTCTAATTGTTCTATCGAAATTTATAAAGGGGACTAATTGTCTTAAAGTTGCGAATTCTATTTCATCTTTCTTTTGGTACAAATGTCTTTATCAGTTACCGTTGAATAATTCTCATGTGAAATGATGGCAGATCGGTAGGTAACCCAATATTTCAGATCTTCAATTTTTAACTTCAAATTACCTAGTTTTGAACTTCATTTGCGATAAAAAATGCGCTAGTACCAATAGGCCTTCACAAACCATTTATACTTAGTAACTGGGTTATTAAGTATAATTTAAATGTCTTACATTCTGATGAAGAATATTGTTCGTATATTTGTGACTTATACATGTTTCATTTACATAGTTTAAATCATGAGTTAATTGAAGCTAGACCACCATGGAAAACCTGGAAGCACTGGACGGCCGTTTCGTCCTATTTTGGAACTCCTCAGCAGTGCGCATCCACGATCCCTCCATCGGATGCCGGCTCAGTGGTCTGTCGATTAAGTGCTCCAGCACGAGACTGATAAGTCCTGGGTTCGAATCTCGCGAGGCGGCGTCAAAAATGCGCACTACCGATGAGTCCCACAATAGGACGAAACGGCCGTCCAGTGCTTCTAGGTTTTCCATGGTGGTCTAGCTTCAATTGACTTGTGATTTCAACTATGAAAATACTGAAATCTCCACAAAACCTCTTCTGATATTTCATTTAGCTTAATAATGATTATAAAAAAATATTTTTCTATTTAATATTTCTTATTTAATAATGAATAATTGTATATTTATTTGCTTGATTATGCAGGATGGTTTATTGACAGGTTTGAATAATACTGCAAATTATCAAATTATAGTTTATGGAGTTAAAGGAACTGGTGATAACCGACAAATTACACGTTTCTCTAAAGCAGTTTATGTAAATATGGCTGTAAGTTTTGTATTGTCCAATGTATAAACATCGTCTATGTGTACGTGTATGTGTGTGTGTGTGTAAACGATCCGATTATTTTTTTCTTTTAACAATAATACTAACAAAAAACACGGCTTAATCACAGTTAATGAATATCGTTAAATGGATTAATCTTTCCTCAGATTGTACACTTATACTAATCATGACCACCTTGTGTAACTTGATCGATGGAATTAGATGGACAACACCTAGGGGACCATTAGTTATCGACAAAAGCATTGATTTTTAATGCTGAATAGTGTATGATTAATCAGTCTATATATCTCAATTCTACATAAATTTCAATCACCTCTGGAATAAGTTTTCAGATTGTCAATGCTGGCTGATGCGAGATTTTAAATATCATGAGGAGAGAGAGAGAGAGAGGAACATCAGTTCTTTTAATTTAGCAGAACGATCGTTTGAGAGAGTACCAACTAACATGAACATTGAATTAACTATAGCATCTTATCGTTTGCGCTCAACTATTAATATTTTCTATAGAAAAAACAAACAAACAAACAACCTACTTTATATGTATCAGTTATTAAGTAAATTATGTACAATGTTATAACATTTTAACACTCTAGCATGAAATTTTTCAACTTGTACCCATTGTTATAAGTCTTATGTTGGTTATAACTGAGAGACGAACACTTTTTTAACTTTTTCTAAATTTCTAATATAGAGGAAAGTCTGGGTCTTCTTTCCAATGTATACCCTCAATCTTACGTTGTAAATAGTCATATGACAATCACTTCCATCGTTTTAATGATTCTATGTACCTCATTTTTTTTATGAATTACTTTTTACATGATAACCGGTTCAAAAAACACAAATCGGTGGACAAGCCTAATTGTGATATTTTTTGAGGTTATGTCATGTCATTAATCTTACCTAATTTTGGAAAGTAACTGAGTTCATGCCCACTACTCATCTGAAATATTTTGTTAAGTGTTTAGATATAGTTGTCAAGATACCATGTTGGATTTCAGTTCCATGCTAGTTAGGTTCTATCATGTAACCTTTAAGAAACTGATGCTCCCTATGGAATTCAAATTTACACTGGCCAGTTTTACAGTCTGAAATGGTTACCATTGTTAACTATTATCCCCCCTCCAACTAACTGAAATGTTTACAATTGATTAATCACTGTATCGAATTCGGTCAGCACTAAAGTAGAACTTGACACACATGACGGTGATCACTGCCCAGTGATCAATAAATTGCAAATACATCTCAGTCGGATAGGAGGTCAATTGTGGCTCGGATAACTCAATGGTAATATATCTGACTATGGAACTGGTTGGTACAGAGTTGAATCTGCTAGAGAGCATTAGTTTCGAAAACTTCACAAGTGCACCTTGCTAACGAGTACTGGATAGCACAAAACGTGGGTCTAGGGTTTCCTATCCACTACCTCAAACGACCACCCACTCAACATAGTACACGTTATATCGAGTCACTTAAACTAGTGGCCTCATTGCAGTTAATTCTAGAGAATTCGTACAGCACTAAGAAGGACTAATGGAACATGACATTGGTCTTTACTCAGTAATCAATCAATTTTAAATAGTAATGTCGTGTTTGTCTATTCTTTTTTCACATGTTACTAATTGAGTTTTAAACTATTGGAAATGATTATTTCTGTAATGAGTTTTGTTTTCATCGTTCTATTTATTCGCACCTTTTTTTGAACATACTTCATTCCAAAACAGTCAACTGATTACACTGGTCGTTACAGTTTACTGGATACTTTAAATAATAATCGTTTATTATACATAATCTTGGGTGGTATAGCTGGTGTAATGTTTCTAGTCATGTTCATACTGATCCTGTTGTGTCTTTGTCGTCAACATCAAGATCGTCGTACACATAGTCAACGTAAAAAACAAAGTAAGTGTGTAAATAAATATCCTGTTGAATTGATTAGTTTTCTTGACTTACTGACTTACCGTCAGCAGTGTCGGTATTTTAGCTTAATGTCTTCATCAACAGCTATTAATTAAACTCCAACAGAATACTAATGGTTTAAGCTTTGGTCTGATTCACTAAATTTCTAACTATGCGTAGATCTGTGCAGACCCTTCATTATTTATCATCACTTCTAGGCTTCTCAGTTCAAAATCATTTATGTCAATATAGTTTTCATCTTGAACTCAAAGTTAGTAGATGTATTGCGTGACCGTTTTGTTTTCTGAGCTGAGAGCTGGTTTGACTCCAATGGAAATTTTCTTATCGGGAAGTATTTACCATCGCCGTTTCTAACTTGACCCTCCATTCTATATAGTTTACAAGTTCATAGCTTAAGTTGTTTTAAACGTCACTAATGGATAGTATGTACTAGAAAATGCAGAGCAGATCATATGCCGTTCCAAGAACCCATGGTAAGTGAGAAATACAAGTGTCGACTGAGCTACTGTGGCTAACTCAAGGTGACGACCCACATTTCTTTGGATCAGTTATATATATATATTCAGTTTTTGGTAAAATTGAATTGTGTCTAACAGTGGAATCTAGGAAAAGTAAGTACGTTCACCTGATCAGTCCGAATAGCACGAAACTCTCATATTGAATACAGTTAAAAAAGAAGAGTGTAGTATGGAAGTATTAAGAAATTCCCGAAGGAAAATTCAGTTAAAATTTCCAAAAAAATGTAAATGCCACAACTGCAATCACTTCACTTTCATGTGTTGTTACTTAATATTTCTAATCACCTATTACGATTGTTCTCCAACGAAATTACTTTGTATATACACCAACGTGACTAGTTTGTAAGTAATAGGGTCGTAGGGATTGTGGAGTTTCATTGAAATCATTAACTGGTCAGTGTTAGACCAACACTGAAAGCTTGGAAGCGCCTGTTTTTTCCTAATGCGTGACTTATTAGTGTTTGTGTGATATACGGCTCTGCAACTGGAACCCGAACCCAATACTTTCGGTTTCACACACGAACGCTTTACTTCTAGACCACTGAGCCGTCATTTAACGGTATTAGTGTATAACTTCAATCAATCAGATATTTACACCGTTGAATACCAACTTAGTGGTCTAGAAGTTAGACGTTCTCGCGAATGACTGTAAAGGTCTTGGGTTAGATTCTTGTGTGCGAAGTTGTGGATGCGCACTGTACATTGAAGAGTTCCACACAAGAACGAAATGACTATTCAGTGATTTTGAAATTTTCAGTGATGGTCTAATATTGATCGAATAATAATTTCCATGACTAAGTGATAATAATAATTATTATGAACCTGTGTGTTTACTGATAATTCTTTCAATTTTTATTATTTAAAGATGGTTATGTACACGGGTATAAAGATTCACCGGATTTTCATCATACTATTGATGGAATAAATAATCCCCAATTATCGCATGGTAATATGATATCAACTAATCAAAATAATAATAATAATATGAACTCAAATAATAATCCTTCTGGTGCTCTCACCACTAACAATAATACTACTCTTCCTCATAGTAGTAGCACACATGATCAACAAATTATGCCATCGGGAACAATGATGATGATGATGGGTAATTTACAATGTAGTGGTCTATCGGAACATTCAACATCAAATAATAATCCTGTCCAAAATGAATTACAGCATCAAATGTACATGCAACAACAACAACATCACCACCAATCTGATCAATATAATTCCACTTTAGGAATATCTAAAGAGGCAGCGTATCAACAACGTCAAGCTATTTTAGGTTCACAATTACACTTACAACAACAACCATCGTCATATATAACAAATCAGCCATCGTTATCACATCATCAATCACATCATTCTTTATTACTTCCGTCTGTTGGTGGTGGTACTGGTAATTCGAATTATCATGTACTTTCTGGACAAAACAGTACTAATAATAGTAGTATGCTTTCACCGACGATGTTTCATAGTGGTACTTTACCAGGTGGTGGACCACGTTATTTACGACAACAATCATGTAATTCACATTATTTTGGTAGTCAACAACCATTAGATAGAAATATGGTTAGTCCATCAAATGCAATGGAAATGACTGAGTTATATCATCAACAATATCAGAATGGTTATGCTTATCAACAACCACAACTACCGCCGATTCCAGTAAGCGTCTTTTTCTTCAATTTTTATGTTATTCGCGCTAGAAATGAGTTTTTTCTTTGGTAAGCATTTTTCTATTGCTTGGTATAGACGGGAAGCAGTCTTGTGACCGACTTAAGCAACAATTCAATGATGCTTGGGATATTATTTTTCTACCTTGAAATACAAAATATCACTTGAGAATCGGCCCGCGTCAGCACCTGACTTGATGATAGGAAGTGAAAGAATTGAGTTTGTCGATCGCTTCATATATCTGTAAAGTTTCATCGGCTCTGATGATTTGGTGTCTGACGAAGTGTTGACCTATGGATTGATTGAGAAAACTCACTTGGTATATATATATATATATATATATATATATATATATATATTGCAACTCACGCATATTGCGTTGGAGATATTTATTCATCAGTCATATTGGAGCTAGTTGCACATTACTGCAAGTTGACTGGAGACAGAATTGGCAGCCGTTGGATATTGCCTCATTAGTCTCAGAGTTTAGTGCTATGTGTAAGTCCTAATGATTGTCAATTTTGATGCGTGAAAGAATCATGGAGTTCTACACTAGAGCGAATCACCTTTCCGATGTATCCCAATTTCTATTAGTTGACTTACTAAAATAAGCTTATAGTGTAAAACTGTAATATTTTATTTTCGTTCTGAAACACTTCAGTAAGTTCATTTCATCACACACAGCACAAAGTAGAATATACCAGTACATCTACAAATTCCACAGAAAACCCAATACTAGCAAACTATTGACTAGAATTCTAATCATCGTCTTGTACAATGTATGTGCTGTGTGCCCCAAACACTATCTGTACATGTTCATGTGTGTATATCTTATCAAGATGGATATTTTGATTATAGTCTAAGAAATGTAACATTTAATAGCCTTAACTATTATTGATCATGATTAAACAAGAAGTTGGTCTATAGAATTGACAACAGTAGTTATTGATTTATATATGTATATAAAAGAAATGTTTATTTAAAAGAAAATATAATTAATACCTACATAAACTACTTTTTCAGTTATATAATCATTCCGTCAATTATTAACCAATCCCACAAGCACACAATGTTTATGGAGTCGGTCCCACCCCTTTTTCAGCCTGGTTTCTTAAAATAAACACATGAAATCGAATGTGTATATTTATGTGTTTGTCTGTAGTAGAAGAAGATGAAATCATTAGGAGTGGGGTGACGGGAGGGGGATATTTCGAATTCCGTTATTTTGACGTAGAGATTGTTTATATACAACTCACTGTTCGTTTTTTTATGCGCTGTGGCTGTAGTTATGGATCTGTATATGTATGTATGTGAGTGTTAGTTCATGTCCTCATTCAAAAGAGTATATATATATATATATATATATATATATGCACTGACGCCTTATCTGTATATCTTCACGTTATTTTATGGCACCTATAGAGAGTTTGTTTATGTAATAAGGAATTTGATAAAAAATTGCCATTTCTCCTAATTACTGTCTTGAATTGGATATTTTCTTATCGGGTTTTCTTTTGTATGTCTCGTACCGTTGTATGAACGTATATCATTGGGTTTAGTTTTTTTTTCATTGCGCTCTCATTTCTTTCTATATAAACAATGAATATCTGTAATATTTGAATAATTGTTACAAATAAATGTATGTATGTATTTTTATAAATTTTAATAAGTCATATTTTCTTTTCGAATTGTATCATAGATGCCTAATCTAACCACTATCTGTAACCCGGAAGAAATGGATTACCATTTCATTCCATTATAGGACTACTTAGCAGTGCCCATTCCACGACCCCACACACAGGATTCGAACCTGCAAACTCTTCACCTCTAAACCACTGAGCTCTCATCCAACAGTGCTTAATGTCTAACTTCAATCAATCCACTATGTTGCTTGACCATGTTCTATTGTTTTCGGTGAGTAACTCTAGACACGGTTGAAGTTCACTAATGATGGTTCCCCGTTTTCGGTGACGTGGATATGCACTTCTGAAGAGTCCTATACCAAAACAAAACTGCCGTTCAGTGCTTTCAGGTTTTTATTGGTAGTCTACCATCAATCGGTTAATGATTTAAATGATATTCAATAATTTCCACAACCCTATACTTTTCTATTACCACTGATACTGTTATTACCCCTACTACTGTGATATTTGGCCTAACAATTTCATCACTCTGTGCTAATGGGGCATAACAACTTGAACCGATGTACATATGTACCAGACCTACTTTGCGAATAACTAACCGACCAATGTATGTATGTATGTTCCGCTTTTTCAGATAAAGACTGTTTTTTATCAAATAATAATTTTCAATACATGTGGAGAAACATACAAATTGTTCCAAACATCACAGCCACTACTTATTCCTAATTAAGGTTTTTACATTTTGTTGGACTAATTAAACGGTGTATGTATGTAATGTATATATCGTTTTCTTTTTCATCAACTATCCAAATGACCAAAAGCTATTCCCTGATTGGTTGGAAATGCATTATGACTGTTTTATGCTTGTCCCTGTACTATACTTCTTTCTAAATTCAACCATAGCGTACTATAATTAAGAAAATGGAGTATGTGACAAAATAGCCCATTTAGAGTATTAGATTATTATACCAATAACCTGATTAAGTTACAATAATTTAAGAACAGAATAAGATATGGTGACAGTTTATAGACCAGACGGACGCTTAAGATTTGAAGAAAGGAATTGCATAGCTTCACTTAGCTAGACCGACCATTTGAAACTTGAAAGTACTAGACCGTCAATTCGTCCTAGTATGAAACTCTTCAATTACAGTGCACACCCACAACCATGCACACGGTATTCAAACCCACAATCTTCGGTTTCACGCTCGAAAGCTTACTGTCCAGACTATTGAGCTAGCATCCGATGGTGTTAGTGTCAAAATTCAATCAGCTTTTTTCAACAGATTGTTACATTAAATATTATGCCTATTATTATATATACAATTTTGACGTCCTATTGTGGCTATTTTGTTTCTATGTAGCATCCACAATCATCGTCGGGTCTACCACCCCCGTATCCAGCACCACTGAGTAACAATGGGACTATAAATCGTCAAATGGTGTTAAATCAACAGCAAAATTTTTATCCTGCTTCAGTGACACCTGGCGGTGGGGCTTCGTTAAAACGTGAACCTCCAACTGGTGGCGGTGGGGTCAATGCTGGTGCACTACAGGATGGATCTGGTTATGGTATGTTTTTTCTTCAGTGAATGAATAAATAGTTTTGTTGAGTTTTTAAAAATCTCTTTGTTTTTTGCACCACTGTCACGTCAGTCAGTCGTACTCAACGTTAAAGACTGGCAGCAATCTGTGTTGATCCAACATACCACAACGATATGATATATATTTACTGTTATGCTTAGCTTTATTTGTGAATCTCGTTTTGTCTTTCTACTTACTTTCCTTTTATCAATCATAATGATTATCGAAGAATTGATTACAAGTAACTGGGAAAAAATGAAAGCTTTAAAGGTATCTAGGCTCTCTATTAATTCAAGATGAAGGTGTTCAGCATTTCCAGCTGATTTCAGTTTCACAACACTGTCACTGTTTGATGACGATGTGATGATATCGTTACTGGGACTTCCTATGTTTATACTTAATATCATGACTTAAGTATCGCTGTTAGTCATCACATGAAATATTGCCCAATCAGGATTCCGACTGTCAATTAGTTCATCTATATGACCAACAGGACTAGTAAAATTCAAGCTCACGAATTGACACACCGATTTATGAACAACATCCAAGACCTTATCACTTATTGATCCTCGCGCTCCTTCCAACCCCCAGTATTAGCAAATCAGCAGAGGTGGATACGAAGCAGATCAGTTTTTTGTCATAATCAGCTCAGTTATAACTCAAAATTTATACAATGACATACTTTAGATACATAACCCCGCAACACACCAACCAAAAAATCATACTTTAGACACAAATGTGCTATAAGTTGCAGAGAGCGAAGCAAACAGTACATAATTAATTAGCAAGAAGCTGAAGTATAATCAAATGTATAACAATGGTTGATAGGTCCATTGGAAGCTTATAATACAGGAAATATAAAAACTCAGTTAAAGTGTTTATCTTATTGTTAATTGTCAGCTAGTTAAGTACGTATTTGTATGATAATAATTACTCATAAATTATGAAAATATCATTCTCTTTAGACTGTATCTAACTTTCCTTTGTCTAAAAAAGAAAAACCAAAAAAAATGTGTTTTTTTCTTCGTTAGTATCCATGATAACATCTTCACTTTCTTTTTGTCCATATATATATAACATGCACAACGTTCTTAAAATCCAAGCACCTATCTGAAAAGATACAAATACATACATATGTGAATGTATATTTCTGCTTGGATGTTGTAATAACATACAGTAGACAGTAATATTTTATAAAACTATCTTTTAGATAAATATCATTTTGGATTATCTATACAAATTAAGGTTCTATTATGGTTAAAGGGTTCGTCACGAGATTTTAAGGCCTTACTTTGAAACTTGACGAAGTGATAAGGGTGTATGCATTGGATTATCTATAAAAACACAGTTTATTAAGATTGGTGATCGTTTCATTGGTTGGTGTATTTCTCTTTTTTCTTCTGTTTTTTAAGTGTTATTACATAACTTGTCATTTTACATCTTTCTTTTTCTATTAGCTACTTGTATCGGATTTTTAATCATGTATTTGTTTATTCAAATGGATGTGTTTGTAGAGATTGATCGAATTTGTTGGATTTACTTTTCACAAACTGATTTCAGTTGAGGTGCTCTGTAGTTTTTAATGATAGCGTAACTAACATCTATATGTGACAAATACAACTTAAAAATTAAATAAATCTTCATAAAGAAAAACCTTCAAATAGACTAATGTTCTTGAAATCTTAGCGAATAGTAGTCTTGGATGTTGGAACTTAGATGCATTCGCAGTGAGACATTTGTCATCAGTGGTATATTACATATTTACTAAAGTATGAATTTTACCATTGAATCTGTTGACTCAGTGGTTCTACAATGGTTAAAGGGTTCGTCACAAGACCTGACGGTGCTACTTTGATACTTGAACAAGTTACAGGAGTGTAGGCATTGTGCTTCTCAGGGGTTTCTATTCTAGGAAGAAATAACTGTCTGTTCAGTTCACTTGTATTGATTGTCTAAGCCTTCCCATTGTTGTTTGGGCCTCAAATTGGTCAGTCTCTTTTGGTATATGTGTATCTGAAAATGATTGCTTCAATAAAGTCATTAAGTCACAAACATTATAAGCAGAGATGGATGATGGACCCATAAAGCTTATTTCGTCCTATTTAAGACCTGTCAGATGGATTTGTCTGCATCCAAGATTTTATGTTTACTCCGGTTAACCCAATAGCGTTTGAAGCGTACGGTACTAGTTTCGAGTCCCTGGTTTGACATCAACTCTGGGATGCAGGTACATTCAGCTAACGAGTTTCAAATAGGAAGAATTGCGCATCCTGAATCCCACTGTACACCTCTGTTTATAACTGTCTGTTCATTTTGTTTTTTTCCATTCATATATGTTTATTTTCTGTATAAATAATCACCTTTACAATAAATTATAGGAACATTAGTCCAACGTGGTGGTGGTCCATTAACTGCTTCCATGATGACTGACCCATCAATGGGTAGCGGCGTTAATGGTGTCCCAATGAATGCTGTTTATTATCGTGGCAGTCAACAGGCATTACATATGTATCCTAACGGAATGAGTACTCCTCAATCTCAACATCAACAACAACACCATCAGGGTAGTGTATATCAATCAAATCAACAACAGGCATTCTATATGCAACAACAAATGCAACATGCTCAAATGTATCCAGGTTATTTTAGTCCGCAGCCTCAGTCACATTTCGATTCTATGGGACATATGTAAGTTGCATTCACTGTTGTTCTCATCATCTTTGTTATCGTCAATTTCATCTCATCATTCAAATTTGGATTGATAAGTAAATAAATAAATACAAGCGTTTATCTCTTATCAGGCGATTCACCTAGACTTCGGAGTATGTAGATGATATAGTTTTTTGCTTGGTGTAGACAGATGTTGACAAAATCCATTCTTGTGACCGCCTAGGATTGATTAAGAAAACTCACTTGGTATTTGCCTAGTTGAGTCACCTATGACATAGACGAGAAATGTGTTTAGTAACGAGAGGACGAGGTTACTGGACATCAGTTTGTTCCGTTCTACTCTGTTCATATCAAGCATGACAATGAAAAATAGAGGGTGTTCATAAGCTATAATAGTATTCGAAGTATCGCTTGTGTGTGTGTGTATGTTTGGGATGATGTAGTGCGCAATGTGGAGGTTAGGCCCAGAGTAGTAGATAAATGTGACAAATCGATCGATGATGTATTGGTTGTTGGTTAAATGAGATCGTTGGAACATGTGTTTGGTATGCCGATCGAGCGTAAACCTTGACGGAGGATGTTGTCTGATTTAGGAGTTAGTTGTAAGAAAAGTGGATAGGGTCCAATGAAGACATGATGTCAGTGTTTGAGGTTGATGAGAATCGGCCTGATGGATGTGAGCAGTTGCAGTTGTGTATGTGTAGGTGTAGAGTGCGTACACGATTGTTCTGTTGAGTGTTGGTCGTTATGATAATCGGAATGAATTGTTATATATTTTGTGTGACATGTCTGAGAATCGTTTTGTAATGATGGAGTTGTATTCACTCTTTGTTCTCCTCTATAATCTGTATCTGGAAATCTCCATGTAACGGTATTTCGCTTGTTTTTTTTTACCTGATTATTTCTGTTGTTACCACCCCTACTACTCTGAGACTCAGAAATAAATTCTACGATTTGTGTCTTTTTTACTATCCAGTTAATATGACTACTTTACCTTACTTTTTTCTTCCTTTTACTTAGGCATCATAATTTCAATCATACTGACGGCGAGTCGGTCTATTCATATTTTAGCCAACAGGATATGAATCAACCTGGTCCACATCAACATTTAAACCCATTACCTGAAGAAAATCAAGTGGGTTTTTTATGATTATTATTCATTTGAATTTCTTCATGACGTGTTCAGTATGATTTCACCAAATTTCAGTCTTGTAGAACTAAATGTATCTGTGTTTTGATGTGTGTTTTAGTTATTTCCATCATATAACTATATTTTATTATGATTCTGTGTTGTACAGCTGATTGACAAGTAACTGTAAATAAATCAGTATTATAAGAATATTCTTCCCGTTTCCATGGAAGGATAACGCTGTAAGAACTAGAAAACATTAAACAGCACACATCTATAACCACCCTCCCTATTGAACAGAACTCAAAAACTTACGTATATTGTGTTATCCAGTAACCAATCATTAAGTGATTCACAATATTCATGTACATAACCCTCATCCAGTGTAATTAATGAGTAGTTGGTCTCACTGTTGACACATAATTTACTTTCGATTCTTGTAAAGTTCAAATCATGATAAAAAGTATTTCTTCCTAAAGCAAGCTGTTCTTCGCGAACTATTGAAAATTTCTATTCGTATGATTAGGCTTAACAAATGTAATTTCAAAAGGAAGAATGTTTTATGTGAATATAAAACATAAATATTTTAGGAAGAAGTGTAAATACGTCTACGCCATTGTTCACTGACACTTAATCATCATATCATACAGCGTTTTCAAACGTTGGTCTCAATAATACCTCTGATTCTTACCATATAGTTTGTATTATCTAAATACCAATAGTTAACGACTTTTAATGAACGAATATCACGTTTTTTTTATGGTTACGTTTGACTACTTTTTGACGTATTCCTACTTCAGCTTCCATCGAATGAGGCGAAACCTAGTCATGCGCACTACATATTCCAATTATCTCAATCAATATAGATTCTCTACTTCGTCAAATGATTTCCCATTTTTGTTTGTTACCTTACAAGTAATACTTTGAAGCATTTTATGTAACATTGTTTTCATTTTTAAAGGTATCACGTTTCAAAGTCATATAATAAAACAGATCGAACTATTGCACAATACACTTACCATATAATTTGCAGAGACGGAATATCTCTCAGCATAATGTTTTATTAAAGATGGTTAAAAGCATCATTTAAAATGTGAATACTTATAAGATTCCTATTTCGTCATGTCATTCATTAGCTGTTAGTTTGAAATAATTAATAAGAACGGAAGATAGGAAAAAATAATCATTTCAGTTTGCAATTGACTAGTCATTGATCAATTATTCATGAAATTCTAAGTCCTATAGAAAGTCACTTGTGACAGAACACGGTCCAGTAAAAACATTTTTGACTTCGGAACTGAATGACGTACATATTCGAATCTCACAGTGACTATCTGTTACCCGAAGATGACAGGTTATAGTTTATTCCTACCCAGTAGCAAGTAACACGAATTCCCCATTGTAGCGGAATTCCCTCCCGATCACCCATCATCGACCACACAACTTTATTTACTCATTTTCACTGTGTCCTATTTAAACTAATCTAATTATTTCTCTTTTTCTAAAAAAAAAAGCTAAATCAATGTGAAAATGGTCCCGGTTACGTGGACTCTAGTATTCAAACAGCTGATATGAATGACGGTGGTGACGGCACAACAGCAACGGCGGCAGTAGGTACGACTACAGATCCCGGTGGCGGCGGTAGTCCAGTTGCCGGTGGTGGTAGTCATCGCCATCATCGTCGAAGGAGGCGTAAACAGTCACAACAACAACAATCTCAGTCATTATCACAACAACCTGCAGATATGTCGGATACATCAAGAAATGTTGGTGTCGATGATCCTGCTACCGGTGGTGGCGGTGGGATGATGATGATGGACCGTTTACAAAATCAAGCACAATCAGTTCGTGGTTCACAAATGGTAAAGAAAAAGTCATTAAACTGTTTTTCTATCTTCCTCTTTCATGACGACTACTTTTTTCTTGCTTAAAACTTGTGAAGAGTTTATATTAAATATGTCTGACAGGTGGTGATAATGACGATGATCTGTTGTACTCAATAATCATCCAGCCTTTCGAAAGTATGATTATTACGTATATTTGAAAGAGAGAGAGAGGGCAAGATCTGTCACAAGCTTTTATTAAGGTTATATATATATATATATATCTCGTCATTGTTCTAGACTTGTCAGCTGAATATAAACCTTACCTCATCGACATTCGAACCCAGCACCTTTTACTGTAAATATCATTACGTTATCTAATAAGTTACAGAGTTCAGATAACTAATCAGCCTGTGTATTGAGTATAAATAAAATTTGTATTTTCCTGTTTTCAATTTTTAGATTGATCAGTCTCTAGTGATTTATATTTATCCTGTACTAATATTACTTCAATAACTACTGCTAATGACAGAATTTTTAATATATTTGGTGTGTGGGGCTAGCTTTGGAATCAAGAATTACGGGCTCTTCTCACTTTCAACTCATCAATTGAATATATCTGTCAGATTCTCTAATTAATTGAATAGACTTGTTTGACATATATTAGCGTAATGTTTCAGTTTACTAACCACATGAAAATTTCAACATTATATCAATTGGAAATGTAATTGTGAACCTTCTTCCTCTTTTTTTCTACATTATCTGTATAGGATTTAGGTGTAATACAGAAACGACAACATACTCTATCTCCTGGACCGTATCCTGATACAGATCCAATGATGATGAATGGTCAATCTAATATGCCACCTGGTCATCATTCTTATCCACATCCAAATGGATCGATGGAACCATCATCTATGTCAAGATATATTCGTTATGGTAAGTTAAACGATTGTTATGGTATTCTTTAAGTGTGAATAGTTGTTTTCTCCCTCTTTAAAAAAGATTGATTCTTTAGTTTTAATGACCAGTCACGTTTAGAGTTGTTAAAAACTGATTACGAATAGTCAATGTCGATCAATAGAGTACTTGTAGATGGCTATCGTTTGCTAACTCATACTATTAACAGAAGCTATTGAGAAATGAATCATTATTTAAAAAAACAGCATTCTGGACTGTTGTTCTGTCGTAGTGTATGACTGTTCAACAGTACACAACTAGGGAATCGGATCGATGTATGGTAGTGAAAGTAAAATAAGATTGGTCGTTAATCGTGTACAAACAGTCACAGCCTATGGACTATTAAGTATGTGATTTTCCTTCTTGCCATTGATTTCTACTCTGGACTCACTGCGTGTTACTGCTTGTAATTATATTTAATAAAGTATTCTCTAGTTTTAATCTGGTTCTCTATCTTTGGGTCGAAAATTCTGTTTCTGATATAACACGACTAGTTTTAACGTATTATCGTAATATGTGTGAGAGAGGGAAAATATTGTAAACCATGCGTTATATCACGGATCCTTCTAAATCAGTCGTGCGATCTTTTCAGAGTTCAAATGGGCTTTTTTTGGCTCTTACGTCTTATTAATCGACATTACAAAAGTTTTGTTTCTACAGTTACCATTGGTTTGCATTCGGTTACTACTACCACCATAGTTTTTCGCTCCAGTTTATTTCGGTTAGCGCGCTATTACCAGAACTCTAGCTATTTGCAGCATTTATGACTTATTATAGCTTCCGTCTTATGTACATATATGTATGTATATGAATTTAATCTGTCTTCTCTGTTTTTTAGATTCACCGCAACGTGCTCCATCCGTACTAGGTCAATTACCACCCCCTAATCAACCTCCGCCGCCACCACCTCCCCCGGCTGTAGCAGCTATAGCATTCGCTGCCCAGATGAATAGCTCAGATCATAGTCGACACAACTCAATGACTTATCAACAACATCATCATTTTAATCCAGATTCTCTTTCGCGTCATATGGGCGGTGGCAATGGAGTTGGTGCTGCTACCGGTGGCAGTTCCGGAGTTTATCATCCATCTGGTTCTGGTACTACCGGTCTACTAGTTGGTCCACCACCTCGTATACGTGACTATTCAGAATATGGTATTCCACGGGGTATTGGTCTACCGCCGACACCAGCTGCTTCGGGAGGTGGTGGACAACCGCAACCACCACAGCACAATGTCCTAATGTCACCCGGTGGCATTAATAATAATACTAATCATGGAAGCGTGTATTATGACGGTCATTATCGTGAAGGTCAAGCATAAATTCATTTCTTTTGTAGACCTATTATTGATGATTCTGCTTGTTCATTAGTTTTCCTGTGGAAAATAACAGCTTCTGTATTATAATACACAATCATAATTCATTGATCTACATCATATTGCTTTTCCAATCATTGATTAGTATGATTATCATTCGAATTTTATTCTGCATCATAATGTATTGTCATTTATCTTCACTGTTGTTTTTCTAATCGAGTTAATGACGTTGATTCGTTTAACCAGCATTTCTTTTTGTTTATTTACTTTTTTCTCTCTCCTCCCGCTTGATACGCTTTTGTAATGTGTTTATCCTTTAAACAATTTAATCTCTGTCCATATCATGATCAATCAGTTATACGGTATACATACACACATATATTTGTAATTGTCACCATACATGTGTGTATTTTATATGTGAATAAGTTATGTAAGAAAGTCCACACTTATTACTATGTGTTTCGTCTTAATCTTTCTCAATTATTGTGGAATAATGTTTCTCTTTACATATACACATGGCTAGCTTATCGGCTTATTCTCTCTCTTTCTTGCCTTTGATCATCTCATGTGTGTGTTTTAACTACGAAAAACACAAATCAATCGCATATTACAATGATTTTATCATTATGTTATGTTTCTATTCATAATCTCATTTATATTCAGCGGGTCCATCAATTTGTTTGTTTCATTATTGAGTAGTTACCCACTTTTTCTGAATACCCTTTTTGAAATCTATGTGATTATTTTCCCCCTAATTATTCGAGTTTAATTTATGCGCCTTTTCTTTTTCTATATTCAAAAGGAATTTCATCCATACACAAACACTCTGATTAGGATGTATGAGTAGTATAACAATATTGCTACTACTAGTAGTAGTAGTAGTATTAATCGAAATCAACATCTTATTTGCATCGTATTGTACAGGTATTATTTATTTCTTTTCCAACTATATCACCTTTTCAAGCTTATTTCATACGTTTTTATTATATAATTAGCATGTTCTGTGTGTATTCTACCATGTCTCCTACTCTAAACCTTTTCACATCTCTACATACCACTACCTATTATTACTACTACTATGTACTACTAATAGTAGTATTAAAAATTACCATAACATTTTAATTATTGTAGACCAATTATGCATGTATATTATTGATTCATTGTGTTGTTTTTTTCTGTCCCATATATATGTACTTCAATCATATGTATTGTGTTTTCTTTTTTGCCGGTTATCATAGACTATTTTATCTTATACCCCCTCTCTCCCTCTGTTACCAAGTAAACATTTACTGTCCACACACGACATGGCTACTTACTAATCATCAGTTCATTAATTATTATTATTCTATTATGTAATTACTATTGTTTTGTAGATATGTACAGTAATAGTATGTATATATATATATATATGTGTGTGTATGTGTGCTTGCCTATATATATATTTATGTATGTGTTTCACTACTCTATGTGTATGATAATAAGACCTATATTTGCTTACTAATATTGATATACCATACTCTATGACTTATTCTTCATGAATGAATTGCCTTAATTGTCCTTTTTTTCATAGACAAAATTATTTTACTTACCAGTATCTAGGTTCCTTTTTTTATTATATAATCACTCCTTTAAAGAAGTCATTGCATACACAAACATACATCAAGTCAAATATTTTGATCAAATCTGTTTGTTGCCTTTCTTATATTCCTGCTTTTTGTTTTTGATCATTATTTCATATAGAAAGAAAAAGAACACCAAAACACTATCATCCCGGTTTTATTAACCCTTATTGACTTTGTTTATATTTACGTAAGTGTATGTATGCGTGCGCGCATGTATTCTTATTTCATTCATTGCTTTTTACATAATACATTAGTAAGTAAGTAGTTGGGTAAACCATTTTGCATTAACCTTATAGTTTACTCTCCACATGACAATGTTGTTATAATGATGAGAAGAGAAAAGAAAATTCACAACCACCCCCCCCCCGTTTTTTTAGAGAATTTTTTTTCCTTTTCTCTTTCAGTTGTTTTAAATACCATTCATGCTTTGCGCATAGTTTGAATAGTTGTCTTCTCTTGTTGGTTCCGTTTTTTTTTCTTCTGTCCACAAGTCATTAACGAATTAGTTATAAAGGTTTTTTGTTTATATATACATATTTATTGAAATGTAATTATTGTATGCATTCACCCTTTCATACTCTTTGGATCCATTCTGCTGTATGTCAGTTATTTTAATGGTGAAAAAAAAACATATTCTTAAGTCATGTATCCATATACTTGTATTGTCGTACGTTCCACGTCTACTACTACTACTTACAATAATATTGATAATCATGATTGTGTATTAAGTGTGTGCAGATTGAAAGTGAGAAAATTGCTTTCCGAAGTGATATTATACATCTTTATTGTTACGAAAGGACTATTTTGCAATTTTTTTTATGCCGTCCACTTTTCTGTTTAGTTTAAATGATAGTTTTTAATCAATCAATATGATGTCATTTGTTTAAGATGAATATTTGTTTTTAGTATTTATTTGTGTAAACATATAAATATTGGTATAACGAGGCACCAAGTATATATGCACCACACAAAGCATACGATTTATGTGGGGAATGGAATACTGCCTGGGTGCCCAAACCGAAACAGGGTGGTTTTTTTAGGGGGCCACTTCACGAGCCTTTGACCTAAAGGTATAATCCACATAACAGTAGAACAACGTTAGGTGATGCAGCCTCATGGTTGTTCGTAACCAACGATGGATTCATACGCCATTTATCCCCTTAGGATTCTGGAGCCAATGTACAGTATTGGTTTAGAATCAGGTCCTTCCAATTCCCGTCCATATCCACCAACCTGATTTGTGTGTAGAACATTCACTTTTCGTTTTCTCAATTTAGTAAGTATAATATCAGTACTGGTGCAAAGGATGTTGATATTCGCATGTATATATATATATATATATATATATATATATATATATATATATATATATACCTTAAGCTCATTTAAATTACTTCCAGTTATATTCATGTTTTAACGACTAAAGGGTAGTGGGTATTTTAAGAGTTCAGATTATTCCGTTGCCGATATTTTGACTGAAATGTGATCAATCTTGATTGACCTGCGGACATCTTGTGTCGAATGCCTCAATATTGCCGTTCTGTTACAATTTTATATAGAATATCGCTAGTGTGATCTAGGACATACCTTTCATCAGCTAGATGCACAACTGTTTCCCAATGATATTAATGTTCATTCACACTGGGACTCAAATCCAGTGCCTTTAAACTGATCATCTCATGCTTTTGAATCCACCACTAACGTCTTTATAATTATTATTATCGCTTCACACCCTCTATGTAGTTAAAATGTACTGTCTTTCATCGTTATTCTGGTATAGTTTAGTGACTTAGGTTGACATATTTTATGCTGAGCTTTACTTTATTCACGACTGGTGACTGCCACTGATGGAGTTCGGATCTCCTAATAGTTAGAATCGTTATATTTGAAGACGCTAAATTCAACAATCGAAATTCTGACTTATTTTCCTAACCTGCGTCTGCTATTTCGCCTATAGCCTAGCGTCCTAAACCTTGAGCATGAATGCGTCCTGACTGTCATAAGCTATCTTGAGCTAACGCAAGCTTTACTCATACCTTCAAGCATTTTTCTATCTTCAGTCCAAAAAGTCATCAGCCGACCTGTTATTGTATTTCAATCACCCAACACACACAAAAGTCACCTTAAACACTCATTAGTTTATTTACACGGACTGAAAGGTTAACACAATCATTCCATAAGTCACAGAGAGCAAAGCAAACAGTACATAATTAATTAGCAATATTTAAGTATTAGTAAAATGCATAACGATAGTTAATAGATCCACTGGGAGTTTACGATAGGCTAAATATAGTAATACAATTCTATAGTTATCTGTTTATTATACAAAAAGAATTTAAATTCCCTAGGTCGTGATCTAGTTCTGCCGAGACCTTGGTAATATGGTCATTAGTCTAGGTGACACTATATTGCTTGTACTGTGTGTGAAATGTTAAACCGATAGGGAAAACCCTGTTTCGACCTAGATTTTATGCTAGTTGGTACTCGTCAGTATGGTGTGCCTGTTTGTTGTATTTGAACAGACAAAGTTCGATAGTTTTTTCTAATATCATGATTGCTTTCTATCGACATGTTTTTGTTTAAAATCATAATCCAACTAGAAATAGTTTAAATAATAAGTGATTAATTACGACGTTTCGTGCTCATTGATTTATCTGATACTTAATCGCTTGACATTGACTTTTTAATCACAATATCTAGTCCCCCTGAGTCCAACGCTGAACAGAAGAGGAAAGGTGGAGGTTTTGAGTGTAAGCTTTAATTTGAATGTTAATTTAGGTATAGAAAACAAAAGTATCGATTTATACGCTACAGATGTTTTAGAAACTTCTTGTAAACATCAACTCTGAGATGCAGGTACATCCAGCGGACGAGTCCCAAATAGGACGAAACGCGCGTCCTGGATTACACTGCTAGCCACTATCCATCTCTGCTTACCATACTAAAAATAGTTTCGATCGTCGATTAATACAATTAGCACATACCAAATGGTTCGTCGTTTTTCTAGGACTCTTGGAAGCTTCTATTGTACTCTGATTGGACGAAGTTTTTTTGAGCTTTTAAAGGACTTATAATATATTAAAAAACTTTTGCCGAGGCTATAGTTTATGGACGAACCAATGAGGTACTAGATAACAGGTCTTAGAAATTCACTTGTCCAATTGGCTAAATAGCGTGATGAAAACCCTAAATCTAATTCCTAGCCTTAACCATCAACTTTAAGTCATAATCCTAATTCCTCACACTCTTTTGTAACCAACCTGCTTCAGTTTGGGCACCTGGGTATTACAGCCCCGACACAAATCAAATGAGATTTGTGCTGCGCATATATATCTGATGCCCCTTTGTATCAATATTTATGTGTTTAAATAAATAAACTTTTATAACCCTGATTTAGTCCTAGTTATTGGGTGGGTACTCAAGTTCGCTCTGGCGTCGCTAAGAGGTCGTCCATAATTTATAGCCCCACCAATTTTTTTGTAAAATGACAGTTTGACTCATTATATACATTGAAAAGATGACTCAATGATCTGGGCAGAATATAATTTTTTACCAATTATATTACAATTGCTGGTCTTACTGTAGTTATTGCATAATTAATGTAATTTTTAGTTCACTGAACAAGAAACTTTTATCTTGATTACGTTGTATTACACATTCTGGAATTCTAACTTAACATTTATGTTAATAAACAATTAATTGAAGTGAGATATAGTTGCGTAGAGCTAAGTGATCGGAACGTATAATTTTATTATATTTTGTACTTTATTTAAACACATAAATATTGATACAAGGGAGCACCAGAGATAATTTGATTTGTGTGAGGGCTGGGATACTGCCCAGGTGCCGAAATTGAAGCAAATGGTTTTCTTACGGGGTCACACCCGGAACCTTTGACCTAAATGTTTGATCCACAAGGCAGTGAAACATCGTGAGGAGATACAGTCGCATGGTAGTCGGTGACCAACAATTAATTCATGAGCTATTTGTTCCCTCAGGATCCTGGAGCCCATGTGCACCGTTGGTGTGGAATCAGGGTTTTCCAACTCTCCTAGGTGGACTTTCCATGTCCACCAACCCGATTAAAGCGCCGGTCATTCTTTTTTCGTCCTCTCATTTTCGTAAACAACAATAATGTCACGAGAAAGCAATGAGTAGGACTTCCCTGACACAGGCTATATATGCGTGGCCATGTGAGAGCATTTGGAGAGAGAGAGCGGATCCTCCCCACTCTCGGCCGTACCGGGGCATTCGGGGGAGATCTATACGTATTGTACACAAATCAGCTGTTTCAATAAATATTAAAATTAAAACTTTCAGCTGTGATAGTTTCAAAACTTCGAATTCTAATGTCTGCTAGTCCACACAAATCCTATCTCCAATATATCCAATCAGAAAAAAAAAGATGACAAGCATATTCACCATTTAATTTTGTACTGTTCCATTACTTAACAACTCATAGCATCACAAACGTCAGTTACTTGACGACAAATAGAAAATTACTATATGTACAACTACCAAGTCATTTGTGATACAAAATCGAGTAACAGGTTTATAGTTAATTAACTAACGATAATTTAGGGACGGTTTCATCTGTTTCAAACGTTCCCCCACCCCTGACTTAGGATCAATGAATCAGTTACTTGTACAATGAAAATCTTTCACATCATAAATTACTTTCAGTACCCTATTCACTTTATTACCTTTAAGTAATGATATCATTTATTATACCAATTGAAATGGTAGTATTCACCATTGACTTTCTATCATCTATTCCATTATGTTATCTAACTAAAAGTAGGCCATCAACGGAAAGATTTATGAATAATTATTTAATCAATTAGTATTATTATTCACGTATTAAATAATTCAATCATAAGAAAATAATTAATTATTTGTCTAAATGATTGACTACAGGATAAGACATGTTGGCGACTAATATTGTTTATAATTAGAGAGGGGTTTTATGAATATTATGGTAATTCAATAGTTGAATTGATGAGTCAATTAAAGCTAGACCATCATGGAATGCCTAGAAGCATTGAATGACCATATCGTTCTAGCATGGGACTCCTCAGAAAAGTTCATCCACGACCCCGTACACGGGATTCGAACCTGTGACCTTCGTCTTCACTCAAACGCTTATGACCTCTAAACCATTGAGCCAGCATTTAACAGTGTTGATGTCTAACTCCAACCAATCCACGAAATTACATCATCGTCCACCATTGTCTTCAGTGAGTTACTATATTTACAACAGACCTGGTTGAACTTAACTGGTCACGTCTTCTTGGAAACACTCACTAGTGAGCATATGATGATTATAATCAGAGAGGGGTTTTGTGAATATCATAATAATTCAATAGTTGAATTCATCAGTCAATTAAAGCTAGACCACCATGGGAAACCTAGAAGTACTGGACCACCGTTTCATCCTACTATGGAACTCTAAACCTGAACTTGTTAGAATGAAATTGAACATTAATATTAAATTGTATGAGTTGATGATTAGATCGATTTTTAGGACTCCTAATTATTGTACATAATGGTAATTAGATGTTCTACATTACGCATATGTACACATACGTACGTACAGCGAAAAAAACTATGTACGCAAATAAAACCCTCATATTTATTTACATCCACTGGTTCAATGAACCTTTCCCTTCATTATGATTCAATGAAACATAAATGTAACTAGTAGTGATTTATTTGTTGCTAGGTGTTCAATTCTTTATTTCACTTTTGTAAAGATGATAATTCCAGTTCATATCAATTAGTAAGTGATAATAATAATAATAATAATTGTTTTCCAATGGACATTTCTAACCTTCATAGTGATTCATTCATTTGAATAATTGATTGTTTATAGTTTCTCTTTCTCACTCCTCCTCCATCCTAATTCATTTTATGATGTTGACGACATAAGTGAAATGCTGAAATCGAAAAATCAAAATCAACTGTTACATGAAACATGTCAGATACACTGGAGTCATTGATATTATTTCTAAAACTTTTTAATTCCTTTTTTCAGTAAAAGGGTTTTGTGGAGATTGTAGCAATTAATCGTTGAATTCATGAGTCAATTAAATCAAGACCAATATGAAAAATCGAGAAGTATTGGACGACCGTTTCGTCCTAGTACGGGACTCCTCAGAAGTGTGTGTCCACGATCCCTCACACGAGATTCGAACCCGTGAACTTCAGTTTCGTGCGAACATTTCATATCTAGACCATTGAGCCGGCATCCAATGGTGTTAATGTCTAACTGCCTCACAACAGACACCATTGAATTCCACTGGTCACTCTTCTCGCTAGAACTCCAAATAATACCTTTTGAGGCAATAACTCACTGAATACAATAGTGGACGGTGTTGCAATTTCGTGGATTGGTTGAAGTTACAGATCAACACCGTTGGATACAGGCTCAATGGTTTAGAGGTTAAGCGTTTTGGGAGAAAACGGAGGTCACGAGTTGGAATCCCGTGTGCAGGATCGTGGCTGTGCAATTCTGAGGAGTTCCGTACTAGGACGAGACGGTCGTCCAGTACTTCCAGGTTTTTCATGGTGTTCTAGCTTTAATTGACTCATGAATTCAACTATTAAATTTCTTTTTTCCTAAAATAGGTAGTAAGTAAATTTTATTTATCAGTAGTAAAAACAAGTTTGATTTTAATGAATTTTGAACGAAGAAATCGATTTATATTCTATACATTAATGTTCATACATTCATGAACAGTATAAGAGGCGAGACTATAATTGATGGACGATCTTTGAACAACGCTAAAGTGACCTTGAAAATGTCCACCTACTATTTAGGACTTAATGAGGGGTATGAACTAGTGCAATCATTTAGAATTATGATTTAAAGTTAATGATTAGGGTTAGGAATTAAATTTAGGGTTTTCATCACGAACTGACATCAACTGTAATGCCTAAACCAAAAAGGATAAATGAATTTCGCGCCAAAATCCAAGACCTCTTATCATATATCTGATTGGTTCGTCCATAAATTATACTCTCTCCATATAAGAATATTGTATTACTCTATGATTGGATGATAGAATGTTATCCAATCAATATGAATGACCTTGAGCAATTTCAAGCATGACTACACTTTAACATGGTAACTTAATCACGAATGTTTATTTGTTAAGTTATAATATTTGTATTTTAAATAGCTTGTTGAATACTATACCATGGTAGATTAGATGAAATATATGGATAATTATTTTTTAGTAATAAATTGAAATTAGTGATTGAAATCATGAGTCATTTGAAGCTAGAGCGCCATGGAAAACCTGTAAGCATTAGACGGCCGTTTCGTCCCATTATGGGACTCCTTAGCAGTGTACGTCCACCATCCCGTCTCGCAAGGTTCGAAACCAGGCTCTAACAGTTTCGCGCCAGAGCACTTAACTGATAGACCATTGAGATAACAACTCACTGAAGACAATGGGTGAACGGTTGCTCAACGTTGTGGATTGGTTGAAGTTGGACATTAACACCGTCGGATGATGGCCGACTCAGTGGTCTATCGGTTAAGTGCTCTGGCGCAATACTGGTAGGTTCTGAGTTCGAATCTCGCGAGACGGGATAGTGGATGCGCACTACTGATGAGTCCCATAATAGGACGACACGACAGTCCAGTGTTTCCAGGTTTTCCATAATGGTCTAGCTTCAATTGACTCATGATCTCAACTATGAAAATACTGAAATCTCCACAAAACCCCTTTTGATATTAGTAAATTGATATAAACATTGAAATTTTCCTAGAATTTAATGAATGTAATTTAGTTACAAAAATAGCTGGGATACGAATTCGGTCAAAAAATAGCTTTCACATAAAATGAACAAGTAATGGGGTCAATGAAATAACACTGAATTCCAGATTGAATTATCTATCATTTTGAATCTATCCTTACGTAGAAATGTTTTGAACCCTGAATAGTTATACAATGACTCTTTCTAGCATTCGTAATCGTTTGTAGGTATAGGTAAAGTGGTTGATTAGAGCCGATCTCCGCCACCCGTGTTACCACTCACGTTAGTACATGAGATCAATGCCATGATCCAGGAGGCACGACGAGGACGTATGAATCGAGTTTCGCCTTACGTAGAAAGACTGATGAATGTTGAGAAATCAATTATTATATAAGGGTTTAGTAATTTTAATTATTATATTAACTGTTCTACGATGAAACAATGCTTTCTAGTTTACGATGGTGGTCTAGCTAAGATTAATTTGTAATTTCTATCACTTTCCTTACTGAATATGATCTTGGCTACAATCATGGTCCTATTTCTATTTAGGAATATTCGGGAGGAAGAACAAGTGCAGACAGATTGGAAAGAAGGTTACCTCATCAGGATACCGTAAAAAAGGAAATGTGAGAACTACACAGCCATCACACCACTATAAGTATCAGGAAAAAATTTCAATAGAGTGTTCCTGAACCGGATGAGAGATTCAGGAGATGCCTAACTTCGAGATCAACAGACCGGGTTCCGTAAGAATCGGTCGTGCATAGACCAAATCGCGACACTATGAATCATCGTTGAACAATCAATTGAATGAAACTTCTCACTATATATCAACTTCCATGATTATGAGCAAGCATTTGACAGTGTGAATAGGAGAACTTCATGGAAACTTCTTTGATACTGTTGACTGAGTAGCTGAGACGGTCGTCAAGATCATATGGAATGCGTACGACGGACTGCACAGCAAAGTTGTGCATGGAGGACAGGTGACAGATGCATTTCTAGTAAGGACCGGAATCAGACAAGACTGTTTACTCTCCACCATTCTCCTGCTTCTAGTGGTCGACTGGATTATGAAGACCTCCACATCTAAAGGAAAGCACGGAATACAATGGACAGCTCAGAATCAATTAGAAGACTTGGACTTCACAGATAACCTGACCCTTCTATCCAATACAAACAAACAAATGTAGATGACGACAACTAGTGTAGCAGCAGCCGCTTCATCATTAGGCCTCAACATACTCAAAGGAAAAAAGGCAAGATTCTCAAATACAACACGGAGATAAATCCCCTACTGTTTTTTGAATGACAGAACTTACGACTATTTAGGTTACATAATGAGAATGTTATCTTTAATTACAATCCAAAAAACATTATCAACCAATTGTTTAGCACGCTCAACGTTAAACGGACAAGTCAATTTATAAGTGTGAATCGATTTAAATAGTAAACTGAGATTCTGTTCGAATCATCTCAAATTTCACGATTAACTTCATCGAAATGATAAACATTTTGAATTAGAAAAACCTCCACATTTTTACAATTGATTTATCACTAAGTAGTGACCAATGTCATATATGTCAGGTTCTTCTTAGTCTTAGTTATTGTTTCAAGATGAAAAGCAAATTACTATGTTAGTAATTTGACAGTCCCTTATAGAATAGTCAATGAAAACAAAAACATGGAGTATGGTCAGGCTGTAGATCACTAATGTAGGTGACCTGTACGGATAGTCAGTCTACTTAGATAGGACGGGAACGATGTAATCTAACTTACATCGCAGTCACTGACTGATTCTAATACTCAACCTAGTTCATCCTATCATGGTAATGAGGTGAGATAGCTACCTTGGTGTCTGACTGGAACAAATTACATTGCTGAAACAACAGCATTTATTAGTAAGAACAGAATAGAGAAGTACGTAGTGGAACCACTATCGTATAGACTGGTCTATAGCGTACTATTGATTAGTCCTCGTCAGTTAACATTTACCTTGGAGATGTTCACTAAACTGATTAACATCCAGTAATCTGTCACTTAGAGTAGAAGCCGTTCAGTTTGATGGTTGATTTGGTTAGGGCGCAGTGACATTTCACTGACCCCATAAGGTAACCAACTGCTTTCAACTACTCAATGATCTTTAAGTAGTAACTTAAATTCATATCTATCTAGACTTTAGTGTTGACTGATTAGGATCAATGAAGTTTCGTTTTAACCAACAGTTTGAATCACTTGACATCACAGTGATTTAATTTACTAGTGAAGTCTCGTACTTTCAGGTTGCTGATGTTAAGTACTAAAACTGACCATTCTGTTTTTGGCACATCAGCATCCTCAGCATATTAGCCCCATGTTGCCATTTAGTTGTTTAGTGCCCAGCAGTGAAATCAATGACGCAAGTTTTGTTGTAATTGGGATTCATCGGCTGAATGAACCTAAACTAGTGGGAGATCTATTTGTTTAACTTTAAATCAGCATTCGAAAGTAATTGTATTCAGTTAAATCCCAATTTTCTCGATACAGTCCTGTTTAATCTCATTTGTAAACAATATTATCAGATTGCTGACTTTCATTAAACTGATCATAAACTGATAATTGTTAGACCATAATAAAAAAACTGAGGCACTGGACTGCCGTTTCATTCTAATATGGGACTCTTCATCAGTGTATAATTATAATTCTGCACACGGCAATCAAATCTACGACCTTTGATCTTGTATACAAGTGATTAACCTCTAGACCACTGAGCTGACATCCAGAGGTGTCAATGCCTAGATTCAATCGATCTATGATCTTGCTCAACCCTTCATTCATTGTCTATCGTGGAAGGCTGTCTCACACTGATCACTGATTGAACCCTACTGGTCAAGTCTTCTCAAAACAGCTCCAAGAGTTACACCTTGAAGCTAGTCACTAGTGAGCATATGATTATTATTAGTATGGGGAATCTGTGGAATTTGTAGAAATCACGAGTCGATCCAAGTTAGACCAACATCGAGAATCTGTAAGCACTGGAAGTCTATTTCATCCTAGTATGGGACTATTCATTGCAATGCACACCGACGATCCTACGCGTGGAAATCGGAATCATAACCTTCGGTCCAGTGTGATAACGCTTTAAATTCAGATTTCTGATTTGTCGTTTAACATTGTTGATATCTAAATCAATATAGTCTAATTGACAAAAGTTATACATGAATACCGTTGGACTGCAGCTCAATGTTTTAGGGATTAATTTTTCTGACACGAGACCAAAGGTCTTGAATTTCATTGCTGTATGTGAAATCGTGGAAATGCAATCCTGAAGACTTCCATATCAGGGCGAAGCGGTTGTCCAATGCTTTCCGGATTTCATTGATGGTCTAATATCTATCAGTTCATAATCTTAATAAACAACATTACTGGAGAGTCTTAAACAAGAGTGAATTAGTTCTTCACTAGTTTATTTTCTGATTTTCAACATGTTATTCATTAAAAGCACTTTTGATTGTTCAATATACTTCTACAAGATCACTTACATAAATTTCAAACAAAACACAGTTTACTGAACAGAAAATCTAATTAAGAAACATTATATCAATACTAATTTCACTCTCGCTGTTCTTCTAGTGGACGCTACTCATAAGTAAGTAGTGTTTAACAGAATGTCACATTGAATTCACTTCACTTGTCAAATAATGTGAAGAGTTTCAATGTATGCAAAGCACAGTGTTAGTAGAACACCTTCAGATCAGAGAAAAAGACAGTTCAAATAATTGAACATACCGAAATATGTAAATGAATGATTGAAAACTATGTATATGTATTACGTAAATACTTTATAATTTCTCAAAATAACTATACCCTTGTAGTGAACAAAAACACGAGTGAGGACAATCGAATGTACATAAGCACAACATTACAGAATATTTGGTTAAAATATGTGAACCATATAGTGAACAGTTAATTTGAAAAATAACAATCAATTGTCTCAATTTGACTGTTCCCTCTGCAACTATCCGTCCATAGTCTACGATTATAATTTTTCATGTATTTTCGTACCAATTACGTGCCGTTCCAATTCTCTCCTTGTCAATCTTCTACTGAAATACATTCAATATTCGACCATCACTATATACTACTTATATGGATATAAGTAGATCATACCACACCCTATTGCCTAGTATCTCCCTGCATTCTGTATCAATAATCGAGTGTTCTACAGCTCAAAATGACTGAAATTTACTGGAAAGTATAATAATTTGAAATTGTTATAGGAAAATTTTCAATTACAAACTTCAAATAATTTTTTTTATTTAAATGATTTTCTAATTTTTCACTCTTTTTTTTTCTTTTTTTTGCTTTCTCTTATCAACATCGAATGTTATAAACAAAATAAAAATGGGAACTTTTTTTTAAATAATTTGAAAAATAAATTTTTTTTTCTTTTCTTAAGTTTTTTTAAACAAAAAAGTATTTCCAAAATTATAAGCAAAGATGGATAGTGGTTAACAGTAGAATCCAAGACTCGAACCCAGTACCTTTCGCTTCAAACGCCATCGTGTTATCCACTTATCTACTGTGTCCTAATAGCCACTTGCTTGTGCGATCCATCTCTGTTTACCATGCTTGTGAATTAAGGCTATATCGAGGCAATACGCACAGTATGCACATATGCCAATAAGAGACTGACCAGTTACAGTCCTAAACATCAATGGAAAGATTCGAACAAACAATACTAAATGAATTCAAACTTCACCCCATTGAACGAGTAAGTGACTATCAGGACTCAGTAGCTGAATGGATAACGTGATGGCGTTTGAAGCGAAAGGTACTGGGTTGGAGTTCCAGAGTGAACATCAGCTGTGAGATGCAAGTACATCCAGCTGACGAGTCTAAAATAGGACGAAACGCGCGTCCTGGATTCCACTGCTATCCACTATCTTTCTTTGCTTATATCAAATTTGTTTATTATTATACAATAAATTCACAGTGTTCAGTATCCTCTCTTCTTCCTCTTATTTCTGCTTAGATTTCAAGTCGTCAGGAATGTATTATTCCAATAATAGTCGGTATGCAAAATATACCACTGCGATTTGTTAATATATAGGCGTAAATAACAGCTAATCAGAGTATAGGTAATTTAATTATGATAAACAGTCCAATTAATGTGTAGCTCAAATAGCACAATTCAATCTGATTATTGATAGAAGTCAATGAATAACATTTAAAAATAATATAAACAATAACAACTGATGAGGCTGATGTATAAATCAACCAGTCAGTCTAATTCAGTCTATTTGTTTATGTACAGAAAGTTCTTATTAGGAAACTATTATTTGTACTTATTATGAAAAGTTACTTAGATGCCTATATCTACCATTTGATTGTAAGAAGCATCAGTCCACAATTTCACCATATTATCTGGTTATATTGAAAGTTTTGTTGAAATCTACGTGATTATGTATGATATCAATTGACTATTTGATTAACTCTGTAGTTCATAGTTATTCATACCATAATACCTATCAATGTAGGTTAAAATCCGTGATCTATTAATGACTATACATTCACTCATAATCCAATGATTTGAATACTTGAGCTGCATGTTGAAAGGACGCTTTACTTCAAAGTTAGTTCATGTACAGAAAATTGATGGTACTTATGGTATTTCAGATGACCTCGAGCCTCTCGAAGTTTCTGCAACCCTACTATAGTATCAGGATAGATAATCATCCAGTCAGAAGTGAAAACGTGACTCTTCACTTTCTATATGTCTGAAATCTTTCTATTCAATGCTGATTGGATAAAATGTTTCCCAGCCTTTTTAGTTCTGTTTTACGGAGATGAAACTTCCAGAACGACCGTAAACATCATCAAAGCAGCATGAGCATTTATCAAAAATTGTCTATACAAGATACGCAATATCTATTGCCAAGATATAATCAGCAACAGCCTACTGTGGGAGAGAATAAACCAACTTCCATCTGAGGAGGAAATCAGGAATTCACCTTGGAAGTGGATAGGACATACATTGAGGAAATCACCAAACTACATCACGAAGCAAGCCCTAACTTGGAATCGTGAAGGGAAATGGAAAAGAGGAAGGCCAAAGAACACATTACTTCAGGATTCGGAAACAGACATGAAAATAATGAATAACAACTGTGAAGAACTGTAAAGAATTGTCCAGTACTGAGTTGTATGGAGAATGCTGGTTGGTGGCCTATGCTCCTTGACGACGGCTAACAGACGTAATATATATATATATATATATATATATATATATATATCATACATTTCAAGCATTTTTATGTAAGAAAATTACTGATTATTTTTGTTCTAATTGAACACTCTATGTGCTTATCCCCAAAGATTGAGGAGTCCCACGATAGAAGAAAACGGCAGTCCAGTGCTTCCAGGTTTTCCATGGTGGTCTAGCTTCAATTGATTCATGATATTAACTATTAAAATTACTATAATATCCACAAAACTCCTTCTGAAAATTTTTTTATTATTTAATTACAATATTTACTGTATAACACAATTGAGAATTTTGATGTATATATATCAATATATGATAATGACAGGCAGATAGATACTAGATGGTGTGAATTAGTTGGCAGGAAAACTTAGGCTTACGTTTTATGCTCTTGGAAACTCGTCAACGAGGCGTAATTTTAATCTTGAGAAAAATAACGTTAAACATTAGATTCAAATTCACACTATCTAGCTTCACAGTTTGAGATACCATAACAGTCATTCAGTCTGTGATTGTCCTCCTTCATAAAAGACTTATTAGAACTGATCAATCACTAAAGGGTAATCAATATAATATTTGTCTATCATTTGGTGTTACCAAGGTAATCTATATGAATCAATTTGAAAATCTATCGATTAATTTAGATAAATTTATTGATTGATCGTTTGATCAATCAATCAATAAACATATAAACAGATATTAAGGTTGATTGATTATTTTGAAGCCGATTGACTTTAGTCTACATCAAAACATGTAAATTAGTAATAAGATGATTTACCGAAATATAATTGAAGTTTCATTAAAAAAGTAGATGAACATGAGGTATTGATGTTTGATATTGTAATTGTTTAATTAATTCATTGACTCATTCAAATCCATTCATTCATCCAAACTATCTAGACTTTTATCAATTAAACACTAATAACAATCATTTAGTGTAATGTGATAGTTTTGTCAAATGGAGTTGTTTGTCAAATTGAATACTAAGATAGATGTATAAGTATACATAACAAAGGGAGGTTTTGTGAAGATTTTATTAATTTTATATAGTTTGAAATCATGAGTCAATTGAAGCTAGACCACCATTCGAAACTTGGAAGCACTAGACGGCCGTTTCGTCTTATCGTGGGACTCCTCAGTGGCAATGTGCATCCATGATCCCGCCTTGCAAGATTCGAACACCTTTCTGATAATGATCATATGCTCACTAATGACTGGCTCCATGAGATATTTCCTGGATTTCTAATGAGAAACAGTAACTAGTGGAGTTCAACCAGGTCTGTTGGGAGATATCAACTCACTGAGGACATTAGTGAATGGTTGCTCACTTTCGTGGATCGGTTGAAGTTAGACATTAACACCGTTGAATACCGGCAGGCTTAGTGGTCTGCTTTTATTTCCCGGCGTAATGTGTTCTTTGGCCTTTCTCTTTCCCGCATCCCTTCCCGATTCCAAATTAGGGATTGCCTCGTGATGCAGTTTGGTGATTTCCTATGTGTATGTTCTATCCACTTCCAACGTCTTTTTCTAATTTCTTCTTCAGCTGGAAGCTGGTTTGTCCTCTCCCATAAAACGCTGTTGCTGATAGTATCCGGCCAATGGATGTTGAGTATTTTGCGTAGACAACTGTTTATGAATACTCGTACCTTCCTGATGATGGTCTTAGTAGTTCTCCACGTTTTAGCTCCATACAGTAGGACTGTCTTGACGTTCGTATTGAAGATTCTCACTTTGATATCTGATTAGACTATTGTAAATGAGATCATTTTGATTGATGCTAGACATAGCAGCAATGATAATCTATGTTCATTTTTTAATTCACTTATTTTCACGTATAAGTTATATTGGTCATACGAATAGTGCACTTCCCATATGAATACCTAAAAACCATCAAAAATGCACATTCTAATAACAAGAAGGGATACTTCTTGATATATCCGTAAACAGAACTAGATTGGAGATAGTCTTGGTAACCTGAGAGAGCGTCGTCAGAAACCAAGGAATAACTGCTACAAACCGATTGTAAACGGTCTTTTTACTAGTAGTTTTTCATGTACTAGCTCTGTGATCATAAAAACCTATCACCGGTGATAGAAACGCCTGGTCTATATTGAGGTGTGTTACCTTTAGGGTCGAACTTTTCTGTTTCCATTTTGGAAAGGTAGCATTGCTCCATATGCTGTTTGTCTGAGGGCAATACTTTGCTGTCGTCACTGCCATACAGTCGATAGCATGACTTTTCTCACAAATAGTCAGTTTGCTTTTTCTAGTCTCAAAGTTCGCTAGCCAACCTAACTGGTATGATAGGACTTAAATGGACAAGTATTGCAGCAAATATAATGCGATTAGGTCATCAGAACAAACGTGACCAGTCACTACCTCAAGGTAGCAACTATGGTGACGTGGTTATTAACACGTTCTCAAGTGTATAGAGCACTGAGATAGTGAAAAAAGTAGACAAGTTAGAAACTCTGTGTAACTTTTTAGTTCAACAATAGTAACAGGAACACTTTGCTAATGAGAGCCAATAAGAGGAGAAGAACAAAGTCAGGAATGATATTTCCTCTAAACTAAAGATGGTCTAGCAGTACCAAGGATTGATTAAAATTAGACATGTACACTATTAGATTCCTGGTCGGTGGTTTAAAAGTTCAGCTTCCTTTGTCAGACTGAAGACCCTGGATTTGATCCTCAGTGGTGGGCTTGTGAATATATACAACTGAGGAGTCCCTTACAAGGGTTAAACAGCTATCCAGTACTTTTTGTTTTTCAATGTATGTTTAAATGAAATCGATTCGTGATCTCGATAACATTCAGTAACCTTCATAACTTCATTTAGTTAATAAAAGAATAACTGACAGTGACAATCTCTTAAGTCTAAATGCGTCGTAAGACCACTTCGATCTGGTTCTCTCAACTTGATTGATGATTTTGGAAAACGAAAAAAATGACAGTACATGACCAAAGCCGATCACGTATTCAAGGACTGAGCTATTGATTCAATATCAACTCTAGATATAGGTATGAAGTGGTGTATGACATCCTATTTAGAAAGTCCACGCTTTATGAGACCAATGTGACCTACTCCACAGAAACAAATCGGCTAAAAATGTGCATTTCATCGGCTTAAAGCAATATTTTATCGTTGACATTTCACTTAATGAAGTACCTACTGAAGAAAATACTGTGGAGATCTACTGAATAAAATGTTTGTCTGAAAGACTTTGATAGTCGGTCTTTCTAAAATCTCTGTTGCCGTATTCGCTTTTCAATCAACGCCCTTGAACAAAATACTCTTCGGTAATGTAAGGATACTTCTGGCTCAGTGTTTTGGTTAAGAGTTATCTTAGTCGAATCCTACTATTGTTTTACTGCCAAATTAATAATTTAGAAATCATCTTTATCAAACAGTACTAATCAATCACAAAATTATGGTCAAGATCACCTTGTCAAGTATTTAGTATTAATCAAACAGTAATCTGACTATTAGATTCAGTGACATAACATTATAATTTACGTTGTTTGGTGGTTGAAAGTAATCGACAAGAAGCTTTGTCTGATCTACCTACATGATAATTAACACTAGTCATCAATGAATATCTATCCAGCCTTGAAATCATTGTTATTTCCCTTAAAATTTGTGCCTAACACATACCATTCACCATTGTCATAAACAACAATACTAAGCCATTTAAATCTCCTGTAGGATCAATTTATTGACACTTAATGATAATGAGTAATGATCGTGTACTATCGATGCGTTAGTAATACGGTAACTAGTCCTAAGTAACTCAACAACACAACTTACTGGATAGCATGATATATTTAGACTTTGAAATTTCAACCTGATATTTCACAATTTCAACTTCTATTCCTTCACTAATCGAAGGGATGACCACTTAATGTAAGTCTGCTGATTCACTGCAGACATGATCACTGCATATTCGGGTGTTTTGTAGAAGATAATCACATTAATCTTATATTTTTCAAAATCCAAGGATTTATAAGCATTTGTAGAAGATTACTGAATTATGGTTGGCAGCGAAGTTCGGGATATGCATTTTTATTTTATTTAGAACTCTTCGTATTCAATTAATAATCTAGTTGGAGCCAGTAATTCATTGAAAAACACGTTAGAATTTAAAGCGATAAGTACTGGGTTCAAGACTTATTATGAACATTAACACCGAGTTTCAAGTATATCCAATTGACTAGTCCCAAATAAGATTAAATGCTCATTGGGTTCTGAAGATGGTCACAATTCAAGTATACTTAGACTTGTAACTAAACAGTATATTGAGTCGATCCACCGAAGATGTACATATGTCAACAAAAGCTGGTCAGTTTCAGTCTTGAATACCAGTAGCTGGCATATAAGAATCCTTAATAATGTCAAACTCTTTCAAAACTCTTAAACAATGAAATTTAATAAGGATAGTTTATTAGTGAAAATTCCTTTCAGCTTGAATAGAATCTAACAATATTCTCATTCAAATTAGTTTTATCTTGTTACTGATCATGTTATTTTGGTTATTAGCAAACGATACTGGATTCTAGTCCCGGATTGATCATTAACTCTGAGATGCAGGTACATCCAGTTGACGAGTCCCAAGTGAGACAAAACGCGTGTCCTGCATTCCACTGCTAGCCACCAACCATCTTTGATTAGAATGCTTGTGAATTGAGATAATATCGAGGCAATCCACACAAGATACACATATACTAATAAGAGACTGATCAATCGTAGTCCTAAATATCAATGACAAGATTCAAACAAACAATAGCAAATGAATGAAACATTTGATGCTGTTTATAATTAATGTCCCTTTGTATACATTACTTACGCCTGTTACTCCCAATGGAGCATAGGCCGTCGACCAGCATTCTCCAACAAATTCTGTCCTGAGCCTTCCTTTCTAGTTCTATCCAGTTTTTGTTCATTCTTCTAATGTCTGTCTCCATTTCTCGAAGTAATGTGTTCTTTGGTCTTCCTCATCTCCTTTGGCCTTGAGGACTCCATGTGGGAGCTTGTCTTGTGACGCGATTGGGTGATTTCCTCAAAGTGTGCACAATCCACTTCCAGCGCTTCTTCCTGATTTCTTCTTCCTCTGGAATCTGGTTTGTTGTCTCCCACAGCATTGATGTTTAGGACTACAATTGATCAGTCCCATTGTATAGTGTTGCTTTTATTGTTGTTAAGTTACATTGGATAGAATTAAGTTTAGAGTTCATAAAATACTAGAAAACTTAATTAATAACCAGTAAAATCATTCTATGTAATAGTTACACACAATCAATCAGTCATATGTCATAATGTTGACTAGTATTCTGTCGTATCTGTTAATGATAAGACCATGTGGATTGATAATGATAGTAAAGAACATGGCTATGCTGAATCTTATGCAAGACAAAAAAAATATTCACCTGCTTCCAAAACAGTGCCAGGTCTGTGAAACGTAAAAGCAACAAGTCATTATTTAGAAAAAAGTCGCGACTATCTACATATATTTTTACTCACTCACTTACGCCTGTTACCCTTCGTCAAGAAACATAGGCCACCAACCAGCATTCTCCATACAACTCAGTACTGGACAATTCTTTACAGTTCTTCACAGTTGTTATTCATTATTTTCATGTCTGTTTCCGAATCCTGAAGTAATGTGTTCTTTGGCCTTCCTCTTTTCCATTTCCCTTCACGATTCCAAGTTAGGGCTTGCTTCGTGATGTAGTTTGGTGATTTCCTCAATGTATGTCCTATCCACTTCCAAGGTGAATTCCTGATTTCCTCCTCAGATGGAAGTTGGTTTATTCTCTCCCACAGTAGGCTGTTGCTGATAATATCCTGCCAACGGATATTGTGATTGCGTTGGTTGGTATTCTCCGTATTGTATTTGAGGATCATTCTTTTCCTTTGAGTGTATTGAGGCCTACTGATGAAGAGGCTGCTGCTACACTAGCTATTTTCATCTACATTTGTTTGTGTGTATGGTACAGAAGAGTCAGGTCAACTATGAAGTCCAAGTCTTCTAATTGATTCTGAGCTGTCCATTGTTTTCCGTGCTCCCTCTCAGATGTGGAACTCTTCATAATCTAGTCGAACAACAGAATAAAGACGAATGTTGAAAGTAAGCAGCCTTGTCTGACTACGGTCCTTACTTGGAATGTGTCTGTCAGCTGTCCCCATTTTCAACTAACTTAAAACCCTAATATTAAAAGAAAATTATTGAGATTAGCCTAAAAATAGATTATTCAGACTGGTTAACAATGTAAATTAAAGTCTAAGGAATAAAGGTGTTTTTCCTTCCATCAGTCAACGACCAAATATATTGACATTGACAAAAACATTACTACCTGTCTATTGATTATTTTCATAACTCTTTTTTTTATGCACAACAAGTCATCTGTAACATTGACAAGTGAAAAATCAATCATGTTACCACTAGACAAAAAATTACATTTTCATTTAATAGTCCTATTTAGAGAAATATATTATAGTGAACTAGAATGCAACTAGGAGCAACCAAATGTACTTGAATACGAAATTACAGACCATTAGGTCCTAGGTTTGCCTCGTGGATACGGACTGTCACTGAGAAGTCTCACAATAGGACGAAACGGTCGTCCAGTGCTTTAATTGACTCATGAATTCAACTAGAACATTAGGTATTAGCGTCCCTACTGTGAGATTTCAACTCACGATTCAAAATTTCCAATACCGTAAAATTATGAACACCAATCCATGTAATTCGTGGGTGTCTATGAATGCATAACAGGTGGAGATTTTAATTGCTCATTTCTACTAACTTCTAAATCACAGCATATTCACCGGCGCCAATAATTACCATATGCTAATAGAAACTGATGATTGCAAAAAAGTGGACACGTTTACAAGTGATCTTAAAAATATTTTAATATCCGATACAAATCCGCAGTGAATTACATGATTATACAACGACAAAACTGTCCTTAGATTACACTAATAGACTGCATATTTACAAAACCAGTATCATTTTTGTTAAATCCTTAGTCTAAAAATGTTCAGTGTCCAAGTGATTTGATTTGAATTTAGGTAGGTTAAACGGTGATAGCGGGAATTTCTGAATCAAGATCTCGTTAGCATAACTTATTTGATAGATTGGATGATTCTAGACACATCACGCGCTTTTGAAAAAGGTAGACAGACCGGTTGATGCTCCAAGATCAAACGTTAAGTAAAACATTTTAAATGATACATGTTATTGAGGGAAATTGATTCTGTATTTGGTCTAGGCTTTAGCCTACATTTCTTTATCTGAATGAAAAGGATAAATATATACATACCTATTAGTTCTATACATTATAACTCGGTTTCGCCAATAACAATTTCTCGTGCTCCTCTCTTCAATCTTCTTAATCTTTTGCTCCCAGGCATTCCACTTTCAATTGATGATACATACTACTTATATCTATCGACATTATTATCACTCACCACAATATAATATCTATTAACTAAATACTATCTTATTGTTACAATGATAATTTACACTGAGATTCATTTCTGGATTACAATAAAGCATTCTATCAAGAAAATCCGGATTAATAACGAATTCATTCAAGTGTGTATCTATTTTAAAGTTCACCGTAAACTAAAAAAGCATTGGAAAGTTGTTTCGTCCTAAGGGTGGACTCTTCAATATTACCCATCTACTAATACATTAGGGATCAAATGATGAACATTCAGGTTTTAAACTATTGATAAGAGGGGGTTTTGTGGAGAATTTAGTATTTTCATAGTTGAAATCATGGGTCAATTGAAGCTAGACCACCATCGAAAACCTGGAAGCACTGGATGGCCGTTTCATCCTAGGTCCTGGGTTCGAATCTCGCGGGTGCGGGATCGTGGATGCGCACTGCCACTGAGGAGTCCCATAATAGGACAAAACGGCCGTCCAGTGCTTCCAGGTTTTCGATGGTGGTCTAGCTTCAATTGACTCATGATTTCAACATTATATGAAGAATATTCATTCATTTATCTAATGTTATTTCTCTACGTGTATATATATCTAAAAATTTGTACATTTATTATTCCTGATTCGTTTTTTTTTGGACAAATATGCTGGTAAACATAATTTACCTTCAAGTTTCTGTTATGCTTATTGTGTAACGTGCTTACAGGCGCATAATACCATAGTCTAACACTATTCCATAGCTTACCATTTGAATAATAGTTCACTATTAGTATTTAACACACACACACACTTCTGATACACATAACTAGATTTTTAAGTGCACACACACACAATGTAATACACTACACAAAATCAACATGCAATAACCATTATCTGTGCCTAGGTAACCTTTTTATTGTATACATCTGTCTATATTCTATCAATAAGAGTTTACCTAATCTGTTTATCAACCAATAATATTTAAACGACTACTGGATTTCATTTCTATCCCTAAGTAGCTGTTATTTTTCTGAACTAGACCAATCGATCTCTTATTCATTCGGGTATCAACTACATGTACCAACACATAAGTGCAGTATATAAACACAAAATAAAAACACAACTACTACTTTCAATGTCTAAAATCCTATTTAGAAATGTATAATAGGGAATAACAATCAAAAGTGTATGTATGTGTGTGTGTGTGTGTGTAACATAGAAACAGTGCCAAATATACAAAAATCAATAAAATAAACTGTGTAAGCAACACAAACAAACGGGAGATGATGTATCAATATAAAACTTAAATGGTTTATTAGTTTCGTCTAAATGATGATTAGAAATAAAAAATCTTCCAAAAATTAAATCATCCATAAATAAACAACAACATAACTTAATTCACTTGGTAATGTTTGTTTGAATCTTCCCATTGATGTTTAGGACTTCAACTGGTCAATCTCTTTTTATATAGATAAGAGGGGGTTTTGTGGAGAATTTAGTATTTTCATAGTTGAAATCAAGGGTCAATTGAAGCTAGACTATCATCGAAAACCTGGAAGCACTGGACGGCCTTTTCGTCCTATTGTGGGATTCCTCAGTAGAAGTGCGCATCCACGATCCCGCACTCGTGAGATTCGAACCCAGGACCTACCAGTCTCGAGCCGGAGCCCTTAACCGACAGACCACTGAGCCGTCATCCTACGGTGTTAATGTTTAACTTCAACCAATCCACGAAATTCAGCAACCATTCACCAATGTCATCAGTGAGTTGATATCTCCCAACAGACTTGGTAGAACTCCACTGGCCACTGCTTCCCACTAGAACTCAAGGACACTCGAAGTCAGTCACTAGTGAGCATATGATTATAGATCAGAGTTAGTTAAGATCATGAATCAATTGATGCTAGACCACCATGGAAAACCTGGAAGCACTGGACGGCCGTTTCGTCTCATTAAGGGACTCCTCATCAGTGCACAAAACCCCCTTGTGATAATGGTCAGTCTCTTATTGGTATATGTGCATACTGTGCGTATTGTCTCGATATTGCCCTAATTCACAATGCAGGTACATCCAGCTGACGAGTCCTATATAGGACGAAATGCGCGTCTTGGATTCCACTGCTAGTCACTATCCGTCTTTGCTTATAACATAACATAATGTTTGAGAATAAAGTCAGACAAGTTGTATGGGTATTCTTTTAATCATTTCAACGCAATTTCACAATATATATTATCCCATAAATATAGAGGGTTGCATTATTCTTTAGATTAAAAAGGTACTATATAATGTAAAGAAAAATCAATAAGTCGTTTTGCCAAGATTGTTTGTATGAATGTTTTGACTTAGATGATTATTGAATATATACGCAAGATACGAATCGGAAAAGTAGGAGCAGCATGTCTACAATTGAAGAACATCTGGAACTCAAAACAATTGTCAACCAACACCAAGATCATAGTGTTCAATACAAATGTCAAGACAGTTCTACTGTATGGGGCGGAGACGTGGAAAACTACGAAAGTCATCATTCAGAAGATACAAGTGTTTATTAACAGTTTCCTACGCAAAATATTTCGAATACGTTGGCCAGACACTATCAACAACAAGTTGCTGTGGGAGACGACAAACCAGATTTCAGTGGAGGAAGAAGTCAGGAAGAAGCGCTGGGAGTGGATAGAACACACATTGAGGAAATCACCCTCACATGGAATCCTCAAGGCCAAAAGAAAAGAGGGATACCGAATAATACATTACACCGAGAAATGGATACAGACATAAGAAGAATGAACAAAAATTGGATAGAACTAGAAAGGAAGGCCCGGGACAGAATGTGTTGGAGAATGCTGGTAGGCGGCCTATGCTCCATAGTGAGTAGCAGGCGAAAGTAAGTAATGAATGATAGAAAATAATTACTTATCTTGTTTGTTGTATTTGTCATCTCATATTTTATATTTTAGTAAGATGATAACCGCTCTGAGCTGAATGATTTCATCATGAAACTATTGTCATCGTCTTCCAGTGATCTTGACTGCTGTTAGAGGTATGAGAGCAGTTATCACTTCCCAGTGGCCCACACCATCGAAGGGTTCTTCTAGAGGTACCTGGAAAGGAAATTGTATTAGAAGTGGTCTTAGTGACCCGAGAGCGTGACCTCAGTGCCCAAGGAACAACTGCTTGAAGTTACACACGACCTTATGGCGGGTAGTTTTTGTGTTAGCTCCGTACTTGTTGGGACCTTACCTCTGGAGACGGATATCAGTGGGATAAGGCGAGGTGTGCATTTTTAGGGTCGACCTTTTCTAACCCCACCCCTCTTTGTGGGAAGGCAGCATTGCCGTTATGCTGGTTGTCTGAAAGAAACACCTCACTGTCGTCACACCTCTGTACAGTCAGCAGTAAGACTTCGCCTTCGGACCTTGGATTTGCCGCTTTTAGTCTTACCGCTCTTCAACCGACCTGTCTGGCATGGTAGGACCTTGAGGAACGATTGTTCCAGTCAGTATAGCTTGATTGGTTCACTACAATAGGCAAGTCCAACCACCACCTCAAGGTAGCAGCAACGGTCGGGTATCAATACAACCTATAAAAATCAATTCCTAACGAGTAAATAATAACTTATTCTATTGATATTGTGATATATATACTACTTAATGCTGATAGATATAAGTAGATTGTGTATGATTTAAATAGCAATACACAGGCCTCTTATACACGAGCACAACTGACTACTCAAGTGAAAAGACTGAGAGTGAGAAGGGAATTTATTGGCTTAACCGACTTGACATGAGTTTAAACTCATCTATGTATATAAATATATGTCTGCGAAATGTCCATCCCTCATTCCTTAGAAATACAAGTCATGTCTTGACCAATTACACACGTTTTTAATTTGGTTGATTTCTTACTAGCCCACTGTATCAATATATTCAACAGGTTTATCCAAAAATAAATCCCAGAGTTTGACACAAAGGTCTTATCAGTTCAGTATAAAAATAGTTGTTCATCGACGACTCATTTGTTTGAAGGTGTTTTACTTCTGGTGAAACAATGCAACCAAGGTTTGATTTAACGTAACATCATACGTATTCACTAATACAAAATTATAATTATTTATATAAGATCGAGTTTTATCAGTAGGAAGACACAAGCTCAGATTTCTTACTAGTTATCATTCATCAACATCGTGTATCAGTAATGTCGAAGACACTAATGAATTTTTACTGGATTTGAACCTACTTTATCGCCAATGTACCATTTGCATTTAAACTACTTGTACTGTCGGTTGCTATGTTGACCCCACATAGCTTATACTAGCTTCCAGACAAAGCCAATTTATTCATTCACATTTTGACCTTGTTAATTATTCAGTTATCAACCTTAACTGTTTTCATATGAGCGTGTGTGTGTGTGTGTGCGTATTTCTTATCTTACACATTACATGTCTATACCTTATTTTTGTCTGACCATAAATATCGATTCGCGCTTGGTTAAATTGAGTTGGCTCACATGCCATCTCTATTGAGTGTCACTTAGTCTCGCTTCTTTCTCTCCTTTTCTCTTCCCTCGATCCATCTCCCTGATTTTCTGTTCAGGTCAACGATTGTACAAAATATACCCATTCAAAAACCCATCCCCGTATTCGACTTTTTTATTGCATAGTTGAAATCATTAGTCAATTGAAGCTAGACCACCATCGAAGACCTGAAAGCACTGGACGGCCGTTTCGTTCTATTGTCGGACTCCTGAGCACTGCGCATCCACGACTTCGCCACGTGAGATTCGAACTAAGGACCTACCAGTCTCCGCAAAAAAAAACCTTTTTTAATTGCGTTATTCACCAACGTGATTTAAGTCGATGATTATATACGAGATTAGCCAGCATGTATATTTCAATAACAAGCAGCGAACGATTTACCTGGAGTCAGATCTCGGACAACTAACTACTTCTATCGTATCATTGAAGATTTCAAATAAGTTTTTCTTAATAGTATCAACTAGAAAGGAATTTCAGTCTAAGGATTCCTTATGATTATTTTCAACTACCTGATACCAGAAAATCTATCGAACTGACGAGCATATTTTAATCTGATCGGAATGAAGTGGTATATTTTTCCCCAATTAATCAACTTTCCCCAGTCTACTATAGGTTCATAACCGATACAGTTTAGGGTTAGAGAAGGGATTAAATTATAAAATTTAAGGTTAATTTACATAAACTATAACCTTTTGTATTTAATCCTAAATCATAATCTTAATCTTAAGATCTACTCTTTTCCTATACTATACTGATAACAATAATAGAACAACTAGAACCTTCTTTCTAATTACGTAAAATTATGTTTTGTCTTACACTAGTATTTTTCTAAGAATTATAGGTGAACAATACGTTATATCAGAAGGTCCGATTGTCATCATAAAATGGTAGACTATAAAAAGTACTTTATTGATCTGTTTACCTGAGTTTACGAGAACAACGTGTAAACAATGTAGAGTCATGTAAAAAAATTATTATCTTATGGACTAAAAGAATAAGCTATTGTTGAAGCTATCTGAATAAGTTTCTTGACAGGGGATTCTTTCAATGAAAGTCGATTTATACTGCACGAAACTGATTAATTCAGGTAAATAACTTCTGAATGATGTTCAAATAAACCATGAATTTTTATCAAAATTCTCAAACTTCATCATCAAACATTTCTATTATTTCAAAGTTGAAATCATGAGCCAGTTGAAGCTAGACCACCATCGAAAACCTGGAAGCACTGGACGGCCGTTTCGTCCTATTATGGGACTCCTCAGTGGCAGTGCGCACCCACGATCCTGCACTCGCGAGATTCGAACCCAGGACCTACCAGTCTCGAGCCAGAGCCCTTAACCGATAGACCACTGAGCCGGCATTCGACTATTATTCTATTATTGTTATCTCCTAATAAAGATTAAAGTACGGGTAACTCCCAGGACCTATTAATGGACTATTATTCTATACATGTTCTTATGGTTTAACTATTGAGTAACTAGATTATGTATATCTATATTCATCTTATTATAAGCTTCAATTTGACCCAAGGATTATTATTATACAATTTACTGTCCCTAAATTATACTCAGTTTATTGATGACTATCTCCCACATTCACAGTCACATTTGGCTTGATCTTGTACAAATGTTGTTTTCTACTTTATGGTATGATGTAGTCTGTTTGGTTGGTATATAAACCCAGTATGTCTGAAATAAATTATTCGCATAGCTGATTTATTCTTATTTATTTATTTAAACACATAAATATTGGTACAAAGCGGCACCAGATATATATACGCCACACAAATCTCATTTCATTTACGTGAGGGCTGTGATACTACTCAGGTGCCCAAACTGAAGCAGGTGGTTTTCTTAGGGGACAAACCCGGAGCCTTTGACCCAAAGGTCTGTTCCACAAGGAAGTGGAGCATCGTGAGGAGATGCATTCGCATGGCAGCCGTTAACCTACGATTGATTCATACGCTATTTGTTCCATCAGGATACTGGAGCCCATGTGCACCATTGGTTTGGAATCAGGGTTTCCAACTCCCCTAGGTGGACTCGCCGTGTCCACCAATCCGGTTAAAGCGCCGGATATTCGCTTTTCATACTCTCGATTTCGCAAACAATACCCCTGTTGAGAGAAGTCAGTGAGTAGGACTTTCCTGTTAGAGTCTATATACGCTTGGCCGTGTGGGAGCATTTCGAGAAGGACAGTGTACTCTCCCACTCTCGGCCGTACTAGGGCATTTGGGGCGCATAACAGAAGCTGTTATTGGTGCCCCAGACCTAATAGACAGGGTTAGGCAGGAAGCAAGGATCGATAAGCACTCTAGACTGCTCATACCGGTGGAAGGTAACAATGCTAATATTCAACAAATCGTATTTTGATCGGTGAACAAATCACGTAATAAAACGTCGAGTATAAATTCACAACAATTATGATTCATTATTGTAAGTAGAAAATTCAACTATCTTTCTATGCCTTACGATAATGTCACAAATTTACCTGTTTTTTGTAAATAAATAAATAAATAAATTGGTTAAAGTTAGATATTAACACCGTTGGATGCCGGTTCGGTGGTTTAAAGGTTAAGCGTTCGTGCGCGAGATCTATAGGTCCTGGGTTCGAGTCACACGTGTGGGATTGTGGATGTGCACTGCTGAGGAGTCTCAAACTAGGATGAAAGAGTGCTTCCGGATTTTCCATAGTGGTCTAACTTTAATTGACTTACAAATTCAACTATTAAAAATTCAAATAAAGTTAATGTACTTTTATTGTACAAGTCACCCAGTTTCATTTTCATTTGGTATCATTATTCATTAGCATAATCATTATAAACAATTTCAGATTGTTACCATCATTAAAATGTATGTTTAAATGTCATTTGCTCATAAATATCATCAGTTGAAGAATCATTGAAGGTCAGTGACTTTTGATGGAGTTTTGTTCTCTGAGCTTGGATAGTTTGATCGTGGAGCTTTCATCGTCCTTCTGAACGATATCATCAGCACGAACTTGGGGTAGAAGTTAAGTGTTTGAATTTCTCCACATGCGGTTCACAGCTTGTCCAGTACACCTTGGTGTTGATTAGTCAGTGACTATTACATAATTGTATCATTCTTGTTTGTGATACATTTTATGGTTAACTCTTCTCAAATTGACTTTGGCTATCTAATTGAATGAATGAGTTAACCCTTATTTACTTTAATAAATAAACAAAGTTCTTTAGTATCCTATATGACAAGAATTTTTCAAAGAAAACAAACAAACCGGATTTTCTGTAAAAAAAAATTTTTTTAATAGTTGAATTCGTGAATTGTTCTAAGCTAAAACACAATTGGAAACCTGGTATGGAACTCTTCGGAAGTGTTCACTCACGACGCCACACGTGGGACTTGAACCTGGAACCTCTGGCTTCGCATGCGGACGCCTAACTTCTAAACCACTAAGCCGCCATCCAACGGTGTTAATGTCCAACTCTTATCGATCCACGAATGACAGCGCAACCATGAATTCATTGTTTGAGGTAGATATATGTTCCTACCCTACACGGATTGGACTCAACTGGTCAAGGCTTTTGACTAGAACTCCAGGAAATCAAATTGCTGTCAGTCATTAGTGAGCACATGATGATTATGATCAGAATGGGGTTTTTGTGGAGATTGTTGTAATTTTAACAGTTGACTTCACGAGTCGATCTAAGCTGAACGTCAAAAGGTTAAGCGTTTACACTCGAGACCGAAGGTCCTGGGTTTGAATCCCGCGTGCGGGATCGTGGACGCGTACTGCTGAAGTGTCTTATACTAGGACGAAACGACCAGTCAGTACTCTTAGGTTCTTCATAGTGGTCTAGCTCACATTGACTCATGATTTCAACTGTTAATAATAGTTGACAATTGAAACAAAATGATAAGCTATTAAACATTAATATACCGTTAACTTATACACCGAACTGTCACTAAAGTCAAATGATATAAAACTATCAATTTTATCATTGAACTAACTAAAAGAAGAAAAAAAAGAAACGTCGCTTATGAGACATTTCCTACATAAATGATAATAACTAAACAGTTACATTTCTTTTCTTTTTTATTATTGAATGTTGTAATAGTATGACAATGAATGATTTTTCTTGAATAAGTATGTCAGTTACTTACTCATACACAGACTTGGAATACACACTTTCCTACTGATAATATACTAGTTTAATTGCTAAAATGGAGAATGAATTTATGTTTCTGGTTAGCGTTTTTATTGTTGTTGAAGAGTTAGTTTTGCTACGGGATGGGGTCGTTAATTCCATACCCAATCCTCCTCCTTTATTCGAGCTTTGGACCGGCAATAGCCCTCGGGGGGAGGGGCTACAGGCGGAGTTACAAAGTTATGTATTAATATGTTTATATTGATTAAGGAATAGATGAAAGTTACGATAAGATTGATTGGTCTTTGACAATACACTTCAGATTACCTAGAGTTAACTTATTCGATTCACTTAAATTTCAATGGATATTATCTTTCTTACTTTCATCTTGATTTTCAGCAGAATACTGAATTACAATATGATATTAGTTCATGAAATCATTAACTATTGATCTGAGTTGTGTTGAGAAGATTACCAAGTTGGGAGTAGAATCAAAAACTGGTTTGTTTAGCATTAAATTGATATAAGATATTCAACAAATATAACATTTTTTATATCTTAACATCACAAACTGATATTAGTTGAGAAATCATTGTAAACTAGAAAGCATTCGACAGCATTTAAGTCCTAGTATGATATTACTAGGAATGAATATACATGACCCTATTTGATAATAAATGTAGGATCTATAGATCTTACAACAAGCACTTAATATTTAGGTGACTTAGACAGTATTCAATGGTTGAACTTTCCAACTTTGATCAATTCTTACTACTGCACAACCATCTTGTGATGTCATTACGCAAGGATTTTGAAATCAGCTTATTCAAGATTTCAGCGACCGTATCTCCTTTAAATTCGGTATTCATAAAATAAGTTTTCTTTTGAATTGTCAGTGCTTTTTCTGAATGCTGTCTAGGTGTTAAGTTCCTATTGACAAATCTACGTGGATAACTATTTCTGATAAGATCTGTCAAGAATGAAATAGTTCGTCATCTATTGTACCATTAGAACATATTCACCTAGGAGTAAAAGATGAATTAAGTATCTCTTTCTACTCGATGGAATACAGCAATAGACATTCCTATACTGTCCATTTTAAGTCGATCTTCTATATATAGATCTCCATAAAGAACCATCTTTTCTATGCTTCTATAGACATATTTACTATGCAACTATAAATACGAATGTACAGCTTAAGTAATTGATTTCATTGAAAAGAAAATTTTCTTCAGTGAATTCTCTTTCTTATTTATTCTGTAGATGGCGTCGAGTCTTGATTGACTATGATCACCACTACAATGAGATTAAGCGCCCAAAAACGACTTTGTTCCCTCGATAACTCGCAAACCAGAAGATTGTGATTGGTCCAGATAAAGTATATTTATTGGCGATCTCTTGGTATCGAAAGAATACCGAGACGTGCCAACGAGAACAGGCGAAAAGGAAAAAGCGTAACAGAGTTCAAACCAACAAGATGGAGTGTAGAACGAGAAGTGAAGTTTGATACAGTTAAACAACAACCAGTACGATAAAACAATCACTGGTATAATAATAATTGTTTCCATTATTCCAATCGTGTTCTCGTCGAGACAAGCCGGTCACTACAATTCAGTAACACAATGGGTTGCCTTAAATATTCTGATATGAATTGATTTTCACAATTCACAAATGATCTAAATTTTACAACACGATGACAATGGCCCAATAAAATGTTTCACATTTTACAGAATGAGTTATTTTATTGTTATAACGTGTGAGTGCCAAGTTTTTATATCGATTACGTGCGTTCTTGCCCAATTGATATATGTGAGTGATAAGAGCGCTCAATTAGAGAGAAGTGTTTTATCGATCGGATCAATAATACACGAAAGCCGTGTGAGCAGTCTTCAGTACTTGTCGGTCCTGCTTTCTGCCTAGCCCAGCCAGTTAAGTCCAGAACACCAATAGCAGCTTCTGCAATATTAATTAATATTCTCAAACATACTGGGTTTATGTACCAAACAAACTGACCACATCGTACCATAAAATAGAAAATAACATTTGTACAAGATTTAGTCAAATGTGGCTGTGAATAGGGGGAACAGTAATTCAAGAATGGTAAATCGTATAATAGTAGTCTATAGGTCAAAATAAAGCTTATAATAAGGGGTACACGAATGTGAATGGTTTAGTTACTTAACAATTATACAATAGGAAATATACATATCACATTGGTCCATAAATAGTTCTCCGAGTTACCATTCATAAATCTCCGCGGGATATAACATTTGTGTAACTACTTAATTGTCTAGTTAATGTTTCTAAAGTTACATTCAGCTAAGAAATGAAAATACTGCCTTTTCTAGACAAAAACACTTATTTAAAAATAATAAGTAGTATCTTCAGTGAAATTTTGGTACTAATGGTTAAATATACAACAAAAGTTTTATCTTTGGTTAATATGCATAAAAGGGGTTTTGTGGAGATTTAGTATTTATCATAGTTGAAAGCGTGAGTCAATTGAAGCTAGACCACCATCGAAAACCTGAAAACACTGGACGGCCGTTTCGTCCTCTTATAGGACTCCTCAGCAGTGAGCATCCACGAACCCACTCTCGCGAGCGAGATTCGAATCCAGGACCTACCAGTCTCGAGCCGAAGCCCTTAACCGATAGACCACTGAGTTGGCATCCAACGGTGTTAATGTCTAACTTCAACTGATCCACGAAGTTGAGCAACCATTCACTAATTGTCTTCAGTGAGTTCCCATCTCACAACAGACGTGGTTTTGAACTCCACTGGTCACTGCTTCTCACTAGAGCTCCTAGATATACTTCTCGAAGTCACTAGTGAGCATATGATTATATTAATTATAGAAGGGGTTTTGTGGAGATTTAGTCCAGTGTTTCCAGGTTTTCCATGGTGGTCTAGCTTCAATTGACTCACTCTTTCAACTATAATATGCATAATCCTATTCTCGGATACATCAACAAAACTTTCACTATACTATTTTAACTACTCAAACATCTTACAGTAGTATTATTATTTTTGACAGAAAAGTAATTTCCAGATATGACGATAATTCTAAACTTGGAAAACTACTGAATGTACTTTTGAGTAGTAAAAAGAGTGTTACTGATCAATACAAAGTAATAAAAATTTTGTTGTCAATTTGTTTTACAGGTACTGCGTTTTAATCATCCGATTGTTAGCAATAATGACAGAGATAAGCGCAACTGTGTTGTAGATTTTTACCAACGTGTAATAATAATCAGGGATGATTTCACCTTTGTAATGAATAATACTGAACCTAGTTCTGCGTCTATTTTTTATATAGTTATGATCATGAGTCAATTGAAGCTATATCAGCATGGAAAACTTGAAAGCACTGGACGGCCGTTTCGTCCTATTATGGGACTCCTCAGTAGTGCACATCTACGATCCCGCCTCGCATTTATTACTTGAGAACTTCGTTTTGACTCATGAAAGTACAAATATTAAAATCATTTTTATCAATTGTAAACTGAGATGAAAAATGAACATCTTACTAGTAAGTTGTCAGATTATTTCAATGCATTTTCTATCAGTATCAAACTGAAAACAACATTCCCGTAATTAAACTATGGTTCGAATACATGTAAAAGGCTGAAAGTGATTATAAAAGCTCATCATTTCTTTCAGATCTTTTACAACTTTGTTTATGAGCAGGTTCTGAATAGACTATCTATGTGCTTATTATTAACTAACATGTATACTTAAGATCTTCAAGTTATTGTCAGATTAATTTTGATTACTTTTTTAGAGTGCCTATATCCTAAAAGACCAGAGATTTAAATCAAAACCTCTTTTCCGAACGTACATAACTCTTCCTACTACATAACATTAACACTTCAGTTTTACTCCCCCAAATCACGTGATGAAAAGAAAGTGCAAACGATAGTTGAAAAGACAGTTTTTAGTATTACCGATAAAAGTTTAAAAAATATCATTTTAGTCTGTTTTTACAGTAACCGGATGATCTTGTGAGACTTAAAGGAACATATCAAATCAAAAGAGAATGTGCTCAATCAAATATCCAATGTCTAGAGAGAACATAAAACAGTGATACAATATTTTACTTTTCTACTTAAAGAACTTTGCCTGTAGCCCTTCAGTGGATCGCTGACGTTCCTAAGCCCGGATAAAGGAGGAAGTTTGGGCATGAGGTTAGCAGCCCCATCCCGTCGAAAACTAACTCGCCAAATAAACGTTAACCAGGAATAATTATTCAAAACATTTTAACTCTGCCCTGGGAGTTGAAGGAAGATTTATGATGCTTCATGATGAAAGCCGAGATTTTTCGGAAGTCATGAGGCCGATTCCTCCCTTCTCTACTTGAAGTACTTTGTTAACACATGACCCAGTTAAATTAATTCTGATTTTTCTGGAAAAAATTCGAAGAATAATTCTTTCTATGACAATTCTACACGAAGAATTCATTGTAGGCGTTCGTTAACTAATTAAACATGCTTTTAAAAATAGTAGGGGGATGAAAGCTAAAGTTATCGATATGGAGAGCCAATAAGAATTAGCTTAATTAGAAGGTCAATCGATAGCGATTAGAAGTCATATAAAGGTCAAGTGAATTTTGATGTTGGTTTGTTCTCTGAGCTGGATTTGATTGGCTAAGAAATGGATTCATTTTTTAAGGATTAGAATGGTATATATATAAATGGGTAGTCCGATAACTTCCTCGCTGAGGTTGTTAGTTAGGGGTTGGCGTGTGGTACGTCATGTATTAGTATCCGATTTTGAACTATCCCCATCACAACAGTTATAAACTACATTAAATTGATTATTGAAGAAAAGCGACTGAGTAACATTACACTAAAATTAGACCAATAATCTGACATGTATATATTTTTGACTTTACTCAATACGTAACATAAACCCACGATTATTTCACTTTCAACATCACCGTTAAATAATTAGCTAACACAGATTACCTAGTAAGTTAAGTAGGGATTTGATGAAATCCTGTCAGATTTAAACGTTTGCCAAACACGTTTGTAGGATATTGGCAAGCAAAATAGTTTAAGTGTGATATTACCGACTGTTATTTAGTTTTTCACTAAGCAATTAAAATTAATTTTAATCCAATAACTACTGGCGGCCTGCTTAAGAATCTGGGCTACCTGTTCCTGTCATCGACATATATTTCAGCAACTTATCAATATGGCTAATAATCACACAACCTATTCAGGTGCGTTTCTGAAAAGTGTACAACCTTTCGCTGTAAAGGTGATAAAAGACATAATCAGAGATATCGTGGTTGCTGGCAATATACACCGAAGAGAATGTACATTATTCAGATGTCGATTGACCGGACTGCTAACTTCTAACTGGCGACCACTCAATATTTATCGTCAGGAAAGACGAAGAAGTAAGAAACGGAAACTTGTTGAAGTACTTTGTGCTGAGAATTCTATATTGTACCAAAAATAAAATATTAAATAAAGCTAATACTAACAAAATGAAAATGAAATTTGTTCTGTGCTTGAATGATTGTTAGTTATCTGATAAACGCCGTGTTCCATAATTCAATAGTAAAGATTCAATCGATTTGGAACATTGATTCTCATCTAATAGTGTCAGATATTGATGAAATTTCGGAAAAAGAAAGTTCCTGTTATTCGGTGATCATTGGATAAAGACTAATATTATGTTTAGGTATTTACTGGAGTTCTAGTGAGAAACAGTAACCAGTGGAGTTCAACCAGGTCTGTTTGGAGATATCAACTCACTGAAGACATTGGTGAACGGTTGCTCAAACATCGTGGATTGATTGCAGTTAGACATTAACACTGTTGGATGCCAGCCGGTTCAGTGGTCTATCAGTTAAGTGCTCTGGCTGGTAGGTCCTGCGTTGGAATCTCGCTCGCGAGGCGGGATCGTGGATGCGCACTGCTGAGGTGTCCCACAATAGGACGAAACGGCTGTCTAGTGTTTCCAGGTTTTCTACGGTGGTCTAGCTTCAATTGACTCATGATTTCAAGTATATATAATATTATGTTCGTTTAGTGATTTCAGTTTCGATCGAATCTTATTGATCAATCTGACATTAATCCCTACTGTGTGGTCAGTTAGTAGTAAATATCTGTTCTATAGGAGATCGGTCATGGAACAAATGCTCATTGTAACGTGTTAAACTATGAAATTTTGTAGTGGGTATGAAATTCACTTAGATGATCATTCCTCTCAATATTCTAGATATGCGTCATTGACGATCGCCCACTAACAAGAATCCTATCTTCAAGGTTTTCTATCTGCCATTTCCAACCGCCTGACAAAAGAAACTCTATTTCTATACATATCCAAACATTTCTTTTGAAACTAATTAATAGTTAATTCACTTTGAATCCATCAATGAGTAGAAACATAGAAAGAAAGTCTCTGTCTTCTGATGATCACAGATTTCTAACTAATCCCTTTTATTGATCATCCTACTCTTTGGTTCAACTTAGTAACGACCTTGAACCGGTGTTCTTCCTTTTCGTTCAGTGCAAGTTACTACTTTACCAATCGTCAGGCACAGAGTATCAGTCTCCATCGTCCTTGCTGCGTATTGGTTGTTTAAGGTCGTCAATGCGTATTGGTCAGTTGTAGGATATATTTAAAACATTACTACAATAATCCAAATCAATTTATACATTCAACCTTACTTTAGGTGACCTGTCAGTTACTTATCCTTTTCAAACAACAGATTATTTAAATCTTTAAGCATAATCAGAATGGGGTTGATGGAGATTGTAGTAGTTTTAATAGTTGAATACTAATTCCACGTCATGGGTCATGGATGAGTACTATTAAGGAGTCCCATATTAGGACGAAATGGTCGTCCACTACTTCCAGATTTTAAATGATGTTCTACCTTACATCGACTCATGAATCCAACTAATAAAATGTCTAAGCATCTATTAAATTCTTATTGATCGATGAAAATTTAAATGACATGCAAATTATTCAAATGTATCTTCATATGAATTACATAATGACATGTCGGATGCTCATATACCAATATACAGTGCTACCTTTTTAAAGAAAAATGCCTTCAGAAAATGTCTGAGTGGACGTTGTTATAAAACTACTTGGCCTTACTAGATGAGCGTGTCCATCTATCTATCCATCTATCTATCTATCTATCTATCTATCTATCTATCTATCTATCTATCTATCTATCTATCTATCTATCTATCTATCTATCTATCTATCTATCTATCTATCTATCTATCTATCTATCTATCTATCTATCTATCTATCTATCTATCTATCTATCTATCTATCTATCTATCTATCTATCTATCTATCTATCTATCTATCTATCTATCTATCTATCTATCTATCTATCTATCTATCTATCTATCTATCTATCTATCTATCTATCTATCTATCTATCTATCTATCTATCTATCTATCTATCTATCTATCTATCTATCTATCTATCTATCTATCTATCTATCTATCTATCTATCTATCTATCTATCTATCTATCTATCTATCTATCTATCTATCTATCTATCTATCTATCTATCTATCTATCTATCTATCTATCTATCTATCTATCTATCTATCTATCTATCTATCTATCTATCTATCTATCTATCTATCTATCTATCTATCTATCTATCTATCTATCTATCTATCTATCTATCTATCTATCTATCTATCTATCTATCTATCTATCTATCTATCTATCTATCTATCTATCTATCTATCTATCTATCTATCTATCTATCTATCTATCTATCTATCTATCTATCTATCTATCTATCTATCTATCTATCTATCTATCTATCTATCTATCTATCTATCTATCTATCTATCTATCTATCTATCTATCTATCTATCTATCTATCTATCTATCTATCTATCTATCTATCTATCTATCTATCTATCTATCTATCTATCTATCTATCTATCTATCTATCTATCTATCTATCTATCTATCTATCTATCTATCTATCTATCTATCTATCTATCTATCTATCTATCTATCTATCTATCTATCTATCTATCTATCTATCTATCTATCTATCTATCTATCTATCTATCTATCTATCTATCTATCTATCTATCTATCTATCTATCTATCTATCTATCTATCTATCTATCTATCTATCTATCTATCTATCTATCTATCTATCTATCTATCTATCTATCTATCAGGTACTTAAGTGATAGGGTCTCCTTTACAAAAATAACAATTATCACTATGTAACACAAAATACAATGGGTTTGGTAAACGTGAAAGTTGATTTGATTCGTGATGGATAAAATGTCTTAACAAATGTTGAATAACTTGAATGATAATTTTTTTCTGGTTAGCGTTTTTTTAATGAGTTGGTTGGAATGCGGTCGCTAACCCCATGCCCAACCCTCCTCCTTTACCTGGGCTTGGGACCGGCAGTAGCCTCCGTAGGAACTACAGGCGGAGTTGGAGAATGCTGGTCGGCGGTCTATGCTCCATCGGGAGTAACAGGCGTAAGTAAGTAAGTAAAAGAATGTTTAATAACTAGTAAAAAGTTGATAATATTTTATGTATATGGATGAAATGATTTGATTCATCTTGGAATTTATTTGTTCCTCTTGCTTCATCAATGTTCATCTATGAAGGTAGTTAACAGAGTGTATATGGTGAATCTTTTGAAGTTATTGTTAATATGGTTATGGATAAACATCTAAAGTACCACAAACTTTTGATAGGTGTTATTTTATCCGATAATAACTATCCCTTTTCATTCATATATTTCTCCTTGTATATCTTTTGATAGAACAAGACGTCAACACATTAGATTCCATATACATAAGAAAAGGTAGAAAAGCACTTCAGTACATTATTTATTAAATATATTATGCAACGAACAGGTTGTTACAAGTGACCTTGTTAATAACTTGTATTCATATACATGTTTCTAATTAAACGTTGTACAGATTCAAATCTTCTTTAAAAAAGTAACATTTCATCTTATTCCATGTGAGTTTATCTACTTAACTTATGTATATACTTATGCAGTTATTCGATTCTGAGCCATGTCACACAGAGTCTCCAGCCATTGGTTATGATAGTCACGCGGACCACCACCAAGTAGTCTACATCTACCAACATGGCTCAGACCAGAAGTTAGTGACTTCAAGCACTGATGCCACGTTTTAGTTTGGTCACCCCTAACACTCTTCCAACCATTGCTAACACTAGTCAGCATAGAGCCTCGTGGTAATCGATGTTCAGGCATATGTAACACGTGGCTAAACCATTTCAGCCGATTATGATTCACAACCTCATTAACTGATTTAACACCATTCCCTAATACCCTGTGTCTAACCCTACTATTACTTACTCGGTGATTCCAGCAGATGCAAGCAATATTTCTAAGACATCTGTGGTCAAATACTAGTAGCTTACGAGTGTCTTCTACCATTAATAGCCACGTTTCGCAGCCGTAAAGTAGAATAAGAACTAACTGCCGTGCAGAAATTTTCCCACAACCCAGAAAGAATACCAAAAATGTTCCAACTAGTCAGAGTTATTTTAGAAACTAATGGAAAATATGTAGCAATTAATGTATTATGCTTCTTAGATCCAATTAAACTATCGTATATGTTTTACGTACATAAAATACCCTTCAAAGTACATCTATCATAATTTCCTACCCTATATTCCAATTAAAGTTTGAATAAAAAAGGTATAAGATTATAAGAAACCGTTGGGAAGTCAATGTATAAAACGTTGAGTTTACCAAATACATTGTATCATATATAGCTTAGAATGTGACATTATCCCCAATCAAATGATCGCTCAACTTGACCAAGAAAGTTTCTGGTACGCGATAATTTGAATATTAAAATTGAACTACTCATTTATTATTAAGTAGTCTTATCATGTAGTATCAATTTTACATGCCTGGGTCCTGAGTTCGAATCTCGTGAGGCGGGATCGTGGATGTCCACTGTCACTGAGGAGTCCCACAATGGGACGAAACGGCCGTCCAGTGCTTCCAGGTTTCCTATGATGATCTAGCTTCAAGTGATTCATGATCTCAACTATTAAAATTTCACTTTAACTATTAAATTTCAATCCAGAAATGAAATTTATTTTCATTTAGAAGAGAAAATCATGAACTAAAAACATTGAAATAAACACAAACAAAAAGGAAGACAAAAAACAAACAAGGACACAAGTTTACAACAAAAAATAACATCAAAAGGTAGTAATCAAACAAACAACTTGAGAATTTGATTTTTGGAACATTGAACAATGAATCTAAATTTTGATTGAAGGTAAGGGAAAAAGACTCAAGAAGAACTACACTCACAAGATTGAAAGGAAAAAGTGTATACATCCATATCGCATATTGAAATGCTTCATTTCTAATAATAATAGTAAATAGTAGTAGTGTTGTATCATTTATTCTTATTGTTATAGTGAAGAATAGCCTAAACTCTCCATGAGGGGTAACAGGCGTAAGTAAGTAAGTAAGTAGGTAAGTAAGTAGGTAAGTATGCAAGTAAGTAAGTCAGCAAGTAAGTAGGTAAGTATAATAAAGAAGAGTTAATATGATTTAGAAAGGTCAATTTGTATAGTTTGTTTGCCTATCTATGTATGTATATGTATATGTATATGGATTGAATATGTTTACAGTCTTATTTAAAATAACATTTCATGTGGTTTATCATATTTACCAATTGAGAATAATGATTTTAAGTAGCCAATTAGTAACTTGGAATCACTATGAAATTTAATTGCTTTTCTTACTTCATTATCTATGTAAATTTGATCCATTTTCTTTTCATTATTTGGTTGATAAGTTGATTGCTCCTTAGTAACACCATGGTCAAGAATATCTGCAAAGCGATTTTGTTGATGAGATTTTTTGAATTTTTTACATGTGGTGGATCTACTGAAATATTTTTTGGTATGAATTCTTTCAGGAAGTGATAACTATAGAGTAACAAAAGAGGGTGGGGTGGGAGAGGGTAATATTGAAGAAAGTACAAAAAAAACATTGATTAAATAATAAAAATTTTAAAGTCATTTTTGATAAATCATGAATTGATCTTAGTTAGTTACTAAATGCCTTGGTACAGCGGAGAATGAGGAAAGAAAGCTCTATATCTCTAAATGCTTTCACATGGCCACACATACACAGTCATTAACAAGGAACACGTGCTCATTACATTCCCTCGAAGAGAGTGTTGTTTACGAAATCGAGAGGACAAAAAGTGAATGTTCGACGGTTTAAACGAATTGGTGGATATGGAAGATCTACTTGAGGAAGTTAGAAAAACCCTTATTCCAAACTGGTGGTAAACATGGGTTCCACGATCATCAGGGGACAAATGATGTGTGAACCAATTGTTAGTCACTGGTTGCCATGAAACTGCATGTCTTTACGTTTCTCCACTGTCTTGTGGATTAGACTTTCAGATCAAAGGCTCGTGAAGTGGTCCTGTATGAAAACCACCTTTTTCTGTTTGGACACCTAGGTAGTATCACATCCCCCACATAAATCAATAATAACTACTACTGATCTCATTGTCATATGTGTGGCACATATCCATTTGGTATCCCCATGTACCAATGTTTATGTGTTCAAATAAGTAAACAAATAAATCATTGGAAGACTGGAAGCATTGGACATCTGTTTCTGTCTAGCATGGAATACACCAACAGTGCACATCTACTGTAGTGCACAAGAACAATAGTGAAGACAATCAAATGTATTTGATGCGGAAGTTACAGACTATCTCACTATAATCTGACAACCATACAGTAAACAGTTAATTAGCAAACTACCAATCAATTGTCTCAATCTTGACTGTCCCTTCTGCAAATATCAGTCCATAGTCTCAGATTATTATTCTTCATGCATTTTCGTACCGATTGAGTCCCGTTCCTGTTCTCTCCTTATTGATCTTCTACTATAATACATTCAATGCCCGACCATCGTTATATATTACATATGTGGATATAAGTAACCCACACCACACTACGACCCAAATATCGTGGGTCAAATGCAACACATTCGGTCTCATGAGTGAGCACGTAATCTATAGTCTACTGAGCTGAGGTTGAATAGGTTACATGTTTAACCCCAGTCCATTCACGATATTGCGCCATTATCTTCGATTCCTTGAGTTTAGTAACTATCTCATAATCAACATAGTTGAACTCTACTGGTCATATGTTATCATTAAAACTCCCGAAATCTCATCTAGAAGCTATTCACTAGTGAGGATACGATAATTATCAATATGGAGTTGTGGAGATTATTGAGTACTACCGAGACCCATATGAACGTATAGTAAAAACAATTACATCTTAATTGTAAATAATTGTTTGTTCATTAATTCGGTAGTACAGTCAAGATCAGGTAATATCAAGATTAGACTGAGTCAGTAGTAGTTTGGTGTATGCTACTTATGCTAACAGATATAAGTAGTATGTAGCATCAATCAGAAGTGGAATGCCAGCCAGTAGAAGATTGAAATGAATAGAACAGGAAAGAAAACGGAGAGCAATCAAAATAACAGAATCAGAGAAATGATAGAGTATGCCAACGACAATACAAAGAAGCTGTGCACATGATGTATTTAACGTATGCCTTCCATATTTTACGAAGCCACTATGATTTTACACTAAACAATAAATTGGTTCAGATTAGAGACTGTTTCTCATCTAGGTTATCAAAATATACATGTTAGGGATTTATTATTGTCCTCCACGAGGGTTGAATAAGTAAGTAAGGACTTATCAATTCTATGTCCGTATACATCTAGTCATTATAACTTGTGTATTATGTCCTAGACAATTTGATAAGTTTACAAACTCGAATAATTAGATAGTATGTCTTATTTGAAATGAAATTTTTTTATGTTTATTCAATTTGGAAATGACTTATATTATTTTCACTTGGTGTTATTTACTTGTATCTCCCCATTATTATTTAGAATTGCAATTGATCAATCTCTTGGTAACATTTGTGCGTCCTGTGAGGACTGCCTCGATATTGCCTGAAGTCATAAACTCAATAAGCAAATATGGATGGTGGTTGGCAATAGAATCGAGGCAGTTCACACAGGATGGACATATGCCAACAAGAAAATGATCAATTGCAGTCCTAAATAAAAATTGAAAGGTACAAGTAAACAACAACAAGTGAATTTAAACTTCACCTCATTGCACAAGTAAGTGGCTATCAGAATTCAGTAGCTAAGTGGCGTTTGAAGTGAACGGTAGTGGGTTCGAGTCTCAGAATGAACATCAACTCTGAGATGCAAGTACATCCAGCTGATGAGTCCCAAATAGGACGAAACGCGCGTCTTGGATTCCATTGCTAACCACTATCCATATTTGATTTATATTATTATTTAATAAAAACTAAGTAGTAATTATGTTTCCCAAAAGTAATCTGATAGGACTTAACATTAAAATGTAGTGTTTTGAATGATGTTTTATTGTTGGAACCAGTCATTAGGAAAGGAGATCATCTGTAAGTTAAAGCTTAGAAAGTCAAAACTTAAAATTATTTTAACATGAAAACTCATATTAGTCTTGTTATAGTTTGGGTAGTAATTCTAGAGTCAATCTATATAATTGTACCTTAATCAATAGAAGAGAGGGTTGAATGAAGTTAAACATCCATTACTCAGTGAACATTCAAAGTTTTTTTTTCAAATCAATAAAATACCAACAACAAGATTTAAAAAAAAAAACAACAACTTACACTACTTAAATCAATTTTTGTTTTAGTAGCAATTACATAATCTGGATGAATACGACGTAATGGACAACCATTATAACAATATGGTCCAGTAACAAGTAATAGACCAGTTGATTTATGTTGACCTAAACTAACTACACGTTTACCACGATGTCGTCCAGCTAATAATATAACAATAACACCATTTTCTCTTAAACTTGGTCTTATATGCCATTTTTTTATGATTTGCTTAGTTTTTTGTTGAATTGTTGTCTTTCTTTCATCGGTAGATGATGGTGATGCTTCTTTGGCTTTATGAGTTGAATCCGTTTTTCTTCGTTTAGCAGCTAAACGAACAGACCGATTATATCTCGGATCCACCTAGAATAGAAGAAATAGAAGGTGATCATGTTATGATGAGCTTTATGTAGAAAAACAAACGTGAAAATGTATAGAAAAGAGTCCGAAAGATGCATGACATCCGTCTAACTGATTCAAGCCATTGTACTTGTTATAGTTGTTTCTGCTAATAAACAACCCATCTACTTCTATTGCTTAGTATTCTTATACGATGACACTCGACAAGACCCCCAAAGTCAGAACACGGTTGAACAGGAACGAAATTGTATTCAAAATAACAAGGGTAGGTGAACAACAATCAATGGTTAGAAAAACGTTCATATATATTCATAGTATATGCATAAGAAGCTTCTAGATGCTTTTCCAATAATCTGTCAGAGTTTATCGGTTCAGAATTAACCAATCAGCATGCGCTGATTTTACGATTCAAGTCTAAGAATTACATGAAGATGGACCATTGAAAGTCTAAGTAATCAAACTATTAAACGCCTACAGTTAATTTGTGTTTAGTATATTCAGTATTGAAATAATGGATAGTTTTACTTCAGTAGTATACCTCTGTCAATGTTATGTTCCTTGTGCTAGATGTTGTAATTAAGAAAATTTTATTATCATTCTAGATTATAATATCTACATCTACTTTATGCAGAAATATATGCAGTATTCTGTTCTGGATGATGAAAGATGAGGTAATGTTTAGGAGAAATGATTACACAAAAAGTATGAACTTTATTAGAATAGGAAACTTTATCTTACAAAAACCTGGTGCGAATCCCCCATGAGCATCCGCAATCTCGCATGCAACATTCGCACTGCTGAGAAGTCTCATATCAGGAGGAAACCGTCATTCAGTGCTTCCAGGTGGTCTAATAATGATCAATTCATGATCTCAATGAAAAACTTAACAATCTCCGGAACCTTACACTGATGATATTATTATCATTGAATGGTTTGTATTATGACGTTGACATTATTTAATGAAAGAACCACTGAAAATCACAGGGTATTGAATAACTGTCTTGTGATAGTTTGAGACTCATTAGAAGTGGTTACCTAAGACCTCTATCTGTCTTCAGGGCTTGACTTTCAAGTCACATTGTTATAATTCAGTGGTTCGCGTTTACAAATACGATTGATTCACAAAATAGAATAACGATTACAAGGCCAAGGTAATGAATTTGGTTTCTGGTGGGGTTGTAAATGGATACCTCCAAAGAATCCCATAATAAAATGTAATAACTCTTCATTGTTCTATCATTTTGAAAGATACTGTAGCTAATGTTATTCTGAAAAAAATATCATTTCATCTAAAAATTAATTTAATTTCTACAATGCTTCTCATTTATACAATATGAGTAAATCTTCACCACTAAGAAAAACTATAGAACACATAGCCCCAAATGCCCTGGTACGGCCGAGATTGGGGAGAGTCCGCTCTCCCTATCCAAATGCTGTCATATGGCCACGCGTATATAGCCTCTAACAGGGAAATCCTACTCATTGCCTTCTCACAGTGGCATTACTGTTGTTTACGAAATTGAGAGGATGAAAAGCAAATGTCCAGCGCTTTAACCGGGCCAGTGGACACGGAAAGCCACCTAGGGGAGTTGGAAAACCCTGATTCCAAACCAATGATATACATGGGCTGGCTCTACTATCCTGAGGGAACAAATTGTGCATGAATCAATCGTTGGTCAGCGGCTACAATGCGACTGCATCTCCTCACGATGCTCCACTTCCTTGTGGATCAGCCCTTTAGGTCAAAGGCTTTGAGTGTGGCCCCCTAAGAAAACCACCTGCTTCAGTTTGGGCACCTCGACAGTATCACAGCCCTCACACAAATCAAATGAGATTTGCGAGGTGCATATATATCTGGTGCCCCTTTGTACCAATATTTATGTCATATAGACTTGATCATAGAATTCTATAACTTTTAATGCCTGTTTTCTTCTATAATTGTGTAAGATTAGTGAATGATTGATTTTTTTATCAGTTAGGTCATAATGAAAATGGTTATTTTTTATGCCCATCTATGCTAAGTTTTATCTGTTCTAGCCGATTTTATCCCTTTTGATTGTAGGTTTCTCACATCAACCAATATGTATGTATATTTATATATCCTGAGAAGTTAAGGCAGTGGTTGACCTCAATTGAATGATCTAGTTGAATTTACTACTTATAGATTGACAAAAACGTTAAGTATATTAAGTCTACTGTGCTCTACGATGGCTGATTTCCTGTTAGAACAATTACTTATGAACTAGATTTCACGAAGAATTATGTGTACACCTAATTCTAAACAAACGTGAAACAATGAAAATACTAAAGAGATTGTATTCTAAAAACCTTTAGGTACGTTATAAACAATGGAAGCGGAGAGTCTATTATCATAAATAGGGAAGATTTAGAAAGAAATAAGTGTAATTCTTCCGAAATTTAATAAAATGAGACTTTTACAACTTCTGTTAATGTATTCAGTGGAAAGATGACGTGATATTGGTTATCTAGGTGTTGAAGGCGTTAGATCCCCAGAACTCATTTGGAAAAGGTTCTAATAAGTTGACCTACAGCTTATATTTCCCATTCGGAAATCCTCGACTGTCATTCGTTGACGGATTTTTTTTAGTACGCTATTTTGTGGCTCACCCAAGGGTGTTTCTATCATTGTATAAATAAGCTTCATTTGTGTGATTGGTGACCTCGTATTTTCTGGGTGCTTTTAGAATTTATTCTCTATATCTCATCAAGACTTCTTAATCTAGTTAGTAGGGCAGGGGACAACGGATCAGAATAGCCTGTCATGCCACTGTGTCTTGACCTTCGATCTGTTTACCGAGTAAGGTGAAGTTTTAATAGCATCAAGCATATCACTAGGTTTTTTATTAATTACATGCTAATTCCTTCTTTAATTTTATTATTGTTTGAACACATAAACATTGGTACACAGGGATGTCAAATACGTATGCGCCACACAATAACAATGAAACCAGTAGTAGTAATCATTGATTTGTATGAGTGATGTGATAATGCCTGGGTGTCCAAACAGAAACAGGTGATTTTCTTAGTGGGCCACTCCATGAGCCTTTAGCCTACAGGTCTAATCCACAAGACAGTGAAGCAACGTAAGGATATGCAGTCTCATGGTATTCAGTGAATAACAATTGGTTCACACACTATTTATTCCCTCAGGATTGTGGAGTTCATGTGTACCACTAGTTTGGAATAATTCTTAAACAATACTCTCTTCGAGGGAAGGTAGTGAGTATGGCTTCCTTGTTAGTGGCTGTATACATGTGGCCATGTGAGAGCATTTGGCAATGAAGAGTTTTCTTTCCCCATTCTCTGCCGTACCAAAGCATTTGGGGGCCCTTTTTTTAAAGAATAAACTCGATGACATTCGATGACATATTTCTTCAACAACTCTGGCTGTAGTCGTTTTTAGTTTGTTAATTTCATTATGTCCCCCAAGGTCATTGTATATTATTACATAAACAATGTTCTTTTCTAACTTAATTTCGGAATATAACGATAATACAACGTTCTCGTCTTCTTTAATTCATGTTGGCGTGTGGATTATTAACGCTCAAATGTTGTCGTATGACAGACTTCCAGTCTGTTCGAGTTCCCATTTGTAAGGATGGCTCGTTGGTAAACTCTAGGAAGCCTCAAGAAACCCAGAAACAGCCGGACATATTCCATCCAATCACTGCTAGGGGAATATTCTAGAATGTCGACGTGTAGCTTCCCCATTGGATGGATAAAAATGACCCCCTACGTGACTATTGGTTGACCATAATGATGATCTACATTCAGCCAATAACTATAAATACATGAGATTTCTGTACTATATTTTGACACTGTTTTGAGGAATAAAGTCCCTACTTACTAGTCTTCTGTCTTCTCTCTTGCGACGTTGCGGGTTCGATCGTTAAAGTGGTCTAGTAGTACGCGGCATAGTAAGAATCAAAGCTCTAGATATAACACCATTCATTTGCATTCATAATAGAAGCATCAACAAGCGTTCGTAAATAAAATTTATCATAGGCTAACCGAAGACACTAGTAAATTATTCATGCTTGTCAAACATAGTAATAATATAATGTAACATTGTAAACCGAAATTAACGAGTACTGTAGGTCTATACCGAACTCATTCTTACGATATAACAATGTTGGACAAAAACTACTTTACGTAGTAAAAGTTTCATTAAGACTGAATATATACTTACAAAGCATTAAAACCATGAGAACGAAGAGTTTCTAGAGAAAAGGACTCGTTTGTTTTACACACACTAACTTACTTGTGTAATGAAAGACTTAGGAAAACGTCGTTTTCTAGTATTTTCTTGTGTTTCTTCTTCATTAACTGTTTGTGATAATTGTTCTATTGTCATTTCATCATTCAATGTATTATCCATTTGATTCAGAATGTTTGTTTTACTATTCTTTAATTTGTTTCTTTTCAAATGAAGTTTTTTATTCTTCGACTTCAAGGAAGATGTACTTCTATGACTAAGTGAGTTCTGTAGTTCTTCATGAGAAACTTTACAAATTGTTTTACAAAATGGAATTGATAATGATGTGAAATTATTAATATCAAGGTTTCTACTGTTACTACTACTACTACTACTAATATTATATACAGTACTATGTACTTCATCAACCGGTATCAAAGAATTAGATGATATGGAAAGTGTAGAATTTGAAGAGTGATTATCATGTGATTGCGTTTTACCTTTTTTGGTTTTTCTGTTTCTTGATGATTTTTTACTGAATCCATCTGAAGGTTGACTTGAAGTCATTGATTTTGTTGTCTGTAGTGTTTGTTCTTTCGTTTCCAAATCAGTGTATAGAGGAGAGTCTACAGTTCGACTTACATCAGTCGTTGTTATTGTACTCTGAGGAATGAATGATTCTTGAAATGAAGTAAGTTCAGAAGTATTAGTAGTATTTTCATGATTGTCAGCAGCTGTTATATTCTTTTCAGTTGGTTCTTTTGTTTTCTTATGTTTCTTTTTTGATATTGTTGGATGTAGTGTTTGTTCTTTCGTTTGCAAATCAGTGGATAGAGGAGGGTTGACAGTTCGACTTACATCAGTCGTTGTTATTGCACTCTGAGGAATGAATGATTCTTGAAATGAAGTAAGTTCAGAAGTACTAGTAGTATTTTCATGATTGTCAGCAGCTGTTATATTCTTTTCAGTTGGTTCTTTTGTTTTCTTATGTTTCTTTTTTGATATTGTTGGATGTAGTGTTTGTTCTTTCGTTTGCAAATCAGTGGATAGAGGAGGGTTGACAGTTCGACTTACATCAGTCGTTGTTATTGCACTCTGAGGAATGAATGATTCTTGAAATGAAGTAAGTTCAGAAGTACTAGTAGTATTTTCATGATTGTCAGCAGCTGTTATATTCTTTTCAGTTGGTTCTTTTGTTTTCTTATGTTTCTTTTTTGATATTGTTGGATGTAGTGTTTGTTCTTTCGTTTGCAAATCAGTGGATAGAGGAGGGTTGACAGTTCGACTTACATCAGTCGTTGTTATTGCACTCTGAGGAATGAATGATTCTTGAAATGAAGTAAGTTCAGAAGTACTAGTAGTATTTTCATGATTGTCAGCAGCTGTTATATTCTTTTCAGTTGGTTCTTTTGTTTTCTTATGTTTCTTTTTTGATATTGTTGGATGTAGTGTTTGTTCTTTCGTTTGCAAATCAGTGTATAGAGGAGAGTCTACAGTTCGACTTACATCAGTCGTTGTTATTGCACTCTGAGGAATGAATGATTCTTGAAATGAAGTAAGTTCAGAAGTATTAGTAGTATTTTCATGATTGTCAGCAGCTGTTATATTCTTTTCAGTTGGTTCTTTTGTTTTCTTATGTTTCTTTTTTGATTGTTTTAATGAGTTTTCGTTAGTATCTTCATGCTCAATGTTCAATTCTAAATCACATAATGTCATCTCTGTAATGACTTTGTTTACATCGTCTTTTCTTAAAGATGATTGCTTTACTAATGTATCATTACCATTATTATTATTAATATTATTGAATTGTACTTCTTCAATGTATTCTGTAGTTATATAATGATCATCTATTGGAACTTTACTACTTGTATAAGTTAATTCAGTTGTAGGTATATTATCATTTGATATGATAATTTGTGATTCATTCAAAATTTGTTCAGATGGATTGTTAACTTCAAGGATAACTATATTCTGTTTAGTAGGTACTTGTTCTATGATACACTCTGACTGAGGATCTATACTATTTAGTTCAGGGAATGTTGTATCAGAACATGAAATATTGATTTTATCTGATTGATTTTCAATAACAGATGGATTAATATCTTCTTCATGTCGATGTTCTGATATCATCTCTACATCAATAATGTTTACCACTTGTAAACCGTCACTGTTTGAGTTTATTGTACCATTTTTCTTTTCATGTTTTTTTGTAGAATTTTTTGAATTTTTTTTAATTTTTTTCCCGTTAGTAACTAATTCTTTAGGTGATAATAGTTCAACAGTATGATCAGCGTCAATTTCTTCACTCATTCCTTGAGGTGATCTTGATATGGATGGAATATTCTTTGGAATAATTAATAATTCTGATATTGATTGATTATCAGTAATCAATAAATTATCATCAGTTTTAGGTAGGATTGCACTACTTGATTGTTGATTGATAGATTGATGAATCAAATTTATTGATTGAGAATTTATAGGATCGATAATTTGTTCTAATAGAGTATTGGGTTTTTGTTTCTTTTTGATTGATTTTTTATTAGATTTTTCAATAGTTTGATTGAAAATTTGATTGTCATGATGTAGATCTGGATTTTTTTCTTGATTAGTTTCATTGGATAAACAATATTCATTGAATTGATTGGATTCAGTAGATAATAAAGTAGATGTAGGCATTTCATTATCATTTTGAAGGATATTCAAACTATTGGAATCATATAATAACATATCTTCTTCTTCTTTTTTGATTGGTATCTCTACGGAGGATAATGTTATATCACTTGCTTCACTATGTCCACTATCTGTTGAAATACTAATAGTTGATTCCGTTATAAAAGAATAGTTGGAAGGTTGAATACTTGTTGTTTCATATTGTTTCTTTATATCTATTTCCTTATTCTGTGATGTTTGTTTCGTTTCTAAATGTTTCAGATCTTCTTCATGTTTATGATTTATAGATGATTGATCAATAGGATCATTATTGATATTGAATTGTATGGAAGAGATTTCTTTTGGAATGTTACTACTTGTAATAGTGGTAGTAGTAGTAGTAGTGTATGTTATATCTGTCATTTGTATTTCATAATTATTTGTCATCGGTATAATGATACTACTTAATAATTCATTATGTTCATTATCGGATGGAATCATTTTAGTATCTATGGTCATCTCCTCATTTTGTTTTAATGTTTTGGTCTCTAATGATAATAAATGTTTTTGTTTTCTTTTCGATTTTTTAATCGATTTTTTTTCTGAAAAATTTGGCATCGTTTGATTTGTAGTTAACTGTGGTTGCTGAGATGATATATTCAATTGATCGGATAAATTATTGATTTCATTATTGATTTCTTTTAATGATTCAATGAATTGATTCCCATTATGATTAGAATTAGTTAATTCAGTAGTTTCAAATAGTATATCATTTTGAATAGGCGAAACAATGTTTTCTTCCATTGTCTTTTGATTCTCATCTATATATTTACGTTTACGTCGAATATTTAATTTCTCATCATGCACTATTATATTAGTACTTTCAATATTGATATTTTGATGAATGGAACTATTGGGTTGATTCGGAAGCTCTTCTGGTTGTTGTTGTTTTTGTTGATGTTCTGTTTCAATGATTTCAACTTCTGATTGTTGTAAAGGACATGTATCCTTTATCGTTTGATCGATTTGTTGTTGTTGTGGTGGTGGTGGTTCTGTTATAATTGGTTGTTCAATTGTTTGTTGTGGTTCATTTGAATGGGATCTACATTGTAATTGTTAACAAAACAGAAAATAAAGAAAGGAAATCACAAGAAGTGAACATATTTAGTGAATTAACTCATGAATTCAACTATGCTCAATAATGACTGTCTCCTATAGGTATTTCCTTGAGTTCTAGTGAGAAGTCGTGACTAATGGAGTTCAAGCGGGTCTGTGGTGAGATAGTAACTCACTGATGACAATGGTGGACGGTGACGTAATTTCGTGGATGTTGGCTCAGTGGTTTAGAAATTAGGCAAGTGAGATCGTGGATGCTCACTGCTGAAGAGTCTCATACTAGGATGAAGGGCCGTCCAGTGCTTCCAGGTTTTTCATGGTGGTATAGATTCAACTGAATCATGAATTCAACCATTTAAAAGATGTTATTATTATTATTGTTAAATATACTAATTAAATTTAATACTGAAATCACGTACTAGAAACTTTATGGTGGCATTTAAATGTAGAATATAAACAAAAACAACTGATTCATGTACGGGAAAACTAAGATAAATGGAATTTTTTAAATGTTAGTTTTGATATACAGTGAAGAGATTCAGCTTTCTATAATGTAGCTCCTCCGGGGACTACTACCGGTCCCAAGCCCGGATAAAGGAGGAGGGTTGGGCATGATGTTAGCGACCCTATCCCGAAGAAAACCAACTCGCTAAAAATTCGCCAAACAGAAAAAAGTTATTTATTCAAAAAAAAACACTAACCAGATAATTGAAAACAATTGAATGGAACCCCTACTTCATCAAAATTTTGTGTTAGTTAACTTCTGACTATAGTGTACGTGTGGTATATCGGTTGGTGAGATTGTGAATCATAAGCAAATGAGGTTGTTTGAGGCATTGATATTATATGCACAACCTCAAATACTACATGATAGCTAGTTTAGGAGTAGGCTAAAAGGAAGCTAGTGATGATCAAATCAAAACTTGGCATCATTTCAGGAAACAATTCTTTCTTCATTAATCCTATTATCTATGTCTAATGATTTCTATTATTATGGAGACTGTTACCACTTCTACTACAATGACATTTGTTTTAATAATTTAATCTTGCTGTGTTAATATGATTTGACTAATCCACTTATATGCTAGGTTCTACACTACATATGACTGACAGGTGTAAACTCTTTCACAGACTAATGTTCTCAGTGTGATAAAAGCCTTCTTTATCCAGTATAACAACCAGCAGTGGCAACTGGCAACTTAAACTGCTACTCTTCAGCATCATCTACCTTCAAAAAACTAGACACTTCTTCCCATTTAACATGGGACACAACCTATAGCTTGGTTTATAATCTATACAGTTCATTACGAGCTTATTTTAGATTTCACTGCTATCCAATATTCGAAAAACGTAACAAACTTCCAACTTTATAGAATATTGAAGCATTCTCTTAAAAAGCCTATATTTTCAACATAAACTGGACAAAAACGATTATGAATATCATAATTGTGTAAAACTTGGTTGGTGTTAGGCATTTTACAGAATTAGATCCCGGCTCAATTTTCTAGAGGTTAAGCTATCTCATATGAGACCAAAGTTCCTGGATTCGATTCTCAAACATGATATCGTGGATGAGCACTCCTATAGAGTCCCATAATGCAACAAAACAGATGTCCAGTGTTCTTAGGTTTTTAATGGTGATTTATCTAAGATCAGTTCGTGATTTAAACTGAAAAACATAATTGTCCGTTAGACGTAATAATATATAGCTACTGTTAATCAGTTAGTAGTATATCTCGTTAACTAACAATATAGAAACTTGACTGACTTCATATGGAAATCCAGTGTAAATGACGATGTAGCAATTTTACCCCCCGTTCAAATAATAGATCTTGAACTTGGTGTTTGCTATGATAAAAATATAAGTTTCTGAAATTTAAGTAGCTATCTTGACTCATTGGTCTAGAGGTTAGCCGTTCGAGTACAAGACAGTTTTTAAGGTATTGAATCTGTCCGTGAGATGAAAACGTACAGCAAAATGGTGAACATGGACTGGCTCCAGTATCCTGAGAGAACAAATGGCGCATGAATCAATCGTTGGTCACCAGCTACCATGGGACTACATCTCCTTACGATGCTCCACTGCCTGGTGGATCAGATCTTTAGGTCAAAGACTCCGGGTGTGGCCCCCTGAGAAAACTATCACCTTCAGTTTAGGCACATGAGCAGTATCACAGCCCTCACACAAATCAAATGAAATTTGTGTGGCGTATATATATATATATATATATATATATATATATATATATATATATCTGTTGCCACCTTGTACCAATATTTATGTGTATAAAATTGTTTTCAGCATTTTTCTAAACTGATATTGACTTTTACAAGGAATACCTTGAAACTATTCAATAACAAAACAAAAATATTCTGTTATAGTTACAAGTCCAATACACAATCACACATATATCTGAATAGAGTCAATTAAAGTTCAGTCATTTAGAGAAAAACATAATAATAAATTGACTGATAAACAGAACTAACAAATAACCTTGAGGAACCTACTACTTATATTACTTACTACTTAGATTACTTACGCCTGTTACTCCCAATGGAGCATAGGCCGCCGACCAGCTTTCTCCAACCCACTCTGTCCTGGGCTTCCTTTTCTAGTTCTATCCAGTTCTTATTCATTCTTCTCATGTCTGTCTCAATTTCTCGGCGTAATGTGTTCTTTGGTCTCCCTCTTCTCCTTTGACCTTCAGGATTCCATGTGAGGGCTTGTCTTGTGACGCAATCAGGTGATTTCCTCAAGGTGTGCCCAATCCACTTCCAGCGCTTCTTCCTGATTTCTTCCTCTGCTGGAATCTGGTTTGTTCTCTCCCACAGTAACTTGTTGCTGATAGTGTCTGGCCATCTGATCCGAAGTATTTTGCGTAGACAGCTGTTGATGAACACTTGTATCTTCTGGATGGTGGCTTTCGTAGTTCTCCACGTCTCCGCCCCATACAGTAGGACTGTCTTGACATTTGTATTGAAAATTCTAACCTTGGTGTTAGTTGACAATTGTTTTGAGCTCCAGATGTTTTTCAGTTGTAAATATGCTGCTCTTGCTTTGCCGATCCTTGCCCTCACATCTGCATCTGATCCACCGTGTTCATCGATGATGCTGCCCAGATATGTAAAGGTTTCCACATCCTCCAAAGCTTCTCCGTCAAGTGTAATTTGATTGGTGCATATTGTATTGTAGCGGAGAGTCTTGCTTTTCTCTTTGTTTATATTGAGACCTACTGCTGCTGAGGCTGCTGCTACACTGGTCGTCATCTCCTGCATTTGTTGTTGCGTTTGTGATAGAAGAGCCAGATCATCCGCGAAGTCTAAATCATCAAGCTGCATCCTGCCTGTCCACTGTATCCCGTGATTTCCTCCAGATGTTGACGTCTTCATGATCCAGTCGATCACCAGGAGAAAGAGAAAGGGTGAGAGCAAGCAACCTTGCCTTACACCAGTCTTTACTTTAAACGACTCGGTGAGTTGTCCTCCGTGGACGATTTGGCAGTTTAGTCCATCATAGGAGTTCTGTATGATATTGACTATCTTCTCAGGCACGCCGTAGTGTCGAAGAAGCCTCCATAGTGTCGTCCTGTCCACGCTATCAAATGCCTTCTCGTAGTCGATGAAGTTGATGTACAGTGATGAATTCCATTCGATTGATTGTTCCACAATGATCCGCCTGTAGCTCCTCTGGGGGTTACTGCCGGTCCCAAGCCCGGGTAAAGGAGGAGGGTTGGGCATGGGGTTAGCGACCCCATCCCGTAGAAAATCAACTCGCTAAAAAAACGCTAACCAGAAAAAAACGCTAACTACTTATATACTACTAATTAAACTTATGAATTTTATATACCTTTTAAAATTTAATCAAGACAACTAATAATAGACTGTATTTAAGTTTACTGTAATATAAATCTTTATGTATAAACAATAAAGTTCAACAAATCAAGATGATTTTATCGAGTCATTGAATACTAAAACTATGATGTAGAGTATAGAAGTATTGAGTAGTAGAAAGTTACTTGGTATTGTTTGATTATATCTTTCTATTGTTGTGTAGGTTTGCAATTGATCAGTCTCTTGTTGGTATATGTACATCTTGTGTGGACGGCCTAGATATTGCATTAAGTTACAAACTTTATAAGCAAAGATGGATATTGGCTAGCGGTAGAATTCAGAACGCCTGTTTCGTCCTATTTGAGACTCATCAACTAGATGTACTTGCATTTGAGAGTTGATGCTCACTCCGGTACTCAATAGCTAAGTGAACGGTAATGGGTTCGAGTCCAAGAGTGTACATCAAATCTAAGATGCAGGTACATTCACCTAACGAGTCCCAAGTGGGACGAAACTCGTGTCCTGAATTCCACTGCTAGACACTATCCATCTTTGCATATAATGTCCATTTATTAAACTTTATACCAGAAAACAAACAAGCAATCCACGTGGATACTTTCACCAAAACAAAACTTTTTTCATGACAGAATTCTCCTCTCTAAACTAATTAATAATAATAAACAGGATGATGATGATGATGATGATGATGATAATGACTGCCCTACATTAATCTTATAATTTGTTTATCTATCATTAATTATTTCTTGTTTACTGAATAATGATAATAATAGAATACAAGTTATCAGAAGGGAGTTTGTGGAGACTTTAGCAATTTTATAGTTGAAAGCATGAATTAATTGAAGCTAGAACACCATGGAAAACCTGGAAGCACTGGACGGCCGTTTCGTGGATGCTCACTGCTGAGGAGTCCCACAATAGGACGAAACGGGTGTCCAGTGCTTCCAGGTTTTCCATGGTGTTCTAGCTTCAATTGATTCATGCTATCAACTATAGAATACAAGTTGATAGTAGAATGAAAAATATGTATATATAGTTATATGGAAAATATATAGGAAAGATTACATCATAAATTGATTCGAGAATAAATAACAAATGTGGTTACGTATTAATCAAGGTGTAAGAAAGAAAATAATTTATAGGTCAGGTGGGAGGCAAAATCCAACTCACATGTCCTCGTCGTGCCTCCTGGATCATGGCAACCATCCCATGTACTAACGTGAGCGGTAATGAGGGTGGTGGAGATCGGTCTAATCAACCACTCTATCAATACCCGCAAACGATTATAAATGCTATAAAGAGTCATTGCATAACTATTGAGGGTTCAAAAGAGTGGTAAAAAAAAGAGTCTGTCCCAAAAAAATCGAGTGTTAATGTTATGTAATGGTTCTACGTAAACAGTGCAGAAACAGCTATCCCGCCCAGGTAGTTGTGCCTTGCTTCGATGTAGCACTCTTCTCCATAAGGGCCTACTAGGCTTCACCATTCTTATAGCTGGAAGGGGCACATGGGTCAGCTAATATATGTAAATTATTTTATTTGATTGATAGCAATACTTTTTAGAGGAGTTTTCGTGTAAACAAACAAATATTGAATACTGAATCCTTATTATTTTGTGGAGATCTGTTACAGTAAACAAAGAATAGACAAACACCAAACATAATGATACGATAAAATCTACTTTTTAAAGGGATATTTAGATGTTTCTGACTAAATGTTTTGTTACTGTGTGTTAAAATAGGAAAATAGGACGTAACTGTTGAAAAGAGGTCATTCAATACTCAACTATCTGTCAGTATACGGATGCAGAGATTGACATTATGAACCGATCAATACTAGACCATTATTGGAAATCTGGAAGCACTAAATTGCCATTTCGTTCTAGTATGGACCTCTCTGCCTCCTATTGGACTCGTTAGAAGTGCTCATCCATGGACCTGCATACGATAACCGAACATAGAATTTTAGGTCTCACAGGCGAACGCTTAACCTCTAAACAACTAAGCCAGCATGCCACATACAGGGTTGTGGATTCACGATGACACTGAGTAATTCCACAATAGGAAGAAAAGGCCATCCAATGCTTCGAAGTTTCCAGTGATGATCTTACTTTGGTGGATTCACGAACCACATTAAACCAGTGACAGCTTATCGATACAAGGTAAAACGCAGTTAAAACCGATCGAATCAGAGTGAAATCGGTTTAGTATAAAAATTGTCTCTTGTATTTCACATATAACTAGATATGTGTATCTTTGATCTCATTGATCAATCACATCTTATTGCCTTTAATGTATCAGTTTAAACTTTAGATTTTATTATGTAAATATGGTGATTCCAAATAAGTAGGTGTTTTATTTGTTTACTATTGATTAAATTGCATAACCTTGATTAATGTAATTCAATCATGTTGAAGATGAGACAATCACTATCAATATTAATCTACAATCCTTCGAATGAACCGATGTTGGAAATACTAGTGCTGAGGAGTCCCATACTAAAACGAGAGGGCTTTCTGTTCTCCCACGATTTCAATGGTGTTATAAGATTTATCCATCCACGATCTTAATAAAACGTTTCAGCGTTGTCAGTATAGTTTAGTGTGGCCATTTTTTTGTTGTTGTTTTCAATTCGTTCTTATTATGATGTTTTTTGGTTTATTTTGTATTCAGGTCAAACATTCACTAAATTTGAGTTTCTTGATGTGGCGCTAGGAGTTAAAAACATTTGAAGCTACACACAATTTTCAGAGTTAAATAAAGTGTTTTTTTTTGTAAAGAGCTTTGATAGTGATATTCCTGATTAGTTTAGAAGTTTTAATAGTTGAGATCATGAAACATGAAGCTAGACCACCATGGAAAACCTAGAAGCATTCGATTGCCGTTTCGTTCTTGTATGGACTCCTCCGCAGTGCATATTCACGACCCCGCCTCGCGAGATTCAAACACAGGACCTATAAGTTTCGTGCGCGAGCGCTTAACCACTAAACCACTGAGCCAGCCGTCATCCAACGGTGTTAATGTTTAACTACAACCAATCCACGAAATTGAGCGACACATCCATCAATGTGTTTAGTGAGTTACTATGTCACAACCAACCTGGTTGAACTCCACTGGTCACCGCTCCTCACTAGAACTCCAGGAAATACCTCTTGAAGCCAGTCACGAGTGAGCATATGTTGATTAATATCAGAAGGGGTTTTTGTGGAGATTTCAGTATTTTTCATAGTTGAAATCATGAAGCTAAACCACCGTGGAAAACCTGGAAGCACTGGACAGCCGTTTCGTCCTATTGTCGGACCCCTCAGCAGTGCGCATCCACGATCCCGCCTCGCGAGATCCAAACCAGTCTCGCAACAGAACGCTTAACCACTAGGCCACTGAGCCGGAAAAGTAATCAATCATACCTAGTCAACGTTGAAGTTAGTAAATAAAACCTTGAATATAAATGATGCTCTGATATGCAACACACCTACTAAATGACAAGAAAATCGGTTCAAAATGTTTGATACAACACACATATATTTTAAGCTGAAGTTGTTCATAGCATATTCAATGCCTAATATCATTGGATAACTTGAATAGTAAAAATAATCTTCAGTTAAACTGCATCACAAAACATACGTATGTATATACAAACATGTATACACAAACCAGTATGCGTATATACACTTCGAGTAATCAGAATAAATCTCAACTTTCAGTAACCGATTTACGTCAAAAAATATATTGTACAATTTTATTGAAATCACAAAACAATCGAAGCTACACAACCATTAAAAATCTGAAAGTGCTGAGCAGCTGCCTCTCCCTAGGTATGGGATTCCTCAGTAGTAGTGTGATCCACGATTCTACAGCAGGGAATCGAATCAAAGACCTTCGATCTTGTACTTAAGCTCTTCACTTCTAGACCATTGAGCAGCGATCCAACGGTGTAAAAGTCTGAATTTAAACAATCAGAAATATTACTTAACCATCTCTCATCATCTTCCTCACATGTGATAAGAACAAAGAGCCCATCCAGTGTTCTCAGGTTTCCAATGTTTGTCTAACTTAGATTTCAATAAAATTTAACAATTGCCCCAATTCCATACGGATGAATTCATAATTTGTTTGTTAGCAGGTTTCATTATTAAATTTACATACGTGATAGAAAAAAATAGAGAAATTTATATCATTATCCCTTCGACTCATAAAGTTTCCACCCTTCATTTAGGGTATCATCATAGTAATACAAGTTAGTTAAATCAGTGAAAATTATAATTTTCTATCATTAAAATAATAGTTGACTAGCCAATCTATTTCCGACAGACGCAGACATACATACACACACTTTAAATTATTTATTTATAAATATTGGCACAAGAAAGCACCAGATACATATGACCCACACAAATCTCATTTGATTTGTGTGAGGTCTGTGATACTGGCCGGCTGGTTTTCTAAGGGGGCCACACCCGGAGCCTTCGATCTAAAGGTCTGATGCACAAGACAGTGGAACATATAATGGAGATGCAGTCCCATGGTAGCCGGTGACCAATGATTGATTCATACGTCATTTGTTCCTTCAGGATACTGGAGCCAGTTCATGTGCACCATTGGTTTGTGCTCAGGGTTTTCCAACTCCCCTAGGTGAACCCACTGTGTCCACCAACCCGGTTAAAGTGCCGGACATTCGCTTTTCGTCCTCTCAATTTCGTAAACAACACCCATGTTGAGAGAAGGCAGTGAGTAGGATTTCCCCGTTAAACGCTATATACACGTGGCCATGCGAGAGCATTTTGAGAGGGAGAGCGAACTCTCCCCACTCTCTGCCGTACCAGAGCATTTGGGTGCACACACACACATTTTAAAAGTTTCGTTTGGTATAATTTAGTTACTATTTCTGTTATAGTTCAAGTATATTTATTCAAATATCTAATTATTCTAAATAAGGTTGTTGATTAATTAAGGTTCACTTTACAATTGTCGATCATTTTTTACGGATTATTGAGTTTTTCTTTGTAAAATTGACCAAGTACATTACACATACACATTTACTTATCTAATGTAATGTAACCCCCCTTTTAGTTGGATTTAATCAGAAGTGAAACATCTCTTGTTAGGTTATTTCAAATCAATAGACATATCGTGTTTTGTGGTTATTGTTGTTGTTGTTGTTTTAGAATTGTTTTGAGTAGTAAATAACAATTGTGGAGAAGATTCATAGCTCAGCTCTATGATCTGAGCTAATAATCGATAATAACTAGTCAAGATCAAGATCGATGGGTTACTCTGTAAGTCATTTAAGGGAAAATTCAAAAACTTCACTTTTACCTGAAGTTAGTACTGATGATGTTGTTCAAAAGAATAATGAAAACTTTATAACCAAACTATCCAGCAAATAGAGCAAGACTCAACCTAGATAACTAACGTAAAATTAGAAGGAATTATAGATAATTAAAGAGAGTTGATGTCCCAAAACAGGGACTCTTCGAACAGAGACATCATTAATGATAATAAAAAATATAATGGTCACACTACATTGAGATAAGTTGAAAATATAAAACAATGGATTCTGTATCATCAATGTAAATGTATCGTGTTGAGTACGATGTCTGAATATCGTGTATGATTGTGGTTGCATACTGTCATAATGTCTTAAGTGAGAGCAAACAGCTATGAAGAGTGTTTGATAGTTCCTACTACAAGCTGACGACAGTCCTTGACAAAGTGGTGTATTCGAAAAATGTTAGGTTTGCAACATATATTCCTTATTAATACACTGGTTGGATCTACTAAACAGTTCTATATGATGATGAAATACCTTATTCTAAGTTTGAAACGAGACAATTAAATTGTTTTGAAAGAATTGGGTTCAATCTCAAATTGTGGGGTCGTGGATAAGCACTACCCACTGAGGATTCTCATACTAGGACGAAATGGTCGTCCAGTGCTTTAAGTTTTCAATGGTTGTCTATGATTGATTGGTTCACGATTTCAGTGAAACTCGACAATCTCTACAACCTTATACTGATAATAGTATGAATGTTTGTGATAATTCTTGATCCGTTGGTCATTAACTTCAATTAGACTTTGTAACAGTACCTAAGCTAGAAAGATTCGAACCAAGCAGTTGGTTGTTTTTTTCAACTTTGCGCTGAATTTTGTTTATCAAGTTATCAATGATATATAAATTGTGAGTACGGTATTAATTCATTCGGGAATGAGTGACCTTCAGAATTGCTGTCATCTAAGATTTTGCGTGTAAGCATGTTATTTTATCAGAGGGCATATATATATATATATATATATATATATATATATATATATATATATATCGAGAGAGACAGAAAGTTAGATTAGCGAGACGGATACCTAGTCATATCAATAGACTTCACTTGGGCAGGTCGTTGGATAAGCTACAGTTTAGTGTGAACTAATTAACCGACGCTACGTCGATAAGCCTTGAATGATAAGAGTGTTTTCTTTTTCAAAGGCTAACTACAATTGGTGAACCATTGTAAACCAGTGAGCGCCAAGTAGCTGTTTTGTCACAGTTTGAGACCCCTCAATAATATGTAATCACGATCTTGAAAGGAAGAGAATAAAGGACCTCTCAAAACTTTACTAAGCATACCAATGAGTTGAAATTTTAGTCACCAGATAGTTTAGTTGTTCAACAGTAAATCATCAATTTACATGTCACCAAAAACAAACCCTAGAAGGTATACATAGTAAAAATAGTAACTGAATTTTGAGTGGAAAAACTGACACATTTTAAACTCAAAAACCAGTTTACATATATCTAGACACTGAAATACATATTCATGTGTACATAAAGCAATATGTCACATGTACACACATGAATAAACAAAGAATGGAGGCGGTCGATAGATGGTGAATGGTATTAGACAATAATCATTAGACCATTGAATAGTAACGAAATTCACATCGGTCTAATCCTTAGAGCTGATCTAACACTAATTGTTAAATCTTAATGCAGTTACTGGCTTAAGAGGATCGATATTATATTGTCCATTGTTTATTGTTAGCTAGTTAAAGGTAATCAATAAGAATCCTTGTTTGACACTTACTAACAAGGCATGTCTTCAGTTTTGAGGAAAATAATGGACCTTGTATGATTAAAAACTGTGTTAATGAGAGTTATAAGTGAAGAGATTGTTACTGGGCTGTTTTGGATCTCGTTGAACCTCCTACTCGACTGAGAAAGAAGTTTAAACTTATTGATCACTAAGTCGTAATCAAAGTCATTCTGTCTAGTTATGAGTACTGATAGCAATCTCTATTATGATCTAGAGTTTACAGAATAATTTATTTGATTTCCCATTTCAGGGTTTTTCCAAAATATAGACTTATGATACTTCTTACAATGGAGTCCGATAAAATCTGCTGATAAATGTATGTGACCTTAAAGGATAAGTTAAAACATATAATAAGCAGATCAAATATGGAAATGGCAGCATTTGGGATGGGCCTCTATATTCTCTGTACAGTATGTGGATATGAGTGGAATTAAGGGTGTGCATTTTGTTCTATTTAGAACGAGTTAGTTAAATATACACAGATCCTATCATAGATGTGAGTCCTGGATTCCACCGCTAGGCAAATATTCTAAATATACGGAACGTCTAGGACTATAGTCAGTCAGTCAGTCAGCTACAACATAGGACTAGACACATATATGCATCGGTTCAAGTTGCCATACCTCCTTAGCACAACAAGATGAACACCGGATTCATAAAAGTAGTTAATTTAGTGATGGTAATATATAAAAGAAAGATTGTATATTAGGATATAATACAGGAAGAAAGACAGATATGAAGCAATTTTAATCTCAAGGTTTAAGAGAAGACAAAGTGTGCATACACCTACGCCATTGTGATCGATTCTGAGCCATGTCACACAGAGTTTCCAACCATTGGTTACGACCAAAAAAGTAATCTGCATCTGCCAACATGGCTCAGACTAGAAGTTAGTGACTTCAAGCACTGATGCCACGTTTTGGTTTCGCCGTCCCTAACTCTCCTCCAACCATCACCAATACTAGTCAGCATAGCGCGTCGTGGTAATCGGTGTTCAGGCATACGTAACACGTGGCCCAACCATCGGTGAAGATTCACAACCTCATCAACTGATTTACCATCATTCCCTAATACCTGTATCTAACCTCACTATTACTTACCCGATGATCCCAGCAGATGCGAGCAATATTTCCAAGACATCTATGATCAAATACTAGTAACTTACGAGTATCTTCTACTCTTAATGGTCATATTATTTACAATTAATTAAAATATCAATGAACATCACAACTGATTGATCACTGGGTGATGATCAATGTCATGCGTGTCAAGTCCTTCTTGTGATTTATATTTAATAAAGTGAATGCCAAATTTATTATTGATATTGTTAAATATCCAACTAGAATTGTTTTCTTTATACGTAAACCATACTTAATTAAACTGTTTACATAAGCTTAGAAAAAATACTTAAGATCAATTAAAAATATGTCTAAAACCTAAACATTGTACTTCTAAACAATAACATTTCGGTTTCGTGAATTGAAACCCTTGAACCATATCATAATTGGAAACAAAATGTGTTTAATTTTAATTTTAAATACTGAATGCTGTAATTTTATATAGTTGAGATCATGAGTCAATTGAAGCTAGACCATCATGGAAAACCTGGAAGTACTGGACAGCCGTTTCGTCCTATTGTGGAACTCCTCAGTGGCAGTGCGCATCCACGATCCCGCCTCGCATAGTTCCAATGCATTTCTCTCTCTCATTGTAAAATGTTGCTTCAGAATTGAACTGCACGCCTAAATTAATAATAGTAGAATGGTTGAGTGCTCCGATCATTTTACTCATCTCGGCATTCTCATCAGCCCTGATGAGCCGGTATATGACTAAATCTTGGTGTCAATTGAACCTGGTTGACCTTTACCAACTTGGGTCATTTGTGATGTAAGCCAGATATTATTCCGCCAAACAACGGAGTTTACTGGGTAGCAGTTCGCTGCTACCTTTTCTAAATGGAATGAAACGGTTTTCCATGGTGATCTAGCTTCAATTGACTCACGCTTTCAACTATGAAAATACTAAATCTCCACAAAACCCCTTCTGAGGATTGGTAAAGGTTGGCATACGGAGAGAACACATTAAAAACTTACTACAAAAACACCGTGGGTAACTGCCTATATGTATTTGTCTCTTAGGCTCTGCAGTCATACATACAGATTGATAAGACCACCATCAATCCAGTTTCCTTTTCTGATCCCATAAAAAGAAGTATCTTCCTATGATGTGGTTAACCTGGAATAAACAACCACCCCCATAAGTCTAACAGTACTTGAGATCGTTTTGTTCACGATCAAACCTTTTTGTCTGATGTTGTCTTGGCTCTGATTACTATTTAATCTCATCACAAAACTGTTAATATTGTTTGTATCATGGCAACCTGAAATGGAATTCAGAATACTTTTCTTGTCATGGGCTATTAATAGTCAACTGGATGTAATTATCACCTTTCGGTGGTATTTGTTGGGAAAGAGTGAATACGTGATCGATGAAATTCGAAACCTTTGGTATTGGTTCTCTAACTATTATTAGTAGTATTATTATTCATATTCATGTTACATAGTTGCTAAACAACTGCGATACTTTGGCTATATATTTTGTTAGTCATGAGCTTTCGTATAACCCATTAACTACTAATACACGACTTAGTATCAATTTGTTACCAGTTCATTAATCACATCTTCCCCTAATCACCGCCACTTTTAGGATGCTTATATTTAAATGATATCGTTCATTTTATGGAAAGATGCGGCGGTCCAGTATGTTCATATATAAACTCACATTTAGTAAACAATAGAAGCTGACTGCCGACTTAACTCTCGACTCAAGAGTAAATGCATACAGATAACAGACCAAAAGGAGTGTAGTTCGCGTTGAGTTAAGGTTAACTGTGAAATTTGGAACGTATAATTGATCAAGTCTAAAACACCAGGTTACAGAAGAAATAGTCGACGTGTAATAAGGAAAAAATTACAATTAGAATTTTGATTGGTGACTTTAACACGTGATATCAATTGGTCTGCCAAGCCACAACACTTGTGTTCTCTCATCGGACTCAACACTGAGGATAGAAGAAAGCTTGCACATAAGTGGACCAACTAGAGTTAAGATTATCTGGACCTTAACTGAAGGTTAATTTTTCCACGTGAAGTATAACGTTGGTCAAAGCTTTGAATGGTAGACTATAGACAAAATAGTATATGAGAGGTAGAGAAAATAACCGGGATTCAGACTGGCGAATCTACTCTAGATATCGATTAACCTGTCATCATAGAGACGTTGTGTTCTATGAGTTAGGTATTTTAATTAAGTAGCTTTGATTATTGTTCCGGATAGTTTCATCAGATGCTGTTCAGAATGACAATAAAAGCTCCGAAATTGCACCATCATAGAACAAAACGCCAATAAAAGCAACCAATAAGAAGCAGCAAATTTTCGTCATGATTTCAGTCATGGCGAATTAGTATCCATACTATGAGATTTCAACTCAGGATTCAAAGTTTCTAACACCGTAGAGTTATGAACATCAAGCCATGTAAGTCGTGGGTGCCTATGAATGCATACTTTGAAAGTTCAATCAATAACTTCTACATCTAAACATATTCACCGACACTAATAATTACCGTATGCTAATCGAAACTGGTGACTGCCAGAAAGAGGACAGGTTTACAAGTGATCTTAAAAATATCTTAATTTCCTATATAAATCTGCAGTGAATTACATGATTACACAACGACAAAACTTTCCTTGGATTAAACTAATCAACTGCACACTTACAATAATCAGTATCATTTATGTAAAGTCCTTTGTCTAAAACTATTCAGTATCTAAGTGGTTTGATTTAATTTCAGGTAGGTCAAATGATGATGGTGGGAATTTTTAAAGCAAGATCACGTACTAGTTACTATTCATTAGCATAACGTATTTGATAGGTTGGATTATTTTAGACACATCATGCGCTTTTGAAAAAGGTAGACAGATCACTTGTTGTTTCAAGGTTAAACGGTAAGTGAAACATTTTAAACTATACATGTTGTTTAGGGAAATTGATTCAGTATGTGATCTAGGCCTTAGAATCCATTTGTTTATCTGGATGAAAAGGATAAATGTATACATACCTGTTATTTCTATACATTATAACTGGGTTCGCCAATAACTAGTGCACATTCATTTCTTCGTTTTCTTACTTAAACAGCTGGTTGATCAAACGTATAAGAAGTGTCTAAATCGAATTTGGACGTAATGGATTATAAAACGTTTTCATACATCTTGGCCAGTAGATTATAAATACAGACAATCGAGGATAATGTCTCAATACTATCGCTTCGTGATTAACAAATTATTGCTTGAATTGTTCGTTTGAATTTTAGTTTGAATCTGGGTACATAAACCTTAACTGGTTATTCTACTTACTCAGGGTTTTCATTTTTCTATCTTTAAATGGTATATCACAAGATTAAACCACTGAATTAATCTAATTAAAATCAACTTAAGGTGACAAGTATTAAACTAATTCCTTCTCATCTTCAGTACTAGAAATATGGTTCTTTACGTTTGACCTAAATCAATACTCTGATCTGTCACGATTGTCATAATACTTAATTGTTATGACGTGACAACATCACGTAAATTCTATTAGTACTTAAACAATTGAAAATCACATTGAAAAAAATAGATATTAACTCCTAGTTAAACAGTTCTTTAGTTAAGGTTATAATGAACAAAAACAGGTGGGGACAACAAAATGTATTTCAATACAACATTGCAGAATTTTTTAGGAAAATCTGAGAACCATTCAGTAAATTCACTGAGTATTGTTTGTTTGAATCTTCCAATCGCAGCTTAGGACTGCAACTGGTCAGTCTCTTATTGGCATATGTGCATACTGTGCGTATTGCTTCGAAATTGCCTTAATTCACAAGCATTATAAGAAAGCTAGATAGTAGCTAGCAGTGCAATCCAAGACGCGCGTTTCGTTCTATTTGGGACTCGTTAGCTGGATGTACCTGCATCTCAGAGTTGATGTTCAATCTGATGTTCACCATACATCTTTGCTTATCATTCAGTAAATGCTTCATTTACACAATGTCTCTCAATCGTCTCAGACTTTATTGTTTCTACATTTTCATATCAATCACTCTCTGTTCTCGTGCTTTTCTCATCAATCTTCTTAATCTTCCGCTGCCAGGCATTTCACTTTTAATTAATGATACATATTACTTTGTATCTATTGACATCAGTACCACACACCACAGTGTCATTTAACAGTGAAAATTAACTTCAAAATGAGCAATCCCTTAAAGCCTCTTGTTGTGAAAATTTTATTTTTCACCCAACTGAATTGAATAAGAATATGTATAGTATAGGGACGAACTTAAAACATGCACAATGAATTTCAAGTTAGTTTTTAGTTAAACAAAAAGCAGCACTTGTTCATAGATAGTTGATGAAAAAGAAAAAAAACTTTTATAATAAAGTGTAAACAGGTTTTTCATATTTAATGAACTTAATGAATTCTTCTAAGCCCCCAAATGCTGTTGTACGGCTGAGAGTGGCCACGCGTATATAGCCCCTAACAGTGAAGTAATCCTCACTACCTTCTCGTACCACGGGCGTTGTTTACGAAATAGAAAGGACGAAAAGCGAATTTCCGCTGCTTTAACCGGGTTGGTGGACACGGAAAGTCCAACTAAGGGAGTTGGAAAATCGTGATTCCAAACCAATAGTGCACATAGGCTGGCTCCAGTATCCTGAGGGAACAAATGGCGTATGAATCAATTGTTGGTCACCAGCTACCAAGGGACTGCATCTCCTCACGATGCTTCACTGCCTTGTGGATTATACCTTTAGATCAAAGGCTCCGGTTGTGGCCCCCTAAGAAAACCACCTGTTTCAGTCTGGGCACTCGGACAGTATAACACCCCTCACACAAATCAAATGAGATTTGTGTGGGTCAAATATATCTGGTGCCTCCTTGTACCAATATTTATGTGTTTAAATAAAAAAATAAAATAAAATGCAGATCACTCTGACCGTAAATCAGATAAATAATGACATGAAAATCCGTCCTTACGGATATTGACAATCCATCTCCTTGATCTGTAATAACGGCTCAAATAAATCTTATAAGATCTTCTAGACTGTTTTTGGTTAAGATTGGGTATTTAGTGTAAGGACTGAAGGTTTAGTGTTAGGGCTTTTACCATAAATTAACTAACGTCAACTATCAAAGCAAAAAGGTTTGCACTGTAATCATATGAATGATTGAATTTTGCTTAGAAATACGAGATGTATTATCTGATTAGTTCTTCCATAAAATAAAATACCACCAGGTTATGATTTGTTTAAGGATCAAAGGTTTACGGTTAGAATTTAAGGGATAGTATTGATTTTTCTGTTATATGTAATCTGAGAAGAGAAGACCGAGTGACTGATGTTTCATCACATCATCCTTTTTACTCTATGGTGTCTAAAAGCAATTTTCGCAATCATTTTGAACCTTTGAAGCAGTATACAAAGTTATTTCTCTTGTTAGTTATACATGACACTTAAATTCCTGATGAAGACCTCAAAGTTACATTCTCATCTCTCATTGACTCTTATCTATATTTGTGATGTATGCTACCTAGGTTGATAGACATAAGTAGTATGTAACATCGATGAGACTTGAAATGCATGACAGCAGAAAGCTGAGAAGATTGAATTGACGAGAACGGAAATGTAAACAGTGAGAAATTGTGATAGGAATAAGAGAACGATGGAATTTGAGATGATTGTTGGAAGATTTTCAAATGAAGTATTTAATGTATGTTATTTCACATTGAATAATAAGTTGGTTGCCCCCACCTGAATGTTCGTTCACTTCATACTTCTTACAGTTACACCTTGTATAAATCTGTCTAGTTCTAATTGATCAACCAGTGAAACGATGACATTTTGACATTCAGTTGACAGAGTTGTGAAAAACAAATTTAAAAATGAAAACAATCAAAAACCTTGACATGTTATTGTGAGTAGTTAGTCAACTTATGAGAGAAATAAAGAAATACATAGTATCAGAAGGGGGGTTTTGTGGAGATTTTAGTAATTTGATATAGTCGAGATGGGGTCGTGGATGCGTACTACCACTGAGGAGTTCCATAATAGGACGAAACGGCCGTCCAACGCTTCCAGGTTTTCCATGGTAGTCTAGCTTCAATTGACTCATGATTTCAACAATATAGAAATATTTAGTAATTGACCAATCAAATGAATCAACTATCTAAATTAAATTACATAGAATTTGGACCTTGATCAATCTAGTTCAATTGTTTGCACAAATTAGCAGATCTTTGATAACATATAAAACGCTAATGTATTAACTAAGATGTTTTACGATCTCTTATGGAAACTAGCGGTTAAGTTATGGAAATCAACAATTTTGATCTGATAAAACAAACATTTTTAGTTGTGGAAATTGTCGAATTTGATTTGAATCAAGAAGTGATCCAAGTTAGACCACCATTGGAAGCCTGGAATCACTGGATGACTGTATCGTTCTAGTACGGGACCCCCATGAGGGGTTGTGAATGAACATTACCTACCAAGGAGTTCAATACTAGGAAAAGACGGACGTTCAGCGATTCCAGTATCTCAATAGTGGTTTAACTTTGATCGACTCAAGATTTCAATGAAAAATTTTTTGGACAGTTAGAAAATATCGTTTGTTCATTTTGATTCTAACAAAACATGTAGGTTTTCAGAAAAGAACGTAAAATTTTGATGCAAATGAACAGTTTAGGAATTTCGAGGAATTCTATGGGTGCTTTGAAAAATGGAAGCTGAGATGGGCATATTGTACTGTCACAAATGGCAAGGTCTATAAAGAGTATTAAGTTTATATATCTTGACATTTTATGATTTGGGTTCCAGTACTTAATGAACAGGCTATATACTCTCACCATGTTGTATATAGATGTAAACCAGAACTATAGTTATCATATCTTTATACATTGAGACTTACAAGGTTCAAAAATCAATGATCAGTAACAGACTAAAATAGAGTCAATGAATAGAAGACGTTTCCATATGTGCATTGACAAAAAAAACACTTTTTCTTCACTTCTGTCTTGATTGTATTTAGAATGTGAATATATCTATATCTGATCGGACAACCACAGAAAGTAACAACCACGTTTTCAAAAAAATAAATCCACTTAAGAGCTCACGATAACAGTTTCTTATTTATAGATGTAGATAAGTTTACCTAATTAACTAAATTGCATCATATAACAAGTAGTTCTATACAACAATTGCATGGTATTTCGACGTAATTTTCTCGGATGATGATAAACTCCACTCTCCTTCACAATTTCGACCTAGCTCCTGTCAAAAAACCAAAATGAAGCAGAAAATACTATTTACACTATCGTAATCCATGATGGAAAGCATACTTTGTTCTCTGTCATTTTTGCTTGCTAACATGAACAATGTAAAGTTTTCTACGACGAATATACTAACTTACGACTGTTACTCCCAATGGAGCATAGGCCGCCAACCAGCATTCTCCAACCCAATCTGTCCTGGGCTTTCCTTTATAGTTCTATACAATTTTTGTTCATTCTTCTCATGTCTGTATCCATTTCTTGGCCTAATATGTTCTTTGGTCTTCCTTTTCTCTTTTGGCCTTTTTGATGATTCCATTTGAGGGCTTGCCTTGTGACGCAGTTGAGTGATGTGCTAAATTCGTGTCCTATCCACTCCCAGCACTTCTTCCTGATTTCTTCCTTTACCCCAATCTGGTTTGTTCTCTCCTACAGTAGAATGTTGCTGATAGTGCCTGACCAACGGATAAGAGGTATCTTGCGTGGACAACTGTTAATAAACACCTGTATCTTCTGGATGATCGGTTTCGTAGTTCTTCATGTCTCCTTCCTATACAGTAGAACTGTCTTGACATTTGTATTGAAAATTCTAACCCTGATGTTGGTTGACAATTGTTTTGAGTTCCAGATGTTCTTCAGTTGTAAATAATCTACTCTTGCCTTGCCGATCCGCGTCTTCACATCTGCATCAGATCCACCGTGTTCATCTATGATGCTGTCCAGATATGTAAAAATATTTACGTTCTCCAAAGCTTCTCCGTCAAGTGTAATTCGATTGGTGTATGTTGTGTTGTATCGGAGAATCTTGCTTTTCCCTTTGTTTATATTGAGACCTGCTGCTGCTGAGGCTACTGCTACACTGATCGTCTTCTCCTGCATTTGTTGTTACATGTGTCATAGAAGAGCCAGATCATCTGCGAAGTCTAAATCTCCCAGCTGCATCCTAGCTGTCCATTGTATACCGTGCTTCCCTCCAGATGTTGACGTCTTCATGATCCAGTCGATCACCAGGAGAAAGAGAAAAGGTGTGAGTAAGTAACCTTGCCTAATCTACGTCGAATATACCAATCCATTATGTTGTGGACGTATTAAGTGTAGCGTACTCAATCGTGATCGGAGAAAAAAGATTGTAACATAGAAGAAGTCATACCTACCATTAACTCTATGATAGAAATATCTACAAATAAGAGACTAGGATACATCAAAACATAACCATAATTACTGACTATGATACATTCAGATCATTTGACAATGTGCAAATTATCTTTATCTAATTTTCATTTGTACTATTCTATTAACAATGTAAACCCTAAACCAAATCCAAACCCAAACACACACACACACTTCATCATTATTATATAACTAAATAAATTTACTAAATTTTTATTGGTTATGAAAAATAGAATCAATATTTTGATTGAACCATTTTTAGACAAAATAGTAGCCAAGGGAGATTAAAAAAAACACATTGAAATGAACAGTAAAGCTTAAATATTCATATTGATTTTCATATTCCATTACTCTACAAACTTGATTTATATACAGGTTAGATCCTGTGATAGAAATGAAGTTGGAAGCTTTTATATTCGATTCTACTAATATAAAAAGAAGTATTTACTGACTGGAATTTTGATGTTCACTTGTGTAATTTTGGCACTTACATCCGTTCTATAAATTAAAAAAAGTGCGCACTTCTGAGGAGTCCCACAATAGAACGAAACGGCCGTCCAGTGCTTTCAAGTTTTCCACAGTGATCTAGCTTTAATTGATTCATGATTTCGACTATAAAATTATTGATTTCATTAGAAATATTCATCGACTGTAATTTTGATACCCGTTTGTGTAATTTCGAAACTTCCGTTCTTTTAATCAATTGAAAAAATAGCTCACTGCTGAGGAGTCCCACAACAGGACGAAACGGCCGTCCAGTACTACTAGGTTTTCCATGTTGGTTTAGCTTCAATGGACTCATGATTGTAACTATAAAATTATTGACTTTATAAGAAATATTCATTGACTGAAATTTTGATGTCCATTTGTGTAATTTTGGCACTTGCGTCCATTTGATAAATTAAAAAAAAAGAATAGTTAATACCCAGCCAAATCTCTTGAGCAAAAAGCCTATAAAATATGTTTCAAAGTTGCTTATCTCAAGTTGATAGCTTAAAATAAATAGTACTGTAGGAAAACTGAGACAAAATTGATTATTTATTATATAATTAAGAGACTCTAAACGACAATAAGAATAGCAAAGATGGATAGTGATTAGCAGTAGAATCCAGACTGAAGCGAGTTTCGTCCTAATTAAGACTCGTTAGCTGGATGTACCTGCATAACAGACTTGTTAATGTTCACTCTGGGACTCGAACCCAGTACCTTACGCTTCAAACACCATCGCGTTATCCACTCAGCTACCGAGTCCTGATAGCCACTTGCTTACAATGCTTGTGAATGAAGGCAATATCCAGGCAATACGCACAGTATGCATATATACTAATAAGAGACTGACCAGTTGCAGTTCTAAAGCATCAATGGGAAGATTCAAACAAACAATACCAAATGAGGATAATAAGAATAGATTTGTACTGACAACAGATAAATGAACAAGAACTACTATGTCTGATTAAGCCACTACTCATATCAGAAAAAACATCTGAGATGCAATTCCAAAGAAATGCCTGGTAAAAAGACAACTCTTTATAGATACATTTCATCCACCTATGATTACAACAGGATAATAATTCAATGCCTTATTCTGATTGGTCCAAAATTTTATCCAATAAGATTATTCTAAATATGGTATGGAAAAGTGTTCTATCTTATTGATCAACCGCTTGAATTAGTAATTCCTAAGCCGGTCACTATTTCCTATCAATGTTTTTTTTTACTGTTCTTAGTTAATTGTACATCATGGAATTAACTTTTAAGAAACAATATTCTCTGAGTTCGTGTTATTTATTTATCGTTAAATCTGAGATGGAAGTAATATGAACTTAAGTTGAAAGTTATATGCTTCAAAGGATTAGAAAGCCCATAGGAAAAAATAGTAGTCTTCATGGTATTAGTTATTTATTTCGCCTTTCATTAATATGAATAACTCACAACAACAGTAGGTTAATGAGTTCCTCGATAGACTAGCAGGAAAGTAATTTAATATCAAACGTGTGCCGATTAACAAAAAATCTATAATAGTGAGATGAGTACTAGAAAAATTGGAACCTTTGGGACTATTTATCGAATTATCATTATTTATATTTATACTGTATGATTAGTAAAAAACCTATTTATTGTATTTTTATGTCCTCCCCCAAATTCCCTGGTACGGCCGAAAGTGGGGAGATTCCGGTCTCCCTCTTCAACTGCTCTAACATGGGCACGCATATATGGCCTCTAACAGGAAAGTCTTACTCACTGCCTTCTCGTAGCATTACTGTTGTCTTCGAAATCGAGAGGATGAAAAGCGAATGTCCGACGCTTTAACCGGGTCAGCGGACACAGCGAGTTTACCTAGAGGAGTTGGTAAACCCTCATTCCAAACCAATGATGCACATAGGCTCCAGTATCCTGAGGTAACAAATGGTGTATGAATCAATTGTTGGTCACCGGTTACCATGGAACTGTATCTCCGAATGTGACCCCTTAAAAAAACCATCTGCTTCGATCTGGGCACCCAGGCGGTATCATAGCCCTCACACAAATCAAATGAGATTTGTATGGCGCATATGTATCTGGTGCCCCTTTATACCAATATTTATGTGTTTAAATAAATAAACAAATATGTTCTCCTTATTGTACACTACATGACACAAGTTAGAAATGTACACCATTGTATGCTCACTCTGTGACCTAACAGTTAAACACTTGAAGAGAGAGACTTGAAAGTCTTGTATGTGCACTACTATGAAGTTGTGAACTACGAATCAAGTGCCATTAAGTGCTGCCTAGTTCTCAATGGTCAGCTCATGATACAAACTATAATATTGAAAGTTTTTATTTATGGAAGAATAATTTTCTTTAGTGTGCAACACTCAGTTCGTATGTGGACAAACCTTTAATACATATATAATCTTTGTATAGATATATTTGTACACATGCTTAACTGTTTGTTCCAAAATTCAATTAAACCTGGTTGTTGAATAGGTAAAATAAAAAATAGCGAAATAAGTTGATTTATGGAACACATAAGATTCAGATTTTTTTTTTCTTGTTTAGTAAAACATAATTCACTCAATAAATTTCATTAAATAACGATCAAAGTTAATGTCAGTAAGCCGACATAACTAGAAATTTATTTATGAGTAAAAATAGATAGTTGCTAGCCTTGGAATCCAAGATGTGCGTTTCGTCCTATTTTGGGACTCGTCAGTTGGATTCAAATAAATAATTTAAAAAATGAAATAAAGATTTATTTATTTAGTATAAGGGATTTATGAAGACTAGAATAATTTCATAGTTGATATTATGAACCGGTTTTAGCTAGACCATCAATGAGAACTTGAAGGCAATAGACGACTTTTTCGTCCTAGTATGGAACTCTTGTGTTTGTGCATATTAACAATCCCTTACGCGGAAATCAAAGCTGTGACTGTCGGTTTTAGCCTCAAACTTTTAACCTCTATATCACAACATAGAATGATATCCAAACAGAGTACTTGATTATACTTGAAATTTGATAGTTCTTAGTTGTGCATTTCACAATCTTTCACATCATTATATTATCAGGCTTAAAATTGAGAGTTTCGTACAAAAAGTAATTATTACTTTATAGGGTCCAAAAGTAAACAGATTTGTTTAAAATTAGAGAAGGCATTTATTAGTTTTCTAACTGGTATTGACTCTATTAAAATCTCTTGACAAACCGACGAATCAACTACACCTAAGATAGCGATTGTTGGTTTATTGCAAGAAATTCAAAACGTGATAACAATAAGCTGTTATCGTATTAAAGTTACGTTAAACTTAATATTTAGCTACTAATACGCTTAAAATTGGTAAACATGAGGTCATAGATTAAGGATCTTCACTGACAATTTTTTCAAGGTTTATGAAAAGATTCTGATATTTAAGATCAAAGTACCAACTGTATAGATTTTCATCCATTTGACTGCCGAAATATTCTTTCATCCTTAACATAACCGTAACTCCTCATCCTAATCATAACACTGACTTCCAAGCCTAACCTTAAAGATTAACCCAAACCTTGTGTTTTGAGTTTTCATGTCATAAGTTACTCATTCTGATTGGCTACAAATAGTCTTTATTATTTCTAGGTCACCTTCAGAGTTTTTGAGATTTTTCATAGTTGAAATCATGAGTCAATTGAAGCTAGAACACTATGGAAAACTTGGAAATACTGGACGTCCATTTCGTCCTATTATGGAACTCTTCAGCAGTGCCCATCCACGATCTCGCCTCACCTCGAGATTCGAACCCAGGACCTACCAGTCTCGCGCCAGAGCACTTAACCGATAGACCACTGAGTCGGCCGACGTCCAACGGTGTTAATGTCTAACATCAACCAATCCACGAAGTTTGAGCAACTATTCACCAATTGTCTTCAGTGAGTTGATATCTCAACAACAGACGTGGTTGAACTCCACTGGTCACTGCTTCCCCTCTAGAACTCCAGGAAATGTCTCTTGAAGTCAGTCACTAGTGAGCATATGATTATAAATCAGAAGGGGTTTTGGGGGAAATTTCAGTATTTTCATACTTGAAATCATGAGTCAATTGAAGCTAGACCACCATGGAAAACCTGGAAGCACTGGACGGCCTTTTCGTTTTATTATAGGACGATTCATGATTTCAACTATGAAAATACTGAAATCTCCACAAAACCCTTTCTGATCTTTGAGATCGGTATGTATGCGTTGTGACTGTTAAATCTTCGAGAAATATTCTCCGGTAAATCATCATACATAATTTTTATTGTGCATTATATTAAATAGTCGGTTTATGTTATTTTTATGCTTACCCTAATGGTAAACTTTTATTGAACTCATCAAATTGTTGATCCATCCTTTACCGTTCATAAATTTACAGTTTAATTAGTCATGCAACTACCGCTCAGTTATGTGTTATACATGACTTGGTTGTGTACAGAATGAGACTTAAGATTAACTGGTTAATGCTTAGTAATCAGTATTATGTTTGTTTGATCTTTTTCAATGCTGATAGAATTCCATCGATCAAGCAGTAATTGTGGTTGATAGTCTATGTACTTTGACATTGGATGGACTATTTAGATATGATAGGCATAATTTGATGAAACTCAACTATCACTAAGAAGGATTAGAACATGACATCAATCACTACTAATTGAACAATCAATTATAAAATACGTCATAGCCGTACAGGAGGACATTCATCAACCTAATAACTCAGTTTTGACGTTCCAGACTGTGAACCGGAATAATACAGGATCAAATCTGTCAAGGTGCACTAGTTCTCTCGAGTTTACAGGTACACCTTGATGATGAGTGCTATATAGTGTGAAACATAGATCAACAAAGACTACCTGTCGATCAAGATCAATATTTCTTATTTATAGTGCTTTACAGTCATATACTTGATGCACATCATTAAATGAACTTCAAAATTATGACAATATACAAGATAAAGCAGGTTATTGTTCTCGAATTCTTGCTGATTGGTCACTGGGGACCGACAGATGAATGTGGAGTAATAACCAACTATTAATATATCTAATTGTTGTTGACGGTTATCGGTGTCAGTGATTATGCAGAGTTTACTAATAATACCAGCATAAAGTGAATTAATCATTTGTGGATCCAACAATTTAGTGATTCTATCAAGTGAACACAAAAAAATGTGAATCGGTAAACAGATAGCATACTGACGACCTTGGACGACTTATCAGTCAATCAGGTGATGCTGCCTAGTTATAAAACAATTAAAAGTACAAAACAATAAAATAAGAGTGGAATAACAGCTTTGATCTGGATAATTATCTCTCACATATCCTTGTCTTTTTTCTCTTTTCAAATTTATTTCACTGGATTATACTCCTTCAATAACATCTTCAAACCTTAATCTTTCGGATTACTGGTTATACCTTTACTACCTCTACCACTATGCGATTTGAATCGACAACTGCATCTCTGTGCTAATATGGTATTGCAACTCAAACTGATGTACGTACGTACTAAGTTCTATGTTGTGACTGACTGACATGTCAACTTATCCCTTGCAGTAGAGAAAAAAGTCATGTTTATATATATAAATACACATTAGAAGTAGAGCGAGTGTTTTGATTTAGTTTTATCATCCTATAGAGTTTTCGTCACCAACTAACATCAGTGATAATAAAAAAAGATTAAGGTTCTGAGTTAGGTTATCAAGTTTGGGTAAGGATTTTCAAGACCAACTGGCATAAGCTATAATGCAATGCTTTGCCACCTTTCTACTTACAAACTTGATATAATTAGGGTTCAGGTTTAGAGTATGAATAAGAAAGGGAGAACACTCTAATTTCACCAAAAACTCGTAATTACGCAATGAACCGTATCAAGTACTTTAAACAAATAATCTGCCTTAGGAACAGGTGTGTTGTGTAATTTAGCTTAAGCAATGTCTAAAATTCACTTCTTAATTGTAAAACAAATATTTTTACTAAACAAAGATGGATAGTGGCTAGTAGTGAAATCCAGTTTGATGCAAGTTTCGTCCTATTCGGGACTCGTTAGTTGGATGTACCTGCATCTCAGAGTTGATGATCACTCTGGGACTCGAACACAGTAACTTTCGCTTCAAACGCTATCGCATTATTCACTCAGCTACTGAGTCCTGATAGCCACATGCTTGTAAAATCGGGTGAAGTTTAAATTTAATTAGTTTTGTTTGTTTGAATCTCAGCATTGATGTTTAGGACTGCAACATCAATGTGAAGAATAATGCACTTTTAATTTCACGCTAAATATATAAAGTGTCATTCTAATTCTGATTGGTTAGTTCAAGGACATCGGTGTATTTTACATTTACCGCCGAATTCCGAAACTAGTACAAACACACATATTCTGTCAGTACTCTCTCTCTCTAGTATTGCATAATTTTTTCAGCTGATAAACTACAACTATACGAAAATGTAATTTTTTCCTTTGTTTTTCAGTTGTAATTCATATATAATATTGCATTTAATCAAAATACAATATTATATAAACTCATTTAGTATTGTTTGTTTGAATCTTCCCATCGATGTGTTAGGACTGCAACTGGTCAGTCTCATCGGCATATGTGCATACTGTGCGTATTGCCTCGATTTAGCCTTAATTCACAAGCAAGGTAAGGAGAGATGGATAGTGAATTAAGGCTATATCGAGGCAATACGCACAGTATGCACATATGCCAATTAGAGACTGACCAGTTGCAGTCCTAACACATTGATGGGAAGATTCAAATAAACAATACTAAATGAATTTAAACTTCACCCCATCTCACAAGCAAGTGGCTATCAGGACTCAGTAGCTGAGTGGATAATGCGATGGCGTTTGAAGCGAAAGGTACTGGGTTGGAGTCTCAGAGTGAACATCAACTCTGAGATTCAGGTACATCCAGCTGATGAGTCCGAAATAGGACGAAACGCGCGTCGTGGATCCCACTACTAGCCACTATCCATCTCTGCTTACAATATTATATAGTTGGGACCATGAGTCAATTGAAGCTATACCACCATGGGAAACCTGGAAGCACTGGACGGCCGTTTCGTTCTATAATAATATGAACATATTAGTCGATTATACTCTGTATATTACCTAATTATTATTGAATATTGAATAAGTAAACACTTATTATTAACAGTACAGTGCATAATTCACACACACCCTGACACTATAAAGTAAACACCTATGAAATGTAAGATAACTTTTTTTTAACCATAAGAAATCTGTGTTGTTGTGATCAGTAAAACAAACTTTGACCTTGGAACAAATGGTATTTCCTACTACAAAATATGATTAAACTAGCCGTGTGTGTGTGTGTATCCGCTTCACAGTAGACTTATAAACAAACTTGCTATGCTTGTTTCTGGATGTCCTGAGTGTGTGTGAGTGTGAATGTAATTAATTTGGGTGGACCTTTTTCAGTTCTGTAATGTACTTCAAAGAAATATATAGATTAAATTGGTTCTATTGTAAACCGTTAAACGTTGTACACGGATTAATAATAATAAGAATTCTGAGTAGCAACAAAGCAAGTTGCTACATGTTTTTGTGTAGAAAGATTTAAAATTAAAATTTAATTAAACATTCATTTTAGTTTAATTTTTACAAACATGCCCTCCACTGATAGAGAGTGACTAGCAGTGGAATCTAGGACACAGGTTTCATCCTGTTTTGGACTCCTCTATAGCCGGATGAACTTTTCAAATCTTAGTGTTGATGTTCATTCCGACACCCGAATCTAATGCCTTTCATTCCAAATGTGTGTTTATCTATTCACCTATTAAGTTTAGATAGCCACTGACTTGTGTAACGTAAATGAATTATGATTCAGTTGTAGTGGTTTGAATCTTTCTGCTGTTGATGTTATGGTTAATTATTGATCAGTCTATTTTGGAATACACGCATTCTGATTGATGGCAATATCGAGGTAATCTGCTTAGAATTCATATATGCCAAAAGAGACTAATTAATTGTAATCCTTAACACTAAAGATGAAAAGATCAAAACTCTTATGATTGAAGTATTTAATATCAGTGTTTAGAGCAGATAAATGGAACAAACATGCGAGAAGAATTGAGTTTTAACCAAGTTAATAGTTGAAAGATCTAATTACAAATGGTCGAACATTATCTACAACGATATCAATGTTCGATAGGTATTTCATATGCAGAACTTCTGATCTATTTTTACAGTTCATTTAGTCAGTGATTGCTAGATAAAAGGTGTATAGATTTCATCAAAGATTTCATTTAGTGTATAGAGTTAACTGTCTGCTACGAACATACTAATGTTGTGTAGCCCAAAACACCCAAAGCAAAACATTAATACAGTGAAAGTTAGGGGTCTATTATACAGCAGTCGCCATTATACAGCAATCAGGTACTGAATGAACAAGAACATGACTGAATCTCTGGATATATCCCACTTATTGAAAACTGAAAAAGGTTGTGAATAACTTCAGTCGTAAAATTTAATGTCTATTGATCATGACCAGATAAATACTTTAAAGAAAGTGGCAATTATCCCATGTTAATGAATGATTATAAGCATAGGTTCTAGTTAAAACGGGGTACTGAATATGAATACACCTTATGGCTCAGGTTAAAAGGGAATAAATGTTACCACTTAAGAGTTCTATGAGCATAGATATAAAATGTTAGATGGGTACCACAAGTAGATAATCAAAACAGTTTCTGATTAATGTACTGACACTTACAAGTTACTATTTTAATGAAACCTACATTTATATTCACAATAAGTAGTTTAACCAATAATTTTCATAGTTGAAAACGTGAGTCAATTGAAGCTAGACCACCAGGGAAAAGCTGGAAGCACTGGACGGCCGTTTCGTCTTATTGTTCAGTGCTTCCATGTTTTCCCTGGTGGTCTAGCTTCAATTGACTCACGTTTTCAACTATGAAATACTAAATCTCCACAAAAACCCCTTCTGATAATAACAAATAATACTTCACCAATAAGATAATTACAATGGATTATAGTTTTCCACTAATGTAATTGCAATTAAGAATCAATTAACCTGTCACAGTGAATAATCCAAACCCTAGATTTATTTCCGTTGGTTGAGATTTGAGAACTTCACTTAATGTAGTATATACATAATAATGTTTTGTTTTTAAATGCTAATTGATAAGAAAGTTTAATATTTTACGTGTAAAATACTTAAGAAAAGATCGATAGTGGTCAGCAGTGGAATTCAGGACTCGCGTTTCATCCTACTCGGGACTCGTCAGCTCGATGTACCTGCATCTCAGAGTTGATGTTCATTCTGAGACTCCAACCCAGTACCTTTCGCTTCAAACGCCATCGCATTATCCACTCAGCTACTGAGTCCTGATAGCCACTTGCTTGTGAGATGGGGTGAAGTTTAAATTCATTTAGTATTGTTTATTTGAATCTTCCCATCAATGTGTTAGGACTGCAACTGGTCAGTCTCTAATTGGCATACGTGCATACTGTGCGTATTGCCTCAATATTGTGGATAAGGCGATGGCGTTTGAAGCGAAAGGTACTGGTTTGTAGTCCCAGAGTAAACATCAACTCTGAGATTCAGGTACACCCAGCTGACGAGTCCCAAATAGGACGAAGTGGCGTGCATCCTGGATTCTATTGCTAGCTACTATTCATCTTTGCTTACTATATACAGATGTGTTTTTCTATTTAAATTCATTAATATTATTGTTTCTAGGTTATAAAAACAACTAACAAGAGGTAATTCTTAATGGATTTATATATAATACTGTTATTATATTAATTCTAATGCTTCAAGATGATAGTAACAATATGAAGTTAAATTACATAATAGAATTTAATCAATTAACTTGAATAGTTGAAGTTCAATTGATAAGAAATAACATAAAGTAAAAGTATTAATCAATAATTCAAGAGTAAAATAAAGTAACCATGTCAATCGCTGTTTTTTTTTTAATTATTATTAAATTCCATAGATTATACCATAAACTGATCTTAGTTAGATAACAATTGAAAGCGAAGGAATGTTAGATATTTGTTCCGTCTTAGTATTCAACTCTTCCGAAGTGTTCAACCACGATTGCATAGGAGATTGAACATTGGACCATTACACCTCGTAGACCATTGAGTTGATACCCTTACTTAGTTACTTTCTTACTTACTTACTTACTCACTCACTTACTTACTCACTTACTAACTTACTTACTTACTTACGCCTGTTACTCTCAATAAAGCATAGGATGCTGACCAACATTCTCCAGCCCACTCTGTCCTTAGCCTTCCCTTATAGTTCTATCTAGTTTTTGTTCATTCTTCTCATGTCTGTATCCATTTCTCGGCGTAATGTGTTCTTTAGTCTTCCTCTTCTTCTTTGGCCTTCAGGATTCCACGTGAGAGCTTGTCTTGTGACGCAGTTGGGTGATTTCCTCAAGGTGTGCCCAATCCACTTCCAGTGCTTCTTTCTGATTTTTTCCTCCACTGGAACCCGGCTTCTTGTCTCCCACAATAGCTTGTTGCTGATAGTATATGGCCAACGGGTCCGAAGTATTTTGCGTAGACAACTGTTAATAAACACCTTTATCTTTTGGATGATGTCTTTATTAGTTCTCCACGTCTCCGCCTCATACAGTAGAACTATCTTGACATTTGTATTGAAAATTCTGATCTTGATGTTGGTTGACAATTATTTCGAGTTCCGGATGTTCTTCAATTGTAAATATGCTGTTCTTGCTTTGCCGAACCGCAAAGGAATGTCAGATATTTTTTCCGTCTCAGTATTCAATTTTTTCGAAGTGTTCATCCATGATTTCATAGGAGATTGAAAACTGGAATTTCACACCTTGTAGACCATTGAGTTGGAACCCAGTGTTCTTTTTTTATTTCTAAATCCAACTAATTCGTGTTATCGTATCCTCTAGAATATCGGGAATCACTTCTTAAAATTAGTCACCAGTGTGTCCATGATTAACGCTAAGTTTAAATAGGTTTTAAAGACTATTGAATTGCACAGTTTACATTATGGATTGTTATATGTATTAAGTCTGATGACTCTACCTAATTATTGTTCAAATCTGTTATTTAATGATCAAAAGTTGACTATGTCAACCCTTATACTATCGTTTCAAAACAATGAAATAAAAAACTTGTTCAAGTACACTTTAAACTCTTAAGTTGAAACAATTAAATAAAGTGCACATGTTTTAAGTGTTACAGGTTGATATTATAGCCAAACAATCATTGTAAATAAAGTTGGTCTCGATAGCTTTTTCAACTTTATGTATTGAAAACTATTTCTGAGTTGACATATCCATATAAACAATGATAATCTTAATATTATATATTTTATAGTGCTCTGCTTCAAGACTGGTAGGTCCTGGATTCGAATCTCGTGAGGCGAGATCGTGGATGCGCACCTCTGAGAAGTCTCAAAGTAGGATGAAACGGCCGTCCAGTGCTTCCAGGTTTTCTATAGTAGTCTAGCTTCAATTGACTCATGATTTCAACTGTATACAATACAGAATTCTCAACGACCATTAATTTAACAGGTTCTGTGGTTTGCGCTACTGATCTCGACAGACATAAATAGTATGTATAGTCAATCGAAAGTGGAATACCTGGTGGCAGAAAGTTATAAAGATCGAAGAAAAGAGAACAAGGACAGCGAATGATTGGTGAGGAAACGAAGAGACAATCAAGTCAAACACCATTGATTGATATTTTACGAATGGAGTGTTTACTGCATGGTTCTCAGATTTTACTAAGATATTCTGTAATTTTGTGTTCAAATAAATTTGGTTGTCCCCACTTGTGTTCTCGCTCACTACAGTGCCTCCTAATCTTCAGTTTTCAATCCTTGTCTAATTGAAGTCAGTCATTCATGTATACTTTGGAAGTTCAACAACACCCGCAAAATGTCCTATACTACGTACGACCATTTGTTCACTAATGACTAACTTTGAGAGGAAATTCCTTTGTTTTAATGAGAAGCTGTAGTTAACGGAGCTCGAACTTGTCACGTATGAGATAGTTATATTAACCGTAGATAACGAAAGATAGTCACAATGCGATCTGGTTGAAGCTAGATATTTATATCATTGGATGTCGACTCAGTGGTCTAAAGGTTAAGAGTCTACGCGCGAGACCTAAGTTTTAGGATTTGACAGGTCCGAATAAAGTATACGGTTTACATCCGAAAAAATAACACTTCTTAGTTGTTTGCAAAATTTCAAGTTTCTATCCATAATCATATTCACAATAGGTAATCAACAGGAGTTTATATCCCCACTATCGACTAATGTAGAAGTAAAATTCACGACCTTTTATCAAGATATCTTTACTGGTAAGATTCAATCGTTTTAAAGATAAAACAAGTAAGTATCAATATTTTATCCATATTTAAAATATCCCAAGTCAGTCAATGTTATCAATGTAGACAACTGAAATTTATCTATGTAGTTTAATAGGTAAGAAACAATCGCAGTCTATGAGGGTGATGAATTTCAACCCTATAAAAGTTGTAGATATGTACATTGTTGTGAAATTCTCATACTAAGAACTGTCATCTATCTTTTATTTATTTAAACACATAAATATTGGTACAAGGAAGGACCAGATATATATCCGCCACACTAATCTCATTTGATTTGTGTGAGGGCTATGATACTGCTCAGGTGCCCAAACTGAAACAGCTGGTTTTCTTAGGGGGAAACACCCAAAGCCTTTGACCTGAAGGTCTGATTCACAATACAGTGGAGCATCGTGAGTAGATGCAGTTCCATGGTAGCTGGTGACCAACAACTGATTCATACGCCATTTTTTCTCTCAGGATACTGGAGCCAGCCCATGTGGACCATTGGTTTGGAATTAGGGTTTTCCAACTCCCCTAGGTGGAGTTTCTGTGTCCACTAACCTGGTTAAAGCGCCTGATATTCGATTTTTGTCCTCTCAATTTCGTAAACAACAGTAATGCCACTGTGAGAAGGCAGTGAGTAGGATTTCCCTGTTAGAGGCTATATACGCGTAGCCATGTTGAGAGTATTTCGAGAGTGAGAGTAGATTCTCCTCACTCTCGGCCTTACCAAGGCATTTTCTAAAAGTTTCAATCTATGATAATAAAAATCATCTCAAACTAATCTCTACAATTACTATTAATTAACTTTTTTTAAAAAGTACAAAACAGAAATGAAAACCGAATGTTTATCTTCCGATATGTTTTGTTGTTTGTTTGTTTGTTTGTTTGTTTGTTTTTTTTGTTGGTTGGCAATATTTACACATTGTTAACATTGCATGAAACAACTTACACCACATACACACACACATTCACACACACACACACAAATCAATTTGTGTTAGAAACAGTGAAGTACAATTTATCACATTTTTCATCATCTTAAAACTAGAATGAAGACATGTACTAATCGCGAAGAAAACAAACAACCAAACAAAGAAACAAATATTGTTACATTCATTATGAAAATTTATCATCTGTTGAGTAAAGGAAAGATAAGAGTAAATTAGTCAAAATTGATAATTTACCATAAGAAGTAACATCATCAAGAATGGATCTTTATCGAAACCTAGAGTCAGGATTGGAGAAAGGAGCCATAAGAAGACTGTAATTAATGACAATTGAAAAATAGTATAAAATATACAGAAGTCAATAAGAAAATGAGGAGAAGCATTAGACCTGACAAGCTGAAATACGTGAAAGATCTATCAGTTACAGTGGACAAAGCTGAAAGAGAAGAAAACATCAAACATATAAAAAGATGTTCCTGAATGTCTAGTGAGATGTCATGTCTAAGAGATTTCAATATATCAGGTGAGGGATAGTGTTCATTAGATAATCCTTGGTGAAATATCATAGTTGATTGTACTATTGGATCCTAACCTAGTGGTTTGAATAGGTAGATATTTACTATGAGAACTGAAAATGTTGAGTACTATCCTTTGATGAATTCGTTAATAAGAAATGATGATTAGTTTCAAACTGAAATGAAACTGTAAAGTGTTCTACATGGATGCTTGTTATTAACCTTTTAAGTAGCTTTCTATATCTTTGAACTACTTCTACATATGAACTTACATAATAGAGGAAGGGTGTGAGATAGGAGCGAAATATTTACTTTAATATCGATCAGTGTACAAAAATGGGTATGTTTATTGACAGTTATAGGAGAAAACATTAAATTGCGTTTCTTTCAATATTTCAAATTGAGAATATCCAGAATATCGATTCTCCCAGAAACTTCCGGAACTATACTAAATATAGTAAGAACATAAGTAGTCATCCAATCAAAACGTTTCTGAGGCGCTTCTATTCAACGCTAATTGGATAAAATGTTTGCAGTCTTTTCTTGGTTCTTTTAGACTTTGTTGCAGGACATTTGTGAACTCCCGACGGAAACAACTATCCAGTACGCCCTGATTTCTAATGCTACCTCTATGGCGAATTCAACATATGTACTACTGAATATGAGTTTTAAAAATGAAGTCTTTTTGAAATTGCAAACTAGGTCCTATTTGATAGCGTTGGTTTAATGGTTAATTGGTTGAGAATAGTGAATGACATGAATTAGCGTCACTCGCAATGGAATAGACACATTGACTCTTTAGCTGCCTTTAGATCTTGAATCCTTTATGCATTCTTTCTTCTCAGACAATATCCTCTGTATGTAATCCACAAATACTAGTACTGTTACTACTTCTATTATCACAGGATTTGTTGTAATAATTTACACTTGCTGTACTGATACGGTATAAGAATTTGAACCGATAGACATGCGTACCAATTTCTAAGTTGCTTAAGAATTACGGATTTGTTTCATAACACTTACATAGAAACGAAGATGGAAGCCTTAGACTCGCAAAAGTATTTAAAACCGTTACAGTTACAACTTTATTTCCAAACTTAGCTTCACTATTTAGTGATATTGTAAAGGAATATCTTCGAGATATTTCCCCTTGTTCTAATAATCGTTATTATGATAACTCCTCAACAGTGCATACGTTTCAGAAAACAATACACAACAGTCACTACAGCTTAATTTCACATTGCACAGATCAAATGACCACCGAGTATACAAAGCGGATACGAATATGGATGAATGAGTAGGAATTGAGAAGTATGAGAAAAAGTCATCATGCGCTTTGAGCTAGTAAGCAGAGTATACATATGAGCTGTAACACAGGACTATTCATATTTGTTCAGTAGGGGATAAGAATACTAATGTAAAGATATAGGCAAACTGAGTGAGACTATAATTTATGGACGACCTTTTGAGAAATTCCTAAGTGACTTTAAGAAGATTCAACTAATTAGTAGGGTCAATAGAGAGTTATAGATTGGTGTAAAGAATTAGGATTAAGAAGAAATTTTGATATTTAGGTTTTTCATCATTAACTAATAATAGCTATAATATCAAAAAGCTATTTAGCCATATGAATAAATGAACTTCAGATTGAAATCCAAGACTTTCTATCATTAATTTCATCGGTTATACCATAAATCATAGTCTCGTAACAAACTCAAGTGTATATGAAAATGTTATGATACTACCCACATAAAACTTGATGTAAACAATGAAAAATAGAATTCTTAAACTAGAAAACTCGATAGAGTTGAAAACTAATTAATTATTATCAATAAAGATGAATGATGGCTAGCATTTGAATCGAGGACGCATGTTTAGTCTTATTCGGAACTTGTCAGCTGAATGTACCTACATCCTGGAGTCAGTGTTCACTCCGGAACTGTAACACAGTACTGTTTGCTCCAAAAACACCTTTGAGTTATCCACTTAGCTACTGAATCCTAATAACCACTAGCCACTAGGACGAAACGTGTGTCATGGATTCCACTGCTAGTCACTATCCATCTCTGCGTATAATCCTCGTAACTTAAAGCAATATCGAGCCAATCTGTGCAGGGCATACATATGCCAATAAGAAACGGATCAATTGTAGTCCTAAACATTAATGAGAAGATTCAAACAAACAATAAAATTATAGTTGAAGGCATGAGTCAATTGAAGCTAGACCACCAAGGAAAACCTGGAAGCACTAGACGGCCGTTTCGTTCTATTATGGAACTCCTGAGCAGTGCGCATCCACGAGTGCTCTGGTGCGTGACTGGTAGGTCCTAGGTTTAAATCTCGCGAATCGAGATCGTGGATGCGCACTTCCACTCAGGAGTTCCACAATCGGACGAAACGGCTATCCATTGCTTCCAGGTTTTCCTTAGTAGTCTAGCTTCAATTGACTCATGCCTTCAACTATGAAAATACTGAAATCTCCACAAAACCCCTTCTGATAAGAATAAAATTAACTTATTAATTATGTCATTAAACTATCAATCTATTGATTGTATCACAAACTAAACTTTATCAAATGCCATTTTTAAAAAAGATACAAATCTAGACACCTAAAAATTCCTTTCAAGTAATAAGTTAACACTAAAGTGAATTGATTCATTTAATCAAATAAAAGAATAATTTGAACTACAGGTGAATCCATTAATTCTATATGAAGTACCAAACACACAAAAAAGAAGACACTAACTACTAACTTAGCAACACACTATTCAAAAAACCAAGAAAAAGAAGACACTACATCCTAATTTAGCAACCCACTATTGAACAAAAAAATTTTAAAAAAAAGATTTTTTTTTAGTAGTCACTCATGTTGTTATATCACCATGACTATACACATCTATTTAATGATGTTGTTAACACTATGTGTCAATTCTAATCATAATCAAATTTGGTTTATGATGATTTTCTATTTAAGTCTATTTTCATGTGTCATCTCTGTAACTGTATCAAATTGTATTTCTTTTATATATAATATAAAGATGTTTATGAGTACTTTGTCTATATTGTATCTGTTTACTTGTTTGCTTTTGATACATTATGTACATGATTCATATCTAACTAGATTGAATAGAATAATTGATTTAGAATATTTTATGTACTTAAACTAGTTTATATGCTTGAAATCATTAGTCAGTTGAAGCTAGATCACCGTGGAAAATCTGGAAGCACTGCTTTAAGGCAGTTTCGTCCCATTGTGGGACTCCTCAGTGGTAGTGCACATCCACGATCCCGCCTCACGAGATTGGAACCCTGAACCTAGCAGTCTCACGCGAGAGCACTTAACCGATAGACCACTGAGCCGGCATCCAACAAAATAAAATAAGGGAACAAATAAACTGACGTATTTAAAACTAAAATACTTTGTGATTCATACATATAATATCAGAAGGGGTTTGTGGATATTATAGTAATTTCAATAGTTGAGATCTCAACTAGTGACTGGCTTTAAGACGTATTTCCTGGAGTTTTAGTGAGAAGAAGTGACCACTGGAGTTCAACCAGGTCTGTTGGGAGATATCAACTCATTAAAGACAATTGTGGATGTGTCGCTCAATTTCGTGGCTCGGTTGAAGTTAGACACCAACACCGTTGGATGCCGCTCAATGGTCTGTCGATTAAGTGCTCTGGCGTGAGACTGGTAGGTCCTGTGTTCGAACCTAGCAAGGCGGGATCGTGAATGTGCACTTCTGAGGAGTCCGACAATAGGACAAAACGACCGTCCAGTGTTTCCAGGTTTTTCACGGTGGTCTAGCTTTAATTGACTCGTGATTTGAACTACATATATATATAAAGAATTGCTAAAAATCTCCACAAAAATTCACCTTAAATTAATTGGTAAATTTTCTTCGCAAATTTTATTATTTTTCAATCTGTCATTGAAAAAATAGTTCAGTAGTAGTGACTCTAATTGTAAATATGGGTGACATGAGGTCGAGTCGGCCAAAATGTATCAGTTCCATTATGGTTACAGGTGAAACTTGCTGACAAGTACCAAATAGCATGAAACCGAGGCTGGTCAGAGTTTCTTCTAGATTACTTCCAACTACCATCTTAAATCTTTTGAGTCTGGTTATCTGAAGTTTCTGTTTGAAATATCCTACAATACCTCACTTGTATAATCTTATATTATTCATTTGTCAACGTTTATACGCCTCTCAACGACTTCGATCTAACAAATATAAATACTCGTGAATACGTGGATTATATACATTGTTCAATGAGTCAGAGGTACAAGACGCACCATTACAGTCTCTTAGTTGTTTTTTTTTCTATTTCTAAAGTTATTCTTTCATGATATTGCCGATTTCAATCGAATTAAAACAAAAAATACTTGGAGGCCTATTGAATCATATGTTTACAAATAGGGATACATTCGTTTATGTGTTTAGTTAGCTTTTTAAATTCAGGGAATCAGTATTTATAGTGGAAAAAACACAGCTCGAATTTGATATGATCAACCGTCAGTCGATCAAAAAAGTTCTATTATGATGGTGTTAAATCGACATTTTCATGTGAATTGGTGGAAGTTTACCAATGTTTAGTCCTGAATACTATTACAAATGTGAGGACAGTCATTACTTCCTTCTTGCATACATTGTGGAAGTACACTTCTTTTCGTAGCACCTGAAAAGAAAACTGGGTTGAGAGTGGTCTTGAAAACCTGGGAGCATAACTAATCCATTTTTACAGCAGTTGTTTGAATCTTCTCATCAGTCTCTTTTTGCATATGTGCATCCTGTGCGGATTGCCTCGATATTGCCTCCAGCCACAAGGATTATAATGAGATGGATAGTGGCTAGCAGCGAAATCCTGGACACATCATCTGGATGTACCTCCATCCCAGATTCGATGTTTACTCCGAGACTCGAACCCAGTACCGTTCTCTCCAAACACCATCGAGTTATCCACTTAGCGGATGTGTCTAGATATCCCTGAACCAACCAGTAAAATTGGCTCGTAACTACTTCACACTGGACATAGCTAAACTCCTTTGGCCACAGTTTCACAGAAAGATCCTTGAGATTATCTCTCAAGACTGGTCACTAATGATTTAAAGAGATAAATGATTTGAATTGTGAGGCTTCCAGACTTTGTGCTGGGAAAACGATATCAGTGTTTACTTTAAGTGTAAATCGCAAACATGATTACCACAATAAACTGATTTTAGCGCCTGTTAAATTATTTTCATTCTGGAAATTTCATGTCTCTACTTAAAATAAGTGCTAATCATATCGTCTAGAATGGCAGTAAGACCTCCACAGAACAACACAAAAAATCTAAGGTCGAGAAAACAGGATCAAACCTTAGTATGGGACCCCTCAGCTGTTCTTATCGACGAACTCGCCAAGAGTAGAAACTAGAACCTTCAATTAGAAATTCAGATTCTACCAACAGAAGTCGACCCAATGGTTTGAATGGTTAGTTTTTGCTGAGAGACTTCAAGATACCGTGTTAACTCCATGATCAGATCGTGAGTTACCACAACTAAGGGGGCCCCAATATCATGATCAGTCAAATTTTCAGTGATCCCTAATTTTAATGAAATCTCAATTAAGATAAGTTTGTGACACAAAACCACTTTAAATGAATCAAAATAACATTTACCTGAAAGTTGGAAAGCCAAAATGATACCTTAAAAACACAACATTCAGTAAAATGGTGTGGTATTTCTAAGACATTTAGTCCACCTATTTAGTATAGAAGGGATCTTTAATAAATCAAGAAGAGATTTAAGAGCACATGGATCTTCCAATGCAAATAATTGTGTTTTCACAGGATATTGGAAGTTAGGATATCACTCTTTAAAGCAACGTTATTTGTTCTTAAATAAGCGTTAATAAACAAACGATCGTCAAGTAAAATTATGAATATCCGTTGTACTACTTACCGTTGAATGACTGTCATAGTATTAGTCTCATCCACATGTTTATCAAAACTCCCAATTGATACTTCATTTATATTATCTTGTTTTAATGAAACAGACAATGATGATGATGAAGATAATGTAGAATCTGTGAAATCTTTACTTAATGTACGTTTTCTTGGTATTAAACCAAGTGTTTTACAATATTGTTCATATGTTATAAATCCTGTATGTTCTGGATCAAATAATTCAATCCATTTATGTAAGAATGTTTCTTTATAATGCATTTTAAACATATAATTTTTTAAATCTTCAATTGTAATGACACCACGTTTTTCTGTATCTAAATTATCAAAACATTTACGAAATTCAGCCATAATTATAGATAGGAAACCAACTCTGGATATATAAGCCCAGATAACCTTCTTGAACAATAAATAACTAAACTATATATGTGAAAATGTGGTTTATTTATTCCAATGCCACGTGTAAAACATTTTTTTTTAAATTAAAAAAAATTTTTTTGTAAATTCATGCGCAGTTTGTATAACAACCTACGTAGAATCATTCTGATTGGTTAATTTTAACACTAATCGATGGGCCGAAAACTAGTCAAATAGAAGACATCTTATGAATTAACCAATCAGATTATTAATCAAATTTTGTGATTCAACCAATCAGATTTTTTCTAATGTTGTATTTACATTGTCTAAAAAAATATATGTTTATATATAGTAGAACGACAAACACAACCGGCAGAGATGGTTATCATGTTATGTCGAATAGCGGGGATTTTTATCTGAATTCAATCATTTCAATGCCTCTAGACGTGTTATACAACATGTCGTCTAATCGAATGAAATACCTAATACATAATAAACGATCAAATTAAACAAATTATGTGGGAGGTAAAATCTGAAAGACCATGTTTTAAAACTGTTATTTATCTTGGCTAAATATATCATTATTTATGATAGGATATGATATATGAGTTAACACAGTTTTTCCAGACAGTGTCATTGTTTCAAAAGAAAAAAAACGTTACAAAGAAGTTAATATGCAAATAGATTTTATTTAATAGGATTTTGTGAAGATTGATTAAATGTATGGGTTGTATTCATCAAAAATTAATCTTCGTTTGAGAACTATTGAAAACTAGGGGAGACTGAATGACTGGTTCTTCATAGAATGAGACTTTTTAGCCGTGCCGACCGACAACTTGATACTAATTGAAGAAAGGACTCTTAGGTCTTATGATGAAAGCCACTGCTTCAAATAACCTGTAATATAGCTTAAAAGTTACTCAATATCATATTTGGTCCTTTATGAGGTCGTTCGAGCTCCATATTGAGACATAAAAACTATTCAGCTATCCCTAGCTGTCAATGGTGCCTTGAGTAAGATCAGTCAGTCTATGATGAGTATGGACAATAAAATAGGTTTTATCATCAGTTTATCTTCACTAAATAGACTTAAAGATGGTAAGACAGAATTATTCAGAGAAAACTTAAATATTGAAACTTGATAGGACGTAATTAGTGTGAGGGGTTTGTGGGAATTGTTGAGTTTCGTAGTTTACGTGACGAAATTATCATAATTGAATAACTTTTAAAAACCAAAAAGCACCCGAAAGTTGTTTCATTCTAATATAAGACTCTCTAAAAGAACGCATCTGTTAATTCCCCCAACGATCGAACACAGAACCTTCAGGACTCAAAGCAAGCGCTTAGCACATAGACTGCGCTCTTCACAAAACATGAGAGTTTCGAGTTAGATCTTCTTTGGGGTCATAGATGCATCTTGCTAAATAGTCCCGAACTAGACTGAAACACCTATCCATTGCTTCCTTGTTTACAATGATTATCTAACTAAGGAATTTCATGTTGTAAATTGTATAAGTTTATAGTCCCATATAGATCATTGATTTGTATGGCTGACTCTGCATTTAAAAATTCCTAACTTATTAACAAAAGTGTTTCATGTTCTGATCTACAGTAGTAGTGTGATGTGTGTTACTGACGTCGGTAGATATAATTAGTATTTATCACCAATCGAAAGTGGAGTACCTGGCAGCAGAAGGTTTAGAAAATCGAAGAAAAGAGAAGGAAAGCAGAAAGTGATTTATATGGAAACGAAGGAACAACAAAGTCTGAGACAATTGATTTATATTTTTCAGATGAAATATTACTGTTCAGTTCCTAGATTTTACCGAGATATTCTGTAACATTTTATTAGAATATATTTGATTGATCTCATTTGTGTTGTCGTTCACTACAGTTGTTGTAATGTATATGGATTATCGCTATCAACCAAAATAACTTCTTAATGATACTGACCAACTGATGTCCATCTGGAGTGGAACTCTGAAGAATATTTTTATACTTGTTTTGCATTTATTAGTAAGATGCATCTATAACATTTACATAGATCAATATTTGGACCTACATTACATAAGATTGTAGTTAGTAGAGTTACAAATGGACTATTGATAATATGGTTGATTAAATAAGTGTGATAACTGTGATAAATTAGTCTTAAAACTTGAAAAAACTGGGATTTTCACGATCCAAGACTTAAGACAAAAATTGACGGAAGACCGGAAAGAATCTGTACCTCCTCACTTTTCTAGAGAATGTAATGACACTGAATGATAGATTAGTTAGTCAATATCACATTTAACTGAAAAAATGGATTTCATCGCAAAATTATCATAAAACGCATGTGATATTTTATACGGAACGAATGTTGCACTTAATAAAAACACCATATCGAGTTTTATCCCTTACTGAAAACAATGCTGGTTTACTTAGGCGGCTATGTGTAGAGTTGCATTTTTGGATTGAAAACAGCTAATAATGAATTGAAATTATGACAGAGTTAGGTAGTATTTTCATTCTGCTTTATAAATCCTCATCGATGTATTCCCAAAAGCTTAAAATGCTATTATAGTTCCTGATAACTCTCTTACTTGAACGTTCGGAAACTAACCTCCTAACTTCTTTCAATATCCTTCCCCCCACCCAGAAATCGTCTGCTATTAAACGCAGAACAGAAAATAAACGACGAGATGTATGAAAGAAGCTTGTTATGGAAGGTTAGTTTATATATAGAAAACATGGGTATTTATGCGACTTTGAGTTTTTAGAATCTTCCGGAAATAATATGCTAACATTGATGAATAATAAAAACATAATCTACCCTTTTCTAGTATTCTTCTGAAGGTTTCTAACGGAGACTGATTAATCGAAATAGTACCAGCATTTTCACGGTTTAGGAAAAAAATTAATTGATCAATTATCTATGGCTCTTAACAGTTTTATTATTATCAGAAGGGAGTTTGTAGAGATTTTAGTAATTTTTTATAGTTGAAATCACGAGTCAGCTGAAGCTAGACCACCATGGGAAACCTGAAAGCACTGGACAGCCGTTTCGTCCTATTGTGGCGCTCCTCAGCAATGCACATCCATGATCCCACCTCACGAGATCCGAACACAGGACCTACCAGTCTCGCGAAACGGCCGTCCAGTGCTTCAAGGTTTTCCATGGTGGTCTAGCTTCAGTTGACTCATGATTTCAACTATATAAAATTACTAAAATCTTCACAAAAATCCCTTCTGATTGATGATTATATGCTCACTAGTGTCTGACTTTATGAGGTATTTCCTGAAGTTCTAGTGAGAAGCAGTAACCAGTGGATTTAAGCCAGGTCTGTTAGGAGATATCAACTCACTGAAGACATTGGTCAATGGTTGCTCAATTTCGTGAATTGATTGATGTTAAACATTAACACCGTTGGATGACGTCCGGCTCAGTGGTCTATCGGTTAAGTGGTCGTGCGCGAGACTGGTAGATCCTGGGTTCGAATCTCGTGAGGCGGGATCGTGGATGCGCACTGTTGAGGAGTCCCACAATAGGACGAGTTGGACGTCCAGTACTTTCAAGTTTTTCATGGTGGTCTAGCTTCAACTGATTCATGATCTCAGCAATATAAAGTTTTATTATTGATTTGTTTAATTGTAACATTAAGAATAATCTTAAACTTTAATGATACGTCTTCTTGTAGGCTTATTACTGACTTTTTAGTTTCTTACTATAACTGCAGACTACTTCTTCACTTGAACTCGAACAATCGAGTAAAAGAGTAAAAATATCAGTAAAATCTTTACTTTGAGGTTCACTTCTGTAAAAAGAACTTATATAAAGATGGTAGAGAAGATTTGTAGCTCAGGTGGATGATTTTGATGGAGTTCTACCTGAAGTTTGTGCTGATGATGAGGTCGTTCAGAAAGACGATGAAAGCTTCACGACCAAACCATCCAGCTCAGAGAACAAAACTCCATCAAAATTATATAAAGATATACTGATAACTATTAAGCTCTGAAAGTTTCTATAAACAGTAACAGAGTAGGCAATCATTCAGTTAGAGTTTGATACATAATTCGTTAATTTTTTTGATCTCTTCATGGTGTATGCATGAATTAGGAGTAGTATTTTTTATAGTTGAGATCATGAATCGATTGAAGCTAGACCACCATCTAAAACCTGGAAGCACTGGACGGCCGTTTCGTCCTATTATGGGACTCCTCAGCAGTGCGCACCCTGCACTCGTGAGATTAGAACCCAGGTCCTACCAGTCTCGAGCCAGAGCACTTAACCGATAAACCACTGAGCCAGCATCCAGAAGTGTTTTTCAGCTTTATACTGGTTTCTAAATATCTTATTGAGAAATTTCATTTTGTTTCCCGAACCTATCATATATGAATTCACATAAGAAGTATACAAAATAGCTAAGTAAAATTACCTTTTTTTACTATTGAAAACCAATTCGATCTCCTTACGGTAAACAGTTGAAGATTAATCATTGTAACTTGTAATAACAAAATACATACATAGGGAATAAGATTAATGTTTAGTTAAACATATTCAGTAGCCTTAGAATGAAGCTGTATTCGAATTATCAGTATGTAATGTAACAACAATATATAGTCTATTCAATATCCAAAGTCACATTGATATTGACTTATAATGATAATGATAGTGCAAGTATTTTGGTTAACAGATTATTTATGGGTTTTTTTGTTATATTATGTGCCTACGTGCTCTGTTTATACATGATGTGACGATTCCCGCCAATCAGAGAAGAGTGAATTATCGATCAGAGCAATGATACACGAAACCCGTACGAGCAGTCTAAAACACTTGTCGATCATACTTTCTGTCTAACCCAGCCAGTTAAGTCCAAAACATTAATAGCAGCCTCTGCAGTATGAATCATTGTTCTCAAACATATTGGGTTTATATACTAAACAAACTGCTCACATCGCACCATAACATAGAAAATAACATTTATACAAGATTTGGCTAAATGTGGCTGTGAATAAGGGGAACAGTAATTAATAGACTAGGGATAACTCAAGAACGGTAAATCGTATAATAATAGTTTATAGATCAAAATAAATTTTATAATACGAGGAACACGAATGTGATTACTTCAGTTACTTGACAATTATAGAATAGGAAATATACGTATCATATTGGTCCATAAATAGTTCTCAAAGTTATCATTCATAATTCTTTACGGGATATAACATTATGAATGTTTTAAATAATACATAAAGTTATTTCTACTTATTGTTATACATGATATTTGAATTTCCCACAAAATTCTTGAATGTGATTGGTTCATCCCTAAAGTATACTTGTACCGGGTCTTTTTATTCCTCCTAATATTTCCAACTTTCATACAAGAAAACTATATCACTTAAAATGTAAATAAAAAAGGTTATATTCCGAAGAGAATTATGAATGGTAACTCTTGAGGACTATTTATGAACCAATGGGATATGTATATTACCTATTGTATAATTGTTAAGTAGTTAAACTATTCATATTCGTGTCCCCCTTATCATAAGTTTTATTTTGACCTATAGACTATTATTATACGATTTACCATTGTCGAGTTATCTTTAGTTCATTAATTACTGTCCCCCCCTATTCACAGTCACATTTGGTCAAATCTTGTATAAATGTTATTTTCTATGTTATGATACTATGTGGTCAGATTGATTGGTATATAAACCCAGTATGTTTGAGAATAATGATTCATACTGCAGAGGCTGCTATTAATGTTTTGGACTTAACTGGCTGGGTTAGACAGAAAGTATGATCGACAAGTGTTTTAGACTGCTCGTACGGGTTTCGTGTATCATTGCTCTGATCGATAATTCACTCTTCTCTGATTGGCGGGAATCGTCACATCATGTATAAACAGAGCACGTAGGCACATAATATAACAAAAAAACCCATAAATAATCTGTTAACCAAAATACTTGCACTATCATTATCATTATAAGTCAATATCAATGTGACTTTGGATATTGAATAGACTATATATTGTTGTTACATTACATACTGATAATTCGAATACAGCTTCATTCTAAGGCTACTGAATATGTTTAACTAAACATTAATCTTATTCCCTATGTATGTATTTTGTTATTACAAGTTACAATGATTAATCTTCAACTGTTTACCGTAAGGAGATCGAATTGGTTTTCAATAGTAAAAAAAGGTAATTTTACTTAGCTATTTTGTATACTTCTTATGTGAATTCATATATGATAGGTTCGGGAAACAAAATGAAATTTCTCAATTCGAAAATACTTGTACCTTCTTAACTATGGATTTAGTAGTTCTCCACGTTCCAGCTCCATACAGTAGCACTGTCTTGACGTTTGTATTGAAGATTCTCACTTTGAAGCTATTTGAGAGTTGTTTCTAGTTCCATATGTTCTTCAATTGTAGAAATGCTTCCCCTGCTTTGCCAATCCTCGCCTTTACATCTGCATCCGATCCTCTTTGTTTATCAACGATGCTTCGCAGGCACATGGATGTTCCCACGTCTTCCAGATTCTTGCCATCAAGTGTGATTGGGTTGGTGTTCTCCGTATTGTATTTGAGAATCTTGCTTTTTCCTTTGTGTATGTTGAAGCCTAATGATGCAGAAGCTACTGTTACATTTGCTGTCTTCGTCTGTATTTGTTCGTGTGTATGAGATAGGAGGGCTGAGTCATCTGCGAAGTCCAAATTGTTTAATTGGTTCTGAGATGTCCATTGTATTCCGTGCTTCGCCTCAGATGTCGAAGTCTTCATAATCCAGTCACTCACCAGAAGAAGGAAGAAAGGGGAGAGTAGACAGTCTTGTCTGACTCTGGTCCTTACTGGAAATGCATCTGTCAGACTTCCTCCATGCACGACTTTGCACTGTAGTCCATCGCATGAGTTCCCGATCATATTGACAATCTTCTCAGGAACTCCATAGTACCGAAGAATTTTCCACAATGTTCTCCGGTCCATACTGTGAATTACCTTCTCACAATCAATGAAGTTGATGTATAGTGACAAATTTTACTCAACTGATTGTTCCACGACGATCCGTAGTGTCGCAATTCGATCTGTGCACGACCGATCCTTACGGAATCCAGCCTGTTGATCTGGAAGTCTTGCGTCAACTGCGTTTTTCATCCGGTTCAGTAACACTCTATTGAAACTCTTCCTGGTATTGACAACAATGTGATGTCTCCGTAATTCTCACATTTGCTCAGATCTCCTTTCTTTGGTATCTTGATGAAGTGTCCTTCTTCCTAGTCCATCGACACTTGTTCTCCCTCCCAAATCTTCTTGAATAGAAGGTGAAGCATGTTGGCTGTTACTTCAGTGTCTGACTCCAGTGCTTCAGCTGGTATATTGTCAGGTCCTGTCGCTTTCCCGCTCTTGATTCGTTTGATGGCCATCTTGACTTCTTCGATCGTTGGTGGAGTGACATCTATAGGAAGGTCTGTGTGTGCTGCTTTGTCCTTGACTGGTCTCTCCGGTTTACTATATCTCCCTGCCAGTTTCTTCGTCGCATCATATAGTTGTTTCATATTCCCATCCTTTGCAGCTTTTTCCGCCGTATTTGCTATTTTTCTCATGTATTTCTACTAGTCAGCTTTAAAGCTTTTATTCACTTCCTTGTTTGCTTCTGAGTACTCTGCTTGCGCATTTACTTTCCCTGAATGTGTTCGACTGTTGTTAATTGCTGTCTTCTTGTTCTTTCTTTCTTGAATCTTGTTCACAGTTCCCATAGAGATCATTGCTTTATTTTAACTTTTGTATATTGTGATATTTTTTCCTCATTCATTCTCCTACTTGATAGTTCACCATGACGACAAAGACATCCAAAGTACTTAAGTTAAAGACTATGTCCTCACCTTCGTTTCAACTAATGCCCTTTTGGCCCGACAGTATCGAAGCTTGGTTCTGCTGCGCAGAGGCAGATTACTATGGGCACGGAAGGACTAATTCATGCTCACAATATCTCGCAGTAGACAAGACACCAATTCACGAATTCAACAAGTACGTCACACCTAGTATCTTTACTAGTGAAGTTTCGGAGCCTTACGAAACCCTAAAACGGTCGATTCCGAAACGCGGAAATCTAAGCGACCGACAAAACCTAGATCAATTCCTTAATAATATGAACCTGCAACATGGTTCTGCGACAGACATGTTGATAAGGATGAGAGAGGTTATCAGTCAAAAAACTTTCAATGATTGCCTATTCAAACAACTTTTCTTGTCTAAACTTCCTCAACAGATGCATGCAGTACTTGTCTCCCTTCAAAACAACTACGTAGACGAGCTGGCTGCATCTGCCTGGAAATTACTAAGTCTTCTAATGACGAGGATTTTTCAGTCAGAGACAAAGAATGGCATTGCAAACAATGTCACACACTCATACGCTACCTTAGATTTCTTAATGACCCTGCGAAGAAGCAATTCACGTAAGCGATCTGTCTCCAGGCCACGAGAGACTAATAACCCCTACTGCTGCTGGTATCATCACTAGTATGGAAAGTCTTCCAGAGATTTCAGGAAACCCTGAAATTGTCCTAACCAGAAGTCGGCTGACACCTACAACAATTCAGAAAACTTACCAGCCGGCACGCGTTAACGGCAACCGTATCCGGCGAACGCAGCCGTCTGTTATACGTCACAGATGTGACCACTAAAGTTCGCTACCTCGTCGATACTGGAGCAGAAGTTAGCGTTCTTTCTGTAAACTCTAACGACTGGCTTCACGAATCTGTTTTAAACTCACAGGCGGCAAACAAAAATCCAATTGCCACGTATGATAAAGGGTACGTTTATCTGAACGTGGGTTTACGCAAACCCATTCACTGAATCTCCGTTGTTGCGGATGTTTGTATGCCAATCATTGATATAGACCTCCTACAACACTGCAATCTACTAATCGATACGCGCGAACTGAGTTCAGTAAACAGAAACACCAAGCTATCATTTTGTGTAACCTCTTTTTCCGGTTGCAAATTACCCCCAGTCAAAATTAGGCACACAATAGACCCCTTCTATCATCCATTACTCGATAAGTACTTTAAGATACACCCACTGCAACCGAAATTGCCGTGTGTTACCAGCATTGTTACGCATTACGTTACGATTACAGGACCACCTACATTCTCGAAAGCACGCTGACTAGCTCCCGAAAAGCTGAGGTTGGCTAAAAACGAATTCGACCACGTGATAAAGTTAGGAATCATTCGATCATCAAATAGCACATGTTCATCTCCCTTGCATATAGCTCCTAAAGAGGACAGCAACGATTGGCGTCCAACTGGTGATTATTGGCTTATGAATGCAAAATCCATTCCCGATCGTTACCCGTTGCCTCAAATTCACAATTTGACGTCTACCTTGAAAGGTAGGACTTGGTTAAAGCCTATAACCAGATCCCTATGATTACTGACGACATTCCAAAACCCCTACCTTCAATCCCTTCGAACTCTACGAATTTTTACGAATGTCTTTCGGCATAAGAAATACTGCCCAGACTTTCCAAAAGTTCAAAGGTGACGTTTTTCGAGGTCTCATTTTCGTACTAAGTATGTTGACGACTACTTGATTACAAGTCCGGACAGAATATCTCATCTCCAGCATCTGGACGTTGTGTTCGAACGACTACTAAAGCATGACATTAACGTAAACATTCAGAAATGCCGAAACGGAACCAACTCCTTAAATTTCCTAGGAAACGCTATTGATGCGCGAAGCATCCGACCTCTGAGAAGCAAAGTGGCGGCCATTCTGGATTACCCGAAACTGATCACAATTAAGCGATTGCGCACATTTAACGGTCTTGTAAGTTTCCATAGACCGTTCATACCAAAATGCGCATCCCTTATGAAAACCTATAATCGACAAACTTCTTGGAAATGCGAAATCCAATAGTCTGGACCACACCGCTCGAAAAGCATTCTCCACAGTTAAGAACTTATCGCAAAAACAACCATGCTGGTATATCAGGACACTCAAGCCTCAATTAGTATCGCAGCAGACGCATCCGACTCAGCAATCGGAGGAGTCTTATAATAATTGGTTAACCACTCCTGGCAACCTTAAGCACTTTTCTCAAGAAGGTTGCTAGACACCGAATTAAGGTACAGCCCTTTCGGCAGGCAACTCCTAGCTATGTATTGTGCTGTATGACATTTTCAGAACTCTATCGAAGGCCGAGAACTTGCCCTTTTCACTGATCAAAAACCTCTTACTTTCTCATTAAGCTCATCTTCACACAAGTTCTCACCTCGAGAGTCTCGACAACTGGACTACATTTCACAGTTTACTTCAGTTATACAACACATTTCTGGAGCAAACAATGTAGTCGCGGACGCCTTGTCTCGCATAACATCCTTGAACGGTTTCCAAAGAATCGACCTCAAACTCACACAGTTTCAAAAAGAAGATACTTATCTTCAGTACGAGTTACCCTTAAAAACCCTTAAACTGCGCACTGAACAGATAGAAACAGGTAAGAAAACCTTACTGTGACTCATCTACAGGTAGCGATCGCCCAATTGTGCCGAAACATTATCGATATAGCGTCTTCAGTACGTTGCACAAACGTACTCATCCAGCTGTTCATGCATCCACTCAACTTATAGAAGAACGGTTTCACTGGCCTGGTATGAACACAAAGCTCTGACATCGATGAAGATATGATCTGTCTGACTTTCTATGGTGTGGCTTGGTATAACCCGTGCAGCTTTATATATGCGTTTGTGGGGGAACATCGTGACATCTATAACCATTTTTTTGAATGTATGTACATTTGTAAATCTCTCACCATTCTCGTTCCATCCTCCCAGTCTACGTCGTTCCATGATATTTTCATACCTGGTGTGGTTCATTCCGACCTTGACATTCAGATGTCCCATAAGGATCATCAGATTTTTCCTGCGTACTTCTCTACGATTGATTGCAGCCTTTCGTAAAACCGACATTCATTGTCACCACTGATGGGTGCATATCACTGGTTAACACTCATTATGATCCCTTCCCTCTTTGAGTTTGAAGGATGCTTTGATGATTCTGGACCCACGAGGTCCTCATCCTACTAAAAGTTGTCTAACTTCACCGGACACCAACATGCATCTCCCCCTGTGTGAAAAGCATTTTCTTCATGGCCAGAGTATGGCAACACATAACCAAAAGCTGATTTTTTTGTATAACTTGTGACTAATGGATTACACTAATTCTGAAGGCGCCAAAATATATCTCATTTCCGTAGCTGTTTGACTGGCCCTCCCAGTCTCCCACATTATCTGGATATTCTATGTCCCTGTACTAATTGTTGCTCTGATTGTAAGAAGGTTCATCGAACTCGTGACTTCTGACTTATCTAGGCTTTCGCTATGAGGAGTCATGATTCTTCTAAGCGAAAACCCTTCAACTCCCAGGGCAGCATTTAAATGGACTAAATTATTTTTCTGGTTATGGTCTTTTTAACAAGATTTTACGGAATGGGATTCCTTGCCCCTCGTGCAACCCTCCTCTTTTTTAAGTACATGATCCAGCAGTAAAACTGTAAAAGCTCCAGGGGGAATTCTACTAGTTGACGACGAAAATAAATAAATATCTCACCATACCGAGAATTGGCATTGGGATACTATTTTAGAATTCTTGAATTATTGCCGATGCTAGCTCTCTATGAAATCTCTAACCCTAACGCCCGATCCGAAATCCAGATGCATATTCCTAGTCTCATTTCTTCAAAAGTTTTCTCATTCTTCTTTGATGCTGCAATGTACCTTGGTTTGGTTACCAATATTCGTGACTGAAAAAATCGCTTTAGCGACATAGCGCTCAACAACTAGATATAATTGGCTAGCCAAAAAGTTTGAAATTTTAGACCTGAATATAAGATTCAAACTAGGTTTGGTTGAAGAATATCTGTCTGGTATGGGAAGAGACACGTGTGTCCCAATCGAAGTCAGAGTAAGGTGGCTGGGGTAGAAACGGCTCTAAATTTCATCATACATACAAAGGTACAAATTTACCCAAACAAATATTACCACTCAGTTATTCAACCAATAATTTTTCCCATAATAATCGGTCTAAATTACAATAAATAGACAAATTGATAAGAAATATAAGAAAATTACCGAATGCACCGAAAATAGGTGTTATTCTATCCTTGCTGGATATATCAAGTAAAAATCCGTTCAAAAGATAATAGTTTGTTGTTTTATAACACAAAGTGTTTTCAATTCTGGGAAAGTACTTCAATTCACAACCAAAATGCACGATCCCAGTCAAATCAAGCAACAGAATCAAAAAGGGAACAATCAGTATGGCTGCCACCAAGATTAAATATCAATTAAAGCAACATAGACAAAGTTCAGAAAGAAACATAGAAACTCAGTGAAATCAAAAGAGGAAATGAGAAAACTATTATGAAATGAAACACTACAATCTCCAATGGCATCAAAAAGACTAACAAAAAATGTACAATTGAAGAAACCATTAAAAATAAGTTGCAAATGTATGCATGGAGGAATTTTCATACACGAAACCTTCAAAAATGATCTTACACTGAATATGAACTTAGTACCATTCCACATTATTTTCCTTACTGTAGGTTTTGGGGAATGTTATCACAACATGTAAATACCACACTTGTCATGAGATATGCCAACTTGACCTTCGAAAATCTCTGGTTATTTCTGAAATGACCTCACGTTGGAGTGAAATCTAGTATGCAATCTAGTTCCCAAGTAGGAGTGGCGGAAGTATTGTTTCTCTGTAGAGCGTTTGGAATAAACTCATTCAGTTAAACACTCTTGAATTCACCCCAAATGCTAGTTAAGCCAACAGTGTACAAGCAAGATATTAAATTAATTTGGGTCATATGTATTTAGAATAATTGGACTTGGTCAAGTTCAGTATGGCAACTACCAGTCTCCAGGACAGCCTAATTAATGCTCTAGTGGTTGATTACGGACCAGTGTTTGAATTAGAAGAAATTCCGAGTGCATTTCCAAGTGTATTGTAATTTCAACCGAATTTGAATGTACAATGGTGTATAAATTGACTATTAATAAGCGAAAACACTACAATCGTTTCAGCTTAAATCCTGATCTGCATTTTTGAAATATATTGTGCGTTTTATTCGTAGGTTCACCAAATGTTTGTTCAAATCTGACTCAACAAAAGACTGAATAATCCGCAAAAATTACTGACATTACAACCACCGAGAGAAAATGGAACAGACTCACCTGCTTCCAGGAATTATATTTGATCGGTTGATTGCATTAATCAATTATATTTAGATTCACATCTGTGTGGTAAGAACAAAAGACCCACGGGCTATGTTGTCCCTCCTCTAGTATGCTTTTGTGAGTGTCCAGGCTTCTATGGAATGAGTCTGTAGACGGCGTCGAGTCGCGATTGACTATAACCACCATTACAATAAGATCATGCGCCAGACGACCACTTGGATCCCTGGATAGGCCAAAAACAATAAGGTCCAGATAAGATATATTTATTGGCAATCTCGTGGTATCGAAAGAATACCAAGACTTGCCAAAGAGTACCGGCGAAATTTCACAGCGGAAGAGAGTTCGAACGAACAAGATGAACAAGGGAACGAAAAATGTTTTTGATACAGTTAAACAAAACGAGTACAGTAAAAACAATCACTGGTACAATCGGTTGTAATAATAATTGTTTTCATTACATCAATCGCGTTCTCGTCATGAGAAGTAGGTCACTACAAGTCAATTGAAATTGCGGACACCACTGCTTCGGGCAGAAAGTTCGAAGTATTGACAACTTGGTGTGAAAATTTACGTACCACAGGTAATTTTTTCGTACCTGGCCTTTCTACTCGACTGCTATGTCTTCTGAGATGTCCCTATCTAGTGGGAAGAAAAAGAAAGAATTGTGGGGAGTAGTGTAACGTCGTGTACTATATTACACCTACATAGCTTATTCTAGTTTCTGGACAAGCCAATTCACCTATAACGTTATGAGTCATGTTTTGATCATGTTAATTATTCGCTTATTGACCTTGACTATTTTTTTATATGAGCGTATGTGTATGCACACTTCTTATCCAACCTATCACATGTCTGTCATTCATTTTAGTCTGACTATAAATGTTGATTAATGCTTGCTTATAACGAGTTGGCTTCTCCGCCATCTCCAATACGCATTATCTTTCGCTTCACTCTCGAGTTGGCTTCCCAGCCATCTCCAATACGCATCATCTTTGCTTCGCTTGCTTACAGTTGCTCATGTGCTTACAACTTTCTGGTCTGCATCGATTATCAATAAAAATGTAGTTGCCGCTTCCCTTTGCCTTCTGATATTATACACCGTTCAGATTGTTATAATAACGGTTATCAAGATGATCGATTAACGAAGCACGGCACTACAGAATAAGTTAGGTCGAAAATCATTTCTCAAAACTAGGTCTCCCCTTAGTTTGCGATAGACAGAGTAAATAGGTCACGCTTTTCAAGTCGCTCATTGTATGGTAAACCACGAAGTTCTGGAAATGCAAGATTACCTGCCCTCTGTACTTCTTCTAGGATATCGGAGTCACCATTTAAACAGGGGCTTTCAGCTTGGACGCAGTTCTCAAGCTTTGTTCTCACTGAGGCTGTGTATACTTATGATAATCAGAAGTATTTGAAATGTAGTACAGACTAGTAATCCCAGGAATAACGCAATTTAATCAAGAGGTATTAGATGAGCACAAACGAATATACTGTATTTGGAATTCAAAATAAGAACAGTCATCAATACAGGGGAATCATTGGTTCATGCAAACACCACATCCTCCACAGCTCAAATTGGAGTATAATTGTCTGTAATCGATTGTTCGTCTTCTTCTTAAGTTCATCTTACATCTGTCCGACAGTGTATTGGATGCAGACTCTGTATTATCTAGAATGCACTCATTAGTATTAGAATTAACAACAGAAATTGGAATAGACTCAACTGGGTTCTCGAATTGTATACAATCATCATGTCAGTTGTATAGTGAAACCAATGATATTTGGAACTTGCACCATAGACTTTCCAACACTATCCTCCTCCACGAAATAATGTTGGGTCCTTATGTCGCAATGTTAAAACCAATATGACGTTCCCAATTTGCATTATCTTCTCAAATCTCACGCATCGATTAATGTTTGTGAGTATTTGGGGATAAACACTGATATATAATTTGAGGTATTCCATCATATGACTTTCACTTGAATAAAAATTATGATACATATTCTTTTTGTTATTAAGATTAGAATACACAAATAGATATGCATTGATATGTGTAATTAACGCATGTGATTCATCTAAACTTCATTTATCTGTGAAACAATCGGATGGAAAACATTCATCTGCGTCATAATCATTAAAATAATCTTGGACGTGATTTGAATTTTCTGCCTGTGCAAACCCCATATCTGGGCAAACTGGTTCTCTGATTGCTTCAGGAAAAATTGCTATTCCCTCTCATTCATCATACCACTGACTAGGGATTCTACTCCACAAACATTGATCATGAGCATACACAATATCTGATACAATAACATCAGAAATGTGACTAGTATTCGACTCATTAGGAACATACTTGTCACATTCATTAGGAATATCACTGGAGATAAATTCATTATGAGGGTAAATGATATTTAATATGATATCAGAATTTGGTTTTTCTGAAATATTTCCCTCTAATTCATTAAGAGTTCCATTACAGAAAAAATGGATCATTAGGAAAATCAACATCTACCAAAACTGAATCTGTTTTTTGATCATGATTCGACTCATTCAACATTTTATTCCCAGAGTTGTAAGAAATTCCATCAGATGTGAATTATTACGACAAACCATATCTGGTACAATAACATGAGAAATCCGTTAAGAAGTTCGTTGTTTAAAAACTTCTGTCTCACAATGATTCTGGGTTTCATTAAACTCTGAACTGTTATGTGACGTTACACCACTTCTAGATAAAGATAACTGATCATTAGAAGCATCCATCTTAACATTACTTTCAATGAAATGAACCATGGTACTACAAACTGACTGAATGTGTCCAGTTTTACCACGTTTAAGGCATTCAGAATTACGAAATACACATGAATTACATGGGTGAAACTTGTCAGCGAACAAGCATTTACCAAACCTGTGATTATCTTCGTGAACTGTTTCACAACTCACCAATGAATTATTATCTGTATAACCTTGATTGCGCATTGGACTGCGACGAAATGGTAAAGTAGTGGAATTCCTGATGTTCTGGCGAGTCATTTTATCGGGTTTTTCTCCTTTACAGCATTACAAACTTGTATGCTTCACATGCTCCAACAGTAGTTCCTTGAGAGTTGCATACGGGAGTGAAATCGGTTTGTCTGGAAGTGCCAAATTCTTTATAAGGCTGTATGCCTCTTTTCCGATGAATGTAGGGAAATGGGCCAAAATATTAAAATATTCATCATCTTCCTTGGTCATAGCCCAGATTTCGAACCTCTCCATGTACTCCTCAATAGCATTAAAATCTGAATTTATATCCATCCGTACCATCACATGCTCAATCGCGACGCCAATATAATAATCAGAAGTATTTGAATTTTAGTACAAACTAGTAATCTCAGGAATAACGCAATTTAATCAAGAAGTATTAGATGAGCACAAAAGAATGTATTGTGAGATGGTGGAGAAGATTTGTAGCTCAGGTGGGTGATTTTTATGTTGGTTTGTTCTCTGAGCTGGATGGTTTGGTCGTGGAGCTTTCATCGTCCTTCTGAACGACATCATCAGCACAAACTTCGGGTAGAAGTGAAGTGTTTGAATTTCTCCACATGTGATTCACAGCTTATGCAGGAACATAGGAACAAAAATCAAAACAATAGGAGAGACAATCAAAACAAAGAAATAAACAATGACAGATTTAAGGTCAATAAGAACCAATCAACATCGAGGTGCAGAGGACAAGCTGTGAATCACATGTGGAGAAAGTCAAACACTTCACTTCTACCCGAAGTTTGTGCTGATGATGTCGTTCAGAAGGACGATGAAAGCTCCACGACCAAACCATCCAGCTCAGAGAACAAACCAACATAAAGAATGTATTGTATTTGGAATTCAAAATTACAACAGTCATCAATACAAAGAGGTCATTGATTTACTTAAACATAACAATACTGTGGTGAACATAATGGTATCTAACTTAGTGAATGTCCGTTTTAAAACCCAGAGTGTTCTAACCCACTGAGCTGCGACCTCCGGGCAATGGGCCGTCGCCTTAAGATCATGACCCAGTCACCCCTAGATCTTTATGAGACCGGACCACGGATAATAGCACTTACCCTATGCTCTACCTATTAACCTTTGTATCCCCACAGTGCATGTAGACACACTTTTCATCGTTGGTAGGCATCAATCACTCTTCAGACCAGTTAATCACATTATTTAAGTCCGATTGAAGAGCGCACGCGTCTACATCTCCAGTTATTACTCGCCAGATTTTTACATCGACAGTGCATAATAACATTGGGGACTATACTACACTTGGGAGATCATTTACATACAGCGTGAAAAGTAAAGGACTCAGGACGGAACCTTGAGGTAATCCAATACGTACTGGTCTCCAGGTGGAGGGAAAACTTGGAATTTATTCTTACTTTCTGTCTACAACCTACAAGGAAATTCTGAAGCTATTTAAAAAGAGGTCCGGCAATACCAAGATTTTCTAACTTCAGTAGCAATCTATTAGTTTGCACCATGACAAAAGTCTTACTGAAGTCTATGTAGACAACATCCACTGAGTTTCTGTTATCTAGATCCTTTATCCGAAATTCCCGTGGCATAGGGAGGATCAGAGCAGTAGACTTTTGAAAATTCTCCCCTGAAATCCTATTGCATCGTTGAAGATCATTCGTATGATAGTATGTACCTTATGAAAACATACATCTGAGCAATGTACGAAAATCAATGAGGTTCGTTTCTTCAACCTTTATGGTAATTTTGACTTTTGGCGTTGACACAAATTTGTTCTTCTGATGTCGCTTCCCAGTATTCAAGGCATGGTTCCTTGTTTCCTTGTGTTAATCGCATTTTTATCTCAAAGTAATCCCTATCTTCACTAATAATTTAATTCTTTTCAAGGTTTGTCAGTCAGTTACCTGAAGTTCGAAAAAATTAATGGGGCGTCTGAAGAATCTCTAATTTTTCTAAATGACGCTAATCCAACAGCTCTTCTTGATGCTTCAGCAAATACTCAAAGGATAGTTTATTTTGCACAAAAGAGTCCACCGTTGGGTTTAAAATTGACTTTTGCTTGTCATGTCAATACCCAAGCGAAACCTTTGGATAAGGTGTCTTTATGTTGCCGCAGTAGTGTGGAAGATACTAAACGTACTTGTGTTCAGCCAGAGGCTGAAGGTACATTTTCCTGTTTAAATACTGAGTTTCACTTCAGTGCTGATGAAACGACGGGGGCGAATTTCTCAATTTCTTTAACACAAGATGGTCTCCTAAGCAATCCAATCAGTGGACTTTTTTCGTGTATTGTCGGTACAGACGAACTCAACATTATTGAATCAAATGAAATAGAGATACGAGATGCTGTGTTTTACATTCTTCAACTGAAGGGTACTCCTTCTGCAAAGATAGATGTTGTTCCGCCAATATCAGAATTTCCGTATGAGTTGAGGTGTGTAGATGATATCAGCATTGTATCCCGCTGGCCATACTGGATGCACCAACTAGATGGCAGATACGGACCATACAGATGGGAATATTGCCTGACTACCGGGAAGCCGAATGCCATTACATGTTATAAAAGGCCTATTCAGTTTTCTCCCAATTCTATTGTCGAATTTATAAATGGAAGCGTGTACCTCACTGATGCACACCTGGTTGAGTCGAAGTCGATAGCTATCGTGTGTAAGCATGTTGGACAACTTGGACCTATTAGGACTTTTGCTGGAAAAGTTACCAGTACTGAATCCCCTGTGGTCCTTGAAGGTCTTTCAATCGATAAAACTAAGAATTCTAGTTCCACTAAACTGTATCCTTTAACAACACTATCATCAAGTTACGTCATAAATAAAGGCACCAAACTTCAAGATTTTATGCTTAGAGCTTTATATCGACAACCTCAAGGAGACTATGAATTCCATTGGTTCAAGGATGAGCAGATGTTACATAACAGGATTGCGACAAAATACAGTTATACACTTCCTAGTCTTATTGATGAATCTGTATCGGGAGTTTACTCGCTCGTTGTGAAATCGAATGAGGATATTTCCGATAGATTGATATTCACATATGATGTTAAGGTCGTTTCACCTCCTTTTTTCAAGGATCCACGATGTTTGAAGGAACTGTTTTACGTAATGGAAGGGAATAATTTTGGCACTGTTTGCGAGTTTGATGGTAGGTGGAATACAGTTGTATATGTCGGTGTGGCTTCATTTGAAGCACCTACGTATCAGGAACTTCGTATGTCTATCGATAAGAATCTCAAGTACTCAAAGCAGCAACTTTCCCAGTTGGATATTATTTTTCAAGTAGATGGAGAGGAAATGAATAAGAGAATTACAGTTAATATTACAAAACTGAAACTTAATCAGGATTGCGAACTATCTATTCGTCTACATTCTACATACGGTCAGTCACGCATATCGACGTCACTTAAAGTTGTTCGTAAGTTAGATTTTTACATCTTTTGTTGCGACGGATTATGTTATAAATACATAGCAAAATACAGGACATGTACATGTATGTATATATAGCTACAATCAGGATTTTTAAGGAAAGTGAAAACATCACTGCCCTTATTTTTATTATCAGGTTAAAACTTTATTCTTGTAAATAGACTGCTATATTTGTAATCGTAATCATCGGGAATGCATTTCTATTAATTATGATACTATAAATACAGTATTTTAATCCTCAAAAGTGATGAATACCATACAATCTTAACCTCAGTAACTGATAGTAACCGTCGGGTTGGTTAATGCGTAACTATCAAATAGTCTAAAGTATACGAACCGTGGATGATTCACACAGAAAATGTCAAAGATTTTTACTTATCTGTAACGTTTTGTAGTTTTCACTTTTCACGCATAGTTAGCAATTTCTGAACAAGTTTAGTGTTTTCAAATTCGTATGTTTACTTAAAATTATGAAGTTACTCCATGAAAACTACGCATGTAGCTTTCACAATAGACGACACCTCATTCTTGCATTATTCTGTTTTAAACGAACAACTGGAACATACAATTGTGAAAAGTTTCTTGTACTTACGTATATGTAGGTATATAGTTACTATGTATTAGTCATTGTATATAATTTAGTGTTTTGTATAAAGAGTTCAATCATTTAACAATGACCATAAGTCCTTTTCTCAGCTTGAGTATCTCTGATTCAATACAGTTAACCTATGAATCTTTATCGACCAAAGTGAATAAATTATATCATACGTCTGAGCGCTACCTACTCTATACTCTACAGGATAGTGCAAAGTACTTTATAAGAAAGTTAGAAGTAGTTGTATTGCAACATCAGTTAATGTAACTATCGTACTTTCATCTAAGCCGTCTCAAAAAGCACACCCTTCCTGGTTATATTCCATGTGATAGTCGTAATCTGTGGCTGATGACTTTAGATGAGATTATTCTAATTCGATGGCAACAACGTAGACGTATTCATTTTTTTGTATCTTTACTAAAAGCTTGAATTGTAGTACGCTCTACTCCTCTTCATCTGTTCTTTTCTATATATGTTGATTTTAGTTAGTTTTCAACCACAATTCAACAAATTGTTTTGATTTCTCTACTTTCTGTACCGCTAAAATCCTTCACTGTTCTATGAAATGTGATAGCTTCAACCGATACATGTTTACTTCAGATTCTGTATTCTTCACAACTGGGTGATTGGTCCCCTAACCTCGTCCGTATTACAATGGGATCACTAGATTAACGATTCATGTAATCTGAGATTTTCTCATTCTGTATCTATCACCCTCGTTCCAACCCCCTTAACTAGACTGATTGCTAGTTAAATGAAGCCTTATAGACAGACATACTAATGTTACATAAAAATTGGTAAGTAAGATGGATCAGTTGGCACGGACAATTTTCTAAGCGATGAAGTTTACCTTATTTCATAGGGAAAAATTGTGCCAGATCAGCCACTTGGCTAATTGCACAATTCTGTTCAACAATTCACCTAAGCTTTGGTGTCGAAGCTGTAACGCAATAATAATTGAGAAAACTGAAAGATTTAAAATGTTTATCACAAATTCTGAGTTTGTTTAAAGAAATAGTGTAAATGTTCATTTTGAAGATAGAAGTAAATTAAAAGTTTCTTCTTAACATTGAATTTCTCAGCTGCTTGAGTGTAACATAACATAATGTGATAAATCTTTTAGGAATTAGACTTTTGGTACTTCATACAATATTGTGTAAAATATTTTAGCCAAACCTCAACTCACAATATCACCTTCCGATGAAAATTGCATAAAAGACTGTGATGAAACTCCGTATAATGTTTCTTGTGCACTAAATGAAAATATTGTTCAAGAATGGAAATCAAAGTTTAATATAGAACCATCTATTGATTGGATCATTCAAAATCACTGGACCAAAGCGCATTTGGAATCTACTGGTTTAGGACAATTTATAACTTCTTATGGTGAACATGATGTAAGTTTATACTAGCAGAATGATATTTTAGTTTGTATCATTAGTTTCACTGATCTTGTTTGGATAAGTTGAATATATCGGTGTCAATACCAAGGTTGGATTTGATAGTGTCAAATAAATTGAGCATCGGGTAGAAAGTTAATAACGGATGTAAATTTTCTGTTATATCCCAATGAGCAAATTATTTACTCCGAAGAATTGGCTTACATTAAGTCACGAAATGTCAGAAATACCCATTGAGATATAACAAAAAATATTTATCATAAGTTGAATAGTTATGGTTTGGAAATTTGTGGTTAATCATAATTACTTGGTAATATATAAGTACTTTTATAGTTTTTCTGGCCCAATGCGTCGCAACCAATATCATTGAGTTTTTATGACATTTCAGGCTTTAACTTTTGGTCCTAAATGATTACCTAACGTCCAAATATGTTTTCAGTCAGTCAGCTACAATGTACGACCAGGCACATTTATGCATCGGTCCAAGTTGCCATACTTTATTAGCACAACAAGACAAACACCAAATTCATAGTAGCTAATTTAATGGTGGCAGTATATAATAGAAAGGTTGTATATAAGGATATAGTATAGGAAGGAAGAAAGTTATGAAGCAATTTTAATCTCAAGTTCAAGGGAAGATAAAGAGTGTATATACCTACGTCATTGTGATCGATTCTGATCCATGTCACCCAGAGTCTCCAACCATTAGTTACGATAGTCACGCGGGCCCCAACCAGGTAGTCTGCATCTACCAACATGGCTCAGACTGGAAGTTAGTGACTTCAAGCACTGATGCCACGTTTTTGCTTGGCCACCCCTAACTCTCTTCCAACCATCCCCTACACTAGTCAGCATAGCGCGTCTTGGTAATCGGTGTTCAGGCATGCGTAACACGTGGCCCAACCATCTCAGTCGATGAAGATTCATGACGTCATCAAATGATTTACCATCGTTCCCTAATACCCTGTGTCTAACCTCACTATTACTCACCTGGTGATCCCAGCAGATGCGTGCAATATTTCTAAGACATTTGTGGTCAAATACTAGTAACTTACGAGTATCTTCTACTCTTAATGGCCATGTTTCACAGCTGTAAAGTAGAACAGAGCGAACTGCTGCGCAGTATACTCGTCCCTTAATTGATAGACGGATATCTCGTCTTCGCCATAGGTGACGTAAGTTGGCAAAAGTCAAACGAGCTTTTTGAATCCGTGCTGAGATTTCGTCAGACACCAACCCATTAGGTCTGATCAGACTTCCAAGATAAGTGAAGTTGTCGACGCGTTCGACATATGTTTTAATTAAAATTGAATTATCTAGTGCATGACTTAACATATATTGGGGAATTAAAGCAGCCATTTGTGTGCAACATATTCAAACACGGTAGTAAAACATATCAGGTAATAAATGATGATGAAAAATACTAAATCTCCACAAAACCCCTTCTGATAATAAATGATCTATCAGTAAACAATTAAAAGTCATAATAACACCGCTGAAATTTCACTTTCTGTCCGTTATATCAAAAAGTACTGTTGTTAGCATTTTTAAACTGTACGATAGCTCTTTATATCTATTTTTCTACCACCGTCCAAGCAATTGTCTTCATAATTCCCCTTAACGATAGTTGAGATGAAAACAAATTTTAAAATATGAGTAAACGTCAAAGGTGAACTTTTTACGTGCAGTCTAGAAAATAGTGTTCGCTCCGAATTCATTGGGAAGATGAATTAGTGTTCCAAGTTATTTGTTTGTTTAAGGTTGATTTGATCTTTATCGTAACATAATTGTACTAGGTAAATATGATGATAAGCTGGTTTCACATAGCAAATTTATATGTGATTTAGCATCCACATTTATTCATCGAAATCAAACTCTACAAAACGGAATGTCTAGATTTCATCAGGAAAACGGTAGGTCAAACTGGCTGTAATATATTGCTTCACAAGGTTAGGAACATTAGATTTAAAGCATCAACAAACCGTATGATAATTAACCAATTTATTGTTCTTTAGACTGTTGGGACTATTTTTCAATGAATATCCACCCGATAAAATTTAGACTGGCACTTTGTCATTTCATGAACATTCATACAATCCAAGGCATAGTCATATTTGACCAGTATTGTGGAATACGTTTTTGTTAAAATTCATCATATTAATAATGATCAGGCTTTTGCGAATGGCTATAAGTTTCATGAACTAACATATGTTATCAATTATTTCTGTTGTCTGTCTGATAAATTAGAATATGATCCTCCCAATGCCCTGGCAAGTCCGATAGTGAGGAGAGCCCGCTCTTCTCCTTGAGATGTTCTCATTTGGCCATGCTTATACAACCACTGTCAAGGAAGTCCTACTCACTACCTTCTTCAAGCTGGGCATTGTTTACGAAATTGGGGAGGTGGAAGCGAATACCCAGCGCTTAAACCGGGCTGATTGGTATGAAGGATCCACTCTAATTCCAAACTAATGGTACACATAAGTTATAGGGTCCCGAGGAAACCTATTATTGGTCTCTGGCCACCACGGGTCCGCGTCTCCTTATGTTGTTCCACTGTCTTGTAGATTACGTCTTTAGGTCAAAGGCTCAGGGAGTGGTCCTATAGGAAAACCACGCGCCTCTGTTTGAGCACCTAGGAAGTATCCCAGCCCACGCACAAGTTCAGTGGTTTGTGTGATGCATATGCATATTTTGGTGCCCCTTTATACTAATGTTTACATGTTTAAACAAATAGCAAGATTCAGAACATAATCTTTTGTCACATTCATGTTATTCTACTATTCAGTCACAATCGAACAAATTTCTCATTAAATAAAAATTGAATGAAGTAAAATAATATAAGCATTAAGAAAGATTAATATTTCATACTTTAAGTCCAATATTTTCGCAATACTTTCACCAAATTTTAACCATCCAGTATAATCAACTGGAATCCAAGAAATCTATCATATTTCGAACTATCACACAGTAATCTATTAACTTATCGTGGTATGAAATAAAGTTGTGCAGGACTGGTATCTATCAGTTCATCACGACTCCTCGTTTGGGATCTCAGAGAGAAAATTTTAACTGTGAGAATTTTTTGGTTACGTTTTTAACTGAACTGTATTACCTGTTATTTATTATTTTCACTTATTTTTTGATTTTGCTCCCCTTCCATCTTTTATTTATTTTCAATGTCAACTCTTCTTTTTGTGTGGTATATACATATTTTGTTGTCCATTTGTGCAAGGACTTATGTATGTTAAATAAAGGCAAGATAAAAGGCTTTTTATTTCTCCAAATCGTTGAAATCAATAACCATACACTTAAGTCTTCTCTAGGCATCAATAGAAATATTGACTAGCAATAAGATGTATGGTAGCTGACCGAATTATCAGTAACAATTTGTTACTTTGACTCTCACTGGTCAAACACTCTTGTTTGTATATTAATAAATTGCCACACTATCCTCTTACTCTTTTCTTGATTAAATAATATTTTGTTGTTTATTTATGTCAGACAACCCTAACAGTATGGCCAGTAGGTAAACCAATTCCTTTTATTGTTGAACATGAAGAAAGTAACAACAAACAACCAAATGAAGCTGGGACAGAGGAGGAGGAAGAAGAAGAAGTAATAGAGAAGGAGTTAATGAACTTGGACACTAAAGATGAACCTGTTCAGATACCTAGTACAACCACACTAAAACAATTTCTTGCACAAAAAATAGGTGGGTCTGAAGCTCAACCACCGAAAGATCTTATTTTAAGCTGTTGGATACGTTTATCGGTTATTGGTAAAGAGGCTGAATTTGAAATACCAAATGGATTAATATCGCATCATTCATTTGCACGTCAAGCTCAGTTTGCTCAGTCTTCTGCTACAAATCGTTTAATCTATGATTCTCGATGGGAAACAGACACTGAACTAGCGAAACAGTTAACCGCTTTTCGTACATTTACTCCTGATATAATACCTGGTGAGTTTTTGGAGTTGAATTATTTTTTTGTTGTTTTTTTTGAGGGGGTAGGAAGATTTCATGTATCTTTATGATAGTGTGACATCTACATTTTTCGGTGATAAAGAATAGTGTCGGTCATTCTTAGCCAATTAGCACTAGTGAATGGTTGGAGAATACTCTAGAATCTTGTGTAAAATTATAAGTATATTAGCGTTTTTCTTACTGTGATTCACTTTCATTCAACTTGGTTCGTTCTGGCATACAACTAAGTTCATGTTCAAGCTGTGTTCTGATTTTAAAGACTAGTCGAATTAGAACTTAACAACACGGTAACCCGATTGTTGGTAGTCAAATAGACATATTTCATTCTCTTATTTACGTATTTACGTTATATTCTTTTCTCGATCAGTTAAATCAAAACGTCTTCAAGGATTTATTCTGATTCTACTGTCCTTTTTATCTCCTAATCAACTTACTATTGTTGTTCTATCCAGTGACTGAGTTTGACAGTAGTAATTAATCTCGGACCACTCCTGAATGGAAACTATGATTTTCACTCCAACTTTATACTTTTACTTCTGAGTAACTATATATTTGTAGATAAGAATGGAAATTACTCAGATGTCTATATAAATAAAGAAATTTACAGAAATTATCGAGGGATTGATTGATGTTAGACATTAACACTGTTGGATGCCATCCCATTGGTTTTTAGATTAGGCGTTGCTGCCGCCTTCGGAATCGTGGATTCACACTGTCCACTAAGGAGTCCCATCCTATGACAAAATGACCGTCCAGTATTTGCAAGTTCTCATCGGTTACCTAACTTATATCGGTTCATGGTTTCAATGAAAGTCAGTAGTATCCACGACCTCCTTATTGACAATTCTGGGATGCAAGCACAACCAGCTAACGAGTCCCGAATGGGACAAAATGCTCATCCTAATTTGTATCTAGTTTGTATTAATCTATATCTAGGCAATCCTTGCAGAATACCCATATATTCCAACGAAGACTGATCAATTTTCAGTCAAAAATATCAACAACGGTATAACCCGAATCATTTCAAATTGAGTTATCAAATTAAATTACATAACCTACCTACATCTTGAACTCCGGTGGATGACTATTCAGGCTTCACTCAATATTTTTAAGAATTCATGGTGTTTCCGTTTAATTAGTCTTTCACTTGGAAACAATCGGAAATATAAAGAGAAAGACAAGCTTCAGTCCATATACTATGCATAAACATAAGTAATTTCTTTATAATCTTATCAAAATAGTGTAAATAGCTAAATTTGATTATATATATGGATTTATTATCACAACTTTTGAATTGGTTGTCTGTAATTGATGGTTAGGATGTTTCTTTTACATAAGCTGTCATTTATAGATGATAATCCATTAACGATGATCTAATCTGTATTTGCTCTATCTGGTTTTTAATTTGTAAATGGGATTACAGAATCTATCATTATCAAACCTTACGTTTTATGTTTATCTCTAATGAATGAAAATCTCCCTCATATGTATAACCAGATTTTATCATGAGCTTAATTATATGTTTAACATAAAGTCAGGATTTAATGATAGTCTGTTTGCATATGTATCCACAGTCATCATAAAAAAACCTTAAAATCAATAAAAGAAACTGATAATTGACATAAGTATCCATGTGTTGAACACTATTGCTGATGCAATCAGACCAAAGCTGATCAAAAAAGGAAAGCCATTTATTCATCAAATCAATTCACCGTTATGAATTAATCTGGCTAAAACAGGATCTAATTTAGATCAGAGTTAAAGTTAGTGTTTACAAAGTTTTCATGAGGCGAGAATGATAAGATTTGTGCAATGGAATAAATTCATTGTATTTCAAGATTTCCATTCAGCTTCAAACGACCTAAATTTACAATTACTGGTATTATCATAAATAAAGTTTTCCATAGCTTAATGAGTGAAGTTGTGTTTCCAAAACAACACAGTAAAAAGTATAAGAAACAGAAAGACGACACAAGATATCGTATTTACCATTGATTAGTATTGATATTTTCGTAGTTTGAACCACGAGCAAATGAAAAGAAAGGCTTAGGATAGAGTTAGTTAGAGAATCTTGATTGGCGACCTCTTCCCCATGAGGAGTTATAAATGTAAGTAACCGGGCGGCTGTTTCGTCATAGTATGGCACTCGGCAGTGCATATCTATTACTCCACTACCCATCGGACACGAGACTTTAGGTCTCGCCCGCTAACGCTTAATCCTTAGATCACTGAGCTGGCATTTAACAGTGTACATGCCTAACTTCAGTAGATTCACGATAGTTCATACCCCTCATCCATTTCCTATGGTAGGTAACTGTCTCACATTTGACATGATTGAACTCTACTGGTTATGACTTTTCACTAAAACTCCAGGAGTTGCATCTTGGATTTTTTCATTAATGAGCACATAATTATTATCAGTATTGCGCGTCTAGCTAAGATCAGTTTTAGGTACACAAACTGAAAATTTTACGATTTCCAATACTAATAGTATGTAAATGGTGATAATTAAGATAATATGAAGAAGAATGTGACGTCGTGAATAATAATTAATAGAAAAACATCGTAAGTAAAATGTCAATGGAATGTTTGAAAACCCAAGATAAAATAATGAGATTATGTAATAAACATTGATCGGTTCATAACTTCTATGAAACTCAACTATCTCCACAACCCTATACTGATAATAAACAAATGTATCAATGTCATTATTTGCCATAGTAATGACAGGCTTACCACACTTTTTTCTGTGTACAAAGGTTAAGTCGAAAGAGTTTTATAACAATTAACTTTGCAAATCGGTATAAAAGTGGCATCCGTTGCTTGTCAATTTTTGTCTATGCTCTTTTACGATATCCACGTTATATCCATTATCTGTTAAGTGTTTTCGCACTCATGAACAATTTACTTCCTTTCAAAAACGAATTTTGAGGGATATGTCTAAAAATCCGTGTAAATGCCCTTCTTTCAGTTCCTTCTACGCATTTGCTTCCACATTCAATCCCGTTTGCATTTGAAAAGGTACTTCAAAATATGACGAACCGATTTCTCTGCAAAGCATTTCATTTCCCTTTTATTTAAATTTATCAGCAGCGTTAGTGTGCATAGAACGATCTTTTTCAGTTTGAGCTGAAAACTATGCAGTAGAATGGAACTCTTATAGAATACCGTGCATACAATACCATACATTATTGATTGGTGTTTGGTGCCCATTATTTGTTTAAACACAAAAATTGATATAAATGGACACCAAAATATAAATGAGCCACACAGTAAGGATGAGATTGTGAAGAGATAGAGAAGGGAAGGGAAGTATAAGAAAAACGAAAAAAATGAATGAAAATTAATCTATTAGTAAAAAATAATGGAACAAGATGTTCAGTTAAGAAGAATACTATCAGAATGGAATCCTCCATTAAATAGGAAGAATATACATTTGTAAAATCTCAGCGAATGAATTTAAAGTAAATCCAACGTTTCGCCTGACAATCTGATCCAATCTTTTTCAAGGAAATATATTCTTCCTATTTAATATCTTATATCAACTATTCGCTCTGATTTAGACGAAAGTTCTTATATGTTATTCTACAATCGCATCAAATGGAATCCTTCCGTTTTAGAAGTCCCTCTCACTTGTACGATGATTGTAAAAGAAGGTTACAGCAGGACTGTGATTGGCTTTTATTCTGAGCCATGTCTAACGACGTTTCAAGCCAGTGTCTCACTATCTCCAGGACCCTAATCAGAGAGTTGTGAAGCACCAATATTGTACCACTTTTGTTCATACCACTGCTTCATGTCATAAACCATTCACCTCTCCGCCTATCTAACCAGCCCCAGCGTCAGCAAATAGTGCACGATGTGAGCTTCACAATGCATGCCCAGACCACTGAAGTCCGTTTTTCAAGATAGTTACACCAATTGAATTATCGTCTCTGTGCAAGAACACACGATACAAAACCTCTACATTACTTACATAGCGTTGCCATTGTATGTCAACAATCCTTCGGAGACAAAGATGATCAAATACAGAGAGTCGTCTAACATTTTCAACTCGGAGAGACCAGGTTTCACAAACATAGAATAAAACTGCTCCCACCGACGTGTTGTAGGTCCTACGTTTTACAACCAGATTAACATCACGAAGGCTCCAATGATGGCCCAGATTGGCATAAGCTACTCTGGCCCTCATTATACGTGAATTGATATCATCACTCACGACACTGTCAGCACTTATACAGCTACCCAGATACATGAGTTTGATGCATCACACATAAAGTGCATTAGATAACTAAGTGGAGTAACACATCAAGTTACCAGTGTTTGTATTAATCTATTCATTGATGACAGTTGATGAACACATTGGCTTCAATAGAGTCCATTTTCTAATTGTACTACTTAAAATTATCAACAATCATTAAGTTCAATGACGTGTTTCAAAAAGGAATTTTCCAGTTTACCAGACAACTTATGTGATTTCATCTTGTCTTCATGAAGTCATTTTGACGTACTTCTATTCTACTCAATATAAACAGGACTATAGCTTGACGTTGATGTTTATTTATTGGTATTACTAAATGATTTGTTTTTTGAAGGTACAGTTTACAGAAATTCTAAAACAGTTGAAATACAGTTCATATATGGACAAGATTTTTAATGAGTAAATAACACATAGTTTAGTATTATATGTGAGCTGTTTATGACTCACTCAATTTGACCTAGCCTGATTACGTAATGCTGGTTAAACTCAAGTAACTATTATCTGTTACACAGCTTTTTTTGGGTCAGTCTGTTTTTTGCATGATGTCATTTTTCTCACTGATTTATTAAATCAGGCCTGTTAACTGTAGAACTCAGCGCATCTGTGGAATTTTTCAGCGCTTCGAGAATTTACTGGGTACCACTGTCCCATTTAGTATCTAAATCCAACATGAGAACATATGGGACTCATAACAGATGTTAGGCGAAAGTCTCCAAGCTCTTTATGTGACTACTAAGCTGCGAGCCACGACTCCAGTGTCCCAATCCTTATAATATACCACTCCGATTCATTATTCTAATGTACGAAATCCCAATTTATGAATTTTCTGTCCTTCAAATGTCGTAAGAGTAAGTAGTGCGAACATACCAAAGTCATTCTCCTACACTTCCTTCATCTTTTGTGGCAATTTACATTAGCTACTGAATTGTTGCGTCTTTGAATAAAACCACTTGTATTTGATCACTGTTAGTATGTACTGATGATATATAGAAAAGTAACTTGATCAAACAGTTATGCCATGGATTAATCTCAGTTATAGAGCCACTGAATGGTTGTATCGGCCTAGTATGGGACTCCTCAGCAATGTGAAGTCACCACTTCTTGAGGAATTCAAACCAGAAACTTGGTTTTGTGGAAAATACTTAACCAAGCAGACCATTGGGTAGGTATACATTAACACATATTAGGCTCAATAGTATACTGATTCAGATCGTTACACTTCTAAATCATGTAATAAAAAACTGTAATGTGATTAAAAGAAACGAGATAGTGATTGATAAAAATGCAAATAACAACATGTTAAAAAATAGAAAATAAATGCAATCTCTGCTAATATACTCGACATTGAGTCATATTGTCTAACAATTTCATAGCTTTCATCACTCTAAGGGTGTATGTTTTCTTCGTGTACCACATACTGAGAGTTACAAACTTCACTGATTAATACTGTTTATTTTACTTCTCATAATCGAATGAGCTTCTTCATTTAGCCTACGTTAAAAAGATAGACACTAACTCTTAACAGGTATATCACATATTGCCAATACTTCAATTGTCCGTTTAGTATATTATGCTTTAATGAAATTACTCAATTTTCATAATCCATAGTTTATTAGAAAGGATGTTTTTTCTATTGTGGCCATTTAAACGATTTCTGTCTATTAATGATATACTATTACATAAGAATGTAATAATTTGATCAATTACTACTAATATAATATATACATATAATACACCTAGTTCTTTTCTGTTTACTTGATTTCTCTTTCCGTTCGTTACTTGGATGTAATTGGTAGAAAAACCTATAGTTCTCAATTTCATGCTAGTTAGCATTAGCCAACAAAGAAAACATTGAATCTCGAGACAACTGACATTGCTCATGACATCAGAACCACTGAGCTGCCGACTACCTCCAACCACCACTTAACATCTCAACATAGTACATGCACTTTTAAGTCACTTCTATTACTTTACAACTGGATCACTAGAATTTGATCAGTCAGTAGCAGGAAGAACTAGACAAACATAATATTATTCAATTAGTTGATTTTTCTTTTATTAGTTCCTACTTACTATTTTAATGTGTTCAATTGGTATTGTTTTCAGTCTTCCGGTTTTTTGTTCATCTCTTTTTCTAGCAACTGCTAGCCTCGCATGGGTTGCAGCTGTGATTATCGGTGTAATTATTTTTATTGTTGTGATTGCATCAAGTATATGGTTGTGTACACGTGATCGTGGTGAGACTTATATGGTATATGATAAAGAACGTGCACATGGAAATGATCCAATACAAGAACTGAAAGAAAAAGAAACATTCCAAACATTTCAAAGACAGTAAGTGTTCGCCTTCTCTTTTTTTTACTGATTAAAATGTAAACTGTTTTCCAACTCTCATTTGTTAAAAGTAATCTGCTAAACGTCTACAACGTCGTGTCAACGCCGTTGACAAAGTTTTTCTTTTAGATTAACAAGTTTTCTTGACACTAGTAATGTAGATTTCGATCATCATCAGTGTCAATACCATGATTGTAATGCTAAAGTTTGTCAATGTGTGTTTTAGCACAGTTTCGACAATTCAGTTATCGTTACTGTTTTGAAACACTGGTTTTGATGGCTTAGGCATGTTTTTTTTACAAATTTTGTAATGTTTGGATTCCCAACTCGAATTAGGACAGAGCTTCGTGTTAGGAACGAAAGCCGTCTTGAGCTGGCTTCTATAATCTCACGATGACTGTCCCGTTAAGGCCTTAGAGATAGATATTGCAACTCATTGTCTTGAAATGTCATCAGACATGGTTTAGAACAAAAGTCAATGATGATAGTGGTATACTTTTGTTTAACATTCTTTGAAAAGGAGAGGGATTCATTTTACTGAAGGAAGCTTCTCTTGATTGTTTTGTTAACTGAACTGTATTACATACTATATGCTATTCTTGTTCAATTATATTTTGATTGTATTTACATTCCGTCTTCTATTTCTTAATATTAACTCTATTTGTGTATTGTGTACATATTTTGTTGTCTACTTGTGCCAAATTTTATGAGTACTAATTAATTAAGTAAATACTTGCCAACTCAGTCAATATGAATGCACTTGTTAACTGGCTGAGACGAATATAGAAACTACTTATTGTAGCTTGAGACTGATGTTAAAGTAGTCACCAACCAGAATTACGATTACAAATTTTTCGATTACGAACTTACCATTTCTTCTGTAGCCTGGTGTTCTAGACTCAACCAGAATATCTAGCCTGCACTGTTGAATATGAGTCGATGCAAGATAAGATTTTGTTGGTCAGCTATCTGCAAGTGTTGCTCCGTCCGTTGCTTTAGGTCCAAACAGAAGTCAGCAGTCAACTTCTACCACATACTCAATTCAATTCCTACTCAAAACTCATACAGTGGTGTCGTGTAAAATCTTGACCACTCATCACATTATTTTGAAACTACGTCATAATAATAATAAAATAACTTAATAATAGGTTCATAATGAATTAACAGTAACTTCAGAAAGATACCAACACAGCTTATGCGCATCACGATATGAATGCAAAAATACAATAATTTTAAGTATTTAATTGCTTTATAACAAAAATACAGACGGTAACTTCATCTGGGAGACGTTTCAACTATTCTGGTACTTATCATAGTTGAAAGCGTGAGTAAATTGAAGCTAGACCACCATGGAAAACCTAGAAACACTGGACGGGTTCGTGGATGCGCACTGCTGAGAAGTCCCATAACAGAACGAAACGGCCGTCCAGTGTTTCCAGGTTTTCCATGGTGATCTAGCTTCAATTGACTCACGCTTTCAACTGTGATAAATACTAAATCTCGACAAAACCCCTTCTGATAATTAATATTCTGGTACTTGTTCATTTACAATAATAATAATGTCAATTAAAAACTGTTTGTATAATTATTATCAATCAAATTTTGGTGATACAATAATACATCGTTTTTATAATGCTTTTTTCGAACGATAGTAGAAGTCCAAAAAAATCACTAAATCAATTAATGTTCAAGTTCACAAAACCTTCAGTAAAGGTTTGTGAAGATTGCTGACTTTTATTGGAATCATGATCTGATCCAAGTTAAAAGAAACTATTAAAAACTTAAAAGCACCGGACAGCCGTTTCATCCTAGTATGGGACTCCTCAATGACAGTGCTCATTCACGATCCTGCATTCTTGAATCAGACCCAAGACCTCCGGTCTCACTCAAGAATGTTTAACCTTTAAACCATTGAGCTGGCATCCGACAGTGTTAATGTCTAACTTCAACGCATTTCAACAATCTCCCATACTGACAATTACTATCTGCTTACCAGCTACTGGCTTCGAATAGAAGTTTTCGGAGTACTAATAGGGAACTGTGACCATTGGAGCTAAACCATGTTAGGTACGAAGCAGTTATCCACCAGAGATAACGGAAGATGGTCGTGCAATATCGTGGATTGATTGAAGTTAGGTATTGACACATTGGACTCCGACTCAGTGGTGTCGCGCTAGACCCGAATTTCCTGGTTTCCAATCCGTTGTGTGGAATTGTGGATGAACACAACCACTGGGGAGTTCCAAACTGGGACGAAACTTCCGTCCGGTGTTTTTAAGTTTCTAATGGTTGTCTAACCTAGATCAGTACATGATCTAACCGAAACACGTAACTATGTTTAACAGTGAAGTACACTAGAAGTGCTATTTTGTTAGTTTTTCACAATACTACCACATGTTTATGACTCATAAAGCATCCTGTATTTGAAGATCAACATAGTTATTCACACTATATTGCTCATCATAATTATCTCATGGTTTATTAGTTGTACTTATTTTATATGTTTAGGCACAATTTACGTTGTTTATTTTCTGTTATATTGTACTCATCTCATTTTGTACTCACTTTTTTTCAATGAGTTGTACTGTTGAATCAGTCCTAATAGTTGTTACTGTACGATAACATTATCATTAAATTCACAAATGACCAAGTCCATATAAAGAAACATTCTTAGTTGTTGTATTCTAAAACTTAAAATGAGGTATTCATTCACTCTGTCTTCAACATAGTTTAAAGGTGATAACTGCATACTTTTCACCATTTCCATCAATTGTCATCATTAGCTTCATAGACACGTACAGACAAACCGTACATGTATACAAACAATCATTTTTATTATTACAACTACTTCATATTTTTAGACTTGAGCAAATATAAATTTACGTTTATTGTTACAATTATGGGTGTACCTAATTGAAAAAGCACTATAATTCTGAGTCATAATTCAACGACACTAACTGCAGTGTTTCTATATTGAACCATAATAAGAGATATTGTACACATTTCTCTCTCTCTCTCTCTCTATGTGCCTTGATTTGTCCATTATTGTTGTTGTAATATGAATATTGTCTTATATTGTTCCTGTTAGATTGGAGCACTGTAAATGAATATTTCACACGCACACACACACACTACTGTTCAAAAATAGTGACAGTAATTAGATGATGTATTATGTCTTTTTCGATTGAATATTTCTAGTCCTGAAAATGTTTGTAATCAGCCAATCGGTGCCAATATTTGCTTAATCGGATTTGTGTTCAAATTGTTATTTATTTTGACGATCAAATTAATAAATTTAATTGTGTGTGTGTGTTAGTTACTAGGGTAGAATTCATTTGGCACTCACACACTGACTCATTTGTTCATGCTGCTGGATAAGTTGAATAAATAGGTTATGTGTATGCGTATGTGTGCATATATACGTTCACATTTGTGCTCAGTTAAATAACATGAAGTTAAAGAGTTTAACTTTTAATCAATAAAATTCTTGATTTAGAACTCTAAACCGCCTTCTTTGGTTTTCTTCAGCCAGTTTATTATCATTAGATCTCATGGACAAACATTATGGTTCTAAGTGAAGCACATCAAACACACTATTCACTATAAATTTGTTTTTAGCAAAGATACATTCATTATTTTGATCGAACCTCGTTCATGAACAAGCTATCATCTCACTGGCTCATAATTGGTACAAACTACACTATTTCTATCAAAATTTCATTCATGCTTAATGTGTTTAGTCGAATATTACTAACTATTTATTCGGTCGTCTTCATTATTTATAACCAGTTTGTATGACGTAATATTCTTTTTTACTGTATCATAAACTAGCTAGCATTCATCGGAAAGGTTTCTGAAACTACACAATCAGGCCTCTAATTGAATTCACCTCAATCGTATTGGTACTTACCTATGTATGCTTTCGCCATGTATTTGGTCTAAATTTTTAACCTCAATCCACAGAATTATATTAGTTAACTGAGACAGTCATGATTTGCAGAATTCCATGTTAATCTCTGAAATCATTCTACGTCATCCAAGATCCCTTTGAAGTTTATTCAATCATCACCCTCTAAACCTATATTTGTACATCGGCATTTTAAATTAGACCATCCAAGATATTTTATAGTGTACGGCACGAAACTTGGAAGCAAGGAACAACTGTTCCGCCTGAGTATATGAATCCTCAGCAGACCATAGACTGAACAGGGATCAAACTCAGAACCTCTGGGTCAGAATTCGAAACCAACATTTTTCAAGTTCAATCAGTTGAGGATATTGCGCGACCTTCCAATGTCAATGGTGGGTAATTGCTTCATATCTGAAGTGATTGAATTACAGTAATCACTTCACAAGAGTCCCACATTAAGATGTAATATCTGTCCAGTTCTTAATCGTTTTCAGTAGTTGTTTTAACTTACCATAGATTAACAACTATTCCTTATTAACTACTAAAATCATCAATATCAGTAGAATTTGTTCACATTCTTTTTTTCTATTCAACATGTAGTATTGTTTTACCAGCAGCTCACTCTAATACTTTTTATAAATGATGATATTTAATTGTACTTAGATAATCCACCATTTAAAGCATTCATAATACCAGTTACATTGAAAAGCAATGAAATACTGTCAGTCGTTTTTATCTCTCTATTACTCTTTATATTTACCCATTTTACGTGTGATATTGACCTTTAATTGATATATGTGAGATGGATTTATCACATGATATCACACAATCACCTTTCATTTCTATTCGTAAGTAACTGGCTCACACTTGACATAATCAAACTTCATTGGTCACAATTTCTCACTAGGACTTCGGGAATCATTTCTTAAGATTAATCACTAATGTACACATCTAAGGTAGCCTCATAAATTATTTTAAATGATTCCAGTCAGTTAATCAAGAAGATGTATGTGTATACTCGACTGAGATTGATACTATATGTGGTTATCTAAATTAATATATTGTAAATATAGAGTTTCGGGTATTATTGAGTTTTCTCGAAATAATGAACCGATCAATGTTTGACGATTATTGAAAACCTGGACTCACTGGATGGCCGTTTCGTCCTGGTATATAGGGGTCGTTAGTGGTAATGCGTATCCACTACCCTGCACGCGGAAATCTAGATTTTGAGCACTCGTTTAGAATATCGAAAGTCCTGGGTTTGATTCCTCCATGCAAAGTCGTGGATCCATACTACCAGGGAGCCAGTAATGCAGAGTTTTGGCATCGTGTGTTCGGGCGCAGAGACGACAACCCAATTGGTGTCACCATCTTGAAACACCGACTTCGGTGGCTTGGACATGTTCTACGAATGTCATCCCAGAGAATCCCACGTCATGCATTATTCGCCGACTCTGAGACTGGTTGGAAAAAGTCGAGGGGTAGTCAAAGTATTACATGGGGTCATGGTATGAAAGAAAGCTGTACAGGCCTGGTTTCTGTTGGTACTTCACGACTCCCTGGTTGGGGTTCTAGAGATGTTGCTACACAGTGTCTAGAGACGTTACCAGATATGGCTCGGAATAGAAGCCAATGGAGATCCTGCTGTAACCTTTTACTTTCTTCATAAAGAGTGGTTATAACCTCTTTAACTGAGAGAGTTCTTCCGGTTGTACATTTCAGTTTCCCTCAACATTACTTTTTTATATGCATCTTACCCCTTTCTCTTCCCATTTTCATTGTTTTTTGTGTCGCATATATATATCTGGTGCCCCCTTTCACCAATATTTGTGTTTAAATAAATATAAATAAATAAATATTAGGGTGCCCCACACGTAAATGAAACGGCTGACCAGTGCTTCCAGGTTTTCAATGGTTACCTAACATTGACCAGTTAATAACTTCAATAAATTAATTTAGTTTTTGGTACATATTGTACAGGATTTATATGTCTTAATATTCGACATTCATTATAATTAATTATCTGTAAAAAAATGTCTCGCTAAGAAAATCAATTTTCCCATGTTGTCTTATGATTGAAAAAAAAAAAGTTTTGGCATAATAATAATGTTCAGTGGTTAAAAATTATTAAACTTTCACTCCAACCTTTGGTTCCATCTTCGAACTTAATTCTGCTTACTTCAGTTTAATCAAGTCAGTTTGGTATCATTGACCCTCACATTTTTAAATGATGGCCTGAAGCCAAAAGCGTAAATATCTACACCTAGTAAAAACAAAATGACTAGGTATTTTAAAAAAAATTAAAAAAATAAACGTCGACCCTATAAATAAGTCATATGATGAGAAACAGATGACAGCATATGAAATGGACAAATTAAACGGGGTTTTTTCTAGAAAAAAAACCTAAAAAAAAACTGATTTTATTATTTATTATTATTACTAATAATAAATTATTTTGTAATTAAATTATTATTATTAATATTGATGCCAAAAATTGATAAATAATAATAAGGTTTTTATATTTTGGAATGTTATTTTGTTTGTATGTTTGGTTGCTATACGTTATTCTTGATTTTTTTTTAAAAAAAGGTGAACTATATATATGCATATATGGCAGTCACTTAATTCATTTATATGTATGTGTTTTGGCGTCAAATTAAAATTTGGTACTTCTACTTATGTGTGTGTGTGTGTGTTTGTGTATGCGTCGACATCAAGAGTATTCTGTATTAAGGTGAATGAGTTATTATATGAATTAAAAAAGCACACGTTATCACTGGATCTGAATCTGTGATGTTTCGAATCACCAGTCCAATTATATAATATTTATAACCTATAGTAAATGATTGATAGTTTCATTTGAAAAGAAGTACTTTTCAGTCCTTTGGTTAATAATAGTGGATAACAGGACCTGAACCTGAACTATGGACATACATGAAATTGCAAATACATGTAAGTCCTAGAGGACGAGGTCAGTCTCAGTCCCTATAGCTCAGTGATAACGTCTCGGGCTGTGAATCTGAATGATAAATTATCGAATTCACCAGGATAACGAGTACTAAATATCATGCAACCTAGGGCAGATAGGGGTTTCTGTCGACTCAACTTAGTGCACGAAATATCGGGTGGTTTCGAGTAGTGACCTCATCACAACTTGATCGATCAAATTTTATCTTCACTGAAGGGTTAAACATACATTATATTAGTCATTGCTCATGGATTGATCAGTTGTAAACATTGGAATTTATGTACACTTAGCTGCCTTGTGTACATATAGTTATTATAAATAGATAGGGTAAACTGGTGATCAGTTATCACTTCATCGTTTATTGAAAATACCTATCTGCGTAGAATATTTTTGTGCTGTCGTGATGCTAATAGCTAAATAGATAGCCTGAATTATATTTGTATCAGCTTGCTACATTATATAATTCTGAATATAAGGTACAATTGCAGAGAATTTGCCTAATTACTTTATCTTATTGTGGAGAATAAATTATTATTTACTTTGCTTAGTGGACAACGTGTTAGTGTTTGTCAGTCAGTCAGTCAGTCAGTCAGTCACAACGTAGAACCTCGTACGTACGTACATCAGTTCAAGTTGCCATACCACATTAGCACAGAGATGTGTTAGTCTTTGAGGTGAAAGGTATTCATTTTTAGTTTTAATGTGAACGTCAACACAAGTATATCCAGCTAATGGGTTTCGAATTGGATGGAATAAGCATCCTGGATTTCACTTTTAATCATGATTCATCTGTTCTAAAATAAATCAACTTAATGTTTATATAATATCAAAAATTAATATCGCATTCACTGATTCACACTTTAACATTATACCTAACGCATACCTTTACTGGGAACTACGTTGATGATGACTGACTGCTGTCTATGTTATCTAATCATTTTTTCATTCTGTTTAAAGATATTTCGTGAACTGTTACTTTTTTGTATTCACTTCAATCGGCTTACGTAAAGAGTATTTTTTGTCTCCTTTATATAGCCTTATCAAAGTGTATTAATCTATGTAGTTGATAAATTGAAAATCAAAGAATAAACAGATACTTTGATTGACTATAAGATATTGACTCAGGATATCTAAACATCTGAATATAGTTTCCTTGACAGGTTAATTTTAGTTATTTAAAAATTTAGAAAGCCAAAGAACACTATACATGTATGTTTCGTCCCAGTTTGGAGCCTCTCAGCCATGTACATCTATGATCCTGTCAGAGATCGAACCTAGGGTTTTCATTTCTCATGACTAGCGTATCTTACTTACATCTCTAAGTTGGTATGTAACGGTTTCTATTGCTGACCTCAACCGATTCCTGATATGCTACTATCCACCAGGTTCATTGGTGATACATTTGTCTCATACCTGACATTTGACTCTAACGATCTCAGCTTTTCACTATAACCTTGAGAATACTTCTCAATATAAGTCACTAGGTTCTTTAGTGAACTGACTTTCGTGAACATTTAATCTAACAAAGTTCAATCTATGATCGAAATTATCTGTTTGTTTGTTGTTGCTTTCTTTTCAAATTCAGTAACCTCTCAAATACTTCTCATATTATTAGTTGTTATCATTAACAAACTTTGGTTTATGTGTTAATCTCTTTGAAATTTCGACAAACATTCAAGTATTGATAATCTTTATTGCAGTTATTTTAACATTTTGATACTTTCAGAATTTATTAAACTCTCTACTTTGTTTTTTTTTGTAGAGAGGAACCAAGAATTGCAACGAGTCGCTATTCTTTAAATGATGGCAGTGTACGTTTCGATAGTGAAGATGACGGGGAATTAGATGAATATGCAGGTATTGTGTGTATTTTGTGTGTTCGTGCACTTGTGTATATTTTCTGTCATTTGTAATTAATGTGTGTGTTAAATTAAATCGTTAAAATAAGCTAAATGAAGAACTTTTTGTTTTGCTTCATTTTGCATTACATTTTATTTGTTTACCTTACACTAAAACATCTATAGTCTTGAATTTTCAGTTTTGGTGCCTTTTTCACTGGTCTTTCTATGAGTCTAAAATGCGATAGTGTTTTAAACCATAAAGACATCTTTTTCATAGTTGAAATTATCAGTCAATTTACGATAACCATTTTTGAGAACCTGAAATCACTGCACGGCCATTTCGTTTCAGTATGGGATTACTCTTAAGTGCACATACTAGGTCGAAACGGCCATCCGGTACTTCCAGGTTTTCAATGATGGTCTAACTTATATGGGCTCATGATTTCAACTGTGAAAATACCACAATCTCCACAAATCCCCATACTGACGACATTTATTCGTTGATCCACATGCTAACTATCTTCTGACATTTCTACGGACATTTCCTTCAAGACACTACAGAGTTTCATCACTTAATTGTTTTTTCAGACATTCTTTTATGATAGACATCAAGTATAAGTGTATAATATTGTTGGTGGAATATAGATTTGCTTAAAACACGTTCTGTGCAGGATCATGTTGGGGCACGCTGATTGGTTATTTCCTAACCAATCAGCGCTCGTGAATGCTTGGAGAAGACTCTAGAATCCTCTCGTGTAAAAACTATGAATATACCAACATTTTCTTACTGTAATTCCCACTTCCATCTACCCTTATTATTTGGAATATAATTTCGTCCCTGTTCAACTGTTTTCTAATTTGTCGAATAAATTGATGTTCAAGAATACTAAGCAATATGAATAGCTAGGTCATAGTAAGAGAAATTATAACATATCAAGTTTAGGCCATAGATTTGTGTGAGGGTTAGTGTATGATACTACCTAAACAAGAGTAGATTAAATTGGGATTCGAATGTTAAAACTAACCACTAAGCCAACCACTTAATGAAGATATTGAGTAATACATTTTATTGAAACATACATCTATGTGATTATTTTATATGATATAATAACTTAATGATAATAATAATCATAATGAGTTCCCTTTTTACTTATATGTGCGATGGCACATGTTATATCAGTGTGTTATGTTTCATTTAATTGTGCTTTCTGTATTGTGAAATTGATTGTTCATATACATATACATACTTATGCATAAATGATTATGACAATAGTAGTATGTTATCTCATTTCTGAAATGTATCCATAGTATAGCTTACATATATCAATATTGTATAAAGTAGTAAAATTTTCAACTTTGAGCTTCTTCTTCTATGTATCTCTTAAATTAATCGGTCTTTTTTTTCTAAAGTTTCATATTATTCATTCTGATTATTGGTTAGGATCGTATGACCAAAACAAAATACGGCATCACTTCATGAAGTCATTGACATTTAGACTGAAAACTATCATATTAGGTGTAGAATACCTGCTTGGGGTTCTTTTGATTGTCGTAATCAATGGTTGGAGACTTTGAATGATATGGCTCAAAGTCGTTTGCAATAGCTCAGGTACATCCGTTCTTTATCTTCCCTCGAATTCTGAGCTTTTGAATTCCTCAATAACTTTTTTCATGTTTTTATTTCATTAATTTATGTTTTCTTGAATCGTATATTCGATGCCTAATCTTTTCAATCACCACTGATACTGGTATTGCCTTTACTCTCCTAGGATTTGGCCTGACAATTTCATATGTATCAACAGGCTATAGGAACTTGAACCGGTGTACGAACGTACCGGTTTTTACTTTGCTACTGATTGGTTAGGTTTGTATAGTGCAGTAAAAAATGACAAAAAAAGTTTATAAGTGGTTGGTCACTGGGTAGTGATCAGTGTCATATATGTTGATTCCTATTTAATGCCACCACTATCGATTAAATTACAATGTGGCTAATAGTCTAAATGGCTTGATATCGTGTGCATTATGTTAAAATGTAATCTGGTGTGTAGTAAATAATAACTCATGTGCAGGGGTGGGGGAAACTGATTTATTATCATTTAATGCACACAGTGCTCAAAAACCCAACCCGCCAGTCTCCGATCATCAGCAGCGAAGGCAACTTAAACGTAGACTGACAAAAAGTCTAAACGCTTATCATGATTAGTAGTGGGCAGTTGAGGCAAAAGACGGAGGCCATAGGGATAAGCAGCAGTGATGAATTTCTCATACTTATCAAAGAAATAGGTATTGAGTATCCGAGACTTAGTGAAAATTTTTGAAAACGATAGTGTCCAAAATATTAGCCTCTGTAACATTCTAACGCTGATGAAGAGGAATCCCGAGAAAACCAAACTAGTTTCAGATCTGAATATAGATATGTATACCAATTATTCGCACGTTGCCAAGTTCAAGAACACAGACATACCAACTGACATCCAACTACAGTTGTATTTCTTAGCCATAAGACAGTGTTCAACTCCATAGATTGAAAGATTTTATGGCCTATCAACACTTTATACCCGAAAAACATTGATCGAGTCAGAACCGTTATTGAGATTAACGTTCGCTATGGTTATTTGCCTTTTTCATTTTTATTTAATGTCATGAGTTGAAGTTAACACGGAAATGAGTAAACCACATATTGATCATTGTTCATTCTTTATTTAAAGGTCAGACACATGAATTGATCTATGAATTTAGTCAATCACAAAATCAACTTAAAGTCCCATGGGACATATTTTTGACTGTAATTTATTGATTGGTCGCTCATTGTATAGTCGACATCGTATAGTTTTACTGTGTAATACAATTAATAATCATTCACTGTTTGTTAGTTTTAATCCCAAACTACTATTACTACTATTCTTAAGTCTCATTTAACAGCTTACATTAAAGTCGATCATTCACATCCTAATAAATATAAACAAGAATTTGTAGTGTATCGCCTCCTCATTGTTTAGCATGTGTAATGTCTAGCATTTTTTTGGTTCATCTAGTTAGTGAATCTTACATATATGAAGATAACTGTCACTAGAGATTTCATTTCATCCAACAATCTGGAATGAATTACAGTGCATCGTGTTCATAAAAGATAGATTTAGGGATAGTTTTAACTGATTAGAATGTAATCCCCAGTAAAAATTACACTTGTTGTCCAACACTCACCTACTAAATAAATGAAAAAAACTGATCGAAGATCCTATATATTGAACGCGAACGCTTAACCTCCATTTCCGAAAATCAACTATTCATATGTGCTTTCTGGCCATGGTTCATATTTACACTTTCATCTCATAACACTGCTAACTAACCAACCGCTTGTTAAAACTTCTACTGATACTTATTATTGAAGAGGTTTGTGAAACTGAGTTCAATTGATAATTGGTTGCGTTTCAGTGTATGAAATACCTCGGTAATCAGTAACTCTTGAGATCATCTAGAGTTGCAGTGAACTCCGTACTTTCAGACTATTGAATCTTAAAATTCAATGGTGAACATTTTCATCTTTAATTGACTTACAATTTTTAACATGATCATTCAATGCCATCAATGACGATCATTTCATTCTTTTCATAACTAATAATGAACCTCCTACAATTTAATAGATTCTAAAGTGCTAATATCATCGAAGCTAATAAGAAACGAGTATAGCATTATAGATCAAAAGGGGTTTTGTGGAGATTTCAGTATTTTCGTAGTTGAATTCATGGGTCAATTGAAGCTAGATCACCATGGAAAACTTGGAAGCACTGAACGGCCGTTTCGTGGGACTCCTCAATAATGCGCATCCACGATCCCTCACTCGCGAGATTCGAACCCAGTATTTACCAGTCTCGCGCCATAGCACTTAAGCGATGGACCACTGAGCCGGCCGGCATCCAACAGTGTTAATGTCTAACTTCAACCAATCCACGATGTTTGAGCAACCGTTCACTAATTGTCTTCAGTGAGTCGATATCTCTACAACAGACTTGGTTGAACTCCACTGGTCACTGCTTCCCACTAGAACTCAAGGAAACATTTCTTACAATTAGTCACTAGTGAGCATATAATTATAGATCAGAAGGGGTTTTTATGGAGATTTCAGTATTTTCATAGTTAAAATTATGAAGCTAGACCACCATGGAAAACCTGAACGGCCGTTTCGTCCTATTATGAAATTCATAAAGATGATTCGTTTAACTTATAGTTGGTAATCATGTTTTGATCACTAATTTTTATCTCTCATATCATCCACACATCTATTACCTCTAACTAATTTACCTCATTCTACATCAGAAGTATAATTTCAATTATTGAACTTTGATAACTATCTTAATTATTAATTAATTAGTAGGTTGAAATTGTTTTTCATTTCTCATTCAATTACATAATACAAATGCAGACAAATATACACACATTGGAGTACTACGCACTCTGAATGTTGCACTTAATAATTATATATCTCTGTAATTTGACTCATCGAGTACACATTATTATCTTTACATATACATAGAGTTAAGCCCACATTTATTCATTGATTTACTTTACTAACATTGAGCACAATCATTGAACTACTCATTATTTCTCATTCTACTACTTCATGTTCTTCGTTGTCTATCAACGACCTATCAAATTCTCAAATTGTATCATTATTATTTCTGTTTTTACAAGTGAAGAATTTGTCTGTCTATCTATCTATCTATGTTTATATATCTCGTCTGTCTCTACTTTATCACATAGTTTACCTAGTACCTATTTATGTAACCTCATACAGGATTATTTTCATGTCTCCATTAGGTTGTTTATTTTTTATTTATTTTTAAAAATGAAGTTATGTACTATTATTATTACCTATAAAAAAGATGACCAATTTTTATTTTGACTAGTCATAATATTTTAATAACTATGTCAAAATTAGATAAACTTTTTGTTTGTTTTTCTATGTATGTGTGTATATGTGTATGTGTGTGTGTGTGTGTAAAACTTGATGTGAATTTAATCAGACAATAAAAAAATGTATTTACATGTATATAATGATATTGTAGGTATGTAGGGGGGAGGTATGTATGTATGTGTACCATGTATGACCTATTGTATATGATGAGCCATTTGAACTTTTCAGGTCACTAAAGTTTTCTTTTGTTTTTATGTGAATAAGTCAAAAATTCTTTTCACATTAATAATAGTGGTTATCACAATAGTAATGGAATGTATTCAATACAATAAATCAACATATCACAGATTAAATAACACTGGATGAAACTATGGAATATCATGAGTGAGTTACATTTAAATTAGTCAACAATTAGATACCAACTCATTAGTTTGTAGGTCAGGAGTTCATCTTGAAAATTGAAAGTATTGAATTCGTAGACGAGGACTTCTAAACAATCCCGTACTAAAACAAAACAAATATCAAATCCTTTCAGGTCTTCAATAGTTGACTAACCGATATCATTTTGTAACGTAAAATAAGAAACAATTCCTGATCAGAAGATGTTTTTTTGTGGAGATTTAGTATTTTCATAGTTGAAAGCGTTAGTCAATTGAAGCTAGACCACTAGGAAAAACCTGGAAACACTAGAAGTCCTGGATTCGAATCTCGCGAGGCGAAGTCGTGAATGCGCATTGCTGAGAAGTCCCACAATAGGATGAAACGGCCGTCCAGTGCTTCCAGGTTTTTCATGATGGTCTAACTTCAATTGACTCACGCTCTCAACTATGAAAATTCCTGATCAGTTTGCTTTAAGGGAGTCCTGATTATCTTACAATTTGTATTACTCCACAGATCAGATTGATCCTAGTTTGAGTTGTGGCTGTGCACAATTAAGAAACCCTTAATTAGAATGAACTAATTGTCCATTCTTCATTTTTTTCTTATTCCTTATTTACTTAATTGATATCAGTCTGTAATTGGAAGTGAGTGTCAAGTACTCCTTCAGACGTAAAACACGTAGGGTCCAGTGAATAAAGGCATTCGCTCACGTTCCCATACTGCGTTAGCAAGATTCGGCGTAATTTCCAAATTAAATATCAAAGGAATGGAAATACTTTAGTACTGATCATACTGAGGAAGAATAAACATTCAGAATATAAATAGTAGGAAAATGCAGTGAGAAAGCATGATTAAAGGAATACTAGAATTGAAAATCTAGATTTAAAAAAGTGCTCAGTTGCACCTTTTAATCTATTCTAAGCCATTTTGTCGCCTAACGCCTCTAACCACTTGTCGCGGTTATTGTGCACACTCTAATAATGAATGACCGCCATGTATTTATATACTAGTGTTAAAAAGTTTATAGTCTCCTGAGAACATACAATAACCAGGTAAGAGGTAAAGCTTTTGATATCAGTTAAGCGGTTGGACTTAGTCGGCCAGTAACCCTTTCTCAAACTAGGTATGTACTAAATAACACTCGCCAGTAAGACGTACCCGCAATCTTGAGTGAATTGATTCTCATTGCAGAATTCGAACCTGGATCACCTAGTATTCAAGTCTGAGGCATTACCATTGAGGTATTCTGATCTATTGAATGATGTTTTTTTATCCAATTCTAGTTCAAATACTTGTGACTACTTAATAGTAATATCGAGACAATCTTCACAGGATGCACTTATAGTAACTAAAGCCGTTCATTTGCTATTCTTCACTTCAATGATTTGAAGATTCAAACAACACATACAGATAGATTAAAATTCACTCCTATCTTACAAGCTTGAAGTTATTTGAACTGAGTAGCTAAATGGACAATGCGTTGAGCGTTTAAATAAAAAAGTACTGAGTTTGAGTCTCTGTGTAATTATAAACACTAGCTTGTAGGAACCATAGATGAGTCCACTGATATCTACTATCCAACTCTGCGTTAAATGATCATTTGTGCAGTTTGTTTTGTCTCTTTTTGTCATACCATCTTCACTAATGTGATTTTTCTCTTATATTATTACTATCTATTCCATGTTTTACAAAATTTTAAGCCACAATCGGTTACTACAGTTACTAATTCGCACCTTCATAGTTCTTGAAATGATATCACCTCACATATTTACGTACACTTTATAAGTGAATAAAATACACTTACTTACATCTAAACACACACACACACTATTGATGTGTTTTCAGTAAAGTTGGAAAGTGCAAATTTTGTCAAAATAATGACAATTTTGTGACAGCTAGTTTTTCTACATGTGTTCAAATGTACTCTGTCACACTAACTACTTAACAATCTTGCGTATTTGTTTTGGTACTGTTTAGCCAAATACTAATATAATTTAGCAGATCTCATCTCTGTCCCTCCCTCTTTCTTTCTTTCTTCCTCTCTCTACCTCTCGATAATGGATTAAACATAGATCCTAATTATTTTTTTTTACTTGTGAATTATGAGGGAGGTCATCTATGTGTACCCGAAGTTATTCTATATAGCATGGTATTTATACAGAAGAGTGTCCTGTGACATTCTAGTTCATCGCATGTTTATAAGTGCATATCGGTTCATGAATTTCTTTTAAACCAAGAATGTACAAATATGTTCAACATTGTTTTTTTTCACGGTTTTTTGTTTTCAGTTTATTAATTATTTAGATGAATACTAAAAAACCCTGAGTAGTTTCCAAGTAGCTTTTTATTGAATATGAATGTAGATGTCTGGTGATAATTTTAAGTGTTATTCGCATCATTGTTAAGTAAGGAACTTCATTTTACAGATTAAATGAACTCAGTGTATCTGCAAATGACTTTGAATGTTTTCTACTCCAGAAAAATAGTCCATGGATTTGTATTAGTGTGTACTGTCGAGGCGTGATGAATAAACTTTCGAATTCAAAATAAAAATACTGTTCATCAGTCTGGTAATTGAAACATACATGTAACTGTAAAAAAAAACGCAAGATTAGCGTGGAATTTTCAGTTTTACTCTCACAAACAAAAACACTGACCAGTTGTTTCTTAGATCCTAGGTTTAGGATATTAGACCATAGATTGTTCGAAATAGTTTTGATGGGATGGATATGAACCTGTACTAATGATAGCGTAAACGTCATATCTTTTAGGTAAGCTATCGGTTTCCTGGACTCATTGGCTTGTCGGATAACAGATTAGGTGTCTAAAACAAAAATGTGTGACACATCAATACTGAAGTGCCAATACATCCAACCGATGAGTCTTAAATAGAACGAAGCTCACGTCTTAAAGAGGTATACCATCTGACATATTCACCACCAGTCCAGTGGCTATTATAAATAACAGACGGTAATAAATGAACATTTAAGTTTCATTTTTAAAGCTTCCTATACGCGCACTATTATTTATAAAGGACTTTGGAATGACCGTGTCAGTAAGTCAGTTACAACGTAAGACCAGGCACACATATGCATCGGTCCAAATTCTCATACTCAATGGACACCAGATATATGTATGTGTAACACTGAATGTACATAATTTTTGTCTAATGATACTTGTTTGCTGTTTATCATCGATTTTATGTTGTACCTCTCTGACATCAAAACACAGTTTGCACAAATTTCAAATAATATTTACTCTTTGTCTTAACTTTGGTTCATTGGAAATGAGTTCAAATTAACATATTGTGTATACTCGTTGTATTATTATTATTATCAGAAGGGGTTTTGTGGAGATTTAGTATTTTCATAGTTGAAAGCGTTGGATACCGGCTCAGTGATCTATCGGTTGAGGGCTCTGGCTCGAGACTGGTAGGTCCTGGGTTCGAATCTTGCGAGTGCGGGATCGTGGATGCGCACTGCTGAGGAGTCCCCTAGTAGGACGAAACGGCCGTTCAGTGCTTCTAGGTTTTCGATGGTGATCTAGCTTCAATTGACTCACGCTTTCAATTATTATTATTACTATTATTATTATTATTATTATTATTATTATTATTATTATTATTATTATTATTTCATGTAAACAGTATAAATTGGAATTTTGACACTGATTTATTTATCTTGTTATGATTGTGTACAATGTGTGTAGTACACTCATTCATTCTCTTATACACAACGTAGTCATGTTTCAATGCATATTATGCTTGTTATATTTATGTTTGATGTGGGTATATATTTCTCCAAATTGTGTTATTTCAACAGACATAGAGTTATTATAGAAATTCAATCTATTATTATAACACAAGTACTTTTGAAATGGTGCAAATGCACATACATACTCAGAGAACCGTTATTACAATATTGCGTTCATGCTTACATCTACAAATATTTGTTGTACATTGTATTCTGCTCTAATATAGTTGAACATTTTTGGCACAGTAATTGGATTTAATGTGTGGATATGTGTGTTTGTTAGTTTTTGGATAGATTTTTTAAATATATTGTTGTTATCGATGTATTAACGATGTGTATTTTACTTAGTGGAATAACTTTTTTATCTATCACTGCTTATAATCAATGGTTGAATCTAGTTATTAATATGATGCCTTGGACTTTTAGTATCACGCATATTACATTGTTCAATTCTCTCGTTAGGAAGACGTCACGATTGAGCTTCTTATTTACGCATGTTACTCCTCGTGGAGCATAGGCCGCCAACGAGGATTCTCTGAACAACCCTGTCTTAACTTACTTTTCCAGTTGTTTCCAAATTTTATTAATTCTTTTGATGTCTGTCTTAAATCTCCGATGAAGTGTGTTCATTGGTCTTCCTCGTCCCCTTTGACCTTCAGGATTCCGAGTTAGGGCTTGCTTCGTAATGGCGTTTGATGATTTCCACAGTGTATGTCCCATCCACCTCTAACGTCTTCTAATTTCCTCTTCATCTGTAGGTTGGTTTGTTCTCTCCCACAGTAGGTTATTGTTGATGACATCCAGCCAACGAACACTTTGTAGCTTGCATATACAATCGTTTTGCGCTTTTTAGAAAGGTTGTTTGTACGGGATAAGTTTGCCGACCCCATGTCTAACCCTCCTCCTTTACCTGGGTTTGGGACCAACAGTAACCGTGTAAGAGCTGAGACGTAGTTCGTTGTGTCATATAGCTGTATGGTATTTTTTTATTTTTCGGTTTTTTTCACTGTCATTGTTAGGTCTTAAGTCGTATTTGAAGTACTGTAGAACTGCTTTAGCTATACAAATATAGCGTAGTAGTGCAACACCGATTCAGAAATCCAGATTTCTACTCTCTAGGATATCACAAAAATGTGATCATAATAGTAATAGTAATTATTATTCATAAATTAGCAACTGGGCTACAAATTCAAACTTCATTATTCCACTTACTTTGCTTTAGACAGTCAGGTAGAATCAGTGATCTGTACATAGAATACTTAGGCTGAAACCGATTTTCTATGAGATTGTACTTACATTAAATTTCAGTTATTTTCGATGTATAAAATAGTTCAAAGTAAAAGCGTTTGAGGAGAAATTATGAACTACTGTGAACTACTTGATAAGATGAAAATTAAAGGAAATGAAATTATTAAGACAAATGCCACAATTGCAGAAATGATAACAGTAGTAGTGGAACTAGAAAACAGTAATTCATAGGCTCCACGATTTGAGGAGGAAGAATGAATTTATGAAAGAGGAAACATGTAAGATGATTTTGGAACTTGATATCTTAAGGAAATACAAAGGGTGAATACATCTGCACCATTGTAACCGATTGTGATACATGTTACCTAACATATTTAACTATTGGTGACTTTAATCACGTGAACCATAAGTTAGGAAATCTACTTCTCTCTGTATGGCTTAGCTCAACAGTAAAACAGTTGGTGAATTGATGTCATGTCTTAGTCTGGCTGGCTGTAACTTCCATAGGTCGTAGTCATTTGAGTTACTTATATACATTATATATATTTCCAAAAAGTCGTTCACTCAGTTGGGTTAAGATGTTTTGTTTGTGATTGTTTGTATCCATATGTTTTGTGTATATTTACCTTTTCCAACTGTCTGCTTAGAAGTATATACATATTTACGGATATAATTATTTACAATCTGCAATTAAGTCCTGTCAATGACTGTCGTTTCTTCTAAGCGTTTGTTTATGTTTTTATTTTAATTAACAGTGTAACCCAATTTATGATAGTTGTAGAATGTTGTCGGAATCATAAACTGGTCTCAGTTAGACGACTATTGAAAACCAAGGGTTCTGAACAGTTATTTAGTCCTGATAAGGGGACTCTTCAGTGCGGTATGAATTCATGATCCAGCCACATGATCTCTAAGCTCACACGCTAACCCTAATCGCTACCCTCTGAGTTGCAGTTTACATGTCTAACTTCAGTCAGTTCGTGATATTGCGTGACCATGCTCCGTTGTCTTTGGTGTGTACCTTCCTTAAAACCAACATAGTTAAACTCTACATTGGTCACAGCTTCTCATAGGAATTGTAAAATCACCTCTCGGAATTAATCACTAGTGTAAATATGACTATTAATATTATTATTATTAGCACAATATGTGACTGACTTCAAGAGATATTTCCTGGAGTTCTAATAAGAAGCAGTGACCGGTGGAGTTCAACCACGTCTGTTGTGAGATAGGAACTCGCTGAAGACAATTGGTGAACGGTTGTTCAACTTCGTTGATTGGTTGAAGTTAGACATTAACACCGTTGGACACCGACTGACTCAGTGGTCTGGTGGTTAAGCGCTAGCGCGCGAGACTGGTAGGTCCTGGGTTCGAATCTCGCGAGGCGAAATCGTGGATGCGCACTACTGAGGAGTCCCACAATAGAACGAAACAGCCGTCCAGTGCTTCTAGGCTTTCCATGGTGATCTAGCTTCAATAGGTTCATGATCTCAACTATGAAAATATCTGAAAAAGCTGACGAAATAGATAAACTATGTTTTATTTTTTACAATGATTGTATAATCAATAATTATGACTGATAATTTCAATGTTTATTTGTTTGTTAATTATCTTTAATGTTTATTAATTTATGGACAAACAAATAAAAACAACAAAGGTGGTGTATACTATCACTGTACACATCTATATTCCCCACCCCTTTTAAATAAGATTAATTTCATTTTCATTATTGTAGATTTGTTTTTTAGTGTTGTTGTTTTTAACCAATTATCACTTCATGCTTTGTTTTGTCATTGAACAACTGATAACGTTAATGGATTGTCAGTTTTGTTTTGTTCAATTTTATTATGACTATTATTATTACCATTATGGATAGATGATAAAAAAACAAATTGTTTATGACAAAAAATATTTATTTACTACTTAAGTTCTTACAATATTATTGTGCTCCCAAATGCCCTGGTACGACCGAGAGTGGAGAGAGTCCGCTCGCCCTCCTGAAATGCTCTCACATGGCCACGCGTATATAGCCTCTGCTAGGGACGTCCTTTAGTATTAGTTTATATGTTAAGCCCATATACTTTATTTAAGTTACTGGCCAAGCCAATTCACCTGTCATGAGTCATATTTTGATCTTGTTAATTATTCGATTATTAACCTTGACTATATTTCTATATGAGCGTATATGTGTACCCTTCGTATCTTATTCATCATATGTCTGTCATTCATTTTTGTCTGATCATAAATATTGAGTAATGCTTGCTCATAGTGAGTTGGATTCCCCGCCATCTCCAATACGCATTACTTTCGCTTCGCTATCGAGTTGGCTTCCCAGCCATCTCCACTCTGCATCATCTTTTCATTCATCAATAAAAATGTCCGGCGCTTTAACCGGGTCGGTGGACACGGAAAGTCCACCTAGGGGAGTTGGGAAACCCTGATTCCAAACCAATGGTGCAAATGGGCTCCAGCATCCTGAGGGAACATATGGCGTATGAACTAATTGTTGGTCACCGGCTATCATGGGACTGCAAATCCTCACGATACTCTACTTCCTTGTGGGTTACACCTTTAGGTTAAAGGCCCGGGGTGTGGTAACCTAAGAAAACACCCTGCTTCAGTTTGGGCAGCTGAACAGTATCACAACCCTCACACAAATCGAATGAGATTTGTGAGGCGCATATATATCTGGTGTTTCCTTGTACCAATATTTATGTGTTTAAATAAATAAATAAATAAAATCTCCATACCCAAACCTCCTTTATCTGGGCTTCGGATCGGTAGTAAACCCAGAGAGGCCCCAGGCGGAGTTTACCAAGTCAATCCATTGTTCATTAATGTTTAATGTGTTACGCCATATACAGAAGTCAGTAAGAACACTGTAAAGAGATGACCTTAAAACAAGTGTGACCCATTTTCAATCAGTTCTTAGACAGTCGATAAAACACACACTTTGTAAGTGAATAGTTTATCGAAAAGCGAACAATAGTATTACAAAATTAGTAAATCTAGTAAAGTCTTCTACAAATCACTACACTGTCTGTTCTTAGTCCTAAAAGGAAACAATGGTATGTGAATTTGTCCACTCGGTTATCGACTACATGTTTTCTTGAACCCTTATAAGGGGATCAAGTAGACTGTTAGAATCCTCACATTGTTCATTGTTTGGGTTAGTATAATGGAAATATAATGGAAATGTGTTATGTGATCGTATGAATGAATGAATTTCGAGCAAAAATCCAAGAGTTGCTAACTGATTAGTTCGTTCATAAAATATTCCAATAGGTAAATACTCATTCCAGAATTGAGGGTTTGGTGCTCAGGTTTAGGAATAGTGTCAATTTTCCCTACTGAAAACAATTTAAGAAGAAAATGTTAAAAACGTTTTATCTTTATTACTCTCGTTTTAATCTCATGGTGACAAAAATTAGATATTTTTTTATCACAATAAACGTTTTAAGCAGTATGCAAAGACATTTCTGCTGTCCATTATATGCTTGATATTCGAATTTTGCGCATAAGCACAAACACTGTGTTCTCAACTCTGATTTGCTTGTCCTTATACTTTATACTTTAACCTATAAATAAATGTATACTATGTGATAATTATTAATGGTTAGTTACACATATCACCATAATAAGCATTCAAATACTTTATTCTTTGATTGTAAAAATTGATTCTAACAAACTGAATGAAGTGAGGTTTTGTGTGTACGTGTGTGTGTGTGTGCTTTAAGTCATCGACGACAAAACAAATTTACAGGTTAAAGGTTCAATTGCTCGAATATACTATATAGGATCAATTCCCTCAAGATTACAGACAAACCTTTCTGACAAGTGCCAAATAACACGAAATTTCAGTTAGGGTTTCTTTTTGACTACCTCCAACTACCATCTTATATTTCAACATAATGCACCCGATGTTGAGTCACTTAGACTAGTGGCCACATAGCAACTTGGTCGATAGAATTTGATCAACACTAAGGAGGAGCTGACACACATGACATTTGTCACTACCCAGTGATCTGTCAATTGTAAAAAATTCACTGATTTGGCGAATTCATACACCTGCGTACTTAGACTGTTGGGATATGTTTCTTTCATTCTAAATGTAAAATGCAGTTTAATAAAATTATTGGTCTACGTAAATTTTTGATTGTCTGACGATAGCGAGTGAAGTAGCTTAACATGTTGACCAACATATTCATCCAAGAAGTCCCGTCAACTGTGATTCGTTGGTAATTGATACTATATCTGTAGAAATACATAACGTGTACACTCAGCTTCTGACCCACTTCACCGCCTATAAAGTCACCGCATTATTCGTTTGCATAATGTAAACAGCAAATATACTACTCACATGTTTGCTCTGTTTTACTTTGTGGTTGTAAAATGTGACGTAATTTACTAATATATCAAACATAGATTTATCTCCAATGGTGCAGAAATGTCATGGCTAGCGGTCAGTGTGTTTGAAAAAGTTCTAATAAGTATTTGAACTATTCAGGTAAAAAAAACCCATGTATTCTTCCTGACTGTGATACTTGAAGTGTTTTCATTCAGCTGTTGTAAATGTGCAAATGCGAATCTTATTCCATTTCTCAAAATAACCTCTCCTTTTTTCTTCTATGTAAAGTATGTTGTTAAGTTGTACATTTTCACAATCAATGTTTTAGATTAGTTTGATATCGTTTTTATGTTTTCTTTAAACCAATATAAGGTTTCTTGTCGATTACATCCAACCACCTGACATCTCTGTAACTGTTACACTAAGCACTACTGTGATATATACATTTAAAAAGTGGAAATATTATAGGTTAGTTGTGATTAATTTAGAATAATAATGTGACTTGGAAACCAAATATGATTACTCATTTCGGTCTATTTGTGGGACTCGTAGAATGGATGTACCTACGATATCATCTGTGTAGTTATTCACGTCAGGACTTGAATGCAATACTTTTCTCATTAAACACTTCATGTTCTCTGAACTAGCGAGTGCATATAACCGTAAGCTTATTCGTTAGATAATACATTTACGTCATTAATAATAAGGGTTTTATTAACATAATTCAATATTGGGTATCAACAGCTGAACGATACACAAACCTCTTACTAATAATGATGTAATCTAGTTTTGATTCGATCATAAATGTACTTCATTGGACACGTTAATGTACGTTAACACACAGTAGTCCATAATCCTCATATTTATTATAATATATCTAGTTTAATAACATTATTAGACCATACAGAACATTTTTTGTTGTTGAAACGGATCTGAACACTTGGGACAGTTGTTCAAAGTTTAAACAGTGAAACTACTGAGTTAGATAAAATTGTATTTTGAGACTTTACGAATAGATGACCACTTTTAATAATTCCCACATTTTTCCTAACCTCAATTTCTGCTATCTCACCTCATATTATCTAATCAAACGATCAAGAGTTTGTACAGTGTATAATGAGATATTTCTTTTGTTTTGCAACTATATGATTTCATCATTATAGATTTTGTCTCAGTGGGATAATACTTATCCTCATTAATTACTTCATACTCGTTGAAAAAATTAATAGTTATCTGAAAGCAATAACTTAATGAATAAGACTTTGAGTGCTTGAACTGATAGGTACTTATTTCAAATCTCATTGTAAATATTGACACTGGAATACAGGCAGTTACATCACCAGATGATAAGTCCCCGTCTTAAAATGAAACTCTCATCCTGGATTTCACTCTTAGCCACAATTAAAAGTATACCAGTTTACTTTCTTATTTAATTTAACAATATTAATGATCTATAACTTCTAAACTAAAAATCAGTCACAAAAATATTTCATCAGTGCAAGAAGATTTTGTTCTATTTTGTGATCATTACAAATACTCTTTTTAAAAGTCTAACTCTACTACTTAGAGATGATCTAATCGGCACTGGTGTGTGTGTGTGTGTAGTGAATAGAAATAGTTAATAATTAATGACATATACCCAATCGTTTATAAGTCTAATCACATTATTGTCTTAAAGATTGTTACATTTTACATTTTTAATCTGTGTGTCGGTGTATATTACTTATGATAATACTATCGAATAATGTTTGTACATTGACTTATTCAACACATCAAATGAAAGAGTCTTTTCCTCAGAGCCATTATGTTTATAGATAGTTTCTTTTAAAATTTGTATTACGGTTTAAATGCATCTGAATAATGACCGATTCATGAATGAAGTACACGACAACATTATGACATCAGATAATGGGCATGTGAAAAGTCGAAATAATTTGCCTAATTTAACGGCTTTTAAATATTTCATATTTACTATAAAGTTATTTGTATGGATTGCAACATTTTCGTAAAACCGATCTTAGACCATCATTGGGAACCTGGAAGTACTGGATGGTAGCATCGTCCTTGTATGGGACTCCTCAGTGGCCAGTGCGTATCCATAACCCTACGACAGCGAATCGAATTAAAGACTCTCAGTCTTGGCTTTATTTGATGGCTAATCTAAAATCATATGTCTACAATTTATATTAAGCGATTTACAAGAAATACCTATGAACTAATCACTTTTAATGGTTAAAGACACTTGATTTTCAACTAGTATTAAGCGGGCAGTTCGAACCCTACCATGATTACTGTGGTTTGGTCTACTCTCAAACAAAAAATTACACTCAAAGTATAATACACAAACCTGTACTTGATAAATGAGTTACAGTTTTAGGGATAGATTTATCCCAGTTTATGAAGACATTTGAGAACTTTGTTTAACGTCTTCTAGGTTTGATTGGTGTTTTGAATCCTTTATCACAGTTAATTGTTTTCCTGTATGGTCATCTTATTCTCCCTCTAATATGCAAGCTTCTCATAGGCAAGCTCAATCTGTTAATTGAATGAGTACCTAGCTATTATAAGCTAAGCCGAATGATATATATATATATATAATCTCGATCAGTGGTCTGTGCTCATCTCTCACTTACCATTTGCCCTTAAACGGATACGTTTAATTGGCCCATCATATCACTAATACCCCATATAGATCTTAATTATAATCACTTACTAGCGAGCGACTAGTAGATTTTCAGTTTTGTAGTGATAATTCAACAACACCACTGTAGGTTTCACTAAATAATTTCAGTAAATCAAATAAATATTCTTTGTAATGTTAGTCAGGTAGTTGCCACTAGATTAGTCACTATATCTCATATTTTCAACTATCAGTGATAAACTCTTAAACGGCGTCGATCTTGAACTCTAGCTAATCAATAACTTTTCTGAGTTCTGGATTGTCAAAAACACTCCAGACTGTTTTAAAACATAAACTGGATTGACTTTTGAATAATGAAACTAACCAATAACATTCATGAATAAAAGATATATCTTCGAATTCCTTGATGAATCTACTGATTAGCAGTAGTGGAGATTTGTAGCTTAGGTGGATGATTTTGATGGAGTTTTTGCTGATGATGTCGTTCAGAATAACGATGACAGCTCCACGATCAAACCATCTAACTCAGAGAACAAAACTCCATCAATTGTAATATTAGTATTAGTATTACTTTGTCTAATTTTCTACTCATCTAAAAATCACCTTTTTTTCAGGACGATAATATTGAAATGAATCATTACAATCTTGTTACTGTTGTACTGTTTGTTATTATTTCCCTTAAACTTCTTATATCAAGGTGGTCCACAAACGCATCCATTACTTACAACAACAATATCTACACACCAGGAATTGCAGCATCAAATAGACTCAAATCATTAGTTATACGATTAAATATCGATTAGTCAAGGTATACACTATATGTGTGTGTGTTTATTTATTTCGCTTGTTAATCGGATCAAATTTGTGCCGCATTTCTAACCCAAAAATAGATAACTAACTTAAGTTTTATTCTTGTCATTCACATTGTGGTTTCTCTCCTAACTTAATTTGTTTTATCGAGTACAACATTTTTTTTTCGATTCATGATTCCGTTTTTGCCATATTCTCATTGTGTGAATCCTGGTATATATCATATCAGATATTCATCTCTTGTTGCGGTTACATTACTTAACATTTGTGTTTGCTATCCTGTGTTTTCCCGAATTAACCACAATTATTCCTGCTGATTTGATTTTCACACCATATGCTCTTCTCATTACTGTGCTTTTTTGAAATGATAAATTTAAGCTGTTCTTGTATCCATTTATTGAATTTCACTCTAATCGTTGATTTGAAAAATTCGATCCACATCTACTGTTATCATTGTCATTATCTATTGCTTGCTTGAATTATGTAATAAATATTGGCCAACAATAACATGCTATTTAAACGAGATCGTTAGACTAATTAGATGAAGCGATAATGTTATTTGTTTTATGCAAATCGGTTGAAAGAAATAGAACATCATCATCAACCATACAAGCTACCTCACAAAACTTAGTTCCAGAGCCTTCATTCAACTGCTCCAACTGTCACATACCACTAAAACTTAACGTATTGTAATGTTGATACACTTAGACTAATAGATACGTCTGCCAAGTGACCCATAAAACTTGATTAGCATTATGGAAAGAATATTTTCATATTGGTTGTTGTGTTAAAGAATCCATTTGTGATGTATATTTTATAATTTTACTACGAGAAATCAGTCGCAATTCGAATAAGTTGATGCTAACTTCCTGAACTATAACACTACGGGACTCAGATTATAATGTTCGAATCGACATTCATTCCTTTGAGATTGTGGATATTGCTACTGAATTCTGGCACTCTCATAAAGTTAACGTTCAGCGGAGATTTCTGCAGTCTGTCTCCAACTACATTACTAATTCATTATTCATGGAGAGTATTTATTTTATTTCTTAAACCCTGTCGTAACTAACACTACTTCTCATCATACCTGAAATGGTTAATCAATTGAGTAATTCATTAGATAATAATGCTTAACATAATTTATTGGTTAACACTAAAATTTTTCTGGATGATTAATTCCTCTTGACAACCGGTTATATATCGAATAGATTGATGGTTGGGACTAGTAGTGCAATCCAGGACACTGCGTTTCGTCACATTTGGGATTTGACTACATATGGTTAGACTCTAGTGCTAGTCACTATCAATCTCTTTCATTGAGGATTAACCATAGCTGAATCTAGTCAAAGTTGACTGGCTAGCAGAGGGGGAGAGACACCTAATGATGTACAACTTAATTTGTTGATTTATGTGTATAATTTACACTTAAAATCCGCTTGCACTTATAGATGTGTCACCAATAAAATTATAGTTTTTTTTCATGTATAAAGGTAAGAACAACATGCAAGCCAATTTCCACGATTTACATTTAGACTGTTCAACATGTGCGTATATGTGGACTTAATTGTTTATTATTACTATTATTGTTACGGGTTTCTTGTGCAAGAAAGACTGAAAGCTATTAATTTATGTAAACTAAACATTGAACTGGCCAATGTGTGTTTACTTACATTTATATGGGCTTCCATTTTTTGATCCCTTCAGACTATATGTGGCTGTTTATGGATAAAGTGTATTTGAATGTAAAACGCTTACCATTTTATAGAGTTGAATGTTAGATGGTGGTGTTTTATTGGTGTTCACTTAATCAATCCAACAAATCTCGTCGCAAACTGATCAAAGCTGAAATTGTACCAATGGATGTTTACCCGCCCAGGAGTCGAACCTGCAAGACTTGGTAGTCATGGTTCTGACCGTGATGAGTTCATGGATTTATACACTACTGTGGAGTAGTCCAATGCATACTGATTTTTATGGCATCCCAACTAAAATCCATCTGTAAGGAATACTATCCACCTACACATTACTAACCCTTGAATAAATAGTGATAATAGTAGTTACTATTGTTGATGTGATAAGTTCAATGCGAGTCATATTGATACTGTCCTATATTCTACTCTATATCTGTGAAAAATGACCTATAAAGGTAGTGAAAATGTGTAAGTTGCTGCTTTTTAATCACAGGTCTCTTCTAATGACTCCTTGTTTGTGTCACGAAACGATTGAGTCAACAGGGCTGATGTTAGACATGGGATACAAAATAAACATAACGGATCTGTTAATGAGGTTGCAAATCTTCATCTTCATCATATTTTCACAGCTACCCAGTAGCTTGACCCTCGTTATTAGCGCTTGTATTAGGATTCTGTTGGAACAAAGCTATAGGCGACCGAACTAAAGTATGGCCTCAGTTTATGGAGTCATTCACTGACCGTTGATCTGAGCCATGTTGTTAGATGTAGATTACTTGGTTAATAAAGTCGGCGAGATAACTGCGATCAATGGTTGAAGACTGTTGTCCACATGGCTTAGAATTATTTACAATGGAGATAATGTTTTCAATCTTGACTTCACTACTATTTCATTACCTTTTTTAATTCATTTATTCGGACTATATTTTCAATGTTCAGTTTTTCTCATCATCTCTGCTACGATTATTTCAACTTATTAACTACTCAACTTTAAATTTATCTCACCGTACTTATGCTTTAAGAAATTTTTGGCTAAGAAATATTTGTATCAAACCTCAAGATGAGAACGATTGATTGATTATCAAGTTTAATATGAGATTAGTAGATATATATTGTAAGTTTGTTTTATCCTAAAAGCAAACAAACAAATTTATTGTTTTGTCTGCGTAGTTGATGTTACTTTACATATGGGAGCAGATAATTACTATGTTCGCTTATTGGTTAGTCCTCTCTATATCATCTGCGGCCCTTTCGATTTATTCTACGACTGAACAAAAAACGAAACCATAACACCTATCAACCTTGGATGTACATCTAACTTGGTATCCAGTCAGAAATTTAAGTTAACAAGCAGATATCTTCAGCTAGACTGTAATGTACAGATGACCTTTGGATGATACTAAAGTCAACTAAGAAAATTTCAACTACTTGCTAGGGTTAAAATAAGGTTGTGAATTAATTAGTTTGAGAAATTAGCGTGAACAACTCAAAGATCAGAATTAAAGTAGGGATTTTCATCACAAGCTGATATCATCTATAATGTCAAAATACTACTAAGCCCATATATATGGGTGAATGAATTATAGGAAGGGGGATTTGTGGAGATTTCAGTATATTTCAAAGTTGAAATCATGAGTCAATTGAAGCTAGACCAGCATGGAAAGTCTGGAAGCACTGGACGACCGTTTCGTCCTACTATGGGACTCCTCAGCAGTGCGCATCCACGATCCCGCCTCATGAGATTCCAACCCAGAACCTACCAGTCCCGCGCGCGAGCGCCTAACCATTAGACTACTGAGCCGGCCGGCATCCAACGATGTTAATGTCCAACAATTATATTAAGTCTAATTGGGTCGTCCATAAATAATGGTTCTCTTAAGGTATACGATAATAATGTAGTGAACAGAACACTAGTTGGGGACAATCGAATGTATTTAAGCAAAGATTACAGACTATCTCAGTAAATTCTGACTACCAAAGAATGAACAGTCAATTTGCAAATTAACAATCAATTGTTTCAATCTTCACTGTTTCTTCAATAATTCCATTGTTCATGCATTTTCCAAACGATTGCGCTTCATTTCAGTTCTTTCCTCATCGGTCTTCTGCCAAAATACATTCTATGTCTGACCCACACCATATACTACTTATATGGACATAAGTAGATCACACCACAATAATCTGTAAAATTGTTCCGAAATATTACAGCCTTTACACCAACAATATGATATAGCATGTGTACATGACTACTGTTTTTAAGTACGAATAAATAAGTCAGTGATTCATAAACTAGTTTCCTAGTTTTTCTTCTCTCTCTTAAACTAGTATAACGATCTGTCAGCTGATTAGATCTAACCCGTGATGTGGAATAATAATGTATGACTAACTATTCTATACAAATGTTCACTAATACAATATTTTGTTATTATTCTAATTGTATAATATGTTATTTTATTGTCAAGTCATTTGTTAAGTTTTTTCTAGCAGAAATATTCTATAAGGACCATCAACCTATTAGAATCAATAATGAGGCTTTCTTGTTTTGGCGTAAAACTGAAATATCCTGTATAACAATAAGTAGAAATACCTGCTGAAATCGTTAAAAATGACTGTGGAAATTAATTTATGCCACTTTAGAATAAAATTGTATACACGAATGGGACATTAATTCACCTTAGACGAATATCTACATTAGATTCCCTCCCAATGTCTACTCTACGGGATTTCAACACACGTGATTAGCCTGACTAGGACGTAAATATTATTTCCACACCAAAAACCGACACAATCCAACAACAAATAGACAATCAATCAATAATAATAATAAGTAATAAGAATAGGAGAATATGTATAACTCATCTGACACCTGTCACATTATCTACATGTCTGACTAAGCAGATAACCAATCATTATCATTCTCTCCCACACATCAAAAATGATAATGTCCAACACTTCAAATGATCAATTCTATCTTTATGGGTCGTTACACCATCCTTAAATCCTAACTCCAAGCCTTTAATTCTGAAGCAAATAATAACCTATTGCGGCCATATTTTATGAACGAACTAATCAGTTAACAACTCTTGGATTTTTGCTCGAAATTCATTCATCCATACGATCACAGAACACATTTCCATTATAGCTAATATCAGTTTGTGATGGGAACTGTAGCCTGAAACTGTTTATTAGAACCTAAACAATGAACAATGTGAGGATTCTAACAGTCTACTTGATCCCCTTATAAGGGTTCAAGAAAACATGTAGTCGATAACCGAGTGGACAAATTCACATACCATTGTTTCCTTTTAGGACTAACAATAGACAGTGTAGTGATTTGTAGAAGACTTTACTAGATTTACTAATTTTGTAATACTATTGTTCGCTTTTCGATAAACTATTCACTTACAAAGTGTGTGTTTTATCGACTGTCTAAGAACTGATTGAAAATGGGTCACACTTGTTTTAAGGTTATCCCTATATTATGCTCTCTCTTTTTTTCTTTAAGCACATCATCAACTGATATTGACAAGATAATCATTGAAAACCAATGAGCACTGAACTGTTGTTTCATTCTAGAATGGAACTTACGAGTGGGTAGTGCGCATCCACGACCCCACTACAGAGGAGCCAAATTAGCCCCCTTTTTTGACTGAATTCCACTAGCAATTAGAACACGGTCGTAGTGAATATGAGCATAATACGTCAAACCTTTTATGTATATATCTTTAGTATCATTTAGTACGGATTTCTACGTATGGAAACTGACCTTATTTTATCTCATTAGAAATATACAAATAAAAGGAGATATGCACGCCTGATGTTTACTTCTTGTTACTACTACTGTAGTGAACAGAACACGTCTGGAGGTAGTCGAACGTATCCTGAAACAAATTACAGACTATCTCACTAAATTCTGATACCCATAAAGCAAACAGTTAATTTGCAAAATAATAGCCAATTGTCTCAATCTTCACTGTTCCTTCCGTAAATATCAATCCATCTTCTCTAATTTCATTGTTCATGCATTTTCCTACCAGTTGCGCTTCATTTCAATTATTTCCTTATCTGTCTTCTGCCAAAATACATTCTATATCTAACCATCACCATATACTACGTATATGGATAGAAGTAGACCACACTACACTACTACTACCAGTGATAGTAGTAGTTGTATAGTTAGCATTATTAGAGTATATATTTTAAGCATGTTTCTGTTATTGTTTTTTTCTCTTCTCTATAGAGGAATTTTGTTTCTTCTCATTGACTTACTTCATTCCACTACCCTCAATTGCGTATGTGTTTGTAATCCAGTAAGGAAACAGAACACAAATTATGTATATAAATATATATATATATATATATATATATATATACAATGTATATGCAATAATTATAAAAAGAGAAGTCAAATGTAAAAGGCGGGTTTTTAAATATTTGGCCTTGGTGTATAGTGATTGAAGATAGGCGTAACCTTAAGGTCATTTATTGGTTAAAATAAACGTCTGCTATATAACGATACAATTGATATCATATGTCTCAATTATTAAGAATTTAACAATTATATAGTTGTATTAGTGTAGTTACAATTCTTATACTGAATCCCTTTATTGATTAAATAGTCTCAGTGATTATATATATACAATACTTTTCATTCTTCTAAATATTAACCATTACTTATATTATACTTAGTTTTATTGATTTTTTTCATAATTATAAGACTTTTAATGTTGAGAATGTAGTTATTGAGGTATGACAATTATGTATTTTATTTATTTAAACACATAAATATTGGTAGAAGGAAGCACCAGATACATATGCGCCGCACAAATCTCATTCGATTTATGTGAGGGTTGTGATACTGTTCAGGTGCCCAAACTGAAGGAAATGGTTTTCTTAGACGACCACACTCGGATCCTTTGACCTAAAGGTCTAACCCACAAGGAAGTAGAGTATCGTGAGGATTTGCAGTCCCATGATAGCCGGTAACCAACATTTAGTTCATACGCCATATGTTCCCTCAGGATGCTGGAGTCCATATGCATCACTGGTTTGGAATCAGGGTTTTCCAACTCCCCTAGGTGGACACTCCACATCCACCAACCCGGTTTGCGTGCCGGACATTCGCTTTTCGTCCTCTCACTTTCATGAACAACACCCCCGCCACTGTGAGAAGGTAGTGAGTAGGACTTACCTGTTAGAGGCTATATACGCGTGACCGTGTGAGAGCATTTGGAGAGGGAGAGCGCACTCTCCTCACTCTCGGCCGTACCAGAGCATTTGGGGGCTTATGTATTCTATTGTTTAAAACAGTATAGGTAATATGTAGTGATTATTGAATGTTACTAAGATCACGAGCCAACCCAAGTTAAACGACTATTGAGAATCTGTAATCATTAAATAGTTGTTTTGTTTAATATGAGACTGCTGAGTGTCAGTTGACATCCATGGCCCCACCGTCAAAGATCAAGCCCACGCTGAACCTATCAACCACTGGGCCCGGATTCTAAACGTGTTTATTATTATTATTATTATTATTATTATTATTATTATTATTATTAGCTTTACTCAATATTATATTATTTGGTACAAAATCGAATTCTCAACAAAAAGTATTTCAACTTGTTTACGTTTCTTATTTCTTCGTTGCTCCTGATGATAAACATTCAGTGATCGCTAGTTGAATGTCAGCAGTTCAGTCGATCGACATATGAATAATGTATATTCTTTTTTGCTGCATGTTCCCAGCAAACACGACATCTCTGATTAGGCCTTTTGTAACCTTTACAGCGAAAGGTTGTACAGTTTTCAGAAACGCACCGGAATAGGTTGTGTGCTTAATAGCCATAATGATGTATTAAAACAAACAATATTAGATAACTTGTTGAAATATATAGATGACGGGAAACAGGTAACCCAGATGTTTAAGCAGGCCGCCTGATGACTTTCTTTTCGTATTGACATTTGTCAGCGAAGCATTTCTATAATCTTAAAGGAAACTATGGTACTTCCCATGCGACTAAAACCTACACGACAACTGATGACACATTGTTGGTAACATTCAAGAAGAGATTTTATAAGACAATTTCCAGCTGTTTCTCTTGCAAAAAGCTAAGAATATTTGTATCACAAGAGAAAAAGAGTGCTACCTTTAGGCTCTGCTCTGAACATAATATACACTCGTTTGTGTTTTTTTTCCAAAAGCATGCATTTATTCAAGTATAAGTTATTCATGACTCACTAGTATGTAAATATAAATCCTAATAATTATCATTTATCAATGTCTCTGCATTTGAGTGCATTACATTCTTCTGTCATATTTACCCATCTAAATAATATCACCGACCAGCATTATTAGTAGTACTATGTAAATTCAGTTGGAGATCCCTCGGTTCATATATGTGTGTGTTCTTATCATCTTAATCGACTCATAACACTTTTACCATCGTTCTAGTCGTCATTATCAAATGATTGCTCTTCATCAGAGAATGAGCAATGGGATTTTGTATATTCATCTGTTTGTCCTGTTCCTGTGTTTGTGTGACTTGCGAACCACGACTTGGCACAATAATTTGGATCAATTGAAATAAAAAGAACTGACGAATGAAAGATAATGAGGAGACTGGAGATTTTTCTGTTTACATTTTTTCTTTTTCATTATCTAATTGATACCAGTAATAGTAGTTGTACCAGTAGTATTTGTATTAGTATTATTATTAGGGTCATTGATTTAAGCGTGGGTGGTTGCTTGTCAGTGTTCAATATTGACAGTCTAAGAGTAACCATTTGCCAAATGTTATCTTATATGTGAAATAATCGATTTCTTTAAAAGTATCACATAAATTTGATGAGATAATTATTACTATTATTTTTATTGTTTATTATTATTATTATCGTCATTTATGATTTATGGCCTAATCTGTGATTATTTCTTTATCGTCACTGTGATCAGCTAGGTGACACAGTATCTAATCCTTCAAAAAGCATTGATTCCCTCAAGATTACAGTTACAACTTGCTGATGAGTCCCAAATGGCACGAAAATTAGGTTAGTCAGGGTTTCTCGTTGGCTACTTCCAACCACTACCCTACAAGGAGTAAAGTTGGAATTTGTGTTAATGTTGTAAAAACGGGGTTAATAAAATATGTTGTTGTTTGGATAAACAGTTCAAATTGAATGAATAGTCAGTCTTTTCATTTTCATTGTTTAGAGTAGAAATTAGCATGATATATGAAAAACTTTAGCTGTTCACCTCTATTTATAGTTGGAAAGTATGTTTTTAGAACTACTTTAAACAAAATTACATCATAACATTGACATAATCAGACATATTTGGATTGTACCACTTATCTTGGGAGTCTCATCAGCTCTTGTGGTCTGGTGTGTGACGAAATCTCAGCACGGATACAGAAGGCGCGTCTAGCTTTCGCCAACTTGTGTCATTTATGGCGTAGGCAAGATATCCGTCTAGCAACCAAAGGACGTGTTTACTGTGCGGAAGTTCGTTCCGTCCTACTTTACGGCAGTGAAACGTGGCCGGTAAGAGTAGAGGATATTCGTAGGCTACTAGTTTTCGATCATAGGTGTCTTCGACGCATTGCTCGTATATCCTGGGACCATCGGATAAGTAATGCAGTTGTTAGGAAACGGGTACTATGTAAAGATGGTAAATAGATCGATGAAGTAGTGAGACTTCATCAGTTGAGATGGCTGGAACACGTGTTACGTATGCCCAACCACCGCATGCCCCGACGTGAGATGCTTTGTGGTGAAGGAGTAGGTTGGAAGAAAGCTAGGGGCGGCTAGACCAAAACGTGGCACAAATCCATGAAGTCACTGACAAGTGAACTGAGTCATGTTGGTAGGTGTAGACTATCTGGTTGGGATTCGCGCGATGATAGCAACCGATGGATAGAGACTGAGTGACATGGCTCAAAATCGTTTGCAATGGCGAAGGTGCATCCACTCTTTGTGTTCTCCCAAATTCTAATCTTCTGAATTCTTTATGTCTATATCTTTTTTCTCTTTCCAAATTTAATTCACTGTATCATACTCCTTGAATAACATCTTCCAACCTCTAATCTTTTCGATTACTGCCTATACTCTTACTACTTCTACCACTATGGGATTTGAATGGACAACTGCATCTTCGTGCTAATGTGGTATGGCAACTCGAACTGATATACGTACGTACGTACGAAGTTCTACGTTGTGACTGACTGTACCAAATGTTTGGCTTTGTTCCTTTGTACTATTTCAAATTCGTGTTAATGTAATTCAGTTATTTAATTATTTACTCTGATGAAGATTAAGTGGCTTACACTAAGTCAGAAATCCCAATTTTTACACATCGAGATAATATCGAGTCAAGACTTGGTTATTGATTCTTGTCAGAATTCGTCTTTTTTATGTAAAATATTTGTGTATGATTTATACCCCAATATAATCTAATGTAACAAATCTCATAATTATTAATTAAGACCTGTAGACGTGATATATATGTAGAATATCCAAACTTACGCATTTTATCCCTCATGGAGCATTGGTTGCCAACCGCGATCTTCCATAGAACTCTATCCTGGACAATCTTTCTAGTTGTTTCCAAGCCCTATTCATTATTTTGACATCTGTCTCCAATCCCCGATGCAGTATGTTCTTTGGTTTCTCTGTTTCCCTTTTACCTTGAGGATTCTGAGTTAGGGCTTTCTTTGTGATAGAGTTTAATGATTTCCACAATGTATGTCCTATCCACCTTCAACGTCTTTATTTCCTCTTCATCTGGAAGTTGGTTTGTTCTCTACAATACTAAGTTGTTGCTGATGCTATTTATTGAACGGATGTGTAATATCTTACATAAACAATTGTTTATAATTACTTGTACTTTTTTGATGGTGGTTATAGTAGTTCTCCAAGTTTCATCTCTGTTTATTAGGACTATCTTGACGTCCGGATTGAAGATTCGAACTTTGATGTTGGCTAACGGTTGTTTTGCGTTCCACATGTTCTTCAGTTGTAGGAATTTAGTCCTCGTTTTTTCAATTCGTACCTTCACATCTTCTACAGATCCCTCTTTATCAATGTTCAGAAGTTGAGCGTACTTTCATGGATTTATATCAATTTCTTTTTGTCTCCTTTGATTTTTTTTGCATTGTTTTCTTGTTTAGTCTGTCAGCATAGAAAATAGTTTAGAATCATTACCTTAGCAATAATTGTCAAGAGATAATTTCGTTTCAATTGAAATTGACTTGTTAGTAAACTCAATTTAACTACAGATCAACAACAGTACTTCATTTTTCTTACTTCATATCATAACATAATTGGAGCGTAACCTTTTATATCTTGTATTTCACTAATTATATTGTTATATACACAAACTTTCTATATATACATATACATTTATTTATATGGCAAAATTCGTTTACAACATTTGGTCCTGATTACTATTAAGCTTTTTGAGACCAACTTCGTTAGTTTTGATGTTAGGGTTAGGTGCAGACACATTTTAAAGGTTAATTTTCGTGAAATTGAGTTTATGGTTGGATTTTTCTGTTTACTTAGTTTGATTAACTCCATTAGTTGCAATTGGATTGTGTTATTTACTTTGGTGGTTTGTTTTGAAAATCGAAATTTTTAAATGAATGTGTTTTTAATATAGGGATTTATGGAGATTTTAGGGTTTTCACAGTTGAAATCGCGAGTCAATCTAAGCTAGAACCATCATTGGAAACCTGGAAGAACTGGACGGCCGTTTAGTCCTGTTAGTATGGGACTTCTCAAGAATCCTGCATGCAGGACTCAGACTCAAAACCCACGATCTCACGTATGAATGCTTAATTTCTAGACTAATGGGCTGAAATCCAGTGGTATTATTACCTAACTACAATCAGTCCATGGTCTTGCGAAACTCTTCATCTATTACGTGAGGTGTTTAATTGTAAAAATACTACAATCTCCACAAATCCCCATACTGAAAAAATTTATGTGCTCACTAGTGATTAGCTTCGAGTTGTAACTCCTGATGTTCTAGTTATCCACCTCAAACAATTGATGAAGGGTTCCACAAAATCATGGACTGATTGAAAGTAGACATTAACATCGCTGGACGACATTTCGGTGGTATGAATGTTAAGCCTTCGCGCACGAGACCGTAGGTACTAGGTTAGAGTACCGCGTTCGGGATCATGGATGCACACTCTTGAGAAGTCCTATACTACCAGGACGAAAGGGCCATCCAGTGCTTCCACGTTTTCAATGGTGGTCTAGCATAGATTGACTCATGATTTCAACTGTGAAAGTGTCTTTGTAATACACGAATAAAACTAACTGTGTTGTTTATGTACGTAGCTGGCAAACTGATCAATCTTGAAAATGATCAGTACTTTAGGAATAGAGATTATGGTCGCTTCTCTACGCTTGAAATTCTTGAATTCAATCGCCTAAATGAGAGACTGCCTTTGTTATTGTAAACTGTTCCAAATCAAGTTTTCTAATGTCTGCAATTGTGTGCATTGCTAGCGGATCTTAGTCAACCAACCATTGAAAATTAAAAGTTACGAGTTTACTATTTTGTCCTAGCAGAAAACTTCTCATCTGTGATCACTTACGACTCCATCTGGGATCGAACACTGAACTTTAAAGACGTTGATCTACTAGCTCTAATCGTTAACTATTCACTGTTAGATCTAAACGTCATGGATTAGTCCGTAGAAACGATATGAACACTTACTACTGAATAGTTTCATGAAAGATTAATACTACTATCTAGGTTTGCTTACGTTTTCAATGCTACCATAACTAAGATCAATTTGTGACGAATACAATATATGTAATTATTTTTAAAAAAAATGAAAATTACATCAAATTGAATTATTGTATGATACATTGTTTTCTGCTATATTTCATATTACCTTCTATTTAGTCACTATTTCCTTTTGATGATCGTAATTGGATGACTACGTGTCATTTTAAATTATCTATCTATATAATACCTACATAAACTGGTAATTAAAATGTAAAACTTGCGTGAATAATTTCAGTTAAAAAAAAATTAGTATAAAATACATATATTCTAACATGTTGTATCCTATTTTATCCTATCCTGTCCTGTCCTATCTTGTTTATCTATCCTGTCCTGCTCTATTCTTGTGTGTGATTGCTTATACTAAAAAGATACAACTTCTAACAATTACTTTATTTCATATATTTTAATAATACACATGCATTCGTGTTTGAGGATGAACCATAGTCCGCCATTTTTATTTATTTATTTCTCTGAATTATGTTATCTTCTATCATCTTTAGTTAACTAACAATGATTTGTGTTACTAATTTGATAGTGAATATTTGTTATGACAATATCCAGGTGAATAAATGATGATTTACTATTGTGTTAATTTACATTGTTTTCTTTTTAATTTATAAAATTACCCTTATTCTATTCTGTTTATTTTTATTCAGATAATTTTAATGAAGAAGCATCATTTCTTGGTCAATACTCTGGTAATCGTGCAATATCTAAAAAATCTATTCAAATGAAAGAAGCATCACCAGAATTATCAACTATTGGCATTTTTAATACTACTAATACTGCTACTACTACTACTACTACTAATACTAATACTAGTGATCATTCTGATCTATTACATAATCTTACTACTGTTGTGTCTACACCTAATCAACCTATTCATTTTATTACTCATGAAAATCATCAAACTGCTGTGTAATTCCATTTCATTTCAATTCAATATACTCATTTATATACTACTTATTTCTCCTCTCTCTCTTTTTTTAAAATAAACCAAAACAACACAATCACTGCTGAAGTATTATTCATTTAATACTACTATTATTATTAACAAATTGAAGTGCTTTTAACCAAAATTCTATTTCTATAGCCGTCTATATCGGTTTTTTTCTTTGAGCGATTTTTTTTATCTACCGATATAACATTATTACACTTTGTATCCTTGTCTCCTTATGTTTCTGGAGGTTACCATCATGGTCTATCAGTCTCCTACTATCTTATCTACTCATCTTTATCCTTGTTATATTTCTTATTCACACATTTGTACATTGTCCCTTAATAGACATTTTTCTATTTAATTGCCTTGTCTATTAAACTATCTCTCCTTATGTTTCTATTCCATAATTGATTATCACTGATATTATCATTATTGACTATCAGATCACTGATACAACGAGTTGAAAAAATTATTCCCATCTGTTCCTCATTCCCTTCCCAAACACACACACACACACTCTTTGTTTGCGTATGTTTGTATGCTGATTTCTTATTGTCTTACAATAAAATAGACATGATAGCATTGTAATACTAGTAGTATAGATATATATTATTATTCATATTTTATTGTTTCTTATTCTATTCCTACTCTATTTTGAACTACAATCATGAACTCTTTATGTTTATGTCTGCCTCCTTGAGGTTTTTTCCCCTGCCCTATTCTATGCTGTCATACATTGATAGGATTATCTAATCAGAGTTTTAATTGTGGATCTATCTATTCATACCGTCGGTGTCATTTAAATTGTTTTCCTTTTTTTTGTATTTAATCAGAAACAAATACGTAAATCATGGTAAATTTTTTTCCATATGCGTTACCGCTTGCAAAATGACCTAATACCACATAGCTGACTGCATATTTAAATTGGCTTTATCATCCCTAATACTCCATTTTCTTTTTTCCAGCCTCATGATGTTCTTCCATTTGGTTGATTATACTAGTACTACCACTATTCAGGTTGTGAGCCTATATGTGTATGTGTGAGTATATCATAAGTCTGCATCGAATTGTGTTTAGTTTTTTTCTATTTCTCGTGTTTTTTTCTATTTTGTAATTTTTTTTTTAATCTCCCCTAATTTCCAAACTTTGGAGAAAAAAAAACTGTACGCAGCTATCACAAATTTTCCCTATGAGCGTTTTGTTTTGAAGATCCATCTTTTTTTATACACAAATATATTGTTAATATGATTATTCATCGTTATTCTTGTTCGTTCATACTGATTTTGATAGGGTTGTGAATCGTCAATGTCACTGAACTTAAGTAACAAGTCCAAACAGAGTGAAGCTCACTCCCTAAATTCCTCAGTTCGCCATCTTTTTTCATTGTGAATTATCATCAACTGAAGACCCAGTGACTAATAAGTAGTTGTGTCCTCCAACTACGGAACTTCCAGACAGTTCAATCTCACAACATAAATCTTTGAACCTCCATGTCAGAGTAGTCACTATAATATTGAATAACTACCGATATTCAACTTCAGTTTATCGCGAATGAATAGGAATTGCAAAATTTAGACCATACTTTCTAATTTAAAGTCGGTTTATGATACCAATTATCTCCAAAATTGATGAAAAGAGATCAAGTTATCTAGTTTTTAGTTATCATATGTTAGTTCTTTGTTTAATGAATAACTTTGAGGACGTTTTCCTTATTTCTATTTCTGCAACATTTGCTGTCATCGGATTGGTTGACATCAATTAGGTTGTTAACTTGATCGTAGCATCTTAGTACATAAACAGGGTTGTCCCTTTACAATTTTTTTGACTTTTATATGACATATAAAGTTAACTTAGAATTCCCACCTTCTCTATCTTATATTAGCATTCGGATCTTTCACGTCAAAATGTTGTTATATGACAGACATCCAGTCTATTTAAGTCCTTATTCATTGTTCGATAATACAGGAATCTTCAATAGTTCATAGAATTTTCCGTAAGTCAACCGAAAACCCCAACAAACATAATTACTCTTAGTAAGATTCAATAAAAATATTCAAAGACACCTGACCAAACCCTCATTGTTTAGTAACCCTAGATTTCTAGTACTAAGTTGCGGCTGGTAGAGTTCAAACAAATACAGTATGAAACACTTGTTACCAGTGACACTGGATGATCACCATTCTACATTGTAAATCCATTGAAGCTAAATTTGTACCATTGGATGCCAACCTAAAGGTTCTAGGTCCAAGCCCTGACGGGATTATGAGTAAACGCTGTTGAGTACAACTGTACTAGTACGAAACAGCCACTTAGCATTTCTTAGTTTTTGATAGTACCCCAACTAAGATTAACTTTAAGATGTACAAGTAATTCTTTAGAAATAATTTGATAATTTATGTTCATCCGACTTTTACTGTGTACTATTATTATTTTAATATATAATTAATGATTTCAATAGTTGAGATCATGAGTCACTTGAAGCTAGGCCACCATGGAAAACCTGGAAGCACTGCTTTAAGGCTGTTTCTTCCTATTATGGGACTCCTCAACAGTGCGCACACACGATCCTGACTCGCGAGATTCGAACCCAGGACCAATCAGTTTCGCGGGCTACCGCTTAACCTCTAGACCACTGAGCCGGTCGTCATCCAACGGTGTTAATGTCTAACTTCAACAGATCCATGAAATTGGGTGACACATTCACCATTGTCTTCAGTGAGTTGATATCTCCTAACAGACCTGGTTGAACTCCACTGGTCACTGTTTTTCACTAGAACTCCAGGAAATACCTCTTGAAGCCAGTCACTAACGAGCAAACGTTGAATAATGTGAGAATGTGTTTTGTTTATATTATAGTAATTTTAGTAGTTTTATTTATTTATTTAAACACATAAATATTGGTACAAGGAAGCACCAGAAAAATATGCCCCACACAAATCTCATTGATTTGTGTGAGGGCTGTGATACTATCCAGGTGCCCAAACTGAAGCAGGTGGTTTTCTTAGGGGGCTACACCCGGAGCCTTTGACCTAAAGGTCTAATCCACAAGGCAGTGGAGCATCGTGAGAAGATGCAGTCCCATAGTAGCCGGTGACCAACAATTGATCCATACGCCATTTGTTCCCTCAGGATACTGGAGTTAGCCCATGTGCACCATTGGTTTGGAATGAGGGTTTTCCAACTCCCCTAGGTAATTTTTCCGTGTCCACTAACCCGGTTAAAGCGCCGGACATTCTCTTTTCGTCCTCTTGCTTTTGTGAACAATACCCTCGCTACTGTGAGAAGGCAGTGAGTAGGACTTCTCTGTTAGAGGCTATATACGCGTGGCTGAAAACATGAATCGATTGTAATTAGACCACCATGGAAAACCTGGAAGCACTGCTTTAAGACCGTTTCATTCTATTGTGGGACTCCTCAACAGTGCACATCCACGATCCCGCCTCACGAAATTCGAACCTAGAACCTATCCGATGTATCCAGGTTTTCCATGATTGTCTAGCTTCAATTTATTCATGATCTCAACTATTGAAATGACTATAATATTCACAAAAACTACTTCTGATATAATTAATAATTGAGAATATCCTTCAAACATATTTCATCATACTTGTATATTGATCATGAGCTAGTAGAATAACAATTTCTAAATGACAAATAAAAACTCATATCAACAACTTTGTCAATCATAATAAACAAGATTGAACAAACAAACAAACAAACAGACAGACAGAGAAACAAACAACTCACTTGTTAGTTGTTGTTGTTGTTGTTGTTCTTTGTTTTATTACTTCAATTATCTAGTGTAAAATATTATTTTATTATGGACCATTTCTGAGTGTAAGATAATAAGTAAATATGGAAATTGATTAGAATCGATAATATTATACTGGTGTTAGAGTAGTTTGTTGTTATTATTTATATATGCTCATTACTGACTTACTTACGCCTGTTACACCTCGTCGAGGGGCATAGGCCGCCCGCCAGCATTCTCTATCCAACTCTGTCCTGGGCAATCCTTTCCAATTAACATTCATCCTTTCCATATCTGCCTCTATTTCCCGGCTTAATGTGTTCTTTGGCCTTCCTATTTTCTGATTCCAAGTTAGGGATTGCCTCGTGATGTAGTTTGGTGATTTCCTCAATGTATGTTCTATCCACATACAACGTCTTTTCCTAATTTCATCTTCAGCTGGAAGCTGGTTTGTCCTCTCCCATAAAACGCTGTTACTGATAGTATCCGGCCAATGGATGTTGAGTATTTTGCGTAAACAACTGTTTATAAATACTTCCACATTTTTGACGATGGTTGTAGTAGTTCTCTACGTTTCAGCTCCGTATAGTGAGACTGTCTTGACGTTCGTATTGAAGATTCTCACTTTGAAGCTATTTGAGAGTTGTTTCTAGTTCCATATGTTCTTCAATTGTAGAAATGCTGCCCTTGCTTTGCCAATCCTCGCCTTTACATCTGCATCCGATCCTCCTTGTTTATGAACGATGCTCCCCAGGTACGTGAATGTTTCCACCTCTTCCAGAGTTTCGCCATCAAATGTGATTGGGTTGGTGTTCTTCGTGTTGCATTTGAGAATCTTGCTTTTTCCTTTGTGAATGTGGAGGCCTAATGATGCACAGGCTAGTGCTATATTTGCTGTCTTCGTCTGTATTTGTTCATGTGTATGAGGTTGGAGGGCTAGGTCATCTATATGCTCATTAGACCTAGTGAATACAAAACGTGAAGATTGTAGTTTGTAAGTGATTGCAATTTTCTGTTGATGATGTTAAAGTTTACAGTTGTTTGATATCTGTCGATATATGTACATTCTGAGTGTATTGTTATGTGATGGATCACTTGTAGTCATATTTACCAGTACCGTCACACCTGTTGTATAAGCTATGGGATAGATGGACTCTGTAGATCGATGGATAACGCGTTGAGATTTTAAAAGAGTTACAGTATGTGCATCAGCAATAGGATGTGGATACATTCAATTAGTAAATACGAATAGAAGGAAACGTGCTTTCTAGATGCTACTGTTAGCCATTATCCAGCTTTAGTAAAAAAATGTGAAGATTCTAGGTTTTTAGTCGTGCATGTGAATTTGAGCACGTATCTTTTTTTGTGTTTGGAAACCGACATATTAGAAACAAATTGTTTTAATGTTGAGTCAGTAGCAATCGAAATTTTTTCCGGAAAAAATATGTATTAGCCCAAGTTGTCACATTTCGAATCCGAAAACCTGATCTCGACTGATACATTTACGTACTGATCCAGCTTACCTATCGTGATAACCCAGTGAAACTATATTGGCCACATCACTAGTTCCATCGGGTCTTACGATGTCAGATGGGACGTTTGGAGAACTACCAGACTAAAACAGTATTTTAACGTTAGAGGGTCCAAAGTAGTTGTCCCTTGCACTCTGCTGTTACACTCTATGGTCGTCAAAATCACTTCTAATCTAGTTTTCTTCATATATACTTCAAGAAGAAGTATCTTTCCATAGTGTAGATAACCTCGAAGTGACAGTCACCCAGGCACCCCTCACAACACATGAGATCACCTTAATATACACAAAATTACTAAAAGGCAAATCTAAAAACTTATCATTGGCGGCAAAAAACATGGCGTACAGGATATACTTCAGAAAGAATGGATGAAGTCAAATTACAAAATGCATGAAAGAATAGTAAAATACAATATTCAGAGAATTAAATAAATCTGTGATACTACTACTGTCACCTAAGGTCTCTAACCGAAGAGAACTAACTAACCAATGACTCCACAAACTAATTTTATGTCTTAGCATGACCTTCCAGCGGACTACTACTATTCTAGCCAGTGTAGTGTGTTATGAGTAACAGTGTCTGACCTTTTCAAAATTCAGCAAGGAAAAATCAGTTTAGCATATAACTAATCTGGGAGCCCTGGACCACCGTTTCGCATTACTGAGGAGTCTTATGCTACCAGGATGAAAAGGCTATTCAATGCTTCCAGACTTTCAGTACTTGTATAGCTTCGAACGACTCATGATCTCAACGGTGAAAATACTACAATCGCTACAAATCCCCCCATTAATCAGTAAAGTAAAAGCATAAACAGCAACATGTTCCAGGTCGCAAAAACGATCAAATTTCCCAAGACAACTCAGTAGTTTGTTGAAATATAAACAGGAATACTCACTTAGATCTAAAATTGTCTATCGATATATTTATCTTACAGCAAATACATTTCCATGACCTTAAGATGATAACGCACACTATTTATTCTTTTTTTTGAGATATCAGTATATTCTGAAAAGCTCGAGAGTCCTACTTACAGGGAATCTGCAAGCACTGGACGGCCGTTTCGTCCTATTGTGGGACTCCCTAGTAGCAATGAGCATCCACGACCTCGCCTCGCGAGATTCGAATCCAGGACCTACCAGTCTTGCTCCAGAGCACTTAACCGATAGACCACTAAGCCGGCATCCGATGGTGTTTATATCTAACTTTAACCAATCCAGGTTTTTCCTTGGTGGTCTAGCTTCAATTGACTTATGCTTTCAACTATGAAAATACTTAATCTCCACAAAAAAACCACTTCTGATTAGAATCACTTTTGCCTCAAGATCTACGTCTTTTTTTTCTCAATAAACAAACATTTATGTTTACCGACTGAAGTGATGCATTTTGAGACAAATAAAGCATATTTTTCACCACTTTTAATAACAAAAGCTTCAATCAATGTTCAATTTTTTGTTTATTTGAATTATCATTAAAAATGTCGCCTTCATAAATTCATCATCAGTAAACAACTTCATTTATTGTTTACTTTAGTTTTTTTTCAGCAAGGTATACAATTAAATTCACTTAGTATTGTTTGTTTTGATCTTCCCATTGATGTGTTGGGACTGCAACTGGTCAGTCTTTAATTGGCATATGTTCATACTGTGTGTATTGCCTAGATATAGCCTTAATTCACAAGCATTGTAAACAAAGATGGATGCAAGTACATCCAGCTGACGAGTCCCAAATTGGACGAAACGGATTCCACTGCTAGCCACTAGCCATCTTTGCTTACAAGGTATACAATTAGTTTTTTTATTGACTACGATGAACTGTGTGTTTTGTTTACACGAATAGTGGAGATGAATATAAACTTTGAATATTACTGAAGTGAAAGCCCAGGACACAGCGGGTTGGAGAATGCTTATCGACGGCCTATGCTCCATTGGGAGTAACAGGAGTAAGTAAGTAAGTAAGTAAGTAAGTAAGTAAGTAAGTAAGTAAGTAAGTAAGTAAGTAAGTAAGTAAGTAAGTAAGTAAGTAAGTAAGTAAGTAAGTAAGTAAGTAAGTAAGTAAGTAAGTAAGTAAGTAAGTAAGTAAGTAAGTAAGTAAGTAAGTAAGTAAGTAAGTAAGTAAGTAAGTAAGTAAGTAAGTAAGTAAGTAAGTAAGTAAGTAAGTAAGTAAGTAAGTAAGTAAGTAAGTAAGTAAGTAAGTAAGTAAGTAAGTAAGTAAGTAAGTAAGTAAGTAAGTAAGTAAGTAAGTAAGTAAGTAAGTAAGTAAGTAAGTAAGTAAGTAAGTAAGTAAGTAAGTAAGTAAGTAAGTAAGTAAGTAAGTAAGTAAGTAAGTAAGTAAGTAAGTAAGTAAGTAAGTAAGTAAGTAAGTAAGTAAGTAAGTAAGTAAGTAAGTAAGTAAGTAAGTAAGTAAGTAAGTAAGTAAGTAAGTAAGTAAGTAAGTAAGTAAGTAAGTAGTAATTACTGAAGTGAGTGTAGTAAATAAATCATATTCGACCAAAATATTAACACATTAGCATGAAACATTGATCAAGCAAAACACTTTTTTTTTAAAATTTGCCTCCAACTTTATCGCATCGAACTAGTTTACATGAGGTCTTATTATTTTCCCATTTCTATTTTTGGACTGAATTATTATTGATTACAGAACTCAACGGCATCAGTTTAAGGAAAGTTGTATGCCGAAGAGCATAACGTTCGATTAAACTACTGATATATTTATAACTTTATCAAAAGTGCTTTGAATTCTACAAAATGCAACTTTAAGTTTTAGTTGTCATGCTTGGAGATCTGTATATAACTAAATTTAATTGCAATGATATCAAACCTATAATACTTCTTACCTAGATATTCCGAATACACACGACAAGCTTTTGGAACAGAAAGAAACAAAAATACTGCATTAGAAAGGATAGTATATTTTGGTTATAACCTGTGGCCTTGTTCCCTGTTAATATATAACGTAATGATACCGCTAATTAGAGAATAGTGACATATCGACCGGACCAATGATGTATAAACTCGTATGAGTAGTTTAGAGTCCTTATCGATACTTCTTGCCTAGCACTGCCTCTTGAGTCCAGAACATCAATCTCAGCCTCTGACATATGAATCATGTATTTCAAATATACTGGGTTAATATACAAACCAAACAGACCACATCGTATCATAAAATAGAAAATAACATTTGTACAAGTTCTAGCCAAAAGTGGCTGTGAATGTTTACTACTTACTTACTTACGCCTGTTACTCCCAATGGAGCATAGGCCGCCGATCAGCATTCTCCCGTAGAAAACTAACTCGCTAAAATACGGCTGTGAATGCGGGAGGCAGTAATCAATAGACTGCGGATAACTCAATAACGGTAAATCGTATAATAATAGTCTATGGGTCAAGATAAAGCCTATAATAAGAGGAACGTGAATATGCATAGTTTAGTCACTTAAAAATTATATAGTAAAAATAAATGTATCGTTGGTCCACCAGGGTGTTTGGTACCTGAGTGATTGCGCCACAGGATTGGGCTGAGCTGTTCGGATTGTAACGTTGAAGCATTTATAGTGTCTGGTTCTCCTATAGGGCGGGATTTAGCTGTACTGCTTGGGCTAAGCCTGGGCAGTGTCTGGTTCTCCTGTTAAACGGGATTGAGCTGTACTGTTTGGGTTGCCGCATGAAAGTCTGGATGATGTCATGTTCACCTGAAAACCAGTGCAAGATTACCCTGGCCCATAAGGGTATATTATTTATAACATGTATCGTATTGGTCCATAAATAGTTCTCAAACGTTACCATTCATAATTCTCGTCGGAATATAACAATTGGTTTGTGGACAGTAGTAGACGATAGGTACATTACATTAGCTGGTTAAAGAAGAGTTTGAATAAATTACCTACACACTACACATAGTGGTACATAGATTATCAAAAATAGTGTTGACAACTCACCTTTTATATTCCCCGTAGTTTAATCCGTTAAAACCAATCCCATCCATACTAAGTTTATAATAAAATGTCATTTCATACTTATTTAAAGTAATTTTTATACAATTGAGCTCAAGTTGAAGCGGTTTCTCTCAGATCACATTGATTAATCTGATATGTTCATAGGTGAAATCATGAGTGAATTGTAGCTAGGCCACCATGGAAAACCTGGAAGCACTGGACGGCGGTTTCGCCCTATTGTGTGACTTCTCAGTAGTGTGCATCCACGATCGCGCCTCACGAGATTCGAACCCATGACTTACTTCAAGAGATATTTCCTGGAGTTCTAGTGAGAAGCAGTGATCAACGGAGTTCAACCAGGTCTGTTTGGGAGATATCAACTTACTGAAGACAATTGGTAAACGGTTGCTTAACTTCGTAATCTAATATGTATTGATTTCTTTCATAATGATCTTATATTTAAGCCTAGAATGCGGTGTATTACAACTTTTAAAAAACGATCTTTAATTCTATGATATACGTCAATTAATAATGAAAAATTTGTTTTCTTTTTTCATTTTTTGTATCTTAGTAATAAAAAACCTAAAAAAATTTGGTTAAATAGTAGTGAAATTAAAAATGGCGGCGAAGTTTTGTTTGTTTGAATAAATGAACTTCAATGGAAACATTTAATTAATATTGATAGGAATAGAAGTGAGTTTTCTTTTGTTGTTGAACCCAAGAAGGTATTTCTGTGTAATTGACTAATATTCTTAAAAATTTATCTGACATTCAGGTAAAAAAAAAACGTCCAGAAATGTTGATTGTTGAGATTAAATTTTCTATCTTATAACATTAGTTCTAATGTAATGTAAAAAGTAAGTAAAGCGTCTTAAATTGTAATCATTACGATAAAGTAAACCTTTTTAAATATCAAACCTCGACAGTAGCTAGCAGTGGAATCCAGTTTGACGTGCGTTTCGTCCTATTTGGGACTCGTCAGCTGGATGTACCTGCATCTCAGAGTTGATGTTCAGTGGATAACGCGATGGCGTTTGAAGAGAACAGTACTGGATTCCAGTCCTAGAGCGAACATCGACTCTGAGATGCAGGTACATCCAGCTGATGAGTCCCAAATAAGACGAAACGCACGTCAAACTGGATTCCATTGCTAGCCGCTATCCATCTTTGTTTATAATGCTTGTGAATTTAGACTATATCGAGGCAATACGCACAATATGCATATATGCCAATTAGATACTAACAAGTTGCAGTCCTAAAACATTAGTGGGAAGATTCAAACAAAACAATACCAAGTGAATTTAAGCTTTTTAAATATCTATCTTAAGCAGAACTTTTTTAATGTCTATGATTCAGTTACTTACTTACTAACTTACTCCGCCTGTAACTCTTCTAGAGTTACCACCGGTCCCAAGCCCGGGTAATGGAGGAGGGTTGGGTATGAGATTAGCGATCTCATTCTGTAGAAAACTAACTCACTAATAAAACGCTAACCATAAAAAATAATTCAAACCATTTAAACTCTATGATTAGGTAATACATATAAAATGTTTTCTTTATTCAAGTATTAACTGCTAGCAAATACTTATCTGATAGGACAGTTGTTTTAAAACTACATCCATGAATTAGAAAGCTGATCTTATTAAGCTGTAAAGGGTTTCACAAATAGTTTACATGATTAGATTAAGTCATAAATTCCAATAGTATGATGATGATGATCATTTGTGATACTTTTAATGTAATAGTCAAATTTAAATGACCAACAGTTGAAAAATGTAAAGATACACTGTCTTATTTGTCATCAGAAAAACAATGAACACAGATATAGTACATCGATTTTAATCAATTTTGAAGAGAATAGGGAAGCCTCAGCATTGTGATTCCACAATCCCGCCTAGCAAGATTCGAACCCTGGACCTATCAGTCTCGCGCCAGAGCACTTAACCGATAGGCCACTGAGTCTAACTTCAACCACGAAGTTGAGCAACCATTTCACCAATGTCTTCAATTAGTTGATATCTCCCAACAGACCTGGTTGAATTCCACTGGTTACCGCTTCTCATTAGAACTCGATGGTGGTCTAGCTTCAATTGACTCATGATTTCAAGTATATATAAAAATTACTAAAAATCTCCACAAACAACCCATTATTGGGAAGTATTGTGAAAAACGAACAAGAATATGGTACTTCTGGTGTTAAGTCACTTAGACTTGTATCCACATTACAACTTCATCGTTAGTAAAAGTCTATGAATACCAAAGAATTAGAAAAAAATTATTTAGTTGTCAATCAATCGTATACTTAATTAATCTTTAGTAAATAGATTTGTGCATATTTTAAATAGAGTATCCATCAAATAGTTGTGTACAATTTCTTTAGATGGTGGGTGGTTTCTCTTTTAATCAATTAATTATTGTTGTACATATTGTATTAATTTAAAATCACAGCTAGGTAACGTGAGGACGGCTCATAGGTGAACTCAAGAAAGCTTTAAGAAGCTCAGAAAGTGCTGAACATATCCCGTCCAGTCAGCTTTTGGAAGAATAGTCCAGAATCTCGACGTGTAGCTTCCCTATTCGACAAATGCTAATAACCAAATGTATGCGGACTGGAGGACTATAATGATAATTTTGTTTTTATTAAAAATTATAAATACCTGACAGTTTTGTACCATAATTGATACTGTTTGGAAAAGCATTCCTTTCACTTATCTTCTGTCTTCTTATTTCTGACTTGGGAGGGTTCTAATGTTCGAGTGCTGAAGTTTTACGCAGTATATTAAGAATCTAAGCTCTAGATATAACAGTAAGCTGATTGGTAACAAAAGGGATCATAGTTATGTAACTATTGTGATTTATAAGTTATGGTGCACTGTTAAACCACATGTTAAACAATACTTACTTACTATTAATCCCAATAAAGCATAGGCCGACGACCAGCATTCCCCAACCCAACATGTACCATGAACCATATGTTACACAATACATCATCATCACTTATTTGTGAACACTCATCTGGTTTTCATATTTTCTGATAGTAGGTTTGGGAACATGTGGAATTAGTGTGTAAAGAGTACTTTAACACAGTTGACGTCCTTGTTATTAGCGGAATAAGTTGACATAACAACTGGCCATCAGTGTTTTTTTCCGGAAAAACTGTCTTACTTGCACAATTATAGGAACAAATCATTTTGTGGTATTTGTTGGTTAACATAAACTTACCACTAAAACATCGATGAAGTTTTGGCATGAAGCTTCGGAAACCAAAAGTATTCTAGGAAATGTATTACGAACAATATTTTATCATAAATGAAATAAAATTACTATTTATTGTCAATTCATTCGATTACAAGTAAACAAGATGTATAACCTAATAGGCATGTCATATTTTATTGAGATTATGAACCGATCAATGTTAGACTACCACTGAAAATCTGGAAGCAATAGACCGCCGTTTCCTCCTAGTATGGGACTCCTCAGAAGTGCCCATCCACGGTTTTGCAAGCAGGACTTGAACACAGAAACTTCGGTTTCGTGAGCGAATGCTTAACCTCTAGACCGCTGAGCCGGGATCCCGAGCGCGGGATCGTGGAAGTTCACTGACGAAGAATCCATACTAGGACGTAATGGGTGATCGATGCTTCCAGCCTCTCAATAACTGTCTAACATTGATCTTAGGGAAACTTAACAGTCTCCATAACCCTATAATGATGTAACATTTTGTTTGCTTAAAATCCAAGCTATTTGTAACTGATCCAATTTAAAATGGTTTGGATTACTTCGCTGTTGATATTTTTGAGTGAAATTTGATCAGTGTTGGTTAGGCTATCAGCATCCTGTGAGGATTGTCACTATGTAGCCATTTTGTTGCAAGTTTTTATAAAATAAATGGAATGTAGCTAGCAATAGTATCCAGGACACGCGACGTCTCGTCGTATTTGAAAATAGTCAGCTGGATGTAATTGTATCTCGGAGTTGAGGCCAATCAATACTTAACAAATTTTAGTCAAGGATATCAACAGCAAAATAATCCAAACCAGCTTAAATTGGATCAGTTACAAATAATCCAAACTATTTCAAGTTGAACTGAATTTCATACCTGTTGCAAAACTGAGTGGCCAGCTGGACTCAGTAGATAATTGAATAACGGATGCTGTTTCAAACCAACGATACTGTGTTAAAATCTCGGAGTTAAAATCAACTCAAGATCTAGATACTTCCGGCTGACGATTCTTAAATAGGACGAAACGTGAATCCTGCGTACCACCGTCGGCCACATCTCATCTATTTGATATCTATTTGTGGTTATTTTATGTATTTATATGTAGAACTTATTCTATTTTTAATATCCATACTTTGTTACCTAAGATTGTATGTATGTCTATAAAGAAACTCATCTGGCTTATTAAGTCTCATCTTATTTCATTTATTGTCAATCTTATAGGGATGTTTACTTTCTGAAGTGTATCTCACCAACGATTCATCAATCGATCTAAGCTAGACTACCATTGAAAACCCGGAAGCACTGGATGGCCATTTCGTTAATTTTATCAACATTATTTAACTGTTTTTAAGTGTGAAATAAAATAATCAGTCGGTTGAGATTATCCTGACTAACTAATAAATTCTATATTTCCATGTTGTTTTGGATAGATTTAGATGTATTAAAGAAGAACTTTTGTTAGTACTTTGATTCGCCTTTGTTGGCTTTGAAGATTGTAGTTTGACAACACTTCACCAGTAACACCTTCTATAATCGAATCGCACCCACCCAGTAAAATCAAAAGTCAGAAGCGAGGAGGTTGGAAGATATATTTGATGGGTTATCAATATATCGGGAAGTGGCTGATCTAATCTGGCTAATGATCGTAGGAGATGTTTCGCACGCCGTTCTGAAACGTGATCTGGTACGGATGCATGACCGAACGTCTTCAGCTAAATGAGTCCACTAAAACTAATGTGGTCAGCATCCAATGTAGAACACTTACAGAGCTATTGATTTTGGGGATTTATTTATAGCTAAAACCTATACAACAAATTTCCCCTACGCCATGTGTTTCATTTTCATATTCTGCTGTTCGATTCAGTTAAGATGTATACTTCTTACAGTATACCAAACTCACCATCCAAATGAAGAGACTAAAAAAGGGTAAGGAAGGTCTGATTTGTCGAACCACAACATACTCCACAAATCATAGTTATAGATATTGTGATGTCCTTCTGACTTAGACAAGAACATGTAGGCTGAGACTCTGAGTAGGTGAATAGTCATCTCCTTCCATTAAGATTATTTATTTCTTACTTACCATAATATGTCCTGTAAGAACTAGCAAGTGATATGTTTATACTCACCCAGGTTATCAGTAATTTCTTTACATGACAATTCATGCTGTTGAACTATTTTGGGGCATCAGTTGTAACTATAAGTGTTACATTACCATTAAATATAAATAAAATTTAATGTCTAGATGTAGGACAATAACCAGTAAATTGTGTTTAATTGATTATTGGGATTTAACACAACTAGTTTATATACACTACACATTTTTCTTGCACAGCAAGTGTTTGTGTGCTGTAATTACACTTCTTTTTAGTATTATTCTTGAATCTATTAAACTCAAGTACCATATTGGTTACATCAATTGCAATTTTTAACAATGAAAATATGTGAAACATACAAAATTCAATCATATTGTGTATGAGGAAGCTACTCATCAAAGACAAACTATAATATTCACACAATATAGAGAATTTGTTGAAGTTAAACTTTTGCATCATAAGGTCCCCATTGATTGGTCTAGACGCAAATTCTTCTCATGAGAGACCTAAAGTTCAGGGTTCAATTCCCTATGGTAGAGCCGTGGATGCCTACTGTCACTAAGCTCTATACTAGGACAAAACAGTTATCCAATGCTCTCAGATTTTCAATGGTTGTCTTACTTAGATTCTCAGAAGGGGGTTTTGTGGAGATTTTAGTAATTTTTTCATATAGTTGAAATCATGAGTCAGTTGAAGCTAGACCACCATGGAAAACCTGGAAGCACTGGACGGCCGTTTTGTCCTATTGCGGGACTCTCCATCCACGACTTCGCGAGGCGGGATCGTGGATGCACACTGCCACTCGGTAGTCCCAAAATAGGACGAAACGGTCGTCCAGTGCTTCCAGGTTTTCCATGGTGGTCTAGCTTCAACTGACTCATGATTTCAACTAAATAAAAAATAACTTAGATTCGTTTGTTATCTACATAAAATTTTGTATCTGAAAATATTTCCATTACTTAAAGTCCCCTACCTAAAGTGATTATAAGTACCATAAAGAATTATGTTAGATATTATTCAAGTAATTAGGGTGATGAGAAGAACTATGAACATATATATTTAGCAAGGGTGTAAATTAATCATGTATAAGAAAAGCGCTCTTCAGTTTGACAATAATAACAATTGGGGTAGGATAGAGTAAATGATCAGTGGCCAGAGTAGTATCCAATATCATATCTGTCTAGTCTTTAATGTTTTTCGAGTTCTATCGACCAAGTAGTTAAGTGGCTACATATTTAAGTGATTCAACATCATACAGACTATTTTTTGTCGGGTGCCCCTTAGGCAGTGAAACAGGGTGACAGGACTTTGAATCTCATTAGGAGTATCAGTTCCCTAGGATTTTGGGTACTTCTTGCTGACAAGTGTCAATTAACATGAAACCTATGTCAGTAAAGGATTTCTGACAGGCTACTTTAAGCCATTGAAGACTAAATATCTTTGAAGTAGTACCAATAATTATTAATTTGTATTTTTCATTTAGTGAATAACAATGAATATTATCTACCTAAACGCCTAAATTTTGTTTAAACCATCAAATATGAATTTCATTGATATCATAACTATTGAAAACCTGGAAGTAATGGATGATCGTTACTTCTTGGCATGCGACTGCTCAGAGGTGTGCATCCACGATCCTGAGACTGAGAATCGAATCCCGGACCTTCGGTGTCCCACGCAAACACTTATTCTTTAAACCACTTAGCAGCGATCCAATGATGTACACCCCTAACTCCAATCAGTTTTCGATATCATGAGATCGTCTACCAGTGTTTCTCGTAGGTGGCTTCCTCAACTTCAACTTCGTTAAATTCCATTGGTCACAGTTTTTCCCCGGAACTCCAGAAGTTTCCTATCCACTGGTGAGCACATGGACTCGTATACTGCTAACATTAAAAGTGGCTTTATTTTAGATGTTTATATATACTTAAATTATTAGTTGTATATCACGGATGTTTAAAGTAAATTTTATGTAAAACTGGCCAATCATGTAACCTAATCGATCAAAGTAGTTGGAATACGTAGTTAAGGTATGTCAAGCCATTAACTAGCCCAGCTCAATACATCGGCCTTAATAGATAGCTTTGTAGGTGTAGACATACCAAGAAATAACATAAGTACGTAAAGTCACTGACTGTTATTTTGAATCGGGAAGTCAGTGAGATAATCATAGTCAATAAATGAGGAACTTAGGTGACAAAAATAAAAGTCAGTCATACTAAGCTAAGCGTATTTATTCTATCTTCATTGAATTCATAGGCTTGGTGTTTTTACACTCCCCCCCCTACGTTGACAGGTATTGTTAGCTAGCAAGAAGTGAACAAATCAAGACATAAAATCAGTCTGTGAAACTACTGAATGTTGGTCAAAGTCATGATCCAAGATACTCATCTTGAAGCCAGTCATTAATGAGGAGTCCCATAGTAGAACGAAACGGCAGTCTAGAGCATCCAGCTTTCCAATGATGGTCTAACACCGATCCATCCATACTATTAATTGAAAATAAATACCTGTAAGCGATGAACCAATATTACATTCATAGTATTTTGTACGATACAACATGGGTCACTAATTGATTTGAACAATGAGTCATAAATCAATAATGAGTTATGACATATATGGGGTTAGTTATATAAGTACATTATCGATTATATTGTCCACGCTAGAAACAAACTTAATTGATCAAAGTTGAAATCATGAGTCAATTAAAGCTAGACCACTATGAAACACCCGGAAGCACTGGGTGTCATATGATGGGACTCCTCAGCAGCGCGCATCCACGATCTCGCCTTCGCGAGATTCGAACCCAAGACCTACCAGTCTCGAGCCAGAGTCCTTAATTGACTAATTACATGATTAAACTGGACGTTTGTCAAATTAAATTACTATTCGAGGGAATACTTTAACATATATATGAACAATAGCAACTTGACTTATATAACCTTTATATGATAAAATGGTGAATGATGTGATCGAAATACTTGAGTACGAACTCATTCAATTAAACATTCTAGTTATCCATTAAGTCAGTAGTTAATAATAAGCGAAGATGGATAGTAGTGGTTAGCAGTAGAACCCAGGATGTGTGTTTCGTCCTATTTGGGATACGTTAGCTGGATGTTCATCCTGGGACTCGAACCCAGTACCGTTCGTTTAAAACGCCAACGCGTTATCCACTTAGCTACTGAATCCTGGTAACTACTTATTTGTTCCATGGGTTAAATAAAAACAATTAACTTCTGAACTCATTTGGTATTGTTTAATTGAATCTTCTTATTGATGTTTGGCATTACAATTGATCAGTCTCTTATTGACATATGTGCATACTGTGCGTATTACATGAAATCACAAACAATATCGATGCAATACGCACAGTATGTACATATTGCCAGTAAGAGACTGGTCAATTACAATGCTAAACATCAATGGGAAGATTCAATTAAACAATACCAAATGAGTTCAGAAGTTAACTGTTTTTATTTACTGAAATGAAAAGTTTGGTGAAGATGCTGACAAAATGCAGAGTCTTCTTTTAGAACTGAGTAATAATGCCAGGATGTTTGGGATGCATTTCTCCCCATCTAAATGTAAAATGTTACTTCAGGACTGGCCTGTGTCAACACCTGAACTAAGGATAGGGAGTGAAGTAGTCGAACGCGTCAATAACTTCACTTATCTTGGAAGTCTGATCAGACCTAATGGATTGGTGTCTGACGAAATCTCAGCACGGATTCAGAAAGCTCGTTTGACTTCTGCCAACTTACGTCACCTATGGCGAAGATGTCAATTAAGGGACGAGTATACTGCTCAGCAGTTCGCTCTGTTCTACTTTACGACTGTGAAACATGGCCATTAAGAATAGAAGATACTCGTAAGTTACTAGTATTTGACCACAGATGTCTTAGAAATATTGCTCGTATCTGCTGGGATCACCAGGTAAATAATAGTCAGGTTAGACACAGGGTATTAGGGAACGATGGTAAATCAGTTGATGAGGTCATGAATCTTCATCGACTGAGATGGTTGGGCCACGTGTTACGCATGCCTGAACACCGATTACCAAGACGCGCTATGCTGACTAGTGTAGGGGATGGTTGGAAGAGAGTTAGGGGTGGCCAAGCAAAAACGTGGCATCAGTGCTTGAAGTCACTAACTTCCAGTCTGAGCCATGTTGGTAGATGCAGATTTCCTGGTTGGGGTCCGCGTGACTATCGTACTCAATGGTTGAAGACTCTGTGTAATATGGTTCAGAATCGATTACAATGGTGTAGGTGTATACACTATCTTCCCTTAAACCTTGAGATTAAAATTGCTCCATCACTTTCTTCCTTCCTGTACTATATCGTTATATGCAATTGTAGTAGTAATAGTTCATTTCCATAACCGTTATTATACCAATCTCAACGGTGTATAAAATCAGAAGGCAAAAGGAAGCGGCAACTACATTTTTATTGATAAATGATGCAGATTAGAAAGCTGTGGGCACATGAGCAAGTGTAAACGAGCGAAGCAAAGATGATGCATAATGGAGATGGCTGGGAAGCCAACTCGCTATGGTCAAGCATTACTCAATATTTATAATCAGACAAAAATGAATGACAGACATATGATGAATAGGATACGAAGGGTACACATATACGCTCATATTAAAGTATAGTCAAGGTCAATAAGCGAATAATTAACAAGATCAAAATATGACTCATGACAGGCGAATTGGCTTGGCCAGTAGCTAGGATAAAGTACATGGGCTTAACATAACCGATACTACACACAATCTTTCTTTTATATACTACCACCACTAAATTAATTACTTCTATGAATCCGGTGTTGATCTTGTTGTGCTAACGAGGTGTGGCAACTTCGACCGATGCATATATGATCCTGGTCCTACGTTGTAGCTGACTGATTGACTGACTGACTGACTGACTGAAATGATAAGTTGTTTCAACATAAAAAGTCATTTCACTTTTTGAAGGACTCTAATCATAGAAATGATTAAAACAGATGAATCTGTTTAATCTACCGATAAAGTGATGGGTAAATACTGCTCATGAATCCCATGTACTTGGATAGAATATCTACTTAGTGCTGATGGATCTTCAAGGATTTTCTTATTTAAGGTAATACGTATTGAGAAAACTACAAATCTAGTCATATACACGTCCTTATTTACCAACATATGTGTTTGTAGTGCAATGCTTCGCTAATCTTTCACCTCGATAACCGTTATAATACAAATCTCAATGGTACATGAAATCAGAAGGTAAAGAGAAGTTGCAACTACAGTTTATGATCAAATGAAGCAAACCACAAAGCTATAAACACATGATCAAGTATCGGCAAGCAAATGAAAGCAACAACATAGTCAAATTTAATAGTCAAATTATATAAGGGCGCAGCAATACAAAGCAAAAGCTAAAAAGAGTGGGATTTGAGTGTATACATATATGGGGAGGAGAATGAATCATCGAATGATATTTAAGCAATCAACGTTCTGTCTAGAGTCTATCATATACACTAGTGATTATAACAGTACAAAGATAATATACGAATTGTTACTGCCCAAATGACAATGTGTATTAATAAAAGGGCTTAACCAAAATTAACCATAATCAAAATTGGTTGTAGGATAGTTGCTATATGTTTTTGTTTATTAACGTTTAAACCAGTTAAGGTATTGTATTTTTCTTTTAATTATTGTTGTAACAGTATTAAAAATCATTCCATGCAAGTTTACTAATGCGAGTTTGTTTTTTTCTTCTATCAGGGCAACAAAGAGTAAATGTACTGGAAGAAAAGGAACCCTACATGATCTGAACCTGAAGAACAACGAGTATAACTATTTCGTAATAACTTTCCTTTTTTGTATTCGAGCCGCGTCTTTCAATTTCAAAAATAGATATATTGTGCCAGTACACTGTGTTCTCACTTTAGAGACACTTATCAATCCTGACTGTTGTATTGTTGTTTCAGGTCACTCATGCTCCCAAGTGAACATCAAAATATAACGTACTATATTGTAATTACTTGACTTACATGTAAGTAGTTTTCATTTCTAATTGTATATCAGTTAGAGAGTTAACTAGAAATTGGAGAGAACATTTTTATAAACATTTCATCTTAGCATGGAATCTTCATCCCAGGTTTTCTGTCTACAATGAATTATGGAATTGAATTCAAGATTATCTTGATGTAGTTTGTAAGAAGATTAAAAAAAATGATAACTGCCTGAATTATTTTGTGGATACTTTCCTTTTCAGGTTGTTTTTGATTTATAAGTAAAGATGGATAGCGGAATTCACGACGTTCGTTTCGTCCTATTTGGGATTTGTCAGCTGGATTTACCTGCATTTCAGAGTTGATGTTCACTCTTGGACTCGAACCCAGTACCGTTCGCTTCAAACGCCATCGCGTTATCCACTCAGCTATTGAGTCCTGATAGCCACTTGCTTGTACAATAGGGTGAAGTTTAAATTCACTTAGTACTGTTTGTTTGTATCTTCTCATTAAGTCTATATAGAGGCAATACGAACAATATGCACATATGCCAATAAGAGACTGACCAGTTGCAGTTCTAAACATCGATGGGAAGATTCAAACAAACAATACCAAGTGAATTTGCTCTTTGCTTTGTTTATGTTAATTAAGAATTTTTTTACAGTACAGTGTCATCCAATATGCTTATAAATAAACCCATGTGTAGTTGAAATAAATATGATAGAAACTGTCCGAAGATTTGTCTCTGAAATCAATACAATGAATAGAAATAAGTTTTAAGCAAAGATGGATAGTTGCTAACAGTGGAATCCAGGAATCCAGTGGAATCCTATTTGGGACTTGTCAGCTGGATGTACCTGCATCTCATAGTTGATATTCACATTGGGACTCGAACCCAGTATAGCGTTATCCACTCGGTCACTAAGTCCTGATAGCCAATTGCTTGTGAAATGAGGTGGAGTTTAAATTCAATTAGTATTGTTGGTATGATTTTTCCAATTGATGTTTTAAAATTGCAACTTATCAGTCTGTAATTGGCATATGTGCATACTATGCGTATTGCCTCAATATACCTTAAATTCACAAGCATTGTATAAAAATAAAGTTTGCTGATAATGGGTCAATATTGAATGTAATTTCCATTTGCTCAAGATTAACTTTGACGATCAGTTAACATATGACTGACGAATTCTAAGACTTTAGAATATCGATCAGATACTAAACGTAGGATGGAGAAAAAACAAAAACTCAAATCACCAAATTCTCATTGGTAAATTTAACACTTGTTATTGATTATCTTTTTAAATTTATAACAAACCTATTTTTATAGAAGGGGTTTTGTGGAGATTTAATATTTATCATTGTTGAAAGCGTGAGTCAATTGAAGCTAGACCACCATGGAAAACCTGGAAACACTGGACGGCCGTTTCGTCCTATTATGGGACTCCTCAGCAGTGCCAGCTCAGTGGTCTATCGGTTAAGGGCTTCGGCTCGAGACTGGTAGGTCCTGGGTTCGAATCTCGCTCGCGAGAGCAGGTTCGTGGATGCGCACTGCTGAGGAAACCTATTTTTAACACAACTCAATAAATATTCATATTTAGTAACTGAGTTAGAAACTAAAGTCATCAATTGTTCACATAATTGATTAATAAGGAGAATGATCTTGATTAAACTGATACGTAAAATTACCTATAAGGTATGATAGTTTTCCAAGTTCAGAGTTATGACACAAACTATTGGATTATAAAAAAAATAATGAAAAGAAATTTTATGTTTGTTGCCAATTTTATACTTTGGTCTGTGAAAAAAAATCTGATTTATTCACATATAGTTTTATTGTAACTATGATATTAAATGGTCATACTTTTTTTTTGGGGGTGGGGGTGGGTAATAATCTTAATAATTGAAATCATGAGTCAATTGAAGCTAGACTACCATAGAAAATCTGAAAGCACTGGATGACCGTCTAGTCCTATTGTGGGACTCCTCAGTGACAGTGTTCATCCATGAGATTCGAACCTCTAGACCACTGAGCCGGCCGTCATCGAACGGTGTTAATGTCTAACTTTAACAGATCTATGAAATTGAGTGACACATTCATCATTGTCTTCAGTGAGTTGATAACTCACAACAAACCTGATTGAACTCCACTGGTCAATGCTTCTCACTAGAACTTCAGGAAATACCTCTAGAAGCCAGTCACTAGTGAGTATATGTTGATTAATACTAGAAGGATTTTTTTGGTGGAGATTTGGTATTTTCATAGTTGAAAGCATGAAAGCGCACTGCTGAGGAGTCCCACAATGGGACGAAACAACCATTCAGTGCTTCCACATTTTCCTTGGTGGTCTAGCTTCAATTGACTCATGTTTTCAACTAATATACTTTTTATCAGAAGGGGTTTTGTGGAGATTTTAGTATTTTTATAGAGTTGGATGCCAGCTCAGTGGTCTATCGGTTAAGGGCTTCGGCTCGAAACTGGTAGGTCCTGGGTTCGAATCCCGCGAGAGTGGGTTCGTGGACGCGCACCGCTGAGGAGTCCCATAATAGGACGAAACGGCCGTCCAGTGCTTCCAGGTTTTCCATGATAGTCTAGCTTCAATTGACTCATGATCTCAACTCTATAATATACTTTTTGTTTAATTTTTTCAAACCTTATCAAAATTTGTTTATTAGCTTTCAATAAAATCAATCAACTACCATTGCTTGAATAGTTCAGTTGGCAATGTCTCAGGTTGTGAGATTGGATAACATAGGATCAAATTCTCTAGAGATCACCAGCACCCTCATGATTACAGATACACTTCGTTAATAAGAAGTCTCAAATAGTACAAGATCTAGATTTAGGGTTTTCTGTCAACCACCTTCGATTGCATAATATTTCAGAATAAATAATATCTAGTCGAATAAATGTTACCAATAACTTTATCTACAGTTATAAATGGCCAATGTAAGGCGTATATAAGGGTAATTCAATCGGATAATATTATGTTGTTAAAATGGTGAACTTTTTCATCGGTTAATGTTTATATCAAGTACTCATTATAATCGTAAGGATATCATTATCTTACCGTATTCTCTCTTAACATTGACTACCATCAATACGAATTAAATTTTCTAGTTAGCATTTTTTTTTAGACGAGTTCGTTTTCTACGGGATTGGGTCGCTAACCCCATGCCCAACTCTCCTTCTTTATCCGGGCTTGGGACCGGCAGTAACCCCCCCCCCGCGGATGGGTTACAAGCGGAGTTACCGCCGATATACAAATATAATAAAACTATTTTTGTTTTAAAAATGTAAGAACCTTTAATATTGAACCAGTTTATATTACTCATATATACATAGATATATATATTTGAGTATCATTCAATGTTTTATACAATAAAGCCATGTGATGATCAAACCATGTCATACCTATTAATTAAAGGTCAATATCACATGTAAAATGGGTTAAATATAAAGAGTAATAGATAGATATAAGCAACCAATTGTATTTCATTACTTTTCAATGTAACGGGTATTATGAATGCTTTAAATGGTAGATTATCCAAGTATAATTAATCATTATCGTTTATAAAAAAAAGTATTAGAGTGAGCTGTTGGTAGAACAATACCACATGTTGAATAGAAAAAAAGAAGAATATGAACAAATTCTACTGATATTGATGATTTTAGTAGTCACTAACCAATAATTGTTCTTTAAAAGGGAGGGTTGTTGTGGAGATTTTAGTAATTTTATAGTTGAAATCATGAGTTAAGCGCTCGCGTGCGGAACTGATAGGTTCTGGGTTCGAATCTCTCGAGGCAGGATCGTGGATGATCACTACGGAGTAGTCCTATAATAGGACGAAACGACCATCCAGTGTTTTCAGGTTTTCCATGGTGGTCTAGCTTCAATTGATTCATCATGTCAACTGTAAGATAATTGTTCGTTTATGGTTTACTTAAGTGATTGATCTTAAACATGGATCGAAAATCACGAAACACTGGACAACTGTGTGATCTTTGTATGAGAAACTTCAGTCATGACTCATGGATTTCAACAGTATTGAGTATGAGATAATTAACCATTGATGAAAATGAAGTCAGAAGTGTAAACGATTGGATTCTGTCTAATAGTTATCAAGAATGAAACAACTATTTATTGTTTTCTGATTCTTAATAGTTTGTATTGACCTACTTTTCATGACGAGAACGCGATTGTTGTAGTGGAAACAATTATTATTATAACCAATTGTACCAGTGATTGTTTTACTATACTCGTTTTGTTTAACTGTATCAAAATCACTTTTCGTTCCTTTGTCCATCTTGTTGGTTCGAACTCTCTTACGCTCTGTCCTTATTGCCTGTACTCGTTGGCACGTCTCGGTATTCTTTCGATACCATGAGATCGTCAATAAGTATATCTTATCTGGACCGATAACAGCCTTCTGGTTTTCGGCCTATCGAGGGATCCAAGTCGTCATCGGTCGCGTAATCTTATTTTTAGTGGTGATCATAGTCAATTGCGACTTGATACCATCTACAAGTTGTTTAACTAAGATCATTCCGTGACGTGAACTGTCAGATTCAACCACCAACACAAAATCTATTGATCTAACTGAGTAATATTCTGGAATTAATGTACTTTTAGCGACTATAATGAACTTTTGTCTAATATTGATCAACAATTGAGTACTATTTTAACTAGTACAAAAATGTATTGTGTTAATAAAAGACAGCACATATCAATTGTATTTTACACAATAATGATCATCTGGTTCATTTTATTGTCAACTGTAAATATCTCACAGAAAAAACACACACACACACACTTAAACTTTAAAATACTTCAAACAAGTTGGTTGCATTTATCAAAGAGAATAATACAATTTAAGCAGCTGAATAACCTAATGATTCTCGTTTGTGGTGTGTGGCTTACAATGTGTAATATGCTTTTATGGAAATGGAACTTGTAGTGACCTACTTTTATGAAGAGAAAATGATTAGTATAACGGATACAATTATTATTATTATTATTATAACCAATTATACTAGTGCTTGTTTTATTGTACCTGTTTGTTTAAGTGTACCAAAAAGACACTTTTCCGTTGTTTTATAGTCTTGTACGAACTCGTGTATGCTCAGTGGTCCCGTTTGTAAACTTTGGCATGATCTTGGTATTATTTCGATATCATGAGATTGCCAATAAATACATCGTACTACAACCTTTAATTGCATTCTGATATTTGGCCTAAGGAAGTATCTAACCTAGTAATTAACACATAGTTTCTTATAGTGGTGATCATTGTTAACCGCTACTCAACGCCTACTACAAGCTAATCCGAAGATCATGTAGTCACTTATTAGTATATTATTGAAAATATTATCAGAATCTATAAAGAAATTGAACGATTGAAGGTTTCGGGTTCAAGTCCTAATCGAGGGGTCATGGATGCAAACAGCTGAGTAATCTCATTCTAGGACGAAATGGTTTTCTAGTACTTACAGGTTTTTAATAATTGTCGCTTTGTGTTCTTATTAAAATCTTGATTAAGTATGATATTCAAAGAAGATAAGTTTGTAGAAAATCGATTACAAAAGTTGTAAAAAAAAAACACTAAGCGTTAATCTAATTGGTTACATAATTCGGTAGATGAATACAGTTATCAAACTGTACAATCATATATATATATATGGACATTTTGTTGTTGTTAAAGTACTAGTTCCGTGAGGAAATGTGAACAAGGAATAACCAAGATGATGTCATATAAGGATTATAATACTAGATTACGTAATACATATAATAACAATACACTTAATAAATTAGTAACGAATGATAACGTGAATGTAGTAAGATGATTAAAATGTTTTTTTTTACAATAAATATAGGTCATAGAGATGTAAATAATAAATAAAGTGATATCATAAGAATATGAGACATATGTAAATGGAGAAATGCAGTAATAATAATAATAATAATCGTGCTCCGGCGCGAGACTGGTAGGTTCTGGGTTTGAATCTCGCTCGCGAGGTGGGATCGTGGATATGCACTGCCACTGAGGAGTCCCATAATAGGACGAAACGGCCTTCCAGTGCTTCCAGGTTTTCCATGGTTGTCTAGTTTCAATTGATTTCAATTATGAAAATACTGAAATCTCCACAAAACCCCTTCTGATCAATAATAATAATAATAATAATAATAATAATAATAATAATAATAATAATAATAATAATAATAATAATAATAATAATAATAATAAAGGTCAAGATAACAATAACAATAGAACGTACTTCTTTTCTGTGCATACCATCTGTGAGCTCAAGCCAGATGAATGAAGTGGCTTAATAATTCAGAATAAAATGTTGTAAGAATTAAACTCATTTGTAAAAATTTAAGAAAACTAGAAGTTAGTTGTTGTCTATTAATCTAAATGTTTCCAAATGAATGTAAAGGTTTGTGGAATATGGTCTAGGATATTCGAGTAAGGACTTGTCTCTTTCCAATTAATAGAACTGTTTTGGAAGGTACATATCATTCATTTCTTTGGACACATAAATATTGGTACAAAGGGACACCTAATAAATATGCGCCACACAAGTCACTTGATTTGTGAATGACCTGTGATACTGCCCACATGCCCAGACCGAGACAGGTGGTTATATTGAGGGGCCACACCCGGTGCCGTCGACCTGAAGGTCTGACCCACAAAGCAGTTGAGCAACATCAGGAGATGTAGTCACATGGTAGTCGGTGACCAACAACAGGTTCATACGCCATTTGTTCCATCAGGATCGTGGAGCCTATGTGCACTATTTGTTTGGAATAAGGATTTTTCAACTGCCCTAGATGGATCCTCCATATCCACCAACCCAGTTAAAGCATCGAACATTCACTTATCGTCCTCTCAATTTCGTGAAAACCAATTATGCCACGAGGAGGAAGTGAATAGGACTTTTCTGGCAGTGGCTGTATACGCGTGTCTATGTGAAATGATTTCGAGAGGGAGAGTTAACTCTCTCCATCCTCTGCCGTACCAGGGCATTTAGGGGGAAATTATCTATAGACTTTGTATTGTGTTAATGAAAATGTTTATTCATACGACATCATTAATTGAACTGTACATATAGTTCTATTTAAATCAATGTTTAACATTTATTGATTATCTCCATGATGCTGTAATTTTTTTTTATTCGAGTCAGTAAAGATGGGATTCTCGCCTTACAGTGATAATAATCGATCATATAAGAGATAAGAAAAGTTTAATTTCTATCATGAATTCAATTAGTATATAACACCTAGACATAATAAACTTATTAGATCTAAAGATGTAACCCAAGCTGATAGAAAGAATTACAAAACGATTCAGGAAATGCTGAATGTACTAAGTTGATATTGTTTAATTTACATGAATTGTTGAATTTACATGTAACAATCAAAGACTCCGGTTCTATACACTTTTCTTCCATATGAATAGCTATAGATATGTTTTCCGACAGTATAATGTGTGGTCAACCACATAAATTAGCTGGTAGATCCAATTTCAGAATACTTTGCTTGGAAACTGTAGCCATGTAGATAATTTGTAAGTCATAAATATACTACTTTAAAATGTTGTTAGTAGCATAAAAAATATCACGAATGTATATGAGTTTATATCATGTGAAATAATTATTTTCACAGTTGAAATCATGAGTCAATCGAAGCTAGACCACCATCGAAAACCTGGAAGCACTGGACGGCCGTTTCGTCCTATTATGGGACTCCTCAGCAGTGCGCATGGTGGTCTAGCTTTAATTGACTCATGATTTCAACTGTGAAAATACTAAATTCTCCACAAAACCCCCTCAGAAATAATTATTTGTTTATTAATGATAATTCATTATTATTGGACAGTTTTTAAAAGTGAAATATTTTGAATTTAGTACTTTCAGATTAAATACACGTTTACTGTTTAATTAGATTTGAGTGATTAACATAGGTGTTTTCCATCTACTACATTTGTTTTCAAGTACATATTTAATTTAATAGCTTTTGTCAGAGTTCACAAATATTTCACTGATTAAAATTTATCATCTTACATATATTCTTTTTTACAAATCTATGCATCAATCATTTAAAGTCTTAATCTTAACATCTGATTTACTGGATTAGTATAAATGACTTTTCTTCAAGTGTCAAAATACTTCAGGATAATATATAATTCCGTAGGTCCCTTAACGTAGGCATTAACATACACAAGGAAAAGGTGAGATACTTAAATACAACTCGGACAACACCAAAATAATCACAATTGATGGAGAAGCTCTGGGAGATGTGTAATCTTTCACATACCTGCGCAGTATCATCGATGAATAAGGAGGATTTCATGCGGATGTGAATGAAAGGACTGGCAAAGCAAAGAGGCAGCATTCCTACGACTAAAAGATGTCTAGAACTTAAATCAACTGTCAGCCACCCGTGACGACATTTTATATGCATCTATGCGCTTGCCTGTAATTAAGGTGTCAAGTTACTATTTCTTTGACTCATTTTGTGACTACACAAACTCGTGCAGCGGTTCACATAGTAGTTGATATCGGTATCACTCCAGCCTTTGTTCACCTTCTCTGTTGATCCTTAATATAGATAAGCGCGCAAGGAATATATGTATCTACTATACATTTCGTACTATACTTGAAACAACTCGTTGTAGGTTTATTTATGACCCAACAGTTGAATACAAGTAAATATAAAGAGTTGACTGGAATCTGTATTTCTCACGAATAATATGTGCCACGACAAGGCGATTTATCGAACTTACTTGGAAAAGTCTGTGTGAGATATCACCTTAATAAATCAGTGAAATGAACTTCAGTTAAAAATTGGTCTTGACTGGAAAACCTTAGTCAGTTCCCTTAATGAGGCCGTCAAGCAGTGTGGTAACAATTTCGGGCCAAATATTCCAATGAACGAGTGCCGTAACCTTTAAAATACAGTTCACACAAATTCACTGAGTACGAGCAGAGTAGGGTTTAGGCCTAGAAGAGTCAAGGAGAGTCCGATGAGTATTTACATCAGTCAGAGTGTTTAGATTTTATTGGTCTCAGTGTCCTTAATGCGTAAGAAGACAATATTCATTTCCCTCATTTTGCTTGTTCTTGTTACTAAGTTCTAGAGGGATATGATTGAGACGTCTCAGACTGTATACTTCACTTCCTTTTCTAAAAAATCAGTCAGTCAGTCAGTTACAACGTAGAACGCCGTACGTACATACATCAGTTCGAGTTGCCATACCACATTAGCACAGAGATGCAGTTGTCCATTCAAACCCCATAGTGGTAGGAGTAGTGAGAGATTTAGGGTTTGAAGATGATATTCAAGGAATATAATCCAGTGAAATAAATTTGGAAAGAGAAAAAGATAGAGACATGAAGTATTCAGAAGACTAGAATTTGGCAGAACACAAAGAGTGGATGCACCTTCGCCATTGCAAACGATTTTGAGCCATGTCAATCAAGGTCTCTAACCATCGATTGCTATCATCTCGCGGATCCCAACCAGGTAGTTTACACCTACCAACATTTCTCAGTCCACTTGTCAATGACTTCATGGATTTGTGCCACGTTTTGGTCTGGTCACCTCTAGCTTTCTTCCAACCTACTCCTACACCATGAAACATCACACGTCGGGGCATGCGGTGGTTGGGCATACGTAACACGTGTTCCAGCCATCTCAACTGATGAAGTCTCACTACTTCATCAATCGATTTACCATCTTTACATAGTACCCGTTTCCTAACAACTGCATTACTTACCCGGTGGTCCCAGGATATACGAGCAATGCTTCGAAGACACCTATGATCGAATACTAGTAGCCTACGAATATCCTCTACTCTAATCGGCCATGTTTCACTGCCATAAAGTAGGACGGAGCGAACTGCTGCACAGTAAACCCGTCCTTTTGTTGCTAGACGGATATCTCACCTACGCCATAAATGACGCATGTTGACGAAAGCTAGACGCGCCTTCTGTATCCGTGCTGAGATTTCGTCACACACCAGTCCACAAGAGCTGATGAGACACCCAAGATAAGTGAAGTGGTCAACATGCTCAACTATTTCACTACCTATCCTTAGTTCAGGTGTCGATGCAACCCAATCCTGAAGTAACATTTTACACTTCGAGGGAGAGAATCGCATCCCGAATATGCCTGCATAGTTGCTTATAGTTGTCAGAAGACTGCATTTTGTCAGCGTCTTCACCGAATAAGACTATGTCGTCAGCGTATTCTAAGTCAACAAGTGAGTCTCCTGATAAAAGTTCAGTCTCAGTTTCAGTTTGGAAAGGACAGGAGGCCTGAAGGCCTGTGTTAGTTATGGCAATGATGGTCTCCCAGCTGATCCAACTTTCTTTTGAAGGAATCGACGGATGGAGCCTCAACCACGTGCTGACATAATGAATTTCACTCGTTGATTATTCGATGGGAAAGTCGGTAGTCAGCTGACAAGTAATTCGTTCTAGGCTTGTGAACTTTCTTGGAGTGTCCTCGTAGATTTTCTGTTTTGGAAGACAAGAAAAATGAGGGCATATCAGGTGCAAATTTGTCATTAAGCAATTTGATAACTGCAATCAAGTCGCCTCTGATTCTTCTATATGACAGCGGGAATAGGTTTGGCTTGGTCAATCTAGTACCATACGGGAGCTTGACTACTCCGGGAATCAGCCTAGTTGCTGTTCTCTGAACCCTTTCCAAGAGTTAACTGTCTTTTTTTAGACAGGGGCTAGCTGCTTGTATGCAGTACTCAAGTTTAGGACGTACGAACACTGTATACAAGTCAGAAATGTTTTAGCGTTAAGATGCCTAAAAGCCCTGCGTATTGACCATAAAGTTCTAAAATCTTTGGCGGCTATTGCACGGCAGTGTGCAGTAGTCTTTAAGTCTTGACTAACGATGACGCCTAAGTCATTATGTACCTGGACAATAGGTAACTCAGTGTTATTCATCGCGTATGTATCTGTACCCTGGTGGCCAATATGCATCACAATACACTTGGAAGTGTTTATCGGCAATTGCCGGGTTTGGGACCATTCAGATAATCTCTCCAGGTCATTTTGAAGTTCTAAGCTATCGCCCTTGCTTTTTATCGCTCTCCATAACTTGACACCGTCAGCATAGAGTAAGACCGATGGCAATAGTAGACGAGTGAGATCATTTACGTACAGGAGGAATAACACTGGCCCCAAAACTGTACCCTGGGGGACTCCACTAAGCACAGTTTCCCAGCTAGACAACTTGGAGTTCACCCGTACTCTTTGTTGACGCCCAACTAGGAAGCCTTTTATCCAGAACAATAGATTGCCTTCAATCCCGACATTCCTTAGCTTATATAACAACCGGTTATGCGGAACTTTGTCGAAAGTTTTGCTGAAATCGATGTAAGCTACGTCTATAGGTAACTTTTGGTCCTTAAGTGCGCACCAGCTTTCACGAGCGACTAATAAGTTTGTGAGACAAGAGTAACTTGTTCTGAAACCATGCTGCTTTTCCGAGAGGATCCGGTTTTCATCGAGATGCTTTAACAGTTCCTTCCGAATAATCTTTTCTAAGATTTTAACAACCACACTAGTTAGGCTAATTGGTCGGTTATTCTCAGGCTTATGTTTTGTACCTGTTTTGAAGACTGGACTTACTATGGCGTTCTTCCAGTCTTTTGGTAGACGACCCTGGGTTATGGATAGATTAAAACATACACTTAAAGGAATTCACTTAGTATTGTTTGTTTGGATCTTCCCATCGATGTGTTTAGGACTGCAACTGGTCAGTCCCTAATTGGCATATGTGCATACTGTGCGTATTGCCTCGATATAGACTTAATTCACAAGCATGGTAAGCAGAGATGGATAGTGGCTAGCAATGAAATCCAGGACGCGCGTTTCGTCCTATTTGGGACTCGTCAGCTGCATGTGCCTGCATCTCAGAGTTGATGTTCACTCTGGGACTCGAACCCAGTACCCTCGCTTCAAACGCCATCACGTTATCCACTCGGCCACTGAGTGAATTAAGGTATATCGAGGCAATACGCACAGTATGCACATATGCCAATTAGAGACTGACCAGTTGCAGTCCTAAACACATCGATGGGATGATCCAAACAAACAATACTAAGTGAATTCAAACTTCACCCCATCGCACAAGCAAGTGGCTACCAGGACTCAGTGGCCGAGTGGATAACGTGATGGCGTTTGAAGCGAGGGTACTGGGTTCGAGTCCCAGAGTGAACATCAACTCTGAGATGCAGGCACATCCAGCTGACGAGTCCCAAATAGGACGAAACGCGCGTCCTGGATTCCATTGCTAGCCACTATCCATCTCTGCTTACCATACACTTAAAGGGTTTGCAACAAAGTTAGCTAATTCCTTTAGTAACCTAAGATACAGTTCATCGGGTCCAGTGGATTTACCTATGTAAAGCTTAACTAGCAGACCAAAGACATCGAGTTCTTTAATGGTCACGCTGTCCAGTGTTTGTGTGGAGGGACTTTCATGGACTGGTGAGAAGGGTGTTTCTATGGTGTATACATCGCTAAAGTATTTAGAGAATACTTGAGCTTTGCCAAAGTCGTCCTCCACTAGTGATGTGGCAGTACTGTCTCCCCATAGTGAAGGAACATTTCTTCTTCTTTTTGTCCTTTGGTTTATATACGAATACAAGCGTTTAGGGCGTTCTATGGATTCCTTAACGATTTTCTCTTCGTACAGCTTTCTGGCCTTACGGAGGATCGAGGCACAGGTGTTTCGAGCCTTTTGATACTGAGATTTTGCCTCGTTAGTCCCCAGTAACCTAAATCTATCCCACATTTTCCTTCTTTTACGGAGAAGGATGCGAACCTTCCTACTGAACCACGGCGGGGAGTTTCTCGGCCCCCTAGGTGTAGTCCAAGGGATGTGGGGGGTGGTAACTTTTAAGTATAAATTCCGGAATACGTCCCAAGCCATTTTGATTGATGACAATGGGTCTATTTTTCAATCTACTGATGATGCTGATTTCATGATGTCTGGTATGTTTGCTTTCCAGACGTTAGGTCTGGATTGAGCTGAGGCGTGCTCGTGATCGACAGTTATATGGAAGTCAAAGCTTAAAACTGCATGATCACTTTTGCCTAGGGGTGGCATGTAATCCAGGTTTGCAACACCATCCTCATAATGAGTCAATATAAGATCTAGTAAGGATGATGCAGAACCCGGGTCGTACCTAGTTGCTTCCTTCACGTGTTCACTAGGGCACATGTGATTACTGCATCAACTAGTTCCTGTTCGAAGGAATTCGCTGACGATTCAGTCCTCAGATTTCCCCAGTCCACCATAGGTGCATTAAAGTCCCCTAGGATTAGACATCGATCACTTCGTGATAAAGTGTTGAGACTGCTTAGCAGGACCTCGTTTACCTCACAGCTTGGACTGCGATAGATCAAACTAAGCAGCAACTCTTGTCCCTTGCATTTCAGGCGGCAGCTAATTAATTCATACGTCCCACTCTCATGGGATACACTGTCGATAATGGTGAATGGAATAGCATTCCTAATGAATAGAGCTACTCCCCCTCCTTTACGCGTTTGTATTCTATCGGCCCTTACTAATGTAAAACCTTCGAAATCAAGTTCCCTACTATCTATAGACGGCGTCAGCCATGTTTCTGTGACTGCGATTATGTTTGGCTTAGTTGAGTCAATCTGTACACCTAGTTCCGGTAGCTTATAGAGTAAGCTCCGGGCATTGGTATGACATATTCGAAGCCTATTTAAATGGCCTCGTGCTTCACCCAGATTGGCTTCGGCATCATCCGCTGTCGAAGCCTCACAACCCAAAAATTTACAATTTTCAGGTCTTTTTCTCCAGCGTCTAATCTGAGCTGCAGTTCTTTTTCGGCTTCCCGTCTTTTCACACCAACGGTAAGTTCTTACGGAGAAAAACTCCTGAACCCTTTAATTTGTGTCCATTTTCTAAGACTCAGTCGCGTTCGTTTGGGGATTTCAAAACGACTTTGAGCAGTCTAGACTGATTAGGCTTCAGATGCGCCAGGTTTCCTAGTCTATACACCTTTAGCAAGGTGACTCCGGAAATGTTTTGGGGCATAACTTGGTTGAGTAATTGTTTTATCAACGCAACGTCGTGTTCAAAACGAGCTTTCGGTTCTGAGATGTCACTCTCCTCGACTCTATGGAAAATGACTGATCAGACTTCGGCTTTTCGACCTTTTTGGTGGGGGTAGGATTCCGTTTTACGTCATTTTGCCGTTTTTTCCTTACAACCCGTACCCAATCATCAACGTTCTTTGGAGTCGCGTCAGGCCTACTGTGGGATTCTGGAAGGTTCAGGACGACTTGAGAGGTTGGGTCATCTTTCGCGCTGGAAACCGATCGAGCCTTGCGATTTTGGGTTCCGGAAGTTCCCTTTTGGGTACCATTTTTGATACAAGGGACAGAAGCGACTTTTTTCTAGAGTTTCTGGTTGTGACAGACCTCTTTGGATGCTGTCCTTCCTCCTTTGGACAGTGTGGGTCAGCATTTTTTGGACTGACTTGGGCCTGCCTTATGTCAATCTGCGTGTCGACAGATCGAGTTCTGACTGATGTGTCCCGACCGCGCTTGCCGAGACACTTTTTTGCGGCATTTACTATTGAGATGGCCTCGGTCAACAGGCTATTTGCATCCAAACAGCACTGTCGACATAGCCATATGCATCCATTCTTACTGAATCGCTTAAAAGCTGCAGGTGTTAGATTCGTGCAAACTTCGTGGTACCAACCTTTGCACTCATCGCACTGCATGCCGCTGTCGACGTGATATCAACGGCCTGAACGCTGGCAAATGCTTTTGTTGCACCTTCCAGTCATTTGAGGGGAATAGAGTGAACTTTGACCAAAAAAATATAAAAATTGTAAATAGTTAGGATCAAAGTGCTAACGGATACAATAGAGAAAAACAAGGTACTCTAGAGTACCGACGATAAACTATTTTAGAGACCAAAAAATGATGCTCTGAACGAATACTTTAACTGAAAGAAATTCAATCAAAGTATAAACAGTAGTCTTGATACGTTAATAACGATCAAAACAATAGAATTTACTCAACGAGGAAAAATACCACTCTCCTTTTTAAATAGCTATTCAACTCCTGGAGATTCAGTTGATGAAAATGTTATCTCTAAAAGCATGTCAACGACAAAGTTAAATAAGAATGGGGAGAGTGGACAGCCATTGCAAACGTTTTTGAGCCATGTTATTCAAGGTCTCTAACCATCGATTGATATCATCTCGCTTATGCCAACCAAGTAGTCTATACCTACCAACAGATAATTTTCATGTTCCAGTTTGAAATTTCCGTTAAGCATATCGTCCGATGACTTAATGAGAAGAGGGTAGCGCGAACAAGTGTGGGGCCTATATGATGGTAAAGGACCGTAATGAGGGAGACTTACTTTTAGGCTGGACTCAAATGTTGACAAGCGTGGAATAAGTGGAACGTCTCTGCCTTCACTTCATACCTACACCAAGAATTGAGGTTAAAAGTGATATCTTGAGAACTATAAACCTCTGTCAGACTAACAGCAAAATATCCTGGAATTGTATGGAGGATAGAGAGGGATTTTTCTAGCTTCTTCACAAGAATTAACGTCTGCTATGGATTAGTAGTACAGAGCATTTATTATAGGTTTTTCGGTTAAATTATTGTCTAATTAGTTTGATAACTTATTCCCTTAAGGAATCTTCAAAAGGATTCGGATATATTTCCTTCTGAACTTGAATCATACAAGGAAAAATTAGCTCTGAGAAACAACGTTTGAAGCATATAAGCTAGAAAGCAAAGATATTCATTATTTTACTAGCTCATATAAAGAGATTGGGTATTCAGGGACCGAACTTTGTCCAAGATATGTATTAGTACGAAAAAAACAACGACTATCTTTTATTCCGTCGGAGTGCAATTGGAACCATTTAAATTATTTTACATAAACCCAGCGGGATTATTATAGCAATTGCTACCGATGATCATTTTGGAAGTTTGTAACAGAGCTGTAGAAGAAATTCTAATCACGAGATTTGAACAGGCAAAAGAGGAGTAAAATCACAATTAATTTAAAGCTTTGACACGTTTAGATCCAGATATGATAAAATTGATTACACCGTTGCGGACTTCGATAGTATTGTTTACACCATAAGTAATCCAAATAATGATAAGAAAAAGATACTTGTCAGTATATTCATTAAATTCTTTCATGAACTGAAAGAACACGGGGTAAATGAAGTAAGTAGCCCACTTGAAAACTATACATTATATGTTTATAAGTTCCGAATGATTGATTTTTTGTTCATTCCTGATTTGTTAACATTACTTTAGTATGTAAATATGAATATTTGTTAGGAGATCGACTTTTAGTATACCTTCCTTTCTGCTTCTGATTTCATATGTTTGCCACTTAGTCCACTAATTCTGATAATAAAAGTTTATTTTTCCGTTATGATATCGGATGAAGGGTCTTGTGGTCTTCTAGTAATACGAATTTATGCGGGATATCCCATTAAAATCAGTTTCCGCCAGTAATATCTATTTGACTTTCCCTCAAGATTGTAATGATAGTTTGTCAAGGAGGTTACATAATCTGTCGGGCACCTTCTGTAAAAACGTCAAGCGTACTTTACCTTAAAAGTAGGATTATTTAGTGATTTGTCACCTTTAACTTTTGTATATATGTTTAAGGTAGGCAGATTTTAAATGGTCGATTGTCTTTTGGTTTAGTTACAGTTTATTGGACACTTAAAGACCATAAATCGTCTTAGATAATAACGTAGTGGTCTGAACATTTAACGTTTAAAACTGACTCTCCAGAGTAGTGTCATAAAGAAACCCTTCAGTAGATTCAAACATGCACATCGTAAGTTGAAGTGTCATGGAGTCTTCAGGAACGAATTTTCAATGGTATGAAATTTGTTTGATTTACCTTTCACTCTGTTCTTCCTCGTTTCGTCTCTGACAAATCAAAAACGTTGATCTTAACGCATAACATTTCATATCACTGTTCATATCACTCTACTTGTAAAATCGATGAAATGTGCTGCAAACATCTCAGGACTACCTATCAAGAACACTTATTTATAAAATGTAAACCAAGCTATAAGTTTTGGCTGCTTTAAACACTCAGCAATACATATTAGACAGACCGTGTGTGATTATTTTATCTTCGTTAGTCTCACACTCTAAGTCAGTTAAAGCTAATTCTACAGCTTCAGAACTTAGTAAAGTATAGATTCTCCATGTTCGATCCACAATCAGGTGATGAACTATCGGCTTTCCTTTTAAATGAATCGTAGCAAATCGTATTTATTATTGATAGAGCATCTTGTCACTTCATTTAATCCCTCCACCAACCTAAAATGAATAAAGGACTCACATCCACATTCAAAAGCTTCTGTATACTATTAGATACTGGACATTTTAAGAAACTAACCTCAATAGAGATGGTGTCGATTTTTGTAGACACCTTTTCATTGTACACAGGTATTGCACATAAAAGTCATTAACTTAGCGATGTATATCGCCGATTAGTGATAGTTTAGGCTTTCAATTGTTTAACAAACCATTCTTTTGTAAATCCGACACTCAAAAACTTCCTCCAAAAAGTGTCGGTATCACTGTCTCAGACAGACGTGAAATAGCGTAACTCATATCTTCGTCGTTTGAATAGTAGATCATGGTTCATAATTCCAGCTGCAGTGACAGCACGTAACTTTTCTCCTTAACAGAAGTAGAAAACAGGAAATTCCTTTTTGGTCTGCACTTTGATGTTCGCTTTCCCTAGTCTTTTTTACTTACTCTCTGTCAAAGTGATTGACTTCGTGTTTTATATAACCAGTATATTTCTTCTATTTTCGACTTTTAAAACATTAATACTTGAGAAGCATAACTAACACCAATTTAGGTGGTCGCAGTAAAAGTAAATATCTTTCAGATGTTTGATACTCATATAGTGCAAATCAGACAGTTTATACATCATGTTTATGGTTTCGTGTATACAATTGTTATTTAGTCTTTGATGAGATTCATTCAATCAGCCGACATCAACATATAACCTGGTATAAATGTACACTGAGCGAAATTGTCATATCTCATTAGCACGACAAGATGAAATTAAAAGATGTATGGTGAAAGAGACCAGAATATTGTAATGGTAATGATGATGGAAAGATTAAGCGTTGAAAACAGGGTTCAAAAAGACAATGAAAATGCATATATGGTAGGACAGTAAAATTTAAGATCGAGAGAATGAAAAAGATAGGATTTTTCCTCTCTATTGTGAACTATTCTGAGACATGTCACCCAAGTTTCCAGCAATTAGTCCCTGTTATCGCACGGACCTTAACTAGGTGCTATGGCTCTACCAATATGAGTCTAACACAAATAAATGAAATGACGCATTCTACTGACAATGAGTCTAACCACTGGTCAATGACCTGATGGACTAATGCCATATCTTGGTTTGGATACTCTCAACTTTCTTCCAACCCAATTCTGCACTAGCAAATCTCCCGTTGTGGAGGACAGTGGCCAAACGTCTGTAACATATGTCCTGACCACCACACTCTTTGAACGTGAAATAAAATGAAATTATCTGTGACTAAATAAATTGAGTGAATTATAAGCCTAGCTATATAATTGGTCTTCACAATACTTTTGAAATCTCGGTCTATTTAAGGGCTTTTCATACCAGGATTCGTAATTGAGTTCTCTGTGACAACAAAGTAGCTTGCAGTTCTAGGTTATCAGCAAAAACTCATGTAGATCACCAAACTATGCTATACACTTGTAATTCTTAATACATAAGAAGTATTTTCCAGTCATTGTACAAACTTCTGTCGTCATCGTCATCATTTATTGCAGCCTTTTGTCGGTTAGATATTTTCAGCATAGCATTTATCGGTCTTATAACAGGTGGTAGTATTATTCGTTTCAATCTTGACCGTTTTTTCTCAAGGTATTGGCTCGTGAGTATGGTGAATTTCTTTCTTCAGCAGAGCCCAATCAGAGTGTAACCTTATGCATAGATTTAGAAAAACTACCTTCTGATCATAATCAATTAGCTCACAAATGTGGTCTTTTAAAAAGAAATTGTATGGCAGCTGTTTTTGAGAAGTTTTTCGAATATCAAATGAAATCTAACGCGGATTCGTGTCCTAAGAGGGCGGTGATACATTATAGAGACGATGAAACAATGTAAGTTATTCTTTTGGATGTATCTGTTTCATCTAACTAAGGGAATGAGTAGTATGTTTAGTTTTTTCCTTAATTACCTATGATAATCAAAGTCTTTTACTGTTTTACAGCAAAATACTTAATTATAATTGTGTTTAGCTTAAATTCGTTGACCTGACACTCCATGCTCTTGTGTAATTTGTTATATTTATGCTCGGATATGTGAGGGCTAATGACAGTGTACAGCTTTCCCAAATCAAAGAAAAGGTGAATCTCACCGTTTGAACATGTAACCTACTTGTTAGAATCCAAATTTTTTCAATCACTAATCTAGCCACCCCTATTTTTGGGTAACACGGTTATATGCATTAAACTTACATATTTTATTGTATTTATTGTTCATCTTTTTCCCAATAGGTATGTACAAGCATTAGCTGATCGAGTTACAGTTATCTTTAGTACAACATTTAAAGATCCAGATGATTTGTTAATTGGAAAAGTTTTTATGCAAGTATGTGTAAATCTGTTTGATATTTATTTTTTCTTCGCAGTTCATTAGTTTTACTTTGTACTGAAATGTTGGGAAGTAGTAGCTTTTAAAAATAAGATTTCATCAGGAAATTTATTCTTAGTAATACTGGTTATAAGTAGTAGTTAGTAGATAGAATCTAGTCGGTAAGTACTGTTCTAGATTTACGGAATGAGGGAATTCGCTAAATTAGTGTATGAAGGTAAATACTATCTCAACTACATTGAAAAGCTATGCATAAAAGCCGTAGTTTAAAAGTGACATGAGACTGAACAATCAAAAGTATGAGGTAATTTAGCTGCAAATTCAGAGAAAGGTAAAGATTAAATATAACCGAATCATTGCCATTAGTGATAGCTATGTCATTTAACTATATAAATGGAATTCAGAGAAGAAAGTTTTCTTTTCGACGAAATCGTTTACTTTGCCCATAGAAGGACAGAAAAGGATAATAATAACTAATTATGGTTTAGAATCACAAAACACTAATTTTTAAAAAAAGCTAAAATATACTACAAAATAAATCAAGGTGAAGAAAGGATAAGAGGTTGGACGTATCGTTTTCGTTGAAAAACAATTTTCTTTGCTTTATTTTCAATCAATGACACAATGGGTTATTTTAACTATTTAACTATATATTTAAGAGTAAATAAATAAGGATAGTCTTCCAGCTTCTGACCAATAATAAATCTGTACCTAGTATCATGACCCATTTCAAGAGGTAATGACTATTTTTGAAGCTATCGACTAAAAATACAACAGGTTCAATACATAATATTAAAATAGCGGTGATTTCTAGTAACAATCTATTTATAATTAAACTTGAATGACCCTTTTTTGACTTCAGTTTATGAACTATGTATTGGAATACTTTTTTTAAACTGTTTGAATTTTTATATTCAAATATTTACGTCACAGGAGTTCACTGAGGTAAGAAGACGTCTTGATCGAGCACCCCAAGTATTGTATTCTCATCGTGTTCCACCAAAAGAATTACAGGGAACTGATGCAGTTATCAGTGATTCAGTTGCGTACATTACTTTTGGTAAGTCGTTTAGGTTACTTGTCTTCTGAGTTCATAGTCTAATTGTTATTCTGCTTTATAAACTATTATCCTATGGTGAATGGTATAGGGAGGAGTAGTTTGGGAGGAAAGGTTAGAGCTAGCAAACTGACGTAGTTCAGACTCCTTCACAACAATGCAATAATTCATTCATTCTTCTGTTTGATCGTAAGTTTAAAAGTTACCTTACAACTTTTATTCCTCGGATTCATTGTTTTATCTCGAATCAGATTGTCTATGCCTAATAGTTTCTACTATCAGTAATACTGTTACTACTTTTTCTGCTACTGTCATTTATCTTGAAATGATTTTATTTCTTTGTGCACTAATATGGTGCGTAAACTTGAACCAGTGTAATTATGTATTAAGTTCTACGTTTCTTATACCTGAATAAATGGAATTTTTTAATGATAATAACAATTATTAGTAGTAGTTCACCATTAAAGTATAATTTGTACATACTGAATGTGTATTGTTTTGTTTATGTATTCATAATTAGTAAATGAATTAATTACAAATCAATATTTTAGTAACAATTTATAGTTGCTAAGTATTTTTCGAGGTAGTATTCATCATAAATATTATTATTTCATAGGCACAACCATTTTTTTAGAAATCGAAGTTGATTGTAGTCGAAAACTGGTTAATGGCACATTTTCTGTCTATCAATGCGTATATATATATATATATATATATATATATATGCATGAAAATTGTGTTTTCATTATGGGATTGTGACAATGCCCTGGTACGGCCGAGAGTGAGGAGAGTCCGCTTTCCCTCTCCAAATCCTCTCACATGGCCACGCGAATATATAGCCTCTGCCAGGGAAGTCCTAGTCACTACCTTCTCGTGGCGGGGGTGTTGTTTGCGGAATGGAGAGGACAAAAAGCGAATGTCCGGCACGCAAACCGGGTTGGTGGATACGGAAAGTCCATCTAAGGGAGTTGGAAAACCCTGATTCCAGACCAATGATGCACATGGGCTCCAGTATTTTGAAAGAACAAGTGGCGTATGAACCAATTGTTGGTGACCGGCTACCATGTGACTGCATCTCCTCACGATGCTCCACTTCCTTGTGGATCGGACCTTTAGGTTAAAGGCTCCGGTTGTGGATCCCTAAGAAAACCAGCTGCTTCAGTTTGGGTACGTGGACAGTATCACAGTCCTCACACAAATGAAATGAGATTTGTGTGGCGCATATATATCTGGTCCCTCTTTGTACCAATATTTATGTGTTCAAATAATAATAATAATTTTGAATTCACTAAAACTGAACAATCCTCAAAACTCCATACTGAGAGTCATGATTTGCTTACTACTGACTCCAGTGGAGTTGAACTGTGTCGAGTGTAAGGAAGGTACCTACCAATGACAATGAAAGGTGGTCGCGAGACATCGTAAATTGATTGAATTTGGACTTGTGTCATTGAATTATTCTACTTAGTGGTCTAGAGATGGGGCGTTCTTGTGAAGACCGAAAGTCCCTTGTTTGACTCCCAGTTTTGAGGTTTTGGATGCGCGCTGCTAAAGTCTTCCATACCAGGACGAAATGGTCATCAAGTTACCTCAGGTTTTCGATGATTGTTTAACTTAGATTGGTTTATGGTTTCAATAATATTTTTATGTAATCTTCAAAATGAAACAGCATACGTACTATGTTTGTTTTACATTATTTACCGATAGATACATTTCTGTGTGTTTGAATTATTTCCATTATTCAAGTATAGGTTTGTACATTGGTGCTTTTAAGGCTAGAAATACTAATCGGCTTTCCAGACTGTCATAAAATCGGTGAATGACTCAACTTTGGAAGCTTGTGTTTTTAAATTACTAAGGTACCGCCTACCTGTTGTAGTATACCTATTGGTATACATGAATTGTGAAAACATCCATTTTATAATCCCTCCCTATATTTTTGATATTGATAATGGTCATTAGTTTTTCTTTTTCTGTTATATATATATTTCTACATCCTAGTGCTTTTTCCGCGTCATTTATCCACTGAATCTGCGCGTAATTCCACCATCGATCTAATACAAACATTAAGAAACTATTTACACTATCATATTAAATGTTCCAAAGCTTATATGCAAATGCGTATGCGTGCTAAAACAGTGGAATTCTTGAAAGTACTCAACCGTGCCCACATTGAACATTCAACAAATACTGTGATTAATACCAATATTACAACTGTCTCCGGTGAAGTCGCACCTATTTCACCATTAGTGAACAAAATCGGTGGTATACAAAATGATAATATGTATGTTATTGTGCTTTTTTGTCTTTGTTTGCATGTATGTGTTTGTTTAAATGTTAGATCACTTTTTTGTTTTTGTTAGGTTTGTAAAATACTAACAAAGATGTCTCTTTGAATGAGATTGTGACTCTTCATAGGTTAGTAGTAACGCAGTGGTGTAGTTATGGTTGAAGTATTTGACTTTAAATACCAATGAGTGTTCAAAGTTCCGAACTCATTTTCATCTCATTTGATTTTGATAGTCGATTCTAATGTCAAATAACCCTCATACAAACATCGTAGCTTAATGTCGACTACATAAACACACTTGTATTTGGCAAATAAATAAGAAACATCATACATTGTTACTTTATTTACTGAGTAGTCTGAGAAATTCTATATACTTAATCATTTATAACTCACCTGTCTACACTTTCTAGGATATAAGACAAGAAGGTAGAGAGAGTCACAACTAAAGGCTTAGCATGACCACTGGGCTAAGTGATAGGATTGGACCATGAACAAGTTGACCGTTAATGTGAATACCGTGTAGGAAAATGTTGAAGTTTCTTGGTTCTATGGAGTTCTTGAAGTAACCGTTACTCAATACTTGCAGGTTTCGTACAATATGAATCCATCATCACTGTACGGACATTAATTTTCCACTTTTTTTTTCCATAGTTATCCTTTTTCTGATTCATCTCTTACTGTGCTAATGTGAAGTGTGGCGACTTCCTAGGCTTCAATATGTATATACTTGTGATAGACTATGTATTGTTTACATATGTATCTGCATAATGAATCGAATGAAATTCGAACACGTATCTATGTCACATTCTATTGAGATTAATTGATTGGTTGGTTTTTGTATTCTTTACATAAAAACAGGTTTTGCATTATTTGGATCCCATCTAAGTTTTAAAAATAAAACAGTTGTCTAGCAGTATTGCGTATCTTTTTAATAGTCTTTCTATTCAACATCAAGGTCACTCTTAAGTACTTGATCTATAGGATTAGAGCTGCACTAAAGTAGTAAACAAGTGTTAGATTTATCAATACTCAGAGTCATCAATCGACTGTAAATACCATAGTCCTAAAGGAAGTCATTCGCAACCCGAATAGTTCAGTTATAATTCTCTAGATTATGAATCTGGTTGGGAAGAGTTCGAACCCTACAAGAAGCATCAAATCTCTCAAACATGCAGACACGTTTTAGTGTTATGAGTGTGAACTGGTACCTAATCCAGATGTTTTGCTGAAACCTGCTTCCAATCACCTGAATAATTTTATTTCTTGTGCCAAGTTTCATTTTGATGTAAATTTAAGCATAAAATATTGAAACAGCTGGTTAGTAGTAGTTATATGCTAGAAAACATTGAAATGTACTTTATTTGACTGTTCAATTCTAAAGGAATTTACCATTTATATGTATACTTATCAATTAAGCAACCATTATTACTATTATTTGTGTTTATTGATTAATAGTGAAGTGGTATGCATAATAATTGCTAAGAGAATTCTTGATTTAATTGTACTGATGCAATATGATTAATGAGTTCAACAAAAATTAAGCATTCTGAACATCCAATTTCTAGGGTTAGTTAGTCGTGATGATGATGAGTGAAGGGTAGAATAAATTCAATTAGTATTGTTTGTTTTGATCTTCCCATTGATGTTTAGGACTGAAACTGGTCAGTCTCTAATTGGCATATGTGCATACAGTGCTTATTGCCTCGATATAGCCTTAATTCACAAGCATTGTAAGCAAAGATGGATAGTGGCTAGCAGTGGAATCCAGTTTGACGTGCGTTTCGTCCTATTTGGGACTCAGCTGGATGGACTTGCATCTCAGAGTTAATGTTTACTCTGGGACTCGAACCCAGTACCTTTCGCTTCAAACGCCATCGCGTTATCCACTCGGCCACTGAGTCCTGATAGCCACTTGATTGTGCAATGGGGTGGAGTTTAAATTCATTTATTGTTGTTTGTTTGAATCTTCCCATTGATGTTTAGGACTGTTAGTGGTCAGAATAATTATCATATTTTTCTTTGTATATGTATATCTTTATTAAATTTGGATAGTGATTAACATTGGAGTTCAGAACTCGCGTTTAGATCTGGTTGAAACTCGCCACCTGGATATACCTGCCATATCCAAGTTGTGGTATTCACTTCGAAACTCGAGCCTAGTACATCTTACTTCTAATGTCAACGCATTATTCATTGAGTTATCAAGTCCAAATAGTCACTGTTTTATACAACAGATGTAAATTTGAATCTGAAGGGGTTTGTGGAGATTTCACTATTTTCATAGTTAAAATTATGAGTCAGTTGAAGCTAGACCACCATGGAAAACCTGAAATCACTGGACGGCAAGGCAATTGGTGAACGGTTGCTCAAAATTCGTGGATTGGTTGAAGTTAAACATTAACACCATCGGATGACGGCCGGTTCAGTGGTCTATCAGTTAAGTTATCGCGCACGAGACTGATAGATCCTGTTTTCGAATCTCGCAAGGCGTGATCGTGGATGCGCACTTCTGAGGAGTCCCACAATAGGATGAAATGGCCGTCAAGTGCTTCCAGGTTTTTCCTGGTGGTCTAGCTTCAATTGACTCATGATTTCAGCTATGAGAAAAAATGTAAATTTCATTTGTAAGAGTTCGTTTTTATCCTTTTTCGAAACAAAAGGAACTTGATTCAGTGCAGATATCAGCACTGAAATACAAATGCACTCAATTGACATGTTTTACATAGGATAAACCATGAATTTCACTATCAACCAATATTCAACGTTTCATCAAAACTTGTTCATAAATCTCAATATCAAGACAGCTTGTTCAGGATGCCTATATCATCAATAAAGACTGACTAATAAAGGGAAAACTAAAACCTTTACTGATATATATATATATATATATATATATATATATATATTTCTAGTGATTAACTCATATTGATTTTTTCTTTCTTTTAGGGGTCGAACAATGCGTACAGGCTAAGATTTTCAATCAATCAATTTATTGATTTAGGAACGAAACATTCTTTCAACGTTAGTTTCCTTTACTTTTTGTATTATTACCATTATTTTGTTGTTGTTATTCTCTATTCTATTCACTTTGATATTTTGTTGTTTATTTTTTAGAATAGAGATTTTCTTAATTGTTAATACTAATTAGATGTTAGTTAATTAATTAATGAATTGAAATCAGAAGAATAGTTACAACGATATTTTGTAATATTGCTACTACTACTACTACTACTACTCCTTCTACTGCTACTACTGCTACGCCTACTCCTACTCCTACTCCTCCTACTAATACTACTGATAATAATAATAATAATGAATATTTTATTTTATATACACAAATATGTATTTTTTCAAGTCAATTTCCATTGGATGTATATCCATATTCTTGTTGATTTCTTCTTTTTTCCTATTTTTTTTTCTTTGATTACTTTGAATGCCTTACTGATTCACCAATGAGGGGGGGGGAGTTGCTCTCTCTCTCATGTGCGCTTGCTTGCTTGTTCGGTACTTTTTTCATCTTCTTTTGACAAATTCCTTCTAGTTGGCAATATTTTGTTGTTGATGTTGTTTCATTCTTTTCATTGATCATTGTCATAGTTCATTCTATCATTAACATACAACGAATACCATGAGTAAGTAGTATGTGAAAGTTGATGGAAAAATGGAAGGCAAAAAAAACTACATATAAGGCACAATACACCTGTTATATATATATATATCTTATCTCCGATTATCATTAAACAACTTCAATTCGCTTGTTCGTTTCACACTGTATACGACGATCGTCTCCTTCCTATGGAGAAGAGACACATTCCTCTGGTTGCTCATCATTCCTGCCTATATATATATATATATATATATATATATATATATATATATAGAGAGAGAGAGAGAGAGAGAGAGAGAGAAAGATGTTTACAGCTATTTTGTGGCTGTACTTTTTTCTTTGTGATCCCATTTTGTTAAACCTTGCATTGAATGGCTAAACGTAGTTTGATTTTCAGTTTCATTCCATACATACCTATTTATTATTATTATTAGTTGTCAAGGCAGTTGATTGTATCAATCGATTAATCTTTACGTATATAACAAATAAATTGTGCCTAAACAAAAGAAGAACCGTCTATATACACTTATCATTGATAGTCATCCGGTGATGATAACAATGTTGAAGTAAAATGAATCTTACCAATGGATACATTCTTAATGTATTGTTTTGTTATGACCTTCATTCCTAATTTTTTTTTTATTGTCGTCAAGAAATAACCATGACTTTTACTCTATATGTGATTCTCTCGTTACTTTTCTTTACTCTACGTAAGAATTTTGTTTTGTCTTTCTATCCATCTATCTATATGGATGTATACTGATTTATCTATAACAAGACTGGACTACAGTTTGTTGACTATTATATTACATTTTTTTAATGAATCTGTCTGCCGTTCAATTCTCGAACCATTCAAACGACAGGCAATCAACCAGACTATTATATTAGTTGTAATCTCTCTGCTACTAATATATCTATAGTGCCTTTTTTATTTTTATATTAGTATTTATATAAAATGCATCAATTTGTCTTTTTTTTGTATGATTTGATATATGTATAATTTGTTTGTTTACTTTTGTTCTTATCGCATATACATTATGTTTGTATTGAATTGCCAGTTGTCCTCTGTATAACGTAATAGATAGTCGGTAAGATATATATGCGCCACACAAAAAATTGTCATTTCATTTCATTGTGTAAGGGCTATGATACTGCCCGGGTGCCCAGACCGAAGCAGGTGGTTTTCTTAAGGGACCACACCCGGAGCATTTGACCTAAAGATCTAATCCACAAGGTAGTGGAGCATCGTAAGGAGATGCAGTCCCATGGTAGCCGGTGACCAACAGTTGATACATACGCTATTTGTTCCCTCAAGATACTGGAACACTATGTGCATCATTGGTTTGGAATGAGGGTTTTCCAACTCCCCTAGGTGTACTTTCCGTGTCCACCAAACCGGTTTGCGTGCCGGACATTCGCTTTTCGTCTTCTCAATTTCTCAAAAACAGTAATGCCACGAGAAGTCAGTGAGTAGGACTTTCCTGTCAGATTCTATATACGCGTAGCCATGTGAGAGCATTTTGAGAGGGAAGGCGGACTCTCCCCACTCTCAGCCGTACCAGGGCATTTGGGGGCATAGTCGGTAAGAGTAGTATCTAGTTTCATTAGTCAATGAAAAAGCTTCCTTGAGATGATCGTAAACTTTCGGTACATTTGAATTGAGGACGACCTCACGAACAGTAGTTAAGTGATCCCCAGGCAAAGATTCTAGAGCGTCGGCATATTTTTGGCGTTGGTTGGTTATGCGGCGGATCTCGAATCCAGATTCCAGTGCCGCGAACCAAACATCTGGATCGTGGGGGATGAAAGGAACCGGTCGAAAACTATTTGCCTGTACTTCTGAGTCTTTTATACTAATGCTATTCTTATCGTTATACACCATATTAAGTTGTTGCCAAAATATTATATTAAAAAATATCAATACGAATACGTGCAAGAGAAGTGGATAAATAAACACTATCAGTTACAATAAAACAAATGCTTCGTGGGAATTTGGGTAAGTGTATTTTGCTCAAAAATCTGAGAGATGCTGTCTGATCAGTTCGTCCATCAAATGTAGTGCCACTAAGTTAAAGTTTGTTTGATGATTAAGAGTTTGGCGTCAGGATGTAAAGATAGTGTTGTTTTGGTCGTTATATACAATTTATAGAGACATAGTTGAGCATTTGATATATTCAGCACTATCATTTTTCATCATATGGTGGCGAGAAAGTTTTTGTTATACAAAGATATTTTTACTTCCCTCTATACATGAATTTAACGCAAAAGCTTGAGAGTCACATTGTCGATCCTGATCAGCTTGCCCCTATACCTTACTTCTACCATAGAGTCAAAGTGATTGTAAACTTGTCCATAGATTTGTAGGTAGAAAATGTGAAAGAGTACATACGGACTAGCTTTAATGGTTTTCAAAGTAACTGCATGGATTTGAAGCCAGTTTTCAACCAATCAATGGAGAGTTCTTCTGAATCAAAAGTAATTAGCTACAAAAGTGATAAAACCAGCTAAGTATTCTTTAAGTTTATTGATTGTTCAGAGCATATTATCAGTTTTCTGATCTTAATTTTGTAGGAATATAGCTAAATAACCTCACCATGTCTTACAAACACTTTATTAATAAGTTGACTGAAAAAGAAATGATAGAAGAATCATTGTTGTTTCTATATTTGTATGAAGACATCACGTATCAGATGATTGCCATCTCCAGGTCATTCATTATTCAGTGATTCATCAATAAAATAATTTCTTTACCATAAACAGGATACACTGAGACAAGAAATGATTGGTTCATATATGTAAAATCTCTTGCAAATTTATTAAATGGTCACTTCTTAATGTATAAGCTTTACGGCGAGACTATAATTTATAAATAAGCTAAACACATTTAAGATAGAGAATCTTGGATTCTCTATCCGAAATTCATTCAGCCATATAGCTAAATAACATTTTGGTATTATATCTGATGTCAGTTTGTGATGAAAACCCTGACTCTAATTCCTAGCCCTACCGTTCAATTGTAAATCCGAATTCCCCATATCAATTTACAAAACTTGTTTAACCCGAGTAAGTAGTTGGACATCCTTAAGATTTCTAAATCATCGCTCAAAGGTCGTCCATAAATTGTGGTCTCACCAGTTTGTCATTTTTTACTGTATGACCACCAAAAGAATTTTCTACCAACTTTAAACGTCCTGAACATCTTAGGAAGACATTTCTATCTTGGATTTTATGTAATGAAAGATAAAAGTAATCCATTTTTGAGTTTTGCTCAAATATTAAATTAAAGTTCTCCGTTCTGATTGGTTCGCTCCACACTACACTTTTACCTTATATGATTGTCCTTATGAATCATCTAGATGCTTGATTACCTTCACGAAAAATGTTAGTTGGAAAACGTCAAGTCTTTTCATAGTAAAATAGAGTTCTAACTTTTGGGTCAGGGTCAAAGCGGATTACGCTAATTTATCCATTTCCACCCAATTAGTGCTAATGTATGTATCGGGAATATCCTATAAGCTTCTCTCATAAACTGTTTATAGCACTGTTGACACAGTGGGCCAATAAAAAGTCACCAAATAAGAAGGCCACACTGAGCTAATCAAAACTTTCCTAATGAAAAGTGCATGTGACTGACCAGTAATATATGAGTGTTTACGCATGTGAACCGATTTAGTCCAATAAGCTCCCACTCTGAATCTCCCTACTGAGTAGCCGGTTGGCGATTTTCGTATAGGAAGTGTGTATCAGTAACAGTTGTTGAGATGAAGATTTGTAGCTCAGGTAGATATCGCACGTTATAGCAACAGTATATTCCGTTACTCGAGTTTATTGAGATAGGTGTTCCTAACCAATACTGATTTTCTCAGATTTGTAGTATCCAAGGTATACTAGATAGTGAGGAATGTAACATCTACCCTATGAAGATGGGAAATCAACTTAAAGAAAAATAATTAACTCTTTCTTAACTATCACGTAAGCTGTAGACTTTCTCAGTGACTATAAAAAATGGTCAACATACTAACTTGTTGATTTGATATTTATTTTCTAAAATAAATCAGTAGCGATGACTTAGATTTCGGTTAATCTATAACATTTGGTGTTGTATACTTATATCTTCCCATTGTTATTCTACTGCTAGCCACTATCCATCTTTGCTTGTATATTTATAAAACTGTTGCAAATTTTTAACATTTCTGGTATATGTCTCTTTAGTCTTTAACTAGTAAATTTATACTACTATTAGTATTGTTTTCTTTCTGTTAGATATTTGAATTTAGCTTATAGAACCAATACAAAATCGTGTATTGGGTATTGCGACTATACTTTAAGTGCAAACTCTATTGAGATTATCCACTTTTCAAAAGTAAATTAGGTAGATTGAGGTTGTAATTTAGTGTTTGATAGATGAGAACTCTAATTCAGTAAGTCAGTCAGCTACAACGTAGGATCAGGCACACATATGCATCGGTCCAATTTACCATACCTCGTTAGCATAACAAGATGAACACCGGCTTCATAGAAATAGTTAATTTAGTGGTGGTAGTATATAAAAGATAGGTTGTATATAAGGATATAGTATAGGAAGGAAAAAAGTTACGAAGCAATTTTAATCTCAAGGTTTAAGGGAAGATAAGGAGTGTATACACCTACGATCGATTCTGAGCCATGTCACCTAGAGCCTCCAACCATTGGTTACGATAGTCACGCGGGGACCAACCAGGTAGTCTGCATCTACCAACATGGCTCAGACTGGAAGTTAGTGACTTCAAGCACTGATGCCACGTTTTGGATTGGCCACCCCTAACTCTTTTCCAACTATCCCCTATACTAGTTAATGTAAAATATTGGAATTTATAACAGACTTCATTTTTATAAGCAAAGATGGATAGTGGCTAGCAATGGAATCCAGGACGTGCGCTTCGTCCTATTTGGGACTCGTCAGCCACTATTCAACTTTGCTTATAAATTTTGTGACTTCAGGCAATATCGAGGCAGTCCACATAGGATGCACATATGCCAACAAGAGACTGATCAATTGCAGTCCTAAATAACAATGGGAAGATACAAGTAAACAAAAACAAGTGAATAACACTTCATTTTATTACTCTTTATTGTTTCTTAATATTACTGAATAACAAAAATTTTACGATTAAACCACATTTTCTATACACATTATAATTGATTCACATAAATTGTTGTTCATTGTGGTAACTATAAGGTCAAATGAATACTAGTAATTTTAATAGTTGACATCATGAATCAATTGAAGATAGACCACCATAGAAAACCTGAAAGCACTGGACAGCCGGATGAGGAGTTCCATAATAAGACGAAACTGCCGTCCAGTGTTTCCATGATGCTCTAGCTTCAATTGATTAATGATCTCAACTATTAAAATTACTATAATATCCACAAAACCCTTTTTGATAATAACTTTTTGGTTAGTTTTGATGAAAAGTTATACTATACGTGAGTAAAAGTTTTCAAAGAAATAATTATACTATTAGAATACATTATGAGCAACGTAATTTTGACCCAGATCACAATAACAAGGAAGAGAGAGAGAAATATTTATTAGGATAAAAGGTATCTATCTTTTATTTGCACTTCGGATAGGAAATCCTCATTTATTTACACTTATTAATGACTTGAGAATACTTTAAATTTGGTTCAATGTTAATGAAACTAGACCACCAGGGCAAACCTGGAAGCACTGGACGGCCGTTTCATCCTATTGTGGGACTCCTCGGTAGTGTGCATCCACTACCTCGCCTCGCGAGGGCGAAACGGCCGTCCAGTGCTTCCAGGTTTGCCCTGGTGGTCTAGATTCAATTGACTTACGCTTTCAACTATGAAAATACTAAATCTCCACAAAAAACCCCTTCTGTTAATGAAACTGTTATAATCAAGACTGAAAAATATTAAAGTTTAGACAAATAATTCATAAGAAATTGTAGTTCTATAAAGACTCATATCATCTACAGCCACTTACAATATTTTCTATATCAGTCTATGGTTGACATTAATAAGAAGTAAACATTGGATAATGTGTCTGATTTGTACAAATTAATGTTTCATTAAGAACATTGTGTGAAATGAAACGTACCCTTAGATTGGTAGAGCTTCTTGACAATCAGTAAATCTCTCTTTGGAAGTTCAACATTTTTCTTCTCACTTACGTGCGAATGTCATCATTGAAGTGTCTTTGTGAAACACTCTTTTGACTTATATAATCGAGTTTAGATAAATTTACAACGATCACAGAGCTTGCTTTTTCCTAGATATAAAAGTCCGCATTAGATTCAACATCACCAACTTCAAAGAGACATTGCACACACCTAATGGACCATTGTCGTATCCGAAGATTAAATTATGGGCAACTCCCGGGAACTATTTATGGACTGTTATTATACATATTAATATTCCTTTCATCACAAACTTTCATTTGACCTATTGACTACTGTTATACGACCTACTATTTTAAATTTATTAATAACAGTCTCTCGCATTCACAGCCACTTTCTGACTGATCTTGTATGATTGTTATTTTTCATTTTATAGTGTGATGCAGTTTGGTTCGCTTGTATAATAACTAACTACATCTGAGATATATTATTCATATAGTGGAGGCTGAGATCATATTCTGGACTAAACGAGCAGGGCTAGGTGAGAAGGATCAATAGGGATTCTGAGTTGACTTAAGGCTGCTAGTGCTGATTGACGTGTCATTGGTTGAGCACAAGAATAAGGTCATATAAGGCGGTTTTCTGATTGGTTATCTTGTCACGTGATAATTGACAGGGGCGAAAAACATAATACTATAATAATCGAGTTTGTGGTATCATAACGACAAAAGTGAGCAACTATTGTTTCCCGTCTGACGCTTATTTGTATTATTGATCAGGGAGTCCTGGACAGAGTTGTCCAGAGACATCTAGTCGTCGGTCTATGCTTCACAAGGCATGATAGGTGTAAGATCATTTTTATATCATAACTAATTAACATATGTACAAATTGCAGTTTCTTATTTGTAGGATGTTTTTTAAACTGTTGTTATATATATATATATGTACATATATATATATATATATATATATATATATATGTATATATATATATATATCAAAGTTGAAATCATGAGTCAATTGAAGCTAGACCACCATATGAAACCTGGAAGCACTGGACGACCGTTTCGTTCTATTATGGGACTCCTCAGCAGTGCGCATCCACGAACCCGCTCTCGCGAGATTCGAACCCAGGACCTACCAGTCTCAAGCCGAAGCCCTTAACCGATAGACCACTGAGCTGGCATCTAACGGTGTTAATGTCTAACTTCAACTGATCGACGAAGTTGAGCAACCATTCACCAATTGTCTTCAGTGAGTTCCTATCTCACAACAGACGTGGTTGAATTCCACTGGTCACTGCTTCCCACTAGAACTCCAGGACATGTATCTTGAATGGTTGCTCAACTTCGTGGATCAGTTGAATCAATCATTGGTCACCGACTACCATGGGAATGCATCTCCTCACGATGCTCCACTGCCTCATCGATCAGACCTTAAGTTCGAAGGCTTGGGGTGTGGCCCTCTAAGAAAACCACCAGTTTCTGTCTGCGCACCCGGACAGTATCACAGAAATCGAATGAGATTTGTGCGGCGCATGTATTTCTGGTACCCCTTTGTACCAATATTTGGGGGGGGGGTTAAATCCCCAGAACTTACTTGGTAAATGGCCTAATTTTGTAATTTTATTTTGAAAATTCGAATTTGTTTGTTTTCGCACCAAAAGCGCTCTTTTCACCTTCGAGTCGAATTCCCCACTTGTAAAATATCTTAAACGCTACTGGTTCGTTGTATCTTTGAGTGTGTTATTTTATAATGCTACCCAAGGACAATTTATCGCTGTATATTTACGTTTGAGTTTTTCCCCCTTACGATTGCTTGTACTTCGACTGCTTACAGAATATATTTTCCCCTACTTCGCCTTGGGCTTCTTCCTTTAGTTAGCGGGGCCTGAGATAGCGGATTAGATTAACCTATCGTGTCACTGTGTCATTGACCTTCGTTCGTTTACCGAGAAATGGAATTAGTATCAAGCATATCATAGTTCTAGTATTCTAATTAATTATTAAGGGTTATAAGAACTGTTGTATGAATCAAATAAGATGTTAAGATAGACTATAACATTCCACCGGATAATTGATCTTATTAGAGTAAAAATGACCTTATCATTTCTTTTTTTGTTTTTGCAGTTGAGACTGGATTACCTACTAAAGATAGTAAGTAATAGATTATGTAATAATGAGAAACAATTCAGTATGGGAAAACAATAAGATGAATGTTAAATTTATTATCATTTATTTAATAATCATTATTAATAATAGTAAATAATGCATATGTTTTACAGGAACATTAATAAATGCTTTATATTACTATTCATATTACAAGTCAGTCAGTTACAACGTAGGACCAGGCATATATATGCATCGGTCCAAGTTATAAAAGATTCAATTTGTTTCCTACAGGTAATGGTATTTCTCTCTCTCTCTCTCTCTACTCATATTATCACCTACATCTTTCAGAAGATAATCATAATAAAGGGCAATTGTAGAAACAAGAAGACAACAATGATACCTATTCATTTCTTGATAATTGACAAAGAAAATGAATAACATTTTTAAAAAAAAGTAAATAAGGATGGAGTAGAGAAAAACAAACAAACATTTGTATTTCAAATAAAACGACGAGGACGACAACAACAACGACGGATAAACGAATTACAATAAAGTAAACCCTAAGGATGAATTTTTTCATTAAAAAAAAAACGACAACAACAACCCGGTAATAATGTAGTATGGAGAATGATACCATGCAGCAGAAGATATAATTCATGAATAAGAGGATAAAGGGAGAATACATTTTTTTAAATACATAGGTATATACATATACATTTCTATATGTATATATCTTAGATCAGTTACATGGATAATCTAGGCTGTAACTAAGATAAAAAATCACAGGTCTTTCCCTTGTCAAGTTATCATCAACATGAAACTATTCATAATTACACTACCTATCACATATGCACAAACAGCCAAATAAAAAGATGATGATGATCATGACTTATGGAAGAAGTTGATCTAACTAAGCCACCGAGAGAGATGAAATAAGCCTGGGTTTTCTTTTCTTTATATGCATATGATACTACTATTAATAAATTGATATTAGGAAGTCAGCTATCTTCATTTGGGTCTATAATGAATAGCCAGTATACATGTTATTTAGTATGAATAATATTAGTAAATGTATTCAGATTATTTGGCACAAGTACAAAAAAAAGATGAAGGAACAGACACATACACTCCCACATAAAATGAATGGGAGACAAAGTTAAAATACATCTTTTCTTTTTAAAGAATAATACTTTATATATAACCATTATTGAGCATGAAATCTGAAGATTGAGGAAGAGTAGTCGTATATGATGACGGCGATGATGATGATGATGATACTGATGTTTGTCGAACTGGTGGTGTTGATAAATGTTGATGTTGTTGTGACATTGATCTAGTATCTTTTATTGGTGATATTGTATTTTCTCGATTTGTCTGTATACTTCCATTATGACTACCATTACTATTATTATTATTATTATTATTATTATTATTATTATAATCAATACCATTTTCACCATTTGTAATATTATTGTCTGTAAATAATGAATTTGAAGTGATTGACTTCATTGATGTTGTTGTTGTCATCATCATAGAAGTACCAGTTTGTATGACAGGATTTAAACAATAAAATTGTGGTCTAGCACGATTTAATATTTTAATAAATTCAAATGTTTTAGCACGCATTCTTCGATGTATATATCCTTTGGAACATTTTATATGATAATGTAAATAGTTGCGTAATATATGAATAAGATTGATAGTACGTGGAGATGCTTGCGGTGTAAGATGTCGAGGAAATAGAACTATAAAAAGAAAGTAGTGAATAGAGAATGGACAATAAGGTAAAACTTAAATGACTACTTGTTATAATTTTTTTTGCTAATAAACGATCCAGCTACTCTTATTGCTTTGTATTCTTATGCCCCCAAATGCCCTGGTACGGCTGAGAGTGAGGAGAGTCCGCTCTCCCTCTCAAAATGCTCTCACATGACCACGCGTATATAGCCTCTAACAGGGAAGTCCTACTCCACTGCCTTCCCGTAACACGGGTGTTGTTTACGAAAGTGAGAGGACGAAAAGCGAATGTCCGACGCTTTAACTGGGTTGGTGGACACAGCGAGCCCACCAAGGGGAGTTGGAAAACCCTCATTTCAAACAAATGGTGCACATGGGCTGGCTCCAGTATCCTGAGGGAATAAATGGCGTATGAATCAATCGTTGGTCGCCGGTTACCATGGGACTGCATCTCCTCACGATGGATAAGGAAACCACCTGCGTCTGCCTGGGCACCTGAGCAGTATCACAGTCCTCACACAAATCGAATGAGATTTGTGCGGCGCATATGTATCTGGGGCTTCCTTGTACCAATATTTATATGTTTAAATAAATAAGTAAATAATAGTATTACAACACGGAGTTTTAATAATAAAACATTTTCATACATATACGATTGTACAGCTTGATAATAAATTCGTTGAAAAGAGATCCCTTCGCTGAACTCCGTGTTTTAATTTTAATGTTTAAATGGGAATTACATACCAAATAATAGTATTCTTATACGATGACACTCAACAAGACCCTCAAAATCAGAACACGTTGAAGAGGAACGAAATTGTATTCAAAATAACAAGGGTAAGTGACACAGCAATCAATTGTTAGAAAAACGTTCATATATATTTATAGCATATGCATAAGAAATTTCTAGATACTTCCCCAACAATTTGTCAGAGCTGATTGGTTTAGAATTAGCCAATCAGCATGCGCCGTCACGATCATACACATAACATGCGTTAATCCGGTTTATTTCCTGCTAACACTACTATTTAAATCATCAAGGAATTGCTAAACTTTTTAAAACAGAAGATAAAATCTTTCTATTAAAACTAAATCAAGTAGATGAAGGGTTTCGAACCCAAGATACCAATACTTGAAAAGAATGTTATATAGATTATCTGGGCTAGATAAATGAAAATCGCTTAAAGAGACTATTAAATCTCTCTATCTGATAACAGAGATAAAATTGTTGTAATAATGATTGATTTCCTGTAAATATTTGGAAACAATTTATAGTGACTTGTATCGATTTTTGTTTATGACGCCTACATGAATTTAGTCTGTACGTTTGTATTTATCCTTGTCAGGTATTCACGTGTTAATCATATGTACTTTTTTGTATATGCATACGTGTGGACGTATTGTTATGTCAGTATGATAGCTAAAGGAATGTTAACTTCCAGGACTAATGTTATATATACTTTTATTGTATGATAATAACAATAATAATAACAATTATTATTATCATAAGCTTTCATCTGATCCACTAAATACTATTATCCAATACAGTCTCCCTTACTAACAGCCACTTTTCAGCTTGACCATGTATAGTTGTTATTTATGTATTGTGTGATGCGGTCTAGTCTGCTTGTAGATAAATTTTATCTGTCTGAAATACATAAAAATTGAAGACTAGTTATTGGTTTGTAGACCCAAAGGCAAGGCAGAGAGAGAAGCAGTAGAATGGTGGACGAATAACAACTTAGCAGTTGATTTAGAGTGACTATTCCTGGTTGGACGTGTACATCGTCAACCCAAAGAAACTGAGTCACAGAAATCAGAACTGTTTAATTATAAAACAATTAACAACAGGAAGCAATAGGATCACAATGGAATAATAGTTTTGGTTTGTTTAATTAATCTTTAACATATTGAATTACTCATTACAGTAGAGGAAAAAGGCTAAGTTTGTGTTATGAACCGTGGTAAACACGACTGATATTGGCACACAAACTTCCTATAAGAAAACCGCTGACCATGTACTCATTAAACAGAGACCACGAATGCAAGCAGGAAGTTTATTGGGCTATTCTAATCTACATGCATTAGTACTCATTTATAAATATGCATCTGTTCTTTAGAAAATGAAACCGCCTTTTGATTGATCACAAGCACTTGTCATTAGGAGAAAGTTGATTGGTGCAGTGTGATCTCTTTTGCTGACTTTTGATTCGTCCAATGTATCAGTTTACATATTAGGAGGCAGGCTAGTAAGATGAGTTAAGGTTATAACTCTGTAGGGTTTTCGTTATTAGCTGATGTCAGCTATAATGCGACATAGCTTTGCCATTATATGCATATATATTCACGTTCAAATAACTTACCAAATGTAATATACGCCACATTTTCACCGACAGCTGCATCTGTCCCAATTAATTCACTAGGAGGTACTGACTGAGAATATAGAACTTGAGGCGCTCGATCAAAACGTCGTCGAACTTCAGTTAATTCCTAAAAGCGAAATAAGAATAAGACACTTGATGAATATTTCGACATTCACATATTATCATTGAAATCTTCAAATAAGTTTTAACCATAGGCCTAAATCAGATGGTAAACCAATTAAATAAAAAACCAATTAAAGCCTAGAACAAATGTATATTGGCTTAAGTTGGAATAACACAACAATATAAGAAGATGAAGTTAGGATGAACAGAAACGGAGTTGAAATAATTTAGCAGGAAGGTTAAACACTAAACATTGAGAATATAGTTCGAAAATATAAAATGAAAGGTATGTGTGAGAAAATAATGGGACTCAGGATATAGAACAAGATAAAAAGTGAATACACCTCCCTTCTTGTGACTGGTTTTGAGACATGTCAGCTGACATCTCCAAACACTGATTAACGTTACCGCACAAATGCTAACCAGATAGTCTATATCTGTCCACATACCTCAGACATACGGTCGAAAGCTTCGTGGATCGAAGTAGATGGTTGGATTTATGTATCAACCGCCTCAGCTGATGATTTGAAACCAGAGAGTGCTGTATAGCTGTTTTATCCTAGTGTTGGTTGCCCAATATTCCACACGAAATCGGAAGTAGAACGGTTAAGTTATAAAGTGAGTAGTGAACCTTCACTTAGATTAGTTAGTCAGCATTCAATAGTCGATTTTGATGCAATTTTGTCGAGTGAAACAGATGTCAAACACCAATAGTATTGAGTGATCCTCACGTTGAATAGGTAATTAACAGAGGCAAAGGAAATAAAAAACACTGGATTATAACCGTAAGATTACCGCTAAAATTGAAGGTCGTGTTTTCTCAGAAGTCCAAAGTTAAGGTCAAAACAATCAGTCCAGTCATTTTGTGATAGAGAGAATAAATATGGAACTGCCCTATTTATTTAGTCAGACGTAGCGTAAAACCTAACATATTCCCCTCAGTTCAAGTTACTACAACGCATACCAACATAGAAATATAAAACGATTTCAAGACTAATGATAGAGTATTACAAGTAGTGTTAGAGAAAATTAGATATAGAACAAAGAAAAAAGGTGTAAGAGGATTCCGTGACTCACGATTTAAATGCACCTGGGATGTTTTGAACAATTAGGAGTCATGTCATCTAAATTCTCTATTAGTTGCGATAATCATACGGACTTCAACCAGGTAACTACGTATCTTTAGCCATCGACTACCTTAGCAGGCGATGTTAGCTCGTATAGAAGTTACAAAAAAAGCTAAAAAAGACCAAATCAAGACTTGGCATCAATCCATGAAGTCAATGACTAATGGCTTGAGTTCTGTTAGAAGATACAAACTGCCTGGTTGATGACAGAATGATGATTATAATTAGTGGTTGGAGACATTAGTCATACTAGCACAAATGTATCCACTCTTCGTCTTACCGTAGTTCTTGAGTTTAACTCTTCTTTCATATACACTTCCTTATTTTGTATTTTCAATGTTTATTCCATCTTATTATCCTTGCTACTAAATTACCTAGACTACATTACTATTCATCTTCACTTTGTCCTAGTATATGGATGCAGCATAACAAATTGGGTCAAGGAAAATATGTATCAGGTACTATATATGTTGATTATGGTTGACTGAGTCTTCACTTCAGTGTAACTTAATAACCAGGTACATGATTGATTAGTAAAACTTGCTCTGGTTCATATTGTAATTGAAAACAACTGTTTTTATGAAATAGGATTAAATACAATTGTTACACATGTGAAATATAATAAACAAATGTATATCCTGCTTTACTGTGTGTGTATATACTACTGCTATCATTATGAATGATTGTTTTTGGGTGAAGGATACACGAGTCATGTAAATTACCAGTCAATCAAACAATCATCACTGACAATATTAAATTAATTTGTTATACATCTACAAACACACACACACACAGATACAGAGATATGGGAAATCTAGAAAAACCTGAGAGTTGGTTCAAAAACCTGTTGAGACTTTGATTCATGAAGAGAAAATAAGTTATTGGAAAAAAAACATCATGATTCATGGATGCGCAGTATATAAGAGTAAACAAACATGTACTTGTATCTATCTATTTATATGTAGATAGACAGGCTTATACAATGGAATATATATATTGAAATATTCCCAACTGAGTAGTGTACAATTATAGTTAATACTAATTTGTTTGTGACCTAGTTAACAATGTTAAGAATCATACAAATGATTAATTAACAATTAGATGCAATTATCGAACGCATCAGAGAGAATGATTACAACGTTCATCTATTATGTACGCCCCCAAATGCCCTGGTACGACCGAGAGTGGGGAAAGTCCGATCTACCTCTCAAAATGATCTCATATGGCCACGCGTATATACCTCTGCCAGGGAAGTCCTACTCACTGCCTTCTCGTGGCATTACTGTTGTTTACGAAATTGAGAGGACAAAAAGTGAATGTCCGGAGCTCTAATAAGGTTGGTGGACATAGCGAGTCCACCAAGGGGAGTTGGAAAACCCTCATTTCAAACCAATAGTGCACATGGACTCCAATATCCTGAGAGAACATATGACGTATGAATCAATCATTGGTCACCGGCTACTATGGGACTGCATCTCCTCATGATGCTCCGTTGTCTTGTGGATCAGATCTTTAGGTCAAAGGCTCCGGGTGTGGCCCCCTAAGAAAACCACCTGCTTCAGTTTGGGCACCTGGGCAGTATCACAGCCCTGACACAAATTAGATGAGTTTTGTGCGGTGCATATGTATCTGGTGCTTCCTTGTACCAATATTTATGTGTTTAAATAAATAAACTATTATTTACACATGGATAACAGGGCAGATAGATGGCACAATGTTGAGAAGTCGCATACAGGGACAAAATAATTGTTTAGTGCTTCCTGATTGTTAATAGTTATCTAGCGAAAGACCAGTCCATAATGAAAACTTCGAAAAAACCTTAAGTCACAGCTTCAGTTCTCATCATGTTGTGTATGTGTAGTGCGCATTTATCGATTGAATGAACTGATTTTTACCATTTTGATCAAACTTACGGCAAAATGTTAATTGGATCTACAGAGATTGAGACGGTTGGGTTATGTTTTATACATGCATGTGGGCCACATGTATCTGTATCTAGACATGAATGTTGACTAGTATAGGTGCTTAAGTCGTAGTGCTTCTTGACATTAGGGCCACCTTTGATTAGTTGAGGACTGTTCTCTTGGATTGTCTGTTGAAGAGGGTATGCCAGAAGAGTTGATTAACACTTTGCAAGCCCTATATACAAACACATCAGGCAGAATGGTGGCATACAGCCACCTCTCTACATTGTTTCATTCAAGCAGTGGGGTTAGTACATGTTGCCCAATCTCACTATTCCTCTTCGACTTTGCTATCAATGACGTTCTGGAAACAGCTCTGACGGATGTAGGGAATGGTGGTGTGGATCTGTTGCCTGAAGAAAGACTTCTCGACCTTGAGTATGTGGATTATATTGTCTTACTGTGCGATGATACTCAAGCCATGCAATACTCACTTAATTAGTTCGCAGGTATGGTATATGTTCTGCACCCTTCAAGTGCAAAGTACTCTTACAAGACTGGGGGGATCCTGAACTCAATCTGGGTAGTGAGCAGATAGAAGTTCGTATATCTGGGTGGCTGCATATATGATGGTGGTGGCGTAAGTGGTGAAATTAATTTACGTATAGTGAAAGCCACAGCGGCTTATTCTAATATTAGCCATCTTTGGCAACTTCTTGACTGTAGTTTGGTTGTAAAATGTCGGATATACAATGCGTCAGTAAGAGCAGTTTTACTCTATGCCTGTGAAACTTGGCGTCTCCGAGTTGAGGACGTTAGACGACTCTGTGTGTCTAATCATCGTTTTCTCCAAAGGACGGCTGACATACAGTGGCAACACTATGTTAGTAATATAGAGTTACGGCGTCATGTGTCATACATATACATAGCTTACAATCGTCCATTTGTATCTTTCAGTGTGTTTTTACATCTGAAATGTCTTCTCGTTTGGTCTCCAAATGTTCTGCCGACACCATGCTTTCGATACCCTGAAACTCTTCAATTCGTCTGACAATTGTTGCAACTTTGACGCCACATACTGCTACACACTACTTATAAACAATTTGGAGAGTAGAGTCCACTCCAATATTGTCATCATTATATCAACTTGTATTTTTCATCTTGTTAATTTTCTTTTTGCTATGTTTATTTGAATTGATGATAATTTAGAACAATGCATAGTGAAGTCATATTTTATTTATAACTGAATAGTTACACTGAATTTTCATTTTATGTCAAAATCAACTTGAGAAAATGATATTGTAAACAGTATTCCATTACTCCTCGACAATAACAATCTGATAAGGTGGTCTTATTAATACAGCACTCTGATCTTGTCCATAAATGGTCATGTGGTTACATTAAACTTAGGTCGAGTTTCAGAACCTAACTAACTAGTCTATGTATATGATGGTAAATGAATCACATAGTTTAATAACATTATGTGTAAATTACCCAAGATCAAGATGATGATTACATGAACTAGAATTTTACCATTAATCTGGATCTAACTAACTTATATATTGAATGATTAACTGGACTAGAACTAAAATAGCATAAACAGGCGACTCTGAACATATACATATACTTTGTATATAAATATTCTAACTACATTACACTGAATAATCTTTCATTTATAACAAATTTCGATTCCGTTTCATAAACTAGAGAGATAGAATAGTGGATACACTACCGCTATCGGGTTGCACACTTTAACACTGATTTTACATGATTTGATCTGGATAAAAGTGGATAGTATCACTAACCGTTTCACATACCCACATACATACATTCTTGTGGCGGCCTGCTTGAATCCCTGGGCTACCTGTTTCTACCATCTAAATATTTCAACAAGTTATCTGAGTTTTTTTTAATTTGTTTTAACCTATCATTATGTCTATTAATCGCATAACGTATACAGGCGTGTTTATGAAAAGCTTACGTCCTTTCGCTGCAAAAATCACAAACAAGTACAATAAGAGACATCGTGGTGGTTGGCAATATGCATTAAAGAGAATGAACATTAATCAAATGTCGATTCCAGAGCTGCTTAATTCTAATTGTCGATCTCTAATTAACAAGGTGGACTATCTCCAATTTCTACTAAGTCAAAACATGTATCGTAATTGTGGTGTCATCACAATTCAAGAATCTTGGTTAACTGACTTACAGGACGATTGCTTAGTATCATTACATGATTTCAATATCTATTGTCAGGATCGATCAAACAATAAAAAGACTTGTGGTGGCGCAGTAGCTACGTTTGTAAACGTTAACCTTTGTTAGAGTTGACCTAGTAAATAACCTGTATTCTTAAGCATGTCTTAAATTTGATAATTTATACAGACTCAGATTTTTTTTAAACCTTTTTTTCATTTCTTTTCTGTTTTTTTTGTCTTGGTAAAAAAACTTGTTGAAATAACTCGTGCTGAAAATTCTATATTGTACCAGATTATAATATTGAATAAAGCCATTAATAATAATGATAAAGTACAGCTCGAATCAGAGAACATGAATTTATACTTGGTTATTTAGTTACATCATTGAAGGTTGAGAAGTATAACATTCAATCTGAATCAATACAGAATATCATTTTGAAATTTTCAAACAATTGATGTGTAAATTTAAATTCAACTTCTAAAACTCATATCTTTAGTACTTGAATCATAAAGACACATCAACATTCTCTATGAATAACCAGGTATTATCCTCTTAATAGTCTGGAATTTGAATTAGTAAGTTTTATTAATTAGAATAGTGTATATTTATATTCTGGATCTTTTGTGTTATTGTATTCAGTTTACAAATTGCATAGTGTAGTATAAATATAAAACAATAAAACAACAGAAATGATTTCAATGATAATTTTAACAACGGATCATTGTAAGTAATTAGTAGGGGTTTTTTTTTTTGAAAAAGATCATGATCATCTGATCACATGATCAGATAATGACGGATTAATCGATAGACTGAAAAAATTCATTTGACACGTAATAGTAATAATAATCAATGAAAAACATCTAATATTTACCTGTAAAAATACTTTAGCAATAATTAGATCATCAGATTCTTTGAAAACAGTACTGAATATAACAGTAACCCGATCGGCAAGTGCACTGATGTAACTATAACAACAACAAAAACACTAACATAGACAATTGACAAATTAAAATGTGATATTAGCAGTATATGGGGTTTTATGGAGATTGTTAAATAACAGACAGAATTCAACCAAACCATTAGTGAATATTAGGATCATTGAACAGCGATTAAGTGATAGCATGAGATTTATCAACAGTGTACATTCACAAAACAACGATAGGGGATCAAACCTAGGGGACTTCGAAAACCTTCATTCCAAACAAATGGTGAGCATGGGCGGACTCCAGTATCCTGAGGGAACAGATGGCGTATGAATCAATCGTTGGTCACCGGCTACTATGGGACTGCATCTCCTTACGATGCTTCACTGCCTTGTGGATCAGACGTTTAGGTCAAAGGCTCGGAGTGTGGTTCTCTAAGAAAACCACCTGCTTCAGTTTGGGCACCTGGGTAGTATCACAGCCCTCACACAAATCAAATGAGATTTGTGCGGCGCATATGTATTTGGTTCCCATTTGTACCAATATTTATGTGCTTAAATAAATAATTAATTAAACAAACCCAGAATCTCGGTGGATGTGCATTACAGAGGAGTTTAATAGTGGGAAATAGACAGCTATTTAATGCTTTCTAATTTTTACTAGTGATCTAACTAAAACCAGGTCATGATTCATTCTACAAAATGGAATATCTCAACGTATATAAAAGTAGGTAGTAGGTATTTTTCCCTAGATAACTTATATAACTCCTTTTTCATGTGTGACGTACAAAATTATAAAAATCATTGCTTGTAAGTGAAAGGTTTAATGGCATATGAATTCCCTTCATTTTGTAACGTTAGTTGTTAATGTTTCGTGAAAGGAAAAAAAAACCCAATAACTTGACATTTGAGATTCGGTACATGTGTAGGATATTTTGCAAAAATTAAGGAACAATTGAATTATTCTAATACGAATAAGATATTATTGTGCAAATCAATAACGGCAGTTAGAATATAATAGACACTGTTTAACAAATAGTCGTTAACATAAGGAAAAAGATGATGGGTATAAAAAACGTGATTTGAATAGAACAACTAAGTATAGATAGTATCTAAAGTGTGATCCAATAGAACACAGAAGATTAGCGGATTAAAAGTAATGAGAAGAGATTAGAAAAAGGTAAAGATCATGTGAAGAATTGTATGAGAGAAAAAAAGCACTCGCGGTTACTGTTACTTTAACATTGATTTACAAAAGTTGAATAATCCTGTGATTACTTTTATTATTTTATTTACATCAACACATAAATATTGGTACAAAGGGGCACCAGATATATATGCGCCATACAAAAAATTGTCATTTCATTTAATTGTGTGGGGACTATGATACAGCCCAGGTGCCCAAACTAAAGCAGGTGGTTTTCTTAGGGGACCACATCCGGAGGCTTTTGACCTAAAGGTCTGATCCACAAGGCATCGTGAGGAGATGCAGTCCCATGGTAGCCGGTGAACAATGATTGATTTAAACGCCATTTGTTCCATCAGGATTCTGGAGCCCATGTGCACCATTGGTTTGGAATGAGGGCTTTCCAACTCCCCTAGGTGGACCCTCCGTGTCCACCAACCCGGTTTGCGTGCTGGAAATTCGCTTTTCGTCCTCTCAATTTCGTAAATTTGTGTATGAGCTAAAATATACTACCCTAGAGCCCGAATTGGAGTAAATGGTTTTTTTTAAGGAAGCCATTCCCTAGGCCTTTGACCTCAAGGGTCTAATTCACAATGCAGTGAAGCGATATCTGGATATGTCGTGGGATAGAAGCCAGTAACCGAAATAGATTCACATAATATTCGCTCCCATAGGATCCTATAGCTTATTTATATCCTTGGTTCGGAATCAGGACTTTCAAACTTCACTAGGTGGATTTAGCATAGCTATCAGTCCGATTTCAGCGTTGAACGTTCGCTATTTGTCATGTCACTTTCGTAAACAACACCTCCACTACGAGGAGATACAGAGTAGGACAACGCTGGGACAGGCTATAAATGTGCGGCTATTTGAGAGAGTGTCGAGACAGAGAACGGATCCTTACATCTATCAGGCCATTTAGGAGCGAAAACACATATACCGCATTGTTTCACTAAATTAAACAAAGTTTTTAGCCTACAAGAGTAGATATTATGAAAAGTATAACGCTTTTTTATTGTGTACCTACCAACACGTGTCACTAGAATAGAGATCCTTTTCGAAGTTTTTTTAACGATTTCAACAACTCCAACACATATATATCGTTAAAACATACTACTTATTACATATGAATAGTGAAAGGAATGTTATGGAAAAATGCAAATCAGATAGAAAATTATTGTGAATACAAATAAATCAGCCGTTAGAATACGAACACATACACACAGAGACACATAGAGATTAAACGAAATTTACTGCAGTAATGAGAAGTAATATAACTAACTCATTTATCAAGCACAGCTTTATGTACATTGTGTATGGGGTCTTGGTATCATCACTGTCTAGGTGCCCGAAAACTTAACTCTCAAACTTATTAATAGAAAGCTGAGTGCTTTAGTTACTAAATTACAGTTTTATTAGTTTTTATAATCTAATTGAACCTATTCATTTATGTAACCGTTTGAAGAGAATGAAAATTTAATGAGGAACACATATTACAGTACACTTACACAATTAAATGCAATATGCTTATACTCCTTACTTTATTTAAGATGAGTTCTATGTACACTAACTAATCTTAAGATAATCCTTTGAACAAACAAAAACATTATTGATCATAATTTAATTATTCTCAACATTACGTAATAAGCAGTCAGTTATCCCTTTACGGTTATTCATTCACATGACTTACTTGATCAAAGTTGTATATTATTAAGCTATTTTAAGGTTTTATGATTATTTAAAACAAACCAATATAGCTTTACAATGCAGGGAAAAGTCACCGACATTTAAGGTTCCCTATAAATTGGATCTCCCAGTTTTCATCATGAACTGGGCTTAGTTAATCCACTATTGACATTCAAGAAGAATTAGATAGCTATTTCAGTATAGTATGAGACTCCACCTCAGTGATAGGCATTTACAATCCCACAGAGGATCAGATTCAGATTTTTCATATCTTGTGGTGAACACTTAACACTTGATTTACTGAGTTGGTTTACATGTTTAGCTTTAATTAATCCATGATGTTCTGCAACCATCATGCAATGTATCAGTGGGTAACTGCTTCATATCCGACATAGATGAAATTCACTAGCGTCAGAGGTAGCTAAGCACCAATGACATAGGAATATAGTTACGAAATATCGCGAATTGATTGAAGTTCGAAATATAAACAATTGACTGCGAACTTCATAGTTTAAAGAGTAACCGTTCACAATGGAATATTAAAATCCTGTGTTAAGTCTCTTGTGGAACTTTTGAATGGGTATAACACATGTAGCTCTTCTAGAGTTACTGCCGGTCCCAAGCCCGGGTAAAGGAGGATTGGGCATGGGGTTAGCGACCCCATCCCGTAGAAAAATAACTCGCTAAAAAACACTAACCAGAAAAAAAGTAAGTAATAGCTGAATTGCATTCTAGAATAAAACAGCTTTGCAATGTTTCCTAATTTTCAATGATAGTTGGTCTAACCAAAATCATTCCGTGAATTAAACCATAAAATTTAACAGTGGTCATAGACCTCTTATACTGACAAGTAGATTTCCATTGATCTTCAGGTAGTATTCCCCGTTAGAAAGCCATATTGTATATAAGTAGCTTATTCCATGTTTATACATACATACAGGGTATTTCAACTCCGCCTGTAGCTCTTATAGAGTTACTGCCGGTCCGAAGCCCGGGTAAAGGAGGAGGGTTGGGCATGGGGTTAGCGACCCCATCCCGTAGAAAAACTAACTCGCTAAAAAAAACGCTAACCAGAAAAAAAAACTCTGCCTTGGGAGTTGAATGAATAATTATGACGTCTCATGATGAAAGCCGAAATTTTTCGGAAGTCACGAAGCCGATGCACCTTCTAACAATCAGAGCAACACTCTTTATAGGCACATGGAATGTCCGGACAATGTGGGAAACAAGGAAAACAGGGTATTTCATTTAATATTTTTAAAAAGTGGTAAGAATAATATGCTTGAGAATGTTTAGTTCAACCTTTTAAATTATCAGTCAGCTGAAAAGTATAAATGAATGGTGAAAATTTAGTGGATTCATTTCGGTAACACGTTAGATTTCATATTCACACATTATCAGTATATTAAACATAGGATAAATCAATCAATAATCAGTTATTGGTTAATTTATTAAACAAATTTTGCCCAAAAGCTAAATCAAAACACTTAATTAATTGATTAACATATGGTCAGCTAAAAAAAAAAAAAAAGATACCAAAGAACGTTAGAAAATCAATAAGCAAAACTATTTCGTGTAATATTAAACATAAATGAAACAAATCAAAAATGAGAAGTGTAAATATAACCATGAATGATTGATTAGTGAAATGTGAGATTAATCAATTATTGATTAATTAGGTAATGATCACCAATGATTATGATGATTAAATGAAAATTAAAGAATATAAAGGAAGATCTATTGTTTAAGATTGGATAATAACAGGAAAGGGAATCGTGGATACGCACTGCTGAGGAGTCACACAATAGGATGAAACGGTCGTCCAGTGCTTCCAGGTTTTCCATGATGGTCTAGCTTCAATTGACTAATGATCTTAAGTATATAAAATTACTAAAATCTCCACGAAACCCCATTGTGTTAATGTAATTAGCTTAGAGATGTAAACTATATATATATATATATATATATATATATATATATATATATATATATATATATATATATATATATATATATATATATAGAGAGAGAGAGAGAGAGAGAGAGAGAGAGTAGATAAATTTTACCACTATTGTAATTACTTACGAAATTTTCCATCTTTAGAGGAATCATGAACCTGGGTTTTAGGGAAAATGTTTATCTCTCTACCACACAACAAGTACACTGAACAGTCATTTGACATTTCTTGTTTTACAATCATGAAATATGATACCTAAAGGTTGGGGACATGCATAAGTTATCAGTACTTGACTTTTGATGTATTTAAACTATTGCTATCACACGAGTGAGACTACCAAATGAATGATGATGAAGTTACAGATAGGTTACTATGGTGAAATGATAAAGCGATTGATGGAAGTAGCTTTGACATGTGTTGCATATGACAAACCAGAAACAATTCGCATATTTAACTGTATTTACTAATGAAGTACGCTAACAGAAAACAAGACAATATTACGGTATCATGTCGTAGAAGGATGGAAAAGATTTGAATCTGGAAGATAATCGTAGGAAAGGAGGATCAAAAAACAGTTAAACTGTTTACTATCGGTGTCATACATGTTTATATCCAATATAAATATAATACCGAATAGAAGAGCAAGAAAGTATTCACGAAAAAAATGAATTATCGGATGAGAGAAACATACATGAATATATTCGGTTATGCCTCTTTTAAGGTGATAGCTGTTAAAGGTAGGAACTAGAAATAGAGATCTCTTATCACTATACAATAGTTGAAGAAGAAAAGTGGAAATACGGTTAACAGGAACAAAATTAACTGATATTTTCACTTATGAAAGTTAGATCATCAATACACATGATTGGTAACAGAACCAGCTTATAGTGGGGAATCTGTGTTCTACTGTGATAGGGCTAAACACATCTACTTTGAGTAAATACTCAAATTTAAAAAAACACAATGTTATTCATCAATGCTAAACATCGACAAATTGTTTTTTAACCACTTTTAAAAGAATCTGTTCCAATAAATACTGGGAGATAATTTGCAGCTTAGGTGGATGCTTTTTGGTGTTACTGAGTTCACTGAGCTAATTGGCTTAATGGGGAAGCTTTCGTTGACATTCTGGACAACATTATCAGCATCTAATTCATTGACTGTTGATCTGAACCACGTTTGTAGGTGGTGCAGGCTGGATTGAGGTTAGACAGATAATTGCTTAAGTGGCAGGAAACTATTTGTGATGTAGCTCAGAATGTACCATAATGATACAGATGCTTTACTCTTGATCTTGAATTCTAGTATTCTTTTCTTTACTTTTTTATTTTGTTTTTTCAGACTTTCAGACCTTATTTCGATCCCTTGTTTATTCATTTTCTTTTGCTAGTGTGATATGTAACAACTCTATGTCGATTATAACTGACTTCATGTAGAAGTCTTTCACGTGCAGTAGGAACTGATAATATTCTTTAGAATAATGATTAGGTAGATGGCCTATTTATAAAGCTTCCAGAAAAGCACATCAAAAGACTATACATCATTAAACAAACACAACCAATAATCATGGAACATAGAATACGGTCAAAATGAAATCATATAATTTGCCCCCCCCTGGTACGGCCGAGAGTGGGGAGCGTCCACTCTCCCTCTCCAAATGCTCTCATACGGTCACGCGTATATAGCCTCTGTCATGAAAGTCCTGTTCACTGCCTTCTAACAGTGGCGCGGGTGTTGTTCACGAAAGTGAGAGGATGAAAAGCGAATGTTCGGCGCTTTAATCTGGTTGGTGGTTATGGAGGATCCAACTAGGAGAGTTGGAAAACCCTCATTTCAAACTAATGGTGCACATGGGCTCCAGTATCCCGATGGAATAAATGGCGTATGAATCAATCGTTGATCACCGGCTACCATGAGACTGCATCTCCTCACGATGCTCTACTGCCTTGTAGATCAGATCTTTCGGTCAAAGGCTCCGGGTGTGGCCTCCTAAGAAAACCACCTGTTTCAGTTTGGGCACCCAGGCAGTATCACAGTCCTCACACAAATCAAATGAGATTTGTGTGGAACATATGCATCTGGTACCCCTTTGTAACAATATTTATGTATTTAAATAAATAAATAAGTAATTCATAAGAGAAAAAAATAGAGATTTCAAAGCAGAAAAATATTTATCACCATTGAAAACAACAATAAACAAAAAACGTACTACTAATCGATTAAATGGACCAAATATGAAATATAGACGAACGACAATAACAAATTTAACTTAATTATTCTTTACACCAAAAAGAAGACACTTGTCCTTGTGTTACCTTTTCTTGGAAAAAAAAAACCTAATTGTATTCAATAGACGTAAGTTGATTGTCAAATAATTAGACAATGAAAGAATTGTAGGAAACAGACTGTAAATTATACGGATATATATATTGATCCATTCCACATAGAATTACTATATTTGAAATGATGTTGAAGATTTTTTACTATTTAGTTAGGTGATTTAAAGAAGTGATTTATTAGTTGAAAAACTATTGAAAGTTAAAGAGAATTGATTAGTTCTTTGTTTAACTTAAATTGTGATCCTTCTCTAGTAGTGAAAATCTATGAACAATGAATTAAACTTGTGTTATAGTCAGGCTTTGCTTCTAAATTAAACTTTTCATTAGTCTGAGTTTTAATGGGAGATCACTTTATTTTATGTTACTTTACCCTGGTACGGCCGAGATTGGAGAGAGTTAGCTCCCCCTCTCCAAATGTCCTTACATGGTCACGCGTATACAACCTCTGCAAGGGAAGTCCTACTCAATACCTGCTCACAGAGGGAGAGTTCTCTACAAAATTGAGAGGAAGAAAAGCAATTTGGCCAGGTTGGTGGATGTGGAGGGTTCAACTAGGGGAATTGGAAAACCCTCATTCCAAATCAATGGTGCAAATGGGCTCCACGATCCTGACGGAACAAATGGTGTATGGACAAACTGTTGGTGACTGGCTACCATGAAACTGCATTTTCTAACTTTGCTCCTCTGCCTTGTAGATTAGAGCTCTAGGTTAAAGGCTTATGGAGTGGCTCCCTAAGAAAACCATCTGCCTCAGTTTGGGCGCCCATACAGTATTTCAGCCTTCACATAAATCGATTGAGGAAAAATGTCGCATATATATTTGTTGCCTCCTTGTATCAATGTTTATGTGTTTGAATAAATAAATGAAATTTTATTAAAAAAATAACATATTGAAAATGATTGGTAAACTGAAAGTCTTTATGATGCAATCGGTAGTCAGCTTTCTTTTTTGATACGTTCAGTTTGGTCTTGAAGTCGTTGTCTAAATCATGATTGCTCTATCTGTGTAATTAAACTGAACGTCGTCAGTACTTAGCCAGTAATTTGTCAGTTAATTTATCTTTAAAAAAGCAGATAATTGTATTTCTTTTAGTATTACAGTCGTTTAAGTATAATTATGCTGATAAACTCAATCATGATTGAGATAATGACTTTTAAAGTCACTTATTTAGAACTTATTCAAAAAATGGAACCATTCCTTATTTCAGTAGAAAAGGAAATAAATAAAGTATTTTATATAATACTTGAAATATTGGTAACTAAATGGCGAGATTTATGACGCAAAGTGGCGTTTTAAGCACATATGGATGGTGGCTAACAGTGGAATCCACGACGCGTGTTTCTTCCTAGTTGGGACTCGTCAGCTGGATATACCTGCATTCCAGAGCTGATATTCACTCCAGGACTCGAACCCAGTACTGTTTGCTTCAAACGCCATCATGTTATCCACTTCGCTGCTAAGTTCAGGTAACCAATAGCTTGTGCAATGAGGTGAAGTTTTAATTCATTTTTGTTTTGGTTGTTTGAGTCTTCCCATTGACCAGGCTAGTGGCTATCTGGACTCAGTAGCCAAGTGGACAACATGATGGCGTTTGAAGCAAATGGTACTGGGTCCGAGTCCATGAGTGAATATGAGCTCTGGGATGCAAATAAATTCAGCTGACGAGTCCCAATTAGGAAGGAACATGCGTCGTGGATTCTACTGCTAGCCACTATTCATTTCAGCTTCCAATGTTTGTGACTTAAGGCAATATCGAAGCAATCCATACATATGTCAATGTAAGGCTAATCAATTGCATAAATGGGAAAACTCAAACGATCAAAACAAAAGTGAATTAAAAGTGACGTTTGTTATAATGTGTGTTGGTCAACCAAAATAATCAAACAGGAGTGATTCTCATTTTTCCCTATTCAAAGTAAAGACTTAGACAAATTGAGTTGCATATATAATGCTTTGGATAACAGGAACTGAAATCGCTACTGCAGCAGCCCTGACATACGTACCGAAACCGCCTACAATAAAACAGTACTGTAGACAGATTTGTTCTAAACTTTTGATACAGTAACAGTTATACTATATAAATGACTTTTAGCTACATACTTATTTAATGATGGATAATAAGACTATCCTGTAATCTAGAATAAAGTGTTGATGAATTGGAACCTTTTAGATAAGTCTAATTTATTTCATACCATTCTGGGATACAAAAATAGTATGCTTATATATTCAAATACAAAACCTTTATAACATTGTTATATTGTTGAAAGTAGTCGACAAGAAACTCTTGACCTAAGTTTCTAAGTAGTTGGTAATTATCAGCAGGATGTGTTTGAAATCCTAAAGGAACAGCTAATCCCTATAGGATTAGAACTCACATCTCAACTTGGTCAATAGTAGAAAGGACAAGAGAAACATAACACTGGTTATTAATCAATGATCAACTGCCAATGTACTTGTTGAATTCGGTACCGTTGAAACACTACCGTTAGTGAATAGGAGAAGAAAGAAATAATAAATTAGATAATTTAATAAAAACTAATGTAACTTACAAACAATTTGACTAGGAATAGAAAAAATACAACATAATAATTAGGAAAGATTAGACTTTATCATGAATATATAAATACAATGGGTTGGTTTTTTAAAAACAACAACAACACTCAATCAATGGTTACAAATGCTTCTTATGATTATAGGCATATTGTTTCAGTTTATTGGGTATACATTTCATCAATTTATTTAAAAATGCTTTCGTATGTTAACTAGCTCCCAAATACCCTGGTACGATCAGGGGTGGGGAGAATCTTCTCTCTCCAAAATGTTCTTACATGGTCACGCGTATACAACCTCTGCAAGGGAAGTCCTACTCAATACCTGATCGCAAACGGGGTGTTCTCTACGAAATTGAGAGGATGGAAAGCGAATGTCAGGCGCTTTGACCGGGTTGACGAACATGAAGGATCCGACTAGAGGAGTTAGAAAACCGTCATTCCAAATCAATGGTGCACATGGGGCCCCATGATCCCGAAGGAAAAAATGGCGTATGGGTCTATTGTTTATCACTGGCTACCATGATACAGCATTCTCTAATGTTGCCCCGATACCTTGTGGATTAAACCTACAGGCCAAGGGCTCATTGAGTGGATTCCTAGTAAAACCACCTGCTTCGGTTTAGGCACCCAGACCATACACATGTACATTTTGGTACCCCTTTGTACAAACATTTACGTGTTTAAATAAATAGTCGAATAAATGTATGATAAATTGATGCAATTTGAAAATATAAATGTATCCGGAGAGGACATATACGCACAATACTACTATGATAAATTACAAGTAGTTTGATGTTGGTACATGAAAAATAAACAAGGCTGTACGTGTAGATTGGAGATATAATATATATACACGTGTTATATTCTGATGAAAAAGGGACGTTAGATGATTGGGGGTAGTCAACACAAAACTCTGCTTGACACGAGTTTTGTGCCAATCGGTTTTCATAAGCTAGTAAGGGGTATCTGCTATGTTAACGGAGTAAATGTTTTCTAGTAGAATATAAACCAGTGTTTGAAAAGTATCTAAAGTTATTTTTCTACTTCATCTAGATTGACTTAACTAGCGAATCAACCTAAATGGCCATTACACTATACAACAATTAATGTACCGTCAACTTATAAAATTTGATGTGAAAAAGACTTATTTTAACTCAATATTCGTAAACATTGGTTTAGAGATAAATTTTCTTTAGAAAAGTTTTGTACTCTAAGACATGTACGAAATCATTCAAGACGTATGTACTCAGTTTGTATGGGTGAAACTATGAAAAGAAGAGTAATTCACTTGACCTAACAAAAAAACAGAACAACAAAGATTTAAGTAGACGACAACCTTTACGTTTACTTGAGACTCCTTCACATTATTTTTTTTCGAGAATGAATTGTGTAACTCCTATGATTACGTTTCTAACCATATTCAACTTGTCACATAGTGAAATGATCAGTGTTTCATATTCTTTAATGGCAATTATTTCCCAGACTTATGTTTATAAACTTGCTCCATCAGAGGCGTAATTGGAAATTAGTGCCTGAAGAAAGTCTCCTAGTGATCTCTGATTTATCAGTCAGTCAGTCATATACAATGTAGAACCTGAAACGTGCGTTGGTTCAACTTGCTATACAATATGAGCACGTCAAAATAAAACTATCAAGACAAATCACGAATCAGTATTGATTAGTGATAACCATAGTCTGTTTATAGTTAGAGAAAAAGAGATCAACTACAAATCTTCATGAGAACGTTACTTGTATGGTACCAGTTGCTTTGGTAAATGACATACATATGTGTATACAGTCTGATCAGTAAGTGCACAATTTATTGTATCAATTACATCAATTTATTATGGAAAGAGATGAGGCTTTCGGAAACCCTTAAAGATCTTCCTAAAGACGGTTTTGATGTGATTTGTTTGCTTTTAATGTCGATAGACATTAGTGATCAGATGAAACAATTGCGCAACATTAAATTCTTAATGATGTTTAGGAAAAGCTTTCAAAAAACTTATGAAGTATTTTCATAGTTGAAAGCGTGCATCAATTGAATCTAGACCACCAGGGAAAACCTGGAAGCATTGGACGGCCGTTTCGTCTTATTGTGGGACTCCTCAGAAGTGCGCATACACGACCTCGTCTCGCAAGATTCGAACCCAGGACCTACCAGTCTCACGCCAGAGCACTTAACCGACAAACCACTGAGCCAGCATCCAACGGTGTTAATGTCTAACTTCAACTAACCTACGAAATTGAGCAACCGTCCACCATTGTCTTCAGTGAGTTGATATCTTCCAACAGACGTAGTTCGAACTCCACTGGTCACTGCTTCTCACTAGAACTCCTGGATTTACCTCTCGAAATCAGTCACTAGTGAGCAAATTATTATTATTATCAGAAGGGGTTTTTGTGGACAAAACGGTCGTCCAGCGTTTCCAGGTTCTCCCTAGTAGTCTAGCTTCAATTGACTCACGCTTTCAACTATGAAAATACTAAATCTCCACAAAAACCCCCTTCTGAATTTATGAAGTGTTAAGAGGTATTCAAGGGAGATAACGCATTAGAAAAAACCGATTCCTTTAGCAGATAACATACATCATTAATCATTTTATAAATGCACTAATAATCCAGAGATAATTTCTTTACTACAAGTGAAAAAAAACATAGATGTAACTGTTTGACCAGTGTTTAGAATGAGGACTGGACACTTTTTAAGTGGAAAACAAGTGGATAAAGGAAAGATGAACAAGAAGAAAAAGTTTTTTTTTAAAAAATTGGACTGATGGGGGGGTAAGTTTAACTTTTACAAATTGAATAATAGACAAACTTATCCAAAAAATGTATTTGCAATACAGGATTCTGTGTATAGTAGTCACATCCTTATCGAACATTTAATTTTTAAAAGTATATATATACTAGTTCATCTTACCTAACAAAATAGAGAATAAATTATAACAAATAACTTTAACAAAAGGTGATCTTGTAACATTGACCTAACACTTGATTATTGATTAGACAGTTTATTTGAAGGAGAAAAGATTGCTTTTTCACTAAGTTACAAATAGGTGAACTGATTTATAACAGTATTATAATAGTGAATTTAGGAATAAATTAAGCAACTAATATAATTCATATTTATATTACGACCAGATCTAAGTTAGACAACCGCTGAAAACTGGAAACATTGGGCAGTTGTTTTGTACTAGTAAAGATTTATTTATTTAAACACATAAATATTGGTACAAGGAAGCACCAGATACATATGCGCCATACAAATCTCATTCGATTTGCTTGAGGGCTGTGATACTGCCCAGGTGCCCGAACTGAAGCAACTAGTATAGAGCTCCTAAATGGTGGGCATCCACGACTCCGCAACCGAGAATCAAATCCAGGACCTTTAGTCTCGCACCTCAAAACTCCTGAGCATGTATGTAATGGTGTGAAAGTTTAAATTCAGTCGATTTACGATATTGCGTGACCATCTTTCACTGTCTTTAATGATTCGGTAATAAAATCGATAGTGTGGATTCCGATAATCACAAAATAATGAAACAGTGTAAAGATTTCAAACACGAACAGATTGTGGTGGAGTAAATGTAGGAGAAACTTTGCGTAAATGGTTGTGCTCTACAATCTTGACAAAACAACTTAATGGTATGAAGGTTACTGGCTTTAATTCTGTTTCCTCCTTTAATTATTTCACTTCCCGTTTTTTGCGCATCAAAAGTGAGCCATGAATCAGACAGACATCATTAGTCTTGAGCCTGGTACAGATGTGCATGACCCAAGTTACCGTACCTGATTAGCCCCATGAAAAGATGACAAAAGAGATCAAAATAACGTAGTAGCAATAATAGAAAGAAAGGATAAACTTTGGGAATATGTTTCGAGAAAACAAAGTGGAAAGATATCTATGAAAGGATGCTGAAATTCAACCACTTTACTCCTTATCATTAGTTTGGAGGTTAATGCAGACCGGTTATAAAACGAAATTTTGTTTTTAAAGGGAGAGAAACTCATTCCGAACATGCTAGTATTGTTTCTCGAGGCGGTCAAAAGACTGCCCTTTGTCAGCGTTTTCGCCAAACAGGAGTATATCATCTGCGTATCTAAGTCGATAGGCGAACCTCTTGGTAAGACAAAGCCCCTTGAAAAGTTAATCGAAGGAAACGCTATTTTGAGGTAAAAATCGGTGGCAAAACTAAGTAAAAATGGGAAAAGTGTGTAACTCTGATGAACGCTAATTGAGGGTGACGATTCTGATGGCAGTTCTCCATGAGTTTTGGCTCGACAAATAGTGTCTGAGTGGAGAGTTTTCACAAGATTCTTCGGTACAACTTTCAATGACAAACATTACCAAAGAACCTTCCGGTCCAAAAAATTGAATCCTGACTTGAGGTCAGGAAATAAAGCGTAATCGGGCGTCATTAGTTATGCCAAAATCTAAAACATGGCGAAGGGTGGTAGTTTGGTCAATAAATCCAAGTCTGAAACGAGCCTGGTATTCTCCAGTTTGTTTCTCACGAACCCTAGGTAAGCGTCGGATTATTGTTGAAGCTAATATACTCGACACCGCATTGATCTGATTCCTTCATAGTTATTATAGGAGACTTTTTGTCCTTCCTTGTACGCTGGAACGATCATATATCAAGGCCAGTCAGATAGAATTACATTATGTTCCCAGGCTTCAGACAATATCGTAGTTAACTGCTAAAACTAAACCACCATTCTTAAGGATCTATGGGGTTAAGTCACTAGGGCCTGTTGCTTGTTATCATTTTAGATTACTTGCGGTCTTTTCAATCTCATTAAGTGTTGGGGGACTTGTATCGATTCATTATTTAAGTTGATTGGAGATAGATGTTAACTTCAGAATAACTGCAGGTCAGTTGAACTGTTTCCTAAAGTGTTCTTCCTATCTTTCTTACTTCCAGATTGAAATCGAATAATATTTCCGTTCTCCTTTGAAATAGCCTCACTAAAAACTGTTTTTTTATTACCTATCCCCTTAATTAATCGATTGAGTTATCTAGTGTTACCTACAGTCACTGCCTGTTTCATCACTTGTATTCTGTTGCCCACCACTCCTCACGATTGTTGCGTAAACTTGTCTAGTTTATTTTTGAGTTGTAGTAGCTCTTCAACGTTCTCCGAACCTATGAGGACGAGTTTTGGAGCCCCTATGCATTCAGTGGATGGCACCGAAAATCAGTGGTTTTTCCTAACTTTTGTTTAAGTTCTTCATAGATGTCATCGTCATATCTGAAGCTATCTGGATATCTTTAGGCTTCTTCAAGATGAACTGCTTCCCTATGACCGACTAGATACCTGGGTACCCAATTCTTCCCTGAGTACACCTTCGACCTTATCTTCGGATCAATATCTAGGGGGTCTCTTGTTGTGACTTTTATTCGTCCAGTAAAACGCACAGAAATACGTGCTCTCATTAGGGGATGATAGGAGTCTAAGCATGTACTCCAGTAGAAGCGACAATCTCTTGTCGTGCCTCTCCAACGATGGATGATGGAGACATGATCTATTTGTGTTTATTATGGTGTTGATATTGGGCGTTGAAATTTCCTGCTATAACTACTACGTCTGGGTTCCTAACTTTCTGAAGGATGTCATGAAGTTTCTTGTAAATCTTTTATTTACTCCATCTAATCTGCAGTCAGTAGAAGCGTATGCAGAAAAGATAAAGAGGCAAAGGCGTGTCTCTATCTTTCTGAGTTTTTGATGTGACATCAAGACGTATAACATATAAGTGGCTGTCAATAGAGATCAAGTCATAAAGTATCTACCCAACTTTCAGACTTAATGCTATACCTACACCGGCAAAAGAGTTTTTGTCACGTTTGCAGATACATAAAGGATATATCGCACCAGCTCTCCATAATGGCTACGTGAGGTCAAGTGAATGACCATGCTAGAGTTCTGCATGTGTGTTTCACAGAAACAGAACATACAGACGATACGAGATTTTAGGGTCTTAGCTAGTGACGCTAGTTCTCCGACGTTATATAGGGTTTGGACATTGAGAACTCTGACATGTAGTTTGAAGGGCAGTTTCGGGAGACCTGGTATAGCATTTTGGGAACTCGAATTGGTAGCGATGGTGGTACATGCTGGAAAACTCAAAGGCAGAAGATGAGGATTGGTAGTGGAAATAAAAGTAATACTTAGTGATGAAGACTGGCTATGATTATGAACGAGATTATCTCGCTAGTCGTTAGAAGTATGAAAGCATTTGTCACTTCTCAGTTGGTTCTATACTTTAAAAGGCCTTGGCGCTGGAGACGATTTGTGGAACACGGTATGTCATTTTAACGCCGACCTTTTCTAGCCTATTCATTCCCACAAAAAGGTCTCAAGCAGTTGTCCCTTGGGCACTGCGATCACGCCCCCAGGTCGTTAAGACCAACACTAATCCGACTTCTTTTTCAGGTTCACCAAGAAATACCCTTTCACGGTGTGGGCAGCCGGGAAGTGATATTAGCCCTCATACCCGTAACAGCACACGAGACCAAGTTGGTCACTTTCAATTCCTTCCTACTCCTGACTGGTGCTTCCTTGTGTTTAAATATGTGTTTAAATAAATAAATAAATAAAGTCACACTCCACTAGATGGAACATATTACAGCTGGATTCATATGATTTATCTCTGAATAGAACACTATAAAACTTTCTGACCTCTAATTCGAAAGACCACAGATCACCATACATTTACTTGTCTTCAGTTCATTTATGTCGTTTGGGTGATCCGTACTGATATTTGTCGCCATTTTACGTGACTGTACAGATAAAAAGTATATCTTGAACTAATATACTGTTGTGTTAATGAGTTACATAACACAATTTGTTCTCTTTTCTAGAAATACATATATTCGATGTGTATATATTATTCTTAGACTTTCTACAGGTCAATGTTAAGTCCTGAAATTTCGGTACGTGAACTAAGGCTAAATAAGTCTGAATCTCAGTGATTTAAACACTCGACTATCAGTAAATAGGATGAGTTTGAATCCAATCTATTTGCTTCCATATGAACTGGTTAGTAACACAGTTGAGAATTTGGGGTGAATAACTCATATTTCAGAAACTAAGTCGACATGTTATTTTCAAAAGTAGATACAAGTCTTACAAATTCACATCATGAGTGTAGCATGGAAAAAAATCCATGCTAATCTTCTCTGTATCGTTCCAATTTTAGTATATGTACTGCCCCCAAATGCCCTGGTACGGCCGAGAGTGGGGAGAGTACGCTCTCCCTCTCGAAATGCTCTCACATGGCCAGCGAATATATAGCCTCTGCCAGGGAAGTCCTACTCACTGCCTTCTCGTGGCAGGGGTGTTGTTTACGAAATTGAGAGGACGAAAAGCGAATGTCCGGCGCTATAACCGGATTGGTGGACACGGAGGGTCCACCTAGGAGAGTTGGAAAACCCTCATTCCAAACCAATGGTGCACATGGGCTCCAGTATCCTGATGGAACGAATGGCGGACGAACCTGTCATTAGTCAACGGCTACCATGGGACTGCATCTCCTTACGATGCTCCACTACCTTGTGGATCAGACCTTTAGGTCAAAGGCTCGGGGTGTGGTCCCCTAAGAAAACCACCTGCTTCGGTTTGGGCACCCGGGCAGTATCACAGCCCACACACAAATGAATGAAATGATGAACTCTGTTGACGATTCTATTCCTGCTCATATTATAAGCAAGACAATTAACATTATTATTATTATTACCTTTATTATTATTATTATTATTATTATTATTATTATTATTATTATTTACCATATCGCTAACTCACCCCCTTTTATCCCCAATTTGTGTAATCTTACTTTTCAACTTATGCAGCAGCTCGCCCATGGTGGAAAATCTGTCCTATCTAAACCATCTCCAGTCACTGTCTGGTTGAAAGTGAATGCTTCCACCGATAATGAATACTGAGGCAGTCTTTCTGAAACCACGTACGCCGTTCAAGCTGGCTTCCTTCAACGTTCGCACACTAATGCATATCAGACAACAGATAGGGCTGGCTATGTCTTTGGAAGGTCTTAATGTTGACGTTTGTTGTCTATCCGAGACCCGTATTCAAGACTCTAGTGAAGTACTACAAATCCGCTCTCCATCTGTCGCCTCGAAGAGCTTGTTCCACGTGCGCTTATCCGGGGACCCTGTGGCATCTTCGTCTGGTCTTGCTGGCGTTGGTGTCACACTAAGCGCTAGAGCTGAGGCAGCACTAATCGATTGGATCCCCATTAACAGTCGGTTATGTGCTGTTAGATTAGAAAGTTCAATCAAAGTGAGAAGAAATCGGCGTGAGAAACGGTGTCTTTTCGTCATCTCCGCCTATGCCCCGACAGATTGCAGCCCGGATGCAATCAAGGATGAGTTTTACCATCAGTTAACAGTTCTTCTCCAGAAAGCGCGTTCGACAGATATTGTAGTACTAGCCGGAGACTTGAATGCACAGGTCGGGCGTCTAGGCACAGAAGAGAGTCGTCTAGGTGGCCGATGGGGACTTGTGGTCGCTGGACAGATAACGGGGACCGTTTGCTGCAACTGTGCACAGACCACAACCTGTTTCTGGCCAGCACTAACTTCCGGCACAGTCATCGCCGGTGTACCACCTGGCGTCCTCCCTCTGCATCCCAATCCTGGACTCAGATTGATCACATCGCGATCAGCTACCGCTGGCGTGGTTGTGTACAAGACTGCCGCTCCTTTTGGAGTACCTATCTGGAGTCTGATCATGCCCTGGTCTGCGCCAATCTCACCTTACTTTTCAGTGGCCGAAGGATTGACCACCACCAACGGATTGATGTTAGTAAACTGGCTGCAACTTCTGTTGCAAGTAAGTATCGAGCGGAGCTAGCCTCCAGGCTAGCTACCACCCCACCGAAAAGTATAGATGAGCATTGGTTGCATCTTCACGACGCCATGAAAATGGCGAGTAAAGCCGCTTGCGGCTTCGCGAAACGTCCCGCCTATAAGCACTGGGTTTCTTCTGGCTCCTTACAACTGATGGAAGCCCGTCGGTCTACTCCGGGTGACCGTGAGTTTGACCACAAACGAAGGCTGTTACGTAATGAAATCTGGCAAAGCTTGCGTAAGGACCGGGAAGCCTGGTGGTCGAAGCGTGCTAATGAGATGGAAGCAGCAGCTGCATCTGGTAACTGCCAGAAGCTCTTCCAACTCATCCGAGCCACTGGCAGCAAGAAGTCTGGTGTGAGTGAAACAATCTACGAGGATGACGGGATGCCAATCACTAACATCTGTCGACGTCTTGGACGATGGGCGGAATTTTTCGAAGGGCAGTTCAACTGGCCTCCGGCAACATCAACCAGCTTGTCCTGCCCCCCATGGCCGGTGACGACTGATCCACCAAACGAGGCGGAAGTCCGCAAGGAACTCCAACTCTTGAAACGTTATAAATCACCTGGCCCAGATGACTTACCTCCGGCTCTTTTTAAAGATGGTGGTGACTTTCTGGCTAAGGAACTGACGGCGTTGTTTGTAAAGGTTTGGGAGCAAGAAAGTGTTCCAATATCATGGAATGAGTCAATAGTCGTCCCTATCTTTAAAAAGGGTTCACGTTGTTCTTGCAATAACTATCGGGGGATAAGTCTACTTTCGATTGCGTCCAAACTATTGGCTTCTATCATTCTTCGTAGGTTGTTTAAAACCCGAGAACGATTGACTCGCGAGGAGCAGGCTGGTTTTCGTTCTGGTCGAGGATGCATTGATCACATCTTCACCCTCCGCCAAATGTTAGAACACCGTCATACTTATCGCAGGCCAACAATCGTAGTGTTTCTTGATATCAGGGCGGCCTTCGATTCGTTGGACAGGACTGTTCTCTGGGATTGTCTATTGAAGAAGGGTGTGCCTGAGAAGTTCATTAACATCTTAAAGGCCCTGTATACGAACACCTCAGGCAGAGTGAGGGCATACAACCACCTTTCTCCCTTGTTCCATTCGAGCAGTGGGGTTAGACAGGGTTGCCCGATCTCACCATTCCTCTTCAACTTTGCCATCGACGACATCCTGGAAACAGCTCTGGTGGATGTAAGTAATGGCGGTGTGGATATGTTGCCTGGAGAACGACTTCTCGACCTTGAGTATGCGGATGATATTGTCAAGACAACCCAGTTGGTGTCACCATTTTGGAACACCGACTTTGGTGGCTTGGACATGTTTTACGAATGTCGTCCCAGAGACTTCCACGTCGTGCATTATTTGCCGACCCTGGGACTGGTTGGAGAAAGCGGAGAGGAGGTCAGTGTATGACATGGTGTCGTGGCATGAAAGAGAGCTGCAAAGGGCTAGCTTTTGTTGGTCCTTCACAACTCCCTGGTTGGGGTCCGAGAGATAGTGCAACACAGTGGCTAGAGACGTTATCAGATATGGCTCAGAATAGAAGCCAGTGGCGATCCTGCTGCAACCTTCTTTTACTTTCTACATAAAGAATGGTTCTAACTTTCCTAACTGAAAGAGTCTTCTGGTTGTACATTTCAGCCCGCCTTATCTTTTCATCCCTTCTCTTCCTACTTTCATTATTTTGTGTGGCGCATATGTACCTGGTGCCCTTTTGTACCAATATATATGTGTTTAAATAAATAAATAAATATGGAAAAAAATACTAGTAAATGCCAGCACTTACAGTGTTTCATCTGGTCGATAATGTATGACAGCTTTTTTACAACCAACAGCCTCTTCACCCATGGAAGCATGGAATTCAAAAAATTTCTCAAATACAGCGGCAAAACAGTTTCTTTTTAATAACGCAGCTTTTTGTGCTATTAAGGCATAATTTTCTGGTAAATGCTCTAGATCATATAACAATGAGACACTGCAACCATCTTCAGGTTTATTTAATAAATACTGGCCGTATTCTCTTCTTAATACCTGTTTTGTAATATTTGAATGAATGTATAAGACCATAAATATTGACAAACCTCGTTTGCTCCATGTTCCTGTAGTTCCTGAAAAAAGTTTAGTGTTATACTGACAAGAATTTTTGATCGGTCATTTGGAACACTTCTTAAATGATAAATAGCACCATCAAAATCAGCTAGTGTTTGGTTGAATTTCTCGAATTTTAAACTAGCAGTGATAATTGGATAATTAGCAACCCAAGAAAGATTCCCTACCCATTTTTTGCATTCTCGAATCGATATAGGAGGGCTTCCTCAACCGCTCTATTGAAAATTTCCAAAAATATCATTATTCATTTGTATTGCGAGATGATCTTTAATGGTATTTTGGCTTGCTGGATTAAAAGTACAGCATGGCAATGACTGGTGTCAACACATATGAACGATAAGTTTACGATCAATCAAAATTCTTGTTATGAATAAAAATAAAATTGAACAGTGTGAAGTTTAAAAAATAAATAACTTTTATTGGCAAATTTCGAAAACGATACTACAAATTCGAGGACGTTTAGAAAAAGAAGCAAAACAGTTACCTCACTGATATAATCGGCTTTTTATAGGCTCTCTACTATAAATTTCATTTCTCTTACTGACATAAGTTAAAAAAGTAGCAAGTGGAAAATAGGGGTCTTCAAAAGATTATTATCCAATTGTAATAAAAGACGTTTTCCCACTTGGCTACTTAGCTTCTTTTGATTCTTACGGTTCTTGTTACAATATAATTTCACCGAAATTCCATCATTCAGTAAGTAAAGCATGAACGAAGTGATTATTCCGGATCTGCCTGAAGCTTTTTACTTATTATGGATTCACCGGGGTGCGTTAATGATGAGTCATTAGTAAGAGCGCATTGATATGATTTGTTTACTAAAGATTAGATAGCAAAGAACTGGAAATCAGCAATTTATAAGGCTAAATCAAGTAGTCCTGGTACAGTACCAGCTACTTCAAAACAAAGGAAAAACGTATGCCGATGGGGAATAATTGTCAACTGTAAAATGTTATGATTTGGACAGATAGGTGTGTTCCTGACAATTAACTAAAATACTCACCAACGAAGAACATGGTGATAGTATTTTGCTTACATCCACCATGGTGCTGAAAATTTCAAAACTAATGTAGATCAACCGATTCTCCATCCCTATGATGTCTGGTTATAAATTGATGTTTTAACAAAATTTAGATATTTATTAGTGTTTTTCACTCGGTTGGAGTTATTTGCTATTTATTACTCTAAAAGACATGAGGCCAAACTACGAAAAAGAAACTCAGCTAAAAGGGTCGGAGTGATAAAACCAAGAAGCTAAACAAAAGTGAACACAGTAATTTACTTTAGACATGTTGGACTTCTAACTTAGGACGGATGTTCTCCTGTAACATTCAAACGAAATTGCATGTGGGTTTAATAAACTACAATTACAATAGTAGGTTATTACATACTGTAAAAAATAAGTATTAAATGTCTATCTTTATAAGAGCCTTACTGAGCGCACCGATGGTCTCAATTTGCATACAAAAAACACTTGAGATAGAATTAAACACTCAAATGCGTATACCGCAATAATCGTACAGTTTAACTTCAGATTAAAAACTTTTAACACTGAAATACTTAAATTCTACCTGACAACAAATCCGTAAACCACGGCTGAGGTCTACGGCCTTCAGAATAAATTTGCGCCCTTCAATATTTAACAACATCCAACAAAAACCATGTTTTATGGAATTTTTCTCAATAGAAATATAAGGGTATGTGATATTTCAACTTTATATCTGAGCTGTGAACTCCAAACCTTAGATAGCGATAAAGTACTCTGAAAACTCCTTTTACTTATTAGAAAAAGTATATTGTAATAATTTTATTACGAAATATAAATGTGATGAATCATTTCATCTGTTGGATATCGAAATCCAACAGATTCCTGGCTAACGAGAAGCCATAAAAGTATAATTATCTCGAAGACAAATTGAACCACAATAGTTTTGGCCTTGTAAGTTATGACAAAGTAATCGTGCAAACTGATTTTCATCATGTCATCGAGCATTTGTCTGTGGAGAGAGTGTAAAACATGTAGTGTAGTGCTTCGTTAATCGATCGTCTTGATAACCGTTATTATAACAATCTGAACGGTGTATAATATCAGAAGACAAAGGGAAGCAGCAACTACATTTTTATTGATAAATAACATGGGCTAGAAGGCAGTGAGCACATGAGTAAATGTTAGCGAGCGAAGAAAAAGTAACATACATGGGAGATGGCTGGTAAGCCAACTCGAGAGCGAAGCTAAATAATGAGTATTGGAGATGGCTGGGAAGCCAACTCGTTATAAGCAAGCATTGATCAACATTTATAGTCAGACTAAAATGAATGACAGACATGTGATATGTAGGATAAGAAGGGTGCATACACATACGCTCATATAAAAAAATAGTCAAGGTCAATAAGGGAATAATTAACAAGATCAAAATATGACTCATAACGTTATAGGTGAATTGGCTTGTCCAGAAACTAGAATAAGCTATGTAGGTGTAATATAGTACACGACGTTACACTACTCCCCACAAACATTGGCACCAGTTGCCTGAAATTGACACATTGAGAAAACAACTCACTCTCTGTTGATTTTTCCTCCACAACAGCCAGCACTGACGTGGTAAAATTACTGTCTAAACACTGACAATCAGAGTCCGTGAAAGGAATACCACAGTTTACAGAAAAAGATAATCATTACATGCTGCAAGAACCGAGGAGTTTCCAGTATGTCCGTAAGGTGATTACACATGAGACGTTTTCCTTCCTTTTTCCCATTCTGAATCAATAATGTCTCATTTTTATTTGTTAGTATGCCGAAAACATTTGAACTGAATTTCTGTGTGTTCATTTTATAGGCCAGACTTTCATTACACGTTATTTTCAAACTTCCGCCTTCCAGTTTAGCAGCCATTCCTCAGTATGAGTGACTCACGAAATGTTTTACATTTCCATCATCTCTGTCATCTATAAATGATGTCGCTTTCCATTCTGCTCAGTTTTGTTTAGTTAACAAATTGTTTGAGGTTGTCAGTTTTCCAAATGATGCGAATAATTTTATTTGTTTTAAGTATGTAAGATTGTTTGTGAACGTGGACAAGTTCTCTCTAATTTTCTAATATTGTGAGACAATTCTAAGTTTATCTTCGGTGGAAAACTAAGCAAAACTTCCTAACATATTTTGTCAGCTCTGTGTGACCAAGTCAATCAAAGAGCAGATTCTCCCACTGTTTGGCTTCTTTGATCCTCAAATTCTTACTCAATTTTCTATGTTCACTGATAATTCATTTAATGCATCCAGCCTGAAGAATCATTTGGTGGAGATTTAATGTTATTTCATGTACATTTATGTGGTTGGTACGGTTTTCCTGATGGAGTACGTATATTTCACACAATCAATAAATTGATGAGGAGGAAATCGTTGAGGAAATCATTGTTAAAAGTCAAGCAGAACCTGAATTTTATGAAGACAGTCTAAAAGGGATCCAGTAATAGCTTCTTGGCTTTTATTACCAAGAGGATTAAGAGAAATGATTTAAAATCGTAACTTCGCATACGGGTAAAACTACCACAGCCATCTGTAGTATGCTGATGTTAATGATCGGATGAAAGATAATGATAATAACAAAAATAATTGATTTCTTTAAGTGTACAAAGATGCTCTAATTTCGATCCAATCAGTCCGTATGTGATCTCAAGTCATCCATACGTAAAATGGATTGATGTTATAACTGTATTACCGTTTTCTTGAAGTGATGAGAAACTTATGTATGCGAAGCCATCGGCTTAGTTATGCCTGTATGAGTCTCCTGAAGCAAGTAAGATGGAAGAAGCACCCCCACGACGTAATGCTACAATAAGAAGATGTGAAAGTTAAGTTAGTTGCAGCAGTTAAACGCCAAGTCCACATGGATACATGGTGGGTTGCATAGCTCAGAAAGATATCCGAGCACACTAAGAGGAGTTTAAGGTTTCATTTCCGCCTACTGTTATTCTTACACTTTCGTCTGTTGACACCGTATGTAATATGATTTAATTAACTTACCTACTTGCTGTTTTAAACAGTCGCAAACTCTTAATTATTAGGCATTTCAGTTTTTCCCTTGATTATTGTTTTACAATGAAACCAACCTACTTCATGTCTGGTTGTGTGATAGCTACTGGTTCCCAAAATCTTATTGCCCCGAGACAAACGCACTAACTCATTTACAAGGTACAGAAACTTACCGCAAAATATACAAACTAACCAGAACTATTGAAGTCAAATCTTTAGACTTCAGCCCATTGTAAATTGCCAAAGACCTGGAACTGTAGTGAAACACATAGTAATATTTTCAGACTCACTTAGCAGAGGCACATTACCGGAAGTTTGGAAGCTGTCTCACTTAACACCATATTTCAAAAGAGGTCGACGCAGGGAACGTTCAAGCTACCGAACGTTGACTCTTCTCTCTATACCTTCAAAAATTATGGAGTCCCTGATATGCGATTATATACACGACTATTTATTATCCTTAAACTTTTTATTATTATTTTTATTATTATTAATGGCTTTATTCAATATTATAATCTGATACAACATGGAATTCTCAGCACGAGTTATTTCAACAAGTTTTTTACCAAAAAAAACCAAAAACCAAAAAAAGAACCTAAGAAAAACAAACAAAAAATACAGAAAAGGAACGAAAAAGGTTTAAGAAAAACTGAGTTTACACAAATTATCAAATGCTTAAGAGTACAGATTATTTACTAGGTCAACTCTAACAGCCGGTTCGTCACAAAGTAAATTTGCTAGGTAAGGTATTACAGAACTTATAGACTTGCTTGCGTGTATGGATTTTAATGTATTTACGTCTCGTTCTACCAGAAGATATACAAGGAGAATGATATGAATGAAGCGGATGGTTAGTATCTGATAAGATAACACCTGCCAAGAGTCTGCAAGACTTAAGATGTCTATCCACAAGCATATTAATAATGACTTCAAAAGATTCACCACATACCTTGCAAACCGCCTTCAGCACTCTACGCAAAAAAGCAAAGTCTTTTCTCAAAAGCCCAGGAAAGAATAATGGAGAACAATATATAATAATACGTAATATGCAGGAATTTACAAATTGTAAGAGTAAATGGCTAGTAATCCAAAAGCATGCAGCCTCTTTATGTAGTATGTCAAATGGTAAACTTTTTCCGATAACAGTAAAACATGAGAAGACCAAGAAAGATCAGAGGAAAAAATGACACCAAGATATTTGACCTTCGACACTGTGTTTATTGAGGAGTCTCAAATGGCACAAGCATTATGGGATCCCAAAATAGAGTATAGGTTCTGTCCATGTCTCAAGCTAAGGTTATCAGCTTGACATTTAGATGGATTGAGTAAGAGACCATTACCAACAGACCACCTTTCAATACGAGATAAAAAGTCATTCATTTCTATAGGATGTAAGGAGGTAGAAATCGGCATACATACAGTGAGATCGTCCGCATATTTTACAAAAGTGTTTTCTGTGTAAGATGGTAGATCATGCAGAAAAAAAAGAGAAGAGTAGAGGTGAAAGCACAGCTCCTTGTGGCACACCTACAGTAGGCAGTAGAGATGTTGAACACTTTCCTTCAAATACAGTGTACTGTTCTCTTCCAAAAAGGTAGGAACATAGTCAATTAGTTATCCAGCTGTCAGTGTCGATACTGATCAGCTTGTTAAGTTAGAGGTGTCTTGGAATAGAATCAAAAGCAGAAGTAAAGTCTAGGAAGGCTCATCTAACATACTTCTTACCCTTTTCGAAACCCGAACAGCAACGGCATCTAATGTGCTTCTTTTGCATTTGTAATCAAACTGATATGGATCACAGTGCTCTTTTATTACAGGTTGAAGTGGTTGTATCAGTAAATTTTCCATTATTTTGAGGAAAGGTGAAGTTATTGCAATGGGTCTAAGTTTCACATTTTTATCACCAGAAGCTTTCTTTGGTATAGGGATTATCTTTATCTTTCTCCACATTATCGGTAAGACATTAGTTGAGAAGGATCTGTTAAAGATATTCGTTAATGGATAACATAAAACATCAGCACATTTTTTAAAAGGAGGTTTTTGATACCATCAGGTCCTAAACATTGGGATGAATTAAGTAACTGGAGACATTTTCGGACATCATTTTCAGTGAAACCGGGAACACAATTATTCTTCAGACCCGTGGATATAGGGAGCATGATGTTAGATGAATGACGTATAAAGGACTTATTTAAGTTACAAATATTCAGCTGGTTATCGCTTCTAGTCTGCCTGTCCCCTGTAATTTCTTTAAAGAGTTTCCACATACTTGGAGAGCTTTTACAAGATAGGAGTTTTTGAGTGAACACAGAGTTGAGACGTCTAATCTCTTGGTTTATTTGACCATTTAACTTACAAACTTCAATAGTATTTTTCTCCTTGTACATCCTTTCTTTTACCCTCCATAGTCGTTTTATTTGTGGAGATGTAAGTCGATCAAAACTTAAAAAGAAGGTTTTGGTAGGACAGCAAATATCAAAACCGAATTTAAGATAACAGGTGATAACATCAGTTGTGTTTTCTATTGAGTCATCTGTAAATAATTCCCAGTTCGTCGTACGAAACATGTTTTTTAGATTTCGTAAATTTTCTGAGTAATTCCTGTATTTTACTTTTTTGGTATGGTGTATGTGTGTACTCTTTCCATGTTTACCATATACTTTAGGTAGGACACGAATTATACGGTGATCCGAGCTAGACAATGGAGCACGTTTGCGAGTCACATATGTACCCACAACATTAATGAAAACCAAGTCTAGATGAGCATTCGAACGAGTAGGAAAATCTACTACATTTAGGTTACCTAGTGATGTAAGTAAGCTACAGTCACATGAATTGAATGGGGATCGTAATATATATGAACGTGCAATTACAGAAGGAGCGAATTTTCCGATCGGCAAAATGATGATACTTGAAATCGTACCAGCAGTCTTGGGTGCTATTCGGTCCTTCCAATCTGCCTAGCCCAGCCAGTTGAGTGCAGAACACAAATAACAGCCTCGGCAATATGAATCATTATTTATAAACATACTGGATTTTTATACAAACCAAAGTAATCAATAAACTGATTATAACTCAAATAATCGTATGATTTTAAGTCAAAGTCAAAATAAAGCTAATGATAAGAGAAACACGAATATGAATAGTTTAGTTACGCAACAATTGTACAATAGGAAATAGGCATAATACATTGGTCGATAAATAGTCCTTAGAGTTACCATTCATAATTCACCAGGGGATACAGCACACATATAATTGAAAGTGAATCACCGAAGGCAGTAACGGCGAATTCAGTAAATTTATCAGCGAAGACAGATAGCGCAGATGATGTGCAGTCTGGAGTGATGTAGATATTGGTAACATAAATATATTTGTATTTATTTAGGTGTTTTGGACGGCACCTTAAAGTTAGACAGTCAATAAAGTCATTTGAAAACTTGAAAAAGGCAAAAGTAGATCGACACCAGTTAACGTTCACAAAAGTAGTTACTCCGCCACCACAGGTCTTTTCATTGTTTGATCGATCCTGACGATAGATATTAAAATCACTTAATGATACTAAGCAATCATCCTGTAAGTCAGTCAACCAAGATTCTTGAATTGTGATGACACCACAATTACGATACATGTTTTGACTTAGCGGAAATTGGAGTTTGTCCACCTTGTTAATTAGTGATCGACAGAGTTAAGCAGCTCGGGAATGGACATTTGATTAATGTTTATTCTCTTTAAAGCATATTGCCAACCACCACGATGTCTCTTATTGTGCTTGTTTGTAATTTTTGCGGCGAAAGGACGTAAGCTTTTCATAAATGCGCCTGTATAGGTTGTGCGATTAATAGACATAATGATAAGTTAAAACAAAATGAAAAACCCCAGATAACCTGTTGAAATATTTAGATGACAGAAACAGGTAGCCCAGGTATTCAAGCAGGCCGCCTTCCATCTTCTTACCCCTACAGCACGGTTTCAGGAGGGGTCGTTCTTGTATGACCGACCTGATGATTGAGGTGGACAGATGGCAACCATCTTAGATCGAAAGGGGAAGGTTAACATCATTTACACTGACTTCTCAAAAGCTTTTGATAGGGTCAACCATATATATCATCAATAAGCTCAAACGATTGGGTATCAAATCATCTTTGCTTGATTGGCTTGTTTCATACATAAAACAATCAACTTTTCAGGATCAGGGTAACTTCACTTCCTCTTGGGCTATGGAATGTCTTAGTGAGCCCACAGGTTTCCATACCAGGACCTCTTCTTTTCTTGACATATATAAACGATCTTTCACAACTGGTATACTCTGACTTACTACTTTTTGCCAATGATGTGAAACTTTGGAGAGAGATACGCAATCAAGAGGATATACTGGCACTTCAAGAGGAACTGACTAGACTTCAAAGTTGAGCAGATGACAACAGACTTACCTTTGACACTTCAAAGTGTAAAGTAGTCCGTCTGAGGCATGGTGTAGACTACAGTTACAACTTCAGAAAACCCTCTCTAGAAGTATTCCAAGTAGGAAAAAAGTTAAGGAGTTCTGGTACCCTTCTATTTGAAATCGTACGCTAACTGTGACAGAAATGCCTTTCGAGAAAACCTTGTACTGTCAACATTGAAGCGCATTTTTGGCCAGTTTGGCGGAATAACCTCCCACGTAATCTTCAACAGTTTCATTCGTCCCCATTTAGAGCACAGAAACATGGTATTCCTTTCCACACTCAAAAAGGATAAGGACACTTTGGAACCTAACGAACGGTGAGCCACGAGATCAGTTCGGGGACTCAAATCCAATCCTTATGAAGAGTGCTCCAATCACTAAACCCTTACCCTTCAAACTACAGGCGTCCTAGAGGTGACCTATTGGTTTACAGCATCCTTAACACTTCTGGATATCCACCTACACATCTACTTAGGCTTAGCTCCAATACAAGTCTAAGGGTCAATTCCCAGAAACTGGAGACACAACTTCTACTCTATAGAAGTAGTTAAATGCTAGAATTCGCTGCCGACTGAGCTAGTCTACTCGACTTACCAGGAGTCCGTTATGAGAAAACTTAACATATTCCTAGGGATTATGAATATTATCCTACTTTGATCTACCAACTTTTTTCCTTTCTTATCGTCATTATACCTAGGTTCCTCACTGGAGGTACTGATGACCCATTGCTACTAGACACGGAAGCCCGTTGAGCGAAAGCTTCTTCTATTCCTTCCACAACCATTTGAACCATTTGACATTAATCGGACTGAAAACTTGATAAAATCGTTTTGTTTATTGGTTGCCAAATCCACAGATCCGCATGTTTTGCATCTCAGGCCTCAAAAAGGACTCATGTTTTCTACTGCTGAGCCTCCAGTAAACGTTCCAACATGACTATAGTCAAGAGCATTCAACCTGATGACTTGCGAAACAGCACGGTAATCTCTGCAATGCCTTATAAGTCGATACCCTGCAGATTTAAGAAGGATAATCTGGCCACTGGGAGCGGAATTGGCTTTTAATTGTTTTGCTCTTATAATATGAGTTGGATTTGCTTGTCAAAGGTTTCGGTTGGAACCCGGGTGGCGCCAATGTGGAAATGCTGAGATACACGAAGGTTTTACCTTTAAGTGTTGGTAAGCTCATCTGACACCTTGCATATTCGTGCCATCATTGAACTCACGCAGTTTTTAGTCTGAGTTTTGTAACCTTGATAAAATTTAGGATAAGAATTATAACCAGTGCCTGTTTTTAAAGTAATAATTTTTCACCGATAATTGCGGAGCATTAACATCTAATTAGTTATGCTTTTGTGTATGCTTTTTTGTACATCTGAAAAATTAAAAGTACTCTTTGCTATTTTTGGCGATAAACACCAGTATTGTGGTATGTTATAGTAAAGCTCTCACTTTGGAGACCTAGGTCTCAGCTGATCTCGGAAAGAACTTCTGGTTCGTAAAGTGTGATTTAAATACAAAGCAATAAACGCAATCAATGTAACTCACTGTAGTGACGTAAAAATTTTTGTGGTTGGTCATTTTTCGTCTTGCCTACTTGCCTTTTGAACCACACTTCAGTTTTGAAAGTTAACGATATTAAATAGACTGCCCTAATCAAAATAGGGAAGGAAGGATTCGAACATGTATCCATGATTTTAGGGATACACTTGGTATTATTCTTATACTGCATGACCAAGGTAGCAATAATAACCATCTAACAACATGGTCTAATGTTCTTACTGCTTATATCAGATTTCAATTACATTTTGTATCGTTGCCTCAGTAAGTCAGTTCAGTAGATATTAGATTATCCCACTAGACTACTCTTTGTTAGTAATGTATCGATCAATACCCACTCAGTTGCTCTTATTATATATTTTCAGGTTGTTCGTCAGCTTTCATTAACAAATTAGTTTTAATTACTCAGCAGAGATGCTTTTAGTATTTTTCAGTATTTAGTTTCATGTCGTTTCCAGTATCTTAATATTTGAACATTCATATTTGTAGTGACATTCACGCTTCATACTCATAGGTTTTGTCGTTATTCTATCGATAAAGAACGCGATGAAAAAAATCAGTTCTCTAAGCATATCTACTTGAACCCGGTCTCTAGTTCGTTAAACCATTTAATGCAAGAGTCCAAATCGTACTCATAGTTGAGTCAGCCAGGAATGTTGTACCACTAATGATTAACTTGAACAAAATATATGCCAGGAAAAACAACAGGAACATAAAGTTATATATTTTTGTTCAATATTTAACAAGTCTTTCCGTAAGTTTGGTGCAGTTGTGTGAAAGTATATTATTCAAACCAAATTCACTGAAGTTATTTAAGACTGCAAAACGAGCTTGGCACATAAAGAACAGCTACAGCAGCTATGAAGACTCAGTTTAGTGACTAAAACATGACTTCGTGCATTTAGATTGCTGGCTTAGGGCACATTGCCTTTTTTGATTTGAGGGATTGTGGCAGTATTATTATTCATCCTTTGAAAACTGTGTCCTTAATTAAAATTTGGTATTATTCTTAGTTACAAAGCCACACCAAACCAAGTAAATTTACTTGTAGTTGATAACATCAATAAGGACTAAACCACTTAAGTCTGCTACCCACCGTAAATCTAAAACACGAGATCCAAAAATAGCTTTTATGAAACGGCTAATGTGAAAAAGGCTAACTCTACTTGTTGAAAAAATGTAAAAGTTTACCTGTTTCTAATCATAGCTTGTCATGCTTTGCGGGCATACTTTCTTGGTTATTAAACTAATCAGTACGACTTAATCTATAATCTTTTCATGGTGTTTCGGTCTTTGAATTTACCCGTCAACTGCTAATACTCACCCTCACTTTAAGCTAAATATCGTCTTTTCAACTTCAAGACTGACAGGACCTCGAACCTGCATTTTGAGTAGTGAGCAGATAAAAGTAGTCGAGAAGTTCGTGTATCTGGGTAGCTGCATAAGTGCTGGTGGTGGCATGAGTGGTGAAATCAATTCACGTATAGTGAAAGCCAGAGCGGCTTATTCTAATCTGGGCCATCTTTTGCGCCTCTTTGACTTTAGTCTGGTTGTAAAAGGTCGGATCTACAATGCTTCAATGAGAGCAGTTTTACTCTATGCCTGTAAAAATTGGCGTCTCCGAGTTGAGGATGTCAGACGAATCTCTGTATTTAAACATGGTTATCTCCAAAGGATTGCTGACATACAGTGGCAACACTATGTTATTAATTTAGAGTTACGGCATCATGTGTTCTTGCACAGCGACGATGATTCAATTGGTGTCACTATTTTGAAAAATCGACTTCGGTGGCTATGACATACCTTACGGATGTCGTCCCAGAGAATTCCACGTCGTGCATTATTTGCCGACGCTAGGACTGGTTGGAAAAAGCGGAGAGGTGGTCAGTGTATGACATGGTGTCGTGGTATTAAAGAAAGCTGCAAAGGGCTAGCTTCTGTTGGTCATTCACGACTCCTTGGCTGGGGTCCGAGAGATGACGCAACACAGTGGCTAGAGATGTTATCAGATATGGCTCTGAATATAAGCCAGTGGCGATCCTGCTGTAACCTTTTACTTTCTTCATAAGAGAAAACGTAACCCCTTTGACTGAAAGTATTCTTTCTGGTTGTATTTTTCCTAACTGAACTGCTCCTCTCGTTATTATTATTATTTCACTCTCATACATTAATTTCTGTTTATTGTTGCTCTTCTTCTTTATTATATCCACCTTCAATTCTTTTACTTCACAACCTCATTTTTGTTATGTGGTGCATGTATATTTGGTGTCCCTTTCAACTTGACTAAGGGTCAATGACACCTACGGCATCATTTTTCCATTGCATTAATTCATACCAAGCGTTTGTCCCACTTTCAGTATTTTGTGAATTACAGGGAGAAATTCCGTGGTTATTAAATTCTTTTCTACTGCTAGCCCAACCAACACCACTCAGACCACCAAGGTTAGTTTTCATTTCTTTATGCTTCCATGATTTAGACTACTTATGGACCACTATCTGATGAAGATCGAATATTCACTAATTTATACGGTCGACATGATTGGCGTCTTAAAGGTGCCATGCAACGTGTAAGATTATTATTGTTGAGTTTCTTTGAACATCAGTTATTTTAATAACAGGGTCACTGGTATAAAACAAAAGAGATAGTCCTTAAAGGTAGTGATTGGATCATTGAGGAAATTAAGAAATCGGGACTACGTGGTCGTGGTGGTGCTGGCTTCCCTTCTGGCATGAAATGGAGTTTTATGAATAAACCAAGTGATGGCAGGTACAATTTGATAAATCGTTATTTGTCTAGATCAGTAAACAATAAAACTGTATGGGAACTTTCCACACTTAACTAACTTTTTTATTCCATTTAGAAATATTGTTTGGTTTTGGTTTACTCTGTCTTATTGCCGTATAAATTAGATGAGAAGAAACACGAATCAATTGTTAAACATATTAGTTAAAACGACTGACAATTAGTATCAGTGGCGTGGGTACACCCACTCATTGTTTGTCCCTAGATCTTTATATATTCACAGATAACCATGTGGTATAGAAAAAGGGGAAGTGGAACGATAGTGGATAAGACTGTTTGTTTTATGCATGATGAGCAGGCCATCGACCTTGCTGTTAAAACCAGTTCAATTTTACATGAAAAGGGTTTCATTATGTAGGTATTCATCAGTTCATCAAACTGACTGAAAGCAAATTTTTTCTCTGAAAATAAGAATCATCCTACACAGCCGATGTTCGCCTTTTCTAGATGCTACAGAGATGGAATCATCAGTCAATCGTTTAACTAATACCAACACATAAAGAAACAGTCGATATTCGTCTTCAAAGTAATTAATCCCCTCTATAAATTCCTACAGTATAATGAGAAGACCGAGTTTATTTGAAATATGTGATGTACTTACGCCATACATTTATTAAACAGCAATACACATAATTTCAGTAGGCCACTGGGTTGAACTTAAGACAACTTTCAAAGCTTTTTATAGGATTTTCAAAGGTCCATTCATAAATTTATAGAAGCCCTGGCTGTTCTAAGCCTCAGACATCCTTTATGTACGCAAAATCTTAAATATCTGCTCTGATAATGTCCAAAATTTTCAAAGGTCTAGGGTAGTGCAATTAATTCTCATTCCTTCCATATTATTTTTGCTTTCTCATCCCCAATCGTTACTTCATATTAATTTGATCTCTTATTTAATTGATCTTAATTAGTTTTCATATATAAGTGGCTTGACAAGTGTGTATGTGACTAGATCGTCCGTAATGTATTACTGAAACGCATCTTATTTCTTAAATTCGCTAATCGCCAAGATGCCTAAAAATATCGGAAGTGAATATCACTTTTTTCCGATGATAGTGAGCCTAAATTACTGGTCCTGTACCTCTACGTAGTGATATTAGATAGACAAAATGTTGATGAGTTTGTTTCATATTTTCCGCCTAGTCGATAGCAAGAAAATTGTCAGAGTGAGCTGATTGTTGATTTATTGCTAATTACGGTCCATGGCTGTCTTTAAAATAAAGGGTAAAATCATCTCATCACCTAAAGTTGTGCACAGCAGTGATCCTTATGATTCTTAGGTAAATGCTTGTGTTTTCGTTTGTGTACATGTCTTCTAATGTCTTGGGTACATAATGTCCAGAAAAAGGACAAATAACGGTTGTTTTAAATCTTATTGTCAACAAATTTACTTACTGGGAACCGAATTTCGGTGGACTATTTGCTTTATCATCCAGACACTTATTTGTGGTAATAACACATGTTGTTTGGTCGGAAGGAATATAAGCAAACCCTCAGACTAGGTTTAATGCTTGCTCTTACACTCGTCGACAAGGGACATCTACAATCTTCAGGGAACCTATGGTTTCATGGGATTTGAACCAATACTACCTAGTGTCACAGTCAGTGATGTTACCATTGAGCTACACGGGTCTCAGTTAACATCCCACAAAACAGGTATTCACAGTAAATATTAATTTTTAACCAGTTTTATGTTTATATAGTTTCTAGTACTGACTAAGTTCTATCAGTCAAATTGCAGTGTGAATACTAGTCAGTATGATTAAACCACTTGCAATGTCTTCATGTATTTATTTATTAAGTACGTGTTGGGGATGCTATGTCTCCTGAACGAAAAGGAGAATCACTCTTAATTTCTCATGTTAATTAAAGGTGATTTTCATCCAGTCAACTTCAACACATTCGTTGTATTAAATTATTTAGAGTAAATTCTATGCACTAACCGTTATTGTGTTTCAGTTGTTGTCAGTTATTTGGTTCTCAATACATTTGCCCTTGTATTGGTGATTTCAATACTGATATTTTGTTGAATGACATCTGATTGTAAATCTTAATCTTCTTGGATCTTTTCTAATGAGTCTTAACAGGATTCTTCTCTCAGAGTAGCTGGCGGATGGAAGAGAGTAGATCTGTTGTGTTACAGTATCACAGTTGCAGTAAGGATTATCGCCACATATCCTACTCCGTGACACTATCTCTTGAAATGTGATATAATTTTTACGTCACTCTGATCTGTTCTGAATCGTTTACTATTATTGCAACTACTATTATTATTTTTTTCTAGGCCTAAATATTTGGTAATTAACGCTGATGAAGGTGAACCTGGTACATGCAAAGATAGAGAAATTATGCGTCACGATCCTCATACACTTATTGAAGGTTGTCTTATAGCTGGAAAAGCTATGGGTGCGAATGCAGCATACATTTATATTCGTGGTGAATTTTATAATGAAGCGTCAAATATGCAATTAGCTATCAAAGAGGTAAATCATCATTTCCACTTTGATTCAGTAGTGGTTGTCATCCGTTTGCTTTCATTTCTTTCTGAAACTAAATAAGAGAGATGAGTCAGTAAAAGTATACTTTGTAGATGAGCTGAAAACAATCATAACAAGCTTCCAGCTAGTTTTTAGCCAATAAACAAAACCCAAGCTTTTATTAGTGCATATTATATAGGAAAGACAACAATAAAATGGCGTACTGTGATCCGTTTTCATGTAATTATTAAATCTATCACCAGCTACTCTATCTGTCTACTCCCCCCCAAACTCGTCCTTATGAATATAGATTCTCCATCTTCCTGAAACCTTCTTATAAAAAATGTAAAAAGATGTTTAAAATTCCTCAAAATGTCTTTGGTTATGGATAGGTATTTGGGGTAAGAGTTAGGGTTTTCAGCATGAACTGTTCTCTGTAGAAATATAGATGAATCAGTTTCACATAAAAATTTAATAGACCCTATCTGATCAGTTCGTTCATAAATCTAACTCCTTCAGATTAAAATATTTCAGGACTAGGGGTTTAAGGGTAGTATCGATTTGCAATCTACAGAGACAGAATTAAGCATTTGATACGTTTGGCATTGTCGCTTTTGTTTATCGTTGCAAAAAAATAATTTCCTGCTATCGTTTATGATGTTTTGAACAGTAAAATGAGGTATGCCCCCAAATGCCCTGGTACGGCCGAGAGTGGGGAGAGTACGCTCTCCCTCTCGAAATGCTCTCACATGGCCACGCGAATATATAATCTCTGTCAGGGAAGTCCTACTCACTGCCTTCTCGTGGCGGGGGTGTTGTTTACGAAATTGAGAGGACGAAAAGCGAATGTCTGGCGCTTTAACCGGGTTGGTGGACACAGAAAGTCCACCTAGGAGAGTTGGAAAACCCTCATTCCAAACCAATGGTGCACATGGGCTACAGTATCCTGATGGAACAAATGGCGTACGAACCAGTTGTTGGTCACTGGCTACCATGGGAATGCATCTCCTTAAGATGCTCCACTGCTTTGTGGGTTAGACCTTTAGGTCAAAGGCTCTGGGTGTGGCCCCCTAAGAAAACCACCTACTTCAGTCTGAGCACCTGGACATTATCACAGCCCTGATACAAATCAAATGAGATTTGTGAGGCGCATATTTACCTGGTGCTTCCTTGTAACAATATTTATGTGTTTAAATAAATAAATAAAATAAAATGAGGTATTTATACTGTACGTTAGACATGATATTTGAATTTTATTCAAAAGCCTAACAGTCACTTTCTCGACTATAATTGACTCTTCACTAAATTATACCATTGCCGGCAAAACCAAGACAGTGTTAGTCCACGAAGTCGGTCATTGACTGTTGATTTGAGTCGTAATAATGAATATCGACTATTATCTGGTTGGGGTGTATGATAAGTTTTATCGGTGACTGGAGACGTTGGGTGATATGGCTCATAATCACTAACAGTAGAGTGGATGCGTCCACTGTTTGTCTTAAAATACTTAATACTTTTAATTCTGCCAATTTATTTTTCTCCAATCACATTGTCTATTGCTAATCTTTTCTACTACTATTGACACTGTTACTATTTCTACTATTCTGGGATTTGTCATTGATAATTTCATTTCACTTGGGTGGCTCTTTTCTTTTCAGTTATGTATCCAAAAGCATTCTCTTCATATCAAGACGCTATATCGAAGGCTTTCAAACGTTCAATTAGATTTTCATTTAGTAGTAGAAATTTTGTGATAATTTACTTGATTTGTGGATTATAAAGAAATAAATCTTAAATAGACATACCATAATTTGTAATGTCTGCGCATGGAGTTTGCGGAAGTTGTTGAATTTTATAGTTTAAACCTCGAACTAACCTTAGATAGTTATTTAAAACTAGAGAGTATTCACCATGAAACCTGGAGATCATGGGTTCGATCTCCGGTCGGGTCGTGAATCCTCATTGTTGAGAAATTCGATATTAGGCTGATACAATTGTACAGTGTTTTTCTTGACTTTCAATAGTTATCTAGCGAAGGTTAGTTTGCGATAAAAACCATGAAATGTAATGGTTACTTTTTATTTCTAATGTGTAGTAATCGGTAAGCCCCTAACTGTAACTTTTTCACTCGTTTATGATTGCCAATTGTTATACAATATATATTGGACTTTTCTATACAGGCTTATGAAGCTGGTTTCCTAGGGAAAAATGCATGTGGCACTGGGTTTAATTTCGATGTTTATATGCATCGTGGGGCTGGAGCATATATATGTGGTGAAGAAACCGCTCTAATTGAATCTCTTGAAGGAAAACAGGTATAGTGTTTTTTACTCTATTATTGTATATCTTCTTTTGTAATAATTTTGTTATGTCTGCAACTTATTGTGTTTGCTGAATGCTTTACTGACTTGTGCTTGTTACTGAAAAGTCCGAATCTGACGACGCATAGTAAGATCACCAAAACTGCTGTTGTGGATTTATTTGATTTCGAAAATAAATTGAAATAAATGAATAAACCACATTCACAATACCACATAATTAAACATTTATAACCAATTGAAATAACTAATTGACCAAATTAAAATAACCCATTGTATCATTGAGTAAAATGAGATTTCAGTGAAGAAAATTTCCTTTTCGATGAAACCATTTTACCTAAGCTGTACATTCGTATGTATAGTTGTTTGGTAAATATATAAGTCGATAGAAGGGTAGAAAAGTTTGTATCGAAGTGATTCAAGACTTCAAGCATCAAATGAGGTTGTGTATCAATCAGGATTTTTGAAAAGAATGGAATAATGAAAGCTCCGAAATGCCCTGATACGGCCAAGGGTGGGGGAGAGACCCTTTTCCTCTCTAAATGCTCTCACATGATCATGGCTTAACAGAGCACATAATAATAATAATAATAATAATAATAATAGATACAGAACAAGTTCAAAACACACTGGAGAAGGTAATTAGGGCCAATGAAGGATGAGAGGTTTGACGTATTGTTTTTGTACGCAGAGTCCGGGCTTGAATTAGTGGATCACCAACGCCTCAGCAGTGCATAAGTTTTTGATTTGATCTCCCTTCGATTTAGTTTCCTTAGTTGTGTAGATTATTTTGAAGGAAGATTTCTTTGGAGCGATATGTCCAAAGTTGATTAGGTGCTCCTTTATTGAACTGATGATTGTTTTGCATACTCATTTTCAAAGCCATACCAACTGATGTTCTGAGATGCGTTTGGAAAGTAATCGCTTTGTGCGGCCAACGTAACCTTCCGCACAGAATCAAGTAAATTTATAAATGCACATCGATGTGACCTAAAGTGTAAGTTTGTCCTTGACTCAATCTTATAATTACTCTTTCTCAAGATGTGATGAATAAATTTCATAGATGGTTGTAACCAGATCGATCTCAAATGTCATTTTCACCCTAATCGACTTAGTCGTTGCCCATCATATCAAAATTTATTTAAAATTTGTTCGGATTTGCCATTCTTTTGATCTTCAAATCATCTGTATTCATCAAATGTACTATCTATTTGATACATTGACAGCATCTTTCTAAAAATTAAATCACAGTTTCAGCAATGTACTGTGTATTTTGGAACTTATTAATCCTGCTTACGTTCAACCTGAACAGGGATAGAATCTAGGACCATTAGGTATTGCAGCTGAGTACGATAGATTTAAATCATAGTTTGACTTTAATCCATTTACGGTGTCTAAATGTCTATCCATCTATTCAGTACCACCAGTGATAAGGTATTATAATGTTAACATTGCTAAACTCTACCAGCAGTTAGAATACCTCAATAATAATTTCCCTCGAACAAATCAATTTTTAATTAGAAGGGGATTTGTGGAGATTTCAGTATTTTTCAAAGTTGAAATCATGAGTCAATTGAAGCTAGACGACCATCGAAAACCTGGAAGCACTGGACGGCCGTTTCGTCCTATTATGGGACTCCAGCAGTTTCGTTGAATTCCCACATTTCCCCGCCTAATATGATCAAATTTGTTAAGCAATTTAATCTTATCCTTCATGTTTAAAAAAATATTTTCGTTCCTTTCGCACACTATTGTTAGGGAAAGCCTCGTTTGAAACCACCTTTTCCAGCGGATATTGGATTGTTTGGCTGTCCGACAACTGTGACAAATGTTGAAACTGTAGCTGTTTCGCCTACAATTTGTCGTCGTGGTGGTGATTGGTTTGCAAGCTTTGGCCGTGAAAGAAATCGTGGCACTAAATTATTCAATATATCAGGTAATTCATTGAATAATTAATAGTGTTGTGTTTTTCTTCTAGTCACTATCAATAAGTCAGGTAGATAGGTTTATATCAACCAACCTGAGTGGGTTACCTCTATACATAAACAACAGCTTTTTACTTATCGTTAGGACTTCCATTTGTATTGGCTGTGTTTGTTTATAAATTTCTCCGGGAACCCACTTTCTTTTAAAGTACCAATCAATGCGTTTATTCTTTCCTCAACTGCTTCCAGAGAGCATTTGGTCTTCATTCTATAATGGAGTATCTTCACCATATTTCGTCTACATTGAGAAGGGGCGAAACTAAAAAATTTCATACATTTTACCTCATTAATAAATCTGACTAAAAACAAGGAGAGTTTTTCTATTGACCCGTCTTAATGCTTTTCTTTCTTAGGCTCCTTCTTTGTAACCCATCTACTCTCTTTGAAAGGAAAACATTTAGAAAGGCTATTCTGCCTCCATTTCCTTTCTCAAATGTGAATTTAGTAGATGGATGAGTCTCTTCCAGGTCAGTATGGTCCTTATCCATATATCGGAAATAAACTGGAAACTTATGAATAAGCTGTAGCAGATACTGTTTTCTAGTCTAGCTAGAAAAATGTTCACTAATATGGGACCCAGTGATGAACTCATTGCGATACCATCTGTTTGTTATAATATATTTCACCATTAAATATGAAGTTCACTTTCATGATGCATTACATTGATAACCGTACTATGATTGTAACTTGAATCACATTTCCTATTCCATATTTTTCGAGTTTTTCACAAATATATTCTACCATCTGCATGATTGGAACATTTGTGGATCATAAAATTACAACTAATGACATCATAGTTGACTCACTAATGTTTACATTTTTGATTTTGCTGAAGAATTGGAATATATCCTGAATACTATGCTTAATCAACTGTTTCTGGAGTGGTTTCAAACTGGTTGCCAACCTCTTTATTGCGGTATGATTATGAGAGTTATACATGTCTGAAGTCAGTCTTAATAAGACACCTGATTTATGTACAGATTGTCAATCTATGTAACCTTGATAGATCAGTTCCTACGAGCTTAATTGTTTCGTACATATTTGATGAAACTATAAGTTGACCTCTGAGCCTCTATAAAAAAGATCTGGTCAGATCATTCTCCATCTTTTTATTAAGATCCTTTTAGTCATTCAGTTTTTCGAAATTTCGGTTTATTCCTTAAAATGATATTCATTTTTCTAAGTAGGGCATTTCCAGTTCTTTTATCTAGTTGTGTAATAATCAGATTTTCGTCTCTAATAAGCTCATTGATAGCCTCCTTGTGTTCTTTTGTTTAAAAAAAAACTTTGGTAGTTTTATTTACCACTTTGGTAGCAACAATCAATTAGATTTGATTTGAAAAAACGTCCATGTGCTGTTGATCAGAGGTCGAAGGTCGATCTGATATATAATGGCTTACTTACTTATTCATATTACCCCTTGTGGAGGAGCATAGGCCACCCACCAGCATTCTCCATCGAACTCTGTCTTGGCCAATCCTTCCCAGTTATTTCCAGTTGTTATTTGTCCCTTTGATATCTGCTTCCAATTGGATAGGAAATGACTAAAATGAATTTTTTTGGTTCATGTATTGTGGTGTGTGCTACTGATGTCGACAGATATAAGTAGTATGTATCCCAACGGAAAGCGAGATGTCTGGGAACAGAATGTTAAGAAGATCGATGTAAAGCGAACGAGAATAGAGAATGATTGGTGTGGAAACGAAGGAGCAGTCATGTCTGGGATAATGGATTGATATTTTACAAATGACGAATTTACTATATGGTTCTCAGATTCTATAATTTTGTATGCAAATACATTTGGTCGTCCCCACTTGTGTTCTTGTTCACTACAGTATCTCTAATATTCTGATATCTGTAAAAAGATTACTTTTCATTTTAATTTAGAATTAATAATTCATCTGATGGTTATTTATTTCTATTTATTTAAACACGTAAATATTGGTACAAAGGGGCACCAGATACATATGCGCCGCACAGATCTCATTGAATTTGTGTGAGGGCTGTGATACTGCCCAGGTGCCCATACTGATGCAGGTGGTTTTCTTAGGGGACCACACCCGGAGCCTTTGACCTAATGATCTGATCCACAAGAATATGGAGCATCATGAGGAGATGCAGTCTCATGGTAGCCGGTGACCAATGATTGATTCATACGCCTTTTGTTCCCTCACGATACTGGAGCCCATGTGCACCATTGATTTGTAATCAAAGTTTTCCAACTCTCCTAGGTGGATCCTCTGTATCCACCAACCCGGTTAAAGCACCGGACATTCGCTTTTCGTCCTCTCAATTTCGTAGACAACACCTGTGGTGCGAGAAGGCATTGAGTAGGACTTCCCTGACAGAGATTATATATTCGCGTGGCCATGTGAGAGCATTTCGAGAGGGAGAGCGTACTCTCCCCACTCTCGGCCATACCAGGGCATTTGGGGGCAAAAAAAGACATACACACTCACAGACTTCATGGAACGTGATTATCTTCTTAACAAATTTCTCAACATCCTACATCCTAGATGCCTACTGCTAAAAAATATCTTTGTTCCTCTAATTCAACTGTAAATTTCTAGTCGCTGAATGGAAATTTTAATTTCACATTATCTGACTAATTTGAATTTTATTATACACGTTTTCCTTTATAGGACATGTAAATAATCCATGCACCGTTGAGGAAGAAATGTCCATACCAATGCGTGATTTAATTGAAAGACATGCTGGAGGTGTAATCGGTGGTTGGGATAATTTATTAGCTGTTATTCCCGGTGGTAGCTCTACTCCATTATTACCTAAAGAGTAAGTTATTTAATAATAAATTGTAAACTAGTTGTCTTGTATTGTGAATTCACCGAAGTTAGATATGTAAAACGTTTGGATGCCAAGTAAGTAGTCTTAATTTTATGAAATTTACAGAAAAACATCAGTGTTATAACTTGATTACAATCAGCTTTTCTCTTATCTAAGCATTACATGGTATTTACATAACTTATTACTTTATGTTGTGGAAACCTTTTTCTTCATGTGTGACGAATGTAAAACAACTGAATGAGGAATCCTGTGATTTAGCTATGTAGTACTTAGCAAATATTGTAAATCGGTTGATAGAGTTGTCAATTTTGATCAACTTAGGTGGCTAGGATATTTTATACATATATATATCCACCGTCTACCCCAATGTCTAATGTTAACTGGTTGGTGTACGAGTAAGCTAGAAGAAAGTTAAATGCGGCCAAACAAAAACGTAAAATGAGTCCACTAACCCATTGATTATTAGTCTGAGTCATGTAGGCAGATGCAAACTACTTAGTTGTAAACCTCATGATAATCATAGTCAATGATTGGAGCTGTTAAATTACGTGCTTTAGATTTGGTCACAGATGCATCCACTCCTTGTCTTACTCTAGTTCTTGAATTCCAATTTTCCTTCATAGATCATTTTTCATTGCTTTTTCTGGGAAATTATTCTCACTTCCTGGTGATCCTTTCGACCATTAAACCAACAACAACAACAACATTATTTTGACTTCTTTACTATCGATTTGGTTAAGCTCATCTCATGGTAATTTAGTATGACAAACTAACTTGAGAAAATGCACACTTGTACCCAGGGTCTACGTTGGTTATGATTACTGACTTTCTTCATATGGCTTTAAAAAAATTAGTCTTATATACCCTCATTTGAAGTCGGTTAGAAATTTTTTTAATATTTTCACTTAATACTTGATTTAATCTTTGTTTATTTATTATCACTTTTTTTCAGCATTTGTAGTACTGTCCTAATGGATTTCGATGCTCTTGTACAAGCTAATTCTGGTTTAGGTACAGCAGCATTAATTGTAATGAATCGATCAGCTGATGTTGTAAATTGTATTTCACGTCTTATTAAATTCTATGAACATGAAAGTTGTGGTCAGTGTACTCCATGTCGTGAAGGATGTCGTTGGTTAAGTCAAATTATGACTAGATTTGGTAAGTAAGCATATATACGTACATTTATATCCATTTATATTTCAAGTCTACTAATAATGCTGTGGATTCATGGTAATTCTTACTTCAAGACACATCCTACCATAGTGTTGTAAGCGGCTTTAGCTTGCTTAGATTAGTTCAGTTTAAATCAGTGGTCTACGCGTCGAACTACTCGATCTCATGAATTCAAGTTCTTTGTTAGATTACTTGAAATGACGCGCCCAAAGTCGAGTAAAGTCAAGATAGACTTTCTTAGCCTCTTGAAATCTATATATATGAATGGTTTAACATTTAGAAATAATCAGCTTAGGTTGAAAAAAGTTACATTCAAGATGATAAATTCAGTAGTTTTCAAGTGAAAAACATGAGGGAAATTACACATTGATAGACTAGTTACTCATGAGTAATGCAATTCTAGAATAATTAAATCTCAAATTGCATTTCAACTGTTTCAATATGTTAGTATGGGGTTGTGGAGATTGTCTAATTTCATTGAAATCACAAATCGATCTAAGTTAGACAATAATTGAAAACCTGGAAGGACTGGGCTACTGTTTCATTTCGTGAGTTCGATGAAATTCAACAATTTCCACAACCCCATACTGACAGTTATCATATGCTCACTAGTGACTAGCTTCGAGATAAGTCGTGATCAGTGAAGTTCAAATATACCGGATTTGAATAAGGCACTCACTGGAAACAATGGGAGACAGTTAGAAAATATCTTGAATCGATTTAAATGAGACTCGTTGATTATGCGATTTCGGCTCACTGGTCTAGATGTTAAGCATTAGACCTTGGAAACTAAAAGTTCCGGTTTCGATTTCCAGTTGCAGGGTTGTGGATGTCCACTGTTGACGAGTTCTTTATTGTGACGAAACGGCCTTTAGGTGCTTTTAGGTGTTTAGTCATCTAGCTTGGATTTGTTCATGATTTCAGTGATATTTCAGTATGGACAGTTGAATATTCCTCATACAATAAAATTGCATCTCATAGGTAAGTACATCAACCTGTACTTGGTAAATTTTGCTATGATTTTTCCTCTCATTCTCTCTCAAGTGCATTTTTGCCTCTGTGTATGTGTTTATATGAATTTTTCACATTTCCTAGTTAAAGGTAACGCTAATAAGGATGAAATCGATATGATTTGGGAAATTTCTAAACAAATGGAAGGACGTACAATTTGTGCTTTAGCCGATGGAGCTGCATGGCCTGTTCAAGTAGGTCGAACTATTTCCTTTTTCTTTTTTTCTTTCTTTTTAAATGATAAACATAATAAAATTATGTTCCATTAATGTCCATACATTGTCCAGATTTTGAGATATTCCTTTAAATACAACATCCTCTCATTTCGTACCATGTCACTCTGTGGATTTAAGTTCACTTGGTGATATTTAGTAGTATTTCCTATTATATTGCATTAAATTCTAATAATCTCAGTTATTGATCCTAGTAGATCCTAGTTTTTATGATATATGGTAATCGACCGACAACAACTTCATATTAAAGTCTTAGAATGTAAGTCATTCATGATAAATGTAGGACCTAGAAAAAGGTTTATATTAATTCAAGTTGACACGTTATATCAGTCACTACAACGAGACAAAATTCACAAGAGATATTCGGGAAGACTGGAAATACTAACAGTAGTATTAATGATAGTAATAATAACAAGACAGTCAGTCACCAATTGTAGCACAATTGTCGATTGGCCCCAAGTTGTTGTGCCACATTAGCACGGTAAGATGATGAATTGCAAAACAGGTCAAACCAATTGTTTTAGTATAAATAGACTTAAAGAATATGGTTGAAAACGAAGAAACGAAATGAGGTTATTAGACGGTATGAGATATTCAAACTGAAGATTTGCGAAAGGATAGGGAATAAATGCAAATGTTCCACTTCAGTGGATTTTGTGCCATATTATATTAACATCGTGCACAGATCAAATCGCAACTCTACGTATCATTGTGGAACAATCAATCGAATGGAATTCATCACTCTACATCAACTTCATCGACTACGAGAAGGCATTTGATAGCGTGGACAGGACGACACTATGGAGGCTTCTTTGACACTACGGCGTGCCTGAGAAGATAGTCAATATCATACGGAACTCCTATGATGGACTAAACTGCCAAATCGTCCACGGAGAACAACTCACCGACTCGTTTGAAGTAAAGACCGGTGTTAGGCAAGGTTGCTTACTCTCACCGTTTCTCTTTCTCCTGGTGATCGACTGGATCATGAAGACGTCAACGACTGGAGGAAAGCACGGGATACAGTGGACAGGCAGGATGCAACTTGACGATCTAGACTTCGCGGATGATCTGGCTCTTCTATCACAAAAACAACAAATGCAGGAGAAAACGACCAGTGTTGCAGCAGCCTCAGCAGCAGTAGGTCTCAATATAAACAAAGAGAAAAGCAAGACTCTCCGATACAACACAATATGCACCAATCAAATTACACTTGACGGAGAAGCTTTGGAGGATGTGGAAACCTTTACATATCTGGGCAGCATCACTGATGAACATGGTGGATCAGATGCAGATGTGAGGGCGCGGATAGTCAAAGCAAGAGCAGCATACTTACAACTGAAAAACATCTGGAGCTCAAAACAATTATCAACCAACACCTAGGCTAGAATTTTCAATACAAATGTGAAGACAGTTCTTCTTAATGGGGCGGAGACGTGGAGAACTACGAAAGCCATTATCCAGAAGATACAAGTGTTTATTAACAGCTGTCTACGCAAGATACTTCGGATCAGATGGCCAGACACTATCAGCAACAAGTTACTGTAGGAGACAACAAATCAGATTCCAGCGGAGGAAGAAATCAGGAGGAAGCGCTGGAGGTGGATTGTACATACTTTGAGGAAATCACCCAATTGCGTCACAAGACAAGCCCTCACATGGAATCCTGAAGGTCAAAGGAGAAGAGGAAGACCAAGGAACACATTACGTCGAGAAATAGAGACAGACATGAGTAGAATGAACAAGAACTGGATAGAACTAGAAAAGAAGGCCCAGGACAGAGTGGGTTGGAGAAAGCTGGTGGGCGGCCTATGCTCCATTGGGAGTAACAGGCGAAAGTAAGTAAGTAAGTAAGTAAGTAATATTAACATTTATAATCCTTGATTCCAGGTATTGTTTTCAGCATCGATCAGGGTATCTACACCAACCAACGCGGTTTAGACCAACACTAAATGATATCATATACTGGTTGCATGTCTTCATTTCTGCGATCCTAGTATTTTTCCAGTCTATTCATATTATAACCAGTATTCCAGTCCGATGTAGACAGTAGTTCGCCATACGTGATACATTTCTTAACTGTTATAGTCGATAAACGTTTACAGCCACATGGTATTAAGCACATGTTTTCATTATCTTATTAATTAATTTTTATGAACACTATTCTGATAATTTTCCTTTTTTTCTTTCTGTCATTTTCATCGTTATTCAGGGTCTTATTCGACATTTTCGTCCTGAACTGGAAGCTCGATTTTCTAAATATGGCATAGAATTACATGAACCACCTAAAGCTGAATCCAGTATTCCATGTTAATGATAATAGTAACAATAACCTATACTACTTATTTCTTTCTTATTTGCTGTCTATATAAATGGATATTATCAAATTAAAACTTTTACCTTAGTTTTTTTCTTCCCATTCCCAACAATAATGACCGAATCGCCTCAACAAGTTATTATGTGTGCGTTTTTCAACTCATTTCAAAATTATCTTCGCCTTGTCTTCTTCAACTATCTATATATAATAAATTAAGAGTAGCAAAGAAGGAAGAATACTTCTTCATTTTATAAATTTCTCTATTTTCAAAATGTGGGGCAGTTTAAAAGTTGAAAATATGAATTTGTTGAGAGCTTAGTTCATCAGTATCATAGAAATGAAGGTTTCCAATTAAGTGGTTCAATATGATGTCAATCAGTCAGTTAGTGATCGTTAACTTAGATCCTGGGAATATATGTGTATCGGTTCAAAATGCTACATCAGATTAGTTTAGTGGGATAAAATTATCAAGATAAGTTCCAAAGTTGTAAAGATAGTGATAGTCTCAGTATTAGTAAAAGGCATTCACTGTAAAGGATTTAATTCCCAAAGAAAAAAATGAATTCATGAAATAAAAGTTGTATAATAATTTCGAAACTCAGAATCTAAGAAAAGATGATAAGTGAATGAATGCATCTGTGGCATTGCGACTATTTCTGAGCTATATTGTCCAATGTTTCCAATCACTGATTGCGGTTATAGCGTGGATCCTAATCAGGTGGCTTAGATTTATCATTGTAGGTCAAACTAGCAATTAATGAGTCTTTGAACTGACTTCACATTGTGGTTTGACTGTTCCAATAGCTTTCTACACTAGTTGATATCACCTGTCAAAGTAGAGTGTGGTTAGTAATATGTAATATATGTCCTAACTACCCCAACAGATAAATATTTATAATGCCAATTGATTTGCCATCTTTACCGATCACCCTAAATTTTATCGTAACTTTTTTCATTCGATGGTTCCAACGTCAGGAATTAACGCTCCGAAGGCATTTATGATCAAATATTAGTAGCCTGCATCCTCCATTAGTGAAGGCCACATTTCACGCCAATGAAGTGGAGCATAACTAAATTCTATGTATTACGCTCGATATCCCGTTTAGAGACAGAGATCTCACCTACACCACAAGCTGGCAAAGCCGTTGGACGTAATGAGTACATGTCGAAATTTCGTCAGCTACCAGACCTGATATGACTTTCAAGATATGTGAAGTGGTCGACAGGCTCAGTATGACCTTTTGGGTCTACACACCATTAAAAAGTCATAGACACTGGACAACTTCTAGTCTTTATTGACTTACACTAACAACAAAAATCTTATGTTCACTGGTGATTAGTTCCTTGAAGATAATTTTCGGTGTTCGATTACGATATTGTACTTGGTGAGATTCAATTATGTCGGGGTATTAGACACATATCATAAATGGCAATGAATGCTGGTCAGGCAATACTGCGGATTGTATTGTTAGGGTGTTTCACATTACTTAGAGACGAAATTGTTGTTTAATACTTCCAGGCTTTATAAATATCCCAATTAAGGTTAATATGAGACAAATACCGCCTGTAAGTTAAATTGTAATTTGTTTTCAGAAATCATGTGAATCATTTTGATTCAGCAAATAAGTCCTCTGTTAAGTAGAATGATAATGAATTTATATTTGCGATACCATAGAGCAGTAGTGTTGGGATGATCCTGAAAATTTCTCATATTAGACATGACACGCTCATGAAACATTAAGAAACATTTTATCCAATCAGCGTTTGACTAGAAATGAAGTCACATGTAGAGGTTCTGATTGGCTGATTACTGCACTGTAACTATGTTAAGTAGTATTCCAGAATTTTCAGGGGAACCCAAGGATTTCTAAAATACTATAAAAACCCCTTATTTTCTGTACATAAATGAACTTTTGGAGTAAAGTGCTTCCCGCATATTTTGTGCCTTTTCTCTCGTGTTCAAGTCGCTGTGTACTTCTAGCTTGGGGGTACAAGACTAGCTTAGGATCCGAGTATAGCGTTCAACCATCAAAACTTATCAAATAGACTCACTTCAATACTCTCTAATGTTCTAGAACAGTTATCATTGAGTCTGTAATTTATGACCGACCTTCGAGTGACACTAAAATGACCTTGAGAAAGTCCGCCTACATGATAGGGCTAAATTTTGATTAGGAACCAGTTTGAAGAATAAATATTATGATTTACTGTTGATGGTCTGAGTTAAGAATTAGATTTAGGGTTTTTTTACCACAAACTGACATCAACTATAATGCTAAAATGAATGAATTTTGCGCCAAAATCCCATGACCTTTTATCATAAATCTGATTGGTTGATTCATAAATTATAGTTTTGCCTCATTATTATATCAAGAACTTAATTAATCCTTATAATTTCCATTTGTAAATGAATAAACAGAAAAAGAATTACAATATTATAATGGAATTCTATTTTAGTAATAAAGAACTGTTAACCTAATTTTCAATGAATTGAATCTTAACAGAGTTGTTAAAAGCAACTTAGGTTTACCATAGTGATTATAATCTACATATAGATCTATATGTATGTATATGGATACATAGAATGGTCAATTAACTTTTCACATCATCTTGATGATGTAAGGAATGAAAACACTGAAAGTTTCTCTTCTCTTTCTTTTTTCTTGTGGTTTTTACTGACAGAGCAATAGGTTGTTTGATTAATATGTTCCTGATAGTTATAATGTATTTAGATGGGTTGTTCATAACTTAGTATGACTTGATTTTATTTTAAACTTTTGATCTGAAGGAGTTTTTGTGGAGATTTAGTATTTTCACAGTTGAAAGCAGGAGTCAATTGAAGCTAGATCACCAAGGAAGCACTGGACGACCGTATCATTGTATTATGGGACTCCTCAGCAGTGCTCATCCACGATCCTGCACTGACGAGATTCGTGCCCAGGACCTACAAGTCCCGCGACAGAGCACTTAACCGATAGACCACTGAGACAGCATCCAACGGTGTTAATGTCTAACTTCCACCAATCTACGAATTTGAGCAACTGTTCACCAATTGTCTTCAGTGAGTTCCTATCTCACAACGGATGTGGTTTGTACTCCACTGGTCACTGCTTCTCACTAGAACTCCAGGAATTATCTCTTGAAGTCAGTCACTAGTGAGCATATGATTATAATCAAAAGGGGTTTGTGTGGAGATTTACTATTTTCATAGTTGAAAGTATTCGTCAATTGACTCATGCTTTAAATTTTTGATTCAGATGCTATGGGGTTATTGACAGCTGATGATCGGTGAATATGCCTGTTTCGCTTTATATGACCACTCCTTATCAGTTTACATCTACAATTCTGCTATCGATCGAACTGAAGAGTTACAGGTTTTATGATAAGTATGATGAATCTAAGACACTTATCTGAAATATATATTGGTATAGATTAACCCATCAAGTAAATTACCTTAGCTACCTGGTAAATATGAATAAATTTTACTATTTTTAGTAAATTACAGTTGGTAACTAGTTAGTTGTAAATCGATAAGTGATTTGTAAAAAATATATTATTGATCTAAATTGATATACTTTAAAATAGTATACCAACAGTGGAAACAATGAAGGGAAGTGATATCAATGACACTAAAGAGCTCAACATAGGGAAACAATTCAGAAGCAACGAGTGATATATATATATATATATATATATATATATATATATAATAGCTAAAATCTAAAAAACATTGAAGATAGTTATTTCCATGTTCATAAGAACAGAATACAGTTAATTTTAAACTGAAGTTGAATAATGACTAACAGTGGAATACAGAATGCATTTTTAGTCCTATTCGAAATTCGTCAGTTGGATGTACCAGAATTTTGTCATTGATGCTGAAATTAGGACTAGACAATGTTACCTTCCCTATGAGACATGATCCACTCAGCTACTACATTTAAGAGTTTACTACTGATCACTATCAAACTTTTACAAAATTTTGTGACTGAATAAAAATATAGAAAGAATCCTCTTAGAATGTGAATGTACCAATAGAGATTGATCAGTTGCTAACCTTAATTTGATTAAAGCACAATGAAGAAATGTAACAGGGTAAGATGAATTCATTTAATGGATTCTAGTTATTTGTTTGAAACAATAGTAAGTATTTAGTTCATTTTCTTATTGTTCGTTTGAATCTTCCCATTGATGTTTATGACTAAAATTGATCAGTCACTTATTGGCATATGTGTATCCTGTACGGATTGCTTCGACATTGCATTTAGTCACTAACATTGTAAACGTAAATAGATGGTAGCTAGCATTGGAATCCATGATGTATGTTTCGTCAAAGTTGGGACTCGTCAGATGGATTTATTTGCATCACAGAGTTCATGTTCACTCCAGGACTCAAACTAGTTACCGTTTGCTTCAAACGCCATCACATTATCGACTTACGTACTGAGTCCAGATAGCCAATATTAATCATTATTTACAATCAATGTATATAATATAAATATAAGTAGAGTAATGACAGATGTGGAGGAACTTCAAAATGTTAAACTTTCTGAATATTTGTACTTTTCCGAAGAATGAAAACTGCGTCACTGACTGAAAATAAGAAGAATTCTTTTCGACGAAATCATTTTACTTAAGCTATATATGTACATTCATAGTTGTTTGGTGAATATATAAGTTTATAGTAGGATATATGAGATTGGATCTGTTATAAAGCTCGGGTTTTTTCGTTTTTATGAATGCGACGTTAATTTACCTTAGACGAATATCTACACTAGATTCCCTCTCAGTGTATGTTCTAAGGGACTTCAACACAACTCAAATCATGAACATATGACAATCCTAACTAGAACGTAAATATATTTCCACACTAAAAACCGACAACAATTTGACATAATCCAACAACAATCAATAATGATAATAAAGATAGGAGAATATCTAACTCATCTAAAGCCAGTCAAACTATCTACAAGTCTAACTAAACAAACAACCAATCATTATCGTTCATGCCCACACATCAGGATCATAATGTGATTCGTGATATCAAATATCTATATAAGATTACGCAATAATCAGGATGTTAGATAAGAATAGGCGGATGAAAATAATTGATGGGTCAGGAATATGAGAGATAATTGTTCATTTAACAAATATGAAGAAGAAATAAAAAACATGATGTCCATGATAATAACTGATTATGGCTTAACAGGGTACATAATAATAATAGATATAAAAGAAGATCAAAGCACATAGGAGAAGGTAATTAAGTCCAAGGAAGGATGAGAGGTTGCATGTATTGTTTTTGTACCCCGAGTCCAGGTTTGAATTAGTTTATCGTCCAAAGAATAATTCTTTCTGCTGAATTCTCTTTATTTTTTTTCAATGACACTGTGGGTTACTTAAATGACCCATCTTGTACGTATGTATGTTGTAGTGAGCAATTTGAACTTTTCAATATATGGGTATCTTCTTTTGTCTCGTGTGAATGAGTCGAAAGTTTTTCCTCGAACAACTATGACAACAATCATCTTGATAGTGAATAGATTGTAGTATCAGTTTATATGTTAAGCCCATATACTTTATTCTAGTTGCTGGCCAAGCCAGTTCGCCTATCCATTATGAGTCATATTTTGATCTTGTTAATCATTTGCTTATTAACATTGACTATACTTTTATAGGAGCATATATGTCCACACTTCGTATCCTATTCATCATATGTCTGTCATTCGCTTTTGCCTGATTATAAATATTGAGTAATGCCTGCTCATATCGAGTTGGCTTCCCAGCCAATCTCCATTGCGCATGATTTTTCGCTTCGTTCGCTTTTATTCGCTTCATCACTCTGATTCTCTGGCCAGATCAATGAGTGTAGAAATTATATGTATTCTAAATCTATTCTCGTATTTGACGTATTTAACTCCGTTGTTCACCAACGCGGATAAAGTCATTTATTACATACGAGTATAGACAGAATCAGTTTTACGCCACAACAAGATTTATTTAATAGAAATATCATCATATCACTGAATCAACTGTAGTTATAGTTTTTAGTATGAGGTTGTGAAGACTGTGGAACTTCATTGAAATCATGAACCGATCACCATTGAAAACCTGGAAGTACTGAACAGCCGTTTCGTTCTAATATGGGATTCCTCAGAAGTAGATATCATTGTCTAACATTCATCGGTTCATTATTTCAGTGTAGTATATATATATGCAAAGTCGTGCATGTAGTACTGCTGACAGATGCATTTCCAGGTGAGGACTGCAGGTAGACAAGGCTGTCTACTCTCCCCCTTCTTCTGGTGTTTGACTAGATTATGAAGATCTCGACATCTGAGGGGAAGCATGGAATACAATGAACATCTCAGAATCAATAAGACGATTGGGACTTCGCAGATGATCTACCTCTCCTCTCTCATACACACGAACAATTGCAGATGAAGACAGCAAATGTAGCAGCAGCCTCTGTATCGATAGGCCTCCACACTCACAAAGGAAAAAGCAAGATTCTCAAATGCAACAAGGAGAACACCAACCCAATCACACTTGATAGCGAAACTCTGGAAGAGGTGGAAACATTCAAGTACCTGGGGAGCATCGTTGATAAACAAGGAGGATCGGATGCAGAAGTAAACGCGAGGATTGGCAAAGCAAGGGCATCATTTATACAATTGAAGAACATATGGAACTCAAAACAACTGTCAACTAAATTCAAAGTGAGAGTCTTCAATACGAACTTCAAGATAGTCCTACTGTACGGAGATGAAATGTGGAGAACTACTACAAACCATTTGCCAGAAGATAAAAGTATTTATAGATAGTTGTTTACGCAAGGTTCTCAACATTCATTGGTCGGATACTATCATCAACAGACTACTGTGGGAGAGGACAAACCAGCTTCCAGCTGAAGATGAAATTAGGAAAAGATGTTGGAAGTGGATAGGACATACATTGAGGAAATCACCAAACTGCATCACGAGGCAATCCCTAACTTGGAATCGAGAAGGGAAGAGGATAATAAGAAGGCCAAAGAACACATTACGCCGAGAAATAAAAGCAGATATGAAAAGGATGAATGTTAACTGGAAAGGATCGCCCAAGACAGGGTTGGATGAAGAATGCTGGTGTGCGGCCTATGCTCCTCCACGAGGTGTAGCAGGCGTAAGTAATATATATATATATATATATATATATATATATATATAAGCTTTATTACAACCTTTTTTGTGTGTTTAATTCACTAACTTATATTTACCTTTCGAATCGTATCTTTGATGCCTAGTCTTTCATGTAACCTCTGGTACTCTTACTAAATCTATTCTTTTGAGATTTTACCTGACAATTTGATCTCTCGAAGTTAACGGGGTTTAGGAACTTGAACGGATGTACATATGTACAGGTTATGTGATGTGATTGACTTACTGACTTGTTCCACGTCTGTTGTTCTTCTTTTAGTCAAATATACCGACGAGGGGAATCTTCGTAAAGTTTTATACCTTACTAACTCTTACAGATGGAATACAATTATGTCTGCCAATATTTATCATACCTAATGTTTTAGTCAAAACATATTTAATATCCATCGAAAGACAGTTTACAAATACAAATAATTATGTACTCAACAGTGACTAGCTTCAAAATGGATTTTCTGGAATTTTAGCGATAAGCTGTGACCAGTGGAATCCAATTTTTATCGGTTAGAGATAGTTACCACCTTAGATAATGAATGAATGAGGTTGAGCAAAATCATGGATCAATTGAAGTTAAACATTAACACCATTCATTACTGACTCCGTAGTCTAAAAGTTAACTATTCGCATCCCAGACAGAAATTCTTTGATTCAACTCCCATGTTCGAGATCATGAATGCACACTGCTAAGTTGTCCTATACTAGAACGAAACAGTCATTCAGTGATTAGAAGTACTCATGAATTCAACTATTAAGATTATCTATCATTAGAAATTATCCATTGAACATGTTCATTCGTATATATGATCATTTTTAAATTATAAAATTTGTTATATCTTCGTTGACAGTTTGAACTTATAGTTGTCATTGGTTTCTATAAGATAAATATTCAATAACTAGTAACTAACTAATTCATATTAATAATTTGTATTTTTGTGTGTATATCTTATTAAGGGGTACACATGTATGTGTATGTGTATGTGTGTACATGTGAGTGTGAGTGTGAGTATATGTATATATATTGTACATGTGAACATTGATTATTATTGTTTCTATATGTTGGACACAATGAAATCTGAATCAATGTTTTAAATGAAAAGTGTTCATTGAATTCAGGTCAAGAAAAAAAGAACATGACCTGATGAGTTGAAATTTATTAATTTGTGTGTAAAAGAATATAGTGAAGAATTTTAAGTTCAATGTAATTGAAAAAATTATTATGATTAGTAAAGGGTTTTGGAGATTGTTGAGATTAGATTAATAACATGAAGAGATCAATAATAGACTATTGTGGAAAACCTGAAAGCATTGGATGACCGTCTCAGCCTAGTATGGGACTCCTCAGTAGTGTACATCTATGATCCCGCACACGGGATTCGAATAAACGATCTTCGATCTTGCTCACGAACGCCTAACATCTAGAAAACTGAGTCATCATACAGTGGTGTTGATGTCCAACTTTAAACAATCCACAATGTTTCGTGACCGTCCACTATTGTTTTTAGTGAGTAACTGCCTCTACAACAGGCACAGTTGAACTTCAATGGCTACAGCTTCTCACTAGAACTCGAGGAAATCCATCTTAAAGCAAGTCCTGGTTTCGAACGCCACATGCAGTATCGTGGTTGTCTGTTGCAGACAATGGAAGATGATCGCGGGATCTCGTGGATTGATTGAAGTGAGACATTAACACCGTTGGATGATAGCTCAGTTGTCTAAAGTTTAAGTGTTCGCAAGAGAGACTGATGATCCCGTGTTCGAATCCTGTAGCGGGATCGTGGATGAGCAATGTTGAGGAGTCCCACGTTAGAACAAAAACGGCCATTTAGTACTTTCAGGTTTTCAATAGTGGTTTAACATTCATCGATTGATGATCCCAATAAAAAAACTTAACAATCTCCATAACCCCACATTGATAATATTCTTTCTTAAGTTGTAGTTTTAACAATAATTTATCCAATAAATGAATATAACATTTCAAGCATTTGACAATTGGTATTAACTGGATTCTTTTCTTCATGGACTAATTTTTCTCACTAACTGGGAATTGTATGTTTTCATCACTTACGTATATATACAATATGTAATCTTAACACTCGAAGTTTGTGCTGATCATGTCGTTCAGAAGGACGATGAAAGCTACACGATCAAACCATCCAGCTCAAAGAACAAAACTCCATCAAGTTATCTTAACACTTATCATTTCACATCACAAGTTTCTTACACACTAATACATATACCTAGTTTAGACATTTTTAACGTTGATTGGATGACCTATTCAGTAAACAATGAACCGGAGAACCAGCTACCTATTTATATTCGATAATTTTGATGTTTGATTATATTTCCTTGAAAAAGCTTGGACTAGATGGCCAGGCGAAACGTTGAATTTACTTCAAATTCATTCGCTGAGATTTCACAAATATATTATTCCTATTTAAAATGTCTTACATCAACTCAGCGCTCAATTTCTGTGAAACTATTTGATGTAATTTAGACGAAAGTTCTTATGTATTTATTAACTATACGTTTGTCTTACTGTTTTGGAATGATCATACTAGTCAATTATTTGTTCAATTACTCTCTGTTGTACTATTCATAAGTCATAGATGTACAGCCTTATGGTAGTCTTTTGGCAGTTCACATACAAATGAGTTTGTTTACATCTAATTTGGCTAAGCTCTTTTGTTAACTTATTTAACGGACAGTCATTCGTACAACAACAACCTATCTATACTACTGTACCTTTATTATGTACGCTTGAGTATTGCTTAATGCCTACGCATGTATTCATTCCGCTATCCTTACTATTAATCGCCTAATTGATTCAATGATTCATGCATTTCCATTTGTGTATATATATGTACATCTTAATCGTGTTCACTGCACTGCATTGTACTATACTCGCTAACTTCATCGATTCATTATTCGCTCATTCGACTCTCACGCTCACTCACCTGCTTTACGGCACTGCTCTTTCATGCTTGCTTAACGTGACTGTAATATTGGATATCTGTGTGTGATCCGATAATAAACCAACTCGACCCTTCATCTTTGCCTTCTGATTTATACACCTTTAGGATGTTATCGAGTAACAGTTATCAGGACGAACATATACGAAGTGTAGGGATAATATCGAATATCGACCACCATAGTCTAATGATTATACATAATACTCTGAGTTTTTCTTTCTTTATTTACGATGACAATGAATTCACATGGTTACTATCCCCATTTTCTCACTGGATATTAACAATAGAAGGAGCCATATCATCTCAATCGACCAGTTTTGCTACTAATTAAAAAAAGAAGACGCACAACAAATGATAACCATAAATTGTATATTTTTTTTTGTAGTCGGATATCATCAGAAGCAATCTGCTGTGGAAGAGAACAAACTAGTTTCAAGCTAAAGATGAAACTAGCAAAAAACTCTAGAAGTGTAAATAGAACATACATCAATCTTCATCACAAAGCAAACTTTAAATCTTGAACGGAAAGAAAAACCAAAAGAGAAAGACTATGAAACATTTCACGTCATAAAATTGGAAGTAGACATCAAATAAAAAAGAATGAATAACAATTAAAAACAATTAGAAAGTATTGTCCAGAGACAGAGAGAGAGAGAGACTGAAAGCTGGTGGGTAACCTATTCTCCCTTATGAGGGGTAACAAGCATAAGTAATATACATATATGTATATTTCGACATTTGACATTTATCATACAAAGTTGAAAATTGACCAGTTCAAGTTAAACATACAGTCACTAATAATAATAATAGTAATAATAATAATAATAATAATGATAATAATAATAATAATAATAATAGTGTACTCTTCCTTATGAAAGGGTAACAAGCGTAATTAATACATATAAATGAAATCACAATGATTATATATTTATTATTAAATATGACTAATAACGTTCAATTATCGATCAAGTTTATAAACAAATCCATTTAATCAATAATTTTTTTTCTTTGAAATTTATTTCTCTATTTTAATTAAATCAATAAATTGATTATTATTATTATTATTACTACTACTACTACTAATATTATTATTATTATCATTGATTTCATTACTATTATTATTATGACTATTATTATTACTACCATTATTGCTATTATTATTAATATTATTATTAGTAGTATTATTATCATTATTATTACTATTATTATTATTATCATCATCATTTACATTATTACTGTTATTATCACTACTATTATTACTATTATTATTAATATTATTATTTCCATAATTATTATAACTATAACCATTATCACTATTATTATCATTATTATTATTATTACTATTATTATTTATATTACTATTATTTTTATTAATATTATTATTATTATTGATTTTCATATTATATTATTTTTTTTAGTTTATTTTTTTTCTTTCTTTACTTTTTTTTTCTTTTTTTAATTAAACGTTCTTTTTTCCAATATGCTTTAATATAAAAATTTAAAAATAATAAAAAAAATAATAAAGAATATAAACATATAATGAATGGGAAAATTTTAGGAAATTTACATTGTTTATAAAATAAAAGAAATTTTCCTTGATGTATAATAAACCATAAAAATTGTAACATTTGTATTATAGTAAGATAATTTTTCCACCATAAATATTGATATAAACCAATAGATGTTAAACCATAATAAATATACATAATAATATGAACAAAACTATTAATTAATGGGAACATATATAATAGACCACCTAAAATGATATGAAAAGAAAAAAGAAAAAGAAAATGATGAAAAATATGTTTCAAAGGAGAAAAAAAAATTTATAGATTTATGTTATGTATATATATTACTTGAATATATCTTTATTTCATTGTTTCCGAATGCCCTGATACAACTGAGAGTGGGTAGAGTTCGCTCTCCCTCTCCAAACGCTCTTACATGGCAACGTGTATACAGTCTCTGTCACAGAAGTTCTACTCATTGCCTTCATATATTGGCGGGGGTGTTGTTTACAAAATTAAGAGGACGAAAAGCAAATATCCGGCGCTTTAACCAGGTTGATGGATGTGGAGTGTTCACCTAAGGGAGTTCGGAAACCCTAATCGCAATCTAATGGTCCACATGGGATCCAGTATCCTGAGGGAAAAAAATGGTGTATGAATTAATTGTTGGTAACCGACTATCATTGGACTGATCTCCTTACGATGCTCCACTGTCTTGTGGATCAGATCTTTAGGTCAAAGGATCCGGTTGTGGCCCCCTAAGAAAATCATCTGCATCAGTATGGGCATCTGGGCAGTATCACTGACCTCACACAAATCAAATGAGATTTGTATGTCGCATATATATCTGGTGCCCCCTTGTACCAATATTTATGTGTTTAAATTATTAAATAAATTTCATTAAATATAGTTACTCTCAGTGATATCTATAAAATTTTGTGATATGGGTGTCGGATACCCTGAAGCTCTCAGAAGCTTAGAAACAGCCGAAGATATTCTATCTAGTCAACGTTTGGAAGAATATTCCAGAATCTTGACGTGTAGATTCCCTATTGGACAAATGTTAATAACCCTCTGAATGTGGATTGGAGGACTATAATGATGATTTCGTTTTTACTAATAACTATAAATAACTGACAGTTTTGTACAATAATTAACACTGTTTGGAATAACATTCCTTACACTTGTCGTCTGCCTTCTCATTTACGATTTGGAGGGTTCTAGAGTTTAAGTGCTCAAGTTGTTCGCCGTATATCAAGAATCTAAACTGTAGACATAACAAATACTGTTACTGGTACTTAAAGTTGCATAAGTCCAAGCAGCCATACGAGTGAAATATCTATAGTAGAAGGGAAGATTTTATTGCAGAGCTCCTTCTAAAATAAATTCTCCAATAGTGTCTCATTTTTAAGTTATTTCTTGGCCCGTCATATGCACTAATCATTTGATCAATTTCTGATTGCTTCAATGTATTGTAAATAGTATAGAACTTGTAGTAAAAAGAATAATATGCCTTAGTATAATAATATAATAATAATATAATATGTCTTAGTAAATTCGTCTGGTTTTAAGATACTATAATGCAAACATGTCAACATTTGAATAATACAGTTATCAGAAGGGGTTTTGTAGAGATTTTAGTAATTTTATATAGTTGAAATCATGAGTCAATTGAAGCTAGACTACCATAGAAAACCTGGAAGCACTGGACGGCCGTTTTGTTTTATTGTGGGACTCCTCGGCAGTGTGCATCCGCGATTCGAACCCAGGACCTACCAAATCATCTATGACTATTTCAGTTGTTACATGAAACAACGATATGTGTATATATACATAAGTGGATGCCAATAAAAAGCAATATTCAAATCAAATGGAATACAACTCCATGCTTGACATTTTAGGTATATGCATTTACAACAAATACAATTTTCAACTGTTTCTTAACTTATCATAATCCTTTTTTTACAGTTACCTTTCAATAAACTAATCTATTTCATTGAGATCACAAACCAACACTAGTTAGATGTATACTGAAAAGCAAGAACCACTGGACAGTTGTTTTGTCTTATATGATGGCAAAAAGAATTTTTTCCTAACAAGTTGAAACGTTTTGCTAAGCATTATGCTAAGGTATTCCTACCACAAACTTGATCGAATGAAAGATAAATGTAATTCTTGCGCTAATTAAACCCTTAAAGTAGTTTTCTTGTTTTAATGATTGGCTCATCCTCGTATCGTACTTTATGCGTGAAATTGTTTCAAGAATTTTTAATGTTTATTTTCGTTCAAGGTTCAAGCATTGGAAAAAAACAGTATGTAAGTGTAAAATTAGTTTATAAGATGAACATCTCAGTTAAGCAATTCACAAAGTTTACATACATCTCCGACCATATAATCTTTTGGTAGTAAGAATAAAGATGCTACTCACATCTGAGCTGATGTCTTTACTAATAATTTTAACAGATTTCATTATCAGGCAACTTGTTCTGAGTTGATAAAAGTATCTTTATAGTTGATGGACCGATTGTTCAGAATATCCTGACTGATGTCATTTTTTGGCTAGTCCCTGGAGTGATGATCGAACTCTATTGATCAAATTACAATTTAGCCATTAGTTTGGATGATTCGACAGTGGGCACACTATATTGATATGTTGGCTGGTTGGTTGTGATCGACAAGAAATTCCGATCTACCTAATTAGCACTTATCAATAAGGCATACTTTTTATCGCGAGAGAAACGAAGCTCATTTACGGATTCAAACCCATATCACCTAGCTTCATAGTCGGAGAGTAGTTACCACCGAACAGTTTGGGTAGCGATTTATCTTCTGTAAGATTAAGTTATCTACAATCGATCAACCACTAATTAGTAACTGATATCATATTTGTTCAATTCTTTTAAATCTGGTCGAATTCTAAATTTCACTTGATTTTTTAACAATTAATGTAGTAATGCTGGATGGGTGGAAACTTTAAAAAAAGATATATTACAAACTTAATTGGTTGTTATATATCATTACAACTCAGAATGTAGCTCTTCTAAAGTTACTCCCGATCTCAAGCTCACACAAAGGATGATGGTTGGGCATCGGGACTTGCTGAGAATCACTGACCAGATTAAACAAATTAAACGATTCCAACTCTGCACTGGGAGTTGAATGAAGAATTATGACGCCTTATGATAAAAGTCGAGATTCTTCAGAGGTCACGATACTGATGCCTCTTCTAACAACCAGGGCAACAATTAACATAAGTAATATATCATTACCAAGACTTGATGATCTCAAATAAATTGTACAGTATATATGGTGTTAATTATAAAAATGATATATTTTTAATTTCCTAATTAGTAAACAAATAAATTTCCTGACGTTTCGTCACTTAGTGTGAGCTACAAATTTAATTGACATATGTGGATTTGTGAAGATTGTCGAGTTTTTACGGTTTAACTTATGAATTGATGTTAGATAAACCAATTTTGAAAACCTAGAAACACTGAATGGCTGTTTCGTCCTGGTACGGGACACCCCAGTTGTCAGTGTATATGGTTGTGTCTTTGTGTGAATGTCGGTGATTGTGATAAATTTGATATTCTTTATGCGTGAATATAAAGTTGAATTTGTATATACGATAATGTTATGAGATTTCAGTCAAATTAAATATGGCAGCTTGGAAAAAGGGTTGCATTACCAGTATGGGGTTGTGATGATTGTTATGTTTTTGATTGAGATTATGAGTTGATCGATGTTGGGCCACCATCGAAAACCTGAAAGCACTGAACTGCCGTTTTGTCTAAGTACAGAACTCTTAGGCATTGCACACCCACGGTTTCGTACATGAGTTTCGAACCGAGGAACTTCGGTCTCTTGCGCAAACCCTTAATCTCTAGACCACTGAGCCATCTTTTGACGGTGTTAATGTCATGGATGCGCACTGCTGAGGAGCCCCATACTAGGATGAAACGGCCATCTAGTACTTTCAGGTTTCAATGGTGGTATAACATTGACTGATTCATGATCTCAATCATAAATGGTTCCAGTTGGATGATTAATTGGTCAATAACACAATTTTCTTGCCTATGGCATTTCAAAAGTAATCAATCAGCATTCAAGTTCTCTCATAAAATTCCTTATCAATCTACTTATACTTATGGAACAGTTATCAAGTTATGTTGAAGCAAAAAAAAACATATTTCACAATCTATAAAGATAAAATTCTCTGTAACTTACCAGGTGCATATTTTAAACCCCACCATATTGATGGTGGCATTGATGCATGATGAAATACATGTAAAAATGTAACTTGATCAACTTTACCACGATATAAGAAAAATACTGTATCTAACATTTCGACAAATTTTGAAAAAAAAAATAAATAACCATAATAAACTAAATTATCTGTACGTTTATCATTAGGATCTGGTAATTCAATACAACCTAAACCATAATTAAGTTGACGTATTAAAATGAAACTAGATATAGATAAATAAGTAGAGAATAGTACCATACTGAAGTTATATATGACCATATAATATGTAATGGATTGTTTTTTATCTGAACTTTTAATCAAACTTTTATCATTTAAATTTATTTCCATCTTTTTTTTATTCATTCTTCGTAATAATTCCATACGCCATAGATAGACAATTATCGTATAAGCTAATGATATAAGTGCAGTTGGTGTCCATGTTGACATTAATGGATAAGTTGATAGTCTTGGATCAGGTTTAGATGGTAGAAATTGTTCAGTAAACCAATAACTTAGATTATGATACATTATAATATTAATAATACTGATGGGAAAAGATTAACCGGACAAATGAATTCATGAATGACACATAATTGTTCTACATTAAATAAAATTTTGAATCAATAATGAGTCCAAATGGTTAGACATTAAATTGGTAATAAAAAAGAAAAAAAATTAACCAATAACGGATTTATTTTTTTATACTCAATTATGATTGGTTATTTAGTTATTTTTTCTTAAATCCTATTAACCAATCATATTTCTCTGTTCACGTATCGATAGTCCAATGACAAGGTCATTTGAGTTAGGAATATTCTTCAAGATATGTCTAAAAATAAAAAAGAATGAATTCAATGCCAAAAATTAGGGGGGTTGTGTTTTTGAGAAGTGGGATTATTCTTTTATAATTGAATTCAATCAGTAAAATTACTTATTTACTTATTCAAACAAACAACACTGAATGAATTTAAATCACTTATTTGCTGTTACTTTACGTTAACACTGTTCCTCGCAATCTTAACTAATTTGAATAATATCTAATATGAAAAGTATATCAATGAGTTACGTGACATGCCACACCCATTATCAGCAATAAGATCAAGTACAGAAATCAACAAAAGGATCATCCTAACATACATAAAAGGTATATCAGAAACGAAAACGAGACTGCTGAAAACCTTCAAAATAAGTGTTGCGCACAAACCAACAAAATCCCTCCATTCAATCCTATGTAAACCAAAGGATGAAATGACAAAAGAAGACAAACTAGACATCATCTATAAAATAAATTGTGGCAACTGTGAAAAACACCACATCGGACAAAGCGGACCCTCTCTTCATCTTCGCTTGAATGAACATCAATTAGCAGTCAAAGACCATGACATGTCTTCACTTATATCAATGTATGTAGGCAACTGCGGTTACACATTCGACTGGATAGAGGCAATTTCGAAAAATTCAGAGAATTTTTAAAAGTTTGGCACTCAGATCAATCAGCAATAAACAAGCACATTGTAATCAATTCAAATTATCAACCAATCAGGAAAATTATGCCCAAAAACATAGGAACAAAAATCAAACCAATGGGAGATACAACCAAAGCAAAGAAGTAAACATTGACAGATTTAAGGTCAACAAATACCAATCGAAGTGTACAGGACAAGCTGTGAACGACATGTGGAGAAATTCGAACACTACACTTCTACCCGAAGTTTGTGCTGATGATGTCGTTCATAAGAACGATGAAAGCTCCACGACCAAACCTTCCAGCTCAAAGTACAAAATTCCATCAAAATCAGGACAAGTTCAAAGTAAACTCACTGTTCCTGAAAACCCTAACTAACTTGAATCATATCTAACATAAACAGTAAATCACTGAGTCATTATGTCACATGCATTATAATAAACCTGATTGACATATTTTAGTAATTATTGTTTTGTTGTTCCGTTTTGTCTCCATTTTAATTTTTTTAATTGAAGATGATTATTATTAATTTGTTATGGCACAGAAAATGACCTTAAATGCGCCATTCTTACATTCATAAAATGTCCATTTAAGAATTGCAAGTTCCCAGCTGATGCATTTTATCCAAAAATGTATTCACTGGGGTAGAAAAGTTACAATGTGATGTTATGACCATGATTCTAGAATTATTAAAAAAAATTAACTTGACGTAATTAGGTAAACAGGTATGAAAGTAAGTAACGAATTACGCTACATAATACGAACTGATAGCACGTTCAACTGTTTTCCCTCAGTAAAGTAAGTTTTAAACATATTAGACTGTGAAATTGGATGAGATGGATTCCAATCTCATAGAAAGTCTCGTTTCCTTCATGATTATATCTACAGTTTACTGAAGAATGTCAGTAGCACTAAACGTCGGCCCACAAACTTTTGTTTATTACCTTCAACCTCTAATTCATTGGATTTATTACCTGATCGGTACTTTTACATATAATCTAACTTAGTAACAGGTATCTTTTGTAATTAAGCCTAAGGACCACCTAACATTCACTTTCTGGTCGTATAACAGATATTTCTATTGATTTCAAGTATTTTTAGGAATCAGATAATGCCAACTTTCACCTTATTAATGATAAAATACAGATTACCTATCACTGCTTTTTAAATTCCGCACAAAATACATGATTTCTTATCTTGGTTGTGACTGGTTAACCCGAAGCTGTCAATGTATTATACTTTTACAGAATATAGTTGAAATCATGAGTCAATCGAAGCTAGACCATCATGGAAAACCTGGAAGCATTGGACGGCCGTTTCATCCTATTATGGGGCTCCTCAGCAGTGTGCATCCACGATCCCGTCTCGTGAGATTCGAACTCAGGAACTATCAGTCTCGCTTGCGGGCGCTTAACCTCTATACCACTGAGCCGGCCGTCATCCAACAGTGTTAATGTCTAACTTCAACCAATCCATGAAATTGAGCAACCATTTACCAATGTCTTCAGTGAGTTAATATCTCACAGCAGACCTAGTCGAACTATATAAAATTACTAAAATCTCCACAAAATCCCCTTCTTTTATGGAATAGTTTACTTTGAAATTAACTAGTAGTTTCCTTCACCTAGAGTCTATTAATTTTTATCAATGTATAAGCATTAGTAGAGTCATTATATGTATCATTGATTTATGGGTAACATTTAGAGCCTGATTCATATAAAATATTGTAGATTAGTTTTATGATGACCTACCATGTACAATTTGTTTGCATTGACGAGATGATTATACTTTATTTAACTGGAATGAACATGATATGAATTGTTAGGCTTAATTTTGTACATCAATCACTAGTTTAATGAAAGAAACCGGTAGCTTCTAATAGGCTTATATAGATTAATTTCAATTCTAATGATCAATAATTTGTATACACAATCATAGTTAAATGATCTTTTGTCATTGCTCTTATCAGTGTTCAATCATCTTCCTTCGAATATGATATTTAACCATATTAGTTTTGTTTAGTTCTTTTTAACTTTATTTGAAATTATGTAATTTTTGGAACATGATGGTACAACTATGGTGTGTACTACTGATGTCAACAGTTATAAGTAGTATGTGGCACAAACTGAAAGTGGAATGCTTTACGACATAAGGTTGAGATAATCGAAGAGAAGAGTTTGAGATATCATGATATCAACTATATAAAATATTTTGTAATGTTGTGCTAAGATACATTTGATTGTCTCCACTTTTTTTGTCGTTCATTACGCAACAAACACACTTTATTCATTATGACCATTTTGAGCGCGAGAAAAGTGGTCCTGAATTCAATTCACACTTGCGGAGTCGTTGATGTATACTGATGAGTAGCTTCATACTAAGAAGAAACAGCGATCCAGTGTTTATAGATCTTCAAATAATGGTCTTACTTAGAGATATTCATTATTTCAACAAAATCATCAATTTCCACAACGCTATACTTTCATTATACTGAAATTTCGGTAATGGTATATATTTGAGCTTTGTTTGTATTACCGACAGTTTTTTCTTTTTATTCCCTTTATGCTTTTTTATCCTACATTCTCCTCTTTGAATTCAGTCTGACGGTGTATTATTCTTTAAGTATAATCTTCCCAAATCGATTGATATTCAGCTTCTCAATATTTGGTAATTTTCATAGGGAAATATAAGAAATTACTTGACAATATGAACAATTGGATTCAGATATTATTAAAATGGTCTATTGAAGATATTACCTTTTAAATTGACATTTCATAAGTTGGTTAAATATATTATTATTTCTTCACCCCAGCAATGAAGAAATCCGATCAGGTTATTGACGTTCAGAAAAGTCTTTTTTAAAGACATAGAATTGTACAAAAAAAGAGTTAAGGATGAAATGGGAACATTTCGATTTTGAACACGTTAACAATCTGTTTTATACGTAGAAACAGACTGATCCATTACAGTCTTCTTGTATCTAGATGTGGCAGATGGATTTGCTACGGTTTACCACTGGTGGAGCAGACGGAAACCGAACGGTCCATCCTTAATGCAGTTTCACTTTCCCACCATATTCAGAAACTTGCATACAAATTAAAAGCGCTGGTGAACTACATATAGGTATAGATTCGACCACCTCAGACCACAGTTCAGATGCTTCTAACACTGAACGAATATGAAGTATACAAATCAGTTTGTAAATAAGCCGTCATGGACGAGACTCTCTTTCGCGTAAATGTTTTCGACATCTGCTCAATGGTTACGGCACAGTCTATGGCCCAAGCTCTGACCCACCCTCGCCAGGTCTAATGGTTCTATCCAGAGATTATTTGGACAGATATCAAAAAGATGTTCTCTCTTCCACACAACTTCACATATATATCTCGCCAATATCCCTCTTTCTCGTTAATCCATATTAAGGTAGAGTGTGAGATTAGCCCAATCTCCACCCTGCTGCATGCTTTAGCACATGGAGGAAAAGATCGCCTACTAACCAGGGAACACTATACGGACGTTTTCCCTTTTGATCAATATAACGAACAAATAATCTAGTTACTTTCTGTGTTTCAGTACTGCTTGATTTATATATATATATATATATATATATATATATATATATATATATATATATCTTCTTGAATAGAAGGTGAAGCATGTTTGCAGTTATTTCAATGTCTGACTTCAGTGCTTCTGCTGGTATATTGTCAGGTCCTGCCGCCTTCCCACTTTCGATTTGTCTGATGGCCATCTTGACTTCTTCGATCGTTGGTGGAGTGACATCTATTGGAAGGTTAGTGTGGGCTGCTTCGATGTTCGGTGGATTCAATAGGGCTGGTCTATTCAGCAGTTCCTCAAAGTATTCTGCCCATCTTTTCCTCTGTTCTTGAATCTCAGTGATTGTCTTTCCTACTTTGTCCTTGACTGATCTCTCTGGTTTGCTATATCTCCCTGCCAATTTCTTTGTTATATTATATTGTCGTCTCATATTCCCTTCTCTTGCAGCTTTTTCCGCCACCGTTGCTAGTTCTCCCATGTATTTCTGCTTGTCGGCTTTAATGCTTTTCTTCACTTGCTTGTTTGCTTCTGCGTAGTCTGCTTGTGCTTTGACTTTCTCTGCTCGTGTTCGGCTGTTGTTAATTGCTAGTTTCTTGTTCTTCCTTTATCGAATTTTGTCCAGGGTTCCCATAGAGATCCATTCCTTGTGATGGTGCTTCTTAGGACCAAGAACCTCCTGACACGTTGAAGTTAGTGCTTCTTTTATCCCTTTCCAGTTGTCCTCCAAAGTAGTTTCCTGTTCTTTCAGTAGATCCTGTAGAGCTTGGAACCTGTTGTTGAGAGTTATTTTGAATTCGTTGAGTTTGTGAGTATCTCGAAGGAAGGCTGTATTGAACCTTTGTAGTGCTGTTTGTCCAGTTTTCCAGTGTTTCTTAAGCTTCAGTCTCATCTTGGCCACAACCAGGTGGTGATCTGAAGCTATGTCAGCTCCTCTCCGGGTTCTCACATCTTCCATTGATCTTCGGAATTTTTTGTTGATACAGATGTGATCAATCTGGTTCTCTGTGGTTTGGTCCGGTGAGATCCATGTAGCTTTGTGTATGCGCTTGTGTGGGAATATTGTGCCACCTATAACCAATTTGTTGAATGCACATAGGTTTGCAATTCTCTCCCCATTTTCATTTCTCTCTCCAAATCCATGTCATCCAATTACATCTTCATATCCTGTGTTGTCCACTCCAACTTTAGCATTTAGGTAGGATAAGAAGTGTGCATACACATACGCTCATATAAAAATCTAGTCAAGGTCTATAAGGGAATAATTAACAAGATCAAAATATGACTCATAACGTTATAGGTGAATTGGCTTGTCCAGAAACTAGAATAAGCTATGTAGGTGCAATATAGTACACGACGTTACACTACTCTCCACAATCCATACGTCCATAATGGGATTACTAATCTTTTATAATTGTGGATTATCTGGACCAAACTCAGCCGAACACGCAATATCCTGAAGACTTAAGTAACGTCCCTTATTTTTTATTTGTGTGTAATTAACTTATTAACTGTTAATTGTTTCATAAACTTTAGACATAATATTCGGTTATCATACGTTTTGGTCCATCGCAACTTATGTACACTAATACTTTGTGAGAAATCTAAATTGATTTCTTTCCCATATTATGGGTTACTTTTCATTACTTTTGAATATGTTCACTTAAAAGCAAATGGTGATACCATAATTTATGGCCAATGTATGAGCAACGCTAGACTGACCCTGAGAGCGTCCACTTAATAACTAGAAACAAATGAGGGTTATAGACCTGTGTGAGGAATTTGAATTATTATTAACAGTTGATGGTTAAGGTTAGAAATTAGAGTTAAGGTTTTCATCACGAACTGACATCAGCTATAATGCCAAAATTCTATTTAGCCAAATGGATTAGTGGATTTCGCTCCAAAACCCGAGATCTGTTATCTTTTGCATGATTGGTTCGTCCATAAATAGTCACGTCATAGAAATTTCTGCCAATATTTGGTAATTTTTCGATGGATCTTATCATAGTATTTTAATGTTTATGAGGTATGATAATTGCTTTGTGTTATATCCGGACGAAGACCAAATGTATGGTATCTTCCAGAACTGATTTATAGACTATTATCATACATATACTTATCATATGCTCATTGAGTAGCTAGATAATCATGTATTCATATTCCTGTGTTGTTTGTATAAACTAATTATTCTTTTGCACTTGATGTGTGCTTGATTTTGTATTCTGAATACAATACGTTCGTTTATACTCATCTAGTTCTGTTTGTCGTAAATTGCGCCATTTCGGGACTTCTAGTTTGCATAATAATTCAAATACTTCCAATCATCATAGTTCTTCTTCTTATAAGCCTTTGATTAACCCATTAACTACTGTTTTGTGACTTACTACTCTTAATATGTTGCTACATTATTATTCTAAGTCTCGCCTACTTACAGCCAGATTTTAACTTTATCACGTATAATTGTTACTTTTATTTTATCGTGTTATGTGATCTGGTCTGTTTGTATATAAACTACGTCTGCCTGAAATACATATTGTGGATCAACAACGTAGATGATCTATATCGAATGATTGTCGGACTACTCGAGTTAGATGGAAATGGTGTGACTAAAAAATGACGTCGAAATTACACCTCGCGGTCAGCATCTAACGTGGATTATCCCTTCATTGTATCAAGGTTCTATGGATGTTTTGAAGACCGTATGACACAAAAGACTTTATTACGAAAATATATCGGTAAGAATGAGTACAGAAAAGATAGCGAGACCACCACTGCATGCGTCAGTTCACGGCATACGATCAACTGATACATGTTGTTTGTCCTTGACTTTGATAGGAATCTATGATTTGTTCGACATTCAGTGACTCAACTGCAGGATGATTTAGCTAGGGTTCCGTGATATTTCACTGGCCCTACAATATGAACTGGAGGCTAATTACTGAGTTCTGGACTGAAGAGTAGGCCTTAGACGGGAGTTTGAGAATAGTTAGCCAATAAGAATCCGGCTACTGACTCAAGGATATTAGTCTTGAGATGGATACCGAACGAATTTCTTCTCACATGCTGTTAGTTAGAGGCCATAAGTCATGACACTTTGTGATTAGACTTATGCTTTATTCTAATTTAAATAAATTATCTTCACATATATACGCGGTGTTCCACTTTCTTTGTTCACCACTTCATTTGTAATTGATAAAATAGGTTTTAGTCAGATACATAAGTTTCTGTTGTGTACACAGCATTCAATACAATAATTAATTTTACATACTTTGAAGTTCGGAGTTTATTTATATTGAAATAAATAGGTTCTATATCGGTGAATTAAGTCTGCAGGAGTCCCACTATGTGAATTATTAAGTGAATCCTTGAATTTTATAAACTTCGAACTTTGTTTTTCTTGTCTTCATCAGGAATCTCTAGGAATAATTCTTATAGTTCTATCAGATGTTGAACACTAAATTCTCTGCTTTAAGTTCGTTTGTTTGCTGTGCTTGTCTAGAAAATAATTTCAGGAAATCATGGACCTTTATCTTGATTGTATTTTTAATTGTTCTTTTCATACCGAAATTCAATGAACATCATTAGATCCACCCTTATATAGTTAACAAAATGATCTAAGCCTTATCCAGAAATGTCACTCATCAAACATGTTCATTTTGTGTGGGACGTCTCAGATAACAATTCTAGGTGTATCTCTTTAGCGGTATTAAGACTGCATGCATGAATAACCGATTCGACTATATGCTTTAGCCGCGTTTGACTATGATCACCATCACAGGAAGATTTTGTGCCAGGTATCGACTTGGATACCTAGATAGGCCAACAACCAAAAGGCTGTTGATGGTTGCAATAAGATATATTTGTTGGCGATCTCGTAGTATCGAAAGAATACCGAGACGTGCCAAAGTTAACGGGTGGAACTTCCGTGCGTAAGCGGGTTCGTGCAAGGTCACAGGCAACGGAAGGAAAAGTGTCTTTGGTGCACTTAAACAAACAAGTACAGTAAAATAATCACTGGTACAATTGGTTATAATAATACTTGTTTCCATTATACCAATCGCGTTCTCGCCATAAGAGTAGGTCACTACAACCATTTGGTTCAAAAATCCAAAAATATGAGGCCTATTTAAGAGCTAAAGAAAATTATTTCGTTGTTCGTGTCTTCAGTTTTAATACTATTTAATACTATTCGATAGACAAATACGAATATTGAATAAAGTGTATTGATAGTCGGAATATGAAGCTATATATTGGCAAATTAAGTGATCACTAAGAAATCGGATAGGCTGGAGAATTGTTCACATCCTTGAAGAGTCAACTAAGCGTGAATATAGTTATCTTCTTTTGTGCCGGTTTCAGAACGTTTTCATAGCAGAAGGGGTCTATAAACGAAATATTTCAAACTTTCAAATTACAAAGTCAGTTAAAACTATCAAAAATTGTCCCCTTCGGGACTTGTCAGTTGAATGCACCTGTCACTTTTTATACAAACTAGGACTTACACTTATTTGAGACCAGTTCAGGTTTCATTGTGTCCCATGTGAGCAAGTCTGGGATACTCAATGTCGGGTCATAAGGGTTACTGAGTTGGATCCTGCATCATTCGTTGAAGCTAAAGCAACACAAACCCATATAATCTCGGCCAACATTGAGTCTAGACTAGATCTTTAACAAATATAAGTGGGGATGATGAAGCCTTTTATTTTGTTTATACTTCTTACGTATTTGTGTTTGTAGAACTTGTATTAAGTGAGAAAAGATTTATGTGAGAATACTACCTTATTAATATCTTACCATATTTGTTTTCGTCAACAGTTTTCTGCTTTTAGGAACTGAACCAATCATTCGTTTAGAATATTATTTTGTGTATATATATAAATGTTTCTGTCGTGTTAATGACCTACGATACTATCAGCTATTATAATTAGTATACATAGGTGAAACCATGGATGAGCATAATAATCAACTGAACCATATTTGTAGTCACGCTTTTTAAGAAGACGTTTAGATGCTAGCAGAAGCTTGAATGTTCATATTGAGGCTTGTTGACTATTGTACGGAATTGCTTTCTACATGTTTGCGTGGAATTACATTTAAGTGAGGATGACCTCTGGCACAAAAGATGTGTGACAAATAACCACTTTAATTAGTTTCGAGACTTTTTTCATTATTACTTATTTGTGTTTGTGCAATTTTCATTTAGTCTGCTTATAAGCTAATTTGGAAATTTTAACTCTTACTTGTTGTACATTGCTAATGCACTGATTGTAATCATACTTTTGAAACCTAAAGCTAGACTAAAATGACATTTATGTCAGCTACTCAAGGTCTGAAAACGTACCTAACTGATTCACATGAAACGGTATTCTGATTCATAATTACAATTTTGTGTTCCAACCTACTTTGAATTTCGATACTTAGTGAAAATTTCCAACCAAAATTATGAAAAATATTTGGCTATGGACACTCTAAGTAAAAGAAATGAATGTGACCTGTATTTAAAAGACATCAGCAAATATTGCTAATCCATTCAATAACGGATCGATGACAGTGAGTCTTCTTATAAGTAGATTGGTTAGAGGTAGTAGCAACATAATGACGCTAGGCGGTCTATTCAAGTAGACGCAAAATGCTTGAGTTTTCTTGGTTCTATTGAACAAGAGTCACATATAGCATTGAAAAACCTGCAGAAAAGATGGCCCTGTCACTTAAATAGCTAACCAGCGATTTTTAGCTGCCTAATCTCTCTTATACCATTATTTGCTAATAAATTAGGTTTCGAGACCACAGAATTTCATTATGTGATACTTCAGGTGTTTGTATCTATTGGTATTTTGCACCCAACAAACTCTATCTTGTCATGAGTATTCTGTGAAATTTGTACTGACTGATCATTCTGAGATATTCAGAACAGATTTATCTTGTAACTAGTTTTTTTTATTACTTGCATTTCTTTCATTAACTCTCATAATTGGTACAAATACTATGACTGACTGTAAAATTGATGTTTGAAAACGCATGACCTTGGACTTTCCGTTATTGTTTTGAATTCCCCAAAGCATGAAACACTGATTATCGCTCATAAATACACTGCTGCACATACATGCCAGCTCTTATGATAACGGAACTCTAGTATATTCGCTATCTACGTTTACAGAGCACTGTGATCTTCTTATTATGTGCATTATCTGTATATGTGTCTCGAACTATAATAATTGCGACTGCAATTATTAGCTACTTATAATTATGGATTACCAGAGCAAAAGAAGCTCGAACGCTCTAATTCCTTACAATTTAAGTAAAGTCTTGTATACTTTTTGTTACGTTTGACCGATTGGACGCTATTTTCGCTTCCTTAAGCTAGTTCCGTAACCCCCCGAGCTAGAACTATACACCGACTTGAAGACCAGAGAAAAGGCACAAGGTGTGTGGGAAGCACTTTACTACAGGGTTCCATCTTGTTATAGAAAATTATAGGTATTTACAGATGTTAGCCAATCCATTAACGACATATTATGATACCGACCAATAGTATCACGCCACATTGGGACTGTAGAAGGTTCCATCGTATTCTGATTGGCTGGGGCTCTTTATGAGCCTCTAGAGGCTCTGTTAAAGTTCTCCGGAAGCCGACTGAACACTTTTCCTGTGTGTATAGATTATAGTTGATATATTAATACATTAATTTTCGGACATAGTAACTTTATCATTATTTTTAGACTTGATATATTCTTGGTCCACCACAATTCTTTTGTACTTGATTGAGCATTGAATAAAAATTTAATGTATAATACATTCGTGTTTACTAATCTAGTTCTGCTTGTCTTATTCTGGTTATTTATTTTTAGTTGGTGAAACAGGAACGCCAATACTGATATTGAAGAGCTTCGAAAAGCGCAAAGTGATCTTGTCTTCATTAGGAACTAATGAAGATTCTGATGCTTTACTTGAAGATTTGATAGCTGTGTGTGTCAAGTGCAGCGGTGGCATGAATATTTAGCCTGTAAAACTTCGTGCAATCACAATCATTACCTGGTTGAATAGTATGCGGGCGTATACGTTTGTTCACTGCTCCCAGCCGCCCGTTATAATCGTCAGGGAGGGAAGTTTGTCATGACATTGAAAACTGCCATTCATTTCATTGTTGCTTCAACGTTTGATGAACTGGAAAGGAAAATCGACACATTTCTTTTGGAAATACAGAAATCCCAAACAGTCCGTAATCAAAAAACCCCATCAAAGTTATTAGACGAGAAGACTCCTCATTCGAACATGGGGTTTTACGGTCTGTAGAAGTTACAAATTGTCATGGAAATGATCGATCAGCCAAGAGGATTGTGTTGAAGAATGTTAGAAAATCTATCACTCGAGTTCTAGATGGTAATTATTCAGGTACACACAACCGACATGTTGATCAAATACCAGGTGAATCTGTCACAACTTCAGTTGTTGATTAGAATACTGATAAGTACATTATAGATTATACAGAGTCTCCATCCAGTACAGAATCGGAAAAACACAGGTTGAACCTTAAGGGTAGGAAGTACAATCGATTACAGAAGTTTAAAATCCTATTTAGACTGTGGTTTAAAGTACTAACTGATAATTTATTTTGTGCTTGAATGCTCTCCGATTGCGAATTCTAAATATAATTCTTTCATTTTTGCTCATATCGTTTTATCTGCCTTAAATTGCACTATTTTGAGAATTCCAAGTCGTTACATTGATCTGAATAATTTCAGTCATCATAGAGTCATTCAAGTACTTATGATAGTCCTGCTACAAAACTACTGAATATACTTTTCAATGTTCACTTGACATTTAATCAGTGCACAGGCATCTGAGTTATCCCTAACGTTCTTAACAAGCATTGTATCCCATTCATTACGAGTTTAAAAATAGAGACTGAAGGAATCATTCGACTGAAATAAAACATTTTCGGCTCACGTGTCCGTTGCAAATTCACAAAATTTTCAAGACAGAAGAATGACAGATGTGTGTGCGGTATATATCATATCAATCTTAATATTTTTCACCACAGTTAATGATTTATATCTTGACCCTGAACCACATATAAGAGAACACCCACTGAGGATAAAACGTGAGAATACGTGGACAAAGTTCATGTAGAGAGTCTGTCGACTTGAATCCTGGAGGCTGTGGTGATAACACCTCGTGGTGAATCATTAAAAAGAGGCTTCAATGATTAATTGAGTCTCTTAGATCCTGGGGAAGATAACTGACATTAAACACTTAGAATTTAAACTACTGTTTTGGCTTTCCAAATTTGAAAGGAACAAAGCAGGAATTAAATTTCTGCATAACCCAAAATGCGAACCTACCGCTGGTCAGGTACAGATCTCAGCAGACAAATGATACTCGATTTTCGTTAGTTCAAGATCAAAGTTTAGAACAAAGCAGTTGTCCAGACAAAAAGTCACTAAAATACAACTATTAAGCTGGCTAATTGACCAATTGAGAAACATTGTCGGGCTCAAAACTTTCAGTGACATTCAATATCCAATCTAAAGGCCCAGTAAACAACCAGAATAGTTAAGCAGTATCATGGTATAGTTCGGTATTAGTACTAGTATATTAAGAGACCTCATTCGAAAATTGTATGTGAAAATCTGATCTACGAGATCTCACGTAGAAATCACATCACTATCTATTCTGTTTCGTCTTACCGTAAGAAACAGCTGAACAACGTCCAGTATTTCTGAGGAACACATTTGGCCTGGTAAAAAGTAATATATTTGACATAAGGTCCAAAGAGTTTTACATAAAGTATCCACTTCTGCACGGTCGAGCCATATTATCCTCGATTAATCTTCCCTCACTCTCAGTTACTGACCTCCTCTTATTGCTGCATGTTGAATGTCAATCGTCCTAGTAACTATGTGTTCAGCTTCGCGAAACGTGTGGTGTGGAACCTATACCACTACATTTCTTCATTTAAAGACTTTCGAGTTTAATGCTACTGACCATGATATGTATATATATATATATATATATATATATATATATTACACTGATCTTCGTACATATTCTTACGTCCTCATTGAGATCTTGTATTTCATATGTGCTTATCGAAGGCATAAGTGTTGTTTATTTATACTTGACTTGTAAATAATATGTGCTTTCTAATGTCTTTCCGAAGTTATACAACTTTTCTTATTTGATTCTAATTGTTGTTTGATTTTGTATTTAGAAATTCCGTATACGCTTTTATTGATGTATTGAAAACGTCTCGCTTCATACTCATATTCCTTAAACTTTCTTGTTCGCTAGTTAGCCACTTCTATATAAATAGGGTTTTGATAGAACTATTGCTCAAATTATAGTTGACGTTTTTACCTCTATCATCATCATCATCAAATTTATGCTACGACAACTAAGTGTATCTACTGTTAGTTATCTGCTGTCATTGCATAATTGTGTAACTAACGTCTGGACATTTGGGAACTCTCAACTACACATTCGTCAGCACGTAACTCATTAAGCTATTTGCGTTGTGTGTTTGTATCGACTGATTTTCCTTACGTGCATACTTGTCACACAACTGTTGTCTGTGTACTCATGTTCTTTAAGTAAATAAGATGAGGTACAATAGATGCAGCCGAGAAAATGAATTACGGTCTACACAGAAGTTCAAGTATGGTGCACTCTGTACATGTGACACTAGACAAGTGAAACACGGAAGTTTGGAGATTGATATATACTCATATAATAACACTGTATCATAATAATGCCTGAGCACTATAACGGAGAATTCACCACATTACAGTTGCTCAAAAGGAAACAGTTGTTTGCGAATTAGTATACAACGTTGAAAATTTAGGCGTTATTCGTAAGTTTGATCTATTTACCTTAGATGTGTATTGCAATATAATTCAGCTCTAGTGAATTTATCAACTTCGGAAGATCTCAAGTTGACGAAATATAAGTATTGCCAACTCTCCGGCTTCTTTGACATAAGATCACCTGGCTAACGCTATCTTGGTTCCTTTGTGGGATGATGATGCAACGGATATTCTAGTTTTACAACTAGATACCAGTAGCACCTTGTAAATTCGATTGTTCCCAGTCAGATAGAAATCAGAAGTCAGACGAGAAGAGGCAGGAAAGATATATTTGATTCGTTACCAATATATCGAGGACCTTTTCTATAAGCTGGCTAATGAAACGTAGGAGCTGTGTCCCACGCCGAGTCGAAACGTGATCTGGTACGGATGCATGACCGAAAGCCTTCAGCTAAACAAGTCCACTTAAACACGTCATCAGCATCCAATGTCGAACACTTAATGAACTATTGATTTTGGGGAATTATTTACAGCTACAGATCACTCCCCCCCTAGTGAGGTAGTGATGCCCCTAAGACGTGACCAGCCAGAAGTTTAAACCCAACGAGTTTGTCGCTGGTAAACACTCTTCTGATAGCTTGCTTCGTTTAGCAGCATCTGGTCGTCTTTCCTTAAACTATGGGACCAAAATGTACAACATAGCAATAAAGAAATATAGTACAATGAAAATTTCGGTTTCTTGCGAAACTTCGTCGTTCTTTTCCAGCCGTCCTGGAAAAGAGGAAAAATAAAACGTGTGAGCGCATGTCGAAAATACATTCTTACTTGCGTAAGGACACAAGATGAGCAGAAAAAATAAACTGATACACTTACAAACATCGTAAAAGCGATTGGAAAAAATGGTTTGTTTTTGGGTTTTTTTATATATAAAAAGTATATATATATACGCTCAAAAAAAGATAAAAATGTTGTTTTTTTTGGTTTTTTTATATAAATAAAAAATTATCATATTAAAAATTTTTTTTAATGAACTATGGAAGGGTAATTCCAGATAAAGCTTATATCCTACGTGCAATATTCGTTAAGATGTTCTGGAAATCTGACTCGTCTTCCAGAACGCGTTGTTTTAGGTTTTTCTATCGACTTTGACGAAGTATCAAGTTGTGTGTCGGTTGTCGTGTGGGGTACTACGAGTGTAGTAGCTGTGTCGTTTGCTTGTACCGAAGAAAAATCGACGTAGCTAGGGTTTCCTTCTAGGTACGCAGCTTTGAGTCGATCGATACTGATGCTATCTTTCGTACCGTTCTTATCAACTACATAGTACTTAGGTTCGCGTTGAAGAACTTTGAAGGGTCCTTCGTATGCTGATTCGAGGGGTCGTCGATGTGAGTCTCGACGAACGAAGACGTGTGTACTATGTCGTAATTCGGGTTGAACGAAAACATCTGTTGATTGAGGTCGAGTGTGAGCAGGTTTAACTGAACGCATAGCGTTTGTAAGCCTACTTGTGTAAGAGTTTAGATCCATGTTCAATGAAGAAGCTGAAGGATCTACGAATTCTCCTGAGAGTCGAAGTGTCGTTCCGTAAACGAGTTGAGATGCCGTGTATCCAATGTCAGCTTTCACTGCATTGCGGATACCTAGCAAGACGAGTGGAAGAGCGTCTTTCCACTGTGAAACGTTTGAAGCTGATAATGAAGCTTTAAGTTGTCGATGAAAACGTTCTACCAACCCGTTTGCTTGTGGGTGGTAGGCGGTCGTTCGGAAGCGCGTGATTCCTAATAGTGAGGTGAGACAACGGAAAAGTCCAGATTCGAACTGGCGTCCGCGGTCTGTAGTGATGGTTGAAGGGCAGCCGAAATTTGCTACCCATCGTTCGACGAAAGCGCGGGCCACGATTTCAGCAGTAATGTCCTTAATCGATACTGCTTCTGGCCATGGAGTAAAACGGTCTACGCATGTTAGGAGATATGAGTATCCGTTCGAGTCGGGTAAGGGTCCTACCAAATCTAGATGGACGTGGTCGAAACGAGCGTCAGGGGTTTTGAAAGAACCTAAGGGACATTTGTTGTGTCTTATGACCTTAGATTTCTGACAGCTTACACAGGAGCGTGCCCACTCCCTCACGTCTTTATTCATGCCAGGCCAACAAAAGCGTTCGGCTATAAGTTCGATTGTTGCACGAGCACCTGGATGAGAAAGATTGTGCAACGTATTGAAGACGTTGCGGCGATAGTGTTTTGGTACAATTGGACGATCCCTACCTGTAGATGTGTCACAGAGTAAGGTTTCCTTACCTGTTCCCATCTGCCTAATACTTAGTTTAAGAGTTGTCGAGGATAACTCATGCTGAAGATCAATGTCTTCTTTTTGAAGCTGAGCGAGTTTAAGAAGGTCGATTCCTTGGAAACTGTTCAAGGAATTTATTCGAGACAAGGCGTCTGCGACTACATTGTTAGCTCCAGAAATGTGTTGTATGTCTGAAGTAAACTGCGAAATGTAGTCGAGTTGTCGAGACTCTCGCGGTGAGTACTTGTCTGAAGATGAATTTAAAGAGAAGGTAAGAGGTTTGTGATCGGTAAAAAGCGTGAATTCTCTTACTTCGATGGAATGTTGAAAATGCCGTACAGCACAATACATAGCTAGGAGTTCCCTACCGAACGTGCTGTACCTAGATTCCGCGTCTAGCAATCGTCTCGAGAAAAATCCTAAAGGTTGCCACGAGTTGTTAACCCATTGTTGTAAGACTGCTCCGATTGCTGAGTCGGATGCGTCTACGGCGATACTAATGGGCGCTTGAGTGTCCTGATGAGCAAGCAAGGTTGCTTTAGCGATGTGTTCCTTAACTGTGGAAAATGCTTTACGGGCTATGTCGTCTAAACTAATTGATTTCGCATTTCCACGAAGCTGATCGGTCAACGGTTTCATAAGGGATGCGCATTTAGGTATGAACCGTCTATAGAAACTTACGAGTCCGTTAAAAGTTCGTAACTGCTTGATCGTGGTCGGTTCTGGGTAATCCAGAATGGCCGCCACTTTGCTCCTAAGGGCTCGGATGCCTTGGGCACCAATGGTGTGTCCTAGGAAGTCTAAGGAGTTTGTTCCGATTTGGCATTTCTGTATGTTGACAGTAATGCCATGCCTTTGGAGTCGATCGAAAACAATGTCCAGATGCTTGAGATGCGATTCTCTGTCCGGACTTGCTATTAGACAGTCATCAACATACGCATGTACGAAGTTGAGACCTCGGAAGACGTCGTCTATAAACCTTTGGAAGGTTTGAGCCGCGTTTCTTAAACCAAAGGGCATTCGTAGAAATTCGTAAAGACCGAAGGGAGTGATGATGGCGGTTTTAGGAATGTCGTCAGTTGCCATCGGAATTTGGTTATAAGCTTTAACCAAGTCGATTTTCGAAAAGACAGTTGTACCTTTCAAGGTAGCTGTCCAATCGTGAATATGAGGCAGCGGGTAACGATCGGGAATGGTTTTAGCATTCAGACGCCGATAATCACCAGTTGGCCGCCAATTATTGCTGTCCTTTTTAGGGACCATGTGCAATGGGGATGCCCATGGACTATTCGATGGTCGAATTACCCCTAGGTCCATCATGTGGTCGAATTCGTTTTTAGCTAACCTAAGCTTCTCGGGAGCGAGTCTTCGGTCTTTCGAAAATACAGGTGGTCCTGTAGTCGAGATGTGATGTGTAACATTGCTGGTCACACAAGGCAATTTCGATTGCGATTGGTATATTCCGGGGTATTTGTCGAGTACTGATTGGTACAAGGGGTCTATGGTGTGCTTAATCGTGACTGGGGATAACCTGCAACCAGAACAAGGAGTTACGCTAACAGATAACTTAGTGTTTCCGTCTATTAACTTTCGTGAGCGTGTGTCGATTAGTAGATTGTGGTGTTGTAACAGGTCTATACCAATGATTGGTATAGAGACATCTGCAACAACGAAAATCCAGCGTATGGGTTTGCGTAAACCCACGTTAAGGTAGACGTACCTTTTACCGAAAGTAGCGATCGGCTTTCCGTTTGCCGCCTGTAAACTTAAAACAGACTCGCGAAGTCTGTCGTCGAGATTTGCTGGAAGAACGCTAACTTCTGCGCCGGTGTCGACGAGGTAGCGAACTTTCGTAGTCACATCCGTGACGTATAACAGACGGCTGTGTTCGCCGGCTACGGTTGCCGTTAACGCGTGCAGGCTGGGAAGTTTCCCGAAATCTTATTCGTGTCAGTCGATTTTGAAGTCGGATAATTGCAAGGTTTCCTGCAATTTCTGGAAAACTTACCGTACTGGTTATGATACCAGCACCAGTCGGGATTGTCTGTCTCTCGTGGTCGAGAGCCAGATCGCTTACGTGAGGCGCTTCTACGCGGGGTTTTTGACCGACTACGGTCATTGCGAACTCTAAGATATCGTGTAAGCGTGTGACATAGTTCGGCCATGTCAGTCAAGGTCGATTGGGGTTTTTCCTTGACGGAAAAAACCTCGGCCTTAGAAGATCTAGTGATTTCCAAGATTCGATCGGCAGATGCAGCTAGTTCATCTATGGCATTGTTTTGAAATGAAACAAGCACTGCCTGCACCTGTTGAGGGAGTTTAGACAAGAAAAGTTGTCTAAATAGACCATCATCGAAAGTTCGTTGGCCGATGACTTCTCTCATTCTAAGCAACATGTCCGTCGCAGAACCATGTTGCAAGTTGATATTGTTAAGGAGTTGGTCTAACCGTTGTCGATCAGTTAGGTCTCCTCGTTTTAAAATCGATAGCTTAAGCGTTTCGTAAGGTTCGGGAACATCACTAGTAAACATACTAGGTGTTACGTACCTATTAAACTCGCGCGGTAACGCCTTAACTACGGCGAGGAAACGTGTGCGCGATTCCGTGATTCCGTGCATGCTAAAATCGGCTTCTGCACAGCAGAACCAGGACTCGATATTGTCGGGCCAAAATGGCGTTAACTGAATCGAAATAGGGGGAATAGACTTAAACTTAAGAACCTTAGGAGAGTGTTCCGTCATAGTAATATAGATATCGAAAAATGTCCAAGTAAAATATATCCGAGAAAAAAAATTCGCGAAAAAAGTATATCACAATATATAAAATTCAAATAAAGGATATCAATGAATAATAATATTCCAAAATAGAACAGACTCACAGTATATTGACTTGGTGTACCAGATCACGTCGGGTTCACCAATGATGATGCAACGGATATTCTAGTTTTACAACTAGATACCAGTAGCACCTTGTAAATTCGATTGTTCCCAGTCAGATAGAAATCAGAAGTCAGACGAGAAGAGGCAGGAAAGATATATTTGATTCGTTACCAATATATCGAGGACCTTTTCTATAAGCTGGCTAATGAAACGTAGGAGCTGTGTCCCACGCCGAGTCGAAACGTGATCTGGTACGGATGCATGACCGAAAGCCTTCAGCTAAACAAGTCCACTTAAACACGTCATCAGCATCCAATGTCGAACACTTAATGAACTATTGATTTTGGGGAATTATTTACAGCTACATGGGACAGCAATATTAGTCAGCCGGTAGTAAAGCATGGATTGCTTCATGTTTCATTTATTTGATATGAGAAGGCTAGTACAATAAGATGTAGGTGTGTAGGTGAGATTTAGAAACGATGTGAGTGGGTCATATAGTATCGGTCACATTACTTCAAGGTCGTGCCTTACTGTAGCTGTCGCAATCAGGTTTTCTCCTAGTTCTAATCGATTGTTCACTTTTGCGAGCAAATTAAAGTAGGCGAAATGGGGCAAAAAGCGAATATAAATCGCTATTAGTATGAATGGCATAGTTTCATGCATAAATGTGAGTAAATTTCTTAGTCGTCACAGAAATGAATAAACGTGCATCGATACCTAGCCTCTATGTTCATGAAAAAAAAATATATTTTAGGTCGAAGAAGTGTGGTTTGGGTAATTATATTTGAGAGCGTGTAGGATATTGAGCTACTATACATTGAAACGTTTCGCGTTGTGGTCGCACTTTCAACTATTTGCGTTACGTTCGGTTATTTGACAACAATTGCACAGTACATATTGTCTCACTATAAAATCCCAGTGGTATTTTTTATTAGTGAATATGCTTTCAGATGAGTTTTTATATGCGAAGATAAATTGCTAGGATCCATACATTGTGTCTTATTTCTTAGCTAAATTTGGTACGTATCCGTACCTCATAGTCACTGTTATGTTTGTCATATGAAGGGCTTGTAGGCCGCTTATGAATATATGCAATAAAGGTTGAAGCGTGCACACACGTTAATTCTTCGCCATATATAGTATGACCTTGACGTCCTATGTCAGGTACTAAGTAAACGTGGAAAAACAGTTTAATTAGTTGCTAATTGCCATCAAACTAAATGGCTGAAATATGAACTATGGATGTCATTTTTCGTCAGCTCATATAGTTCTTATATGTTATTAATATAACATCTGCCATCATGAGTCGACTTTATATTAAAAAAATTGGTGAGACTACAATTAATGTACGAAAAAATTAGATTTGAGATAATAGACTCCGGATTTTAGCACAGAATTCATACATTCATTTGGCTGGATACTATTTCGGCATTATAGCTGATGTCAGTTCGTGATGAAAACCCTGAATCTAATTCCTAACCATCACCTGTAAATCATAATTCTAATTCGTCACACTGCTTTATAATCCTCATTCAGTCCTGGTTAGTATGTAGACATTTTCAGGGTCACTTTCGTGGTCCATAGGTTGTCCATAAATCATAGTCTCACTAAAGAGTATATTATAGATTTCGAGTATCCGTTTTTCTTTTCTGTTCTTTCTATTCTAGCTGAAATTATTGCTTCTTGGCAATTTCAGTGAAAAATGTCTTCTATGCTTGTCTTTAAGTTGCTTGGTGGAATTTGTTCGCCAGAATCCGTTTAGGTTGACAGTATCCTTTTTTTTAGGTAACTTAAGTTCGGAAACGAATCATATGTATATTTCAAATTTAATCTTATTTAATTTTCCTTCACATTCATTCTCGCTTTATTATCCATGGATTTTCGTTGACAATAATAGACTCATATATTCCGTTTAAATATTCTCAAGGCTCTTGTAAGGTTTTTTAAGCATCAGTGGATCATTGGTTCAAATGATCATATGGATGTCTGATACAAATTGTTGTCGTTTATATGAACATAACATAGCAAAGTTTTGTGAATGCTGTTTTTAAATATTTCGATGCATTATACAGCTACATCAGTTAACTTCAAAAGACATTTCATGTGCCAAACGAAGTTTTTATCGTTTTAAAATTGCGTACATAGATGTCGACTTTAAATATGTGTCTGGCATTCGTTGCATTTTTTTACTTCTAGAAATAGTGTTTTACGTCAAGTAATTTTACCAGATCAGAATTACTTAATTGCTTCCATCTGTTTACAGGCAATGATGTCGGCGTCAGACGGTTCAAATGGAGAAACCAATACATTTGGACACTTCTATCATACAGCCTCATCATACGGATTTGGATTGCATACGATTCCTAACCCAACCGTGATCAAAATCCGAAATGTTTCTGATTGTAATGACAAAGTATGTTTTTATGTTTTTTTGTAAATGTGAAATCCAAGTAGTTTATTCATTAATGGAGTAAGTTTAGTCGATACATGGGACCGAGTATCCTGAGGGAACAAATGGCGTATGAATGAATCGTTGATCACCGGCTCCCGTGGGACTGCTCCTCCTTACGATGCTCGACTGCCTTTTCGATTAGACCTTTAGGTGAAAGGCTCGGGGTGTGTCCCCCTAAGAATACCACCTGTTACAGTTTGGGCGCTTGGGCAGTAGAATGCTTAGACAGCATCCCTTGTTAATGACTTTGGAAGTTGATTGAATAAATTGACATCTGGGACCGTCTTGGGGAACGAATGTAATTCGTGTAAAAAGCAAAACGTCTGATAAACTGAGCCTTGTAATTTAGTAAACGAACTTTTGTTCATAAATCGTGGTCGAAAATCTGTGTCAACCTTGAACACTTAATATTGCACAATCGTTCAATAAGGGATTAGTAACTTAAATAGCCAAGTTTACTCAGGTGTGGGGGGTTTATATCATACATAGTTCCCTTTACCATCTTGAAGGGGGTAAAAACAAAGATTGTAGAATATCATGGATTCGTTTTATTTCGTTTGGTTCTCGTCAGCTACTTACAGCCTGTGATATTTAAAATCATAATTACAAAATGCGTTTAAATTACTTGCATGAAAAGGTTTAGTTGGAAGTTATTTTGAAGACACATCGGTATACTATAGTAAGGGTGTAAACAAACCTTGTAAAGGCTCTTTACTCGAATACTACCAGTCTAATGAGAGCTTATGGCCAACTGTCGTCTGATTTTGTAACCTCAAGTGGTGTCCATCAAGGCTGTGCACTATCTTCATTTTTGTCCAACTTCATGATAGATCTATTGCTGGAAATAGCACTCTATTCGACTGAATTTTCAGGAATTGATATCCTACTAGGGGGTTCACTAATCGACTTAGAATATGCAGATGACATAGTCCTGTTTGGTGAAGACGCTGACAAAATGCAGAGTCTTCTGTTAGAACTGAGTAATAATGCCAGGATGTTTGGGATGCGTTTCTCTCCATCTAAATGTAAATTGTTACTCCAGGACTTGCCTGCGTCAACACCCGAACTAAGGATAGGGAGTGAATTAGTCGAACGCGTCGACAACTTCACTTATCTTGGAAGTTTGATCAGCCCTAATGGGTTGGTGTCTGACGAAATCTCTGAACGAAATCAAAAAGCTCGTTTAGCTTTCGCTAACTTACGTCACCGATGGCAAAGGTGAGATATCCGTCTACCAATTAAGGGACAAGTATACTACGCAGCTGTTCGCTCTGTTCTAATTTATGGCTGAGAAATGTGGCCATTAAGAGAAGATACTTGCAAGTTACTAGTGTTTGACCACAGATGTCTGAGAAATATTGCTCGCATCTACTGGGATCACCGGGTAAGTAATAGTGAGGTTAGACGTCAGGGTATTAGGGAATGATGGTAGATCAGTTGATGAGGTCACGAATCTTCATCGACTGAGATGGTTGGGCCACGTGTTACGTATGCCTGAACACCGATTGTCACGACACGCTATGCTGACCAGTATTGGCGATGGTTGGAGGAGAGTTAGGGACGGCCAAATCAAGACGTGGCATCAGAGCTTGAAATCACTAACTTCTAATCTGAGCCATGTTGGTAGATGCAGACTACTTGTTTGGGGGCCACGTGACGTAGGTGTAGGTGTATACACTATTTGTTTTCCCTTAAATCGTGAGATTAAAATTACTTTATGCCTTTCTTTTTATGATCTAATTCTTTCTCCCTATATCATATCCTTATATGAAATATTCTTTTACCACCATTGAAGTAACAGCTTCTGTGAATTTTGTGTTCATCTTGTTGTGCTAATGGGGTGTGGCAAGTTGGACAGATTCATATTTATGTCTGGTCCGACGTTGTAGTTGACTGACTCACTTCGAACATATTAATCAGGTTTATGACACCTGGTAGCAACAAAATCAGCAAAATTCAGGATACTGGAGCCTGGCTGTTTATTATTCACCTTGAAAGATTGCATGGTATCAACTTGATGTCTTATATCCAGGAGATGTTTGGTGCTTGCACTGTTTAAAGTCGTCTATAGACAAATATTGAACAAATATCATTCTTGTCCTGAGGATAAAATCTTTGTTAGTAGTATCAGAAGTGAATAAGCTAACTGATTATTTGTCAGTGTAAAAAAGTAGTCAGTTTTGGCATAATAACTAACTAATTAAGTACACGTCCTGAATTCGTCAGTCATTTGCTATTTAAAACTACAGTCATTTCATTTATATGGAGGTTAGCGATAAAATGAAGTTATAATTTTCTTTTCATTTCTCCGTGAGGGTTTTCCGCATTCGCTTATTACCTCTATGATATATTTATACCAATTGTTCTTTGTAATTTTAGCTTTGCTGTCGAATTTACTTCATTTCTTATCCGTCGACTAATTTTCAACCTGGTACCAAACCTACATTGTTTTTTGCTGATTTAGTCCGGCATAATTCATCTGATGACCAATTAATATGGTATCCATTGTTGCCTAATGAATTTGTCGACTATAAGTAAGCATTATATTATAATCTTTGCAAGATGATTTGATGAATAGTATTACTGTTGTTGAGTATTTCAGAAACTTTATTGGATATTTAATTTTGTTGATTTTAAGGAAAATCTACAAAAATCTCAGCATAGACTATGAATTGCATGACTAGACAGAAATGTGTCAAGATTTAATTTTTATAAATATTTTAATTAAACTGTTCGATGCTGTATTTAACAGTGTTTCAAACCTGTATATTATATCTAAGTCATTGTGATCAGTACACCTTAAAATAGCTAAGACAATGGTTAGTATCTCATTACCACATATTGTGTTAAGCTGAAATAACAGAGCACAATAACTTTGCAACCTATCGCTTACGCGTATTATTTATGGTTCTGTTTACGGAATGCCTCAACTTACTAAGCATTATTAAAAACGATTTATTAAGGAAAGGTGAATTAAGATTTAACTGTGTTCTGCTGTGGCACAACATCGGGAAAGAATGTAGATTTTGAAATCTTCGCGGTTACTCAGGTTTTTCAAAATGAACACCGTTGCTACATCATTGAGATCTAAGTGTATAATTCATTATGTCGCAGTTCTATTCAAAGATCATATTTTTCCGTCGAAAGTTGTTAAACAATTTCTAAAAAAATGTTCACTTATTTTACTGTAAGTCATTTGATTTCTTTAACCGTATTAATCAAGGTGAACTTAAAATGTAATGATTCAGGTGTACAGTATTCATCCGTCCAGTCATCAACGTATGCTTATGAAACCTAAGCTGTAGTGATGTATACAAGCCGTTAATATATGGTTTGAAAATAAAGTACTCCGTGGTTAAGAATCAAGTGTCGAATTAACCTAATCACCATTGTATATAGATTTTAACTACTAGCGGAATTTATATGTGAAAGACTTGACTTATTTTATGTTAACAATTCAGATCGTTTTTACTTTACTTCACCGACTATTGACCTATTATGATAGTGTTGATGACTAAATCGTAAAAAAGTGTTAAACTTTCAGACAGTGTGTCACAGATTACAATCCTACTCTACCTGCTTCGGTTTCAATAGCTGGGTGATGCTATAGCTGTTCAATAAAGTGTGGTTTGTAGCTGTTTGTATAAAAGTGTTCTTCATAAATGATCAGAAGGGGTTTTGTGGAGATTTCAGTTTTTTCATAGTTGAAATCATGAAGCTAGACCACCATGGAAAATCTGAAAGCACTGGACGGCCGTTTCGTCCTATTGTGGGACTCCTCAGCAGTGCGCATCCACGATCCCGCCTCATAAATGCATCAACATATTTTCAGTTGTTTAGCCACAACTGTTTGGCTTTTCGTAATCTAGTTTTTAGTGTAGGAGATTTGTGGTAATTTGTTGGTTTTTCGTTTACATCATGGGTTGACCCTAACAGACCGTTAAGAATCGGAAAACACTTCATAAATATATCATTCTAGAATGGCTCTCCTCAAACAACTAACACCAGTTTGTGAAAAAACTTGGAATTTAACAATCTGCTTAAAGTCATATGCTAATAATTATCATGTGTTCATCAGTGATTAGCTTTAAAAGAAGTGTTGGAGTTCTAACGAGAAGTTGTGGCCAATGGAGTTACACTATGTCTCAATCTAAACCATTGTATGACAGATCATTGGTTTAAAGATTAAGGTCGCATTTTGAGGATTGAAAGTCCTGCGTCCGATCCCTGCAATGGTTATTGATGCGTATTACTGAAGAGTTCCATACTAGGACAAAACAACTATCCAGTCCTTCCTAGTTTCTAAAGTTTTTTGGTTGATGGCAATCCATAATATAAACTAGGAATCAAATTTCTTTTTGTCTGTATTAAACTTTCTTTTATTTGATTGGTTTATATTTTGTTTTGATTTTAAATTTGTTTTATTTATTTATTTTTCAAAAAAGAAATTCACTTGCATTAGCCGACTTCTTAATTCATGAACGTATGCGTGTCTCTGTATCGGGTGTTACCAATTATTGTTTATCCGATTGTGGTAAACTTATTATTTGTGCATCAAGTGAAATTTATAGTACTGAAGATCGTACATGTTTTGGAGTTAGTTATGTTTTTTTCTATTGTGTATAAATAAGATGCTGTTGTATATATTTATTTATTTAAACACATAAATATAGGTACAAAGGAACACCAGATATATATGTGCCACACAAATCTCGTCTGATTTACGTGAGAGCTGTGATACTGTCCAGGTGCCCAAACCGAAGTAGGTGGTTTTCTTAGGGGGATACACCAGAAGCCTTTAACCTAAAGATCTGATCCACAAGGTACTGGAGCATCGTAAGGGGATGAAGTTCCATGGTAGCCGGTGACCAACAATTGATTGATACACCATTTATTCCCTCATGCGCAACATAGGTTTGGAATCAGGGTTTCCAATTCCCCTAGGTGGACTTTCTGTGTTCACTGGTTAAAGCGCCGGGCATTCGCTTTTCGTCATCTCAATTCCGTGAACAACAGTAATGCTACTGTGAGAGGGCAGTGAGTAGGACTTCCCTGACAGAGGCTATATACGCGTGGCCATATGAGAGCATTTCGAGAGGGAGAGCGAACTCTCCTCACTTTCGACCATACCAGGGCATTCGGGGACTCAAGCATTATAAACAGTAGTTTTATCCTAGAATCATACTCCATTTATATCATGTTATTTTTTTGGTTTTAAATAAATTTTTTATGAATTAAATTATATAATCTATTCTAATCCAATAGGAACAACCTAATTATCTGGAACTAATTAAAACTCCATTATCTAGTGCAATTCAACCAATCATGTGTCCATTCAATTCAGATTTTATTGTTTGTTCATCAAATGAAAATATATTCATTGGTTATATACCAACAAATAAATGGATACCAGTAACAAATCATACACATAATAGTAAGTTTCATGAATTATTCAATCATTATTTGATATTTTTTATTATTGACTTGTATCCATGAATTCATTCTCATTAGTTGATAATTAGAAACTGTACTTACTTACTTACTTACTTACTTACTTACTTACTTACTTACTTACACCTGTTACCCCTCGTGGAAGAGTATAGGCTGCCCACCAGCATTATCCACCCAACTCTGTCCTGGGCAATCTTTTCCAGTTCTTTCTAGTTGTTATTCATCTTTTTCATGTGTTTATTCCTTCAACTCCCAGGGCAGAGTTTAAATGGTCTAAATTATTTTTTCTGGTTAGCGTTCTTTTAGTGAGTTAGTTTTTCTACAGGATGGGGTCGCTAACCCCATGTCCAACTTTCCTCCTTTACCCGGGCTTGGAACCGGCAGTAACTCTAAGAAAGCTGCAGGCGGAGTTAGAAACTGTACAGTATTGAATAATTACCAGTATGTCTGTTACACAGCTCACTTTGATATATCTCAAAATGTTATAGTTTCAATCCGTAAATATTTTTCATTTCTTCTTGTCCTTATATTATGTACTTCTCATTTCAGGTGGTTTATCTGCAGGTATCCCACCGTTCGTCGTCCAAGAAGAATTTGATCGATATGTTGGTTATTGGTGGAGACCAACGATGACCAATGGTAACATGATAGTTTTGATGCTTATTTACCAAAAAGGTTTATCTGTCTTATTTCTTAATTTACAAAATGTATATGATCTGCAATGCTAATATTCTGACTACTCTATGTTATATTCTCATATCTCACTCAATGAATAACTCTATGCCTCTTAAATTAATGTAGAGTGCTTAATACACCTCCCTATTATTACTTTGCTCAAAAAGTTAATTAGAGTCTCTCCTTGAAAATAAAAGCAACTTTTATTTTATGTGGTTGGAAGTAATTTGGATTCTTGTGCTTGAATTTCATGCGGATAATGTTGTTCGGAAGAATAATAAAAGCTCCACAACCAAACCGTCCAGCTTGAAGAACAAAACTTCACCTAAATCATTCATCTCAGCTACGAATCTTCTCTATCATCTTAAAATCTGAATTCTGCTCAGCCTCCATAAGCAAGGAATATCTGCACTATTGTGGGAACTAATTATCTCTAGAAAATCTAACCTTGGTCATTTAGTGTCACAATCTGAGACGTTTTTATCCAGCAATTTGTGTTGCAAATGACCTGTTAGGACTGATCACTGAGTAGTGACCAATATGATGTTTGTCTTGCCAACCACCTTCAATCGTCTGACATCTCAACATAGTGCACGCGTAATATTGGAGCACTTAAACTAGTGGGAGCTCTCTTTTAACTTGATCTACAGAACTTGGTGAGCGCTAAAGGACTAAAGGAACATGGTATTGTTTACTACTCTGTAAATAAACAATTGTATATTTCACTCAGTAACTTTCCAGTTAATGCTTGCTAATTTTCATAGAAGTGTTCTTTTAATCCTAAAACGTTTCAACTTTTCGAGCGTCATAGAAAGTTATTCCTAATATCCTTATGTCATGTAAAATAAAAGTCGTTCTTTTTTTACTTCCCGTGTAGAGAACTGGAATCCATCTTGTATGTTCTTATCGGATTATCCCTACATTATATTTACACTGTTAGAACATTACTTTGCTACTCATTTATATCAAGATTTTTTTTTCATACAATTAATATCAAAGCCATTATTTCATTTCTTTACATGGATTTACTTGGCATTACATTAGTGTGTTGTTTAGTTAGTTTAAGTTACTGTTATGAGTTTTCTTATTACGACCTAGCTACTCTTATTGCTTTGTATTCTTTGACCATTACTTCACTTGATAGGTCCACAATTCAGAACACGGTTAAGCAGAAATGTAATTATATTCCAAATAAACAAAGTTGAATTGAAGTAGGAATCACAATAAGAAAAACATTAGTATAGTGATAATTTTTTTACGTAAGGAGATTCTAGGGCCTTCTCTAAGTACTGGCTAGCGCTGATTGGTTAAGAAATAATCAGTCTGCATGCCTTAACACAATCCTGCATGGAACTTGCTTTAATCTAATCTATATCCTGCTAACAGCTAATTATCAAGTACGTGTTTACTTACTGGGATTCAAGTCACATTATTTTACACGAGAACTAGCGATACTACTACTACTACTACTACTACTACTACCACTACTACTACTACTACTACTACTACTACTACTACTACTACTACTACTACTACTACCTACTGCTTGATAGTTGGTTGTCCGAACCAGTATAAATGAAACAGGATTCGAATCTGTGTCTTTGTGCTTTATATCACTCTAGACTAGTCCAAAATGTTTTTTCAGTCGACTTGGATACAATAGCTAAAATGTTTATATAAAGGAATTTTATTATTTGTAGGTGTAATAGGGTTAGTCTGTTATAAATTTTGTCTGGTCATTGTTTCGTATTTTTATAGATCATTATTACCAGTTGTTATATGAAGAAGTGGATGAACGTAATGTGGCTGTGACGAAATTGTTTCATGGGGAATTCGGTGGTGGTTGGGAAAATCAACGTTATCCAATTGCAGGTAAATAAAAAAATTCATTTGATAAGGCAACGTTGACCATGAACTTGATCACTAGTAGTGGCTGACGCCTCAATGTTTTCAAAGCACTGGGTTAATACATCAAAACTGCTCACAAAAAGATCGTGTGAGGCTGATCTCAAGTTGTTGTCTCTTGTGATCTGCGGCCACCTACCCAGGTTGCTAAGACCTCTGCTAACCCACTTTCTTTTTTAGGAATTGTTTTTCATTGGTGTGCACAACTGTGAAGTGGCTGCATCCCACAATACTTCAAACAACACTGACTGACTACAATCTTGAGTTCTAATTTCGAATTCAGTCCAGTTCATAAAAAAACAAAAAGTAATACATTGTTATAATTGTAGTCGTTAATTTGGTTAAACTGTACTTTAGGGTTGAGTTAATCAGAGTCAAGAATGCAACTCTTTTGGTTTTTGCGTAAAATTCAAATAGCACATATAACGAGCATTAAAAATACGTTAGTTTACTAATCAAAACATTTTAAATGATAACGGTAAACTATTTTTTGCAACGATAACGTAAAAGTAACGGTGTTAAATGTAGTTAATGTTTATCTCTGTCAGTTGTATATAATAGGTAAATCGACACTATCCTTAAATCTTAACTTTTAACCCTTAATCCTGTAACAAATCCTAACGTATTGGCACTCTATTTTATGGAAGAAGTGACCAGATAGCGCCTCTTCTATTTTTTCTTTTTGAGCAAATTCATTTATCTATATGGTTATAGGGCATTTTTGCATTATAACTGATGTCAGTTGGCGATGGAAAACTTTCACTACAAAACTCTAATCCTATCCACAATGTACCGATTCCTAACTAGGAACAATAAAGGGAATCCTTAAAATTTGTTTATATCCTTATTAAGGTTCAGAAAGGTGGGGAATTTATGTCCACGAAGGCAATTTTATATAGTTTTATTGATCATGTAAAATCTGTTTATACTTTGATATATGATTACTTCTGTTTTCATAAACGATCCATCTACACAAAAGCTATTGCCTGTTAAGCTAGTGAATAACTGGAAATCTGTTGTGGTTGTTTCAACCTCTTATCTATACTGTATTGTATATTGTATTTTCAAATTTCATAATAATGAAACCACTATGAGAAAAAGGGTTGTAATTTTGTTTAAAATTTTCCTCATTTTTCATTGTCGATAAATGAAGGTGTGGAACAATCTTGAGTACATTGTATATTCTCAAAGTTTAAGGCACGAACTGATCTTAGTTAGACCACCACTAAAAGCGTGGAATCACTGTGCACCTGTTTCGTCTCGGCATGGGACTCTTCAACACTGCACATCCACAACCCCGCATTCAGTAGTCGAACCCTGAACTTTCAGTCATGCACGCGAACACAACCTCTAAACTACTAAGATGGCATCCAATGATTTTAATATTTGGCTTTATTCATTTCACGATACTGTGCAACCCTAACCCATTGTCTTTAGTGAATAACCGTCTCACACCTGAAATGGTTGTACTTCATGGATTCTCACCATAAATCCAGAATTGTTACATCTTAAAGTTAGTCACCAGTGAGCACATTGCTGAAAAATTGTCACTCTTATCTTTGCATAATGCCTTTATCTTTTTTCGTTTAGAAATCGGCTGTCCGATGTTCATTTACTGCATGTGTTTATTTAATCTTGTATTTCTTTCTTTCACACTCAGGCACTGAAAATGCAAGTAGTAATTTGAAAATATACCAGTTTAAACTGGATTCATTGGGTAAAGTGAGTATAACTGACTGTTTTTTTCTTTGTTCAGCTAACTGCTATCTGTTTAACGTTTATTAAAATTAAGCTTATACTCTGAAGACTGTCGTCCCATTGAATTACAGTAGTTAGAAAGCTTATCCTTTGAAACCGATTGATTTCATCCATCAATCGATTAGTTTCTTTGATTTAGTTATTCATCTTATAGAGATCTAAATGAAGATTTATCGCTGGAGTGAATGCTTTTGATGATCAGAGGATGTTTCATCCATTTTTTCTAGATGATTAAATTACACAGCTTTCATTGTCATTTCTGATGATACAATAAGCGTCAACTTGAAATTGAAATGAACGGAATCGAGGGAATAGGACACGTTCCCGTGAATTTGTAGCCAATGTTCAATATATGTAGAATATCTAGCGTTTTTACGTTCAGTTATTGAGTGAATCGTGCATAAAAGAACGTGATTTCCACTGAGGATTTCATTTTAAGCCCTAACTCTCACTTCATTTGTTTTTTTAATCTGACCAGTTAGGATACGCATTGCCGTAGAGTGTTCACAGAAGACATGTAGATTCTTTTAAATTATTAGAAGAAAGTCCTCAGTGGAATTTGTACTTTTACATGCAGTACTTGCCCCCTAAAAATTTACCGAATAATGTTTGAAAACGCTAGATGTTACACTTTCGTTGAACATTAAAGGTTAATCTCATACAACTCGAATTGTCACGCATTATATCAATTGATCAAGCGTCCTTCAATTTCAGAAACAAAACCGAACATATATAAATTTATGTATACTCTGATTGATGCAGTTGTTTCCACAGTTCGAAAAATGGGACAGCATTTCAGTAGAATAACACTACAAATAAACGACCTTTTTGATTGAAGTTGTTGAGTAGTAGTGATATTTAAATGTCAATAAATCTAGTCGTGTAAAGTTGGGGTGCTGATGTGACAAAGAATAATACTTACAATAAAAGTAGCTGATTATAAAATGAAATGACATACAATGAGGATAAAGGTAACTTAAAGAGGTAGGGGTCCGTAAAAACTCAATTACATGAGATAGTTGTTTTTGCCAGAGCATAAAGCAGGTTTTTCTTACTTCCCTTTTTTGTTTAAATGGATCAATTGCCAAACATTTGATGACATTATCGTTAATGGTGAAAAATACAAATGAAGTGTTTTTTGTCTGTCAATCATTTTGAATCCTTTTGAAAACATTCGGTTGTGTACACAACAACAAACACTACTCATTAAGTGTGTGTATGGGGATCATATACTTGTGGACGATTTTATTCCTTTTGAAGATTCGGGTAAATATATTCAGAAATTGTTGCGGAAGCTTTTTCTCAGTCCTAAGTTTATATTTGCTTTCTCAAATACATGTGAATACGTAGGCGAAGCATTAAATATTGAACCAATGTAGTTGAAAAGACTTTTAAGGTCATCTTAGATACTTATTGTTGTTACTTTAAACTGCTTACAGCCTATAAAAAGTCATAAAACAGACTAATTGATTTTATAATGTTATTCAATCATCTTCCAATGCTATTGGTGGATAACATTTGTCTTACATCTGACATATGGTTGAATTCCATTGATCGCTACTTCTTATTAGAACTTTAGGAAATTCAACGATCAACCTTGTTGTTTCTTGCTTCTTTTTCAACGTTATCAACAAATGAATCAGTGTTTTCTGTAAAAAAAGGCTCCTGTCTCTTTATTTTCTCTTATCAGATCTCTAATGTACAAACTCTTGCATTACGTTCACCTTTAAAACAATATATACCGAATTTTGAATATTTAGTTCGTGCTGGTTGGACACCAGATGGAAATTAGTAAGTAATTTTAGTAACCTGTTTTTTATTATTAGTCAAAGATTAGATTTGAAGGGGTTTTGTGGAGAATTTAGTATTTTCATAGTTGAAATCATGAGTCAATTGAAGCTAGACCACCATGGAAAACCTGGAAGCACTGCTTGACGGCCGTTTCGTCCCATTATGGGACTCCTCCGCAGTGCGTATCCACGATCCCGTTCCATAATAGGACGAAACGGCCGTCAAGCAGTGCTTCCAGGTTTTCCATGGTGGTTTGGCTTCAATTGACTCATGATTTCAACTATGAAAAGATTAGATTTATGTAAAAAAGATCCATTTGGTTGTGTAAATGTTTTCTTAAAAATTAAATGAAGAAAGTTTCATTGAAATTCTATAGTGATTATTGCTCTTGATAGTTTGCATCACGGGAAGACCTTTGGTACCACTTACCGGGTATCGATCCTAGGAAATTCAAGTCAGGCGCATGATTTTTTTATATCACTGAGTCAACATCAGATGGTTTAAGTTCCTAACTCATGAATTCATCATATCACCATGCTACCAATGGGTCCTATACTAAAATGAAATAGCTCTTGAATGTTTTCTGATTTTCAGTGTTTGTTTAACTAAGGTGTTGTTATAACGCATGGGTGCGTGCGTGCGTGCGTGTAACGTGTCCATGAATTCCAACTGACTCTTTCTAAAACGCTGCTCTAGTCGCTGGAATAGCAAATGTAATTGATCGGAAGTTAGAGCCATTTTTTTTATCCCGTTGCCAGTTGTTATATCTAGGGCTTTGATTCTTACTACACCGCGTACTACTAGACTACTTGAACGATCGAACCCGCAACATCGCAAAAGAGAAGACAGAAGACTAGTAAGTAGGAATTTTATTCCCCGAAACAGTGTCAAAATACGGTACAGAAATCTCATGTATTTTTAGTTTTTGACTGAGAGTAAATCATCATTTCAGACAACCAATAGGCACATAAGGGTCATTCGTATCCATCCAATGGGGAAGCTACACGTCGACATTCTAGAATATTCCCCTAGCAGTGATTGGATGGAATATGTCCGGCTCTTTCTGGGCTTCTTGAGGCTTCCTAGAGTTTATCAACAAGCCATCCTTACAGGTGTCTATCCGTAATGTAAGCTATAAAATTCAATAAGTGAATAGTTTGTCTGAAACTTTTTTTTTCAGTTTAATGGATAAACGCTTTTTGGTTTAAAGCACTAGGTTACTGGATTTAAGTCTCAAGGTGAAAATACTAGTATTTGCTAATATTAATCTGTCTGATAAGTTTCAGAGATGATGAAATGCTTGTATTGAATGTTTCACTGTTAGTCACGAGCCAAATTCAATGTAACCTCCCCGAAAAATATTCAGACATTGATATTACTCACTGTTGGAAGTAGATAATATGAATGATGTTAACAATATCAGTTTTACGGTGTTCTTTTAATTAGAATAAATTTTTCTAAAGAAGAACTCATTAAGTTACTTCCTTTGTTACTTCCTTGTCTTTTACTATTTATTTGTTTTTCTTTTATGTATTTCATTTCTAGTGTTTGGTGTCAACTGATCACTCGCCTGCAACAACGTCTTTCACTTATATTAATTCCAGTTGATAATTTCTTACCTATTCCTGATGTTATTAATCATCCCGATCCATCATCATCGCCGTTGTCATTGGCAACATCCACATCAACAGACTTTTCGTCTTCATTCTTCACTTCGCCATGTATAGAATTAGTGACTGAAGTAGAGCCGAAATTTTGGGTTAAGGTATATAGAATTGTATTTCCGATAGAAAAAATTACTTAAAACAGATTTCTTACATTTTTATTTGTAACAAAATTTAGTAATCGTAAAAGAACCAGGACTTAAATTGCTAATCAGTCCCAGTTAGTTAATTGTTTGTTTGGTATATTGGAATTAAATAATCAAAGTTCGGATTTACATCATACTTGGCTTTAAACCACACTTGTTTTTTTTTGTGTAATTAACATTTGGTGAAGCTTAGTTAAGGTTGTGAGTGGTGAGCCAGTACTGATCATCCGGAAACGTAGCTGCAGAGCCAAATCACCGATTACCTGTGATCAGTCTGTCACACATGATCTTTTTGTGTTTATTTCTTGATATGCTAGCTCTGTACTGTAAAAGCCTTATTGCCAGCGGTAGAAATTGGTGAGGCTATGGGAAGGTGTGTTATGTATTAAATTAACCTTTTCCACCCCTTCCTTTTGTTGTAAAAAGCCAGTGTCACTACAAATGCCGGTTGTCTGTGGCAAACACCTTACTGTCGTTTATAGGCCAGTTATTTCATATAGAAAATGAAATTGTTTGTATTGGTGAATTTTTGGTTAGCATGGTTAATCAGTTTTTCCTTTAAATCATCGAATCTGTGACTGATTTTGTGTGTGTTTCTAAACGTCATATTATCACAAATGTGGTAATGTATGTCATAGTCTCAATCATCTGATTCATAACATGGTAATTACTTTCTTTTTCAAAGACAGGTGTCGATTAGTTGATGAATTATTTTTATATAGTATATCCTGTCTTGCCCCATAGCAGCTATGTCTTCTTTCAATCCATTACTCAATAATCACATAGAGGTACTTGTACTTGACTTTAAACTACACATTATATGAGTACCAGTGTTAATAACTACCTCACTGTTGAAACCAAACTAAATGGAATGGGGTTGGAAACAGTGGTTTGATGGTTGAATGTCAAGTTCTTTAATAACCAATAAACTGTTACTCAACCTCAGTGTATTTACGTTAGGTAGTTGTATGAAGTTGGTAAAGAATGCTAGACTTAAGTTTCGTGCTAATTTTCACTCGTCAGCAAGGCATTTGCTGAACCTAGCTCAAAATGCCCTGGTATGACCGAGAGGGTGGATAAAGAGTTCACTCTCCCTCCCGAAATGCTCTCATATACCTACGCCTATATGGCTGCTGTCAAAGAAGTCCCACTGCCTTCTGGAATCGGGGTGTTATTTGTGAAATTGAGAGGAGGGAAAGTGAATATCCGGCACTTAATCCGGGTTGATGGGAACGGAGGATTCACCACGGGGTGGTCGGACTTGCTCATTGTAATTACCCTATCAAACTGTTTTTGCGAAACACTTGTCCCTCTAGGTACTACCATACTTGGTAAGCTAACTGGAGGATGGAAAAACTGGGAGTAGCAAGGTTGCGCTGCCGACTCTACAGGAACGGAACAGTAGTAAGGTTGTTGCTTCAAACAGCTAGCATCTGCTGCAATGCTGTCTTCTCTAAACGGAGCAAAAGGGTCATAAAAAGTCGAGTCTAAGAATAATATACCTCACTTTACTGTACAGATCTCCGGCGACAAGAATTTTTAAAAATATAAAACTAACACCCAAAACTTACTATAAAAAGGCTGTAATCGGGCTCAAGCAGTTGTTTCGTAATCTACAGTCACATTCTCAGGTCACTAATAACATCACCCATCTATTTTCCTTCCCAGTTCCTCCAAAAGGAAAAATCCTTCCACTTTGCAGACAATTAAACAGTCACAATTGCCGTTCTATCTTTAACGGCACGCGTAATCACTTCATCCATAATTCATACTTGTTAATAGTAGGAACATGTTTTTTCCCTTTTAGGTTCATGATTTTTTAACTTTTCTAAAGTATCCATGGTATCCAACAAGTGAAATTAACAAATCATCAGATTATACAAATGAAAATTCTTGTACATTTATTTGGGCTTCACATAGATCTGGTTTTACACATTTATATCTTATACAATGTTCATGGCCTACAGCCAATTCGATAACTTCAATTAATAATAATAATGATAATAATGAACAAACTGCAACACTTATCCAAGCTAAACAAATCTTTATTAATCAGTTAACTGATGGTGATTGGGAGATTACTGGAAATCAGGTATTTCTACATTTTCTATAATGTTTTGTTAATTAATTACTTTCATTTATGAAATTTTACCTTATTTGTTATCTATTGATTTCAGATAGTTACATCTGACTGACATGTACTAAGTAGCATGACGACTAAGTTAAGCCCAACTATCTGCAGTCATTTACTATTTCAACATAGTACATGTAACGTTGGATTCGTAAAGCAGACTGATGTTTTGAGGAGGGAAAGGTGGATACAGTAGGTCAGTCAAAAATTGACATGGTCGATAATAGTAGAGGATATTCGTAGGCTACTAGTGTTCGATCATAGGTGTCTCCGAAGCATTGCTCGTATATCCTGGAACCACCGGGTAAGTAATACATTTGTTAGGAAACGGGTACTAGGTAAGGATGGCAAATCGATTGATGAAGTAGTGATAGTTCATCATTTGAGATGGCTGGGACACGTGTTACTTATGTCCAACCACCGACTTCATTGACGTGCAATGTTTTTTGGTGAAGGAGTAGGTTGGAAGAAAGCTATGGGCGGCCAGACCAAAACGTGTCAAAAGTCTTTGAAGTCACTGACAATTGGATTGAGCCATGTTGGTAGGTGTAGACTACCTGGTTGGGATGCGTGAGATGATAGCAATCGATGGTTAGAGATCTTGAATGACATGGCTCAAAATCGTTTGCAATGGCTCAGTTGCATGCACTCTTTGTGTTCTCCCAAATTCTAATCTTCTTAATTCTTTATGCCTCTATCTTTTTTCTCTTTTCAAATTTATTTAACTGGATTATACTCCTTCAATAATATCTTCAAACCCTAATCTTTTCGATTACTGCTTATACTCTTACTACTTCTACCACTATGGGATTTGAATGGACAACTGCATCTCTGTGGTAATGTGGTATGGCAACTCGAACTGATGTACGTACATACGAAGTTCTACGTTGTGACTGACTGACGGAGTCATAAATTGCCAAAAGATCAGTTAGCGTCATTGACAAAGATGTAATGAGCCTTTTTTCCAAGAAATGAGACATAAACCAATGATAGGCTTAATTTCTTAAGATTATATATATTTATATATAGTGAGGAATTGTAAAAAGTAGTTCTTTCGTTATTTCTTTATAATTGTGGACATCTATTATAGTGAGACAGTAATAATTCCAACTCTTCTTTAGTCGAAAATAATCAAGCCATGATATTTTGGCTAAACAGGTTGACATCATCATCATAGAGCTTGGAAAACATGTGGTTAGTCCAAGTTACTATACCTGGCTACCACTATGAGGTGAAAATAATAAAAGAGATCAAAATAATGTATTGGTAATGACCAGTTCTTGCAAACATAGTTTGAAAAAAAAGATTGGAAAAGTATGTATTGAAAAGAATACTGAAATTCAAGATCGGGGTAAAGCTAAAAAATGAATGCATAGAAAATGAAAATGGATTGTTGTGTCGGCGTTATCAATTCATGAAAGTAGTAACTGTTCGAAAGATTCTATATTTTTTATATAGTTGAGATCATGAGTCAATTGAAGCTAGACCACCATGGAAAACCTGGAAGCACTGGACGGCCGTTTCGTCCTATTGTGTGAGCATCCACGATCCTGCCTTCGCGAGATTCGAACCCAGGACCTATCAGTCTCGCGCCAGAGCACTTAACTGGTTCTATATTGTTTTCTGATTGATTATATTATCTAAAAGCCTTGGGGTACTTCTTCATTTTTTGTCAAAAATTTTCGGTTATCTAGTAATTTCAAACATATACGATATTTGTCTATTCATTTGTGTCCCAATTTCCCAATGTTTATCAAATTTCGGTTACAGTTCCGTGATGAAATTTGATCAATCGTTATATCATTCCTGCTAAGGGTTCGAATTATCGGGTTATTGATATGCAAGATTGAGTTTTGATCAATTCTTGTGAGGAGAGATATACATCCTGTGCGAATCGCCTCATCATGACCAGCTTTATTTTGAACACATTGGACGAAACATTTGTCCAGGATTCCACTGTAAATCACAATTCACTTATTTGAAAGAGGAAGTGACAAATTAGGTGTACCGAGAGAATCCATACAGGGTCCATACATATACCAACAGGGACTGATCAAAATTCTGCCGTATTTACCAACATTGGAATAATTTCAAACTCTTACTAATAACAGTAAGCAGAGATGGATAGTGCCTAGCAGTGGAATCCAGGACGCGCGTTTCGTCCTATTTGGGACTCGTCAGCTGGATGTACCTGCATCTCAGAGTTGATGTTCACTCTGGGACTCGAACCCAGTACCCTGGCATCAAATGCCATCGTGTTATCCACTCGACCACTGAGTCCTGATAGCCACTTTCTTGTACGATGGGGTAAAGTTTAATTCACTTAGTACTGTTTGTTTGAATCTTCCCATCGATGTGTTAGGACTGCAACTGGTGGATTAAGGTATATCGAGGCAATACGCATAGTATGCACATATGCCAATTAGAGACTGACCAGTTGCAGTCCTAACACATCGATGGGAAGATTCAAACAAACAATACTAAGTGAGTTCTTACTATTAATGTTATAAATATCAGACCCGTTGAACAAGTTAGTGGCTATCTGGATTCGGTTATGTAGTAGACAATGCGTTGATGTTTGAAGTAAAAATATTGCGTTCGAGTTTCACTACAAATAACAAACTGGGATAAAGGTACATCAAAATGAAGAGCTCCAGATAGGATGATATATAAGTCCTAGATTCCAGTGCTAGCTCTAGTTCACTGTATTACACCTTCCATTTGCATTCTGGGAACAAATAAGTAATCATCAGTATGGGGATGTGAATTTTGTTGAATTCCATTGAAATCGCAAACTGATTTAATTTAAGCCATTATTGAAAACTTGAAAATAGTGGACGTAAATTTGGTTTTATCACGGGACTTCTCAGCGGTGCTCATTCATGATTCCGCACACGGGGATCGTTCCCAGGACCTTCGGTCTCGTGCGCGAACATCTAACCTCCAGACTAGTGGGCTAACATCCGTTGGTGGTAATGTTGTCTAAGTTTACTCAACCCACGATATTGCCCGACCATCTTCCACTATCTCTTGGAGTCTTAATGAGAAAAAATTGACCAATGGGGATAAACTGTTTCGGGTGTGAGGCAGTTACTCATTGAAAGCAATGGAAGATGGTCGTGCAATATCGTGGATTGGTTGAAGTTAGGAATCAACACCGTTGAATATTGACTCCATAATCTAGAGGTTTAGTGTTCGCTCACGAAACTGAACGTCATGGGTTTGAGTCTTGCCTGAGGCGTGGTGGAATCGCACCGGTGAGGTCTCTCATCTTAACGAAATAAATAAACATTCATGTATATGCATGCATTATTTATGAAATTTATATTGCAAAATCTACTACTTTCTCCTCGTAGATTTGGGTAGACGAAGATAATAAACTTGTTTATTTCGAAGGATTTAAGGAGCATCCTCTTTTGAAACACATGTAAGGAAGCTTTTGTTCAATTAATGTGCTTATTAATTGTTATACTAATAATTGTCATTGTTTAATGTTGAAAAATTCAATTTTTAAATATTATTATGAATAAATGTTTGAATTATCCCATTATTTGATAATTCTGAAGCGGAAGATATTGGGTTCGAGTCCCTTTGTGAATATCAACTCTGGGATTGTAGGTTTGTCTATGGTGTATGCTACTTATATCTATCGACATAAGTAGTATGTAACGCCAATCAGAGGTGGAAAACCTGGCAGCAGAAGACTAAAACGATCGAACTGAAGAGAATGGAAGATAAAATAAAAAAAGAGTTGTGAACTGGAAGAATCATACAGAATATGAAGGGCAAATGATGGAAATTTGCAAATGAGTTATTGAATGTGTTGTTTTCGTATTTTACCAAGACATTTTGTAGGTTCTTGTTCAACTACAATCGGTTGTCACCATATGTATTTTCGCTCATTACATGCCCATCTGACAAGTTCGAAATAGGGGCGTAACATGGATCTCTGTGTCTACTGTTAGCCACAATCTATCCATTGTATGCATAGACGCTTAGATATTTGGTAAACATATAACCAATTTTCATATCTTTATCTTACCTTAATCCCCATTCTTATCCTCAATATATGTAGATATTCTGTAAGTTATGTAAATCGAAGTGACCAAGGTCAGTTAAATTGTTTAACATTAAATCTTTCAATCAACAACAATGATACTCATATAATGAAATCCATTCAAAATGCAACCAATTCATCACCGTTACCAATGAATAATAATATTGAAAGTACATTGGATCCATTATTTCATGATTCATGTTTATTAATGAAACCATATCCATTATCTTATCAATTGAATACATTCAATATTCAATCTGGTATTATGATCTTAGAATCAAGTAGTTTAGATAAACTTGTTGGTATTCAAATTTGTCAAGTTATTATTGAGAATAATGAAAAGAATATAAATAATTCTAATAGTATTCATGGGAATAAACATTGTAAACCAATTCTACAACATATAGCATGGCTTCGTAAACATGGTAAGAAATTTCTGTTAATCATTCTATATGTTAACATTTTGATGATTCGAATTAGTAACAACCCTTAATATCATTATCCTTTATGTATTTTTACGTGAAATCTGATTATACTCAATTTATTTTTGAATTCTTCGATTTGTAACACTATTATTGTATCGTGTAGTCTTCTGACCACTATAATCAACTATGCAGGCATGTTCGGAATGCGATTCTTTCCCTCGAAGTGCGAAATGTTACTTCAAGACTGGGTTGCATCGACACCTGAACTAATGATAGGGAGTGAAGTAGTTGAGCGTGTAGACCACTTCACTTATCTTGGGAGTCTCATCAGCCCTTGTGGTCTGGTGTGTGACGAAATCTCATCACGGATACAGAAGGCTCGTCTAGCTTTCGCCAACTTGCGTCATTTATGGCGTAGACGAGATATCCGTCTAACAACCAAAGGACGTGTTTACTGTGCAGCAGTTCGCTCCGTCCTACTTTATGGCAGTGAAACATGGTCGGCAAGAGTAGAGGATATTCGTAGGCTAGTAGTATTCTATCATAGGTGTCTCCGAAGCATTGCTCGTATATTCTGGAACCACCGGGTAAGTAATACATTTGTTAGGAAACGGGTACTAGGTAATGATGACAAATCGATTGATGAAGTAGTGATAGTTCATCATTTGAGATGGCTGGGACACGTGTTACTTATGTCCAACCACCGACTTCATTGACGTGCAATGTTTTTTGGTGAAGGAGTAGGTTGGAAGAAAGCTATGGGCGGCCAGACCAAAACGTGTCAAAAATCTTTGAAGTCACTGACAATTGGATTGAGCCATGTTGGTAGGTGTAGACTACCTGGTTGGGATGCGTGAGATGATAGCAATCGATGGTTAGAGATCTTGAATGACATGGCTCAAAATCGTTTGCAATGGCTCAGTTGCATGCACTCTTTGTGTTCTCCCAAATTCTAATCTTCTTAATTCTTTATGCCTCTATCTTTTTTCTCTTTTCAAATTTATTTAACTGGATTATACTCCTTCAATAATATCTTCAAACCCTAATCTTTTCGATTACTGCTTATACTCTTATTACTTCTACCACTGTGGGATTTGAATGGTACGAAGTTCTACGCTGTGATTGACTGACTGTAGTGGCGGGTTGTACAAGTTTTTAAGATTTAGGTGGTTGTTTTGTCTCTTTTACAACCGAATATGTTCTTTAAAGTTGTTTGATTGCTGAATAAATTGACCAGTGTCATATTTATGAAGTTTTTTTAATACTGATAGAATTCTATTGATGAAGTTGTGATGGGTTCAGAAGTCCAAGTAAATTGAAATTACCTACACTCTGTTGAGATATTAGGTTGTTAGAGATAGTCGGTAGGGAACTGCGCATTCACATAGGTTTTGTGTTATTTAGCATACATCAGCACTTAAAGGATTTGATAAACATGACATTGGTTACTACTCAATTATTAATCAATTGTAATTATAACTCAGTCCTGCAGGAGGTTAGTTGTGGTTCAAAGAGTGTCTTTGACTGTAAAACTGGATGACTCAAAATTGAGTTCACCAGGAAGTATCATTTCTTGTAATATTACAGGTACAACTTGTTTACAAGTGGCATCTAGAATGAAACCTGGAGCAGTCAAGGTTTCTTATCGAATACCTCCAATCAACTAAAATCTCCATATATTTCACGCATTGTCACTTAGAGTAGTGGCAATGTCGTAACTTGGTCAGCATGTAAACGGACTTGTTAAACATTACATAAGTTGCTACTCAATTATCAGTCAATTATAAATCCTTATCTTTCAACTATTTACAAATAACGAGAAATCTAGGTAGATCAGATCAGTCAGTCAGCTTCGACGTAGGACCAGGCACATATATGCATCGGTCCAAGTTGCCATACCTCATTAGCACAATATGATGAACATCAAATTTATAGAAGTAGTTACTTCAGTGGTGTTCATATAAAACAAAGATTGCATATAGTGATATAATACAGGAAGAAAGAATTAATTCGTAGGAAGTAAGGTATTCACATTCACAAAGGAAAAAAGCAAGTTTCTCAAATGCAACACGGAGAACACCAACCCAATCACACTTGATGGCGAAACTCTGGAAGAGATGGAAACATTCAAGTACCTGGGGAGCATCATTGATAAACAAGGAGGATCGGATGCAGATGTAAAGGCGAGGATTGGCAAAGCAAAGGCAGCATTTTTACAGTTGAAGAACATATGGAACTCAAAACAACTCTCAACCAATTTCAAGGTCAGAATCTTTAATACGAACGTCAAGATAGTCCTACTGTATGGAGCTGAAATGTGGAGAACTACTACGGCCATCATCAGGAAGGTACAAGTATTTATAAACAGTTGTCTACGCAAAATACTCAACATCCATTGGCCGGATACTATGAGCAACAGCGTTTTATGGGAGAGGACAAACCAGCTTCCAGCTGAAGAGGAAATTAGGAAAAAACGTTAGAAGTGGATCGGACATACATTAAGGAAATCACCAATGTGCATCACGACTCAATCCCTAACTTGGAATCCTGAAGATAAGCGGAAAAGAGGAAGGCCAAAGAACTCACTACACCGGGAAATGGAAGCAGATATGAAAAGGATGAATAGCATCTGGAAAGAACTGGAAAGGAAGGCTCAGGACAGAGTTGGATGGAGAATGCTGGTGAGCGGCCTATGCTCCTCGACGAGGGGTAACAGGCGTAAGTAAGTAAGTAAGTAAGTAAGTAAGTAAGTAAGTAAGTAAGTAAGTAAGTAAGTAAGGTTTGAGGTAATCTTTATCCTACAGTTTAAATCAAGACAAAGTGTGTGTATACCTATTCCATTGTGATCAATTTTGAGCCAAGTCACTCAGAGTCTCCAACCATTGGTTATGATAGTCACGCGGACCCCGACCAAGTAGTCTGCATCTACCAACATTGCTCAGACTAGAAGTTAGTGACTTTAAGGACTGATGCTTCGTTTTGGTTTGGCCGCCTATAACTTTCTTTCAATCGTCTTCAACACTAGTCAGCATTGTGCGTCGTGGTAATTTGTGGTTGGGCATGTGTGATACGTAGCCTCCAGATCTTGGAACAATACATCTTCTTGGAGTATCTAGAAATTGACTTAAATTAGGAATTGTTTGATTTCCTGGGAGCATGGCAGTGGAATGTAAGGGACAACTGCTTGGTTCGTTTTGAGGAGGCACCATCGCTGCGAATACCGGTTTTGTGAAACAAACACCTTATTGTTATCACACTCCTGTACAGTGGGCAGCATGACTTTACCATCGGATTTTTGGTTCTCTGCTTTCACTTTACCAGTTGTTCAGCTAACCTACCTAGCATGATAGTACCTGAAGGAACAAGCGTTTCCGCTAATACAGTTTGATAGAGAAAGAATGATGAGCTAGCACGATCACAACTTTTAAATTAGGACCTGATCCTTAGGCCTCATTCTCCCTATGATGATGTAAATCACCCAATAATTACAAATTCTTACTCAGTTTTGAGCCACACTCTGTTTGATAGATTATCCGATAACCCTAACCGATTAGAGTGTTATGGTACTTAAACTTGCGATTATAGTGAATAAAAGTTAAACACCTCCACCGTTAAGCCAAGCCATTTCAGTAATTTGTGTAGATTCACGATTTTATTTATCTAATATTTCACATATCTCGTAATGTTTATGATAGATTCACCCTGGTATTTTTTTCCTTTTTTCTATGTCAACAATAAACTAATTCAATAGTATGGCATTATAATGCGTTCAATGGATTCTATCCAACTAATCCTCCGTTAGTTCTTCGATGTGATATATTTAATAATTTAGATCGAAAACTCGAATTACAAGATTATGATGATGTTGATGAATGTATGAATGATCATATAAGTAGTAGTATTAATGTTACATACTCATCAGATTATATTGAGTTCAGCAATTCACAATCAATATTATATGGACAATTATTTTTGCCAAATTGTAATCATAGTCGATTGTTACCTGTATCATCGGTCGATGGTGTTAGTTTTGCTGGTTATCCGACATTACATTTTGTTTATGGCGGTCCAGGTATTCAACTTGTTCGTGGCAGTTATTCAAGATCTGTGTAAGTCTTAGTTTTTAGTCGTTTATATAATAGTTAATTGGAAACTTAATATACATAAATTCTGGTACAACTAGTCATCAAAGGAAGTATGGACTACTCAAACCAAGTGATAATGTTGTAAAAAGATAGAGGAGTACTCATTCCATTGTTTTCGTAGGGTAACTTCTGATATAGTGAACCAATTAGAAGTAGACAAGTGAGACTATCGCTTGATCACAATCCGAAATAACTTGAAGGATAACTATATATCATTTGCTAAGGAATGGATTGATTTTCTGAGGGTTAGAAATGTATGTATATATGAATTGGTATTTATGTACGTTATTCGGTAACTCAGTAGACCTTCTCTTCTACTCTTGTCTGCTCTCCCAAGCAGTCATTTTGGGGGTTCGCGCGTAGCAGATTGTGTATCCGTACCAGATCTCAGACTCCGCTCAACATAACACCATCCTCACATCCGACACAGGTTAGCTCCACTGATTGATCCTTGATTTTAATGAAACCCAACAATTTCCACAATCCTGTATTGCTCATTAGTGAATAGGTTCGATAGGAAATTTCCAGAGTTGTAGTGAGAAGTTGTGATCAATGGAATTCAACTATGTCGACGGTGAAGAAGATACTTACTGAAGACAATGGAAGATAGTCGCGCAAAATCGTGAACTGATTGAAGTTGGACTTGTATATCATTAGATGCTGGTTCAATAGTTTAGACGTTAAGCACTCTGCCTCACGTTGTCCACTTAGCTACTTAGCCCTGATAGCCACTTGCTTGCGCAATAGGGTGAAGTTTAAATTCACTTGAGATTGTTTATTTGAATCTTCCTATTGATGTTAAAGATTGCAATTGATCAATCTCTTATTGGCGTACATGCATACTGTACGTATTGCCTCGATATTGCCTTAATTCACAAGCATTATAAGCAAAGATGGATAGTGGCTAGCAGTGGAATTCAGGACGTACGTCTCATCTTATTGGGAACCTATCAACTTGATATATCTTTATCACACATTCAATGTTCACTTAGAGACACGAACCCAGTACCGTTCACTTCAAATCGCATTGCTTTATCCACTTAACTACTGAGTCCATATACCCATTGGCTTGTGCGATGATGCTCCAAGTTCACCTAAACCACTGTTAATCCAGTTTTTTTTCAGATATCTGTTAATTGACACTTATTTTGGCTAGTTACGAAGAATGAGACTGAACAATTACAATCCTAAACATCAATTGAAAGATTCAAATAATCAATACAAATCAAACAAGCTTGTTTAGGCTAATATATAATCGGTAAAACTGAACTACTATTGCCAACCTACCGGATATCCAGTATTACTGCTTTTAAGCCAATCTATGTCAAGCTGAACAGAGTACCGTTTTTACTGTGTAGCTCATATTATCGATCTTATTTATCCATTTATGTATATTTTTTTTTGCGAGATAGGAACTCACTAAAAATAATTGGTGAATGGTTGCTCAACTTCGTGGATCAGTTGAAGTTAGACATTAACACCGTTGGATGCCAGCTCAGTGGTCTATCGGTTAAGGGCTCCGGCTCGAGACCGGTAGGTCCTGGGTTCGAATCTCGCGAGAGCGGAATTGTGGATGCGCACTGCTGAGGAATCCCATAATAAGACGAAACGGCAGTCCAGTGCTTCCAGGTTTTCCCTGGTGGTCTAGTTTCAATTGACTCACGCTTTCAACTATGAAAAATACTAAATCTCCACAAAAACCCCTTCTGATATTTTTTTTCTGTTGAAAAGAAATATTTCATAATGATCAATAATTCTGTCATTATTTGCTTTCTATTCCCTTAAAATAGATTTGCTCATGCTCAATTATTTTGCCATTTTGGTTATGCTGTCTTTCTGTGTGATTGTCGGGGTTCATCTAATCGTGGTATCAATTTTGATGGTCATATTAAAAATCGATTAGTAAGTTGACAAATAATAACATTATATCTTATTAGTTGAATTGATTAGTCGATTGAAGCTAAACCACCATTGAAAACCTGGAATCATTGGACGACTGTTTCATCCTAGTATGGGTCTCCTTAGTGTCATTGAACATCTACAATTCTGTATGCTATGACAAAATAGCCTTTCAGTGCTTCCAAATCTTCAATCATGTCCTAGCTTAAATTGACTAATGAATTCAACTACTAGAAATTACTACAATCTCCGAAAATCCCTCATTTTACCTATATAAAAAAAACAATGAAAAAGTTTATCATTCATGATATGAGATGATCACAGGTAGATGTATATCTGATTTGTGTATAGATAATGTACATCCTGTGAAATTAATGTTCTTTATGTTCAAATTGTGGAGTGAAGTTCTGCAGATCGGTAAGGAAGTTCTAAACTATATGAATGAAAGATTCCAAGTTTTTGGCCACATTAAAATGGTATGGAAGGGGTAGGCTTTCAGTCTAGTTTCTCAATCTGTTGATGATAAATACAGAGTAGATGAAATGTCATGACGATTTTGTGTGTTCATTACATGAGACGAATATGTTAAATTCAGAGGTATTGTGTGTGTGTGTTTATTTTTTTAAAAAAAGCATTACTCCCTACAATGCAGAATATGATGATACATAAAGTTTCATGATTCATTACCAAAATTTATTCACAATCATCATTTAGAAAAATTCAATTTATAGTCAAATTATCTTTATGAAATGACCAAACTGTCGAGTTTTTATGGAGATCATGAACTGATCAGTGGCAAGACTATAGTTTATGGATGAGCTAATCAGATCTAGGTTAAAGGTCTTGGATTTTGGTGCAAAATTTATTCATCTATTCGGTTAGATAGTGTTTTGGAGATATGGCTGTTTTCAGTTCATGATGGAAACTCTAATTCTGGTTCAGAACGCTAACCATCAATTGTAAATCATAATCCTAATTCCTCACACAGGTTTTAACCCATATTTGTTCCTAGTATATATATGGACATTTCCAAGGTCTTTTCAGTGTTGTCTAAAGGTCGTCCATAAATCATCGTCTCACCTGATCGATGTTAAACCACCATTGAAAACCCGGAAGTACAAGGTCGAGGGTCCTGGGTTCGAGTCCCGTACGCGGGATCGTAAACACCCACTGCTGAGGGGTCCCATACCAGGATAAAACGTCTGCTTGATGCTTCCTGGCTTTTAATGTTTGTATTACATTGATTGACGCATGATTTCAATAAATTAAACTTAACTGGACATAACGAACCGGCTTCCACTTCACTTTCTTGATAATGAGTTAATAAACATTACCTTAATAGTAATGTTAATAGTTTCACATCATGGAGTTATTCTAGTTAAACAGCTATTGAAAGCTAGGAAGTATTAGATGGCTTTTTTCGTTGTAGTATTGAACTCTTCAATAATGTGTATCCACAGCTCGGGACTTTTAAACCTCACAAAAGCGCCTAACCTTTAGGATACTGAAGTGATTTTACAATGGCTTACATCCTTATTTTCAGCTGAGTCATCTTGTGAACATGATATAAAGTTCTAAAATGAACAAGTCTACACGGTACAGAAAATACAAAATAGGAAATAATCAACTGTTTAAATATAATTTGTTCCATAGAAACGTTGATTTCAGATATCTAATGTGTGTTCTTGAACTTCTACATGATCCAAATGGCAAATCAAGTTTATGTGTATTCTTTTCAGTTGTTGCTTTTTGCGTTTACTGCAAATTGATGTTGCGTATTGCAACACATAATTTAGCCTCAGTTATTACATCATCTGATTTGCTCTCTTCACGTAGACTTGGAGAATAGTAACCTCACTTAATGACTATACATTTATTAAATTGATCTAATATTTTCATAGTTGAAAGCGTGAGTCATTTGAAACTAGACCACCATGGAAAACCTGGAAGCACTGGACGGCCGTTTCGCCTTATTATGGGACTCCTCAGTAGTGCGCTTCTACGATCCCGCACTCGTGAGATTCGAACCTAGGACCTACGAGTCTCGAGCCTGAGCCCTTAACCGATAGACCACTGAGCTGGCATCCAACGGTGTTAATGTCTAACTCCAACTGATCCACGAAGTTGAGCAACCGTTCACCAATCGTGGATGCACACTGCTGAGGAGTCCCATAATAGGGCGAAACGGCTGTTTAGTGCTTCCAGGTTTTCCATGGTGATCTAGCTTCAATTGACTCACGCTTTCAACAATGATCCGATATCATTGGATTTTTATTGTAATTACAATCATATTGATCTGACGATAGCTGTCACTTTGATATGTTAGTCCAACTTTTGCATTGTGATAATCCAGTGAAGCTATATTGTTTGAAATACTTAGTCCTTTAAGTCCTACCATGAAAAGCTGGTTGGCTCTACGAATAAAAGCCGCGAATTTAAGATGTAAGATTCAAATCGTATTGCTGACTGTAAAAGATTGTGACTATAGTAAGGTTTTTGTTTTCAGACAATCATCATCTCAATACTTACAGAGGAAGGAAGGTGTTACAAATGATTATTCCTAAAAATATTTCACCTCATAATACCCTATGGTTTCGCATCATCAGTTGTAAAGTCTTTAAAGTTAGGAGCTAACATATCAAAAGGTGTTCACAAAAACTGGTGTATGTATAACTAACCTCAACTTGTCGTCTCTTGTAATTTGTAGTCATGCTCTCAGGTCACCAAAACTAATGCTAGTCTAGTTTCTTTTTCAGGTACATCCAAACTGAAAGTTATTTGGATTAATTGCAAATATTTACAATAACTGGTCGTTGAATAGCAGTGACCAATGCTACGTTTATCTAGATCCCCGGTTCTGTCACTGAAGTCATATATGTTTATTAGTCTAGGTGTGTTAACATCACCAGGAAACGCTGTTTATGATACGTTCGAATAGAATGTGAACTCTTCGAATTGTTTTCTTTTCGAAATAATATTTTACACAACGGCGAAAATAAAGATCAATCTTCTGATACAACTATCATTCTATCAGTCAGTCATAAAATGACTTAAAGACTGGCATATATATATACGTTAGTTCAAGTTATCATACCACATTATTACAACACGATGAAATTAACAAGGTGATTAGTAAAGGGTTTGAAATAATAATATTAATAATAATAATAATGAAAAAGACGAAACGTTGAGGGTATAGTTCAAGAAGACGAATTCAAAAGGTAAATATGAAGAGGACTGAAGATCTTGAATGAAATAAATTGCGAATATGTCTGCACCATCTTGATCAATTCACAGCTTTATCACCGAGAGTCTAAAATCATTGACTAGAGTTATTGCATGAACCTCAGCCAACTAGTTTAGATCCCTACCAAAATAGCTTAGACTAACAGTCAATAACGTCATTTATTGATATCACACTTTGATAATGTCTACCCCTGGCTTTCTCAAATTGCTCTTAAACCGGCTAACATCACTCATCAAGGTAAGTGGTAGTTTTAAATCCCTTCAATATGCGAAGGCTAATATCTTTTCTGTTCTCTTCTCTCATCATTGAAATATCATATCCTATTTTTTCAAAAATAAATTTAGGGTCAGGTAGAACTTGCTGATCATGTGGCTTTTTTAAGGTATGCTGCAAAAGCCACTGGACTTATTGATCTCTCACGTGTTGCTATCATGGGCTATTCCTTTGGTAAGCAGGCTATATATATAACATTACTATTTGACCGTATGTTAATATGTAAGCGTTTTATTGTCAGTAATTGTTTACAATTTCCTGTTGTTTGGTATTCGGAGCCCCTGAATGCCCTGGTACGACCGAGAGTGGTAAGAGTCCGCTCTCTATTGAACCGCCACATGTATGCAGCAACTGTCAGGGAAGTCCTACTGCCTTCTCGAATCGGGGTGTTGTTTACGAAATTGAGAGAAGGAAAATTGAATGTCCGGCACTTAAACTGGGTTGATCGTTACGAAGGATCCACCAAGGGAAGTCGACAAACCTTAATTCCAGACCGACTATGCTCATTAGCTCTATGATCTTGCAGAACCAAATGGCGAACCGGCCACCATGGTACCTAGTCCTCTGCTCTATGGATCAAACTTCTGGCTCAGAGGTTCAAGGGATGTCCCCTTAAGAAAACCACCTATGTTGGTATGGGCACTCGTACAGTATCTTAGCACCCACACAGATTGAATGATGAAGTGTGACGCACATATAGTGTACCAATCTTTACGCTTTTCAATAAATAATAAATCATTTCGGAGTGCTATTTGTTTAGTCTCCACTGCCAGTATTTACATATTCAGTGAATTGTTTCGGTATAGTGTTGTATTGAAAGTCTTGTTCCAGAAATTTCTAGAACTGAAGGTCGTGTGTAACTCTATAGATACTGTTATAACTTGTGGTCGAGTGGATGCCCTGGTAATGTATGACATGATAAGATCACCAATTAGAGTGCAGTGATTTATCTATTGGACCAATGACAAACGAAACCCATACGAGCAGTGTAGAGTCCTTATCGATTCTTGCTTCCCGCCTAGCCCTGTCTATTAAATCCGGGGCACCAATAACAGCCTCTGCAATATGAATTATTCTATTTCAAACATACTGAGTTTATATACCAATCAACAGTAATTAATAGACTATTGATAACTTAAGAATGGTGAATCGTATAGTAATAGTTCATAGGTCAAAACAAAGCTTATAATAAGAGGGACACGAATATGAATAGTTTGGTCACTTAACAAATATACAATAGGACATATACATATCATATTGGTCCATAAATAATCTTCAAAGTTACCATTCATAATTCTTTTCGGGTTATAACACCTCCCCTTTTTTAAAGATCCGGAGTTGATATCCGGATTTTAAATTTTCCGAGCTTATCTCCCCCACGAAATAGCGTTGTATCCTCATACACCCGTTACCATTAATGTGACATTATTTAAAACATATTTGTCGCATTTAACAGAGAATCCACTAGAACTGACTAGATCGTGAGGATCGACGACATTTGACTTAAGGTCACCAGTGTCTGACTCTTCTGAAGCAGTTTCCTCATTAGTAGATAGTGAATCACTAGGATAATCAGTGTCTATGAAAACTGCATTGGATTCTTGATTCTTATTATTATTCTGACCTTTTTCTCTCATTGTTATAAGAAATTTCACCAGGAACATGTGAATCATCCAAATAGTCGACATCTATCAAAACAATCGGGGAATCCCAATAATTATGTCGCAGAATGACGAGCTCCGTTTGGTGCAACGATATTCGTTGTACTGCTCGATTTGTTTTCTGTTTTTACGTGGCGGGTGCTGCAGCAATTTCATGAGCATGTAGCAAGACATCGTCTTTATGTCAACTGGACAATTCACTGTTTCCACTTTCTGTTTCAGGGATAATAGGGTTTGAATAAACTATAGGGCATGTCTCTGAAATAGACAGTACTGGGCTACTGGGTTGATCATGCATCATGTCTTTGGGATATAACAGATACCTTTGTTTTTCTGTACGTAAACTAACCTTGGAACCAAGCGGTTTGTTCACATTTTTCTCTTTTTCTCCTGTGTTCAAGTTACCGCGTGGATTTAGCCTGAGTTTATTAGCAAGCGGATAAAAAATAAGATCGAGTGTTTATTTATCAGATTTATCATTTGCAGAATGCGTTTATCATCGACAATGTAAAACTCACTGTGCTATAATTATTGAATATATTATTAATGCGAAAAATGATTTGGATGATCTCGTTTTTTGCTAATTTCTACTGAAATTTAATCAGTCCTCGTTGGTATATTTGGTGATCCTGTGCAGATTGCCTCGATATGACCTTTTATGACACTAGTTATTATAGGAGTACATAAAATGTGGCTAACAGTCAAATTCATGAAGCGCGTTTCAGCAGGTATATCCATCTTCCTACGACTCCTAAGTTGGATGAAACGCTCTCATTGGATCCCACTGCTAGTCACATTCCATCTATTCTACATCAACTATTTAATTAAATTTGTTTCTTGTCTTTAGGTGGTTATCTGTCATTGATGGGTGCAATGCTATATAACCATGTGTATAAAGCTGCAATAGCTATTTCTCCGGTAGTCGATTGGAGGTTATATGATACAGCTTACACTGAACGATATATTGGTCTACCTAAAGATAATCTAGATGCTTATCGGTAAGTTTTACTTTTATAACAATTAATAAAATCTTGTATTTAGTTTAAAGGGTTCTATAGAGATTAGTTTGATGTATAGATTGGTATCTGTCTCGGATTGGATTTCATTTAGGATTACCGTAGAAAACCATGCAGCACGAAATGGCAAAATGTGAAGAAATATAATCTGTAAACTGTAATTCTCTAACATTGTTAATATAACGTTGTATGCTAGTGAGCATTCTATCCAGTTCATTTTAGTGTTGTTGGATATATGCATTTTGGTTCAATTCATACATTTTCTCGCTTGTGAATTAATTACGTTACGATTATACTTATTCTTGTGTGACAATCATCGTTTTTATTTATTTGTTCTTCTCTTGTTCTTTTATTCTTAATAGTAAAGGTAATATAATGGAGTATGTTTCAGATATGCCATCAGATAAATATCATCTATTTATATTCCATGGTGGTCAAGATGAAAATGTACATTTTTTGCATACATCATCACTAGTTGAAAGATTAGTTACATGTGGTAAACCACATCATTTTCAGGTAAATTCAATTGATATTGTTCTCATTTTAGATGATTTATCAGTTTGTCTGTGTATTGCTTTATCCTGTTGATCAAATCGTAGGTGTTTGTACGGTTGACATAAATCTCATATAAAAACGAAATGTCTGTCCATTGACTATTGAATAATGTAATTGGTTTCCGTAACCAAATGTTTATTTCCTGATTTGTCAACATTTCTGCAGCTAGCTACGTCGACTTGTAATCGATCATATTAAGATTTTTTACACTAAGTGTTTATGGAAATTTCGGATCCTCGCAGGTTTTGTTTGACGAAATCCCCTCTTGAAAGGAGCGCTTTTTTCTTCCAAATGCCTTGCTACGGCCGAGGGTGTGGAGAGTCAGCTCCCTCCCTCGAAATTCTCTCACATGATCACACATATACAGCCACTGTCACAGAGGTCCTACTCACCCTGTTTCCAAACCAATGGTGCACATGGGCTCCAGGATCCTGAGAGAACCAATTGTTGGTCACGGGTTACCATAGGACTATATCTTCTAACATTGTTCCACTGTCTTATGGATTAGGCCTCTAGGTTAAAGACTCGTGGAGTGGCCCCCTAATAAAACCACCTGTTCCAGTTTCAGTACCTGGGAAGTATCCTGGGCTTCATATATATATATATATATATATATATATATATATATATATATATATATATATGGTGCCTCCTTGTACCAATTTTCATGTGTTTAAACAAATAAATTATTGTGCTTTAATTCGATCACTTTTCATTAGGTTGTGTATCAAAGTTGAAGGGAATGCTATTGATTTATATCTTTTTATGTATAACAATGTTGATTAAAAGTAGTAGTAACATTGAACGATGCAAAATAGGCCACATTTAAACGATATGGTAACCAAGATCGTACTGAAATCTTAAAAGTTTGTCAAAGTCTGTCAACCGAGTAATACAACTTGGTACGGTGAACCATGCCATATATGACATTGTTATAGAAATTGATTTTTAAATTGATACCATGAACTGATTTAAGTTAAGCAGCATTGAGAACCTGGAGACACTGGACGTCCGTTTCCTCCTAGTGTGAGACACCTCAACAGCGCCCATCCGCGACCCTGTGACTGGAATCAAACCTAGGGCCTTCACTCTCACATACGAACGCTTAACCTCAAGTCGGTGTTATTGTTTTGCCCAACCTGCATGATACTATATAATGTTAACATACACTAGAAATAATATAGACGAAGGGAACTGAAACTGATAACCAATCTGATAATTAGTTTTAAGACCAACTATGGAAGAAATCTTCGAAAAGTACCATCTTCAGCTTTTTAATAACTTTGAAAAATTATTTTGGTTGTATATAGACGATTCTAGAACATAATTTGATTTGTAAATAAAAGTCATGTAATTTTTTCCTACTTGTTCAGTTTACTTTAGCAAGTATAGTTGATGGTAGTAGGCTGCAATATTCGTGAGATTACCGCGTTAAATATTATTACAACAACAATATTGTGTTATTTTACATAGATAATTGATTGCTTAGAATTGATCGATCCCTGAATAGTGATAAATTTCATGTATGTTAAATTCTTCTCAGTGCTGATCGAATTCTATTGATCAAGTTACACTGTGACTTGACATAGCGTGCACTGTGTTAGTGTGTAACGTGGCATTTAAACTGCGAATTGGTCGATATAATTCGACCAGCACTCAGAAGGACGTTACATACTTGGTATTGATCACTAGCTCACTGTTCAGTCAGTTGTAAATACATCTCAGTCCTACAGAAGAGGTCAGTCGTGGATCGAATAGTTTGGTGGTATCATTGTAGTGAATAAAATACATCTGGGGACAATCGAAATGTATTTAGGCACAAATTACAGACTATCTCACTAAATTCTGATAACCTTAAAGCAAACAGTTAATTTCCAAAATAACAACCAATTGTCTCAATCTTCACTGTTCCTTCTGTAAATATCAATCCCACTTCTCTAATTTAATTGTTTATACATTTTCCTACCAACTGCGCTTCATTTCAGTTCTTTGCTAATCGGTCTTCTGCCAAAATACATTATATGTCAGACCATCGCCATATACCACTTATATGGATATAAGTAGACCACACCACAGCATCTCTGATTGTGAAACTACGTGACACGGTGTCGAATCTGAAGATGAGCGTCAGCTCTCTCAAGACTTTCGGTACACTTTGCTGACGAGTGTGAGATAGCACAAAAATAAGGTCGGTTAGGGTTTCTTGCCGATTACCTCCAACCACCATCTGCATAATTGACTCTCTAAGTTTAGCTAATCTCTTGAACTATATTTTTTAAAATTCCTACATTATATGTATCCTGTTTGAGGAACTAAATTTCAGTTTAAATAACTGTTCATAATTTTACTGAATATTTCAAAGTTGAAATCATGAGTCAATTGAAGATAGACCATCATCGAAAACCTGAAGCACTGGACGGCCGTTTTGTCCTATTATGGCACTCCTCAGCAGTGCGCACCCACGATCCCGCACTTGCGACATTCGAACCCAGGACCTACCAGTTACGAGCCAGAGCCCTTAACCGATATATTGTGAGAACATCATCCGTCTGCTTTCGTGTGTGTCATAAGCATGGGTATGTTGGGTGATCTTCAGTGCTGTTGACATTAAATGGACGTTTGTCAGTTCCTGGTTGCCCGTAACATGGTAGGATAACCCCGCCTTATTTAGGCATTTTGAAAGGAGATTGGATTATTAGTGAGCTTGAAGACCTGAGATGAATGACTGCAAAGCCCAAAGGACAACTACTTGAGGTCGTTCATACACAGCGTTTTTGTCAGTAGTCCTTGATCTTTTAATTCTGTACTTTTAAGGCTTTACTACTGTAGACGGTAATCTGTGAGTGTTATTTTTAGCGTGGATTTTTTATAATTCCTTTCTATCGTTATAGGAAGGTCACATCAATAAAAATGCTTGTTATCTGAGGAAAACATCTCATTTTTGTCACAGTCCAGTACTATTATCTACTTTTAGTTTTTTTCCAACCGATCTAGCTGTAATGTTATTTATTTTATTTATTTAAACACATAAATGTTGTTACAAGGAAGCATCAGATACATATGCGCTGCGCAAATCTCATTTGATTTGTCTGAGGGCTGTGATACTGCCCAGGTGCTCAAACTGAAGCAGGCGGTTTTCTCAGGGGGCCACACCCCGAGCCTTTGACCTAAAGATCTGATCCACAAGGCAGTGGATCATCGTATTAGTGGTAACTGTTGATCAACGATTGATTCATACGCCATTTGTTCTCTCAGGATACTGGAGCGCATGTGCACCATTGATTTGGAATCAGGGTTTTCCAACTCCCCTAGGTGGAATTTGCGTGTCCACCGACCCGGTTGAAGCGCCTGACATTCGCTTTTCATACTCTCAATTTCGTGAACAACACCCCCGCCACTGTGAGAAAGCAATAAGTAGAACTTCGCTGGCAGAGTCTATATACGCGTGACCATATGAGAGCATTTTGAGGGGGAGATCGGACTGTCCCCACTCTCAACCGTACCAGGGCATTTGGGGACCTTGTTGAACTATTTCAGCCAGTGTAGCTTGATTGTGTATCATATTTATTATTTACCTATCCATGAAACATGTTTCCCTGCAAAACCAACAATCTTTTCGTAGTACAATGACGATTATCAAATTGAATCATCATAATGATGAACTTTTAAAACATCTCAAAGTTAGTCAATCAGTACTTTTTTTTTTAATATTTTGCTTTAAATGTTGGAGGATGCTGGTCGGCGGCCTATACTCCATTGGGAGTAACAGGCGTAAGTAAGTATTCATGATAGTTTATTCTGGTCTATACCTTTTTTGTTTCTTTTTCTTCTTCTTCTTATAAATGTCAACTTAAATATTGTTTCATCTGATGCTATTTTTATTTCCCCCCCTTTCACTTTTACAGTTGTATCCAAATTCTCGACATCGTTTAAAGCAACAATCTCATGTTGAAGCAACAGTTTTAAATTTTCTTGAAGAAACTCTTTGTAAATCAAGTTAACTAATATACATTTACCGATTAGCCAAAAAACTATGACGATTCATTCTGCATCTTCTATGTATAATTTACTATCATGATCATTAGCTCTTGCTGTGTGGATAGATTTTATTCATGTATGTATATTTCCAGTTCAGCCCAGGCCTACCCCATCCACATACACACATCTCACCCAATCCTCACCGTGGTCATTCATGGAAGGATTTAATTTGTTTTTGTTTTTTTAAAATTTCCAATTATATACTTCACTTTCTTTTTCTTCAAATACTATATATATACTACTTATTATGAAACTATATGTTCAATGATTTACCTTTGTATTCAGTAGTATTTTTAGCTTTTTTTTCGATTGTCAATGATTAATTTGTCTTTATAATTTGATTATAACTTTATTTATGTTTTCTTATTAAATATTTCAAATAATTTCTCTCAAATTATGTATATAAATGGTGAACTCCATTTCTCTTTGACGATTTGTGTCTAACGAAATCTTCGCACAGGAATTTATGATTCTCAGTTTGGTTTTAATTCAACTTGGATCAGTTGTAGTGTTGATATCTGTTTGCTTATGGATTAAAAGATAAGTGTGCTACTCAGTTGTTCCTTTTTTTGGTTTATTTCATGTTTTGTGAAATGTGAACATTTGAATGATTATTCTGAAGTCACTAACGTGTATTTAACGAAAAAGTTCTTCGAAGCGATCTCTCTTGTATATTGATATTGCTAAGGGTGTAATGTTGAGGTTAGAGTTAAGGTATTAGGTGACCGATTATTAATCAGTTGATGAGATTGTGAAACTTCATTGATTCAGTTGATTAGGACATGTGTTACCTATACTCAGTCATCGATCAAATCGACATACATTTTATACGGATGTGGATGTATGTCAAGATTTTTACACTATGATTATTCGTTTTAACGTTATTGAATAATGACTGTCATTCAAACGAGTTCATAATAACGTGATAAATAATAAAAAAACTATACTTTTCTGGTGCTTCTGTGGTGTGGTCTACTTATATCGTTATAAGTAGTATATGGCGATGGTCTGACATATAATGTATTTTGGCAGAAGACCGATTAGCAAAGAACTGAAATGAAGCGCAGTTGGTAGGAAAATGTATAAACAATTAAGTTAGAGGTGATGGATTAATATTTACAGAAGGAACAGTGAAGATTGAGACAATCGATTGTTTTTTTTTGCAAATTAACTGTTTGCTTTAAGGTTATCAGAATTTAGTGAGATTGTCTGTAATTTGTGTCTGAATACATTCGGCTGTCCCCAGTCGTGTTCTGTTCACTGCTTCAATTAACCTGTAATTTACACGTGAGTACAATTATATGACTTCTTTGGTAATAATAGGCTAACGAATTTCCAGTCGTATGAGAGTAATATGAGGGGATGAATAAAAGATGTTTACCATATTAAATATACTGAAAGAATTGTTATGAGTAGGTTTGGAACTATTGGAACGATCATAGACAGTAAAATTATGGTAAAAGCATCCAGATATATTGGGTTATTTATCGTCCGTTGTGTTTTATAAGATACAACAGTTAATTTCAAATTATTAATCTCAAGAACTAGAATGGTTAACATTCAATAATTTTTGAATGAACTCCGTTAATATACAGAATCATGATAGTTAACAATTACTTACTATAGCACAGTTAAAGGAAGTGAACTTAAGGACTTTTTTGTTGATCAGTAATAATCATCAAATGGTCTGACATATATTTGCGTTTATTTAAATTGTCTAACTAACATTGTCAACACATGTCCACTGTGTCGCTGTAGAATTAGGGCGTGTGCGGTGCATAAGACCTGCATAGCCCCTAGGTGCTCTGGTACGGCCGAGAGTGAGGTGAGTCCGCTCTCCCTCTCGAAATGCTCTCACATGACCATTTGTATATAGCCTCTAACAGGGAAGTCCTACTCACTGCTTTCTCACAGTGGCGGGGGTATTGTTTACGAAATTAAGAGGACGAAAAGAGAATGTGTGGTGCTTCAACCGGTTTGGTGGACACGGAGCGTCCACCTAGGGGAGTTGGAAACCCCTGATTCCAAACCTATGGTGCACACGGGCTCCACTATACTGAGGGAACAAATGGCGTATGAATCAACCGTAGGTCACAGGCTACTATGGGAATACATCTTCTTACCATGCTCTACTGCCTTGAGAATAAGACATTTAGGTCGAAGGCTCCGAGTGTGGCCCCCTGTGAAAACCACCTGCTTCAGTTTCGGCACCTAGGCGATATCACACAAATCTAATGAGATTTGCGCGGTGCATATCTATTTGGTGATTCCTTGTACCAATATTTATGTGTTTAAATAAAATAAATAAAGTTTAGCTGATTAGGTAGAATGCTTAACAGCAACCCTTGTTAATGACTTTGAAAAATGATTGAATAAAATGACATCTTGGACCGTCTTTGGGAACGACTGTAATTCGTGTGAAAAGTAAAATATCTGATAACCTGAGTCTTGTATATTATTATCAAACGTTTTACTGTTCCTAAATTATATTCAGTTTATTGTTTACTTTCTCCCACGTTCACAGCTACATCTTGGCTTGATCTTTTAAGAAATGTTATTTCTTGTTTTATGGTGTGATGCGGTTTGTTTGACTGTTATGTAAACCAAGTATGTTTGAAATAAATGATTCGCATAGCAGAACCTGTTATTGGTATTCTGGACTCAACTGGAAGGGCTAAGCGGACAGATGACTAACAAGGACTTTAGACTGCTCATATGGGGTCAAACATCATTGATTTAACACAGTGCTGAGATTGGATAAATCTTGATAAATTTTGATTGGTGGATAAATCATGTGATAACTAAGCGGGCTCAAATTCACAACACTAGTTATACTAATATTTGTGTTTGAAATATATCAATATAATCTGTTCTAAAATGGAACAATACAACAGCTTTTCGGATTACACTATGAATGTTAGTTTCTTGACACTATCTTGTTCGTTTAAATCTACCCATTGATGTTTAGGACTGCAATTGATCAATCTCTTATTAACATACGTTCATCCTCTACGGATTGCCTCAATATTGCCTTAAATCACAATTATTTTAAATAAACATGGATGGTGGCTAGCAGTGGAATTCAAGACTGTTGTCTCGTCCTATTTAGGACTCATCAGCTGGATGTACTAGATTCCAGTGCTGACCACCATCCATCTTTACTTTTAATAATAACAATAATATATATTTAAATTTTATGGAAAATATTTTTAAAACTTAAACAAATCTTAAGATCAGAAAAGGGATTTTGTGGAGATTTTCCATAATATTCTATAGATGAAATCATGAGTCAGTTGAAGCTAGATCATCATAGAAAACCTGGAAGCACTGGATGGCTGTTTCGTCGCAGTGTGAGACTCCTCAGCAAAGAAAATATCTAAGACATTGTTTGTATTTTATTTGATCAAATCTAATTTTTTATTTCATTATCACTATTATCACTATCATTTAATTGTAATTGTTCATTTGTTTCTACTAATTTGATTAATTCTTCTTCAAATTTACTTGGATGTTGAAATAGGTGTTTTGGTGTTGAGTCAATGTTAATGGTTTGTGAACAGAAAGCCTGTAGAAAGGTAAAAGAAATAAAAGAAGGGTAAGATATGGTGAACAGGGAAATATTGTAGTATTTCAAGCTGTTCATCGACAAAGTAATTTGCTTATCTTAGTGATGTGTGGACGAAAATGATAATGATTGGTTGTTTCGCTGAGTCAGATATGTAGATAGTGTGATAGATGTTATATGTGTTATATATTCCCCTATCCTTATTATTATTGACTGACTGTTGCTTGTTGTTGGATTGTGTCGGATTTCAGTGTGGAAATATATTGACGTTCTAGTCGGGCTAATCTCGTGTTCTTGATCTGAGTTGTGTGTTAAAGTCCTGTAGAATAGACACTGGGTAGGAATCCAGTGTAGATATTCCTCCAAGGTAAAAATAACATCCCACATACGTGTAAAAAGTGAAAGGACTGTTATAACAAGAAACTCCAGAGATATAACAAGTATCCTACCGTTTATAACACTTAGTTAAATGTTATGGTGGATATTTATTGTTAAGAAAGAACGTTTGAACTATTGAGACGGAGTTGAACTTTACGATACATTTTGACGAAATGGGTTCTTTGCGTGAAATTTAGATTCATTTTACTCAATGTTATAGTTGGAGATGTTATTATGGAGCTATTCATACTTCAGCTGATCGCTGAAAGAACTAAGCTGCTTTCGATCGAATTCTGTCTTAATAGTTGATTTTCGATGAATTAATATTACTCAGAAAAAAATTGAAAATCAAAGTTTTATAGTGCTCGGTTTCCGCGTCTGCACGAATGGGATGTTAATTTACCTTAGACGAATATCTACACTAGATACCTTTCCAGTCTCTATTTTACAGGACATCAACACAACTCAGATCACGAATACGTGACTAGAACATGAGTATATTTCCACACCAAGAACCGGTATCGACAACAGTAATAATAAGGGTAGGAAAATAAATAACTCATCGAATACCTGTCAGACTATTTACTAGTCTGATTAAGCAAGCAAGCACCGAATAAGTAGTCGTTAGGAAACGGGTATTAAGTGAGGATGGCAAATCAACTGATGAATTAATGAAACTTTATCAGTTGAAATGGCTGGGACACGTGTTACGTATGCCCAACCACCGACTGCCCCGACGTGCAATGATTTATGGTGTAGGAGAAGGTTGGAAGAAAGCTAGGGGAGGCCAGACCAAAACGTGGCACAAATCCATGAAGTCACTGATAACTGGACTGAGCTGTGTTGGTAGGTGTAGACTACCTGGTTGGAATTCGCAAGATGATAGCAATCTACGGTTAGAGACCTTGAATGACATGGCTCAAAATCGTTTGCCATGGCGAAGGTGCATCCATTTTTTGTGTTCTTCCAAATTCTATTCTTCTCAATTCCTCATGTCTCTATCCTTCTTCTGTTCCCAAATTTATTTATTTAATTGTATTTAAATATAGCTCTACATAAAATTAAATTCAAGATTTTCCAATCTCACAGTGAGCAGCATGATCTTTAGTCAGTTTTTCAGAAATTGATAGCCTTTATTCTCTGACTAGTTGGCTGACACATGTTAATGTGACAATTCATTAAGCATAAACCAATATTAAATTTGTCTAATTCTTTAAAGCTAATCAATATCTATCTATCAAGTTGTAATGCAGTCATTGGTCAAAGTAACTCAATATTACATGTGCTATGTTGACATGTTAGGTGAAAATGTTATCGACTTCGATTTCGTCCTAGATATCAATCGTAATTAGGGGGTATTGGGAAACTTGAGGTAATTGATGTTACCCTTTGAAAACCTATTTCCATAATGCAGGACGTTACCGCTGACCTGTTCAACAGAGAAATGACTTCATGTCGACCACCTTCCGAGTTATTTTTTTTCAAACAAACAAAAATATATTTACATCACTTACTGTCACATTCAACTTATCAATATCTGTTTTATGATATATACTGTATTCTTTATCATGAACTGAACATTTACTTAATTGACCTTTGCTCTCATCTGATTCTGCTTTACTTTTTTGAATATCCACATTGAGATCTGAAGTTTTAATTGGATCATTCAGTCGTCCAATACGTGATGCATTAATTGCAGATAATTGTTTAATACGAGCTTGTTTAAGGTATTGATGATTTGATGTTCTTGCTAAATAGTCATGATAATTTTCCATAGCATATTCTTGATTACGTATAATTTTTCTTATCTTGATTGAGACGGGAATAGATAATAAAATTTCAATGAAATGATAAAATGATAATATGCAATTATAGAACCAATTGTGGTTGTGAAGCAGTTACTCACCAGGGGGATTAGATGATCATTGTACTGTATTAGAAATTTTACTATTGGATGTTAGCTCAGTGATACTAATAATCAAGTTTTAGTAGCGAATCTTAGGTCCAATGTTTGATAGGGTTGTTGTTGATGCGCACTGACACTGATAAGTATCATGACAAAATGAAACAACTCTTGTGTTTTCTGCTTCTTGAAATAGTATCCTAATCATAGGTAGTTCATGATGTAGAACTCTAGATTTCATTAATCTGATATGTGAAGAAGTGTTGTAAGAGAGCGAATGATGAATATTGAAAATTTGAAACTGTTTCACGGATTATAAGCAAAGATGGACAGTGGCTAGCAGTGGAATCCAGTTTGACGCGCGTTTCGTTCTATTTGGGAGTCGTCAGCTGGATGTACCTGTATTTCAGAGTTGATGTTCACTCTGAGACTCGTACCAAGTACCTTTCGCTTTAAACGTTGTCTCGTTATCCACTCAGCTAATGAGTCCTGATTGCCAATTGCTTGTGCAATGTGGTGAACACCAACTCTGAGATGCAGGTATATCCTGTTGACGAGTCCCAAATAGGACAAAATGCTCGTGAAACTGGATTCCACTGCTAGCCACTATCCTCTTTGCTTATAATGCTTGTGAATTAAGGCTATATCGAGGCAATACGCACAGTATGCACATATGCCAATAAGAGGCAGATTAATCGCGGTCCTAAAAATCAATGCGAAGATTCAAACAAGCAATACTAAGTGTTTAACGGATTATTATTCTTATTGTGTTTACATATGAAATAAGTGAATTATTGTATGTCAGTATTCCATCGTATGTAAGATTGAATTGTAATTACTAACTCTTGGTACAGAGTTTGTTATTCCTTAACTATAGCTTACTTACTATTCAAATCTTGTTCCATTCTCTCCCACTTATGACTAGTTTGTGTGTTCTATTTGTAAGTGTATTTTCGTTTGATAATTGATGCAATATAAACTAATGAGTACTTGAGTTATGATGAACCCTTACCGTACAATAGAGAAGATAGTTGTTTATTATCTGCATCATTTTGGTAGATCGACAACCAATAGGCATTACGATTATTCTTTTCATTGGTAAAATATAGAATCGGTGCTATTAGGCATTAAGCAAATCTAATCAATAATCAGATTATATAATACAAATGATCCTCTAATAATGAATAATCTGATGACATACTCTCTAATACAATACGAAAACTTATTTCAATGCTTCCACGTTTTCCCTGGTGGTCTAACTTCAATTGATTCACGCTTTCAACTAGGAAAATACTAACTCTTCATAAAACCCCCTTTTGACTTATTCTTCTACCCATAAATCGTACTGATGATATCATTCAAAAGAACAATTGAAAGCTCCACGATCAAACTAACCAGTTCAAAGAATAAAACTTCCTATTCATTGAAGATCATAACAAGAAATACTTACTGATGAATAATATTTTTGTTCTTCACTTAATTCATAAGTTTGTGTAGAATTGATTATTTCTTGTTGTTTATATTGTACATTATCGATTTGTTTTTTACACCATTCCGATATACATGACAACAATTCTTTATCTGGTGTAATTGGACGAATTTGTTGATTATATAAATCAGTTTGTATATTTGTCCAAGTTTCAGCAACCTTAATAAAGGAATAGGAATATTAATATAATCATTGGTCAAAGTATACTATATGAATGAAGCTAAGTGACTTATTCAGTAGTCAACAAATCAATCAGTCAGTCAATCAGCTACACCGTAGGACCAGGCAGATATATGAATCGGTCCAAGATGAACGCCAAATTGATAGAAGTAGTTCCTTCAATGATGATAATATAAAAGAAAGATTGCATATAGTGATATAATACAGGAAGAAAGAATTGATTCGTAGAAAGTAAGGTATAAAGTAATTTTAATCCTACAGTTTAAAGCAAGACAAAGAGTATGTACACCTATGTCATTGTGATCGATTTTGAGACAAGTCATTCAGAGTCTCCAACCATAGATTAGGATAGTCGCGCAGCCCTTCAACCAGGTAGTTTGCATCTACCAACATTGCTCAGACTAGAAGTTAGTGACTTTAAGGAGTTATTACCCAACCATCCCCTATACTAGTCAGCATAGAGCGTCATGCTAATCGTTGTTCAGACATACGTAACAAGTGACCTAACCATCTCAGTCGGTGAAAAGCAATGAAATTACACTGGAATGATAATTTTGAATCATTATTCTTCATAGTCAAAGAAAAGTAAAGTTTACTTATACAATATTAGATATACCAGTATAGTTATAGTTTATATTACTTATATTGACAGATATAAGTAGTTTATATCATCAATTGGAAGTGGAATGCATGGTAGCAAAAAATTGGTATGATTCAGAAAGTAATTGTAATGACAACATAATTGAAAGAATCATAAAGCATATAAAGGATAACTGATGAAAGACATGGAAATTTTGTATTTAATGTGTGGTTCTCATATTTTATAAAGGTATTTATTAATTTTGCATTCATCAATAAATTGGTTTATCCCAACCTGAGTTCTCGTTCACCACATAGTAAGTTGAATTTATAACCTGTAAAGAGGTTTCATCATCAAATGACATCAGCTATGATGCAAAAATGTTAGAGTTTTGTAACAAGAGTTAAATTAGAGGTATCTGTTGGATTTATGAATAAGGCTTACGGTTTTCATGACGATCTGATGCCACATTGAGTAATCTAACATACATTCAATATCAGGAGCACATATTTCTTCCTATTCATGTTTAATGTTCGATTTGATTGAAGTTATCTTTTATATCCATTTTGCAGCATTCTAGAGACCAGATATTACTAGTGTTCATTCAAATCATAATAATATACGAGCTATCTTTCATTGGCTTCACAAAGCTGCACAGAAAATCTGTGAAATACTATCCTAATTCTGATTTATCTATTTAAAAGATCTTTGCGAAGGTTTAAGCTTGGATTGAATCGCTTAGTAAAAAGTTGAATTTTACTTAAAGTTCAATGTTTGAGATTATTGTGGTGTGTTATTGATGTTGACAGATATAAGTAGTATGTATTACCAATCGAAAGTAGAATGCCTGAAGACAGAAAGTTGAGAAAATCAAAGAGAAGAGAACGAGAACAAAGAATAATTGGTATGGAAATGGAAGAACAACGAAGTCTGAGATAATTGATAGATATTTTTCAGTGAAATCATTACTGTATGGTTCATAGATTTTACAAAGATATTCTGTGTGTATTGGTGAAAAGTTGTACAGGTGGAGCTGAAGCGATTACAAAGTGTTTCATAGATATTTAGTGATTCTTAAAACGATATCACTATGTTTTATGATTTATGAATCTTGTGTGGATAGTCTCAATATTGCCATCAAGTTACAATCATTTAAAGCAATTATGTAGATGGTGGCCTGTAGTGGAGTCCATGACTCGTGTTCGTTCTATTCAGGACTTATCAGTTGGATGTACCTGCATCCCAGTGCTGATATTCATGCTGATGCTGAAAATCAAATGCATTTCAAAATGACAATTGCAATATTCAAGTAACTAATATAAAATAATTAAAATTCACTGGATTGCACAAGTCAGTGGCTAAGTGAACTCAGTGGTCAAGTGGATAGCGTGTTAAAACTTTGGAACAATATATACTTGATTCGAGCCCCGTTGCAACCATTGATGCTAGGAAGCAATTAGATACAGCTGACGAATCCCTAATATGAAAAAAAATGTGTGTCCTGCATTCCAATACTAACATCTATCCAACTACGTTTATTACAATAGTATGAATTTAGTGGTTTCCTTACCTTCAAATCAAGATACGATTCTATTTTCTTCAATGTAATTTGATCTTTATATGTAAGATTCTCTTGATTATTAAAACCAAGTCGTAAAAACAAAGCGTATATATTCATTTGAAGGCTGGTGTTTTGCTTCATTGCTGATGTCTCCGAGGGATCTTGTACGTTGTCTACATCTAAGTTTTGTTTTTTGAAAAAAGATTATTAAATCGATACAGATAAAAAGAAAATATGAGATTGATCAGAATGATAACCTTTCAATTGAATTAAAGTATTACTTACACCTGTTACCCTTCGTGGAGGAGAATAAGCCGAACACTAGCATTCTCCATCCAACTTTGTCCTGGGCAATCCTTTCCAGTTGTTTCCAGTTGTTATTCATCCTTTTCATATATGCTTCTATTTCCCGGCGTAATGTGTTCTTTGGTCTCCCACTTTTTTGCTTCCCTTCCGGATTACAAGTTAAAGATTGCCTCATGATGCAGTTTGGTGATTTCCTCAATGTATGTCTGATCCACGTCCTACGTCTTTTCCTAATTTCCTATTCAACTGGAAGGTGGTTTGTCCTCTCCCAAAGAAGGCTGCTGCTGATGGTATCCGACTAGTGAATGTCGAGTATCTCGCGTAAACAACTGTTTATAAATACTTGTACCTTCTTGACGATGGATGTAGTATTTCTCCATATTTCATCTCCGTACAGTAGGACTGTCTTGATGTTCATATTGAAGATTCTCACTTTGTAGTTAGTTGACAGTTTTGAGTTCCGTATGTTGAATTAAGGTATGCGAGATTTATAATGAATTAAATGCTTGTTTCTAGTTGTGGTTCATATTATGGTGTGATTTTATTGTGTTTGGAATATAAATCAATAATTTGCTGTTGTTTATTTAAAGTGATTTTACAAAATCATATTTCTTCTTTGGTACTAGTACTAAAACTTTAGGTTGTTTGTTAGTTGGAGACAATCGATAGAAAACACTGACTGACCATAATTTCGTGCTAGTATGCACTAGTAAAAAAGATGAAATAGTAATAGTTTAGTATAAAAAGGGTTTTTGTGGATATAATAGTAATTTTAATCGTTGAAATCATGAATCACTTGAATCTAGACCACCATGGAAAACCCGGAAGCACTGGACGGCCGTTTCGTCCTAATGTGGGACTCCTCTGTAGTGCACATCCACGATCACGAGATTTGGACCCAGAACCTATCAGTTTTGCGCTAGAGCGCTTAACCGCTAGACCACTGAGCCGGCATCCAACGATTAAAGCTAGATCACCATGGAAAAAATGGAAGCACTAGACGGCCGTCTCACCCTAGTATAGGACTCCTCAGCGGCAGCTTGCATCCATAAGTAGTCCCATACTAGGATGGAACGGCCGCTCAGAGCTTTCAGGTGTAGGTTCAATGGTGGTCTAACTTAAACTGATTCATGAATTCAACTATTAAAAATTACTACAATCTTCACAAAACCCTCCTTCTGAAATAATAATGTTGAGGTGAATGATACTTTTTGGCAGAGTTAATCCCCTATCATTCACATTCACATTCAATGATGTTATTACTGAGCTATTTGGGTTTCAACCGACCATGCGTAGAAATAAGATGTATTTACATTTCATTGATTAGTTTTAAGTAACCAGTGCCATGTATGTAAAATCCCTCTTAATGTTAACGTGTTTCTTTTGAAACTTATGTTACCATTTTCTCAAAAATGTTTACTATTGGAAGGTAACCATATGAATACTGTTTGGTTTCTGTGATGAAACGATTTTTAGGTATATCAATCAATAGTTGTCATTTATTCTTTGAATTAGATTATCGATTGAACTCTTTCTTAGAAATCAGCTAAGAATTCAATCTTAGAAGTACTCGATGCACACAAATCAGGCATAACAGTTTTCCTCAGATCATGAACACTATACTAAACGCAACAGTAAGTAAACCCGCTGATTATAGTTTCAAACTTACAACATACTGGATATTTATTGATATGAAGTTTTTTTAGACTACAGCAGTATGAATTGAATTGTTTTGTCCGATTTTTCATTGGTATCGAATGTCAACATTGTAATGTTACGTTACTTAAATCTTAGGATATAAAAGTGTGAATAGCATACTAGTTTTGCATTGTACATTTGTTGAGGATGATAGATGCCCAGAACTCACTGGGAAGGATCCTAATTTCGTAATTTTATTCTGAAAATTTGAATTTTATGTTTTCGCGCCGAGACGCTTAGTTGACCTACAGCTTACATTTCCCACTCAGAAATCCCTAACTGTCATTGGTTGGCGAATTTTTTTAGTACGCTATTTTGTGTCTCTCTCAAGGCCGTTTCTATCATTGTATAAATAAGCTTGATTTGTGTGCTTAGGGGTCTTGTATTTTGTGGGTGCTTGTAGAATACATTCACTACACCTTATCAAGATTTATTGATCTAGTTATCAGGGCTGGGTACAACGGATTAGAATTAGCCTATCGTATGACTGTGTCATTGACCTTCGTCCTGTTTACCGCGTAATGTGAACTCGTCATAGCATCAAGCATATCAACATTAAATTATTCAACATTTTCTTACTTTTCACTTACGAAATTGTTTTTGTTGACTTTTAAGGTTTTTCAATCTTTTCTCTTCCCATCTCCAAATATAACAGAGTAATTGTGCTAAACTAGGTCCATTTAACCATATATTAATAGATTCTTCATCATCATCATCATCATCATTAACTTCTTCGATTTCACAAGGATTTATGGAATTTTGATTGAAAGTCTCTTTTGAATTCACTCCTTTTTCATTTGCCGTGTTTAAATGTATCTGATTACTATGACTATTATTAGTGTTATTGTTATCAGTAGTATGTTTAGTAGTGTTTGAAATAATTTTGTGTAATCTAGTTGAGACAACAGGGTCAGGTGATTTAATCAATAAAGAAGTTGTTAATTCTAAATGACTTAATTGTTGTTTCATTGGATTTCTGCTGGTGTTACTCAATGCAAATCTATTATCTTTATCATAATCATCATTATCATAAAGATTATCATTCAATGGATGAATTCCAGACCAACAGGATAGATATGGTAAACATTTAGGATTCTCTGTCAAATCTACTAAACAACCTAAAAGATGATTGATTGATTCAAGTGGGTACCACTTTTAAAGGAACAAAATAAAAGGAGAATAAAAAATAGTAATCGGATTAATTCAGAAGATTTTTAATTAAAAAGAACAAAGGACTAACTTGGATGAACTTTGATCGAATCCTTGTTCTGCAAATGGTCGAAATATTATAATCTACAGTTGAATTATGTAATGTTTGTCAAAACCTTTTCAGTATTCATCAAAATCTATTGACAAGCTTGCAATGTAGCCACTAATCTAATTGACTCGAAATCGCATGCAATATGTTATGATGTTAGTTGGTTGATGATAATCGATAATAAATACTGATTGATCAGGGTTTTGTGCTAAATGTATGTCATCAACAAGTTGTACCTATGACTTCGAGTGAACTTGTGTCCCCTGGCGAATTCAATGAAATGTTACCTAGTTTCACTCTCTGAGACATTAACACTGAGCCGTCTCAGTTATAGAGGATCACATTCTTCAGGGAGTAGCAGCTCTCTCTAGATAACAGAAAACTTTTTTTATAAGTCCCAAATAACATTAAACCTAGGTTCAAGACTTTTGAACAATTACTTGTATGAAACTAATATATACCGATCGAATTTGAACGCTTTGTGATTAATATGTCAATCGTATCTCAGGAAATACTTTTGACATATTTTTAACACACTACTTGTTTCTATTTACTCTAAAAATATGTAATTCATCAACTATGCCTCTGTCATATGGTTAAAGGATAAAGCATTAATGATGGTTCCTATTTATTCAAACTTACAATTAGAAAGGCAGACAGACAAATGGTAAATTTTCTGTAAAATTGAATAGCACATTCATAGAAATAGATAAAGAGGGTTTATGGATATTTTTTGATTTTGTGTTTGACATCACTAACTGGTCTTAGACAACTAGAATGCACTGAACAGTTGTTTCATACGAGTGTAAAACTGCTCAGCAGTTGATGTGAATCAATTTCATTACCTTCAGGTATGAAGATGGATGCTTCGCTCAAGATCATTCGATAATGTAAACAACGAAATTCAACATTCGCCCCTTATAGGAACTGTCATGTTCGTAGGCATTCTTTAACCCTGTTTTCTTTTCATTCAATTTACTTTTTGTGTATTGGTTCATACTACTTGTTGACATACAGTAAGCAGTTATATTTTCAACAATTTATGGACATATGGTATGACGTACGTTTATTTGTTGTGTAATATTTTAAAGTATTTACATAAGCTAGTAATATTCATCGTATTCCGTATTGTAACTAAATTATCTAAGCCATTGTGATAGCCATTTACAATATTTATTTAAATACATTAGTTTCCATATTTGTGTATTCTTAGTTCCTATATTGATTGTCAGTAGTTATTATTGACCTAAGACATATACGCTATTGTATGTTGTAATGAATGTTTGTGTTATCACCACAGGTAGCCTCCCTCCTTCCATACATATGGACGCGTTAATCTCCGAAGACACATCAGGAATTTAGGTTTGTAACTAATTTACATATATTTTATAATAACAGAAATGTTCTTTAGATCAATAGTTATTTTGCATCCCGGTTTCATGAGTATCTCAATCGTGTAATTTGATGACTCGATAGAATCAACAGAAATATTAATTATGTGCTCACCAGTGACTAGTTTTGGGAATTTATTCCCAAATTTTTAGTGTGAAGCTGTGATCAGTGGATTTAAATAGGTAAGGTTTGAAGCAGTTACTAACCGATGATACGGGGGAAATGATTGCGCACTGTTGTGATGAGTGATGTCCAAAATGTGATACTGATACATGATGTGCTACGTGCTTACCGCCTCCAACCAACTACTTGAGCAAGAACAAAAGTGAGTGAGTAAGTGTATCGAGCTACTGAATTAAATGCACAAATACTCAATAATATATATGTCAAGCAAGTGGCTATCAGGACTCAGTGGCCGAGTGGATAACGCGATGGCGTTTGAAGCGAGGGTACTGGCTTCGAGTCCCAGAGTGGACATCAACTCTGAGATGCAGGTACATCCAGCTGACGAGTCCCAAATAGGACGAAACTCGCGTCCTGGATTCCACTGCTAGCCACTATCCATCTCTGCTTACCAATATATATGTCAGTTTATCATTAGGAAATCGATACACTTCTTAGCCAGTGAAATGTACTTGTCTTCTAAGTCACTTCTGATTGCTATCGATTGATATTCTTAATAATTAATAAGCAACAAGATATCAGTTATATATGATTGAGCAGTTTATCTATAAGGAGATTAGTCGTGATCAAGAAAACTCATTGATCAACCGAAATAATTGTAATACTGGATGAATTTTAAGTAAAATGTAACAATTTTCTATACACTGTAGATAATCATTGTTGACAAATTCTAACCAACATGAAATCTTGATCCTTTGATATTGCTTATTCTGGTCAGCGTCTTTTTAATAGTAAGGTTGTTTTCTACAGAATGGGATTTCTGACCCTATGTCCAACCCTTCTTCTTTATTCAAGCTTGGGACTAGCTGTAATCTTAGAATAATAGACACACGCGAACGTCAGAACAGTTCTACTGTACAGAGTTGAAATGTAGAGAACTGCTACAAGTATTTATAAACAATTGTCTGCACAGAATACTTAATGTGCATTGACCAGATACCATCATAAACAGTCTACTGTGGAGGAGAAGAATCCAACTTCCATCTGAAGAGAAAATTATTAAAAGATGATCGAAGTGGATAGGATAAACATTATGGATATCATCCGAATTGCATCACGAGATAAGCTCTAATTTGGAATGCTGAAGGAAAACGGGAAAGAGGAAGGTGAAAAAACACACTGAATCGGGAATGTGAAGCAGACCTGAAAAGGCTGAATATCAACTCGAAAGAAGTGGAAAGGGTTGTCCAGAACAAGATTGGATAGAAAATGCTGATAATTATCCTATGCTCATCTGTAAGGATGGCTTGTCAGCAAACTCATGGAAGCCTCAAAATGCCCAGAAACAGCCGAAGACATTCCATATAACAGCCGCTAGAATTTTGACGTGTAGCTTATGCTCATCCAACTGTCATCTCTTCAGTTAGTCATAGAATAAATGGACTGCAGTGACTAGTAAGATCCAGAACGCTTGTTGTTTTGTCTCACTCAGGATTCGTCAGCCAGATATACCGGGATCTCACTTGATGTTCACTCCGTGATTCGAACTCAGTACCGTCGACTTCAAGTGCCAGCGTATTGTCCACTTACCTGCTAAACCCGCATAACTACCTTGCTTACACAACGGGTACGAATCTTAAATTAATCTGTCATGCTTTGCACTATCTCATTTTTATTATTTCGATTGACTTAGTCAATCTGAGATCAGGTATACCCAACTGAGTCGAGAATTGTAAGCAGACATAAGAAAGATGAATATGAACTGGAAAGAAGTGGAAAGGATTGTTCTGGACAAAGTTGGGTCGAGAGTGCTCGTCGGCGGCCTATGCTCCTTCACGAGAGTTAACAGGCGTATGTAACTTATTACCTTCAATATATAAAATCATTAATAGTACATTACCAAACAAAAATTATAAATATTATTTAATTACCTCTAATAAATTAGGTAAAAATGTTGCACCCAGAAAGAGCCGAAGACATTCCGTCCAACCACCACTAGAGGAACATTCTAGAATGTCGACATGTAGCTTCCTTATTGGATGAATAAGACGTACTATTCATGTGCCTATTGGCTGTCCAAAATGATGATTTTTTTTCAGCTCAAAAAACTATAAATACATGAGATTTTTGTACTATATTTGACACTGTTTTTGTGAATAACATTCCTGCTTACTAGTTTCCTATCTTCTCTCATTTTGCAACTTGAAAGGATTCTAACATTGAAGCCCTCAAATATTACACGACATATTAAGAATCGAAGTTCAAATTATAACATCATCCACGAGAATTATAAGCAAAGATAAATAATGTCTAGCATTGTAATCCAGTTTGACACTCGTTTCATTCCATTTTTAGGACTTGTCATCTGGATGTACCTATATCTTAGAATTGATATTTACTCTGGGACTTGAAGGTTACCAGGATTAAGTATATAACTTATTACCTTCAATATATATAAAATCAATAATAATACATTATAAATCTTATATAATTACCTCTAATAAATTAAGTAAATATGTTGCACCATTATTCATTAAAAAATAATTTTCACAATTATTTGAACCAATTATACAACACCATATTGTTTCAATTAATGAATAAGCTAATTGTATTAATGGTTCATGTTGAATTATAATCAATTGATTTGTTACCATGGTTTTATTCAATTTTTCATTTGATTGTATAAGTAAACGATATTGAATAGATTTAATAAATGCAAAACGTTTTGTTAATTGTTTTATTAATTTAATAATTGAATTAATACCATCTTCACCGATCATTTGTTTTCTATATAGAATAAAAGATTCAAAGAAATATCCAAAGTTAATTGAAATATATGTTATATATAGGTGAAATAGTGAGTCTATTGAATCTAGACTACTATGAAAAAAAAACCTGGAAGCACTGAACGGCCGTTTCGTTTCATCATGGGACTTCTCAGTGGCAGTGTGTATCCACGATCCCACCTTGTGAGATTCAAACCTAGGATCTATTATTCTCCCGAGTGAGCGCTTAATCACTAGACCACTGAACTGGACGGTATCCAACAGTGTTAATTACTAACTTCAACTAATCCAAGAAGTTGAGTGATCATTCACCAATGTCTTCAAACAGATCTCATTGAACTCCACTGGTTATTGCTTCTCACTAGAACTCCAGGAAATACCTCAAGGATTCAGTCACTAGTGAATATATAATCCTTATCAGAAGGGGGTTTTGTGGAGATTTTAATATTTTTATATATTTGAAATCATGAGTCAATTGAAGCTAGACCACTGTAGAAAACCTGGAAGCACTGGAAGGCCGTTTCGTTCTATTGTGTTTGTTTCTAACTAAATACCATTCTTGTATAAGCAATGATAAATGGTGATTAGCGATGAGATTGAGGATCTGCACTTTGTCCTGTATGAGATAGATTAGTTAGATGTCAAGGGAATCCTCTTAGAATATGAAAAAAGAGACTGATCGATTGTTATATCCTAGTGAAGACATAAGTACGGGTAACTATTACAGGGAGCTATTAATGGATGATTATTCTCTCTCTCTCTCTCTCCCTATATATATATATATATATATATATATATATTCTTACTGTTTAACTATTGAGTAATTCGATTGTGTATATTCATATTCATCTTATTATAAGCTTCATTTTGACTTATAGACTATTACTGTACGCTTTACCATTCCTAAGTTATACCCAGTCTATTAATTCTGTCTCCCACATTCACAGCCACATTTGGCTAGATCTTGTACAAAAATTATTTTCTATTTCATGGTGTGATGCGGTCTGTTTGTCTAGTATATAAACCGAGTATGCTTGAAATAAATGATTTGCATAGCAGAAGCTGTTATTGCTGTTCTAGACTCAACTGGAAAGGCTAGGCGGACAAAGGGCCAATAAGAACCCTAGACTGCCATACTGGTCGAACGTCATTGTTTTGGCACAGTGCTAAGATTGGAAAAGTCGTATTCCGATTGGTGTATAAATCACGTGATAAAACCGGACATAAAATCATAACAAATTGGCGACGGGTTTTTAAAATTCATATCATCGATTGCAGTCGTAAAACATTAGTAAGAATATTCAAATAATCAGTATAAATAAATTAAAGTTTATCTAATTTCATCAGCCAGGGTTCACGTAGGTTTAATGACTAAATAGTTAAAAAGATAGATAGTGCTCTGGTGCGAGACTGATAGGTCCTGGGTTCGGATCTCGCGAGGCGGGATCGTGGATGCGCACCGCCACTGAGGAGTTCCACAATAGGACGAAACGGCCGTCTAGTACTTCCAAGTTTTCCATGGTGGTCGAGCTTCAAATGACTCATGATCTCAACTATATAAAATTAATAAAATCCCTATTAAACCTTTTTCTGATAAAAAGATAGAGTTTGAAGCAAAGAAAATTCTGTTCAAATATCGGATCGGACATCAATTCGATTTATTTACACCCAGCCAACGAGTCCCAACAGAACCTCAAATGCACATTTTGTATTCCACCGTTTGCCACTATTCATCCCAGTTTATAAAATGCTTTTCGTGTAATCGTAATAACGAGGCTTTCTGTGCATATTCTAAACGAGATCGATTCTTCATAGTCTTAAACATTAATGTGAGTATTTCATCAGTCAATACAAACAGTTTTTTTATAGTTATATTGTTTGACCGTGGCTAAAAAACTCTTTCGCTTACATCAGTCAAAGAATGGAAATAATAGAAGCAACAAATCAAAGATCCAATGATAAAGAAATGTTGTTAGATGTAAAGCAGTGTAGTAACAGTAAGATATCTATCTGAAAAAAAAAACAATAAATATCCCGATATTGGATCCGAATAACGAAAAGAAGCGGTAAGAAAATGTCAGCCCTAAAAATAATGCAATACAATTTACTCCACGAATTTTCTTTCACGGCTGTTAGGAGTTATCCCTGATGCTCTACGATTATACTCCTAAGACGTCAAAATCACTCTTGACTAAGCTTTTTGTTCAGTCTCCTTTTGACGGTATGGACAACCTGTGAGTTACAACTGCTTACGTACTCCTAACACTATTGGAGATCACCTTGTTCATAAACAAACTTCATCCTAATTACAAAATAAAATTTTTTTTACTTCTACTATCAAACTTTGTCATTCATTTTGGATTTCCTGCACTGAAAACAATAAAAAAATTTGATATCAGAAAAGATTTTTTTGTGGAGATTTAGTATTTTCATAGTTGAAAGCGTGAGTCTATCGGTTAAGTGCTCTGGCGCGAGACTGGTAGGTCCTGGGTTCGAATTTCGTGAGTGCGGGATCGTGGATACGCATTGCTGAGGAGTCCCATAATAAGACGAAACAGCTGTTCAGTGCTTACAGGTTTTCCATAGTGGTCTAGCTTTAATTGACTTACGCTTTCAACTATGAAAATTTAATATGTTTAATACTCGTAAATATGAGAGAAAATAGTAGTATATTCAATTATCATACATTTATAAGAGATATTTACTTTAAGAAATGATAATAAAGTCAGTTAAGTAAATTCCCTGTTTCGCCTTTATAAAATGTTAGCTATCAGTGAACTAAAACTTTATGGTTAGTAGATGGAAGACTTATTGAAGATTTTTAAATTCCGTAGAATTTACATGACTTAATGACTGGAATTGAATAACCAATCGAAACTAAAGAAGCATTGAATAGCTAATTTATCAGTGCGCATTTATAACATCATCATAGGGGTGTGAATTCAAGGTCACCAAGTCTTACATTGACGGCTTCGCTTTCCGATAATTGATTTAGCACACAATGATATGTTTGAAATTACGATATTCTGTCATCATTATTCAATCGAATTGTTGAGTAAATGAAATAGTCTCGTTTGTATTATCCAATATCTTTAAGTACAACCCTAAGATCTGGCACTGTTATGTAGTAGCGAAGACATAAGTACGGGTAACTTGCAGGACCTACTATTGGACTATCATTCTTATTGTATAACTATTCGGTAACTAGATTATCTAAGCTTTATTTTGACCTATTGATTATTACTATATGACTTACTGTCCCTATGTTATACTCAGTTTTATTGATTATTGTCTCCCACGCTTACAGCCTCATTTGGCCTGGTTTTGTACAAATATTATTTTCTATTATGTGGTATGATGTGGCCTGTCTGTCTGATATATAAACAAAGTATGCTTGGAATAAACGATTCGTATTGCCGAGGCTGCTATTGGTGTTTTTGGACTCAAGTGGACGGGTTGGGCGGATAAGGGCCAATAAGGACGCTAGATTACTCATACTAATCGAACGTCATTGTCACAGTGTGAAGGTCGTAGAAGTCGTATTCTATTGGTGGACAATTTACACGAATTACGTCCTTGTTAAATTCGTAAGGTCATAACGAATCAGCGACGACCTTGATCAAGTCATAACAATTGGCTACCGCCTAGGTCAAAAACATAACAGGCACGTTTTATACTTTTGACACAATTATAATCATTCAATGATCAAATGTTACCAAGTAAAATTACCTTTCAACTGTATCACCGCATAATTTTGATAATATAAGTAGTATATCACATTGCATTTCTAATCCTATAATATCTTCTTCCATAATCTCTTTTGTTTGTTTTAAATATTCTTGATATTCTGAATAGATAGTTTGGAAATTATTTTCTTTAGCATAATGTTTTTTAATTAACAACTTATTATTAAATTTAAATAATTCATCATGGGATCGTTCTGATTTCATTTTGAATGATATTGGACAAATTAATGGTATAAGAAATTGAATAAAACCTTGAGAGACAAAATCCTGTTTGTTTTATCAACAAGAAGATATATTTAAAAAAAAGAAAGAACGTATATAAAGATCTTACAAAGAAGGAATATACATTTAATCAAGTTACCGTTATAAGAAAAAACATTATGGAAACTTAAATTAGTCAACAAGACAGTAAATCTTTAATAAACTGAAATAGTTGATGTATATCTTATGTTAATCTAATCATTGGCATAGTTCGACAGACAGTAATAGTAGATGTAAGAATAATTTAAATGAAATTAAAGAGAATCAAACTAAAATTTATCATCAACATATTGAGTGAAAATTTAAGTCATATCTGTGAACTAGAATGAAGAATTTCAAATGCGAATAATAAATTATCTTAGCTATCTTCCATAATAGAACTCTTCACTATACATTAACTTCATTGATTATGAGAAGGATTTTGACAGTGTGGATAGGAAGACCTTATAAAAACTTCTTCGATACTATGCAGTTCCTGAGAAGATTGTCAATATCATACGAAACTCATACGACGGACTACATTGAAAAAGTCTTGAATGAAGGACAGCTGACTGATGTATTCGAAATGATCACCTGAGTCAGACAAGGCTGTCTACTCTCCCATTTATTCTTTCTTCTTGAGGTCAACTGGATTATGAATACTTCAACATCTAACAGGAAGTACGTAATGCAATAGACATCTCAGAATCAATCAGATGAGTTGGACTTCACAGATGATGTGACCCTCCTATCCCATACACACGAACAAATACAGACGAAAACGACAAATGTAGCAGTAGCCTCTGCATTAGTAGGTTTCAACATAGACAAAGGAAAAAGCAAGTTTCTGAAATATGACATGGTGAACACTAACTCAATAACACTTGGTGAAGAAGCTGTAAAAGTGGTGGAATCTTTCACGTATTTGGTCAGCTGCATCTTTGATGAAGAGGGAGTATCTGATGGAGACATAAATGCAAGGAATGGCAAAGCAATGTCATCATTCCTACAGTTGAAGAACATATGAAACTCAAAACAACCAGCGACTTTGTAATGATTTGCTAAAGGATAGCATTTTGTTATGAAAACTAAATAACAATCTCATATTCTTTAGTTTGCATCACCGATTTACTTTAGTTATAAAACCACTGAAAAATAAGAGACACGTTTTAATATTTTATGGGACTCTTCACCAATGATCAACTATGATCCTACCATAGCAGAATTAATCCAGGGCAGTCTTTTCTCACTTTGAGAGCTTAACCGCTAGTCTACTGAGTTGGAATCCAGCGATGTACATTGCTGACCAGTTAATTCTTGATAATGCTTGGTCATTATAAAATGCCACTGATGGATAAATGTATATATATAGTAACAACTCCCGTTATTAGGAAAATAATACTGAAGTTATTTATTATCTGGATTTTACGACTAAGTCCATGAAACTATATTATAATAAAGATCCTGAGAGAATTAATATAAGTGACCTTGTGAAATTCAAATCAGTTACTAGCCAATCATAATGTAGATGATAAGAATGATTAGTTCATTGAAAAAGAAACCTAAAAGTACCAAATTATGTATACTTTTTGTATGATTAAAGAATTGTTTTAACACCAGCTCAACTATTGTATCAGTGGTTTCATTTTTAGATGTTTCTTTTATCATTTTCAAAGATTTCCAAAACCAGATATTGTCAGTGTTCACTGAATTCATAATAATATATAACGGCGAGACTATAATTTATGGACCAACCAATCAGAAGCGTTTGAGGGATTTCAAGATCACGGTGCCAGTTTCAGTACCTGATGCTCATGTACACAGAATTTTAAAAAAGAATTGACAATTTAGCGGCTACAACAAATGAAACTACTAAGAAGTTGCTGTATTTTTGTAATTACAAGTATTAAATGACTTTTAGACTCTGTGCAGACTACCGTGATATAGTCCTTCGATGTAATATATGTTGAAGAAAGATGGTTGTTAGAATAGGAACCTTTATCGCTCGATCCAGATTGAGACTAAGGCATATTATAATAATTATCGCCAAGTGTATAATAAAAGCACCAGTAACATTGGCTGCAATAATCGCAGATGTCACTGAAACTTCGGCTGTTCAGTGACATGAGTATTGTAGGGACACATCTATAGTAAAAATGATAAATTTACACAACCGGAGTACACACAAACAATAATGAAGCTATGTGGTCGAGGATGAGAGGGTTTTTATGTCTTTAGCATGGCTCCAGAGACCACCTATTATGGAGCAATATGGATGAGTTCCTCTACCTTATGCATTACGATTTTGGAACATTTGAACCTTTTTCTAACATTGACAAGTTTTTGGACCATATAAAAGAAATGTATCTACTTTAATTAATTCGTTGTGTATAATATATTTTTTACTCTATGCTGAATGTTTACTGATTAGCTAACATTTCTCAAGGTCACTTAAGATTCGTCCAAAGGTCATACATAAATTATAGTCTCGCCAATATAACTTATCGTTCATTGAGCTTTCAATTTTGCGCGAAAATCTTTAAGGTGCTATCTTAATTCTGATTGTTTCATTCAAGGTCACCTGTATAGTAAACATTTACCATTAAGACAATAAATATAACCTTTTATCATTATTGAAAAAAAAACAAATTACCATAATAATACGCTCATCATTCGTTTCAACAAGACTTCTTATTAAACGTAATGAATAACGTAATTGCGCACGTTTACTATTACGACCACCAACACCATGAAAACTATTCCCTTGTCCAAGAAATGGTTCTATTATGAATATTGATTGTTTTGTTTGGTTTTTTTTTTTGAAAAGGGAAATGAGAGAAGGTAATTTTAAGATGGTTTGCATTTATTTCTATATTATAGGAAAGATAAAATTTAGTTAATTATTATTTTCATAGTTGAATTCACGAGTCAATTGAAACTTGACCACCGCCTCGAGAGAGACTGGTAGGTCCTAGGTTCGATCGTAGATCGTGGATGCGCACTGCCACTGAGGAGTCCCATAATAGAACGAAACGGCCGTCTAGTGCTTCCAGGTTTTCCATGGTGGTCTAGCTTCATTTGACTCATGAATTCAACCATGAGAATACTGAAATCTCCACAAAACCCCTTTTGATCTATAATTATTATTTATCATTGTACTTTATGGAAAATGAAATTCAAATAGGCATTTTTAGGGTCAATAATATAAATTCTAAAGCTAAATTGTTGGAAACAGTCAACGAGAAGTCCTGGACTATGGTGTCCTGTTAGTTGACATTTATTATTTAATGTTTATCTGCATTCTTGAGGTAATTAAATGATTAGAACGTACATCACTCTGAATTACAGTAAGTGATGTTACCACTGAATAATTCAGTTTGTAGTTGATGATTAAAAAATTCACGTTTGTTTATCAAACCATTGGAAAAATATGTTTTAATTCGTCACAATTGATTGATCACTGGTTGGTGATCAATGTCATGCGTGTCAGGTCCTTCTTCAGTGCTGATCGAATGCTATCGATCAAGTTGCAATGTGGCCACCAGTCTAGGTGGCTCGACACTGCTTGCATGACATTGATCACCACCCAGTGATCAATCAATTGTGATTACATCTCAGTCCTACAGAAGATTGGTCGCGTCCCGAATAGCTCAGTGGTAACGTCTCCAACTGTGAAGCTGAGTGACACAGGATCGAGTCCGCCAGGGAGCTTCAGTTCCCTCAAGATTACAGGTAAACCTTGCTGACGAGTGCCAAGTAGCATGAAACCCGGGTCCAGGGTTTCCTGTTGGCCACCATCTCACCTCAATGTTTTAATTAGGTTTTCATATTTCCGATTCCGATTGAAAAGGTTATAGGTGCTTAGCGTCAAAGAATCCTATTCTGTTGTAGTGAACGAGAAGATAACTGTGGCAATCAAATGTATTTACGTGCTAAATTACAGAATATCTCACTGAAATCTGAGAACCATGTAGTAAATAGTTAATTTGCAAAATATTAATCAATTGTCTCAAATTTGACTGTTTCTTGCAAATATCAGTTCATCGTCTCAGATTACATTATTCATGCATTTGCATACTATTTGCATTTTGTCAGCGTTCTTTCTTTATCAATCTTCTACTGAAATACACTCTATGCCTGACCACCATCATATACTACTTATGTGAATAAAAGTAACCCACACCACAGTGTGATGAAACAATTGTCCAGTGCTCTTTGTTTTTCAGCGGTATACACTTTTTGTCTTACCTTAAAACTTGAGATTAAGATTGTTTCATGTCTGTCTTTCTTCCTGTACTATATCATTATATACAAACTATCTTTTATATATTACCACCACTAAATTAACTACTTCTATGAATTCACTGTTCATTTTGTTGTACTAATGAGGTATCGCAATTTGGATCGATGCATATATGTGCCTAATCATTATCATTATGCAGTTCTGTAACAGTGAGGTTGAGTAAATGTTTCGTTTCACTCACCGTTCAATATCATTTCAATGTAATAATCGTAACCTACTTATTCTAAGTAATCGACTCATATCAGTCAATGATTATGAATTATTTGACAGTACAAGCTATTCAAATTATAATAATCATATATTTTAATAGTTGAATTCATGAGTCAATTGAAGCTAGACCACAATGGAAAACCTGAAAGCACTGAACGGCCGTTTCGTCCTATTTTGGGACTCCTCAGCAGTGCGTGTACACGATCCCGCATGCACGACTCGATCTTGCACGCGAACGCCTAACCTCTACACTACTGAGCTGGCATCTACGTTTTTCATGGTGGTTTAGCTTCAATTGACTACTATAATATCTAAGATACCCCTTTCTTATTATAATCATATATTTGATATGATATGATTACTTTCTTTCATAATTATTAAGATTGTTTGATACTCAATCATTTGAATGAATATCAACTTAACTTACCTGGACTTATACACCATTGTAATAAAATGAATAATCTTGATGGAATTCCATAATTTAAACAATCATTTATTAAATATGGAGCTAAAATAGCCAATGAATCAAGCATATATAAATGTAATTCTTCTAAATAAGCTTGTGGCCATTTACGTATTAAATCAATTTCTTGTTTACTTTCAGAAAATTCATTACTGTTCATGTTCTCTTCATAGTTGGATAGATCTAATGATTGAACAAGTTGATGTGGATTTTCAGATATTTTCTCTACTGTTGATGTTTGATTGAGATGATCATAGTTGTCATGGTTACTGGTGTGTTTTTTTACATCTGGTGAATAGGAACTACAATGTTTAAGTGGTAAAGGTGGAGATTTTATGTCATTTGAATTATTATTGACATTGATATGATCTATCAAATTGGATGATTCTATTTGACTTGTATTTAGGTCAGATTTGATTTGCTCGGGTTGTTGCTGTTGCTGTGAGTTTGTTTGTATCACTGGACATATCCATTGAAATAAACCTTTAATTAGACCTGATGTAGACATCGTCTAAAATAGACAAAAAAAGCAATACTGAAAGTGAAAAAAGGTTTAATAGTTGGTTATTCTTAATTTAGATCGACTTGAATTGTAATAAGGTGTTGATCAGGAACAACTAGATCGATTCAAAGTTACAGGGTGTACTATAACCTCAGAGTGTAATTTGTCGAATGTGGGTCATTATTTGCAATGATGTAAAGATTTTTCGTTATGGTTACCAATACGATTTAGGATTCGGATGAGGTGTTTTGAGTATTTATGGTTAAGCTTTAAGATCACGATGTGAAGTTAAGGCTTCAGGGATAGAAGTATGATTAATCAATCGAATTTATAATTTGAATGTGAATATTGGATTTAAGATACATCAAGACTGAACATTAGACTTATTCCTAGTCCTGAAATCTAACCCTGAATTCCGAACCCTCATCTTAACTGTAAACCCAATCCTAAATTCTAAAGTCAAAAACCTAAACTTTAAATAATTACCCTAATGCCTTAATCTCGATCTTAATTTTATAGATTATACATTCATATTTGCTGTTCTTTGATTAGCTGAATAGGGTCTCGCTCCTAATTTCCTCGGATCTATACAAAAGCCTTAACTTTTATATATGAGTGATAACAGGATAGTAGTAACTTTCAAATAAACAAATTTGCTGAAAAACAAAAAGCACGAGACTGTCGCTTTTTTCTAATGTTGTACTTCTGGCCGATATACAACCATGACCTTACCGTTAGGAATTGGAAACAGGACCTTAGGTCTCGTGACCAAACTCATTACTTCTGGACTGCTAAACCTCAATTCAATGGTGTACATGTTTAACCACGATCAATCTGGTATGTTGTGCGATCACTCCTGATTGTTTTTAATTGGTTCTTTCTTCACACCCTATACATATGAAGTCCACAAGTCACGGATGCTCACTAGAATTTTAAAATTCTCTCTTCAGATGAGTCACAAGTGATCATATGATAATTATCCACATAGAGATTGTGGTGATTGTTGGATGCTGTTAATGTCACCAACAGACCTAAGTTAGAAAATCACAGAAAACAAAGGAAGCAGTGGAAAGCGGCATCATTCCGGTATAAAAACTCTCCTCCGGAAAGTGATTTAGTTCAGAAACGTAAACGGTTCAGTGCTGACTCAGTTGTTGAAAATTAAGTACTTGGCGTGAGACTCAAAAGTCTCAAGTTTGATTCCTGTTACGTTCATGGATGCAGACTCCAGAAAAGTCCTATCTTAAAAGATCAAGAACAAAGAGTTGACGAGAGTAATATGAAATCACTCTAGTTCACTAGGTTCTCATCAGCCGCTTACGATCTATGATACTTTGAAATCAGAATTATCATAAAGTTAACCTACTTATACTATCATAGCTTGTAAGCAGCCAATGAGAACTTACTTACGCCTGTTAAACCTCGTAGAGGAACGTAGGACATCAACCAGCACTCTCCATCCAACCTTGTCTTGGACAATCCTTCCCACTGCTTTCCAATTGATATTCAGCCTTTTTATGTTTGCTTCCGATTCCCGATTCAGTATGTTCTTTCACCTTCCTCATTTCCCTTTTCCCTCAACATTCTAAATTAGAGCCTATGTCGTGATGCAGTTTGGATGATTTCCGTTTTGTATGTTCTATCCACTTCCATCGTCTTTTAATAATTTCCTCTTCAAATGGAAGTTGATTTGTTCTCTTCCACAGTAGACTGTTTCTGATAGTATCCGGCCAAAGTATATTATTATCCTGCACAGACAACTGTTTGTAAATACTTGATACATTTTGATGATGGTTGTAGTAGTTCTCCACATTTCAACTCCGTACAGTAGAACAGACTGTTTTGACGTTAGTATTGAAGATTCTGATTTCGATATTGGTTGACAGTTGTTTTGAGTTCTATATGTTGTTCAAGTGTGGGAATGATGACCTTGCTTTGCTAATCCTTGCATTTACGTCTGCATCAGATCCTCCTTGTTTCTCAATGATGCAGCTGACCAGGTACGTGAAAGATTCCACCACTTCCAGAGCTTCTCCATCAAGTATCACTGAGTTGGTGTCCTCCGTGTTATATTCCAGAAACTCGTTTTTACCTTTGTGTATGTTGAAACCTACTAATGCATAGACTACTGCTACACTAGTTGTTTTCATCTGCATCTGTTGGTGTGTATGGAATAGGAGGGCCATATCATCTGTGAAGTCCAAATCGTTTAATTGGTTCTGAGCTGTCCATTGTATTCTGTGTTTCTGCTCTTGTTCGACTGTTGTTAAATGCTGTTTTCTTGTTCTTCCTTTCTTCAATCTTGTCAAGGACTTTTATTGGGATCCACTGTTTATGATGATGTTTCTTGCAGCCCAGCACCTACTGACACGTTGAAGTTAGTTTATTCGTAGTTTCTTGTTTCAGTAGATCTTGCAAGGCTTGAAACCTGTTGTTGAGAGTTATCTTGAATTCGCTGAGTTTGTTAGTATCTCGAAGGCAGGCTGAATTAAACCTTTGTAATGCTGTTCCCCCGGTTGTCTAGTGTTTCTTTAGCTTCAGTTTCATCTTGGCCACAACCAGGTGGTAATCTGAAGCTATGTCAGCTCCTATCGTTGTTCTCACGTCTTTCATTGTCCTTCGGAATATTTTGTTGATGCAAATATGATCCTTCTGGTTCTCTGTGGTGTGGTCCAGCGAGATCCATGTAGCTTTGTGTATGCGTTTGTGTGGGAATATTGTGCCACACATAACCAATTCGTTGAATGCATATAGATTTGCAAATCTCTAGCCATTTTAGTTCCTGTTTCCTAGTCCATGTCATCCCATGATATCTTAATATCCTGTGTTGTCCATTCCGACTTTGAGGTTTAGATCTGTCATCAGGATTGTGAGGTCCTTCCCTGAGCACTTCTCTATGATTGATTGCAGCCTCTCATAAAACTGGTCTTTATCGTCGTAGTTGCTATCATTGGTGGGTGCATAATATTGGACAACATTCATTGTGATCCCCTCCTACTTTGTTTTGAAGGATGCATTGATTATCCTGGATCCATGAGATTCACATCCTACAAGTGCATTTCGTGCTTCTCTAGACACCATTAGAGCGACTCCCTGAGTGTGTGGAGCATTTCCTTTTCGTGGCCGGAGTACAGCAGCATCTCTCCCGTCCCTAGCTTTTGTTGTCTAGCTTGTGTCTAATGGGTTTCGATGATTCCGAGTACTTCTGATTTGTATCTCCTCATTTCCGATGCTATTTAACTGGTCTTTCCGGTCCCCATATTGTCCGAACGTTCCATGTACCTATAAAGAGTGTTACACTGGTTGTTAGAAGGGGCATCGACCTCGTTACTTCCGAAGAATCTCGGTTTCCATCTTGAGGAGTCATAATTCTTCCTTCAACTCCGAGGGCGCAGTTTCTTTTAGCAACGTTGTTTTCTACAGGATGGGGTTACCGACCCATGCTCAACCCTCCTCCTTTACTTGGACTTGGGAGCGAAAGTAACTCCAGGAGAGCTACAGGCGGAGTTCACTGAGAATGTGGCGGAAAAAATTAAATTTATACAATTGTATCCAATTTCTTGATTTTGCTTTACTTCATATGATAATGAAGGTAACTTTTTGTATGGAATCCTATCTTAGACTGCTGAGCCAGCTGTCCTCTGCCACTCAATTAACTTAAGTTTGTTCATAATACAAACTATTAAACTTTACTTAACCAGTATAAGTGATTTTATCTATTCAGTAAGAATGAAGAAAATTGACTGGATGTTGCATATTCATCAGCTTGACGAAAATTATTGTACAATTACTTACTAAATATATAAATCATTTTTAAGCAATAAATTAAACAACAAACAATTGTAGTGGCAATCATTATAAGCAAGGCAATCCGGGGCGCACGTTTTGTCCTATTTCGGACTCGTCAGCTGGATGTACCTGTATCTCAGAGTTGGTGTTCACTCTGGGATTCGAACCCAATACCGTTCGCTTCAGACGCTATCGAGTTATTCACTTAGCTAATGAGTCCTGATGGCCACGTAAAGTATGCACATTTGTCAATAAGAGACTGATCAATTTCATTCCTAAGCATCAATGGAAAGATTCATCTAAACAATATCAAGTGAATTTAATGTAGTAACAATCAGTTAAAATAATTCATAAACTTTATAGATACTTATGGTTTGTGTACAGACGAATAAGTTAGCAAGCATCAGCTCGATGAGAATTATAAGTACATTTAATGGAGAAAAGTATTTACAGTTTTCTTCTAACTTTGATTACAACAAATTGCTATTCTATGTTTATCACTATGGGGTTGTGGAGACTATTAAGTTTTTGATTGTGATAGTGAATTAACCGACCACCACTCCACCTGGAAGCACTGGATAGCCGTTTTTATTCCTATTGTGGAACTTGTAAGCAGTGCGCATTCACGATCACGCACACGGGATTTGAACCCATGACCTATTTTACATTCTGTATTTTCCTATCTATTATAAGAAGAAACCATACATTTGTCTTATTATCAAAAAACGTAATAAATTTATGAAGAAAGAGTATTTGAATGAATATGTAAGTATCAATGTCAAAATTGGACTTGATAGTTCCAAAATGAATTAAGCATTGAATGGAAAATTAATAATGAGTAGAATAATTTCATTTCTGACGTTTCGTAACTTAATGTAAGCCGCTTCTTCAGAGTACATAAATAACCATTTCTTATTTAAACGAATCTTTATAATTCTAAACTTTGACCAAGATATCGAATTTACCATATTACTTTTTGGAATCTGTTGATGAACAATTGAAAATCAAACAACATTAGGCAACTGAAAATGGAAAATGATATGGGGAGCCAATCAGAAATAGCAAAAGATTAATCGATGGTAATCAGAAGTGCACTAAAGATCAAGTACATTTCATTGGGATCGTACTACTGGCTGTACAGGAATGTGACGGCAGTAAGGTATTTCCTTCAGACAACCAGTATAACAGCGATGCTACCTTCCCACTAGGTAAGGTGAAGTTAGAAAAGTTCGGCCCACGGATTTCCGTCTACGGTGATAAGGTCCTAATAAGTACGCAGCTAACATAAAAACTAATCACAAAATGGTCGTGTGTGATCAACCTCAAACAGTTAACCCTTATACACTGTAGTTACACTGTCAGGTCACTAAAATCACCTCTAATCCAATTTCCCTTTCCAGTTACTTCTCTCTGAATGACTAACTAAGTTTTTAATTCGTCTCATATTTTGTAACCGGATATAAATGTTCATTGATTCAATTCATCTGTTGACTTTTATAATGATCATTGATTAAGAACTCTTCAATCATAATACAACTGATTGTTTTTCAGTATATTTTGTTTTGTTTTAACTAATTTATCAATTATGAAATTATATTTATAATTACTAATTAGAACTATGCATAAAGGTATAAAATAAACAATCAACCCTGAATAGTTCATTTAATGAAATGATGATACTTACATAAATTGCCGCTGGATCATCACATATCTCAATAAGTATTGAAAGAATTAATCGTTTCATATCGAAATTTTCATCATTTGGTAATAATTTCAAATTTTTCAATAATGGATTCATACATTTAACTAAATTATAAAAAATAAAAAAACAAGATTCAAGTAGATGGAACAATTCAGTTGAATTATGTAATTTATTATAAATCCTAAACGATTATACATTAATTTCGATAGTTGAGATAATGAGTCAATGGAAGCTAGACAATCATCGAAAAACCTGCAAGCACTGGACGGCCGTTTCATCCCGTCACGGAGCTTCTCAGCAGTTCGTATACACGATCCTGTCCCTAGGGATTCAAACCCAAGACTTATCGGTCTCATGAGCGAGTGCTTAACCTATAGACCACTGAGCTGGTATCCAACGGTGTTAATGTCTAACTTCAACTGATCCACGAAATTGAGAGATACTTCCATTATTATAAATTAACCAGTAAAGAATATAAACTGTATACTTAGCTTTTTTCAAAGCCATTCTCTAGTGGGTTTTTTCATGTTAATGTGTTTACACATATTTTTTGATTGGGTTCAACTAATAAAAGTCATTTATATAAGAGATATATGGATGATACCTTCATTATTTGTGATGATAACATGGACCACAACGAAATATTAAATATTTTCAATAACTGTCACCCTTCAATTCAATTTACCTTAGAGGCAGAATCGAATCACGAATTCCATTTTCTTGATATCCATTTGAAAAGATTGCCTGATGGTTATTTACAAAGATTTATGTATAGAAAACCCACTTGGAATGGACAATACACGAATTTACATAGTTGGGTTCCACTGAGTCGAAAGAGGAACTTAATTCACTCTTTATCATCTAGGATTAAGCGAATCTGTTCTAGTGACACAATAAATGAAGAATTACTTCATCTTCGACAGACCCTCATCAAAAATGGTTATCCACCGAGGTTCGTTGATAGCAACTTAACATCTAGACGTTAGCAACAAATAACTTTGACGGTGCAGAAGAAAACCTTGTTTATGAATATGGAATTCAATGGAGACACGGCTGCTGAAATGCTGAATAAACGGATTTCAAAAACGTTGAATAAAACTTTCTACACAGCCAAGCTCCGAATCGTTTTCTCTAGCCGGCCTACCATTCGGGGGGGGGGTGTTAAGGATAAGCTTTCTCTTTGGGCCACATCGATGTGTATTTATAAATTTACTTGCTCATGTGGAGCACGTTATATAGGCCGCACAAAGCGATCGCTTTCCAAACGTATCTCTGAACACTATCCAGCTTGGCTCCTAAAAGGTGAATGTAAGAAGATAACCAGTTCAATACAAGAGCACTTGATCAATTGCGGACACATTGCTCCAAAAGAGACGTCTTTTAAAATAATCTATAGAGTTAAAGGAACCGGATCAAAGGGAGGTCGAATCAATATTTTATGCACTGCTGAGGCAATCCATGAATGCAAGCCTGAACTTTACGTGCAGAAACGATTTGTCCAACCTCTTACCCTTTCTTAGCCCTAATTCCCTCATAGGGTATGTTTTTCGTTTTGTTTTTTTTCTGCACTTTTATCTGAATATTATCGGTTTTTTGTTTTTTAAATTACTATTTTACATTTAAACTCTAATCAGTTATTATTATTATGACCTTTGTGTTTGTCACTTTTCTTCATATCTGTCAATCGAACTATTATCTGATCCATAAATTATTTTCTCCCTTACCCCTTGATTAGTACGCCACCTCATCTGTTATTTATTGTCGAATCCATTTATAATGCAATCTTTCCTAGCCTCCTATAGACATATATTTCCCATATAACTATATATACGAATGTACAGCTTAAGTAAACGATTTCGTCGAAAAGAAAAATTTTCTTCGCTGAATTCTCTTTTTCTTATTCAATGACATTATGAGTTATTTTAGTTAATAAAAGTCTCCTAATCACTATTGGTTTGATCACTCAATGTCTAGTTGATCTTGTGTATATAGGTTTTTCATCGCTGAACTCACGAGGCAATTTCAGTTAAAAAAGAATTGAAAACCTGAAACCATTAAATGACCGTTTGTTCCTCGTATGGAACTGCAAAACAGTGCGCATCCACAATCCTTCCACGCAGCAGTCAAACTCAAAACCTTTGATTTGCCTGAAAGCTTAACCTCCGAACCACTAAGCTAGCATTCGATGGTAGTAACTTCTAACATGAATCAACCCATTATAGCGTTCCTAGTGGTTTGTAAGTAAAGAATTCGAGCGAAATGGATGGTGGTTAGCAGTGCAATACAGGAAACGCGTTTCATCTTACAAGCAAACAATACCAAGTGAACTTAGACTTCATCTCATTGTAGAAGCAGGTGGCTATCAGAACTCAATAGCTAAGTGAATAACTCGATGGCGTTTAAAGTGAACGGTATTTTGTTCGAGTCCTAGAGTGAACATCAACTGTGAAATGCAGATACATCCAGCTGACGAGTCCGAAGTAGGACGAAACGTACGTCCTGGATTCTACTACTAATCACCACCCAACTTCGATAGCAATAAATAGTTTATAATTAGAGTTATTTTAAAAGTATTTTTACCGCCAAAAAGCAAAATAAATCAATAAATAAAATAATTAAACAAACTTACATTCATCAAATGTTAATAAATGTACTAATCTACGTATTAAACCAGATTCTATTAAACGTATTTCTTTTAATAAACCATGCATATTAGCATGTTTCACAATTAATAAAATAATTGTTAATATATCATTACGTAAATGACAACATAAATTTGAATGACTTTGTGCCAATAATGTAAAGAATATATCACGAAGTTTTAATAGACATTCCTATTGTATAAGGTAAATTGAAAGATACATTAAGATATAGAAAGAATAGTTTATTGAAAGCATCTATGAATGTAGTACATGACGTTATTGAATGATATCTTATAGGAAGTAAGTGGTCTAGTGGTTAAGCGCGTTTGCGCGTGAGATTAATAGGTCCTGAGTTCGAATCTCGTGAGACGGAATCGTGAATGCGCACTGTCATTGAGGATTCCCACAATAGGACAAAATGGCCGTTCAGTGCTTTCAGTTTTTCTATGGTGGTCTAGATTCAATTGAATCATGATTTCAACTACAGAGTAAGTAAGTATTCTTACAATTATATAGATAAAAACCATGAATTGATTGTCATTAGGTAAGCATCCAAGGAGTAGAAAGCATTTAATAGTTGAATCTTTTGAAGTAGGCATCAATGATCCTACCACGGACTGAACTTGGGGATTTTTGGGTTTCATAACAAGGTCTTCTTTAAACTTTTATCGTTCATTGAGTTAGGATCTAATGGTTCACATTTCTGATTTCTATTGATTTGTAATATCTCATAAACATGTTGCATGTTTCATAATATGAAATTCAATAATCTCCGCAAACCTCCTCTATAATCCAACTATCTTCGATAGGGTTTAACTAAGATGATGGTTAATTTTATGGAATCTTGCTCATTGCAACCAACTCTCAATCATTACGTTACATATAGAAGGTAATTGTATCTTTAAGCTTTCATATTTAAAACTGGAGCCGTTAGTTAACACTTGGAAATAAATACCAGTCAATGAAAAGTCATGACGATATTATGAAACGATTAATAGACATGTTCTATATACAAAAAACCACAATTGTACTGCAGTTCATAAGTGGAAATAGTTTGTTTATGGTTAAATTATACAATCTACCCAATTAAATATATTTGCAATCTATGCACACATAGATTTGACTGGGAGGGGGATGTTTACGTTGGGATTTACTTTTCATTGGTCTAATATTTAATTACATTAGTAAATTTAGACATAATATATCGGTTATACTGTGGTGTGTGCTACTGATGTTGACAGATATAAGTAGTATGCATTATCAATCGAAAGTGAAATGTCTGGAGGCAGAAGATTGGGAAAATCGAAGAGAAGAGAACGAGAACAGAGAGCGGTCGATATCGAAACAAAGGATCAGTGAAGTCTGAGACAACTGATTAACTGACATTTTGCAAATGAAGAATTTATTGAATGGTTCTCAGATTTTATCAAGACGTTCTGTAATTTTGTATTCAAATACATTCGATTGTCCTTACTTGTGTTCTCGTTCACTACAATGCTTTCACTAAGCTTATGACGGAAGGCATTTATTCAATAAATGAACAAAACAAAAACGGAAATTTTAAATAAGTCAGAATGGCCCACTTCTTTTATTACATCTACAGGTTTTGATAAGTAAAAATATCTTGTCAAAATCCGAAATTGGCAGAACTATTTATTGAAGATGATAAATATACTTTTTATCAGAAGGTGGCTTTGTGAAGATTTCAGTAATTTAATAGTTCAGTTCATAGGTCAATTACAACTGTACCATCATGGGAAATTTAGAAACACAAGATGGCCGTTTCGTCCTAGTGTGCGACTGTTCAGTAGTGAGCAACCACGATGGCTCTCGAGGCATTCGAGCCCAGAACCTTCAGCATTGCGCACCAGAGCTTAAACTCCAGACCACTGAGCCGGCCACCAACAGTGTTAATATGTAACTTCAAATAATCCACGAAATAACTCCATCGTCCGACATTGTTTTGAATAAGGTACTATCTTACAACAGACGTGGTTGAACTCCACTGGTCACTGCTTCTCACTAGAACTCCAGGAAATACCTCTTGAAGCCAGTCACTAGTGGGCATATGACTCATGAATTGAACTATAAAATTACTAAAATCACAAAACCCTTTCAGATAGTGAAATCAAATCCTTAGAAATCTTAAAATAAAAACATGTAATTTGATCAATAGAGGGGAGCAGGCGAAGTCTGACTTGCACTTCTGCACTGTGCTCCACTGGATATTAGGTGATCTTTTTCCCCATCAACTCATGCAAGCGGCATGGCGGAGACTACAATGATCAACCACTCTGTAGTCAGATAGGGATCAGATTATTCACCCACTCTGTCTTAACCTTAACTATATGAGAATAGAGGTCGGCTTGAATTAGGAGTACGACTGAGGCATTAGAGAAAATTTTCTTTTTCGTGTCCAAACAGACTAACCTGGAACTGTCCGAAGGGTCCGTAAAGTTTGGCAGGAGCGGGCAAGAGAGTAGACCATAAACTGTGCCGTAACCAGTGCACAGGGGTCGACACTAAACCAGATTGTGGTAAGAGCGTGAAGTGGGCACATCGTCTGTGACGACTTACTTATATACTGATTTGAATACTCAACAAATCATTTAATACAAATGTTTCTGGGAACGGGGGCACAAGGTGTTCTCATGTATGCCTACGTGCATACTATGGAGTGCATGTGCCTTGACTTACGCATTCTTTATATGCATGTATCGTTTACTTTTGAGCGAAAACATCTATGCCTATATGTATTTGTGGAAGTTTTTGACTTGCCTACGCTTTCTATAATACATGTACAGCATACTAGCAACAGGGTCCGTCTATGCAAGGAACTATCTCACCGAGATGTATATATATTTGATACCTACATTTGAATACATGCATATTAATCACACTTGAGGGTAGTTTCCATGTTTATCTACTGGTGAACTCATTATTAGATCATCAAAGCTTTTAGTTAGCATAAGAGTTTCCGAAAGTGATATAGGCCAATTATAATACGTCTGCACTACGTAGTGTGGGTCAAGTTAATTACCCATACTAGTGATATCATAATCCCCATGTATACATATTCTCCAGTATCCACTCTTACTGTCTTTTCAAAGCTCTTCTCTACCCGAAGAGCTATAGGGCTACTCCACTCCGTTAAGTCGGCAACTAAAATTGAACTGAATTTCATCAATAAACACCAAAAAAAATAATTCACTCACTTCACTTCCAACTTGTTTCATCCATTCTATTTTCATTGTATCATTTGTTGCATTATCAATTAAGTTCCAAATAATAGATATAGATCGTGATAGTAACTCATTTGATAAAAATGGTAACACCAAACGATTACAAATGAATTGAGCGCCTAATTTTGATATAATTTTATTTGAACAAATTTCTATGATTATTTTAATAGAAGGAAAATGTCACCAGCTTACCTGAATGTTTCGTTAGTTTATCCATTAGTTTCAGTATAGTTAGGCAAAGATCTTCACATGGATCTGTTTCACAGTAACACTAATGTGATGAGTATTGTGTAGACAATGCAAATAAATGGATAAATGAGGCTTACTTTTAATAATGATTCAATGATATCACTGTTACAAACAACTTTCTGGTTGAACGTTTTTGTTGTTGGTTGTACTTTAAGCTCTGATATAGGGAGGGAGATAGATGTCAGATAAACCAATTGAATTGGGAATGTTTGGAAAAATGAAAGCAAATTAATCAATAAACAGTATGTGTATATAAATTCTAACCTCAGTTACGTAACCAGTGAAAGGAGAGAAACGTTGGAAAGCAACTTCGTCCTGGTGCAAGGCTAATCCTCAGCAATTTGAATTCACAGCTCGCATAATGACCGAAATTAAGGCCAGAAATTCTTTTTGTGAGAGCTTCTCCTTTAAGCCGCTGTACCGAGCAATAAATTGAGATCCTGTCGTTCGAAGTTGTGAGTCCTGATGCCCTGTCCATTTTCTTCAGTGAGTTGACCTCATGACTGTTTTTTGTTTCATCAGCCAGATATTTCTTGTAGAGCTTCAACCAATCCATTTCGAAATAAGTTGTACAACGCCGAAAACCCAGAAGCACTAGACGGTAATTCCGTTTCACAACGAGACTCCTTTGGAGCAAGCGTTGATGACCTAACCTTACTTATTTACTTACACCTGTCAATCCTCGTGAAGGAGGCCGCCAACTGGCATCCTCCACCTAACTCTGTCCTGGACAATCTTTTCAAGTTCTTTCCAGTTGGTATTCATTCTTTTCATGTTTGCTTCTAATTCAGGATTTAGCGCGTTCTTCGGTCTTACTTTTTTGTTTCTATCCTCAGAGTTCCAAGTTAGCGCTTGCTCGTGATGCGGTTTGGTGATTTTCGCATATTTTGCCCTACTCACTTCTAACGTTCTTTCTTAATTTCCTCTTCAGTTGGAAGCTGGTTTGTTCGCTCCCTCTGTAGGTTGGTGCTAATGGTATCCAGTCAACTACTTTTCCACTAGGAATCAAATTAAGGGTCTTTGTTATTGTGAGCGAACGGCCAGGCCCTAGACAACTTAGCTGAAATCCCGTGATGTGCAGGTCCAGCTCCAATCAATCCACAATACTGCTCAACCATCTTCCCACTTGTATTGTGTTCTAATGAAAAGCCATGAGCAATAGAGTCCGATAACGTCTAGTGTGTAACGGATATCTACATCATGGAATGTAAGATGGTCACATGATATCGCAAATTAGTTGAAGTTGAACACTTTCACTACTAGTTTTTAGATTAGTTGCCTACAAACTAAAATTTCTCACGGGAGATCAAAGGTTCATGAATCAGTCTTTGGTAAGTGGGATATGGGATGGGTCTCATACCAGAACGAAACAATCGTCCAATGCTTCTAAATTTTCATTAGTGATCAAACATTGATCAATTCATAGTCTCAACTAAACTAAAACTGATTATTATCATACACTAAAACAAAGCTGATAATAATAATGTATTTATAAATTTTTAAAAAATTATTTTTATAAGCCATCAAATGCCGTGGTACGGCCGAGAGTGGAGAGAATTAGCTCTTTTTCTCGAAATGCTCTCACATAGCCACGCGTATATATCCTCTGCCTAGGAAGTCCGACTCACTGCCTTCTCTCAACAGGGGTGTTGTTTACAAAATGGAGAGGACAAAAAGCGAGTGTCTAGCGTTCTAATCGAGTTGGTGGACATGGAAAGTCCACCTAGGGGAGTTGGAAAACCCTCATTCCAAACCTATGGTGCACATGGGCTCCAGTATTCTGAGGGAAGAAATGGCGTATGAACCAATCGTTGGTCATCGGCTACCAAGGGACTGCATCTCATGGCGATGATCCACTGCCTTGTGGATCAGACCTTTAGATCATAGGCTCCGGGTGTGGGCCCCTAAGAAAATCACCTGATTCAGTTTAGGAACCTAGGCAGTATCACAGCCCTCACACGAACCAAACGAGATTTGTGTAGTGCATATATATCTGGTTCCCTCTTTGTACCAATATTTATGTGTTTAAATAATAATAATAATATTTATATATACTTGAAATCATGATTCAATTGAAGCTAGACCACCAGGGAGAACCTGGAAGCACCGGACGGCCGTTTCGTCCTACTTTGGGACTCCTCAGTGTCAGTGCGCATCCACGATCCCGCCTCGCGAGGTTCAAACTCAGAACCTACTAGTCTCGCTCCAGAGCACTTGACCGGTAGACCACTGAGTCAGCATCCAATAATAATAATAATAAAATTTTTAAAAATTAATTATCCTACCTTCATATATATCATTTAATTGAATCTCATTAAAATAGAATTGTTCCAATGCATTACAAATAGTCGTACAAATTTCATTATCTTTTAATTGTAATAAATATCCTATTCAATATAATTTAATTTGATTTAATTAAACAAACCAAATTGATTTATAAACTCCATGGCAACAGTAAAATAATTCCTTTCATCGGAATTAAATTTTTTTAAAAATGATTTATTACATAATTGAATTAATTCAATCAAAATTTGATGATATATATCCGGTAAATAGGAAGCACGTTCAGCGCAGACTTTTAAAATATTTTGATAATAAACAAGTTCAGATATTTTCTATATTATTTTATTAATTTTTATTTAAGTAGTTTAGTTATGTGATGAAAGAAATTAGCAATAATCATTTAAAATTTTTATAGATCATGAATTAATTGAAGCTAGACCACCAAGAAAAATCTGGAAGCATTGGAAGGCCGTTTCATTTTATTGTGGAACTCCTCAGTAGTGCGCATGAATGATCTCGACTCGAGAGATTCGGACGGTAAGATGCTAGCCCAGTGGTCAAGTGGTTAAGCACTGGAGCGCGGCACTGATTGGTCCTGGGTTCTAATCTCGCGAGGAGCGATCGAGGATGCGCATTGCTGAGGAGTTCCACAATAGAACGAAATGGCCATCTATTAAAATTATTATGATGTCCACAAAATCCTTTCTGATTATTAATATAATGAATATCTAAACAACATAAATTATTTATCATATAAAATAGGTAGAAATTTTACTTATGAAATCGTTAGATTTAGGTTAAGTAAAATACCACCCTGATAAATATGGAATTTAAATAATGATTAAGTTATATAAGTAGAGATCTTTAAAAGAAGAACCAATCTCAAGTGTGTTTATCTTGGTTAAGAAACAGGACTGTATTAGTATGTGGGATCTTATAAATAGTTGACTGCTTGTATGTTGTTTGATAGATAATATAAGTTTAAAGCCTGACGTTATGTAGTATAGGTGTTATAATTATATGTGGAGTTCTGTAATCATATTCCTAATTCCATCTCATTTTACCTGCTACTCGGCCTGTATATCCTAATGACCTAGTTGGACTACATTGGATCAAAAGTTTGTTCTAATAAAGTTTAATGGTGCTATTCGATTCAGTTTGAGAACAATCAGATTAAAATCAGTAGAATTAAAGCTCAGAGGATAGGCTCATTTTGTCGAACATGAAAGAGTTTGATGCGTTTAACGTATTTAGCTTAGATAGCCAGCTTTTTTAGTGATATTGACTGCCCATGACAGAAAGAGAGGGTTGTAAATGATTGATTGTAAAAATAGCATATCTGGCATTAACCCAAAGATTTTCATTGTTGGTGGTAATTTCTGTAGATTGAAGAGTTGAAACATCAAAAGTTATCCTCAAAACGTTCCTGCGTGACAGTCCTGTAGCAGATATTCGTTGAGTTCTCGAGTGGTGAAGATCATTTTTAACGTGGTTTTCTTCACAGATACATTGATAAGAAATATAAATGCACATAGTCGAACCTAGTCAGTGACGACACTCATCGTAAATTTCAAAGTCCCAGATCTTACTTCTAATCACCACTTATAGTTGAGTTGGTCAGATCTATTTGGATGAAAAGCGTACAATCGGTCACTTATCATTAAGTTAACTATTAAATTAGAAGTAGCTAGAATACTTTTAAACCTATAAACACAAACAGTGATCTCAAATGACTTAGCACTGAAAGTTTCTTAGATAATTTAGAGCTACCTATTCCATATTTACTAGTTGATATCAGTTTTAGCTATTTAATATAAAATCTAAGTGATAATTTGTTGTTTGAGATAAGTGTTTGATGCTATAGCTTAATATAAAATATATTTGCAGACTACTTTTGAAAGTAGGACAGACAGTTTAGGAATTATTCTGTGAACCTGTAATGAATGCTTTACATGTTATTTCATGAAGTTGTAATGTAGTTACTAGATTGCTAACCAAATATGAGGACAGGAACGTTTATTTTTGGAAAATGCATGATATTTCACCAAAAAAGTCAGTTCTGATTTAGTCTTATAGATCTCAAGAAAAACGTCGGGTCGTAGTAAGTAACTAGATAATATTTCTTGTTTTACTACTGCCATGAGTGTTGCATATGTTTCTTTGTGCAAATTTAAGTATTTTAGATTGATTTGATGTGTTTGTTTGTCTAGGTAACGTTAGGTAAGTCAATTACTTCTTGTTTTGAATTGCTTTTAATTGTAAATGCACTTTTCTTTTTTATTTTTGTGTTCATCTTTAGATCTTGAGACACTTAGAAAACGATGAGTCACTATTGTTGGGGTGATTAAAGAAATAAAACACTAACTGAGTACATATATAAAGCGATGAAACTCACCAGACAACAAAAAACCAATACCTTGCGCTGCTAACATGAGATTATTTATGCAAACTAGAGTCTTTACAAGACTATATCTTTTATTTAATAAAGCAGTTAGTCGATTCCAAATGAATTGCTCTACATTAATATACAAGACAAAATCACTTGAAATACTAATTTATCTCCCAAAATCAGTTAGTCCAAGGCGGAGTGTAAATCCAACTATAAATTAACAACATCAAAATACTATCTGTGATATTTTATCCAGGTATGTGTACAAGTGCAAATAAACGCGTTGCAGAAAACGCTAGAAGCATGGGCAACCTTCAAAAAATCCCTGAAATACACTTTAAAATGCAACAACAGAACATACAATAACGTTTTATTAAAGAGTACCTGAAAATAGACGTAGTCATACTCTGGAACTATACATAATATACAAAAGTGAACCTTCAGCTGTACAGAGGAAACCTATTTATATGGTTTTCAAAGTACTTGTGCTACAGACAATGTTTTATTTAAGAAAGTAGCTATAAATTGTTCAATAGTTTTATAATGGCTTCATTAGAATGGATTCAGGGATGCTGCCTCTGCATAGTATCACAAGTTATTTGACTCTGCTAACTTCGAAAAATGTAGTCTAAAATATAACCTAGGAAGTCTATAACTTTTAATATGGTATTTTCCTATTCTAATAACTCTGGCAGTCTAGCTAATAAAGTGAAACTATTTGAGTAATAATTAGATCTTTCTCTTATTTAGATGCTAAGGCAATCAGGAAATTAAACATGATGTATTCGTGAGTAAAGCTCAGCTATTGCTTTTAAACAGTTGGCTCATACTCAAGAATGACAGTGTTTTGATGGATAAACTTTAAATAACACAGGTTAAATTGGTTTCCATGATCGTACAGCTGTTTTAATGAATAGGATAAACACAATTCTCATGTCATATGCAAGGAATCAAATTATGCTGAGAGTAAAGCGGCGACTGACTTAAATTCCTTCAACTTCAGCCACGGAAGACTCTAAATATGTTTATATGCCCAGAACTAATAATATATCAGCTGACTACTGAATTTCTTGTCTAGGATGTTGTACTTTGCAGATTCATTCTCAGAAAGGTAGAATAGACTGAGCTATTTTATCTCCACTTGAAACATAAAACTAAAAGACTTTCGCACTTCTAAAAAGTAAGAAAAATCAAGCTTTTTATCCAATAATAACTGTAATTATCGTCAACTTATTCGTGCTGATGGCTGAAAGATAAGATCACAAGTATATATAAAACCTTGACTCTTCAGACAAGCAATACTCAGATTGACATAATGATTTTATAAGGTACTGGAGAACAAGTTGATGCAAAGTTAAAACACTAATTGTATTAAAAGGATACAACACCAAGCGAATTCGCATTCCTCAAATTTCTTAACGCTATTTTATGCCTCTCATACATAAAATCCTGGCAAAATTCATAGGAAAAATGTCATCTTACAGTATGAGGATCAGTAAGCAGTTTCAAAACCTTACAAATATCGAAATCATTCCTATCCTTTCTGCATGTGTTATCGCTTCCAATGAATGAGGCGACCGGACGAACAAATGACGAAAGCTGGTCTTTTCTTTGCTATAGGCATTCATAATTATCGGCTTCACAACATACAGATAGTGATATCATTTCTTTTTACTTTCAGAGGAAATCCATAGTCAGCGGCGAGTCGTTGATAACGTTTAAAACAAATGATAAGACTTTCTATTATCTATGTAACAATAATATCTTTATAAGGTTGCTTCATTCGATCTCGAACACATATTTCGATTTTCAACTGAAATCTTTTTTGAGATTTATACATACTGTAAGTGCAGAAAAGTGCTATAAAAAGATATGGGAGTCTAGTAAACTAATGGTTCTGATCTCATCTTATTGCAGTTGATTTTTTTAGAAACCATCAGAATGTTGAAACGTTTTACTCAGATTCTGAGGAATGGTTTGTGTAAGTACTTCAACCTGAGACCAGTATGATATTGGTTAATCACTGACTAATTTTATGTCTGCAAGTTACTATGATATTCTTACTGGAGCTTTAAGGAGAGAGGAATGTGAATTCGTGTTACTTTTTCTCGAAGCTTCTGATGAAAACTCTTCTTTTGCCTCTCTTACTTCTCAGGACCATTTTAATCAATAAAGAAACCATTTAATCAGAGTTTTTTTTTACCTCATAACCTCTTCTAATATAAGTTACGATGCAGTTACCTATCTGTCTGATGAAACTAAGTAATAATTTGGTGAGACAACTAAGACTTTTCTGAAAGGTTTTCAACTCACTAGGTGGTAATGGTCCACCGATCTTTGTTTCTAGTAACACTTACGAGAATTTTTACGGACGAGGTTGCATTAACAACGTGAGATCTGAGTTCACACGTTATAAATAATTGACAAAAGTTGAGGAAACGTTCAAAATCATCGTACTTTGATGACTGTGGATGAAAAAAAGTTTGAAAATCTTTTTCTTCCTCAAATATTTTAGTAATGAGGTTGAGTGTTCGTCTTATGGAAAACGCATAAATGAGTTCTGTCTAAATTTGGAAGGATCAGTAATCACAAGCGTGTAAGTGGGTTCCTTCGATAAGACCAGAGCGACTCGATCCAATGTTACTACTTTTCCTGACTGGACAATGTATTTCCACCCATTTCTTTTTCATCTCCTTCTGTCGATTTGAGTTTTGACCACAGAAATATGAACACTTATGAACATATGAAATATGATGGGTCACAAGATTTTCGTTATCATACTTCTGATATGGACATTTTGTGTGTCGTAGACATTCTACCTTCATGCTTGACGCAAAAAAGCCTGTAAAACTAGTAAGCGAAATAATAAAGTGGGATATTCGTAGTGTTTGTATGAACTAATGATTCCTTTGTGCTTGATAACTGCTTAAATTTCAAATTCTAAATACAATACGTTCGTTTGTGCTCATGTAGTTATTCTTGGTCTAAATCGCGTTTCCCAGTTTGTACTGTTATTCAAATACTTCAGGTCATCACATTGGCCTTGCGATGGAGCTTTTGATCGAATAGTTGGGGATTCATTTAACTTCTGAAGCTTTTGAAGATTATTTGGAAAGGTTTGAAATGTAGAGCATGGCCAAAAATGATGTGACGGGTGATATAATTGTGTCATATTTCTTTATACTCACGTGAAAGGAAGCCTACAATTTATTTAAATTTGAGCATATCTAGAAAAGCATATCTCACTTCCTAATGCTACTCCCAAGGAACTACTATTAAATCATGTAAAGTGCACCAGTTTTAAATGTCCTGGGAGAGCAAATTTTCTTAAGAAAATTCGTCAGAATAATCAAAAGGTTATGGAATTCATCCTTGCATTGCAAATACAAGTTGTCAAATGTAATTTTGGTGGTCGAATTTATGTACAGATGAAGGATGGATTAATTGCAGGAATTAACATGCCAGGTCTATAGATATAGCTGTTAAGAAAGGCGAGCTGTTCCTTTCAAAGTGCTAGAACTGCTTGTATTAATTACGAAGCAGTGAATGAACTCGAAAACCACTCTATGAAAATCTCCAAAACCTTGCTCAGTCATTATGATGAGATACAATCTCAGGGTTAGTCAAACTTGCATTTGTTTAACCATAATTTCTATTTTCGTGAAAATATGAAAGGTTACTCAACAAGAAACCGCATACCAAACAACAAAGGTTAAAGAATGTTTGGTAAATGTTTATCCTGTAGATGACACTGAATGTTCTTCAAACTTATTCTCTCAATGTACATCCTGTACTAATAATGGCTGCATCACCTGTCGGCAGAAAGGTAGACCGGTAATCTGTGTTACACTGAAAACGGAAGGTTGCTGAACAAAGGTATTCACAAAGTAAACGAAAAGCATTATCTATGTTTTGGTTCGTCAAAAGACTTCATAAAATTTTATTTGGCAAGAAGTTTGCTGCTGGTACTGATCATGAAGCTTTAAAGTTTATTTATCATACTGAAAACTCCTTAACACGTTCTCCCGCTGCTATGGTTCAACGATGGAGTAATGCTTTTAGTGCCTATGATCATACGGTTCAGCACAGGAGTGTCAAACAAATTCAACAAGCTGATTAAATATCTCGACAATTTTTACAATACAAACCTCGTAGTACTGTGGACGGTTTGTCAGTGTAACCTTGAACTGAGAGATGCCCAGATTTTATTAGAGAAACTCACAGATACTTTTGATATATATTCAGCGCCATACGGAAAGGTTAAGATGGTAATCTGAAACGTAGATTCCCACTCTATTTTCCGAAGTTTGATTAGTTGTCAACTGCTCCTGATGATATTTTATGTTCAAATGATCGAAATGTTATTTCTCCTCTGTAACGAGACTTTATAAAAGCTACTGAAAAGAATTCTTCATTTGAATATGAGGTGTTTGGAGTTTGTAGATGTTACATATTATCGGAACCCCCAAATGCCCTGGTACGGCTGAGAGTGGGGAGAGTCTACTCTCCCTCTCGAAATGCTCTCATATGGCCAGCGAATATATAGCCTCTGCCAGGGAAGTCCTACTCACTGCCTTCTTGTGGCGGGGGGGGGTTGTCTACGAAAGTGAGAGGACGAAAAGCGAATGTACGGCGCTTTAGCCGAGTTGGTGGACACGGAAAGTTCACCTAGGAGAGTTGGAAAACCCTGATTACAAACCAATGGTGCACATGGGCTCTAGTATCCTGATGTAATGAATGGCGGAAGAACCTGTCATTGGTCACCGGCTACCATGGGACTGCATCTTTCTAAGATGTTCCACTGCCTTGTGGGTTAGACCTTTTGGTCAAAGGCTCGGGGTGTGGCCCCCTAAGAAAACCACCTGCTTCGGCCTGGGCACCCGGGCACTATCACAGCCCACACACAAATAAATGAAATGATGAATTTTATTGACGATACTATTACTGCTCATACTAGAAGTAAGACAATTTACATTCTTATTATTATTTACCATATTGCTAACTCAACCCCTTTTTATCCCCAATTTGTGTAACCTTACTTTTCAACTTATCAGTGGCTAAAGACGTTATCAGATATGGCTCAGAATAGAAGCCAGTGGCGATCCTGCTGCAACCGTCTTTTACTATCTTCATAAAGTATGGTTCTAACTTTCTTAACTGAAAGAGTTTTGTGGTTGTACATTTTAGTCCGCCTTATCTTTTCATCCTTTCTTTTCCTACTTTTATTATTTTGTGTGGCGCATATGTATCTGGTGCCCTTTTGTACCAATATATATGTGTTTAAATAAAAAAATACATATTATCGGGGAAATGATCTTTGGCTAGTCACGAGGATTGTAGTAAAGCATGTCCTAGAATCTATGGTGCGAATTCTAGATATCACTGATTTAGGTACACACAACCGACTTGTTAATCAAATACAATTCAAAGAACCAGAAAATACAGACTCTATATCCAATACACAGCCGGATAGACATGTAGTAGATGTCGAGTCGAGGACGGACTATGATCACCACCACAATTCGATTACGCGCCCCAAAAACGACTTGGTTCCCTTGATAGCCCGTAAATCAGAAGGATTTACTAGTCCAGATCAAGTATATTTATTGGCGATCTCGTGGTATCGAAATAATACCGAGACTTGCCAAAGAGTACAGGCAAAATGAGCAGTGAGTGAGCAAGCTCGAACCAAACAAGGAGGAGAACGGAACAAGAAGTGAAACCGATACAGTTAAACAAATACAGTAAAACAATCTCTGGTACAATTGGTTACAATAATAATAATTGTTTCTGTTATTCCAATCGTGTTCTTATCGAGACTGGCCGGTCACTATAGACACCTGATGAACTTAAGAAGAGGACATTCAATAGAATAAAGAAGCTTAAATTCCAGTTTAAGCTGTGGCGGATGTAGTTTTTGTATGAACTAATGATTCTTTTGTACTTGATGACTGATTGATTTAGGATTCTTATTACAATACATTCGTTCGTCATCACTCAGTTTTTTTGGTGTAAATTGCATTTCTACAGTAATTCAAATACTTCCAACAGTCACAGTATTTCAGTTTCACGTTGTCTAGCGCTAACGAAATCAAGTTATAGAAAATAAGACCCTTGCAAATTCTGAGAGGTGTCTAATTTTCACATTTCAATGAAGGTTTTGAGCATTAATAGTTGATGATGTCAACACCATTGCGATGATTGTTTTTGTTGTTAACCTGATTGCCGATATTCAAAATTGTCAGTACAGTTTGAACAAAATCCCTAAAATATGGTCTTCCTTAGTGCTATGATACGCCTAAATACTCGTCAGCGCAACTTGACATGAATAGATTTAACCAAGACGAATGTATGAGTAGTGAAAAATAGAAGCTGACTAGCTCTAAATAAAATCGAATACTTCGAAACAGTAAGTTCATAGATAGTGTTCTCGATGCTTTAAATAACATAGTGTATTCTGTTTGACAAAGCCCTACGAGGAAGTAGCAGTCACATATTACACTTGTGATAGGCTACATAACCAGATAGGAAACGGTATTTCGCGTTCCTGCTCAAATACACAGCACACTCCTATATGAGCCTTTCTTGATTCAAAGTTTTCAAACGAAGGATTAATGCAGTATCTTTCATCTGAATACTGGATGATCTGGTATGAATGAATTAAATAAGAGCTGGAATACAAATGTTTTTGAATATATATTTAAGCACCCAATTTGAAGGGCAAATACAGTAATAATAGACAATCAAAATACAATTGAAGTGAGTGTCATAGCTGAACTGGAGTACTAATAGCATTGAATCATCATCAGAGTTATATATCTTTGTAGTTGAATAAGGTTTATATTGAAACCGGCGTCTACAAAACATAAGAGTTTTGAACACATAAATTCCTGTGTAGAATACATTAGAAATGGAACATCTACCAGTTTCTAACATCATGGAGATAGATTTACACCATGACAGAAAGGACAATCGAGAACATCACTCCCAAACGTTTTACTGTATAATATCGTTATTTCTTTGAACTTTTAATCTGTCTCACCTTCTAATTATTACCCAAGACTCATGTAATCAGTTTTTATTTTCCTCACTGTTCTTATTATGACTTTGGTTAGGATTTGCTTTTAGTAATTAATTCCGTTGATGTATGATCCCGGACCATTAGCAATATGGTCATGTTTAACAAGATCTAGGGTTATAAAATTGAGCGGTTGATCACTTTGGTTGTTTGACTCCCTGTTGGAAACTGTTTTGAGTGCTTATAGATAGAAATTACATGTCATCTTATTGGGAATACTCTGTAGTGACCTACTTTTATGAACAGAACACGATTGGTATAACGGAAACAATTATTATTATAACCAACTGTACTAGAGATTGTTTTACCGTACCTGTTTGTTTAAGTGTACGAAAAGACACTCTTCCGCTGCTTTGTGACCTCGCACGAACTTCAGTACGCTTGGTCGTTCCGATTGTAAACGTTGGCACGATCTCTGTATTATTTTGATGTCACGAGATCGCCAACATATACATCTTACCACAACCTTTAATTTCCTTCTGATATTTGGCTCATGGAAGGATCTAACCTATAAACTGGCACGTTGTTTTACTGTAGTGGTGATCATAGTCAATCACGGCTCGACACACCACTACAACTTTTTGTTATTCCCGGGTATCTATTTCCCAACCATCTTCCTTGCTGATTAGTAAACTACGTTTTCGTTCTGTATAGAGAACAGTAACGTTCGAGGTATTTTGCACTTTTGGTACAATATGTTTGCTTTGTTTGACAGGTGTCAACCTGTTTTAGAATGAAATTTGTGTTTTATTATGATTTCAAATGGCTGTGATGTGAACTCTCTTACAATGATGCAGCTACTCTTATTGATTAATAATCTTGGACAATACTCGACATGTTTCGATATCTGAACAAGGCTGGACAGGTAAGTAATTATCCTACAAACAAACAAGGTTGAATGGGAGTACAAATAAGTAATTTTTAAAATCATTTTCTACATAAGAAGATTCTTGAATCTTCTCAAAATATCCAATAGGGCTGATTGGCTATTTCTTAGCCAATACGTTTCTGGCGTGTAAGTCTCACGTTCTAAAGAACATGGTTGTTGTTCAAATTGAGCAGGCGAAGTTCGCCAGTTTTCCACATTCAGACCCCATCTTAGAATAAAGACAGCAAGGTTTTAGTATTATCTACTGGTGGTATTTGCATTAGATTGACAGCCACTTTTAATGTTCGAGCTGTGCAATTACGATATATGTTTTCCAGCAGCCACAAGATGTCGAGCATCTTTCAGATAATTTGAAATTGTGCTTAAAATTATTTTAGGCTTCTTATATACTTCAAATTGCTAATCAATTAAAATAATATCAGACTACTGACTCTTATTGAAACTTTCTTATGAAGACTGGGATGTCAGAGTCGTTGTTTAATCCAAATATTTTTATGATGTGTAGGCCGATATGAAGTTTTGAGCCTAATCACCGTTAAAGAAACATAAAATTTATCTTATTGAGTAGAATAAAGTCTGATGAAAGAGTATTCAACCTGTTTGCTTTCCAATTTTACCATCCACTAGACTTTTTATATATTTTAAGTGAATTTAGAGTGGCTCTATTCATATAAACTCTGCTTTACTAAGCCTAATTCGGTTGCCATATTGATTCTGTTGTTCAGTTAATATTTCGTCGAATAAATTATACGTCTACTGACAGCCCCAGGCTCTCCGTGGTTGATGTAGACTATGGTGAATGTCATAAGATTGAAGTTACACAACTAAAAAATATTGTATTTGTTTTTTCGTGACTTATGAACTGAGATCTTATGATTATTTATCATTTTCTTTTGATGTATAGTGAAGTTTGTTGAATCATCAAGTTTTAGATTTTGTTGTCATGGAAAAAAACAACTAGAGAAGACCACAATTACTATTCATAACATGAATCTGGTAAAGAATACAAACTCTTGGATATTTTGAGCTATTTGTACACTTTGAAAGATTATTGATACCGGTGGGGACAATCGATCGTATTCGACACGAAAATTACAGACTATCTCACTAAAATCTGACAACCATACATTATATACTTACATAATTTGCAAACTATCAATCAATTATCTCAATTTCGATTGTTCCTCCTGAAAATATCAGTCCATCGTCTTTGACTTCATTGTTCATGCCCGATTGCGTTTCATTTCTATTCTTTCCTTATCAATCTTCTAGTGAAATACATTCTCTGCCTGACCATCATCTGATACTACTTATGTAGATGTAAGTAACTCACACCACATATCTACAGAATGACTTCATGATGTTTTACATCAAATAGAATTAGTGTATAAGGGTGGAAAAAGTATTAATTTAGCTTCTATTCTTCTATATATCTTATAACTTTTAATTTAGAAAAAAAATTTGTCAAGTTAATTATCAAGCATAAATTTTTTGTAAGAACTAACCATATTACAATGTATTTTAGTAGTATGCATAATATTATATGAACTCATATTGAATCAACTACCATCGGTCTAATCTAGGGTTCTTTGTACATAACTTTGAATACCACCATTATTAAGTAAAGTAAATAGATCTTATTGAAGCGATTTCGTTGATTTATACAAGAAACATAAGCATTCAGATGTCTGTCGAATTTACCTAAAAAATGTATTCTCACTACACACAGACTGCTTTTGAAAGAATTCCAGCTTTTAACTAATGAAAAAGACATATATGTCTAAGTCTTAGCATCATCATTACCAATAACTTCATTTAAATTAGTATCTTCTTTATTCATTACACCTATCATTATTGTATTCACTTACTTACGCCTGTTAACCCTCATGGAGAAGCATAGGCCACACACCATTATTCTCCAACGAATCCTGTTCTGGACAATCCTTTCCACTTAACATTCTTCCTTTTCATATCTGCCTCTATTTTCCGGCATAATGTGTCCTTAGGCCTTCCTCTTTTCCACTTTCCTTCACCATTCCAAGTTAGGGATTGCTTCGTGATGCAGTTTGGTGATTTCCTTCATATATGTTCTATCCACTTCCAACGTTTTTTCTTAATTTCCTCTTCATCTGGAAGCTGGTTTGTCCTCTCCCAAAACGCTATTGCTGATAGTATCCGGCCAGTAAATGTTGAGGATTTTGTGTAAACAACTGTTTATAAATACTTGTACCTTCTTGACGATGGTTGTAGTAGTTATCCACGTTTCAGCTCTGTACAGTAGAACTGTTATGACGTTCATATTGTAGATTTTCACTTTGAAGTTAGTTAACAGTTGTTTTGAGTTCCAGATGTTCTTCAACTGTAGAAATGCGGTCCTCGCTTTGCCGATCCTCACCTTCGCATTTGCATCACATCATCCTTGTTTATCAATGATGCCTCTCAGGCACGTGAATGTTTCCACATCTTCCAGAGTTTCGCCATCAAGTGTGAGTGGCTTGGCGTTCTCCGTGCTGTATTTAGGGATCTTGCTTTTTCCTTTATGTACCTTTAGGCCTACTGATACAGAGGCTGCTGCTACATTGGTTGTCGATCACCAGAAGAAAGGGGATGGGGGAGAGTAGACAGCCTTGTCTGACTCTGGTACCTACTGGAAATGCATCTGTCAGCAGTCATCCATGCATGAATTCGCAGTGTAGTCCGTCGTATGAGATCTGGATGATGTTAACAATCTTGTCAGGAACTCCATAGTGTCGATTTATTAAAAGAGTATTGATGAACTATTATGTAGTCTAAAAACAATAAAAATCTCTTAGGAAGGTCCACGTGAATTCATGTGTGTCTCGAAGTTGTATTTCACGTGAACATAGAAATATTTTGATATAGATATTTTTTTCTCTGTCCATACGAAAACTAAAGTTTACTGTCTGAGTTGTTTCTCTGATTATATATTGTATGATAACTATGATGATGTGTAACTGGAGACTACTGTACAGTCTGAAGTATTATGTTACAATGCATTATTTCTTAAATTCCTTGAGCTCTTATGTTTTTTCTTGAGTTCTGGATGAAAGAAATAAAGACTTCTGTTCAATTCGTTAATGATACAATAATATTCTAATGTTATAACTTGTGGCCGAGTGGATGCCTTGTTAACGTATGACGTGATAAGACCACTAATCAGAGAGCAGCGAATTATTGATTGGAACAGTGACACACAGAAACCGTACAAGCAGTCTAGAGTGCTTATCGATCCTGCTTCTGCCTAACCTAGCCAGTTGAGTAAAGAACAACCTCTGCGGTATGAATAATCGTATTTCAAACATACTGAGTTTATATACCAATCAAACAGACCACACCGTACCATAAAATAATAACATGTGTAGAAGATTTAGCCAAATGTAGCTGTGAATGTAGGAGGCAGTAATTAATAGACTGTGGATAACTCAAGAATGGTTAATTGTATCACATTATTAATTATAGAAGGGGTTTTGTGGAGATTTAGTATTTATTATAGTTGAAAGCGTGAGTCAATTGAAGCTAAACCACCAGGGAAAACCTGGAAACACTGGACGGCAGTTTTGTCCTATTATGGGACTCCTCAGCAGTGCGCATTCACGAACCCACTCTCGCGAGCGAGATTCGAACCCAGGACCTACCAGTCTCGATCCGAAGCCCTTAAGCGATAGACCACTGTATCATATTAGTCTATCGGTCAATATAAAACTTATAATAAGAGGAATATGAATATTCATAGTTTTGTTATTTAACAGTTATACAATAGAAATATATGTATAGTATTAGCACATAAATAGATCCCATCAGTTGCTATTCACAATTCTCGTCGGAATATGACAAACAATATCTTCAAGAATAAAACTATGCTTGACAAGAAAATGCCAATGAACATGACAAATAGACTAAACAAAGCTTAAAGCTGATCGTGTTCAACCATTTAACATCAATATACTATAGTAATGATACTTCCTAGGATCAATTATGCTTATACTATTGAAATACACAAAATTCCTTCAAGCCATAACAAATCCTACTAAATTACCAAGTCTAATTTGTTTTCAACAATCAATATAAATACACCAATTAGTATGTATTTCTATTTTACCATTATTGATACAAAGGACTGTAATTGAAATGTTTGTACAGAAAGGCACTTGGTTTGAGTCAGTGTACGGAACCTAGGTACACCTTTAGTGAGCGAAGATCTGGTGGGGGTAACTAGTTAATTGCTTTATAGGATACTAAAGGGTGTATTTATAAAATATAAAGATCATACATTAATTAATTCATTAGCATATCATTCATCAATTGTCACAATTAATTGATCACTGGGTGGTGACAAATGTCATGCGTATCAAATCCTTCTTAGTGCTGATCGATAGCACCCACTGATCAATCAATTATGATTACATCTCAGTCCTAAAGGAGGTCGGTCGCGGCCCAAATAGCTCAGCGTTAACGCCTCTGACTGTGAAGCTGGGTGACACGGGATCGAATCCGACAGGGAGCACCAGTTCCCTCAAGATTACAGGTACACCTTGCTGACGAGTGTCAAGTAGCCCGAAACCCGGGTCTAGGGTTTCCTGTTAACCACCTCAAACCACCATCTTATACATCAATTGTATCTAGCAAACGTTGTCGTCCCTTTATTCTTGTGTTAATATGATTACTCTCTGTTAGTATTTATGTTCTCTTCAACTCAATTTTTTCAACCTCAAGATGCCAGATATTTCACTTTTTCTTGATGTTACATACTACTTATATCTATCGACATAAGTAGCACACATCATACATGGTGTAAATAAGACATATAAGGCATATTCTTAACTTCACTTCTAATCATAATCCAATTCTTATTACACTATAAATATGGTATTTTTAGTTCCTATTGTCGAATTTTCTCTAACTTGTTTATAACTATTGAAATTAATATAAGCTGATAAGAGAATAGTAACCATGCCAAACATTATAATCTATTTCTAATCACTAATTATAATTATGTAAGGTGAACATATTCAAGAATAATCGAATGATAGAAACAGCCTTAACATAGAACAATAAACTTTGTTGAATGTATGAAAGCTGATAGTACACATTGTAGATCTAACCATACTGTAAATATATGAAAAACAAAAACTAATGGTATTTTGTATATTCATTTTAGATGGTTTGTTTGAATGGTCTTATGAATGTTTAAGACTAAAAATTGATCAAAGATGGTTGGTGGTTCACACTGAAATCCAGGATGTGCGTTTCGTTCTATTTGGGACTCGTCAGTTGGATGTAATTGCATCCTAGAGTTCATATTCACTCTGGGACTTTAATCCAGTGCCTTTCGTAACGCGATAGTGTTTGAAGCAAAAAGTACTGGATTTGAGTCCCAGAGTGAACATCAACTCTGAAATACAAGTAGATCCAGCTGATGAGTCTCAAATAGGACGAAACGCGCGTTCTGGATTACACTGCTAGCCACTATCCATCTTTGCTTATTATACATATTAGTTAGTGATCATCTAGACTAGATTAAAATTCAAATATAGTCATCAATACTAGAAGGCAGGCTCATTCAACTGACGAGTGACAAATGGGGCGAAATGAGTGTTAGACAATAATTGGTAACCTCAAAGGATTAGATGGCTGTTTCGTTCTAGTATGGGACTCTTCAGAAATATCCATCCATAATCCCACATACGGCAATTGAACCCATATTCTTCGTTTGAGCGCCTGGACACTTAATCTTCAGGCCGCTGAACTGGGATTCAATGATGTGAAAGTCTAACTTTAATCAGTGAATTCATTAGCTAAATAGTATTGTATTTACCGTATGGCCTGAACGTTCTAGTTTCAATCAAAAATATGACTTAATTGATGAAGTATCATGAGAAATTAAAGTGAAACAACTGTTCAGCACTTGGTAATTTTCAACAAGGCCGTTTCATCTTCTCTTAACTTATGATGTAATTTACACTTACATTTATTAACTTTAATAAAAGTAAGTGTTATGCATATAGATTTTGTGATGGATTCGCTTAATGTGATCAGCCAAGAATAACCTACCTTCGCCTTTCAGGTCAATCATCATCTATTTAACTAAAGGATGGGTGACCTTGAGCAATGACCTGAAACCTAGACACCGATTAGTTACTTACTGCTTCTTTTATTATTATTGATAAAATACCATTACCCATGAATTAGAGAATTACACAGCAAACTTAGACATATTAATTCTCTGTAAAATAATTGGAAAAGTTTCATCATTCCAAATATGTGCTTCAATCTAACAGAGAATATTTTCATAGGTCACTTACTTAACTACTCCTGTTATTCCCTCATAGAATATTGGTTGACAACTATAATTCATAAATGAATTCTGTCTTGGGCTCTTTCTTCTATTTGTTGAAAAATACTATTCATTCAATTGATGTCTGCCCAATGTGTTTGTTGAGTCGGCTTCCAGAGAACTCTAACAGAGCCTCCAGAGGCTCATAAAGAGCCCCAACCAATCAGCGATTAATTTGAAGCTACGTTACTAAAATAAGGAGGTCCTGATTGGCTGATTAACACACTGTTACTATGTAAACTCAAGGTCTCTTAATTACTATAAAACCCCTGTTTTTCTGTACATGAATGAACCTTGCAGTAAAGTGTTTCTCTCATACTCGTGTCTTCTTACTAGTGTTCAAGTCGCTGAATAGTTCTAGCCTGGGGTTATCAGAATAGCTTAGGATCTGAATATCCACCATCTGAATATAGCGTTTAACTTACAAGACGTATCAGTGTTGTTTGATCTTCCTCATTTCTGTTTCCCTTATGGATTCCAAATTGGAGCTTGCCTTGTAATGCGATTTGATTGTTTCTTCAGTGTGTGTTCTATACGCATCAAGCGTTTTTTTCCTAATTCTTTATTCAACTGGTAGCTGGTTTATTCTCCGTCTCAGTAGGTTGTTGCTGATGATCTCTGAACAACGGACCTTGAGTATTGAGTGTAAATACTTGTAGGTTTTTGTAATGGATATAGTAGTTTTGGAAATTTCAGCTTTGCATAAGAGAACTGTCTTGACGTTCGTATTGAAGCTTGTGACTATCGTTTTGTTTGCAACAGATTCTTTTTTCGCGGATTGCTAAACACATATATTAATGCTTATAACATTGATTATATATTTCATGAAGACAATGAATGTTTACTCATTTGAAACGGTTCAGTAATTTCATATTATAAACATTAAAATGTATTCCCAACTATTATACACCAAGTTCTTTCGTAATTTATAAAATCTATGGAATCTGATAATAAATCAAATGGTTTTGCAAAAGAATATATGGTTGTTAAATGATTGGAAGCTCTAGAAAAGGTGGACGTTTTCATGTACCTGAGTGGCATCATCAATGAACAAGGGGGATACGATGCAGACGACAATCCCAATCTTGAAGAACAGAAAAAACTGAAAACAACTGTCAAGAAACATCAATGTCACAATTCTCTATATGAACGTTATAACAGGTCTATTGTAAGGACTTGAAACTTCGATAACTACTACAACTATCATCAAGTACTTTCAAGTATTTATAAACAGATGTCTACGTACGATACTCAATGTCTGTTGTTCGGATACCATCAGCAACAACGTACTGCGACAGCAAACAATCCAACTTGCATCTGAAGATGGAATTAATAAAAGACGTTGGAAGTGGATAGAACACACATTTAGGAGATCACCAAACTGCATAACAAAGCAAACGCTAACTTGGAATTCCGAAGGGAAACAGAAATGTGGAAGACTGATGAACACTCTGCATCGAAAATGGGAAGCAGATATGAATATGATGAATAGTAATTGGAAACAACTGTAAATGATTGTTCAGGATAGAGTTATGTGGAGAATGCTGGTTGTCATTTTATGCTCCTCCATGAGGGTGAACAGAAGTAAGTAAATAAATTGTATACAGTTAAGTAAATAAGTAAGTAAGTAAATGATTGATACATCTTTATAGCTTCAACACTTTAAAAGTCGGATTACGTGAATTTCAATACTTTGAGTCACTATAAATAGTAAATATGTCCTTGATAGATATGGTATCAACGAGAACACATGAGGGGACAATCAATTGTGTTCTAATACGAAATTACCGAGTTTTTTCATCAAATGTGAAGAATATTCGTTCAATACTTTATTTTTAAATTCTCCATCAGTTGTCTTAAACTCCATTACAATTACTCTCTCTTCTTATTGTCTTCAATTCAATCATCTCAATCTTTTGCTGCTAGATTTTTCACTTTTGATTGAAGTTACATACTACTTATGTCTATCGATATGAGTAGCATACACCACAGACATTGAATGATTTCAAAGAGGATTGTATAACGTAATATTATTATTATTTACACGTAATTATTTATAGAAGGGGTTTTGTGGAGATTTAGTATTTATTATAGTTGAAAGCGTGAGTCAATTGAAGCTAAACCACCATGGAAAACCTGGAAACACTGGACAGCAGTTTCGTCCTATTATGGGACTCCTCAGTGGCAGTGCACATCCACGAACCCGCTCTCGCAAGATTCGAACCCAGGACCTACCAGTCTCGAGACGAAGCCCTTAACCGATAGACCACTGAGCCAGTCGGTGTCCAACGGTGTTAATGTTTAACTTCAACTGATCCACGAAGTTGAGCAACCATTCACCAATTGTCTTCAGTGACTTCGAGAAGTATATTTAGGAGTTCTAGTGAGAAGCAGTGACCAGTGGAGTTCAATACCACGTCTGTTGTGAGATAGGAATTCACTGAAGACAATTGGTGAATGGTTGCTCAACTTCGTAGATCAGTTGAAGTTAGACATTAACACCGTTGGACACCGACTGGCTCAGTGGTCTATCGGTTAAGGGCTTCGTCTCGAGACTGGTAGGTCCTGGGTTCGAATCTCGCTCGCGAGAGTGAGTTCGTGAATGCATACTGCTGAGGAGTCCCATAATAGGACGAAACTGCCGTCCAGAGTTTCCAGGTTTTCCCTGGTGTTTTAGCTTCAATTGACTCACGCTTTCAACATAATTATTTAAAATTTTAATCCAATTTCTTTTAGATGCGTAAATGGTGAATTCAAATCCTTATGTGATTATTAATGTTCAGTGTTAAACAATCTCATATGAATACAAAACGCATATTGAAAATTCCTTTAAAAAACAAACCAAGGTGACATTTAAAAATTACCAAACTACATTGAAATTTCTTAGTCTACATCATGAACTCATATTAACTAGATACCCTTTAGAAACCATAAAGCATTAGTTGTTAATTTCATTTATGTATGAAATATCTTAGCAGTTTACATCCACAATCACATCAAGGATAGTGCATTGAACAAGAACATAGGCTATCTCACTACAATCTGATAACTATACAGAAAATAGTTGAGTTGCAAAATAATAATCAATTGTCTTAATCTTAACTGTTCCTTCTGTAAATATCAGTCCATCTTCTCTGATTTCATTGTTCATGCATTTTCCTACCAATTGCGCTTCATTTCAGTTCTTTCCTTATTGATCTTCTGCCAAAATACATTCTATGTTTGACCATCACCATATACTATTTATGTGGATCTAAGTAGATCACATCAAAATAGAAGTCATAACTTTTAGATCTTCTAATAAGGGCTTCATCTTTAGACCAATTAGTTTTCATCAAATAGTTTATAAATGTAACATTAATCATATAAACCATCATCAGAAATTGATGATGGTACCATTTTAATCAGAGATGTATACTCTCATAGATCTTAATTCATCTCAATTTTGTTTTTATTAATTATTGAGTAACCTTAGTAACAAATGAAATATAAACAGTAAAAAATATCATTCAATGGAATTTACCAGTTGATTTTTTGTATTTTTTTTCTCACAAATATCACTTTAGTTAACCTTAAACTTGTGAACAAGTAAAATCATGAAAGGTGAACAAAAAGAAAATTATGTGACTTGAAGATTTGACCTAGTTACGTTGATAGAAAGTTTTATTCAGATTTTGTGATATTCCTTTAGTTACTACCCTTGATTTTCTAGTTACTGATTGATGATGTTTAAGTATGTCAATGGTAAAGTAAATCTAACAGATACTATTGAATGATAATCATGGTATATAACGAACTTACTAAACTGATAAATCTTGATGAAACTGTAGTTTATAAACAACTTTTGAGCAACGCTAAAAAGACCTTGACAATGGTGGAGAAGGTTTGTAGCGAGACTGGTAGGTCCTGGGTTCGAATCTTGCGAGTGCCGGATCGTGGATGTGCACTGCTGAGGAGTCCCATATTTGGACGAAATGGCCGTCCAGTGCTTCCAGGTTTTCGATGGTGGTCTAGCTTCAATTGACACATGATTTCAACTATGAAGAATTAAAACTGTGTTGAAATCTTAAGATTATCTTATGTTAGGAAGCCAACTACTTATCATCTCGTTTTTTCACATAAGAAATTGTTAGTCTTTCTTTTGTTATTTTGGCCAAATAGTCATTTAGTTTGTAGATACTACTTAAAACACTACTTAAAAATCGGGAGTATAGAACAACTGTTTCATTTTAGTATAAAGCCCCTCAACAGTAGATATTCATGATCACACTATGAAGCGAACTTAGTACATTCAGATATATTGGTAAACAATTAAATATATGAACTATTGAGTGATCCACTTATATAATTCTTTTTATTAGCATACTTCATGATGTTAATGAAGTTTTAATGAGGAGTGGTAATTGCTGATCTATATCGATAATTAGTTGGAGTTGAAATCATATGACTGGACGTCATTTCTTCAGCTATAATTGTTAAGTGCTCACCTCCAAATCAGAAAGTACTAAATTTAATCCTTATTAGGGTGATATTCACGCACTGTAAACATGATATCATTTAGAGAGTTGAGTCAATATTGATATTTTGATGTCTGAGTAGAATGTTTTGAGTTGTAGATTCAACCTTATTTAAAGTGAATCAATTAATAGCCGACAGAATTGTCTTAAATTCAATTCACATCAAAGAAAACATTGAAAATAAAAATATTCATCTTTGATTTAAAAAACCACTGACCCAATAGTCTAGTGTTTCTTATGAGACATCAATGTCTTGTGTTCTACATGATGTATGATTCTAGTGAACACTTCTGCAGCGTTTCATTAGTAGAGTGAAGTCACTGACAAAATTTGCTTGATTTACAACATTTCTACAAATAATCTCAATTCACAAAAATGACAGAATATTTTATAGATTTCATCCAGAACTGACTGAAGTTTGACAACTACTGAAAACAGAATTCACAGAATATCCGTTCCATTGTATCTAGAACCTCTTTGACAGCGCATATCCACAATCCTTACTCGCGATCGAACCCAAAATCTTCAAGTGTCACAACTAGCTAATAACTTATAAGCCGCTGAGTTGATATCCAATAGCTTATGTGCCTAACTTCAATTAATTCGTAATGTCGAAGCCCAGTAATTTAGTTATATTTGTTATCGGAAACCCTTTAACTTAGTGATCTTGTTAATTAAGTACGTGGATTAAGGGATTATTCAGTTTATATCAACCATTCTCCAGTTTGGCGTATTCAAATTTGCTAACTTATCAGATAAATAATTCACATATACATTTAAAATATTTGATATGGTTGTTGATCAGTGGTTGGATTAGATGTGAACTCATTGTTAATGCGTTATAAACAGTTCATCTTCAGTCCTGTGTTCTTCCTTACATTGAGCTAAACCAATCTTATTACCTTCTAATAAGTAGCAATCAACAGCTTTTCAGCATTTTCAACGACTAACCACTTCAGTGTTTTATCCCACTTACAATAGTGGACTTCTTGATTGATTTAAATAAAATATTTATTCCTTGTTCAAGTAATAAAGAGATTACCATATTGATGTTTTAAGCAAATTTGGATGGTGGCTAGTAGGGGAATTCAGGACACGGATTTTATTTTATTTCGGACTCGTGACCTTGATGTACTTGCAACCTAAAGTGAGCTGATGTCAATTTCAGGACTCCAACTCAGTACGATTCGCTACTGAGTTGAGAGAGCCACTGGTTTGTGAAACGGGGTGAATTTTAATTTATATATATACATAGATTTGTCGTTTGAATATTCCGTTAAATATTAAAGACTTCAATTATTGAATCTCATTTAGATACAGAAATGTACATTTACAAATACAAATCGTTGAAACATTGATATATACTACTTAGGGCTTCATATTATGTGTTAACAGTTCAAGCAACTGATTTATGTTGGGGAATATTGAATAGCATGTAGATGATATATTTACATACAGACGTAAACACGCTCACTTCAGTGTCCGAGGGTATGGTGTTGAAGAGTACACCTAGTACCCTTCTTTGAATTTAAGTTAACGAATGATGAAACGTCACCAAAATAACATCAATTTAATAATGATAAAATATTAATCTTTCATAGTTGAATTAATGAGTCAATTGAAGCCAGACCACTATGGAAAACCTGGAGGCACTGGACGGCCGTTTCGTCCTATTATGGGACTTCCCCAGCATGAAACGGTCGTCCAGTGCTTCTAGGTTTTCCATGGTGGTCTAGCTTCAATTGACTCATGATTTCAACTATGAAAATACTAAATTCTCCACAAAACTCTTTCTGAAAATAAAAATCATCAATATCTCTTAGTGATTATTTGTTTTAACCTTAATTCTATTTATCAATACACTTCATCATTATTGAGCATGTTTTTTGTAATTCAATTTCACACTTCTGACCTTATTTCCATATGTGGCGTGATCGTTTTCATGATACAATCTAGTATTTATATGAATGAGATTACATGAATGTTGTTGTTTTATGTTGGTAAGACTGTACGAGGAGATTCACTTTGATACTCAATACCATTTACTGGCTAACGAGCATACGAATTAGTCAGGTTAAATAAAAAAGACCTAGCAAAAAGTGTAAGCATCTAGTGACTGTATCTTCTACACAACTTCTCATTATCATAGTTGAAATCATGAGTCAATTAAAGCTAGACCACCATGGAAAACCTGGAAGCACTGGACGGCCGTTTCGTCCTATAATGAGACTCCTCAGCAGTGCGCATCCACATTTCAGTAGAAAAGTAATATTTCACAATATGGTTTACATTTCTCACGAAAACATTCGTTATATCTTTCTTGATTCTAATTTATTAGACAATATAATGTTCATGTAATTCATTGATCACTGGACAGTGACAAATGGTCATGCATATCAAATCCTTCTGTAGTGCATACTGAATTCTGTTCATTAAATTGCAATATGATGACTTGTCTAAGTGACTCAACACCATGTGCAATATGTTAGGCTATAAGATGATGGTTTGAGGTAATTGACAGGATTGCTTGTAACTAGATCTCGTGCTATTTGACACTTTCCAAAAAAGGTGCACCTGTAAGATGCTTCCTGGCAGATTCGATTCTGTGTCAGTACTAAAAAAGACGACTTATATGACATTGATCACCAATAAAAAATCCACCGATTGTGAGTATATCTCAATCCAAGAAAACGTTGGTCGGGACCTCAACAGCTCAATAGTGGAATCTCTGGCTGTGAAGATGATTGTCAACTGACAGAATGGAGATTACAGATACATCTTGGTTACCAGTTTTAAGTTGCAGTGAAACCTTACTTACTCACTTGCTTACTTACTTACTGATGCCTGTTACCCCCAGTGGAGCATAGATCGCCAACCAGCATTCTCCAACCCATTCTGTCTTAAGCCTTTCTTTCTAGTTCTATCCAGTTGTTGTTCATTCTTCTCATATCTGTTTCCATTTCTCGATGTAATGTGTTCTTTGGTCTTCCTCTTCTCCTTTGGCCTTCAGGATTCCAGTGAGGGATCGCCTTGTGATTCATTTGGATGCTTTCCTCAATGTGTGTCCTATCCACTTCCAGCACTTCTTCCTTATTTCTTCCTCCACTGGAATCTGGTTTGTTTTCTACAGCAGTAGATTGTTGCTGATAGTGTCTGATCAACGAATCCGAAGTATTTCGCGTAGACAACTATAATAAACACTTGCATCTTCTGGATGACGGCTTTGGTAGTTATCCACGTTTCTGTCCAATACAGCAGAACTGTCTTGGCATTTGTATTGAAAATTCTGATCTTGGTGTTGATTGATAGTTGTTTTGAGTTCCAGATGTTCTCCAGTCGTAAACATGATGCTCTTGCTTTGCCTATCCACGTCTTCGCATCTGCATCAGATCTATCATCTTCATCAATGATGCTGCCCGGATTGCATGAAATCTAGTTCCAGGATATCCTATCAACTGCCTTTTACTACCACTTTACGGTATAATCTACTTAAAACAATTTTTCGAGTAGCTTATCTTCAAAAAATGTCATTAACTCCACTGACACCTGTACTATGTTTTGTTAAACTATCCATATAGTAACTCATGCCAATTTTTATTGTTTTTCCCTAAATAACCAAGCAATTTACCGGGTATTTCATACTATCTATGTTTATCTTTATTTTTCCTTTGTTCATAAGGGAGCAAGTCAATGTATTCTCTTAAGAGAAAATATGAATAACACTTCTATATACTCTTACATACATTTCAATATAAGGATAAACAAACTACCATATCCTTATTCAATCTTTATTCATTTGAAAAATCAATAGAAAGGTTACTCAATTCAATGTGACGTAAAATTCTTTCTTAAATAAACACTTGTTAACCAAGGTATCATTTTACGTGAAAGAAATGAAAATAGAATGAACAAATATAAGTATGAATAATAGATTATTTAATTATCAGTAAGGGGTAGTAGAGATTGTTACGTTTTTGATTGAAATCATAAATCAATTGATGTTAGACCACCATTGTCCCTAAATGCCATGGTACGGCCGAGAGTGGAGAGAGTTAGCTCTACTTCTCTAAATGCTCTTACATGGAAACGCGTATACATCGAATGACTGGTAAGTACTACTCACTGCCTTCTTGCGGTGGGGAAGTTCTCTAAAAAATTGAGAGAAGGAACGGAGAATGTCCGGCGGTTTAACCGGGTTGGTGGACTTGGAGGATCCATTAAGGGGGGTTGGAAAACCCTGATTTCAAACCAATGATGCACATGAACTGCAGTATCCTGAAAGAACAAATGGTTATGAAGCAATTGTTGGTCAACAACTACCATAGGACTGCATCTCCTGACGTTGCTCAACTGCCTTGTGGGTCAGACCTTTAGGTCGAAGGCTCCGGATGTTGTCCGCTAAGAAAACCACCTGCAATGGTCTGAGCACTCGGGCAGTCTCAAAGTCCATACACATATCGAGTGACTTGTGTGGTCCATGTGCATTCGTTGCCCGCTTGTACAAATACTTTTATGATCAAACAAACAAACGAAACCAACGGTTATTCACGGTTCCTCACTAGAACTCCGGTTTTGAGAATGCTGGTCGACGGCCTATGCTCCATTGGGAGTAACATGTATAAGTGAAGAAGTAATAGCGCGGTTGGCATTCGAATCAAAAGACAACGAGTTCCGGTCCTGGTATGCACATCAACCTTTGACAACAGCAATATCCATCTCAAGAGTCCAAAGTAGGATAAAATGTGCACCTTGAATACCACTGTAGCAGCAGTCACTCTTTTGATAAAAGAAATTAAACTTAGTGGCGGCTTCTCAAACTGCGGAGTTATGTGTTGTGGCTTTGAGTAAAACATGTGGGGTTAGTTACTTTAAGAATACAGTTACACCTCGATAATGAGTGACGAACGAAACTTAGGTCTTAGGTGCCGTGTTGACTACCTACATTCACCTATCATATACGAACATTTTTTGATGGTTCATTTATGTTGTTATTGTGATATCCACTTTTAATTTTTCCGAATCATATCTTCCTGTTATCACAGAGTATGGTGGTCAGTTTCAATACAAAGTGTAAAATCAACAGAAGAAATGTAAAACAAACCAAGGAACACAGAACTGATGGTGATTATCAAAATTCAAATAAACTTATTAAATTCAAATCTCACGACATACACAGTATGATTGAATAACTAATGTCAGTTTGTGGTGAAGACCCTGAATGTAATTCATAACCGTCATTGGTTTGGAGTCAGGGTTTTCCAACTCCCCTAGGTGAACTTTCTGAGTCCACCAACATTCGCTTTTGTCCTCTGAACTTCGTAAAAAACACTAATGCCACAAGAAGGCAGTGAGTAAGACTTCCTTAGCAGAGGTTATATACGCGTGGCCATGTGAAAGCATTTCGAGAGAGAGAGAGAGAACTCTCCCCACTCTCGGCCGTACCAGGGCATTCAGGGGCGAGTAAGATATTAGGTCAATTTGAAACTGGATAACTGTTGAATATATTCAATAAGTTAAGAACTGTGAACTGTGGAAACTCCAATATCTGACAATTTAAATTTGTATATATTTATTGTACAAAACCTATACTGATATAATCATGATTTCAAAACCATCTAATATACAGCATACCTTATATATTTATCATAATAATCATTATCATTATTATCTAGACAAGATTTTGTAAACAGACTAATGTTTATCATTACCATTAGATTACTGATGCAACTGTCTATTTGTCTCTCTATCTCTCAAGCATACGCCTAATCGCTTGTCAATTTCACTCTTTTTTAAACATATTATTATTACAATAAGTTGCAAATTGCGTTAGCAGACTAGTACTTTAGACACTGACAAAATATTTGATAAACAAAATGTAGAATGACGGAAATATTAACGTTGAAACATTTTGTTGTTTTGTACGCTAGCAACAAATACCACCCTATTGTAAAGATATTTGTCCGTGAGTGGTTTTGCAGTTTGTTTAATTTTATTGAAACTACAAACTGATTTCAGTTAGACAACTATGGAAAACTTGAAAGCGCTAGGGACTCATTTCGTCCTGGTATGGAACTTTTAATCAGTGTGGATCAACTGGAAATCAAGTACAAGACTATGGAAGTTGATCTGGCAATATTGTGGAATAATAGAAGTAAGACTTGTTAATAACTGGATATCGGCTCAGTTGGCTAGAAGTTGGGCGTTAGCGCCTAACAATGAAAGTCATGGGTTCGAATCCCTAATGCTTGGATTACTGAAAGCTCGCATGCCAGAATAATTTGGCCGTTCAGCGATTCCAGGTTTCTAATGATTGTATAACTTAAATCAAGTAATCATAATTATGAGAACAATGCTGCGTTTGTAATATCACATTAAGTAGAAATTACAATTTTTTATGTTTCGTTAACTAATTCGGGTATCTCTTTCTTAGAACACATAAAGATTTCACAAAAACACTTTTTAATATGAAGAATGCTTAAATTATATAGTTTCAAGTTACATTACGATTATTCTGACGTACGAAGGCGATATTATGTTTCATTTAAATTTTCTATTTGAAGATACATTGAGATCATGAACCGATTAATGTTAGACAACCATTGGAGACCTGGAAGCACTGGACGTCCGTTTCGTCCTATTGTAGGACTCTTCAGTAGTGCGCGTCCACGATCCTGCTAGTGGGATTCGAACCCAAAGACTTCAGTCTCGCGCAAACCTACTAGACCACTGAGCGAACATCCAACGGCGTTAATGTCTAACCTCAACCGATCCACCAGATTTCGCGACCATCTTCTATTGCACTGAGGATTATTACTACCTGTTTCTACCCACACGGATTAGTACCACTAGTCCCACAATATGAAGAAACGGCCGTCCAGTGCTTCCACGTTTTCAATGGTGGTCTAACATCCATCAGTTCATGATCTCAATCGATTACTTAATATTTTCTACAACCCTATACTGAAGACAGATTATTTCATTTTATTAGATTTTAATTATATAACTAGAATTATTAAAACTGCAATATATTTAACTGAATTACACTGTTCACATTCATGATGTGTTAATTGCTACTACGGTTTTAGTCTGGAAATTAATGACACTTTTGAAATATTTCCACCATAATATTATGCGATACAAGGATCAAACTTTGTTCTGAATGTTAAAGGATCTTCATTCGAAGTAATTATGATGCCTCATAGAGAAAACTGAGATTCTTGAGAAATCAAGAGACCAGTGCCCCTTCAAACAACCAAAAAAAACAACTAATATAGGCATATGTAAAGTTCGGACAATGTGGGAGACTGGTAGAATCAACTGAACAGCTGCGAAAATGAAGAAACACAACTTGACGGGGCTCTGAATAAGTAAAACTTACTGTTCACAAGCCGGATAGAAAAGACTTATCTCGAGGGAGATGATATTATTCTCTGCTAACGAAGAAGAAAATGTTCTTCAAACTCAGGTGGATGCTCTAATGCTGTCCAAAGACGCATGTAAAGCACCTATACGATGAGAATATCATGGATACAGAATCATCCAAGTTACCTTCAAAACAAAGAGGGAGAGAATCACTATGAATGTTATGTAGTGCTGTGCACCCACCAGTCAGGACAACGAAGATGATAAAGAACACTTTTATGAGAGGCTGCAATCGATCACGGAGAAGTGTCTAGGGAAGGACCTGACAATTTTGATGGGAGACACCCATGTAACTTGTGTATGTGTTCGTGGTATAATATTGTGCTACCCATGACTATTTTGTTCAAGGGACATAAATTTGTAAATCTCTCACCATTCTCGTTCCTTTATAACACTACATGTCGTCTCACAGTATCTTCATTGCCACCTATGCTTTTACGTCTCCCATCAAGATTGTCAGTTCGTTTGTTGGACACTTCACTATGATTGACTGCAGCCTCTCAAAAAATTGATCTTCATCGTCCTCGTTGTTATGATTGGTGGGTACATAGCACTGGATAACATTCATAGTGATAACCTTCCTCTTTATTTTGAAGGTAACTTGGATGATTCTGGATCTATGATATTCTTATTTTATAGGTGCATTACAAACACATCATTGCTCTCATATTATTGATTAATCGATCTAATTTAGACAATGATTAGAAATGTGGAAGTGCTGAACGACCATTTTATTCTGGTTTGCGACCTTTCAGCAATGTCCGCATCTGAGTTTCGAACTCATGACTTTCATTGTTGGGCACCAACGAAATATGATAAATTATTATGTAACGATTTTAATCCATCAGTTATAATAATTTATTTGATGTAATAAACTAAATTATCAAATAACCATTATCAATTAACCATGAGGGAATAATGTTAATATACATTTAGAACAGTAAATTTGGAAACAAAAATATGCAGATGGATGTATAATCATTCGTATGGATTTGTGTGTGTGTGTGCGTATATAAAATCATAAAATGGATGATGTATTTTTCACATAGAATCCAACATCGAAAACGGTAAAAGAAGGTGATACAAGGTATTTGGGAATAGATCTTGAAGAAGGAATTCGTTTATCTTGGCAAACAGGCATGAAAAATGAACTGGTGAAAACAACAGATTCCTATCTATGCAACTATAACGATTGTCATAATCACTAGGGAATTGTTGATTTATATCAGATGTTGGAAAAACAAACACTGACAAGGTAATTTAATGAGTTTTCTTGTCGTATTTACCATCAACTGTTAATCCGTTTACCAAAGAAACTGGTTTTTTGTAGGCCTAAATTAGCGAAAGAGTGAGAAATTAAAGAAAATATTGTTATGATTAAAAAATCTTCGTTAACGCGATTACATTTTAATTATATACATTATGAACACATACAGACAAACACTGTGTTGATCCTGATCATACCTAGTCAAGTGGAGTCAAGTGTCATTGTCAATTACCTAAAAATACCTTTCGTAGTTGAATAGGTAATAATATGAATTGATTGGAAATCCAAACAATTAGATATTATCAGAAGGGGTTTTGTGGAGATTTTAGTATTTTTATAGAGTTGAGATCATGAGTCAATTGAAGCTAGACTACCATGGAATTAGATATTAGTTAAGTGGTCTGAAAGCAAGGAGCTCATTGTGAGATTTGAAGGTATTGATTTTCATAGTGGGATACTGAATGAAGACTAGTGAGAAGTCACAAACCAGTATGAGATAGTTTATCCAGTACTCCCTGGTTTATGGTATCTGTCTAACTGAAGTCGATCAGTGAAATAAACCATGAAAATGCTTGAATTTTCATAATTCCGTTATCTAATAATATAGTTTTAAGTTAAATCGATTGCAATTTAAATCTGAGACGTATTGGGTAAAAATTGTAGACCAGTGCAACACAGATTTAGGATACAGAATGTTTATCATTTCAACAATGATTATTTGCAGATCGATATAATTGATCTTGGTGGTCCCGAGGAATTAGACGCAATCCAATCTGACTGGTTTCGAGAACCGGTGGTCCCGGTTTATAAGTAAGAAGAAATCTACTTTCATAACAATCACAGATGAAATAATTTGATCAGTATATTACCTGAAAATCAGCTTCAATATTAATTCGAAGCTGAACTAGACGTCATGAAAAGCGAATCCTAGAAAGGCAGCCCAGTGTCATATGTGGGTGTGAAAGAACAGACCAAATATTCACCCTTCGTCAGGTAATGGAACATAGATATATTTCGTGAAGTTCCAAAGTAATTTTACTTTTTGGCCTTAAGGGCAGCAGTCAATTGTTTTCTGTGAGGTGATTTGACAGTGTCTACCTGTAAAAGGCTTATCATAGACGTACATCAGCCTTGTACAGGATCTCTACTCGAACACTATCGGTCATGTTAGAGCTTACGGGCAAATTTCAGTCGAATTATCAACCTCATTTGGTAATCGTCAAGGTTGTTCAATTTTCTCATTTTTATTTCATATCATCATAGAAATTCTTCTGAAAATAACACTCCAACCAGCTGACTTTCAACGGGTCAGCCTTCTAACAGGAGACTCACTCGTTGATTTAGAATGAACAGGTGGTAAAATCCTGTTTGGTGAAAATGCTGACAAAATCCATTCTTCTGACCACCCTAAGTAACAGTGCAAACATACTTCGGATGCACTCCTTCCACTACAAATGAGAAATCTTATTTAAGGATTAGTCTGTGTCAATTCCAAAACTAACGAGAGAGAGTGAAGTAGTTGAGCGTGCTGATCACTTCATTCATATTGGGAGTCTCATCAGACTTTGTGTGTTGGTGTCTGACAAAACTTCGATACAAATTCTGAAATCTGGTTTAGGTCTGTCAAATTAAATTACTTGTCACGTAGACAGGATATCTATCTACAAACCGAAGGATGATTTAGATGGGCAGCAGTTCGTTTGGTTCTACTTTATGGATAAGAAATAAAACTATTAAGAACAAAGAATTTTCGTAGAATAATAGCACCTAATCACAGCTATCTTCGAGGAATTGATCGTCTATGTATAGATCATCAAGTAATACTGAGGATACATACAAAGTACTATGTAAAGAGGATGAATCGATTAGAGGTAGTAAACGTTCGTTGAGAGGCAGTTAGGACATATATTGTGGAAGCCCATCTAGACGTGAAGAAAGGTAGGGTGTACAGAACAAAACGTGAGATGAGTTCATGAAATAATTGACAACTTGATTTAGCCATATAGGTAAGTGAGGCTATCTAATTGGTATCCTCATGACAACTGCAATTAGTGGTTGCTCCTTCCTACTACCACAGATACTGTTATTACTTCTACTACTCTTGATGATAAAACCTCGTTCTGATGGTGTTGTATGGCAGCTTGAATACATGTGTATTTTTGCAGGGTTCTACATTGAACATAAGTAAATGAATAAATAGTCAAAGGTTGGCGAAACAAGATGGTCAACTTGAGCCTAATGACAAGCGATGACAAGAAAATCTGGGATGATAGCCAATGGCAAACAAGGCCATCAGGGCATACCGGTATACGGCTGGAGGAATAACTAAAAAATGTCACTTCACCATGAAGTAAGCTCTGACGATGTCCAGAACAAAACGATGAAAGCTCCACAAATAATTCATCTAATTCAGAGAACTCACACCATATATACTTACTTCGTAATAGAATTTGGAAAATAAAATAAGAAAAATCAATGCTGATACCAAGATCCAATAACTGAAAACTCTTGGGTAATTACAATCGGTAATAGTCAATGTATATGTTGAGTGAAAAGTAACAATGATGAATTGGGTTATTTGAGCTGCAGTTAAGTACCTGTTTAAAATGCAAAAATATGAAAACAGGAAATAATTAACCATTGCTACTACATTACAGATGGAAATATCAAAAAATATTCTGATTCAAATTGTCAAACGCAAATGGTCAAACGAATCAGTAATAGCAGACAATACTTTTTCTTCTAATCCTGAGGTCATGCGCCCAACATTTCAAGTCTTTAATTACGATCTCTACTTCTGTAGGCACTGAATACATCAGCGTCTGTACATTTTGTTGGCAAACGTATGATGAATGGCACATGTGGGTCCGACAATCAACATTGATTGTTATAGACCCTAAGTGATAGTAGCAATGAGTTTACTGCCATCGAGATAACACATAAAATCAATGACGTTTTAGTCAAGAATTAGGAAAAAGGTTTATATCGAGTTATTCAAAAGCGCTGATCTGCCGCATATTTACCACAGTAACCTCCTTTGCGCGAGAAATTATAGTTGGGTAACCGATTTAATTGTTTAAGAAATGTATGGTAAATTGAATATGAGACATTGGTCTGAATACTAGGTATTCAGCATTTCTGTAAAGGAACGGTTCACATCCTCGAAATATACGAGTTGAAGTAAGATTTCTGATAAGCAATGTAATAATAACAAATAATCAAAATGTTGTGGACAATATATCCCTATTATATGTTGAAAACCTACTTTTTCCACCATATATACTTTTGAAAACGAGGTCCAGCTGAGGCCAAACCATAGTAAGTATACATAAAGGCGTGAACGATACAATTTAAAAATGCATGAAAAGTTCCTAGACCACCTAAAAAGAAAAATAATAGGTTTTCTTGTTATATGGTGAATAAGTTTTAAGAAATGCATATTAGTTTAATCGTCAGTGTTATATGGGCATTGTATAACCAGAATGTATTTCTTTTAAAAATGAATGCCTCCAAATCAAGCTTAAGGCGGATCAAACAACAGATAATCTTAAATCACACGATATAGATTACGTAGGTACTACATTATGTGAATAATTACAATGGAAGCTAAGAAAATGAATAGTGCTCACCTGGGGCATGCTTTACACCGTACCACCATAAAATAGGCATGATTGCATGATGAAAAACATGAAGAAAGCTAACTAACTCAAATTTCTTTCGAAGGATAAACAATACGGTATCAAATAATTCAATTATTTTGGAAATGAAGAAAAACCAGCAAGTAGAGGCCATACGCATAGCAATTGGTCTTCTTGAATAATCAACACTTTGACAACCAAGAGAATATCCTGTAAGCCATCCTGAAACGGCGAATTCGTATACTAGCCAACTCGAAAGCAGAACTAAGGAAATGTTGTACACAATCATAAGTGGCCGTAGGTTAAATGGTGTCTGGTGCTTTTTCATAATTTTTGGACCCAACCAAAGAACAAAGACTAGATACAGCAGAACAGTGACGAAAACAGGTGTTGGATCTTTCATTAGTGGCCAGTTTTCAACTCGTGGATCAGTTGGAGGGAGGATATTAGCCATAATATCTGGTGCCAAATGAGAAAAGAGACAACGAGATTAGGTAACGACTATGTCAGTCTCATCTATTTAGGAATGCAATCACAAGAGAAGAAGGCATTGTGATGGAAAGTGAGAATACAGAAGTGGTACAAAAAGATGCTTGTCAATGTGGAGTGATGAGTTAAAAAAACGTTTCGAAACATTACTATGCGCATGAAAAATTAGGAAGTGAACTGCGGATATGCTTACAGTACAACTTAAAAACGCTTCGAGGAGCCTGGTTTACAGATATGCACACTAGTTTACACTATCACAGCGTTTAGATATCCCGTCAATCTTAAATTAGGGAACATGAGTTACTTTCAAAAGAAGGTATGCCAAAGTGATTGGGGCCGTATGTGGTGTTTGAATGAACCAACGATTCCCTTGTATTGATGACTGTTTTGATTTTGAATTCCAAATACAATACATTCGTTCGTGTTCATCTAATACTTCTTGATAAAATTGCGTTGTTGCTGGAATTACTAGTTCATACCATAACTCAAATACTTCAAATCATCACATTGGCGTCACGATGGAGCCTGTGATGGAACGGTTGAATATACATTCAGATTTTAATGCTTTTGAGGATTACATGGAGAGGTTTGAAATCTGGGTATGATCAAGGAAGATGGCCCATCTCCTAACATTCATCGGAATAAAAGCATGCAGCTTAATAAGGGCTTTGGAATTTCCACACAAGCCGATTTTACTCTCAAGGAACTACTGTTGGACCATGTGAAGCATACAAATTTCGAATGCGATCAAGGAGAAAAATTCGATGAAATGAGGCCAGAACATCAGGAATTCCACTACTTCACTAAGTCGTCACAGTCCAATACGTAATGGAGGTTATTCAGATAACAATTCAATAAATTGTGAAACAGTACACTAAGATGAGCACAAGTTTGGTAAATGCTTGTTCTATGGAAAGTTTCACCCATGTAAATCATGTGTATTTCGTAATTCTAAATGCTTTAAATGTGGTAAAACTGGACACATTCAGTCAGTTTGTAATACGATGGTTGATTTCGCTGAAACTAATGCTAAAGTGGATGTTCCTAATGATTACTTATCTTTATCCAAGACTTGTGGAAGCGGTATAACGTCACATAACAGTCCATAGTTGAACGAAACCTAGAATTATTGTGGGGCAAGAGTTTCTAATCAACCAACTTCCTATCAAATTTCTGTTATTGTATCAGATATGGTTTGTCCTAATGGATCACATATTTTCGATGAAGTTTCTTACAAATTTGAGGAAAATATGTTGAACGAATCAAATAATGATCGAAAATCGGATTCAGTTTTGGTAGATGCTGATTTTCCTAATGATCCATTATTGTCTAATGAAACTATTAATAAATTTGAGGAAATTATTTCAGAAAAATCAAACTCTGATATCATATCAAGTGTCAGAGTTCTTCACAATTAATTTATCTCTAGTGATTTTCCTAATGAATGCGACAAATATGTTCCGAATGAGTCGAATTCTAATCACATTTCTGATGTTATTGTATCAGATGTTGGACATTCTAACAAACAATGGTTTTGAATAGGATCCCCAGTCAGTGGTGTTATGAATCAGAGAGAATAGCAAGTTTTTCTGAAACTATCAGAGGATCGGTTTGCCCAGATATGGAGTTTGCACTGGCAGAGAATCCAAATCAAGTCCAAGATTATCCTAATCAGTATGAAGCAGATGCATGTTTTCCATTCGATTGTTTCGCAGGTAAATCAAGCCTAGTTGAATCACATGTGTTAATTACACAAATCAACGTATATTTATCCGTATTTTAATATGAATGACAAAAAATATGTATCATAACTTTTTATGCAAGTCAAAGTCACATGATGGAACACTTCAACTTATATATCAGTGTGTATCCCCAAATACTCACAGTAATTGAAGCTTGAGTTTTGAGAAAATAATGCAAATTGGGAACGTCATATTGGCTAAAACATTGCGAAGTAAGGACCCAACATTATTTCGTGGGGGACGATATTGTTGGAAAGTCTATGATGCACATTCCAAATATCTATGGTTTCACTACAAAGCCGGCATGCTGAGTGTATACAATTCCAGAACCCAGGTGAGTCTGTTCCGATTTCGGTTGTTAATTCTAATACTAATGAGTGCATTCTAGATAATGCAGAGTCTACATCCAATACACTTTCGGATCGATGTAAGATGAACTCAAGAAGAAGACGAACAATCGGTTACAGTCATTTACACTCCAATTTGAGCTGTGGAGGATGTGGTGTTTGGATGAAACAACAATTCCCTTGTAATGATGACTGTTTTGATTTTGAATTCCAAATACAGTACATTTGTTTGTGTTCATCTAATACTTCTTGATAAAATTGCGTTATTGCTGGAACTACTTGTTCATACTATAATTCACATACTTCAAGTCATCACACCGTAACAAACTCGAAAAACCGCATGTTTTAGGTCATCATCACTACATTTTATTTTCGGTTCTTTTTCCTGCTGCTGATCATAATGGGTTAAAAATATCACATCTTTATTAACTTGAGTCATCACATTTAAATTTAGGAAATAATCTGATGAAAACTAATATAGCCTTCATAATACTTCAAATAGTTTACTTTATAATCACCGATAAAAGAATAAGTAAAAAGAAAGGCCTTTTAGCTATTCAGAATTTGACTTTCTCGAAGTGATATATGATATTCGAATATCTCAAATTTGCAATAAACTCAACAGGATCAAAGTATCTAGGATAATAAATGGTGAATTTTGAAAATCTAGGTTAATTACTTATACTCGAAACTTTGGTAAACTGCTATGTTGTCAAAGTTCAGTGTAGATTATAATCAACTCTTGATCAGTAGTCAACTACAAAAGTTGTGAATAATGACGATGTTCGTAGTAAAATCCTACGCCTAGGTTGTGTTTTTTCTGCCCAGATATTTAACTCAAATCAACTCTACAACGACATACAATTTCAGGTACTTCGATTCTGTGAACAAATTCTATGAGTATCTGATACTATCGAATTATAAAAACCAAACAACGCATAGTGGAATTCAAGTATGTATTCCAGGGGTTTGAGTTATTTAACTGATACAAAATCAAACAGCAACACAATCATCTACATGACGGCAAATTTAACAAACTTCTCTAGTTGTCATGCTGTTGAAATAATCACTCCTTGATTAAAACGTTGACTTTTGAGTTGCTATCAGTGCTATCATCGCAATGCAATCGCATCGCAATCGTAACTAAGTATGCAATGAATTGAAACATATCCCGAAATACAGTTACCATGGTTTTGAATAGCAAATTACAAGCATTGGGTTAATTAGTAGTTCACGTTTTATCGAAAGTAAGGATATTTTGTCTCAGATTTTGGAGACTCACTGTTATTATATACATTGTGTATATATAATGTTATGGTAACCTCACGTAAAAAACAAGTAGTTCATTATGTTCGGACTTTGTATATTTCAAACATGGAAACGATAAGATGAAACCGATGCTGTGAAATCATCAGCAGTATTTCGTATGGTACTTACCTATTAGGTTGGACTAACCACACACGATAAAAACTTTATATTTGAACAGATGTGCATCTCAGTACAATTGTGGTGAAGATTTAAAACAAATTGCGAATTCAGCAAGCCCTCTCTAATTTTTGATGTATTACTTGACTTTCAAGCAAATAAGTAAGTACGTCTTGACCGCCTTAGTTTTTAAATGAATTAACTGTCGGTTTGGAGTGTCTCGTAAGAAATTATGTGATGCTTACATTCTTGTCGTTTTTGAGGATGCTGTTTGAGTAATACTTTTCAGTTATTTTTCCCCCAATATATTGGCACCTCACTCCAAAGTTAGTATCGAGCCGTTTCTTTTATTGAGATCCTAAATTCCCATGCACAGTAGTACTGATGTGGTGTATATCACGAAGGACTTGTCAAGCCTACCATAAGCATCTCTTCTTAATATATTCTTTCGAGACCAGTAGAGTGAGTATTTGAAATTTCCTTGAGAGGAGAACACTTTTGAGCCAAAAGCAGAGGTAGATTGACTCATATTATGGAAGCTGGCTGATTATGATAAGAGGTGCTTTTTCCGGCGAATCGTAACGTGATTTGATGCTAGCCCGTTTAGTTGTAAGTGTGACCAGAATACCTGCTGAAGAATAACGAAGCTGATTGTTTTAGAGACTTTGGGTGCTTAACAGTACCGAAACTAAATTATGCTGATTCTTATTTTCTCTTTGAGTTTAATTAGTATATTTGCTGCCCGAAAACATTCTGCTTCTAAGTAGATTGGCAAGAGGTGTCATTTTATTGAGAAATTTTACACTTGAAACTCCCTTCTCAGGTTCCTGATGATCTCGTATTTTTCAGAAATTCATATACAAGATTTATGTCAGCAATGTGGGGATTCCAAGCCCATAAACGGAATGTAAGCACGATCAAACAAGATCATTGTTGACAACTGCTGTCCAACTAAGTGAGCACTTGTGGTGTTTAAATTAATCGATGACTTCTTGGTATTGATGACTGTTGTAATTTTGAATTCCAAATACAATACATTCGTTCGGGCTCATCTAATACTTCTTGATTACATTGAGTTATTCCTGGGATTACTAGTTTATACTACAATTCAAATACTTCTGATCATCATATTTGCGTCGCGATTGAGCCTGTGATGGAACGGTTGAATATAAATTCAGATTTTAATGCTTTTGAGGATCACATGGAGAGGTTCGAAATCTGGGCTATGACCAAGGAAGATGATGAAGATTTTAATATTGTGGCCCATTTCCTTTCATCGGAAAAGAAGCATACAGCCTTATAAAGACTTTGGCACTTCCAGACAAACCAATTTCACTCCCCTATGAAACTGATCCAACTATTGTTGGATCATGTAAAGAATACAAATTCTGAATGCGGTAAGAGAAAAAAATCCGGTAAAAATACTCGACAGAATATCAGGAATTCCACTACTTTATTAAGTCGTCGCAGTTCGATGCGCAATAACAGTTATCCAGACAATACTTCATTGAGCTTTGAAACAGTCCATGATGATGAGCACGAGTTTAGTAAATGCTTGCTCTGCGGCAAGTTTCACCCATGTAAATCATGTATATTTCGTAATTCTAAATGCTTTAAATGTTGTATAACTGGACATATTCAGTCAGTTTGCAATAACATGGTTCATTTCGCCGAAACTAATGCTAAGATGGATGCTTCTAATGATCAGTTATCTTTATCTAGAAGTGGTATAACGCCACATAACAGTTCAGAGTTGAATGAAACCCAGAATTATTGTGCGACAAAATATTTTAGTCAACAAACTTATCAAATTTCTCTTGTCATTGTACCAGATATGGTTTGTCGTAATAATTCACGTATTTCTGATGAAATTTCTTACAACTCTGAGAATAGAATGCTGAATGAGTCAAATCATGATCAAAAACCAGATTCAGTTTTGGTAGATGCTGAATTTCCTGATGATCCATTATTCTCTAATGAAACTCTTAATCAATTTGAGGAAATTATTTCAGAAGAATCGAATTCTGATATCATATCAAGTGTCAGTGGCCCTCACAATCAATTTATCTCTAGTGATTTTCCAAATCAAGTCCAGATTATCCTAATCAGTATGAAGCAGATGCATGTTTTCCATTCGATTGTTTCGCAGGTAAATCAAGCCTAGTTGAATCACATGTGTTAATTACACAAATCAACGTATATTTATCCGTATTTTAATATGAATGACAAAAAATATGTATCATAACTTTTTATGCAAGTCAAAGTCACATGATGGAACACTTCAACTTATATATCAGTGTGTATCCCCAAATACTCACAGTAATTGAAGCTTGAGTTTTGAGAAAATAATGCAAATTGGGAACGTCATATTGGCTAAAACATTGCGAAGTAAGGACCCAACATTATTTCGTGGGGGACGATATTGTTGGAAAGTCTATGATGCACATTCTAAATATCTATGGTTTCACTACAAAGCCGGCATGCTGAGTGTATACAATTCCAGAACCCAGGTGAGTCTGTTCCGATTTCGGTTGTTAATTCTAATACTAATGAGTGCATTCTAGATAATGCAGAGTCTACATCCAATACACTTTCGGATCGATGTAAGATGAACTCAAGAAGAAGACGAACAATCGGTTACAGTCATTTACACTCCAATTTGAGCTGTGGCGGTTGTGGATTTTTTAAAATTATTCAATGACTTCTTGGCATTGATGGTTGCTGTAATTTTGAATTCCAAATACAATACATTCGTTTGTGTTCATGTAATACTTCTTGATTACATTAAATTATTCCTGGGATTACTAGTTTATACTACAATTCAAATACTTCTGATTATCATAGCACTGCTATTTACTTAACCAGGATTGGCGTTGATGCTTCATATTATTACCAAAACTAGCTATCTCAGTTTCATCAGACTCAATTATGATTGGCTTGCAAATGTTACAGATGATGTCCTATCTTGACTTCACTTTTTCTGTACAACTCCCACAAACTACATAAAGCTAACACTCATTACTTGGCCCACAAACACCCTCTTTATTACCATACGTCGAAAATTTGTTGACTCCCCTGGCATCAGGTTTTAACTTAAAGACGTCAGTTACACATAAGTTTGTTTCACTTGAAGTTTCGCCTTTCCAAATCGCCAAGCTGTCCGTCTTCTTATCAACCCCACTTTGAACTCAACTTCATTGCCAATACACTGACAGTCCTATGATTTCTAGGTAATCTTAAATTACCCAACCTAAGGAAGTCATGCGACTCAGTCAATCATAACATAAATGGAGACAAGAATAAAACGAATGATTACTAGGAAAACTACAAATGAATAACCGAACAACAATAAGGAAAATGCATGCGGCTCCAGCACTTGGAGTGCTTGGCTAAGCCTTTGAATCGATAGAGCTCAAAATAGAACTCGAAGCAACCTAGGAACTACAGCAAATACAACACTCAAAATTCGGGTTGATCCAGCGGAAAATTATAGAAAAATAGACTGTCTATTGATATGTGTGCAAGAATGATAAAGATTGGTTGTCTGCTTTGTCAGACATGTAGATAGTCTGACAGGTGTCAGATGAGTTATATATTCCCCTATCCTTATTATTTATTATTATTGATTCCTTGACTGCTCATTGCTGTTGAACTGTATCGGGTTTCGATGTGGGAATATATTTGCGTTCTAGTCAGGCTGATCACGTTTTCTTGATCTGGGTTGTGTTGACGCTCTGTAGAATAGACACTGGGAGGGAATCCAGTGTAGATATTCGTCTAAGGTAAATTAACATCCCAACCGTATAAAAAAGAAAAACGGCCATTAAAATAATTATACGACATACACGACACAGCTAATCTTTATCACTACGCAGTGTTGATTGGGCCTCAAATAATTCAAAGTCACACTTAGAGTAATCAGATTGGAAAAGTGTATAACTATTTGGAAAAATCACTTACCGTAATGAAGCACTTCATTTTCTTGACGTTGACGGAATGTGTCAACAACTTTCTACAGCACTGCTATCAGCAGCAGTATTTGTTTTGAGATTCATCTTCAAAGAAACTCTTCATCACGAAGAAGTCAACACTAACAGTTAGATAAACTTATGTTCAGTTGAATACGTGAGAGTGTAACCAATAATTGTATTCGTTGCATTTTAGTCAATGAATCAATAACACTTCGACTCTTTGACTATTTTTCCAGCTTTGAATGCTGTCATTCTTGATCAAGACATATTGCTCCCACAACAACAGGGGGACGATACTATTAAATGTAAATCGAGACAATACCAACCATGACAAGAGCAACAATATGGATATAACAGAGTAAAGTGATATGTGAGTACGATCAAGCGAGATCAATACTGTTGTCACCTCAGCCCTCTTGATAGTGATAACTTTCTGGTCTTCAAATGAAACAATTTGAAAGTCAACTTCACGTACAGTAGATCTACCAAACTGTGAAATTTCGTTCTTGCTATACAATGGCAAATGCTTCTCTACCTTTGTAATCGGAATATTTTGATATTGTAGTAAGGGTATTAACAGGATTACAAACCTAGATTATCTGTGCTGGAATACCTTTGCTACCTATTATTCAATGTATTCTTAATTTTTTGCTGTAATAGTGAAATGTACGTAGCCAACGATTATAAGCCTCCGGACTCTGAATACGTACGTTAGGCGTTTACACGTCTCATCCAACTTTCATCTGTCTCACAGTAATCCTCTACAAGTAAAACTAAATTGACCGCCGAAACCGTTATGTGCGGACATCAACAACGTTTAAACAAAAGCTTTACATTCTCGAGACTGTTTTTAAAAAGCACACTTGAAAAGTTATTTTAAAGAAAAATCTTTTTGTATTTTGTGTCAGTAGTATACCCATTTCATATCGAAACGATAATAAAGTAAATTCAAACTATGTAATTGACAAATACGCTGATCACTTTGCTTTTAATAGTTCTGATTATTTCATCTAATGAATAATCTGTTTGTATGTTGCATTACATACACTAGTTCATACGAAAAATTAAGCGATGCTTTCAAATTCTAGAAATATTTTAGTGGCTCTCGAATTTCTGACTCCAGGTATATCGTTTCTGATTATTATCGAAATATAAATGTCGTCAATCCTCGTATAAAATTATCAACTTAAATAGCTTTATGTGAATAACACAATTAAGTCAAATGCGAGAATGAATTTCCGAATATATATATTTCGTACAATGGTTGATCGGAAAGAGAAGTAAAACAAAATGACACACAATGGAAAAGGCGAGTCAATCAGTTCGATTTAACCAAGCGTGAATCGAATTTATATTCACATGAAAGTAGGTTACAAACATTGGATTGTAGTGCTGTGCTTCTCTAATCATTCACCTTGACAACCGTTATAATACCAATCTTAACGGTGAATAAAATCAGAAGGCAAAGAGAAGCGGCAGCTACAGTTTTTAGTGACAAATGACGCAGGTCAGAAAGTTATAAGCACATGAGTAAATATCAGCGAGTGAAACAAAAATTATAGGCATTAAAGATGGTGGGTAAGCTAATTCACTTTGATCGAGAGTTAATCAATATTTATGGCCAGAGAAGAATAAGATACATAATTGCGATGAATAAAATAAAAGTGTACACACACCTACGCTCATATAAAAAACAGCGGGGTTAATAAGTGAATAATCAACAAGGTCAAAATGGGACTCAAGATGGATAGGTAAATTGGCTTGTCCTGAAGCTATCATATGGTATATGGGCTTAACATATACATATACACTACATGATGAGCAAGATGAGAAATGCACATCATACTCTCAGCCCCACACTAGGGAACAAACCTAAAGTCTACAAACCTCTTGACTAACGCTTAATTTTTAGCTCATTGAAATAGCATTGGATGGTGTACATTTTTAACCTCGATTGGTTTATGATATTGCACGACTACCATCTTTCAACCATGGTGTTATATTCATTATTTTTATGATCAATAACCGAGGCCAAATAAATCAAATAAGAACTACAATGCAAACGTTCCGATATATATATTTAAGTATTTGAATTGACTGGGATATACAGTAGTAATAAAGTATAACTGAACTGGGTGGATACAGCTGAACTTGAGTACTAGGGACATTGGATGAAAATCAGAGTTATATTTCTTTGTGGTTGAATAAAGTTCATGTTGACACTGGCAAATACAATCATCAGCAGCTTGGTTAAATTAGAAATAACACTGACAATAGAATATCGAGCAATCGTACTGCGATGAAATAAATCCAGGAACTGGATCAGACCGGTTTAATCTGCCATATTTTAAAATGAATTCAAACTGTCAAGATTATCTTTAATCAGCGTGCTTAATGTATTTATACATCCATGATATCCCAATGATATTATTTCATCAGGATTTAATAAATGTAATCGTTATGTAGTGAGTGAGGTCACAGGTAGGCACAACCAATGATATCTTCACAAAAAAATTGTAGTTTGTTTTGGTAAAACGTGAAAACCATTCGTTCAATACTTCATTTACAAATCCTCCATCAATTGTCTCAATCTTCATCCTTCTTTCATTACTCTTTGTTTCCACTCTCTTTGATTCGATCTTCCCAACCTTCGGTTGTCAGGTTTTTCACTCTCAATTGATATCACATACTACTTATGTTGACATGGGTAGCATATACCGCAGTTACAGTAAATAATTCTCAGCACCAAGTATGCAATATTGTATTTGCAGAAATTTCTAGAAAGTACATATTTTTTAATAGTGTTTAGGTGATCTTCATTTTTAGGTATAAAAAACTCAAACTACACCGCCAGATAAACTTGAGATCTTACCACTTTTTACGTTATCAGATAACAAAAAATGTAAATGAATGACTAATTGGGAATGACTTATTATGTTATGATCAGGAATTAGAAATAGGTTAAAGATATTCAGTATTGATAAATAGAACCAAGGTGTAGACTTAAAGACCAAGGATTGTAATCGTGATGAACAGTTTAGAATTTACAGTGAAAACTGCAACGTAGAGAACATGTAGACTATTGTCTTGGATTGTGTCTGTAATACCTTATTCTATTCATAAATAATAACGTGGAATTGTGAAGCTTGATCTGTATATCGTAATCATGAATCATAACTTCAAATTCTTATTATGAAATCATTTAAATCTTATTTTCAGTCTTAGTTTTAAACATTAATTTGAATCACTAATGATACTTTTGTCGGTCATTCAAAAATTATTCTATGAATAACAAAATTTAACGAGTCTAGCAATACCAACAGATAGACGAAGGTAAAAAGATCTGAATTGACAAAATGTTTATTTTTGTCGTTGTAGTCATTAGTATCATTTCCGTATCCTCTGTAATGCTGCCAACACATGACTATCAAAATTCACTACAGTTCCCTAGACGTAGACCGTAGACAAATATATATAAGATGGTGATTGAAGGTAGTCAACAGGAAACCCTGGATCTAAGTTTCGTGCGACCTAGCACACATTAGCAAGGTTTACCTGTAATCTTGAGTGAACTGATGCTCACTAACGGACTCGATTCTGTGTCATCCAGCTTCACATGCAAAGACGTTACCACTGAGTTATCCGTGCCACTACTGGCCTCCTGTAGAACTGAGATGCATTCACAATTGATTGATCACTGAATGGTGATCAATGTCATGTATGTAAGGTTCTACTTAGTGCAGATAGAATCCTATACACTGATTTGCAATGTGACCACTAGTCAAGGTCCAGGGATTCCTGTTGAAAACCTCCGATCACCATATTATCTCAATATAGTGCACGCGATGTCGAGTTACCTAGACTAGTGGCTAAATTGCAACTTGGTCAATAGGATTCGATCTGCACTAAGTAAAACCTGACATACATGACATTGATCATCACCCAATTATCAACCAATTGTGAATGCGTATATATATATATATATATATATATATATATATATAGCGAGAGGGAGAGAAGGGGAGAGAGATAAAATTGTATGTCGCTGGGTTGGATTAGGTTACTGAGCATCATGTTTCCCTCATTCAAATAGTTTAAATATAATATATAATATGATGAACACTTGAATTAAATGAAAAGAAATCGACATAAATAATGTTATACAAAACATTCATTTGATATTTTTAACTGTTTCATAATTGAGAAGAACTATAATTCAAGAACTTATTCAGTATAGTCATTAAATCTTAATGATTATTATCAGAAATGGTTTTGTTGATATTATAGTTATTTAAATAGTTGATATCATTAATCAATTGAAGCTAGACCATCATGGAAAACCTGGAAGCACTGAACGGCCGTTTCGTCTTACTATGGGACTCCTCAGCAGTGCACAACCACGAACTCACCCAGTTTTGTTCTATTGTGGGACCTTTCCGTTTCGCACGCGATCGCTTAACCTCTAGACCGCTGAGCCGGCATCCAACGGTGTTGATGTCTAAATTCAACTAATCCACGATACTGAGGGTTCAAATATCGTGAGGTGGGATCGTGGATGAGCACTGCTGAGGAGTCCCACAATAGGATGAAACGGCCATCCAGTGCTTTCAGGTTTTCCATGGTGGTCTAGCTTCAATTGATTCATGATATCAAATATTAAAATTCTTAATGATTAGTCCATGCAAAAGGAACTTCAATTTTTTTACTTTTGTTTAGCTTTAAGGTGGATTCCTGTAGTCCAATTTGCAGTTGTGATTCATGGAATTCATTCATTACAGAAATGAAACAGGTATTCATCGTGAATGATATTGAACAGTGATCATAAAGCTTATAGTGAATTCAGAGATGAAGTTAGAAATCCACGTACGGTACTGATCGCAAGGTATGACTTCGAAGTTAGCTTGTTTGTTACATTGTTCCCGTCTAAATCGAGCAGGCCTCCAATCATTCGACATAGATCATTAACGTTGATAGTCTACAATGGAATAGAGAATTTTTATTCAACCATCTAAATAAATTGTACTGGTTATAAAAATTCCATTACATCAATTGCATCAATTTGTTTATGTTGTGTGAATGCCGTAAACTTATAGGTGGATTTATCAGAAGGGGGTTTGTGAAGATATTACTAGTTTTATAGTTGAAGCTAGGCCACCATGGAAAACATGGATTTGTCTAGTTTTTTTTCGTTTTCCCTTGATTTTCATTGATTGTAATCAAACCACATACCCTTTGTATTGTAAACAAAACTATAAATTTAATAAGATTGTCAACTACAAATTACATATATACAGTCTAATTTGTAAATATGCGGGTTGTTTTTTTTATAAAGTAAACATTGGGTTTCCGTCTACCCTGGTAAATTCTAATCGAATTCCCAAGAAATTTCGTCAAGATCAAACAATTCACCTACCCATTATTTGATTATATAATAAGTCTATATTTTATTTTTGTAAACAAATGAAAGATGAAATAACAGAGAAAAGATGAAGTAGAAACGAATAAGAGAGGGGGATTTTGTGGAGACTTTAGTAATTTAACGGTTGATTTCATGAGTCAGTTGAAGCTAGACAACTGTGGGAAACCTGGAACCGCTGGATGGTCGTTTCGTCCTAGTATGGGACTCCTCAGCTGTATACACCCAGAACCTATCGGTTGAACATTTACACAATTGAATGCCGGCTCAATGGTCTAGAGGTTGAGAATTCGTGCGCGAAACTGATAGGTCCTGGGTTCGAATCTCACTGGGTGGGATCGTGAATACGCACTGCTGAGTAGTCTCATACTAGGACGAAATGGCCATCCCGTTCTTCCAGGTTTTCCATAGTGGTCTAGCTTCAATTGACTCATGAATTCAACCATCAAAAGAATAAGAAATCAATAAATCAATAATAAAAATAATAATAAGGAACACACACTACACATGATCTTAGCTCAGAGAGCCGAGAAGCGAATAGTGATATTTTATTCAAACCAGGTGTAGATGGTTATCTAATCAAATGGAAATTCGAAAGTAGATACTCGAAATAGAATTCGAGAATTATCCCCCAACTCTCTCTCTTTTTCCCTGTATTTGTAATGAGAAGAAAAGATAATTGAAATGAAAGAAAACTAATAAATTAGAAGAATACAATTAAGCAAAATCGAGTATATTACTACTCACATTACTACTACCACTACCACTACTACCACTACTACTACTACTACTACTACTACTACTACTATGCTTTTGAAATGTAATATGTCAATGAATAAAGAATAAATTCTATGTGCTAGAGTACACTTGTATTTTATGGATCGTGAATGTGCAAGTACGAAACAGCTGTCCAATGCTTCTAATTTTTCAATAGTTGTCTAAAATTCATCGGTTCATGATCTCAATATTATTTGATAGATAATGTATTTAGGAAACAAAGTTTATAAAAAAAATCAATGTTATACTCAAATAGTACATTTCGAACAATCAGATCATATATCAGAAGGGGTTGCGTGGAGATTTCAGTATTTTCATAGTTGAAATCATGAGTCAATTGAAGCTAGACTACCATGGAAAACCTGGAAGCACTGAACGGCCGTTTCGTCCTATTATGGGACTCCTCAGCAGTGCGCACCCACGACCCATGAGGAATCTAACGACATTGAAATTAAACTTCAATAGCTTTTCATTCCGATAATTTGATACTATCTAGTTTAACCTTGACAAATATACAGTAAATATATTTCTTGAGAGGATGGTATGTAATAAGGACGAGGAAACTTATCTAATTACGAGGTTGAGTAGGGTAGCAGTCTATCTTTTTAAAACAAGATTAGTGCTATTACTTGACAATGAATCATTGGTTTTCTAAGCTCTATCCTTATGGAGTGAATAGGACTACAAGTGGGGGACAATCAAAGTATCTGAGAACCATACAGTAAATACTTCATTTGCAAAATATCAATCAATCATTTCAGACTTCATTGTTCTTTCATTTCTACAACAGTCACTATCTGTTCTCATCCTTTTTTCTTTGATCTTCTTAACCTTCTGTATCCAGACATTCCAGTTCCAATTGATAATGCATACTACTTATACATGTCAACTTCAGTAACACATACCACACTACAACTAAGTCATTAATGACATCATTCAGTAGTTACATTTTGTAAGATTTCACTTCAATCACCATGTTTATTGGTTATTTACCCAATCAATCAATAGGATGTTTCATTCACATGATAACTACTTGCTTCAAACTTTCCTGTTCTACACTCAATTCAATACTAAATCTCCCTAAAACCCTTTCTGATAATAATAATAATCATATGCCCACTAGTGACTGACTTCGCGAGGTAAATCCTGGAGTTTTAGTGAGAAGCAATGACCAGTGGAGTTCAAACCACGTCTGTTGTGAGATAGGAACTCACTGAAGACAATTGGTGAACGGTCGCTCAACTTCGTTGATTGGTTGAAGTTAGACATAAACACCATCGGATGCCGGCTCAATGGTCTAGTAGGTTAAGTGCTCTGGCATGAGACTGGGAGGTCGAATCTCGCGAGGCGAGGTGATGGATGTGCACTGCTGAGGAATCCCACAATAGGATGAAACGACTGTTCAGTGCTTCCAGGTTTTCCATGATGGTCTAGCTTCAATTGATTCACTCTTGGAACTATGAAAATACTAAATCTCCACAAAACCCCTTCGGATAATCATAAATAATGGTCATTTTTTTAAAAATCAAAACGGATATTATGTCAATTTTTCATTCTTTTTTTTGTTTTAAATAAAAACCGATTTAAACGGATCATTAATTTTCTTTATTATTTTTTTTATTGTTCTTTTCTTTTTTTTCTTTTTTCTTTCAAAAAGGGAAAAAATTCAATTTGCATAAAAATGACTTAATTTTTCATTATATTAAGGAGCTGGAAATGATAAAAATTTTTTCAAAAATATATTTTCATCTTTTTCAATATTCAATTTACTAAAATATGAATTTCTTTATGCTTAATTCAATAATGATAAATGTATATTCATAATAGAATAATGAATAAATAGCTGACATACATTACTTACTTACTTACGTCTGTTACCTCTCATGGGGGAGCATAAGTTGCTCATCAGCATTCACCATCCTATTCTGTCCTTGTAAGGATAACTCGTTAAGAAACTCTAGGAAGCCTCAGGAAGTCCAGAAAGAGCCGTAAACATTCCATCCAATCACTGCTAGGGAAATATTCTAGAATGTCGACGTGTAGCTTCCCCATTGGATGGATAGGAATGACCCCCTATGTGCCTATTGGTTGTCCGAAATGATGATTTACTTTCAGTCAAAATTTATAAATACATGAGATTTCTGTAATATATTTTGACACTGTTTCGGGGAATAAAATACTTACTTACTAGTCTTCTCTCTTGCGATGTTGCGGGTTCGATCGTTCAAGTAGTCTAGTAGTACACGGCATAGAAAGAATCAAAGCTCTAGATATAACAGTCCTGGGTAATTCTCTTTACACTTGTTCATAGTTGATATTTATCCTATTTATATCTGCGTCCAGTTTTCGTCACAGTGTGTTCTTTGGTCTTCTTCTTTTTCGGTTCCCTTCAGAATTCCAAGTTAGGGCTTGCTTCGTGATTCAGTTTGATGATTTCCTCAATGTATGCCCTATCCAGTTTCAATGTCCTTTATTCATTTCCTCCTCAGCTTGAAGTTGGTTTGTTCTCTCCAACAGTAGGCTGTTGCTGGTGGTATCCGGACAATGGATATTGAGCATCTTACGTAAACTATTGTTTTTAAGTACTTGTACATTTCTGATGATGTTTTGTATTAGTTCTCCACGTTTCAGCTTCATACAATAGAACTGTCTCGACGTTAGTATTGAAGATTGTGACCTTGGTATTGGTTGACAGTTTTTTTTTGAGTGCTATGTATTCTTTAACTGTAGGAATGCTGTCCTTGTTTTTTCTAATTCTTGCATTTACGTCTGCATCGGACCCTCTATGTTCGTCGATGATGCTGTACAGGTACGTGAAAGATTCCGTTTCTCCCATTGTTTCTCTATCAACGGTGATTTAGTTGGTGTTCTCTATGTTGAATTTGAGGATCTTGCTTTATCTCTTGTGTATATTGAGGCTTACTGATGCAGAGGCAGCTGCTAAACATTTTGTCTTGACCTGCATTTGATGGTGTGTATGGGACATAGATTGTTCTAAAGATTGAATGAAGAGATATCTGTTTTTATTTTGTGTTAACATCTTCATTTCGAATTGAATATTCAATTGAAAAAAATTGGGTAAATTTTGAAATCGTTTCTTTGTAAATTTGAGCGTATTCACTTATAAGAAGTAGAATAACAACGTCGTTTATGTACTTTAATTTCCTCCTAAAAACTGTAAATGAGCTGGATAAATAATATTGAACAAACAATACCGTACACGTTTACCATTATTTAGCAAATATTGAGACAGTAATTGATATCTGTAATATCACACCTATCATGATTGATGAGAGAAAGTTAGCTAGAAAACCCTAGATCTAAGTTACCTGCTACTTGGTACTTATCAGCAAAGTTTACCTGTTATGAGTAAACTGGTCCATTTGATGCTCTATCACACAGCTTTATAGTCCAAAACGTTATCACTGAGCTGTGATATTGTTTCGGATTATGAAGTTGGGTGAAATGGAATCGAAATCCACAACGAGTATAAAATTCTTCAAAATTATAGGGATATTGCTGAGAAGTACCAGTTAACAAAAAACTATGTCAAACAGGGTTTATCATCACCTACTTCTTACCAACTTATAACTGGATACAATACAAGGATTAATAAAACCTCAAGTGAAAGCAGTTCATCACTTTATTTCAATGAACTAAGTTTTTATGAATAAAGGAACCAACTTTAAATTAACCGTACATAAACCTAAATAACTCATATTCATTTCATATTCTAATGGTCTAGTTCATGAGTCAATTGGAGCTAGACTATCATTGAAAAGCTAAAAGCAATGGACGGTCGTTTTGTCGTAGTGTGGGTTTCGGCAGCGATGTGAGTCCATGGTCCCTCACATGGTATTTGACCCGAAGACTTTCGTTCTCCTATGCGAACGCCTAACCTGTACACCACTGAGTCAGTGTTAACCTCTAACTTCCATCAGCCCATGAATAGTTGCACAACTATTCATCCATTGCCTTAGGTAGGTACTTATCTCATACCAAACATAGATTGAATTCAACTGATCTCGACTTCTCACTATAACTTCAGAAAATCATCTTGAAGCCAATCAGCAAAACGTACATGATGATTACAATCAGAAAAACAAAGTCGATGAATATAAAATTAGAATATGATTCAATTCATTTGACAATTTTATTAAATTGTTGAAAGCGTCAGTCAATTGAAGCCAGACCACCAGGAAAACCTAGAAGCACTGGACGGCCGTTGCGTCCCATTGTGGGACTCCTCAGCAGTGCGCATCCACCACCTCACCTCGCGAGATTCCGACCTAGGATCTACCAGTCTCGCGCCAAATCTCTTAAGCGATGACCGGCATCCGATGGTGTTTATGTCTAACTCTAACCAGTCCACGATTTTCTTAAAGACAAAAAGGGAAAGAGTCTATAAACTTCAAACTGTAAAACAAAAAAAAACAAGGAATATTGTCTATAAATTAAACTATTACTAATCATTAATAAGCGGTATATTTTCTTTGTTTAAAAAATATAATTAATTGTTTAATTATATATATTACTTAATTTATGTTTTTTATATCCCTAAATTTGGTTCCTTTTCTTTTTTTCCCTTTTATAGTTCATGATTACTGTTTTAACCAGCTAAAAAGAGGCACAGAGAGAGAGAGGGGGAGATAGAGAGGGAAAGAGTCAGGGAGAGAGAGTGAGAGATGGGGAGGAGGGAGAAAGGGAGGGAGGGAGGGACAATTAAGCGTTAACATCAATTATAAATACTCGATTTCATGATTAAAAACATTTTTTTTCTATTTTTTTCTTCTATTTTTTTTGTTTTGAAAACAATTAATAATGGAAAATATTTTATTACTCTCTTTGAAGTGAAACCGAAAATAATCACTAAGGAAAATAAATCATGAAATAACCTTAGAAAATTATTGATTGTTATATTGGGCTTTATATATGTATAGAATATTAGTCTATGGCGGTCTGCTTAATCATCTGGGCTTCCTGTTCGTGTCATTTAGATATTTAAACAAGTTATCCAATTCTGCTTGTTTTAATACATCATTATGTCCGTTCATCGCGCAACCTATCCAGGTGCGTTTCTGAAAAGTGTACAACCTTTCGTCGTACAAGTTACAAAGGACTAATCAGAGATATCATGGTTGCTGGCAAACAGTATACAGCAAAACGAATGTAAATTATTCAAATGTTCATTGACTGGACTGCTAACTTCTAACTGGCGATCATTCAATATTTATCGTCAGGATCGATGAAGAAGTAAGTAACGGAAACCTGTTGAAATACTTTGTTCTGAGAATTCTATAATATACCGAAAATATAATATTGAATAAAGCTAATAATAATAATAATAATAACAAAACTATTTTCAAACTTGGAACTTTCAAACCTCATGTCAAATGATTTAAACTTCTAGATCTTTGAGTCAGTGTCCAGTTGTTCACATATTTAAATGAAGTTATTTTAAGAAATTACTGTTGAATATCTCGTTGTTTTTCATTTCTAGAGATTTGCTGAAGTGATTGACATTTTATTTCCATGTAAAGATAAGAGTCGTGATAGATTCTATGTTGACAAAGCATCTGAGTGTATTGTGGTCATTGATTACAGTTATATTTACGTTTATTTAATCGTTCGATTGTAGATATTTTTGAATTATTTCTATCATAGGAATAATTGAAGGTATGATCATGATTGATTACCCTACACTTGATACATCTATAGCATGGTGGGATGGTATTTCAGTTAAACCAGCAAAAACGACACAGAATAGAATACAATTACCTTGATGGATTACAATGGTGAATCATTTTTGATTGACCGCTTAGTGCAAGATCAAAATCGTGAATCAGAGTAAAGTTTATTCACATTCAAGATTGTGAGTTTTGAAATGTTTACACCAAAATATCAAATGTTCTTTATATTATGAGCTTCATTTTGATCCATGGACTGCGACTATACGATTTACCATTCCTGAGTTATAACCAGTCTATTAATTATTGTCCATCCTATTCACAACCACATTTGGCCAAATCTTGTACATATGCTATTTTCTATTTTATGGTACGCTGTGGTCTGTTTGATTGGTGATATATAAACCCAATATGTTTGAGTATAATGATTCATATTTCAGAGGCTGTTATTGGTGTTCTAGAATTAAATGGTTGGGCTAGGCAGAAAGCAGGATTGACAAATGCTCTAAACTGCTCGTACAGGCTTCGTGTGTCACTGGTCCGATCAATAAACCGCTGCTCTCTAATAGGCGGGTACATGATATAACAATAGGCGAGCCACACGATATAACATAATAATACACATTGTATTTCATAGTTAAATAGTAATAGATATAAGTAGTAAATAACGCAAGTCACAAATAGAATGTCTGGCAGCAAAAGGTCGAGAAGATTGAGAAGGAAAGATAATTACGAGATATAAGTAGCACATACGACATCAGTGCTAACCATAAATATTTAATTAACTCACCAGGTTCAGTAGTCTACATTAAGAATATTAATTTAGGTTTTTAAGCTTATGGTGAAGTGTAAATGGATAATAGTCAATGGGGATGTAATCAACTTTAGGTTTGTCAACTATAAATCCCAGCAAAATTGAGATAATACTGCTGTCGGCATAAGCAGTATCAAACGCTAGTCAAGAGTAGGATGTCTGGCAGGAGAATGTTGGGAAGATCGAGGAGGAAAGAACGGAACAGAAAGTAATTCCCATGCAAATGCAGGTACAATGTAGTCTGAGACAATTAATGAAGTATTGGAGAGACCAGAGATGCTAAAGTAGGTTCACTATGTTCCTAACTTTTTATATCGTAACACTCAACCCCGTTGTCTCAGGGAAATTCATTAGCCAAAATCATGATTAAGTGAAACGTATAAACAATTTATAATGTTGTGCTGCCTATAAAATGGATGACTATAATTGTAATATATGTATTCATGATTTTATTGTCGAACAAGAACTAAGCCATATCATACCACTGTAAAAGACGATGGTACTCAAGAATAATTGAAAGGAGAGTGGACAAGGTTCTGTAAGACGTATGGGGGTATTGAGATATGTAAAGTATATTTGTTAATATAAAAAGATCAAGAAAACATGAGATCGACTAACGAACCTGACATTGGATATAATCACCAGTAATTTCCAAGTAAAACTTACCCATAACGAAGGAATAAGAAATAGGAGAGTGAATAGGTAGATAGGAGAAATATCAACGAGAACTTAACACCTATGTAAGCCAATCATCGAGCTACAGAACTTTAGTAGCGGGCATATCACCGTCGGTTATGAGGTATCACACTGTGTTCATGTGCTATTTGATTGTAGTACTTTTCCTTCTACAAACGTAATTATTCTTTTATTATGATGGAAATAGCATGACCACCATCGTATTCAATCATTATACCTTTGAAGTTTTTTAATGTTGTTAAATCGTGTCATTTGTGAGGAATTTACCTACCGACGTGATCAAAAGATAGTTTGTCACTGTCATAAATCAACTGAATTTTGAAATGCAAATTATTAGATACAAACAGTCGTCTGAATCTTAAGTGTTTGTTAGAGGATCTAAAGGTTATTTGTTCGATCGCTAGTAGGGGTGTCGTTATACAACCCAGAAGAATCTTGTACTACTATTATTAGGAAGTTTATTCAGCCAGAAAACTATGTGATACTGTAGGGAACAGAACACCGGTTGGGAACAATCTCACTAAATTCTGATAACCATACAACAAAACAGTTAATTTGCAAAATAACAATGCATTGTCTCAATCTGAACTGTTCCTTCTGTAAATATCAGTCCGTTTTCTCTGATTTCATTGTTCATGCATTTTCCTACCAATTGCGCTTCATTTCAGTTCTTTCTTATCGATCTTCTGCCAAAATACATTCTATTTTTGACCATCAGCATACACTACTTATGGATATAAGTAGACCACGCCACAATACAATTGAATTGATTCTCATTGTTGTTGCTGAACCGAAAAGAAGATTGATCACTGGAAAGAACTATGCTTCCGATACTGAATTACTTCTATGGATTCTTACAGTAGATATTTGTTACAACCACAAAAACAAACTGATTTAACTTAATTCAAGTGGAACAATATACAGATGATAGATGATAGAACTTTCATCTGAATACACACTTGACATTAATTAATCAACAACTTAATCTATTGAAGTGTTAGAATCAAGGAATGTAACTAACTTATATCATTCTAATAATATTGTTCATTAAAATATACGGAAAAGCTTATGATTGTGTGTGTATCCAATGTATGTTTAACGATGTAAGTAAGCTGTATTCTGACAAGCTTTTTGTAGCATGTGAACAACTCAAACTAGTTGCCCCTATGTGTCATGAAACCACAAGTATCTACTTGAAGTCGGATAGTGGCTAGTAATGGAATCCGGTAACTGCATTTCGTTCTCTTATTAAACACCAGTTGAGTGAATATATATTTGTATCCCATTATCATTGTCAACATCTAGGCTCGAACCCACTGGCTATCACCTTGAGTGTTTGGATTTGAAGAGACTGGATTCGATTTCTGGTGTAAATATCAATTGTGAGATTCAGATATATTGCAGATTATACATAAAATCACTGTGTATCATAATATGGATAAAGTTTTACTTGTGAAAGTGCAACTTGATGTTGCTTTGGTCATTACTATCAAAATGTTAAGGTCTTGAAAATGCAAACATATAACTCTTCAATAATCTTACTTTAACTCTCGAACTGATATTAGCTTAACAACCACTGAAAACCATAAATCACGTGACAGCTGTTTAGTCTTTCTAATTGATTCTATAGAATGAAAGATAGGGGTAAGAATCTCCGATTTTACTTACGAACGCTCAATGCCTAAACGTGATAGTGTTGATTTCTAACTTTAATTTATTCACGATGTTGGGAGACCATCTTCCATAGATGAGGGTTGATAACTGTCCAATACTTCAGATGATTAAACAACAATGAACAATCCTTTTCATTAAAATTCCTGGAATCACATCTTGAAACTAAACTATATATCAAGTTTATTGGATTAAAATGTAATTTACTGTCTTCTCCATTAGCTAAACTTACAATATAAAAATGATGAGAGTAGTTTTGGCAAGACTAAACTATACTGACGACCTTTGAACGAATCTTAAATGACCTTGAGAAATATTAGCCAATCAGAAGACAGTTAGTATACAGTAAAAATATATTGTACAAAACTCAAAAATTAAAGGGGATACTGTTCTTTTACATGACTCAAATACTTATCAAGGTCAGATATAGGTTCAGAAGTTCTTAAATCATAGTGCATACGGTACAGGAACACATCCATATGGCTCCATAGTAGTCGACCTCTGAAACCATGTTAATGTCTCAAAAATTCTTTTAGCCTTCGCCACATAGCTTCAATGTTGTTGGTATATTGGTATGGTTTACGGTTTAGGGTTAGAGTTAAGGTTTAGGGTTAGGGTTAAGGATTAAGGATGAGACTATAAATTATGGACGACCTTTGGGCGACGCTAGAGTGACCCTGAGAGTGTCAACATAATAACTAAGACTAAATGAGGGTTATAAACCTGTGTGAAGAATTCAAATTATGATATACAGTTCATGGTTAAGGTTAGGAATTATACTTAATGTTTTCATCACGAACTGACATCAACTATAATGCCAAAACTCTATTTATACAAATGGACAATTGAATTTCGAGCCAAAATCTTATGATCACTTCTCTTGTAGACGCTGAATTATCACGTCTTCTCTAAAATCTGTTGTAAACCGACCGTACGTAAGCATCAGGTAACGAACTTAGCGCCGTGACCTTGAAAACCCGCGAAAGCTTCTGATTGGCTCGTCAGTATAGTTTAGTCTCGCCGAAATGTTATTACACAACTATTATTATTATTATTATTATTATTATTATTATTAGCTTGATTCGATATTATATTATTTGGTACAAAATCGAATTCTCAGCATAAAGTATTTCAACATGTTTACGTTTCTTATTTCTTCGTTGCTCCTGATGATAAACATTCAGTGATCGCCAGTTGGATGTCAGCAGTTCAGTCTATCGACATATGAATAATGTATATTCTTTTTGCTGCATGTTCCCAGCAAACACGACATCTCTGATTAGGTCTTTTGTAACCTTTACAGCGAAAGGTTGTACAGTTTTTAGAAACGCACCGGAATAGGTTGTGTGCTTAATAGCCATAATGATGTATTAAAACAAACAATATTAGATAACTTGTTGAAATATATAGATGACGGGAAACAGGTAGCCCAGATGTTTAAGCAGGCCGCCCGTTATGATCATTATATACTACTTAAGTTGTTATTTATAGACGTTAAAGAAAATCTTCATTTAATAGTTAACATATCATTTTTAAACTTGATTGTATTTATTTAAATTAGTTGTGTTGAGGAGACCCAGAAAATTCCTCGAGTTAAGCAAAGAGGGGTTCTGAAGATGCTAGGAAATATCTTATCCAATCAGTATTCAATAGAAGTTTAGCAAAAAAACATCTAGAAATTGAAGAATCATCAGTCATATTTCCGATTGAACGATTGCTCATGGCATCACTATGTTTAGTAAGGTTTCAAAACTCTCCGGAAGATCAGGGCCATCTGATATATTATAAAAACCTTTGATTTTTTGTACATAAACCAACCTTGGAATAAAGAGTTTATACTATGTTTTGCACCTTTTCTCTCGTGTTCAACTTGCGGTGTAGATTTAGTCTGCAGGTTATTAAAAAGGCTTAGAAAATCCATACCAAATAATCCATCAAAAGAATTATCAAGTTGACATTTCATAGTTGAAATCATGAGTCAATTGAAGCTAGACCACAATGGAAAACCTGGAAACACTGAACGGCCGTTTCGTCCTAGTGTGGGACTCATCAGCAGTGCGCAACCACGATCCCGCCTCGCGAGATTCGAACCCTGGACCTATCAGTCTCGCGCACAAACGCTTAATCTGTAGACCACTGAGGTGGCATTCAACAGTGTTAATGTCTAACTTCAACTCATCCACGAAATTGAGTGGGTTACTATCACAAAACAGACCAGGGTGAATTTCAATGATTACGGCTCCTCGCTAGAACTCCAGGAAAAACCTCATGAATTTAGTAACTAATCAACATATGATCATTATTAGGAGGGGGTTTTGTTGGAGATTTTAGTAGTTATATAGCTGAAATCATCAGTCGATTGAAGCTAGACCACCATGTAAAACCTGGAAATGGGGATCGTATATGTGCACTGCTGAGAAGTATCACAGTAGGATGAAACGGACGTCCAGTGCTTCCAGGTTTCCCATGATGGTCTAGCTTCAACTAACTCATGATTTAAACTATATAAAATTACTAAAATCTCCACCAAACCTTTTTCTGATAAGTTTAAATTTGTCGATCAAGGTTTATGTAACATATACACCTAGTTAGTCATTAATACTGTTTAATATAAAGCAGTCAAACTATGCTTCACGATTAAATAATGATCAACATTATTTTATTCAGTGTCCTGAGGGTTAAACACTCGCCAACATTCTTAGTTACCTCAATTCCTATCGTAATAGCTCCCTATTAGGGAATACTATACTAAGATAAAGTATCCTTTTAACGCCTTTTTAGATTTTCAATGGTCAATAATGTAAAAAAAACTATAGAATGAAACTATCTGAACAATCATTTTGTACTATTAACTATTCAGCAATGTTACATATGTCCATACTAAACAGTTACATGTCAGAAGGAAGACATTTTATTGAAAGATTTAACTAAAGTGGTCACGTTTGACATTTTATTAAAAAAATCAAACTCATTTTCAGATGATAACTGAAAGTTCTGTTGACATTAGACGACATATGTTCGATACAATCAAAATCTAGTAACATCTTAAACGTGTAAACATAGATAAATTACTTGAATTGTGATCTGTGCTACTGATGTCAATAGATATAAGTAGTGTGTATCATCAGTTGAAAGTGAAAAATCTTGGTCACAGAAAGTTAAGGAGATCGAAGAGAAGAGAACGGGAACTGAGAGTGATTGGTGTGGAAACGAAAGAACAATGAAGTCTGAGATTGTTGATTGACACTATGTAAATGAAGGACGTTTTATCATTTTGTGTTCACATGTATTTGATTGTCCCCACTGGTGATCTCATTCACTACAGTATGACACAGTTATGTTTTCATCAAAGTATTTCATTAAGACTATTTCAACATATGGTACTTCAATTCACTCATTTCTCATACTTGAGTATTAGTTAAAGGAGATATTATTAGGAATGTTTTGGAAAAGACATTAAACTTTCAGTTTAGAAGAGATTGTAAGGAAATATACAAATGGTATCGCTGAATTTGATTACTAACCATTTTATTCATAATGTAAGAACACTGATCAAGATATTCATATGGTCTCTAATCATGAAGTTCACATTTTGATCTGTCAACATTCAATGACTATGAATTGACATTGTGTTTCGTTTAAACAGTCGTTAACCTTCTTCTAGCCTACTTCTACTCCAGTTATCGTTGTGTTTCAAGGCTGGGGATACCCGGTGACAAAAGTTTAAAAAGATCGAAGAAAATAGAACGAGAACTTAGAGTGATTGGTGTGGAAACTAAAGAACAATATATCATGCATGTCAAGTCCATCTCAGTGCTGATCGAATGCTATCAATCAAGATGCAATGTGGCCACCAGTCTAGGTGGCTCGATACTGCGTGCACTATATATATTGAGGTAAGATGGTGGTAGGAGGTGGTTAACAGGAAACCCTGGAACCGGGTTTCATGCTACTTGGCACTCGTCAGCAAGGTGTATCTGAAATCTTGAGGGAACTGATACTCCCTGGCAAATTCGATCCCATGTTACTGATGACATTGATCACCACCCAGTGATCAATCAGTTGTGATTACATCTCAGTCCTACAGGAGGTCGGTCGCGGCCCAAATAGCTCAGTGGTAACTTCTCTGACTGTGAAGCTGAGTGACGCGGGATCGAATCCGCCAGGGAGCACCAGTTCCCTCAAGATTACAGGTACACCTTGCTGACGAGTGCCAAGTAGCACGAAACCCGGGTCCAGGGTTTCCTGTTGACCACCTCCAACCACCATCTTAAAACAATATAGCTTGAGACAGCTGATTGACACAGTGTAAACGAAGGATTTACTGTATGAATCTCAGATTTTACTTAGAGATTCTATAATTTTGTATTGAAATACATTCAATTGTCTCCACTTGTGTTCTTGTTCACTACCAGTTTACTGTACAAAGTAAATTTGATCAAAGAATTTATTCACTTACTTACTTTCGCTGTTACTCAAATGAAGCATAGGCCGCCGACCAGCATATTTTTTCCTGTTTAGCGCTTTTTTAGCAAGTTGGTTTTCTACGGGATGGGGTCGCTAACCCCATGCCCAACCCTCCTCATTTACCCGGGCTTTGGACCGGCAGTAACCTTCGGAGGAGCTACAGGCGGAATTCAAAGAACATTAAAGTATATTTCCACAATTTATTTCAACAAAGTATAGTATCGATAACATTTTGAATTTCTAAACAGATTGATATATTGTATATAAGAACTATTGTCTAAATTAGATCGAATAGTTTCACAGTATTTGGACGCCGAGTTGATGTAAGACACACTAAATAGAAATAATATATTTGTAAAATCTTAGCGAATGAATTTGAAGTAAATCCAACGTTTCACCTGGACAATCTAGCTCAAGCTTTTTTCAAAGAAATATAATCAAACATCAAAATTATCGAATATAAATAGGTACATGGTTCTCCGGTTCATTGTATACTGAATAGGTCATCCAATGACATAGATGTCAACATGTTTCTGAATATTCTTATTAAAATTAATGAAGTCTCCTTGTTTCATGATGAAGACTATTCGTAACAAATTTAAGCTTGATCAAATGCACATCAGTAATAAGAAGAAGACAGAGAAGGAGAGTAAAGAAGAAGCACCAGCAGAAGAAGAACAAGAACAAGAAGAAAAAGGAGAAGAGGATGATTGTCAACTCAAGTAAAATTAGGAAAGATTTTGTGTTATGAGATGTTAATTAATTATAATTTTGTGAAATAATCACTAAGGAAAAAGAAAAAAAGAAATTCGAACCTGATGCTCCAACTCCAAGATGAAATTTCCATTACCGATCATTTGATATAATAAAACATCCTCTAGTCTAATTATTCATAAAAGATATAATTAACTTATTCGTTAAGTAAGGGGGTTTTGTGGAGATTTTGGTAATTGTGCATGGTTGAAATCATTAGTCAATTGAAGCTAGACCACCATGGAAATCCTGGAAGCACTGGACGGCCGTTTCGTTCTATTGTGGGACTTCTCAGCAGTGTGTATCCACGATCCCGCCTCGCGAGATTCGAACCCAGGACCTATCAGTGACTTTAGGCAATATTGAGGCAATACTCACAGTATGCTCATATACTAACAAGACACTGAGTAATCGTAGTCCTAAACAATAATGGAAAGATACAAGCAAACAATATCTAATGAATCAAATGCAGTTGATATGTTATAGATAATTGATGAGTTAAAAAAGACGGATTGTTACTATTATTATTATCTCATAGCCCAATCAAATATATTAGTTACTTGAAACTCTTATTATTACTAACATAGAGTTTGTTATAACGTGTGACCGAGTGGATGCTCTGTTAACTTAGGACGTGATAAGACCGCCAATAAGAGAGCAGATATTTATAGATAGAACCAGTGATACACGAAAATCGTACGAGCACTCTAGAGAACTTTTCGGTCCTGCTTCTACTTAGCCCAGCCAGTTAAGTGCAGAACAGTAATAATAGCCTCTACAATATGAATCATTATTCTCAAACATACTGAGTTGATATACCAATCAAACAGACTACAGCGTACCATAAAATAGAAAATAATATATGTACAAGATTTAGCCAAATGTGGCTGTGAATAGGGAGAACAGTAATTAATAGACTAGGGATAACTCAAGAATGGTAAATCGTATAATAATAGTCCATGGGTCAAAATAAAGCTTATAATAAAGGGAACACGAATATGAATAGTTTAGTTACTTAACAATTATACAATATGAAATATATGCACAATATTGGTTCATAAATAGATCCCAAAGTAACCATTCATTACCTATATCGAGTCATAACAGAGATCAGTACTGTTATAGTTTGAATCAGTGAAGAAATTCATTATTCACTTAATTTATTTACTCACAATTTAGTTCATCTCTAAAAAGAGCAAAACTAATAATGAGTAGAATGTTCATTATTTTACCTACGTTATCGTTTCTACATTCAACTAGGTTCATTCAATAAAACAAAATATTAGCTTCAATTCGTTTAGTATTGCTTGTTTGTATCTTCCCATTGTTGATTAGGACTGCAACTGGTCAGTCTCCTATTGGCACATGTGCATACTGTGTGTATCGCTTCAAGTCCCAGAGTGAAAATCCACTCTGAGATGCAGGTACATCGAGATGACGAGTCCCAAATAGGACGAAATGCATGTCCTAGATTTCACTGCTAGCCACTATACATATTTGCTTATATTAATTTCAATGTTAAATAACAAGGTCATTGAATGATTTTTTTATTTTTATTTCCTCTTCTTAATTAATGGTAATAATTAATAATTATTTTAAAGTAATCTTAATTGAACAGTGCTTTGTTACTTATTTATTTATTTATTTATTTATTTACATACTTACTCTAGTTACCCCTCATGGAGGGGCATAGGCCGTTCATCAGTATTTTCCATCCAACTCTGTTCTAGGCAATCATTTACACTTGTTCCCAGTTGCTATTTATCCTATTCATATCTGCGTCCATTTCTCTGCATAGCGTGCTCTTTGGCCTTCCTCTTTTTCGTTTTCTTATAGGATTCCACGTTAGGGCTTGCCTCGCGATTCATTTTAATGATTTCTTCAATGTTTGTCCGATCCAATTTCAACGTTTTTTCCTAATATCCTTTTCAGATGGAAGTTGGTTTGTTTTATCCCACCGTAGGCTCTTGCTGATGTTATATGGTCAACGGACATTGAGTATCTTACGTGGACAAATGCTTGTAAGTACTTTTACCTTTTTAATGATGGTTATGGTAGTTCTCTGACTGTATCTCTTCTAGGGCTACTCCCGGTCCCTTACCGGGGTAAAGGATATTGGTTAGGCATGGGTTTGGCAACCTTATTTAGTGGAAAACAACCTTGCTGTAACCAGAATAAACAATTGAACAGTACACCATATCTTAATCTACTTTTATGTTATATGATCAAAGTAAGAAAAAGAATTATAAAATGGACTGAAATTTAAATTTCATTAAAACTTAATTGACACAATTAACGTTATTTAAAAATAACTCATATTCATTAAGTCATGAGAATAAGTACGAATTTCATTAGTTAATTATCTTATTGTGAGTAAACAGAATATGTGAATATAAATTCCGGCATGAAGCCGAGAATGTTTGTGAAATTGTAAAATATTATCCGTTTAAATTGAGATCATGAATCGATTGATGTTAGACCGACATTGAAAACTCTAAAGCACTGGACGGCCGTTTCGTCCTAGCATAGTATTTTTCAACAGTGCGCATCTACGATCTCACTCATGGGATTCGAACCCAGGATTCATGATCTCAATAAAAAACTTAACAATCTCTACAATTCTATACTGAAATATATTAACGTTATCAGGATTTTATCTAGTCACATTAAAAATGATAATTAACTAATATTGTTAGTTGGAATTTTGAGAAACACTATTATTAGGGTAAATAGTGATATTGTAGTGTGTGCCAGTGATGTCGACAGATATAAGTAGTATGTATCATCATTCAAATGTGAAATTTCTGGCGTCAGAAGGTTGAAAAAATCGAAATGAACATAGAGTAGTTGTTATGACAATGAAGGAACAATGAAGTTTGAGACAACGTATGGGGGATTCGCAGATGATTTATTTACTGTATGGACCTCAGATTTTATCAAGATATCCTGTAACGTGTTAAAGTAAATTTGTTTGTTCCCACCGTTGTTCACATTCACGACAATGATTCTAACGTTGTTAATACTGGATTTCCTGTCATGTATAAAATGACCAATCTGTTTACTTCATTTCCTTATGGCATTTAGTTTGCAATGTCTAGTACCATGTTGATCTCACATGGGTTATTCTAACTTCCAGACAAATCACTTTATTCATTCTTCTTGAATCACATTTTGACCGTGTTAGTTATTCGCTTATTAACCCTGCTGTTTTTATATGAGCGTGTGTGTGTGTGTGTTTTAATCCCTTATCCAACTCACCGCATATATGTAATCTGTTTTTGTCTGATTATAAATACCGACTCAGGCTTGGTGACATAGGAGTTTGTTCACACGCAAACTCCGATTCGTTTTGCCTCGCCCTAATCTATTTGCTTCCTTTACTTTGTTTCTCTAGTCATCTGTTTGGATCAACGACTGTATGAAATATATGTATTCAAAATCCATTCCCATATTTGACTTAATTCCTTTATTCACTAACGCGAGTTAAGTCAATAATTATATAAGACGATTGGCGGTGGGTACATTTTAATAACAATCAGCAAACGATCTACTGAAGTCAGATATTGGTTTACTAATAGTTCAATAGATTTAAATAAAGGAATACTTAGAATTGATCAAAATGAAAAAAACAGTTTTTAATGTTCTATAATATCATATCTCATTGGTGAACATTATCTCTTTTCCTGGTATCCGTTGTTGTAATAATTCGTTTGATATCGGCTACCTATACTCCATTGGGAGTAACAGGCGTAAGTAAGTAGGTAAGTAAGTATGAATTTAATATCAAAAACCCATTATACTGAATAAAGTAATAACTATTATTATCATTATTATTACGTAATACATAAATATAATTCAGTTGTATGAATCTGAATCTTTCCTTTGTTGGTGTTACGAATTACAATTTGTCAATCCCTTTTTCAATGTGCCAACCTATGGGGATTATCTTATGTTTTTGATTAAATATCGTTACGTTTGAAGCGATTACGAGTTCACTTAGTCTGCGAAAGGAACAAGACTTGTGACCGAAGACTAATAAGCTACCTATTGTGATGTGTTTCAGACCCTCTAACTAGAGTAGGAAGTCGAAGTTGAAAGGGGGAAAAATATATTCCATAAGCAGCCAGAAGTACAAGCAATCACAACAGGTACAAATCAAACGTATATATATATATATATATAGTATAAAATTGCCCTTGAGAAGCGTTACGAAATAGCATACTAAAAGATATAACGAACCAATAGCATTTAAGATAAACCTTAGTGGGAAATACGCCATAAAGGTGAAAATGAGCTCTTTGGTCGCAAAAACAAAGAAATTCAAAGTTTAAAAATAAAAGTACTAAAATAAGATATTTACCATGTGAGTTCTGGGGATCTAACATCACCAACAAACATCAACACTGGCAGTACATCCAGGCATAAAGTAGGAGAAATATAATGAAACAAAAATGTATGGATTCCATTGCTAGTTACTATTCAACTCAGTTTAAAAAAGATAGTTAATATTATTCAAATGTTTGATCTACCGACTTTTCAACAATTCTAATTCATTCGATCCTACTTGAATTATTCTGGACAAATTAGTTATGAATGTTAGTTCTATGTGTTTATGAGTTATTAAGAATAACTTAAAAGTTATCACCATATAAATAACTGAAAAGTGCAAACAGAAATATAAAATGAGGTTGATGGTGATTAGCAGTGGAATCAAGGACTTGCGTTTAGTCCGATTCGGGACTGGTCATCTGGATTTATCTGTATATCAGAGTTTATATAAGGATAAAGATATAAGGTAACATTATCAAGTGAATTTAAACTTCACAATATTGCATAATCTAGTGAATATCAGAACTCAGTTGCTAAGTAGATAACACTGTGGATTTACTGCGTTTGAGTCTTAGAGTGAAAATCAACTCTGGGATATAGGTATATCCAGCTGATATGTCCCAAATAAGACGGGACACATGTTCTACATTCCACTGCTAGCCACTGTCCATCTTTGTTTATAAAGCTTGTGACTTCAGGCATTATCGAGGCAGCCCTCACTGGATGCACATATACCAACATGAGACTGATCAATTGCAGTCCTAAACATCAATGAGATAATTCAAACAAACAGTACCAAGTTAATACAAAATTTTTTCATATTTATTTAGTATAAATGTCTAAATGCGATATGTTTTCGTTATCGTATCTCTTTCATTACATTTCTGTTACAAGTATACAATCAATATATATGTAACCAATACTGTTTAGATAATTTAAGATCAATCAGTTTAAACTCTAAAAAATATCACAAAGTCACTTTCTTCGAATCCGTAATCGTGCAAACGTTTGAACGTTACTGAGTTCGAGTCTCAGAGTGGACATCAACTCTGAGATACAGGTACACCTAGCTGACGAGTTCCAAATAGGACAAAACGCGCTTCCTGGATTCCACTGCTAGCCACTATCCATTATGTAAAAGTTGGTTTAAATAAATTTGAATATGAAGTTTTTACAAACATATTATTATAGTACCCGATTATGCAGCAACAACTTTTAATGCCTTTATTAAAATGATTCATCAGTTATTAATACATTTCTTTATCTCATAATCCATCTTCAATTTTTTTTTCATGATTTGTAATGAAATGATAAACTTCTCAATGTTACACCTCTACTGATAACCTGAAGGCACTAGATGACTACTTCTTCTTAGAATAGATTTCCTCAGCAGTGAGCATTCACGACTTTCCTCTCAGGAATCGAACTTAAGAACTTTGATTTCATGCTCGAACCCTATAACCTCCAGACCACTGAACAATCATTCATCGTTATTATTGTATAATTTTAATCAATCTACACAATTTTATCATAAAGAAAAGATTAATACATCAGCCGATTAGCTATAAAAAAACTCGAATTCACTTAGTATTGTTTATTTGGATCTTCCTATTGATCCTTAGGATTTCAATTTATCAGTCTCTAATTGGCATATATGCATACTGTGCGTATCGCCTCGATATTGCATTAATTCACAAGCATTATAAGCAAAGATGGATATCTGGACTCAGTAGCTAAGTGGATAACGCGATGTCGTTTGAAGCAAAAGTTACTGAGTTCGAGTCTCAGAGTAGACATCAACTTTCAGATACAGGTACATCCAGCTGACGAGTCCCAAGTAGGACAAAACGCGCGTCCTGGAATCCACTGCTAGCCACTTTACATCTTTGCTTATATAAAAAACTCGTTTACCTCAATTCAAATCCGATATAATTATATATATATATATATATATATATATATATTAATTAATATGTTCCAAATTAATTAACAGATTAACCTATAAGAATGTATATTCCCTTGAGATATTCTAATAAGGATAAATATAGGAAAAAGGAGAAGAAAACAACTACTACATATACATTTACTTGTTTCATTTGAGTAAGTCAATATCATTTGAAGGTCAAATCTATTAAAAAAACTTTATTAGTTGTCAAGTTCATTCATTCTAGTTTTTATATATAAAAACCAAAAAAGGTAATTAGACATTGTAGATTATTATTATAAGTAGTATGTATGAATTTGACCAAAAAAGGATCAATAACAACAACAACCTACAAATGGAAAAATTAATTATGTTTCTATCATAGTAACCATCGTTTCTTTGTTCTGTTTTCGTTTTTTTTTTCTTTCTTTCTTTCTTTCAAAAAAACTATCTTAATCTAACACAGTTTGAAAATAATCAAGTACATGATTGCCTATTTCATTTGTTTTCTTCTTATGAATAACATCTTAATTGTCTGTTAGGTGTTGAAAGCAAATCGAAAAGTGATACGAGACGAGTTTCCGGCTTTCAGAAGAAGACACTTTTAAAATTATTCATGTGAATAAAGAATAAAGTAATAATACACACTCATTTCGTGAAAAGATCAAGCAATTGATTATTATCTACCTATTTTCAATGCGAAATTAAATGGAATCTAACTGAAACAATCTGGAACAAAAACGACAAAACTCCCTTTTGATAATGACCATATGCTCATTAGTGACTGGCTCTATGAGGTATTTCCTGAAGTTCTTGTGAGAAGCAGTAACCAGTGGAGTTCGACCAGGTCTGTTGAGAAATATCAACTCATTGAAGACATTGGTGAATGGTTCCTGAAATTCATGGATTGGTTGAAATTAGACATTAACACCGATGGATACCATCTCTTTGGTTTGGAGGTTAAGCATTTGCGCGCGAGACTGATAGGTCCTGGGTTTGAATCTCACGAGGCGGGACCGTGGATACACACTGCTGAGGAGTCTCACAATAGGAAGAAACGGCCATCCAGTGTTTCCAGATTTTCCTTGGTAGTCTAGCTTCAAATGAGTCATGATTTCAACTATATAAATGGTAATAACCAGCTTATGAAGGAGTTGATTCATGAAGTTCCTAAAGTTCTTATAAGAACTCTCGTTCATATTCGATATGTTGGGAGTAAAATAGTTGTCAATACTGCTGTTGTATAACCGTCTTGTTTCATCTCATATAGATTCAAGTATATTACAGGTTTGCGGTTCAACAACGTAGATAATCTCTGTCGAATGATTTGGAGTCTACTCGAGTTAGACGAAAATAGTATCACCAAAAACTAACATGGAGGTCATACCTCACAGTCAGTATTTTAATGTGGATTACTCCATCATTGTAATGAAGTACTATGAATGCATTGAAAAACGCACAACACAAACGACTTCATTACAGAAATAAATTAGTTAAAGTGAGTACAAACGAAAATGTGATCAACACTACCACCACCACATGGGCCAGTTCAGGAGGCACTATTAACTGATATGCATTGGTTATACTTGACATTGATAGGGATCGATGATCTATTCAATATTGAATGATCCAACTACAGGATGATTTGCTTAGCTCTCACTTACATTTCACTAGCACTACAGATAAATCAACAAATTTTCACTCTTGAAATTAATCTAACCATAAACTAATCTCTACCATAAATTCTCATTTCATATTCATTACATTCATTACTAATAAAAGAGAAAACAAAAGTTTATCCATAGGAATACCGACACTTTGATGGAATACAATGAAAGGAGAAAAGTCAATTAAGTACGCTGATTTCCTTCCTCTACTAATTAATCTATTGATCATTCAATATACTTACGTTTTCCTCTAAGAAAAACATACAACAATTAAAACTACTTCCTTCAGATGGTACATTAATAAAAATCTTTAAAACCAAAAAAGAAGATGAAGACGGTTCCATTCCTTTCTTTCATTCATTCATTCATTCATTCAATGGAAGTGAATACATTATAGAGAAGATGAAGGAGAAAGGAAATAATCATATTCAATGATTCAAACACTTAAACATTCCATTGTCAAGACAACAAATTGGTTATGTATATTTTGAAAAAATCTTTTTAAATGAAAGTTAAATTATGTATGTTTAGATTGATTGTGGCTAGCAATGAAATCCAGGATGCCCGTTTCGTCCTATTTGATACAAGTCAGCTGGATGTACCTGCATCTCAGAATTGATGTTCACTCTGAGACTCGAACACAGTACCTTTCACTTCAAACTCCATCGATTTATTCACTCAGCTACTAAATCCTGATAACCAATTAGAGACTGACGAGTCGCAGTTCTAAACATCAATGAGAAGACTCAAAAAAACAATACTGAGTGAATGTCTATGCTTAGATTGGAGGTAATTTCGAAGGGATCTTTGATCTAGGATTTGTGCTTATCAATAAGGGGTTTGTGAAAACTTTAGGTAAATAACTTATTCCTGTCTAGTTCAAATTCCAATCGACAACCAGTTACATAAATTCAAATGTTATTACTGAGTTATTTGAATTATAACTTAGTCCTTTAGTTATATCTGTTGATTTTAGACTCACCATAGTATGATGTTGTAAATATGCATTCACATAGTAAGTTATTGGTTACTTACTTACACGTGTTAACCCTTGTGGAGGAGCGTATTCGGCCCACCAGAATTCTCTATCGAATTCTATCCTGGACAATAAGTTACTGAATAATTGGTGTTTTTAATGGTACTCAGTGCAATTCTGAATGATTCGTTTGTTAACTCGATTGTAAATAAATCGTATAGAAGGTAGTGTATTTAAATATCAGCTTGACTAATCTTGAGTATCGTGTAAATCTTTATTGATTGTTTTATTTATTCTTAAATTGACTGTTAAAAATTACGGTAGTTACCACTCTCAATTATATAAGCAACAAATCAGAGGTACAACAACTTACAAATTAAATTAGATCATTCATAGAGAAAATATGAAACACGATATGCCTATTATTAGAAACGGATTAACCAGTGGTTATAGCCTGTGACTAGACGCAGTGATACTAAAGATTAGTGCTATTTCATGAAGAGAGTTACTGTTATATCCTGTGGAGAATTACGAATGGTAACTCTGAGGACTATTTATGGTCCAATGTATATGTATATGTATATTTCCTATTGTATAATTGTTAAGTAACTAAACTATTCATATTCGTAGTCGAAATCATGAGTCAATTGGAGCTAGACCACCATGGACAACCTGGAACCACTGGACGGCCGTTTCGTCCTATTATGGGACTCATTAGCTGTGAGCATCCACGATCCCGCATTCTCGAGACTCGAACCCAGGACCTACCAGTCTTGAGCCAGAGCCCTTAACCGATAGACCACTGAGCCATATTCGTATTCCTCTTATCATTAGCTTTATTTCGACGTTTGAACTATTATTATACGATTCTTGAGTCATCATCAGTCTATCGATTACTTTCCCCCTATTCACAGCCACATTTGGCCAAATCTTGTACAAATGTTATTTTCTATTTATGGTACGGTATGGTCTGTTTGATTGGTATATAAACCCAGTATGTTTGTTAATAAGTATTCATATTGCAGAGGCTATTATTGGTGTTCTGGACTTAAGTGTTTGGGCTAGGCAGAAAGCAGGACTGACGAGTACTCAAGACTGCTCATATGATTTTGTGTATCATTGGGCGTTCATATGTACATGTACGCATCCGCACGTTATAATATTTACTTCATAGTGATTAGTGACTTCCACGCAAATGAATTCCTAATAATTCAGTTATGCAACTGAAATCAATAGAGTTAAGAAAGTTATGAATAAGATACTAATCTATTTGATGACAACAATACTCCAATTTCGAATAAATTTGTTATAAAAATATTGAATATTGGATACCATGATTCAATTATAGAGTGGATGTTTTTTTGTTTCTACTCTCATCATCTAATTCACAGTTTCCCAATACCAAGTACAAAGACAGATAAGCTTCTTACAGATTTCACTGTTTATAACATATTCCGCCCATAACTCTTCTCGATTTAATGCCTATTCCAAGCTCGTTTGAAAAAGAGTAAGGTTAAGCACAGTGTTAGTAACCTAATCCCGTAGAAAACAACCTTGGTATATAAAAAAAACCACTAACCAGAATAAGTACAGGAATAGTTCATTTATCCTAATAAAAATAAAACCTAATTACTGGCAAAGATCATCGTTATCGTTTGGCATCGATTGAAATAAAAGTAATCACTTGCAGCGATGTCATAAGTAAGCATCCATTTATCTATTTCACTATGCTCAATTCTTTTCATTCTCTATAATATAAAAATGTCTTCAACTTGTTTGCATTACATAAAGGGATAAAAGAAGAAGAACACATCATTATTCCCTTAAGAAATTCTATATTTATGTATATCCATATTTGAATGATCGGTAAACAGTGGGGCATTAGTATTTGTGGTTTTTTTTACATTTTTGTTTGAAAAGAAAAAAGTACGAATCATATTACATAAGACATTGAGAATAAGTTAGATTAAAATCATTATAGTTATTCATGTTTACCATTAGAGATACTTGTAGAAAGATAATAGAGGGTGAGCACAGAGAGAGGGAGAGAAGAAGCGGAAGAGAATCTTCACTGCATACTGTTTAGATAACTAACTTGAATATAGTTAATTAATTTTGAGGGGATAGATAGACAGATAGATGAATAGATGGAAAGATAAATAGAGATAAGATTTCAAGTATTTAATTCAATAATATAGCTAAAAGGGATGTTCATTGTTAAATAACAGAATAAGTATTGTCAGTTAATTAGATTGTACTTCAATCAGTATTTAATCAAATGTAAATAGTCAAATTGATTAGTTTTACTTTTTTTATATTTAAGTTTAAGTCAATATAAGTTATTTCAATAGTTAAGTTCATGAGTAAAATGAAGCTAGACTACCATAGAAAACCTGGAAATACGGGACGCAGTTTCGTTGTAATGTGGACCCCTCAGCAGTGTGCATCCGTGATCCCGCCTTGCGCGATTCCAACCCAGGACCTATCAGTCTCGCGCAGGAGCGCCTAACCTCTAGACTACTGATATGACCGGTATCCAACCGTGTTAATGTCTAAATTCAACCGATCTACGAAATTGAATGACACATCAAACATTGTTTCAGGGTCCACCTAGGGGAGTTGGAAAACCTCGATTACAAACCAATGGTGCACATGGGCTCCAGTATCCTAAAGGGACAAATGGAGTATGAAGCTATTGTTGGTCACCGGCTACCATGGGACTGCATCTCCTCACGATGCTCCACTACCTTGTGGATCAGACCTTTAGGTCAAAGGCTTGAGGTGTGGCCCCCTAAGAAAACCACCTGCTTCAGTCTGGGCATCTGGGCAGTATCTCAGCCCTCACACAAATCAAATGAGATTTGTGATGCACATATTTATCTGGTGCTTTTTGTAACAATATTTATGTGTTTAAATAATAATAAATAATAACATATCCGGTTTCATCGAATTATAGCAATTATGTAATCACAAAGGTTTACTCCTGAAACATTGTTCTTTTTATAATGAACAGGATCTTGGTCTAAATGTATGTAAATTTAGAGAATTATCAGTCATTGTTTGTTTCTTTTTAATTTTAACATTGTCTATTCATTAAAAGAACATGGAATAGAAATAAAAGGATATAGGAAGCTTTCAGGAAATAACAACAAAAAAAAGAAAAAAAACTATTCCACGTCCCATTCAACATATAAAGTACAATCTGAAGATATTATGGCGAGACTATAATTTATGGAAGATCTTTGAACGGATCTTCAGTGACCTTGAGAAATATTAGCCAGTCAGTAAACAGTCAGCATAGAGTAAAAATCTATTATACAAAACCAAAGAATTAGAGTGGATACACTTCTTTTATATGGTCCAAAAACTTGTCAAAGTTACAAAAGGGTTCAAAGGTTCCAAAATCGTAATACATAAGGTAGAGGAACTCATCCATATGGCTCCATAATACTTAATCTCTGAGGCCATGATAAGGTCACAAAAACCATCTCGGCCTCCACGACATAGCTTTAATATTGTTTGTGTAATCCGGTTGTGTTTATTTATCATTTTTATTATGGATGTGTCCTTACAATACTCATACCACTGAACAGCCGAAGTTTCAGTGACATCTACGATTATTTCAGTCAATTTTACCGGTGCTTTTATTATACAGTTCGCAGCAATTATTATAATATCTGGATCGAGCGATAAAGGTTCCTATTCTAGCAAACGTCTTTCTTCAAAATATGTAACGTTGAAGGACATCACGATCTACAAGTCATTTGATCACAGCAAATTCAAATAACGGAACTTCTTAGTAATCTCACTTAATGTAGCCGCTTAATTGTCAAGTGTCCTCTAAAATCATCTGTGAACTGATCGTACATTAGCACCAGGTACTGAAATTGGCACCGTGACCTTGAAATCCCTCAGACTCTACTGATTAGCTCGTCCATAAATTATAGTCTCGTCGATATTGTAAGTATTTTATGTACAGAGAATTTTTTTTATTTATTTGCTGTTGTGATAGAGTAATATGTGTATATTATTGAAACAGTTCATTCTCTTGGTTTTCCTTCATTTGATATAACATGACAGTTTTGTACTATATCGATTAATATCAGCATAACATGAATATAAATAAATGATGAAAAGAATTAGGGAAAAGTTGGAAATGTCACTTTTGAACGCAAAGTTTTGGCATGAACTACTGGAACAACAAAGCCAATTTAGAGAAATCGAATCAAAAACACTGAGTAAGCCACTGACTTAAAACTGATCTTTGCGCGCAGAAGCGATAAGCCCAACCTTGCATCCTACTTTGACTTTGATTGACTTAAGCATTATTGCGTGTAAGTGATGTGTTGATACTGCGAGTATATCTTACTGACTAGATAAACATGACCTCACCTACTACATAACAATCAACTAATCATAAAATAGATCAGTTATAATTCAAATAACTCAGTAATAACATTTCAATTTGTGTAACTGGTTGTCGATTGGAATTTGAACTACACAGGAATAAGTTATTTACCTAAAGTTTTCACAAACCCCTTATTGATTAGCACAAATCCTAGATCAAAGATCCCTTCGAAATTACCTCCAATCTAAGCATAGACATTCACTCAGTATTGTTTTTTTGAGTCTTCTCATTGATGTTTAGAACTGCAACTGGTCAGTCTCTAATTGGTTATCAGGATTTAGTAGCTGAGTGAATAAATCGATGGAGTTTGAAGTGAAAGGTACTGTGTTCGAGTCTCAGAGTGAACATCAATTCTGAGATGCAGGTACATCCAGCTGACGTGTATGAAATAGGACGAAATGGGCATCCTGGATTTCATTGCTAAACATTATCAATCTAGACATACATAATTTAACTTTCATTTAAAAAGATTTTTTCAAAATATACATAACTCATTTGTTGTCTTGACAATGGAATGTTTAAGTGTTTGAATCATTGAATATGATTATTTCCTTTCTCCTTCATCTTCTCTATAATGTATTCACTTCCATTGAATGAATGAATGAATGAATGAATGAAAGAAAGGAATGAAACCGTCTTCATCTTCTTTTTTGGTTTTAAAGATTTTTATTAATGTACCATCTGAAGGAAGTAGTTTTAATTGTTGTATGTTTTTCTTAGAGGAAACTGTAAGTATATTGAATGATCAATAGATTAATTAGTAGAGGAAGGAAATCGGTGTAGTTAATTGACTTTTCTCCTTTCATTGTATTCCATCAAAGTGTCGGTATTCCTATGGATAAACTTTTGTTTTCTCTTCTATTAGTAATGAATGTAATGAATATGAAATGAGAATTTATGGTAGAGATTAGTTTATGGTTAGATTAATTTCAAGAGTGAAAATTTGTTGATTTATCTGTAGTGCTAGTGAAATGTAAGTGAGAGCTAAGCAAATTATCTGACCGTTTGGTCATTCAATATTTGTTATAAACGTAAGTATGCCGTCGCTAATTGTTATAAACGTAGAGAGAGAGAGAGGATGCTGGTTATAACTTTAGGGGTTTCTGGTTATAACAGTCCTTTTACTTCTTACACGTATGTGGGACGTTAATTTATCTTAGACGAATATCTACACTAGATTCCCACCCAGTGTCTATTCTGCAGGACTTCAACAGAACTCAGATCAAGAACACGAGATTAGCCTGACTATAACGTCAATATATTTCCACACCAAAATCCGACTCAAAAGAACAGTCAATCAATAAGTATCCAACATCAAGGAAGAGTCAAGAAGTCAATACATAATAAGGATAGGGAAATATATATATATAACACATAACACCTGTCATCCCCTCTAATGTCTGACTCATCGAGACAACAAATCATTGACATTCTCGCCCACACATCAATATTGAACAGATCATCGATTCCTGTCATGTTCAAGGATAAACAACGTGCATCAATAAATATTGCCTCATGGATTAGCCCATGTGGTGTTGGTACTGATGGTCACACTATCTCTTGTACTTACTTTAACTAATATATTTCTGTAATAACATCCTTTGTGTTGTAAGATTTTTAAACCTTACATAGTATTTTGATAGAATGAAAGGTTAATGCACGTTACGTGCTGACTGTGAGGTGTGACGTCTATGCTAGCTGTTGATCACACTATTACTGTCTTACTCGAATATGCTCCCAATCATTCGACAGGGATCATCTATGTTGATGAACCACATACCTATAATGTACTTCAAAATATTTGACTTTTAGAAGAACTTATTGAATGTGTTCCCGGTTATTCGCAAAAATGAAAACTGTTATCTTTTTAAAGTCCTTTAATTATGATGTTACAAAATCAACAATGAGTACACAGACTTATATGACCTTGCTGCTGTACCAAATGGTGTAACTTACAATATCTAAGAAGCATCACAAAATCAATGAAAATCAATTATATATCGAAAAATAACTAAATATCCAAGAATTCGGGTTACTGTAGTTCATTTACGTAAATTATTATCGATTGTATTGACATCACAAACCATATGAAATCATCGGAAATCTGAAAGTATTAAAAAATTGTTTCTTCCCAGTACTAAACTCCTCAGCTTTTTTTTTACTTACCTTCTTAAGCCTGTTACCCCTCGTCGAGGAGCTTAAGCCGCTCACTGGCATTCTCCATCAAAACTCTGTCCTGAGCCTTCCTTTACAGTTCTTTCCAGTTGTTATTCATCCTTTTCATATCGGCTTATATTTCCCGGTGTAATGTGTTCTTTGGCCTTCCTCCTTTCCGCTTCCCTTCCGGACTCCAAGTTGGGGATTGCGTTGTAATGCACATTGGTTATTTCCTTAATGTATGTCCGATCCACTTCCAACATCTTTTTCTAATTGCCTCTTCAGCTGGAAGCTGGTTTGTCTTCTCCCATAAAACGCTGTTGCTGATAGTATCCGATCAATGGTTGTTGAGAACTTTGCGTAGACAACTGTTTATAAATACTTGTACATTCCTGATGATGGTCTTAGTAGTTCTTCACGTTTCAGCTCTGTACAGAAGGACTGTCTTGACGTTCCTATTGAAGATTCTTACTTTGAAATTAGTTGACAGTTGTTTTTAGTTCCATTTTTTCTTCAATTGTAGGAATGCTGCCTTTGGCAAAGCAAGAGCAGCATTCCTACAGAAGTATTCATCAAAAGCTTATGAAATTTCTTGAAATGAAAACAATCTATAATCAATATTTAAGATACATGAAGAGACATAAAGAACAAAACATAACTATTTGGAATGATTTCAACACCATTAATATATGACAATATCTTCTTCTTATTTATTAACATTAACTTCAATAAATAAGCCTAACCCATCATATTTATAGAATAGATCTATCTATCTATCTATCTATCCATCTATCTACCCATCTATATTGGTCTATATATATGAACTTAATAAGTAAACACATATGGAATAATAAAATGACTATTCAATTTATTCTGTCCTTAGATTCTTCAATAACAAAAAGGAAACTATAATTCATTATCAATTTATTTATTTGAATAGTTTCATTCTGTCAATGTTCACCTTATACACGAAAAGATGTGTTATAATAGAATTATGATCAAATATATAAACAAAGTTTCGAAAGAATATAGTTATGATGGGAATTTTCGGCAAATATAACTATTCCTCACTTGGGATTCGAATCCGGGATCTATTGAACTCACGCAGGGACGCTAAACGTTCAGACCATTGAGCTGGCATCTAACGGTATTAATCTTTAACTTCAAATAATTTAAAGAATTAATCCAGTTCAACGGTGTTCTTGGTCAATAATCACCTTTACAAAAGACACGATTGAAGTCCACCGATTACGGCTTCTCAACAGAACTTCAGAAAATATATCATAAAGCAAGTCACTAGTGAGAACATGACGATTATTACCAGAGTATGGTTTTATTGAGACTGTAGTAATTCCTTTATAATAGTTGGTTGAAATTAAACATGAACAACGTTGGATGACAACTGATTGTTCCACAGCTTAAGATTTCGTACGCGAGACCGAAGGTTCTAGATTGAAGTTTCATGTGCGGGATCGTGGATGAGCAATTTTGGGGAGTCCCATACTAGTACGAAACGGCCACCAAAGATTAGAAGTTTTCCGTAGTAGTCTAACGTTGATCGACTCCTGATTTAAACTTTTATATGGTACGCTGTGAAGTTTAAATCACAGTTTGACATTCCATAGTCAACCAATGTAAATCAAGAGGTATTAGGCATGCGTCTCGTTCTGGTGTGCCACTATATAATTTCTCTTGATTCACAATTCCATTGAGGTCAGCATCCAGTAAATTCATGGCTCATGGAAGGTTCTTGACATTGTGTCACTAGGTTAACATTCAGTTGTTTACATTTACAACTTTAATTGTTTCATGGTATTTTACAATCATATTCAAACTCCGCTCACACGTATCTGCCTCTCAGTCGATATAGTTGAATTCCAACAGATACCTCCTATCACTAGTCATCTTAAACAAAAGGCTTTCCTTGCTCAAACCCCACATAATACATTTCAGGAAATTATTTCGCTCACTGATTATCTCGTTCTATATTTGGTTCATTCCATCAAATACACATTCCCAGTATAAAAAACAGTAAACTCAGTCGACGCCAACTACATCTTACATTTTGAATGGTTGACTGCCTACGTTTAGTTTGTTCATATTATGATACACATGGTACTTGCATACTCGATAATAACCTGTTAAAAACTCGTTAGTCCAACATTTCCTTTCAAACTAGATACCCAACTGAAAATGTAAAGTGAACTATAAATAGAATCTTTAAACTGAGCTTCAATTTGAGCTCTGAAAGCAAGCACATTTTCAGGTTTGTGTGTACTCCTGATCTTCTACAAACTACAGAAAGTATGCTCAATTTAGGACTGAAGTTAATAATTACTCAACTAGCATGTGATGTAAAATCCATCGAGTCTCGCAGACTCTCTGTAAATCTTCACTGAATGCTGATTGAATCAAGTGTTTCCAACATATTTTCATTTTATACACACCTATACTGGAAATCAATGACGGCAAGCTTCATAAAACACTATATTGAATGACATTATATCATTTGTGGTATTGAATTTTTGTAGCAGATATAGATGGCAGCTAGCAGTGGAATACAGGACACATGTTTCACTCCTTTTTGAGCTTGGCAACTAGATGCACACTGAAGTTTGAGACTGCAATTGATCAGTCGTTTTTTAGAAAGTGGTAATTCTGCACAAATCGCCTCTAGATTGTCACAAATGCAATGCCAACTATTATCCACCTCTGCTAAAGAGTGTTTACGAATTAGTAGAAATAGTTTGAGGTTATAGGAAACGGTTATGAATTCAGTAAACAACGTTTCCACCACAAAATTATCACTTTGAATGGCATACTCCGACTACTGCAATCTCTACAAATCTCATTAACATTGATAGTCTTATCAATACCAATACTATGCTCACTATTGATGAACTGCGAGATGGGATCCTATCAGATCTATTGAGAAGCTTGAACCAGTGGAGTTCATTGTATTGCGTGTGAAACAGTAATCCATCACAAGCAACGGAAAAGAGTTACGCACGATAGTGAGTTGATTAACGTGAAACACTTAAGCCATACGATGACAGCTCAGTATTTTAAGGGTGAAGTGTTTACTTGAGTCTTGATAGTTTTGGGTTCCATCCATTGTGAGGTTGTAAATGTGTAACATCGAAGAGCTCCGCATGAGGTCGAAACATTATGCATTAGGTAATTTGGAAACAACAAACGTCGCACATTTATGTTGAGACAAACAAGTTGGCAGCTGTACGGTTGGATACAGGTTATTGGGTAAATTAGGTTGATGAAGTTTTGAATCTTTATCGACTGAGATTGTTGGAAAATGTATTACATAACGCCGACTACCACCTCCCTTGAAGTGCAAAATTAAACGCCGTAGAATTTGGTTGGCGGAAAAATTAGTTCCTGCTAATTCACGGCTTAGGTTGTACGTTACACATGACTAACGCCCACAACTTGAAAGATTGTAAATTGAATATAATTCTATCATCAACCGCTTTATGTAAAGCACTTTTTATCTTCAATAAAATTAAAAGTAATAATGCTGTAAATCTGTTTTTGCCACCAAGTGAAATCATAAAAACCAAAAAAAAATTGGCACCATTTTCGTCTTCGTTTTATATTACTCAGCGAAACTTACGAAAAACCGATTCAGGGATGGAATCTAGGAATTTCAAAGTCAATCAATCGGCACAATATATACTTTCACTATTCAGTTGCAATTTCAATAGTATAAAATAATCCAATATCAGTTACCTTTTCACTCAGTTTTAATTTTCTGACTGATAAGTCAGTCAGAATAAAACTTCATGTCTCTTCATAGTAGCTCAAAGTCATCTCTCCACACGTCGTATACCACAACGATGATGATTTATATAGATAAATTTAAGTTACTGATAGAAAGTAGTTGAAGGTTGTAACCACTGGACCATCTTGGTCAACAGTGATTTCCTATACGACTGAGATATTGACAACAGATTGACTATTGGGTAGTGGTCAATTAACTGTCTGTTAATTATTGTAAACGTTTATCAAACTGATAGGTGAACCTTTTTTCCCTCCCGAAACTTGGAATTATTTAGCTCTTTTTTCATGAAAAATCGATATATTTTTGTAATTATGTGGTAGTTGCTTATCTTCGATATTTTCAACATTCTAGGTCGTATCATTTCAGTTTAATGGATTTGCTGCGCTCAACAGTCCCATATACGTAGAAAACAATCTCCCAGGTCCTCCATGGTTTGTCGCTAACTAAAATAAGTTGAAAAGAATAAGCATAAATAATAAGGTAAAAGATAAGCTTATTAAGTTGACTGTTGTTTTATGATCTATCTTTCTAAGAATCTATGCTGAAATACCTCATAGAAACATCTCTAATTGACTTCAGATAAGCAACAACTGAAGCCCAAAGGGCTTAGGAAAGTCTTTTCTTTCAAATATATGACTATTACGATTTCAAACAAACTGTTAAGTAAAATCAATATTTTCTCGGAAGAGTTAGTAGATAATTAAAAGACTGGATTATGTGAATTGTCATCTGAAAAAACTATTAACATAGAGTTCTTCACAAGCTATTTGTCTGAAAATTTCGTAGTTCTGTGCTAACCTTGTGACACATTCAAAATATATATCATAAAAAACACTCATTAATTCTAAACTGAAATTTTTCGAAGGTTCACATTATAGTTGAAATCATGAGTCAATTGAAGCTAGACTACCATGGAAAACTTAGAGGCACTGGACGGCCGTTTCGTCCTACTGTGGGACTCCTCAGTGGCAGTGTGCATCGACGATCCCGCCTTGCGAGATTACAACCAAAGACCTATCAGTCTCGCGCGCGAGCATTCTAGTTTCAATCGACTCATGAAATACTGAGATCTCCACAAAACCTACTTCTAACAAGGTTCCCATTTTCTTTTCTTTTTTAAATGAAGATAAATCTAAGAAACTACGGTGTTGAATGCATTCCTACCAATGACTTCATAACATCAATACGTTCATTACATGATTCCTTTAAATTTACTAACTAGAAATGACATTCTAGTTATAGCTGCAATGTCAACTTAGTAGATAACATCAGTTGACAATAGATATATGATTATAAAATCAACTGTTATATACTCATGGGAATAAAAGCGCACGTGATATTACAATAATGATTCTAGTTCCATTTATATAGATGAACAACTGAAATTCCACTGTCAATAGTCGTTAGACGTAGTCGGAAGGAAAGTTTACTTGACTCTTAGACTTCACACTAGTTAGTTACCAAGAGATACCTTTTTATCTTGAAAGAAGTGGTATTTGTTTTTAGGGATTCGATGCTGTATTATTATCCAGTTTTTCAGTCTGAGGCTTTACCTTCCGGGTTACTCGGGTTGCAGACATTGACAACTGAATAGTCACTGAGTAGTGAAAGATATCATATATGTTTGAATCTTTTACAGCTAATCGAATTCCAAGTTACAGTATGGCCATATATACATCTTTATCAAACTACTCATAGTTTTTTTTGGCATTAAAGTATTCATCTATCTGTCTAAGTAGATTACAATTTATTATCCTAATTACTTGCTTAGAGCAAGAAAGAATTACAAAAATAGAATTATTTCATCAACAAAAGCAATGGTTATTCCCTTTTAATGTTTGTATTGTCTGATACTACTCTAGTGAAAGAGAACACAAGTGGAGATAATCGAATGTATTTCACTACAAAATTACAGTACACTTTAGTAAAATCAAAGAACTAAACAGTAAATGTTAATCAATCATCTTAGTATATATTGTTCTTTCGTTTCTATACTAATCATCGATTGTTCTCATTCTCTTTTCTTTAATCTTCTTAACGTTTTGCCTTCAGGTATTTCACTTTTGATTTACCATAAATACTACTTATATCTGTCGATATCAGTAGTACACACCATACTACTACTACTACTACTAATGATAACACCGTTAATTTTATTTACATAATAAATCTAACCTAAGGGTAATCTCTCCTTTCAAACACTCTATTTCTTTTATTTAAAGTAATAATCAAAGATATCATGTTAATAGAAGGCCAAACTATTTATGTGTAGAATAGAGAAACAACTACAAGTATCAAATAGGTGATTTAATTTCGTTGTTAGCTATTCTGAACTAGATAATTTACTAAAATGATGGATATTACTGTTTTTCAAAGAGGGAAAAATTAACCCTAAACAAATTTTATAAGCAAAGATGGATAGTGACTAGAAGTGGAATCGAGCACACGCGTTTCGTCTCATTTGAGACTCAACAACTGGATGTGCCTGCATCTAAGATTTGATGTTCACTCAAGGACTCGAACCCTGTAACGTTCGCTACAAACATTATCGATCCCACACATGGGACTTGAACATAACACCTTAGGTCTCGTGCACGAACGCTTAAGCTCTAAAAGATTAGGTGTGCACCCAACGGTGTTCATGTCTAACTTCAACCAACTATTGAAAAGAAATTACTACAATATCCACGAAACTCCATTCCGGTAATAGTCGTCATTTTCTCACTAGTGAATCGCTTCATGATGTATTTCCTGGAGTTCTAATGAGAAACCATAACCAGTGATCTTCAATCGTGTCTGTTGTAGAGTTAGTTACTGACTAAAGAAATTGGTGGGCTGTTGTACACTTTTGTGGATTGGTTGAATCTAGACAGCTAAATGGTCTGGGGGCGAAGCGTTCATGCGTGTCGATTGAGTTTTACCGATTTTTTGTATTGGAAAGGTGTGATTGATGGAATAAATCGTATATGGTACGAGATAATGACTAAACGAAACAATTGCATGAAAGTTTATATATAGGCTGTCGTGTGATCAAGGGAAAATGTTTACACAGACAAGATGGTGATCATAATAGTACAAAGAAATATGCCGATTATTACCATCCGAATAACATTGTCTGCTAAGTAGGTTAGTAAAGGGACTTAACCAAGTTTAGCCATTATCGAAATGAATTGTAGGAGAGTTGCTATATGACAAATATGATACTTTTAGATAATTTCCTTAAAACATAATGTCTTATAAATTGTTTTAGGATAGATACATTATTAGTTATCATCGGTATTCAGGACTCATGCTCATGTACCAAAGTCAACATCAACACTGAGATAAAAGTACATATAATTGATAAGTACCGAATAAGACCTTTGCTAATCACAACATGGATTCATCGATGCAACTAACATTGGATGTACATATGCCAAGAAAGATTGACAAAATATTCAATCTACATAATGCACAATAAAACGTTTCAGGCCCTCTCCAATAAATGATAACATTAGTTTAAATTTTAGACAAACTTAACCCATCATTATGAGCAAAGATGGATGGTGGTTAGAAGTGGAATCCAGGATGCGCGTTTCGTCCTATTTGAGACTCGTCAGCTGGATGTACCTGCATCTCGGAGTTGATGTTCACTCTGGGATTCAAACAAACAATACTAAGTGAATTAATCCATCATGTTTTCTGAACAGATTACTTTCCATTGACATAGTTCAACTTCCCATGTTTTGAGGTTCTAATATGATCAATCGGTCGTTCATAATCCGTATATATATAGTCGTATATAATCCCTCACATAAGACTTTAACCTGGCACCTTCGGTCAAGAGCATGAACGCTTAACTGTAGAACAATGAGTTGGCATCCAACGGTGTTCATGTCTAACTACAATCAATTATTAAAAAAACGATTACTGATTTATCCAGAAAATCCTAATGTGGTAATAATCATCATGTGCTCACTAGTGACTTTATTGATGAGGTATTTCTTGGAGTTCTAGTGAGAAGCATTCACCAGTGGACTTCAATTGTATCTGTTGTATGGGTAGTTACTGTGTGACCGATAGATCCTGGATTCGAATCTCACCTGAGAAATACTTATTTTCGCTAGAAATTTCCAACCGCGTACATGGATTGATTGAATTTAGACTGCTCATTGGTCTGGAGACGAAGCGTTCTACTGGGAAACCGATAGATCCCGGATTCGAATCCCAAGTGAGGAATAGTTATATTTGCCGAAAATTCCCATCATAACTATATTCTTTCAATACTTTGTTTATATATTGGATCATAATTCTATTATAACACATTTCTTCATATCTTTTCGTGTATAAGGTGAACATTGACAGAATGAAACTATTCAAATAAATAAATTGAATTATAGTTTCCTTTTTGTTATTGAAGAATCTAAGGACAGAATAAATTGAAAAGTCATTTTATTATTCCATATGTGTTTACTTATTAAGTTCATATATATAGACCAATATAGATGGGTAGATAGATGGATAGATAGATAGATAGATAGATCTATTCTATAAATATGATGGGTTAGGCTTATTTATTGAAGTTAATGTTAATAAATAAGAAGAAGATATTGTCATATATTAATGGTGTTGAAATCATTCCAAATAGTTATGTTTTGTTCTTTTTGTCTCTTCATGTATCTTAAATATTGATTATAGATTGTTTTCATTTCAAGAAATTTCATAAGCGTCTGATGAATACTGTTGAGGAGTCTCGTACTGGGACGAACCAGTTGCAGAACACCTCCAGACTTTGAGTGATTCCATATGGTTTGTAATCTCAATGAAATGGATACTAATTCACATTATGAACCACAGTGAGCTGAATTCTTGGATATTTAGTTATTTTTAGATGATTTATCTTCAGTCGTTTTGTGAATCTTCTTAAATATTGTGAATTGGCATAAGTGATACGACCTGTTCAAAGGCGTTTTAACTATGACCAAATATGTGTGCAGTTCTAGATGGTTATCGAAACGGAATCGTTCAGTGATAATGACTTTAAAAATTCAATAATCAATATAAATTTTTAATACAATTGATGTACAAACCAGTGAGTAATTTCCTTACGTACTTCACCAAATGAAAATAAAAAGCCAAAACCAGTGATTTTCATTACTGTCAGAATTCAGAAAGTTACTTATCGATGTTTCGTAAGATGGTTGTACGATATTGTTAATTCTTTGGAGTCAAAAATACAAATTAATGGGTACGAGCTCATTGGTCTAAATGTCAGTTGCTCGTTACTACACTATACGGTGTTTATGATTATTTATTTAATTATACACGTAAACATTGGTGCAAAGGAGCACCAGATATATATGCGCTACACAAATCTCATTTGATTTTTATGAGGGCTGTGATACTGTCCAGGTACCCAAACTGAAGCAGGTGGTTCGATCAGGGGGCCACACTCCGAGCCTTTGACCTAAAGATCTGATCCACAAGGCAGTGGAGCATCGTGATGGGATGCAGTCCCATGGTAGCTCGTGATTAACAACTGGTTTATACGCCCATGTTCCCTCAGAATCCTGGAGCCCATATGCATCGTTGATTTGAGTCAGGGTTTTCCAACTCCCCTCGGTGAAATTTCCGTGTCCACCAGCCCGGTTAAAGCGCCGGACATTCGCTTTTCATCCTCTCAATTTCGTAGAAACCAATAATGTCACGAGAAGAAAATGAATAGGACTTTGTGGCAGAGGCTATATACGCGTGGCCTTGTGAGAGGATTTCGAGAGGGAGAGCGTACTCTCCCCACTGTCGGCCATACCAGGGCATTTGAGGGCCCTATGATTGATTCCGTACTTGGTTGTAACATCAAACTGATGAAGAGTTTCAAACTAAATCGAAATGGAAATCTAATTTTTCCCTGTTCCCACACTTATCTAAGCCTATTTAATTACAATCTTTCACCCCTATTTCATACCCTAGGTAAATAATTAAAAACGATCAATGGTACACTTAGAAACTTTAGATCTCTCTTGGAACATGATACATTTAGGTCACTTAATCTAAAGTTTTACTTGTCTTATTTTCAAAGTTATTCATTATACTAGGTGATCTTTACCGCTTTCAGCTAGTTATATTTCTATCATAAGTAGACTTATATATCTTTTATAAGGTAGATGAGATTCTGGTAAAATATACATTTATTCACACATGAAAGTAAAACAACTTCCATATGATCATGGATTAGTAAATGATTCAAAAATAATTATTTCCAAAGTTGAATTCACGAGTCAATCTAAGACAGGTCACCATTTAAAACATAGAAAAACTGAACGGCTATTTTGTCTTAGTATGAAGCTCAACAGCAGGCATCCATGATCTCACATACAGGACTCGAATTCAGGACATTCGGTATAAATTCAGTCGATTATAGTTACTTAATTATGTGATCCATTGTCAATGAAATCATACGTTTTTTTCGTGTGTTTCATGCAAATATCAGAAATGTACTTGACAGAAACAGTTTGGGCAAGACTAAAGAACATGGACGAGCCAATCAAAATCTTTCGCGGGCTTTCAAGGTCACGGCGCTAAGTTCGGTATCCGACGCTTACGTAAGGTCGGTTTACAACAGATTTTACAGAAAACGTGATAATTAAGCGTCTACAAGAGAAGTGATCATAAGATTTTGGCGCACAATTCAATTATACATTTCTATAAATAGAGTTTTGGCATTATAGTTGATGTCAGTTCGTGATGAAAACCCTAAGTATAATTCCTAACCTTAACCAAGAATGTAAATCATAATTTGAATTCTTCACACAGATTTATAACCCTCATTTAGACTTAGTTATTATGTGGACACTCTGAGATTCACTCTAGCGTCGCTCAAAAGGCGTCCATATTTTATAGTCTCATCCTTAACCCTAAACCTTAACCCTAATCCTAAACCATAAACCATACCAACTTACCGACAACACTGAAACTATGTGGTCGAGGCTGAAAGAATTTTTGAGACTTTTTCATGGTTCCAGAGGTCGACTACTATGGAGCCACATGGATAAGTTCCTGTGCCGGATGCACTATGATTTTAGAACTTCTGAACCTATATCTGACCTTGATAAGTATTTGAGTCATGTAAAAGAACAGTATCCCCTTTAATTTTTGAGTTTTCTATAATATATTTTTACTGTATACTAACTGTCTTCTGATTGGCTAGTATTTCTCAAGGTCATTTGAGATTCGTTCAAAGGTCGTCCATGTTCTTTAGTCCCGCCACAGTTTGAATACATTTAAGGTATATACTTATATGTACATACAATAAGAAACACTGAAAAATCTTTGTTTCAATTAACCTCTGTATTACCTCAATGTAACTGTAAGCAATGTAATATTTGTCCTCATTTTATCCTATCTACCTCATTTGTCTATAGTTTAACATGTATTTAATATCATATTGAATAAATTAAGATGAATTACTTCTTTTGATCATATAGAATAGGATAATTTTATGTCATTTTACCGATATTCATTTCATCCATTCAATTTCTAGTGATCATTTAGACGTTGTTGTTGATTAGAAGTTATTATGTATTGTAATGAACTGATTGATACATTCAACTGAATACATGTTTGATAGTGACAAAACAATAATTTTCATAGTTGAAATCATGAGTCATTTGAAACTAGACCACCAAGGAAAACCTGGAAGCAGTTGACGGCCGTTTCGTCCTTTAGTGGGAATCCTCAGTGGCAGTGCGCATCCATTATCCTGCACTAACGAGATTCGAACCGAGGACCTATCAGTCTTGCTCCAGTGCACTTAACCGATAGACCACTGAGCCGGCATCCAATGGTGTTTATGTCCCACTTCAACCAATCCACGAAGTTGAGCAACCGTCCAGTGATTCCAGATTTTCCCTGATGGTCTAGCTTTAATTGACTCACGCTTTCAACCATGAAAATACAAAATCTCCACAAAAACCCCTTCTGATAAAACAATAATTGTAACAATGTATATCAACGAGAACAAATAATATTGTGTGCTCTACGTATATCGACATAAATAGTATACAGCGACAGTTAGGTATAGAATGTCTGACAGCAGAAGCTCAAGAAGATCGAGGAGGAAAGAACGGGAGCAGAAAGCAGGAACATTGAATTCCGAGATAATTGACTGATATTTGTAAAAGGAACAGTCAAATTTGGGACAATTGATTAACCTTTTGCAAATGAAGTATCTACTGTATGGTTCTTAGATTTTACTGAGGAGTTCTGTAATTTTGTGTTCAACTACATTCAACGGTCCTTACTTGTGTTCTTATTCACTACAATAACCCTTCAATTCCACAAATTTTCAAGAAAGTAATTAAGAGTTCTACCCTTGTAGATATGACTGATGTAGATCAATCAACAAACAACTTTGTTGGTTTGATAGGTTTCTTATAGAATATTTTTTTTGAAACCCTCAAAATTTCTTTGCTTATCGTTTGATAAAATAGATGAAATCTGGGTCATCGATATTGTTCCTAAAAATTTCTCCTAACAACTTGCAGTGCAGTACACTTTAAAAAATAGTCCTGAATATCAAGTATATACTATTTTAGACTTTACAACTATCTTCATATCCATTGAAATATCTAGTTGTTAACAGAAGATTGTCGCTTAAATGATCATGTTTCGGTGTTTGAAGTGATCTATTTCTTACATTCACTGAGAAAAGACTATTGATCCGCCTATTATTAACTGTGTAGAAACAAGAGGGGAAAACATCAAAGATTATAAAATAATCAATTCCAAGTAAATCAGAAAAATTAACCAGATAAGCACAATTGCATAATGATCACATAATTTCATTGACAGGCAAATAAAGAAAACAAACATTTGTCATGAGTAAAACATTTAAATAGTCTAAAACCTTACATTCATATTATAAGCAAAGATGGATAGTGACTAGCAGTGAGATCCAAACGCGCGTTTTGTCCTATTTGGGACTCGTCAACTGGATGCACCTTCATCTCAGATTTGATGTTCAGTCTGGGGGCTCGAACCCAATACCTTTCGCTTCAAACGCCATCGCGTTATCTATTCAGTTACTTAGTCCTGATAGACACTTGCCACTTGCTTGTGCTGGCAGTAAATGGTGTTAATGTCTAAATTCAACCGATCCATGAAATTGAGCGACACATCCACCAATGTCTTCAGTGAGTTACTATCTTACAACAGACGTGGTTTAACTAGAGGTTGGGCGCTCGCGCTCGAGACTGATAGGCCTGGGTTCGAGTCCTGACAATGGGATTGTGGATGCGCACTGCTGGGGAGTTCCACAATTGGACGAAACAGCCATCCAGTGATTCCAAGGTTTCCATAGTAGACTAGCTTCAATTTACTCATGATCTTAACTATTTAAATTAATTGATTACGTTTGAAAGTGACCTTTTGTGGAAGATGTATTTATCAGATTAAATTTTAATAGTTTGATTCATGAGTCAATCAAAACTAGACCGCCATAGAAAATCTGAAATCACTGGATGACCATTTTGTCCTAGTACTGGACTCCTCGGCAGCGCACATCCACAATCTCACTCTAAAGATTCGAACCCAAAATCTATCGGTTTCGCACGAAAACACTTAACCTGTAGACCATTGATTTGACATCCGATGGTGTTAATGTCTTTTAGGGCTACTGCCAGTCGCAGGTTCGGGTAAAGGAGGATAGGTGAGTATGGGTTCGAAAAGCCCATCCCATAGAAACCAACCTTGCTAAAAAAGGTGCTAGCCACAATAAGGAATTTAAACCAATATCATAAACCTATGAATAAAAGTTTATAGAGTCACAAATATCCAGTAATGGGGTTATTCACACTGATGTTATTCACTAAACCATTAAAATTAAACACTAAATATGGACAAAATATCCTTTAACATGCAAAAAAATCTATCCCATTTCATTTGAAAACGGTGAACAAAATTATGACAATTGATCTTCATCCTTTAGAACTTTGAATCATTTCAACAAACCTTTCCATATTCAATTCAAATCTGTCAAATGATAACAATATACTACTGATAATGAAAATGTCATCAATATTCTATAAACGTTAACATAAATCTGTTTCATTCACATCTTTATTATCAATTTAGCCGCCATGATCATATTATTATTATTTGTCTGTTTGAAGAATCAATCCTGCTCTTTTCTTCTTTTTTTTTTGAAACATCATTCAACACGCAAATTATTGGCGGCATTTTTTTGACTATAATCATGATGACAAACATTTATTCTATTTGGAAAAGACATACAAAGACAGATGGTGAAGTAAAGAATGTTAGTTTTAAGTAAAAAAAAAAAGGTTGGAAGAATCTTTATTCCGTAAACTTCATATCTGTTATGATTTGTAGCCTTGGGCCCTATTAATATATGACGTAATGATACGGCTCATTTGAGAACAGTGATTTATCAACCGGACCAATGACGTATAAACCCGTATGAGCAGTCCTTATCGGTCCTTCTTCTTCTCTACCCCTGCCTGAACGCCCATCTCAGCCTCTGAGATATGAATCATATATTTCAATCATACTTGGTTTATATACAAATCAAACAGACTACATCACACAATAAAATAGAAAATAACATTTGTACAAGATCTAGCTGAAAGTGACTGTGAATTTCGGAGACAGTAATTAATAGGCTGGGCATAACTCAAGAATGATAAATCGTATCATAATATTCCATAGGTCAAAATAAAGGTTATAATAAGAGAAACATGACTATGCATAGTTAAGTTACTTGACAACTATACAATAGGAAATATATGTATAGTATTTGCTCATAAATAGATCCTAACAGCTAAATAATAACACACACACGATGTTGGTTAGCATTTGAATGCGTGAGTGAACTGTGGTGTATGCTACTAATGTCGACAGATATAAGTAGTGTGTATCATCAAACGAAAGTGAAATACCTCAGAGCACAATGTTAAGAAGATGGAAAAAAGAAAAGGAAAACAAAGAATGATTGCTGTAGAATCAAAAGAACAATGAAGTTTGTGACGATTGGCTGACATTTTGCAAATGGAGAATTCGCTGTATGGTTCTCAGATTTTACTAATAGATTCTATAATTTTGTGTTGAAACACATTTGATTGTCCCGTTCTGTGTTCTCGTTCACTACATTATCACTACTACTACTACTATTAATTATAGAGGGGATTCAGAAATCGCTTATTGAGATTTAAATGAACACAAAACATTAGGGAATTCCGCCTCATTTATCTTTGTCAAGTTCTTGAAATCCGGTGTTAAACTCGTTGACACTGGAAATCCCTCAAGGTAAAAGTGAATAGTAATGACATTTGAAGGAGAATTTATAGAAAAAACCGTTGAACGGTTGTTGTGTTCTCAAATCTTTATTTATCACAAATCATCGAACAATGGATCAAATTCATGATCTTCAGGTTTTGACTGTGGTGGTTTCACATCGTTAATCAACCACCTTTGTAACTGTTATTACATAAATCCCAATGGTTATTGGAATCAGAAGGTCATAAGAGGCGGCGACTACAGTTTATCAGCGGATAGAACAGACAACAAAGTTATAAGTACACCGAGTGAATTTGAAGTAGTGAGGCGAATGTGAGTGTATGCGAGCAAATACAGAGGCAAATTTATGGTCAAAACACATAAGGGCATAGCAACGTAAGGCCAAGGGTAATAATAGGATTCGACTACATATAAACAAGGGGAAGAGAATGATCCATCGGGTGATATCTAAGCGATTAACATTTTAGCTCGAGAGAGAGTAGGCTGTCGTGTGATCAAGGGAAAATGTTTACACAGACAAGATGGTGATCATAATAGTACAAAGAAATATGCCGATTATTACCATCCGAATAACATTGTCTGCTAAGTAGGTTAGTATAGGGACTTAACCAAGTTTAGCCATTATCGAAACGAATTGTAGGAGAGTTGCTATATGACAAATATGATACTTTTAGATAATTTCCTTGAAACATAATGTCTTATAAATTGTTTTAGGATAGATACATTATTAGTTATCATCGGTATTCAGGACTCATGCTCATGTACCAAAGTCAACATCAACACTGAGATAAAAGTACATATAATTGATAAGTACCGAATAAGACCTTTGCTAATCACAACATGGATTCATCGATGCAACTAACATTGGATGTACATATGCCAAGAAAGATTGACAAAATATTCAATCTACATAATGCACAATAAAACGTTTCAGGCCCTCTCCAATAAATGATAACATTAGTTTAAATTTTAGACAAACTTAACCCATCATTATGAGCAAAGATGGATGGTGGTTAGAAGTGGAATCCAGGATGCGCGTTTCGTCCTATTTGAGACTCGTCAGCTGGATGTACCTGCATCTCGGAGTTGATGTTCACTCTGGGATTCAAACAACACAATACTAAGTGAATTAATCCATCATGTTTTCTGAACAGATTACTTTCCATTGACATAGTTCAACTTCCCATGTTTTGAGGTTCTAATATGGTCAATCGGTCGTTCATAATCATAGCAGATCTTGAAATAAATAGATGTTATTCTATGCTTTAGTACAGTATCATTATGACAAGGTGAAATCAATAGATTGAGCGCTAAACAAAACGAACTAATTCATCTTTTCATGATGGTGGGAAAGATTAAATACCAAGAATATGATCCAAGATAAGGAAATAAAAGAGTATGTATAAATGAATATAGAGACCAAAGATCTAGATGAAGATCTAGAGTGAATGATTTTGAGCTATTACGATCGATTATGAGTCTTTTCATCTAACGTTTCTAACCAGTTGTCATAGTAGTCGGTACATAAATATTCTGGACCTACCAATACGTTTTAACCAATCAGTGACTTCATGAACAGATACCAAGTCACGTTTTGCATTCACTTGTAATATACTTAGAACATTGAACTTCAAATTGATTATTCCATTTTTGAAAATCTCCTTCTTTGATAACCATATTACCCCGAAGTTCGTATGTTCAATCCCTAACAAAATAGTGAATTCACACTGATGATGAATCCCATGATAGGACGAAACAATCGACGTTATTCTGAGACTAATCACATCACACATTTTTCTGTTTTCAATGTTTCATTGATTTATGACGTATATCAACATAGAAGTTGTTCAGTAATACATGAATACTGTTAACTGCTGTGAAATAGATCAATACTATTCGAGCAATACAGAAAACTAGACTAATGTGACATTTAGAAGGGGTTTTGTGGAGATTTCAGTATTTTCATAGTTGGAGTCATGAGTCAATTGAAGATAGGCCACCATAAAAAATCCTGGAAGTACTGGACGACCGTTTCGTCTTCTGTAGGACTGGTAGGTCCTGGGTTCGAATCTCACGAGGCTGGATCGTGGATGTACACTGCTAAGGAGTCCCACATTAGGACAAAACGGCCAGCTAGTGCTTTTTGGTTTTTCATGGTGATCTAGCTTTAATTGACTCATGATTTCAACTAGGGAAATATGATATTTGTTTACTATTAAAAAGTGCATGAGTGACCTGTGTACGTCAATGGTAGTATGTTTGACCATTGCACTTTCCGAATTTGTTTAAATCACATTATTTGAATTAGTAAACTCAACAGAAAAAACAGTTAGTTTCAAACATTAGGAAATGTAGATTCATTGTATGTGGACCAATACGTTCGGTCGCCTGGAATCAAACAATGTATACTGACATTGTGATTCGCTTAGACAGTGATTAGATTGCAAATTGAAGCGTAGAATTCTAACTGTACTACTAACAAGACGATATGAGATTGGTTTTAACTCAGTCGTAAATAACTATAAAACAGAATGTAATCATCTATGAATTCTGAGTAAGTTGTATCATATAATGTCATTTTTATAGCCTGTGCATCCAAGACGTCAATTTATATAAGTTCTTAGATAGATTTTCTAGATCACGAATCTATCTAAGTTATACGGTTATTGACATTCTAGTATGGAACATCTTAGCAATGGACACTCACAACAAAATAAACGATCTTCTTCAAAACTTTCAATCTTGATTGGAACGCTTAACGTCTAAATCACTGAGCTAGCCTTCAATGTTGTGCATGTTAAACTTCAATCAATTCATAATATCACATAGACACCTGCTATTGTCTTATATGAGTAGTTATTTAACACTCCAAAATGATAAACATCACTGTTCACCATTTCTCACTAGGACTTCAATCATTAGCTTGCGTAACTATCATTTCACTGCTGCAAAACCTCGAGCTTTATGAAAGATAACTGATTTGACACCAAGTCACCGGGATATTTGTAGATACTGGTTTATTATTATTATTATTAGCTTTATTCAATATTATATTTTTGGTACAATATAGAATACTCAGCACAAAGTACTTTAACAAGTTTCCGTTTCTTACTTTTTCGTCTTTCCTGACGATGAATATTGAGTGATCGCCAGTTAGAAGTTAGCAGCCCAGTCAATCGACATCTGAATAATGTACATTCTTCTCGCAGCATAATTCCAGCAACCACAATATCTTTGATTAGGCGTTCTGTAACCTTTACAGCGAAAGGTTGTACACTTTTCAGAAACGCACCTGAATAGGTCGTGCAATTAATATCCATAATGATGTATTAAGACAAACAAAATTAGATAACTTATTGAAATATCTAGATGACAGGAACAGGTATCCCAGATGTTTAAACAGGCCGCCAATAATAATGTGGACTAAACTTTATTATTTTAAAAAACCAGGTAACACGTCCAAACATAAGTCAGACTATATTTAGACTGAATATGATAAATTATTCAACAACAGTAACAACAATGAAAAAAATAATCACCTCCCAGAAGAATGTGTTACTAGAGGTATTCATTTGTTTAAAACGATAAGAATATTGGTGGGCTAGGCATTTTTTTCTTTTCTTTTTTTCGTTGTTGTTGGTTGATTGGAGAATTTCAGATCGTTTTCCAAAATATGATGATACATAAAAATATCATAAAGGGCATTTTTTTTATAAATAACCATGACAATATTTCATGTATATATGTGTATATGGGTCTTGTTTAAAACAATAACTACTAGCAACAAAACATGAAAACAAATCATTTTATCTAGTTGCTCAATTTCATGGAGTGTTTGTAGTTAGACATTTAACACCTTTGGATGCCCGCCATCTCAGTGGTCTAGTGCTTAAGCGCACGCGCGCGAGATCGATAGGTTCTGAGTTCAGATCTCGCAAGGCGGGATCATGAATGGGCTTTGTTGAGGAGTCCCGCAATATGGCGAAACGGCTGTCAAGTGCTTCCAGATTTTCCATGGTGGTCTAGCTTTAATTAACTCATGAATTCAACTATATAACTATATTACTAAAATCCCCACAAAACTCCCTTCAAATAGTTTTATCATTAATTTTTATATTGGTTGTTTAAGACTGCAACAGGTACATCCAGCTGAAGAGTTTCGAATAGGATGAAATGCACGTCCTGGATTCTAATGCTAGTCACTATTCATCCCTGCTTATAACTGTTTTTATTGTTTACAACAATAGAAAGCTGGTGAAAACCGGTAAGTATGTAACAGTTGTTTCATTCCAATTTAGGATTGTTAATCAGTACGTTCAGATAACTCATTGAGAATGAACGCAGAACTTTCAGATTTGAAATAAACTAGAATAAAGTATAAAGGTTAAGAATGATAATGTAATACTGTATTTAATGAAATTATTAAAACTTTTCAAACATTTATAAGCAAAGATGGATAGTGTCTAACAGTGGAATGCAGGACATACGTTTCGTGTTATTTGGGACTTGTCAGATGAATTTACCTGCGTCACAGGGTTGATGTTCACTGTTGGACTCGAACACAGTACCGTTCGTTTTAAACTCCATCACGAGTCCTGTTAGCCACTAGCTTGTGCAATGGAGTGAAGTTCAAATTTACTTGATATTGTTTACTTGAATATTTCGATTGATGTTCAGGATTGTAATTGATCAGTTTCTAATTGACTTACATGCATACTATGCACATTGCCTAGTTCTGACCTTCATTCACAAGAAATATAAGCAGTGATGAATAGTGGCTAGCATTGTAATTCAGAATGTGTGTTTCATCCTATTTGAGACTTATTTGAAGTGTTTGAAGTGAACTGTACTAGTACGGAGAGAACATCAACTCTGATATGCAGGAACATCTAGCTGTCGAGTCCTGAATAGGACAAAACACGCGTCCACCATCCACCTTTGTTTAGAATTTCTGTGAATGAAGGCAATATCTAGGCAATATGCACAATATGCACATATGCCAATAAGAGACTGATCAGATGCAGTCTTAAACATCAATGGGAACATTCAAACAAACAATACCAAATGAGTTTTAACATTGGGAAAATGTTCATCTAACTGTCTAGCTATTTCCACTTTGGATTTAACCATAAATTATTCAACTTACATCAATATATAATTTAATTGGAATAATAAACTACTGAATAAATAATCATTAAGGGTTATTCCCCCTCTCTTAGTCTTAATTGTAGTCAATCAAGTTTATCATATAAATTACCAATATTCCATTTATGAATCTCTTTAAATCATATTGAAGATTCATGCTGAATGAATTAGAAATAGAAGAAGACAAATAGAATAGTAAATTATGGTCATTGCTCTCTTCTTTATTTCCGTTTTTTCTCCCTTCTTTTTTTTAATAAATAGTTGTGGTTTTATGCTTTTCTCTTTATTAATTATAGTCAATTGACTGCTAATTTATAACTTGCTTCATTTTTAGTTGAAATGATTTTCTTCTATTATTTGTTATATATTAGGATGTTGTAGTTGTTCTGATGTGTGATGTCCAAAATCTTACTTATTTATTTACGCAAGTTAACCCTCGTCGAGGAACATAGGCGACCCACCAGCATTCTCTATCTATTCCTGTCCCAAGCAATCCTTTTCAGTTCTTTCCAGTTACCATTCATCCTTTTCATGTCTGCTTCTATTTCTCGGTGTAATGTGTTCTTTGGTCTTCCTCCTTTCCGCTTTCCTTCAGGATTCAAAGTTAGGGATTGCCTCGTGATGCAGGTTGGTGATTTCCTCAATGTATGTCCTATCCACTTCCAACGTCTTTTAATAATTTCCTCTTGAGTTGGAAGCTGGTTTGTCCTCTCCCATAAAACGTTGTTGCTGATAGCATCCGACCAGTGAATGTTGAGTATCTTGAGTAGGGAACTGCTTATAAAAACTTATGCCTTCTTGACGATGGATGGAGTAATTCTGCACGTTTAATCTTCGTACAGTTGGACAGTCTTTACGTTCCTATTGAAGATTCTCACTTTGAAATTAGTTGACATTTATTTTGAGTTCCATATGTTCTTCAATTGTAGAAATACTGCCCTTGCTTTGGCAACCCTGGCCTTTACATCTGCATGCGATCCTCCTTGTTTATCAATGATGCTTCCCAGGTATGTGAATATCCGGAATCTGATACTAATATATAGCATGCTATGCGTTAAACCCCCAACTGACTACTTGAGCGAGAATACAAAGGTGAACGAGAAAGTGTATTGCACTATCGGATTAAATGCACAACTAATCATATATATATATATATATATATATGTACTACTCTATTCTTAGGAAATTGTTCCAATGACTTCTATAAAATGCACTTGACCTTCGGGTCACTTCTGATTGGTACCTGATTGGCTTTTCATATCAGTATTTGGTATGGTATGGTATGGTAATTATCACTCTCTGCTGACCTTTTGAAAATGGAGTGTTACCTTTGCCAATTGCATAATAGTATAGCTTTCAGATGAAGGTTTATGATTTATACTTTCATTATATAATTAATAGTGGACACTTTAGCTGGGTTTTTTATACTTTTTCATTTCCAAGTTTTCGTTTAATCCTTATATCTCTGTTATATTTCATTATCCCAAATTTATTGTGGGATCAATATGCTTCCATGACTTTGGTTCTGTACCACTTTAGACTAACTTATGTATACGTCTCAATTTCATTTCTTGCTGTATGATAACATATTTCAAGTAAATTGTTTAATGAATTTGGAGTCATGATTCAACTGAATACAACAAAGAAACGATCTGACTTTTATCTTCATCCTCTGACTGGCCACTGAATTATGAGGAGCTCGAGGATAAAGAAGTATTTATGTCCTCTGCGTTGTAAATCGATCGATATCTTAATTTGTAAGCAGAAACTCAGATGTTCTACTGGTAATATAGGTGAACTAATCGATAATCGGACTAGAAAGAGAAAATATACAACTAGTTTTCTGTCACCACTGGCCCATCACATGAAACTTTATATAAATTAAGCAAGCTTTTTGTTTTTTTTCTCGATATAACAGGAATGTCAGAATGTAGGAAGCTTATAAGACACTTATCCAACAAAGTAATGATGACCATATTGTTATTACAGTTGGCATCTATACGACAGATTTAATACAAAATCAACTCTAACTTATGTTCTTTGGTCTTTAGAATCGAACACAACTAGCTAATTTGTTTATTCACATACTTAATAACGCCTGTTACTCCTCGTAGAGGAGCATAGGTCGCCTATCCGACGCAAGCAAACAGTATATAAAATTGAGATGATTTTGTTTGAATGATGTTAAAAATATCAGCTCGAATTGTAGAATGTTTTTTTATTGTAGATTATCATAATACAAAATAGAAGGCACTATTGAATAGTAATGAACAAGAGAAAACAGTTTCATTTTGATTACAATTCCTTTTAACGACAAAATCATGATCCATTATTTATTGAAACGAAGGACGTTTAATTGTCATGATGAGCCTTTGACATAACGACTCATTTGTGATATGCTTGGTGCTGTTACGAGCCTACCTTAGTCGGTAAAAGGAACAAAGGTCAAAGACATAGTAGCCGTGTTCTTACGTCACTGAACACTTGGGACTGCAGGCTGCAAATGAGGTTGAGTGCTTTAAACTGGCTCTCAGACAAAGAATTCAACCGGAAACGTTCGCATTCACGGTTGACGATTCCCACATGCGTAAGAAAATTATCATCTTCGTTCATAATTAGCTTCAAACATCGATAACGAGTATTAAACCATGATTAGTTGTCGCCGAAATGTTAGCCTAATATCTAGACTGTGTCTGAGAATGAGTGATCACGTGGGTTCAAAGGCAAGGAGAAATTATAGTACCTGTCTAGTCCACTTGCACCCAACTCTAAAAGTAGCAGCCGAACCTTCCAAGCATCATCATGATTGGCTAAATCAAATTTAATTAGGTCTTTATAACGCCGGAACCTCATATCAAAAGTAACGTTGGCATCAGGATTATAATGAAACTCTGCAATGCTATTTGCAATGCCATCTACTGATGGTACTGTAGTTGCATTAGATATGATAAGCTGTGTGGGAGGTAAAATCTTGTTATCTGTCAACATCTTCATTAGTTTTACCTGCCGTTCAAATAATAATGCACGTTTAGGAGGATCTGGTTCGTTTGATTTGACTAACCAATTTGTGAAAGTGTCTAATCCATTCATTGGTGCAATTATGGGAATGGTAACATTATCATTTTCTAACTAACTGATAACACAAATTAGAAATTTCTACATTCACCAAAAGTTATTTCCATAGTAATAATGATGAAATGTTTCTACACATGTGGGTGAATTGTATTCATCTGTTAAGTCAGTGTTTTACATTAAAGTAAACAAAACTGAGTTGATTATAAGTGTGGTATTGGAAAGCATGCAGTAGTGGATAACACTATACTCCTATTTGTGACGTGTCATCTGGATGTACTTGAATCTCAGAGTTAATGTTCACTCTGAGACTTGAACCCAGTACCGTTCGATTCAAACGCCCTCGCGTTATTCACTTACCTATTTAGTCCTGATAGTCACCTGCTTGTGCAATGGGGGGAAGTTTGAATTCATTTTGTTTTATTTGTTTGAATCTTCCCATTGGTATTTACGACTACAATTGATCATTCTCTTATTGGCATATGTGCATCCTGAGCGTACTGCCTCGATATTGCCTGAAGTCACTGCTAGTCACTATCCATCATTGCTCATAAAGCTTGTCACTTCAAGCAATATCGAGACAGTCCTCACAGGATGCACATATGCCAACATGAGACTGATCAATTGTAGGCCTAAACAACAATAGGAAGATACAAGTAAACAACAACAAGTGAATCAGATATCTATTATTTTACATTGACAAGGTCGACCTAATATAACTCACATTTAGATCTAATTTGTTAGTCGGGTTTAAACAAGTATAACTTTTCGTTACACAATATCATGTACACATCTGTGAGTTATCGATTATTTTTATCCTATTATTCAGTAGTCTATTAACCTATACATACATCAGTACCAATTTCATATGAATTAAAAAGCGTTTTTTCAACTGTACTTTCTTTGGAATCTGTTTCAACGTACTCAATGACAGTCCTACTCTGAGGAGCTGGAAGGTAGAGAACTACTACATCCATCGTCAAGAAGGTACAAGTATACGCAAAATACTCAACATTCACTGGTCGGATACCATCAGCAACAGCGTTCTATGGGAGAGGACAAAACGTTTTTCAGCTGAACAGGAAATTATTAAAAGAAGTTGGAAGTGGATCATACATTGTAGTGCCGTGCTTCGATCATAGTTCGCTTCGATAACCGTTATTAATACCAATCTTAACGGTGTATAATATCAGAAGGCAAAGGGAAGCGGCAACTACATTTTTATTGATAATCGATGCAGACCAGAAAGTTGTAATCACATGAGCAACTGTAAGCAAGCGAAGCAAAGATGATGCGTATTGGAGATGGCTGGGAAGCCAACTCATTTTAAGCAAGCGTTAACTAACATTTATAGGCAGGCAAAAATGAGTGACAGACATATGATGAATAAGATACGAAGTGTACACATATGCGCTCATATAAAAAGTACTCAAGGTTAATAAGCAAATGATTAACAAGATCAAAAGATGACTCAATGTACAGGTGAATTGGCTTGGCCAGTAACTAGAATAAAGTATATGGGCCTAACATATGAACTGGTACTACAACATACATTGAAGAAATCGTCAAACTGCAATCCCTAACTTGGAATCCGGAAGAGAAAAGGAAAACAGGAAATCCAAAGAACACATTACACCGAGAAATAGAAGCAGATATGAAAAGGATGAATGTCAACTGGAAAGAACTGGAAAACATTGCCTAGGACAAGATTAGATGGAGAATGCTGGTGGGTGGCCTATGTTTCTGAACGAAGAAGAATAGGCGTAAATAAGTAAGTGAGTAATCAAAACTCCCCCTACAAATGAACTTTCTGGGAGGGAACGTATGAAAATAATCATTTATCAACTTTTCAAACACTCTTCATTCTGTTCTCATTACATTGTTTCGTTTTTATTAATCTGAATCAGTACTTCATGTTATACTATACAATTTTTTGAATGTTTATATACACAATCAACTTCGTTTAAACAATTAACTTCACGAAGCAATCGCTAACTTGGAATCCGGAAGGGAAACAGAAAAGAGGAAGACCAAAGAATACATTATGTCGGAAAATAGAAGTATATATGAAAAGGATGAATGTCAACTGGAATGAACTGGAAAGGATTGCCTAGAACAAGGTTGAATGAAGAATGCTGGTGGATGGCCCTATGCTTCTGCACGAAGGGAAACAAGCGTAAATTAGTAAGTGAGTAATCAAAACTCCCCCTACAAAGTGAATCCTCCAACTTCCTGGGAGGGGGTGGGACAAACATATGATCATTAATCATTTATCAAATTTTCAAACACTCTACACTAGAAAATGATTTCATTCTATTCACATTACATTATTTGGTTTTGTTTCGTTATTATTAACTTAAATCACAACCTCACATTATACTAAACAACTTTTTATTGTTTATATACACAATCAAACTTTGTTTAAACAAATAACTTCAATGTAGACGTAACATTAAATTTCCCTTTCTTTCATCTTAAAATAAACAACAAAAACAAAAAAAAAAAGGGAAACTGCATACTTGCCAAGTTTACACTTCAGTCATTGAAACTTAGTGGGTGATTTCAGATTGTTTATCACAAAAATTATCATTTTCATTATTATTATCATCATCAGTTACGTAATAAAAATTTATTCACTAAGCAATAGAATAACATAGTTTCTATCTTCAAAAAAAAACGAATAAAAAATAGGGGGGGGGTAAGAAAAACAATTTGATGGATAAGCAATTTAATGAGATTTATTACAGTATTGCATTTCGCCACAATTCACTTGGATTGTAAAAAAAAAAAGAAAAAAAAAGAGAGAAAAGAAAAACTCTTGGTTGATTCCATAAATTAAAAAAAAAATAGAAATTGTGAATAAAGCAAATTAAACTACAATAAGATAAAGAAAAAAAAAAGAGAATAACAAATTGAGAAATGATTCATTTGGTATTGTATCCTGAGTGAACTGCCTTGATATCACCTTAAATTCATAAGCTTTATAAACATAGATAGATAGTAGTTAACAGTGAAATCTAAGAGTGAATTCAAGAGTTGATACAAGTACATCTAGTTGACGAGTCGCAAATAGGATGAAACTTGCGTTCTATATTCCACTGCTAGCCAATATCATTACATTACATTTACTTACGCCTGTTACTTCCAATGAAGCATAGGCTGCCGACCAACATTCTTCAACCTACTCTGTCCTGGGCCTTCGTTTCTAGTTCTATTCAATTTTTGTTCATTCCTCTCATATCTGTCTCCATTTCTCAGCGTAAATTGGTTTTTCGTCTTCATTTTTTTCCTTTGGCCTTCAAGATTTCATGTGAATGCTTGCCTTATGATACAGTTGGGTGATTTCCTCATCCATCTTCACTTATTCAGTGGGATGTATTCAAAATTAATATTCTATTTAAATTATGTTAACACATTTACCGATGATCAGTTTTTTCGTACTTTTTTTTTAAAGATTTTTTTACTGTCTTATTTTACATTAGACAAATCAATAAGAGAAAAAGTACAATAGTAATCGTTTGGAAACAGTAAATTGAATATGGGAAACAATACAATTCAAGGCAAAGGTTTTGTTTCATTTAAGACTCATCAGCTAGATTATTACCATTAATATTACTAGCCTTAATCAATATTATAGTTTTACTACAATATAGAATTCACAGCACAAATTATTTCAAAGAGTTTCCTTTTCTTATTTCTTGGTTGATTCTGAAGATAAATATGAAATGAATCAGAAGGGTTTTTGTGGAGAATTTAGTATTTTCATAGTTGAAATCATGAGTCAATTTAAGCTAGATTATCATGGAAAATTTGGAAGCACTGAACGGCCGTTTCGCCGTTTCGCATCCACGATCCCGCACTCGTGAGATTCGAACCCAGGACCTACCAGCTTCGCGCCGGACCACTTAACCGATAGACCACTAAGCTGGCCGGCATCCAACGGTGTTAATGTCTAACTTCAACCTATCCACGATTTTGATCAACCGTTCACCAATTGTCTTCAGTGAATTGATATCTCTACAACAGACTAGAACTCAATATGGAATGATCGCCACTTAGATATTAGTAATTCCGGTAGTCGACATCTGAATAATGTACATTATTTTCAATGTATATTATCAGTCACCACGATATCTCTGTTTGGTCTCTTTTGTAACTTGTACGATGAAATGTTGTTTACTTTACAGAAACTCACCTGAATAGGTTATACAACTAATCTTCATAATGATGTATTAAAGCAAACAAAACTAGATAATTTGGTAAAAGAAATCTAGATAGTAGGAACAGGTAGCAGGCAGCTTGTGTTCGACTTGCATCCTGTAGTTGATATTCATTACAAAATTTAAACTTGATACCTTTTCTCTCTAAATGTACAACACATCATTCACTTAGCTAGTCATTTTCAATAACTACTATTTTTTACAACGGATATGAATTTCAATCTAATGGTCTTGACTATTCCATTGTTAATATTATTCATTAGATTTTGCATCAATTTATCCATTGCATTTTAAAATTCTATAGCATTATCTAAGCGAATATTGTACATACATCTAACTGACGAATCCTGTGTACTGACCGGGTCCAACGTTGATCAACTGTGGTGACCGGTCAAGAACTGGTGTTTTCTATGTGGTATGGTCGCCGAAGAAATCTTAAAAGGATTACTTTCAATACTAACCATATCCCATCTATTCTATAAAAACGTGCAACAAGATGATTTAATAAAAAGAATCTTTACAAGATGTACACATACGAACAAAAGCTGATCAACATTCAGTTTTCAACATCAACAAGGGGAATAATCCACATCATTATAAAATTGAATCTTTAGGATATTTGGTCAATTCAATGAATCAGTAAACAGAATTCGTTGTTTTCGTTTCTTTTTTTTATGTGTGCATCAATAGTTATGTTAAAAGTGACATTCATGTACAATATATGTACATAATTTCACAGTTTTAATTTCCAGACATAACAGGAGATACGTATAGTACATTGAATACAAAAAGCGAATATCTGGAGCTTTGACCAGGTTGTTGGATATGGCGAATCCACCTAGGGGAATTTAAAAATCTTGATTCTAAGCCTTTGGTGCACATGGGCTCCAAGATTCTAAGGAAAAAAGTTGCCGATGAGCCTATTGTTGGATCCTGACTACCAAAAGACTGCCCCTCATTACGTAGCTTTACTACCATTTGGATTAGAAATTTAGATCAAAGGCTCGATGTATGGCCCCCTAGCTGAACCACCTGGTTCGGTTTGGGAAACCGAACAGTATCATAGGCCTCACGCAATTAAATGAAATGACAACTTTTTGTGTGGCGCATATATATCTGGTGCCCCTTTGTACTAATATTTATATGTTCAAGAAATTAAATAAATAATGAATGCGTATATTAGTTGATATCAAAATATAACCAGTATATTGTATGACTGTTTGCTTGATGTTAAGACTGAGTTGTTCAATTTAACATTGATTACCGGATCAAATCATGTTTGGTTTTATTTTTTCACTTCTATCAGATACCTTCACTAGGCAGTATCTATCAAAAATCGGTCTCAATGAGACCATCATTAGAAAATAAAGAAGATCGAACGCCTGATATCTTCTCAGAAGTGTTATTCCACAACTTCGTCAGCGGTCCGAACCCAGAAACTTTAGGTTTCAGAATAAACGCTCAACCATTTCGAACCACTTTTATGATGTCTACGGAGTCTATACCATGACCTCATTCAATCCTCTTTAGTTTTCACTGGTACCCCAAATGAGATCAATTATTTACTAATACTACTTTCAGGTTCAATCACTTTACACTTGACAGTACTAAAGAGGCTAATTATTTGGTTCCTGAAGTTCTGATGTTAATTTATGACTGGTTAAGCTCAGAGATTTTTTGTATTTGATAATTTACAAAACACTCATTACAAAACACTTTTAACTAAATCATGCTTAATTACTTTCCTTTATAAACCACCTTTTGTAATATTCCTTTAAAAGGTAATGTTAAAGTGATTTGCAGGTAACTATAACGATTTTGTAATAGATATTTAGGACTTTATCTTACGGTGAAGAATTATTTTCTAACTTATATAAACTCAGTACCGTTTGCTTCAAACTCTATTACGTAATCCACTTAGCCAATAAGTCCATATAGCCGCTTTCATATCGACAATGTATGATACTTAATTTAGTTCAAAATCGAAGCAGTCCGCACAGGATACACGTATGTCAATAAGAGAATGATCAATAGCAGTTTTAAATAATAATGGGAAGATACAATTAAGCAACAACAAGTGAATATAACTTCATCCCATTGCACAAGCAGGTAGCTATCACGACTCAGTGGGTAAGTGGATAACACGATGGCGCTTGAAGTGAATAGTACTGGGTTCGAGTTCAAGAGTGAACATCAACTCTGAGATGCAAGTACATCCAGTTGACGAGTCTCAAATAGGATGAGACACGCTTCCTGGATTCCACTGCTAACTACTATCCATCTCTGCTTATAAATATATTTGCCTAAAATTATTCAAATATTTCCAATGTAAATTGATGATGTAATAGAAGGTAAGGAACCGTAGGTAGAATATTTTGCTTTTTTGTTTTGTTTTAAAAATAAAACTGTCTTATTCATATACAATTCATTTATTATTCTAGAAGTTTACCACAAATCAATGTGGGATTATTCAAAATAGATTGAATCTGATCAAACGTCAGTTGTTATATCATTTAAAGAACAGCTGTTTATAAAATGTAACCCTACTGAGAAATGTGTTTTTGTTGTTTTTTTTCCCCTGTTTTTCCTTTTCTTTTTCTACTTTTCTAGAACAATACTATTCTAATGAAATGACTTAAACAATGAATACGCACAGTATGTACATATGGTCAATAAGAGACTGAACAGTTGCAGTCCTAAAACATCAATGGGAAGATTCAAACAAATCATACTTAAGTGACTTGAATAAGGTTTATATAAAATTAGATGTTAGTGTTCAGTAAAACAAATGATTAGTATATTCACTTGGTGTTGTTTAGTTTTATCTTTCCATTGTTATTTAAAACTGAAATTGATCAGTCTCTTGTTGGCATATGTGCATCCTGTGCGGACTGCCTTGATATTGTCTGTAGTTATAAACTTTATAAGCAAAGATGAATAATGGTTAGTAGTAGAATCCAGGATGTGCGTTTCGTCCTATTTGAGACTCGTCAGCTGGATATATTTGAATATCAGATGTAATAAACTTTGTTAGTTTAATTATAAAGTAATAAGTGATACGTGAATAAATTAGAAGTTTGTTTGCTTATCATTTTAGGCTACAACTTTATGTATGTATGTATCAAAACAATCAAAACAGAGGTGACATATGTCAACAAATTTAGTCAAGAATATCATTAGACTTATACTTACATACAAGATGTCGGTAAATCAGTGTTCTCTCTATTAGGATATTATAGATTTAATAATATTATAACTAGGCAACCATTGCAAACCTGGAAGCACTGGACGGACGTTTCTTCCTAGTATTGGACTCCTTAGAATTGCACATTCACGATCCCGCACCGAGACAACTCGAATTCAGGATTTCTGGTTTTGCACCCAGATATCTAATCTCTAGGCCACTGAGCTGGCATCCAAGCACTCGAAGGCCGTATGTGCAGTGTGCATCCATGATCCTATCCACGGAATTGTAACGCCTGATCTTAAGACCACTGAGCTGGCATCCAACGGCGTTAATGTTTAACTTCAACCAATCCATGAAATTACATCACAGTCTACCATTGTTTTCAATGAGTCACTGCCTCACAACAGACATGACTGGAATCCATAGGTCATGGATTCTCACTAGAACTTTAGGAAATACCTCTTAAAGCCACTCACTAGTGAGCACATGATAGCTATTATCAAAAAGGTTTTTTTTGGAGATTGTAGTAATTTAACGTTAACATCAACACCATTAGATACCAGCTCTATAGTCTAGAGGTTAAATGTTCATGAGAGAGACCAAAGTTCATGGGGTCCAATCGTACATGCAAGATCATGGATGCTCACTATTAAAGAGACTAACACTAAGACGAAATGGCCACCCATTACTAGCAAGTTTTCCATAGTAGTCTAGTTTTAATCGACTGATAAATTCAACTATTAAAAACAAATCACCCCACCTCGCTTTTGTTAATAATATTTGATTAATTACATACAAAATTCTATAGAAAAAAAAGAAACATTAATTGAAACTATTTAATTATCAGTAGTATAAAGAAAACAGCTCAGTGGTCTATCGGTTAAGTTCTTCGGCTGGGGACTGGTAGGTCCTGCGTTCGAATCTCGCGAGAGCGAGTTCGTGGATGCGCACTGCTGAGGAGTCCCATAGTATAAAGAAAACACTCATTTTCTTTTTCTTTTCTTTTTTCAGTGAAATGTACTAGAATATTCTATTAAATTACGATGAATTTTTTTTTGCAAATCAAATCATTAACTTTCAATCAATATTGGGATGGTAACAATTGAATGAATTTCAACAACAAAAAAAGGGGGATGTTCATCAAATAGATTGTACAGTGAAGTAATCAATTTAGTTTTTTCCTTTTTTTGCTTCTTGTTAAAACTTTTACTTACTTGCTTACTTACTGATGAGCGTTTTTTTAGCCAGTTGATGTTCTACAGGATGACATCGCTAACTCTATGCCCAACCCTCCTCCTTTACCCGGGCTTGGGACAGGCAGTAGCCCCCGGAGGAGCTACAGGCGGCGTTTCATTTAAGTAATCAATTTAGTTTTTTCTTTTTTTCCCTTGTTAAAACTCCAACTTAAAACTTAATAATTAAAGATGGATAGTGGTTAGAAGTAGCTTCTGAGTCCTGACGAGTTTCAAATAGAACGGAACATACGTCCTGGATTTCAATTTTAACCACTATCCATCTCTGCTTAGAATGCTTCTGACTTAAGATAATATCGAGACAATCCTAACAGGTTGCGCCCCCCAAATGCCCTGGTATGGCCGAGTGTGTGGAGAGTCCGCTCTTCCTCTCGAAATACTCTCACACGACTAGGGAAGTCCAACTCATTGCCTTCTCGTGACGGAGGTGTCGTTCACGACATTGAGAGAACGAAAAGCGAATGTCCGGCGCTTTACCCGGGTTGGTAGAAACGGAAAGTTCACCTAGGGAAGTTGGAAAACATTGATTCCAAACCGATGGTGTACATGGGCTCCAGTATCCTGAGGGAACAAATTGCATATGAACCAATTGTTGGTCACCGGCTACTATGGGACTGTATCTCCTTACGATATGTCACTGCCTTGTGGATAAAATCATTAGGTCAACAACCCCGGGTGTGGCCCCCTGAGAATACCACCTGTTTCAGTCTGGGCAGTTTCACAGCCCACAAACAAATCAAATGAGATTTGTGTAGCGCATATATATCTGCTGCCCCTTTTTACCAATATATATGTGTTTAAACAAATAAATATGTACTTATCAATTAAGATATCTCTACTTGCATGATCTTATTGATAGAGTGAACATCTTGATTGGATGTTTGAAACACATAGAAAATATTATAGGTAATATTTGTGAATAAAATTATTTCAATGACTTTCATCCATCAAAGATCTATGATTCCATCTCTCCCACATACACACACACTCTCTATCAGTTTATACCTATTTCATCGGATTATAATGAATATAGGTCAATTACTCAACAATCTGATAAACAACAAAACAACATATCTTCACTATTCAAGTATACCGACTACACAATAACAAACTCATCAATACCACTTCACTTAATAATTACATTGACTACATAATTCACTTCTCAACGAAGTACTTCGTCATTGTTGTAAACATAAGTTTACACTGAATTAAAAGTACACTAGACTATAACTGTCAACAATCACGACAACATTGATAAAGTCGTCGTTTGATTTAACTAACCAATTTGTGAAAGTGTCGAATTCATCCGATGGGGCAATTATGGGAATTGTAACATTATCATTTTCTAACTAACTGATATCTTGAATAAGAGATTTTCTACATTCACCAAAACTTGAGATTTTAACAGATTATCGAGTGAATGTTACATATCGTTTTGTGTTCACATGAAGTTACTTTGCTCTATCCGTGATGTACCTTAATAGCTATACGTAATGAAGGAGACTAATACTAGAATTGACCTGTTGTCTGATACCTTTCAATTTTCAATGATACTGTGGTGTAGTATACTTATACATACATAAGTAATATATGATGATGGTCAGACATAGAATGTAGTTTGCAGAAGACCGATATGGAGAAAATTGAAATAAATCGCAATCAGTATGAAAATGCATGAACAATCAAATCAAAGAAGATGGACAGGTATTTTTGCAGAAGAAACAGTTCAGATTGAGACAATTGACTGTTATTTTGCAAATTAACTGTTCATTGTATAGTTATCAGAATTTAGTTAGCTAGTCTGTAATTAATGCTCAAATACATTCAATTGTCCCGACCGTGGATAATAATGACTATCAATAAATGTTTCCTAAATTCTGCTGATTCCTCTCCTAGCTTACTATGAGTCTACTATACTTACGGAATGGTGACGTCTGTAGTCTACTCTAAAATCAATAGTTATATTGATTAAATCAATAACAGAAGGTAACATACAACAGTTGAACACTTTACCACTAACATAGAAAGAATATGGATTATTGGGAGAATTTGATATTTGGAGTATAACCAGAAAAAGAAAAAAGAATCAATTCAACTTTGTATACAACAACAATGAAAAAGTAATCTTTAAACATACAAAAACATAAAGAATAAAAAAATAAACAGGTAATCAGTCAGAAAAAGACAAAGTTCATTATTAAAGTAGTAAGAAACTTTGAGTGATCTTCTTACACCATTGAAATTACTGAAATATATGATAATCTGTCTGCCAATTCATGAGACTATTCGACAATGCTCATCCACGGTTTCATACACAGCATTTGATGCCACGACCTCCAAACTCATGAGTGAACACTTAACCTATAGAGTCAGTCAGTCAGTTACAACGTAGGACCAGGCACATATATGCATCGGTCCAAGTTGCCATACCTCGTTACCACAACAAGATGAACACCTGATTCATAGTAGTTAATTTAGTGGTGGTAGTATATAAAGAAAGGTTGTATGTAAGTATATAGTATAGGAAGAAAAAAAAGTTATTAAGCAATTTTAATATTAAGGTTTAAGGGAAGATAAAGAGTGTATACACCTACGCCATTGTGATCGATTCTGAGCCATGTCGCCTAGAGTCTCCAACCACTGATTACGATAGTCGTGCGGACCCCAACCAGGTAGTCTGCATCTGCCAACATGGTTCAGACTAGAAGTTAGAGACTTCAAGCACTGACGCCATGTTTTGATTTGGCCGCCCCTAACTCTCTTCCAACCATCCCCTACACAAGTCATCATTGCGCGTCTTGGTAATCGGTGTTCAGGGATACGTAACACATGGCCCAACCATCTCAGTCGATGAAGATTCATGACCTCATCAACTGATTTACCATAATTTCCTAATACCCTGCGTCTAACCTCACTATTACTTACCCGGTTATCCCAGCAGATGCGAGTGATATTTCTAAGGCATTTGTGGTCAAATACTAGTAATCTACGAGTATCTTCTACTCTTAATGGCCTTGTTTGGCAGCTGTAAATTAGGACAGAGCGAACTACCACGCCGTATAATCGTCCCTTAATTGATAGACGGATATCTCGTCTTCGCCATAGGTGAAGTAAGTTGGCAAAAGCCAAAGGATCTGTTTGAATCCGTGCTGAGATTTCATCAGACACCAACCCATTAGGGCTGATCAGACTTCAAAGATAAGTGAAGTTGTCGACGAGTTCGACCACTTCACTCCCTATCTTTAGTTCAGGTGTTGACGCAGACCAGTCCTGGAGTAACAAATTACATTTGGATGAGGAGAAACGCATCCCAAACATCCTGGCATTATTACTCAATTCTAACAGAAGACTCTGCATTTTGCCAGCGTCTTCACCAAACAGGACTATGTCATCTGCGTATTCTAAGTCGCTTAGTGGTCCACCTGGTAGGAGATCAATTCCTGAAATTTGAGTCGATGAGAGTGTTATTTTCAGCAACAAGTCTATAATGAAGTTAAACAAAAATGGCGATAGTGCACAGCCTTGACGAACACCACTTGATGTTGTAAAATCATATGACAGTTCACCATAAGCTCTCACTCGTATGGTGGTGTTCGAGTAAAGAGCCTTCACAAGGTTTCTGTACTTCTGAGGTACACCTTTCAATGACAGACACTGCCACAAAACCTCTCGGTCTACAGAATCAAATGCTGCTTTTAAGTCAAAGAAAACTATCATTGTCGGACGCCGATAAGCATGTCTGTGCTCTAAAACTTGACGAATGGTGAATATGTGGTCGATACAGCCACGACCAGGTCTGAAGCCAGCCTTATTTTCTCGTGTTTGCAGTTCACGAGTCTTAGTTAGGCGCCCGACAATTATTGAGGCTAGTATTTTAGATACTATGTTAGTCAGACTTATCCCTCTATGGTTATCATAGGATGATTTCGGCCCCTTCTTATATATTGGTACAATCAGAGATTGTGACCAGTCAGATGGGATTACGTCCGTCTCCCAGATTTTAGTCAGAATATTAGTCAACCTAATCGCTAAAATTGGACCACCATATTTAAAGACCTCTGGAGCCAATCCATCTGGACCAGCTGCTCTTCCTTGTTTTAGATTACTTATGGCCTTTTGAACTTCAAGTAGGGTCGGGGGGCCTACTTCAATGTTTCATTCAGGTTTTCTGGGAATAGTGGGTAGTTGTGCAGTAGCTGAAGGCCAGTTAAACTGCTCCTTAAAGTGTTCCGCCCATCGTTCTAAACGTTTAGGTTGAGAGCAGATAAGGGTTCCGTCTTTTTCGGAGATTGTCTCACTTACACTTGACTTCTTAATTCCAGTTTCTTTTATTAGTCTGAATAGTTGCCTGGTGTTCCCTACAGCTTCTACCTTTTCCATCTCTTTTGCTTTCGTTGCCCACCAATGCTCACGATCGTTCTTTAGACTTTTAGTTAACCTAGATCTAATTTGTCTACGCTCTTTGTCGTGTTCAGAGCCTGATGGGATGAGTTTACGCGAATCCATCAGTGAAATAGACTTAGAAGAAATTCACTGGTTTTTTGGAGCCCTATGGTTTAAATAACTAATAAATGTTACTGCTGTTTCCACAGCTGTTTGTATGTCTTTCCAAACAGCATCTGTGTCAGTCTCATTTTCAGAACTGCCTAGATGTGAACTCAGTTGTTTCTGGAATTCGCATTTGGCTTTTGTCCTCCAGTTCAATCCTAATGGGTCTTCTTAGTGTACTTTTCCTGCGTCCATTGAGGCGCAGATAAATGCGCGCTCGTATTAAAGCGTGATCACAGTCTAAACAAGTATTCCAATACGAGCGACCATCTTCTATTGAGCCTCTTCAACGATGACTGATGACCATATGGTCTATTTGAGTCCATCGTTGGTTTGGTGCAGGTGATCGCCATGCTAGACGATGTCTCTCCTTATGCTTAAAATTAGTGCTTGCTAAAAATAAACGATTGTCTGAGCATAGTTGCAACAGACGATCACCATCATCGGTTCGTTGAGCCGGAATACTAAAACACCCACCTAAATGTCTTTCTGTTTGATTTAGGCTGCCTACCTGGGCATTAAAGTCACCCGCTACGACTACTATGTCTAAGCGCTTAGCTTTCTGAAGAAGCTCAGAGAGCTTTCTGTAAACGTCATCTTTCACTTCATCATGGCTGCAGTCAGTGGGAGCTTATGCAGAAACGACGAACAATAGGTTAATTCACTTATGTCACCTAAACAGAATAATTACATTGCACAATTAACATTGTTAATAGTATTCACCTCAATCGAACACTAAATCATTGTTCCAATGACATTGAACATGATTAGTTGACTTCTCATTGATTGATTAGATCATAAAGTACCGCAACGTTTTCTTTTCCCTTATTTGCATCCTATGTATAATCAATTATGTTAGGTAAAAACCAAAAAAAAAACATTCTGTCATTTCTTGTGGAGATAAACATCCATAAGTTACATAATTTACATACAAGCGGTAATCTTAAAAGGAAATTTATAATTATGTTTTAATTAGATCATTGTCAATCTCAATAGTACTTTTATATCCTGATTACATAATAATAATGATCAAGATCATTTTGACGATGCCGACATTCAACTATGTTGTTTGACGTTTTGATCCAGAATAATTTTTGATATTGTGAAAATTTCATTCAAAACTATCGGGTTTGGGGGTAACAACCACATTCCTGATTTGGTTCAAAAAGTCCACTAATTAAGACTAGCCATTCAAACTGTGTGACTTATACAATAGGAGATTCATCTCTAGTGACTACATGATTATTATATTAAAATGAGCAGTTTATGAGATATGTATGGACTAGCTGCGAGACAAGAAAACATAAGATTGTTTGAATTGGATATCCATCGTAATATCACGTCTCCAGATCATCATAAGATTACACTGATACTGTAGAGTAATCCAACATATTTTTGCAACTTGCTGAATTATTTACGACTGTTACTCCACTTGGAGGATTATGAACCACCCATCACGTCTCTCCATCCAATTCTATGCTGGACAATCCTTTACACTTGTTCTCATTCGCTATGCATTTTTTTCATATCTGCTTCCAATTCCCAATGCAGTGTATCCTTCAGTTATTCTGTTTTTCGTTTTCCTTCACGATTCTAATTTAGCGCTTGCTTCGTGATGTAATTTTATGATTTTCGAAATGTATCTTCTATCCAATTTCAACGTCATTTAATAATTTTCTTCCTCAGTTGTAAGTTAGTTTGTCCTAGATTGAACTTCTAGCCACTATACAATTCTTCTTAGAATGTTTGTGATTCAAGTCAACATCGATAAAATCTCATATACCAATAACAGACTAATCAATTGCAATCCTAAACATCATTGAGAAAAGTGTAGACAAACAATACAAAAAATTTTATAGTTAAGATCATTAGTCAATTGAAGCTAGACCAACGTGGAAAACCTGGAAGCACTGGACGGTCGTTTCATCCTATTATGGGACTCCTCACTGGCAGTGCGCATCCACGAACCCGCTTTCGCGAGATTCGAACCCAGGACCTACCAGTCTCGAGCCAGAGCCCTTAACCGATAGACCACTGAGCTGGCATCATATGCTCACTAGTGACTGGCTCCTTGAGGTAATTCCTGAAGTTCTAGTGAGAAGTCGTGGCCAGTGGAGCTAATCCATGTCAGGTAGAGACAGGTACCTACCTCAGTACATTGGAAGTTGGTTGCGCAATTTCGTGGATTGGTTGAGGTTAGACATTAACACCGTTGGATGTCAGCTCAGTGGTCTGTCAGTTAAGGGCTCTGGCTCGAGACTGGTAGGTCCTGGGTTCGAATCTCGCGAGAGCGGGTTCGTGGATGCGCACTGCCAGTGAGGAGTCCCATAATAGGACGAAACGGCCGTTCAGTGCTTCCAGGTTTTCCACGGTAATCTAGCTTCAATTGACTCATGATCTTAACTATAAAATTACTGAATCTCCACAAAAACCCCCTTGTAATACAAAAAATGTTTTCCAGGGATTGACCAATCAAAGTTGGTTTCTATATCATAATCAACCTCAAGCAAAGAGAGAAGTAGATCTAACATTCTTATAGTTATATTAACCTATAAAGTTCTATTAATTCTTTCATAATCAAATTCTGATAGATTAATTTAACATGAATTCATTGAAGTATAAAATACTTTAGAAATTATAATGAATAGTACACTAACTTAGACTATTCTATATAAAGTCTCATTTATTTTTCGAATGTTCCGGGAAGTGTAAAAATTGACCTAAATTTTATATGTTGAACATTTAAAATATACAATAGAAATAATCAGTAAGGAGAACTGTTATCAAATTTCATGTATTGATAATCTTAAAGGAAATAGTACTCTAGCAGTGGAATCTAGGATGCACGTTTTGTTCCATTTAAGACTCGTCAACTGGATAAACCTACATCTCAGAGTTGATGTTCAATCTGAGATTCGAGTCCATTACCTTTCGCTTTAAGATGCTAACGTGTTATCCACTTAGCCACTGAGTCCTGATAGCCACCTGCTTGTGCAATGGGGTAAAGTTATATTCATTTGTTGTTTTTTACTTGCATCTTTAGATTGTTATTTTGGATTGCAATTGATCAATCACTCTGGGACTCAAGACCAACAAGAGACTGACCAATTACAGTCCTAAATAACAATGGGAAAATACAAGTAAACAACATCATGTAAATTTAAACTTCACCCTGTTGCACAATTAGGTGGCTATCACGACTCAGTAGCTAAGTGGATGCAGGTACGTCCAGTTGATGTGTCCCAAATTGAATGAAACGCGCGTCCTGGATTCTACCGCTAGCCAAGATCCATTTTCGCATATAAACCTTGTAATTTCAGACAATATCAAGGTAGTCCACACAGGATGCACATATGCCAACAAGAGACTGATCAATTGTAGTCCTAAATAACAATGGAAAGATACAAGTAAACGACAAGAAGTGAAATACTACTCTATTGTGGTAATCGGACAAACCAAAGGTATTTAAGATTTAAAAAACAGAAAAATAGATGCAATCAATAGTCTGAATAAGGTTATAAATGGTTGATGAGAAATGTTACAAACACTTAAAAACAAGTAATACGATTCTTGATAATTGTTGATGGTTTTCATGATATGAAACTGTATGAAACTTTGTTTTACAATTCCTTGATAGACCGATAGTAAGGTGACCTGCTTGAATATCTGAGCTATCTGCTCCTACCATCTGGATATTTCAAAAAGTTATCTGTTTACGCTTGCTCGTTTTAACAGGTCATTATAACAAATAAATGAATAACTGAGTTTGTGAAAAGTGTACAACCTTTCGTTGTATTAGTTACAAAAGAAACCAGTCAGAGACACTGTGGTGGTTGGCAATATACATTAAAAAGAATGTACCTTATTCAGATGTCGATTCCCGAACCAATAACATCACTCATTATTTATCGTCAGAAATAGGAATAAGTAATTTATCAGAAGGGGTTTTGTGGGGATTTTAGTAGTTTTTTATAGTTGAAATCACTAGTCAATTGAAGATAGACTACGATGGAAAACCTGCAAGCACTAGACAGCCGTTTCACCCTGTCGTAGGACTCCTCAACAGTGTGCATCCATGATTCTGCCTCGAGAGATTCGAACCTGGGACCTTCCAGTTTCGCACGCGAGCGCTTAACCGTTATACCACTTAGCCGGTGTCCAACGGCGTTAATGCCTGATTTCAAATAATCCACGAAATCGAGAAATCGTCCACCTTTGTCTTCACTGAGTTGATATGTCTCAACAGACCTTGTTGAATTGAATTGAACTGCTTCTCACTAGAACTTCAAGAAATATCTCTTGAAGCCAGTCACTAGTAAGCATATGAATATCGTCACAAGGGGTGTTTTTATGGAGAATTCAGTAATTTTATAGTTGAAATCATAAATCAATTGAAGCTAAACCACCATAGAAAACCTGGAAGCATAAATGTAACTTACAATTCGTCTCGTAGATCATCATCAAAATCATCCAATTGAACTATAAATGTTCTTTACCATCTCTATGGTATTCATCATTTAACCTCAATTGTAAAGTAATAAATTGAATGGATCACTATTCCATACAAGTGCACCATTTCTCCTTACATAGTGTAATGAAAATCCAATCATTCTAAAGTGAATTTGACTTCATTTTAATGTGTATTACACTAACAACAACAATAATAACAACAACTTTTGCAGTTCTGTTCTTCGCTAATCGTTCACTTCGATAACCGTTATCATACAAATCTTAATAATGAATAAAATCAGAAGGCAAAGAGAAGTCGCAACAATACAATTTGTTGACAAATGACTCAGGCCAGAATGTTACAAGCACATGAGTTAGTATCAGCGAGCAATGAACAGCCAGGAGTGAGAGAGCAAAACAATTACATAAACAATTTATAGTCAAATTGAATAAGGATACGGCAAAATTAAAACGTAAACTGATAATACGATTTGTGTACATACATTTATGGTGACGGAGTATGAGCCATCGAATGATACTTAAGCAATCAATATTTTGGCTAGAGTCAATTAAGTAAACATTGAAAATCACGTATTTAAAAAGAAAAATTAAAAAAAAGTATGTTTTAATTAGTTTACTATTGTATAGATATTAGTAACAATTAACCAGATAATGACGTGAATGATAATGACTTAGTTACTAGAATATAGATGTTTCCTTCTCGATTACAATTAAAGCTAAATGAAATCGGAAAACTTTTATTTAAAAGAAGAAATACTAAATAAATAAAAAGGAAGGAAGGAAGGAAATACATTGTCTAGCTACGTTTAATGTTTATACCATGTAATACTTCATATGTGTTATCTCTTTCAGTCTATGTCACCCAATAATACGAACGTCAAGACAGTCTTACTGTACAGAGTTGAAACGTGGAGAACTCCTACATTCATTGGAAGAAGGTAAAAGTATTTATAAATAGTTGTCTATTCAACACTCATTGGCCGGATAACATCAGCAACAACCTTCTTTGTGAGAGGACAAACGAGGTTCCAGCTGAAGAGGATATTAGGAAAAGACATTACAAGTGTATAGGACATACATTGAGGAAATCACTAAATTTCATTACGAGGCAATCCCTAACTTGGAATTCAGAAGGGATGCAGAAAGAAGGAAGGCCGAGAAATAGTAGCAGATATGAAAAGAATGAATGTTAAGTGGAAAAAACTGGAAAGAAATGCCTAGGACAGGTTTGGATGGAGAATGCTGGTGGGTGGCCTATGCTTCCGCACAAGGGGTAACAGGCATAAGTAAGTAAATAAATATGTCACCTATAGACTGTAATGGTAGGAATAATGACTGTTTCGATGTTGTTGATTATTCTACTTTACGTTCTGCAGTGATTAAATGTTTTATCAGTATGCGGTTCTAAAGATTGTTTAATTTTAGATTATGATCATTAATCGATTGATGTAAGAACACCTTTTAAAAATCTGGAAACACTGGACGATCGTTTCGTCTTAGTATAGGACTTCTCAACAGTACACATCCAAGTTCTTGCACCTAAGAGACTTGAAGTCAGGATCTTCGATCTAACACTTGAACACGTAACCTGTATAATACTAACCCGTAATCAAACGGTGTTAATGTCTCACTTCAACTAATTCATGATAATGCTCGATCATCCCACATAACTGCCTCACACTCGACACAGTTGAACTCCACTGATCATCACTTCTCACCAGATTTCCAGGGAATCGACCATAAAGCTAGTTACTAGTGTCATTCATTTAGCGACAATAAAATTCTAACTCATTTATTAAAAAACATATTTAATAAAAACTTTTATATTTTCTGTTAGTTTTATGGAGTTGAGATCATTACTCAACTGAAGCTAAAACACCATTGAAAACCTGGAAGCACTGGATGGCCGTTTCGTTCTATCATGGGACTCCTCAATGATAGTCCGCATCCACGATCCCACCTCGTGAGATTCAAACCCAGGACCTACCAGTCTCGCGCCAGAGTACTTAACCGATAGACCACTGAGCCAGTATCCAACGTGGATGCGCACTGTTGAGGAGTCTCGTAATAGAACGAAACGGCCGTCTAATGCTTCTAGATTTTCCATGGTAGTCTAGCTTCAATTGACTCATGATTTCAACTCTATAAAATTACTAAAATCTCCACAAAACCCTTTCTGATAATTTTCTGTCACGTTTATTATTTACTAATTCTATTACTACTACTAGTAATATTATACAATACAGACATTATTATAATGAAACTTCATTGGTGGACACCATGAAATGTCTCTTTTTTTAATTGTTTTACACTCACTTTAAGATCATATTTATTTATTCTGATAAAAGATGTACCCATGTACTTGAATTTATGTGTGTGTATGTGTGCGTGTGTGCGTGTGTGCGTGTGTTTATTTCCCCCATTCCTTCCTCCCTTCCTTCCTTCCTTGTTTGTTTGTTTGTATTCCATTTCTATAGGTGCTTAACTTAACTGATAATGTTCCTACAATAATACAATCTAATAGGTTTTTGATTTTCATCATTGGATATATATTCTATGTATATCCATTCATCTATATAAGCTGTAAGTTAGTACTTCATTTGATTTGTTCCTTATTCATAGACTATAGTCTATGAATATAAAAAATGAAATTTCAATTCAATCTTATCATTATCCTTTTATGTTACTATGCCATTATTACATAATCACTAAAGATACAATAAAAAAAAATAAACAACACACAACTACAAATAAACAAACAAACAAACGAACAAGGACTCCCCTCTATAAATGTCAATATCAGTACCATATTACACAAATGTATCATTAAATTGAAAGATTCAATCATTTAACCGTCGTATATATTGAATTCGAATTATTATTCTCATTGATAAAGGACTTATTATACAAATTTAATTACCATGGCAACAAACGAAATACCTTGAATCCATTGTATCCCCCATTTATATATATATATATATATATATTCATTTACATAATGTCTAATTTTACAAATCTATATTTATTTAATCAACATCATCCGAATACTATATCGACTACTACAACTACTCCAACTACTACCAATACTACTAATCCTACAACTAATACTACTTATATTATACCTATACCATTATCTAATCATGATAATGATATCAATATAGAATATTTAGATAATATCTTAAATATAATGCGTTTAATATGTGGTAAAATATTAACTCCTATCTTATGTATGATTGGTATTCTATCGAATATTATTAATATTATTATTCTTACAAGAGAATGGATGAATTCTTCAACGAATATTTATTTAACCGCTGTATCTATATGTGATTTATTATATTTATTATTTACATATTTATTTTCATTATGGTTATATCCATATATTAAACAATTTACTATATATGCATATAGTATCACTATCATACATGGTACTGCTAATCTATTTAGTAATATAACTACATGGCTTACTGTTAGTTTTACATTAGAACGTTATATTGTTATATCATTACCAATTATAAGTAAAAAATATTGTAATAAACAACGGGCTATTTATATAATAATAATCATATTTATTAGTTGTTTTATATTAACATTACCAGATTATTTAAAAAAAACAATCATATATAATAATACTACTGATAATCATAATAGTAGTGTAAGTAGTAATACTGAAAATGTAACGATTAATAATCAATATATAGTAGTAGATACAAATATTAATATTATATTAATTAAAATTGGTTATGATTATATTAATCAAATTATATTTATTATATTACCAATGATTTTATTAATTATATTTAATAGTTTATTAATACGTTCAGTGATGAAAGCTAATCAAGATCGTAAAATATTGATCAAACATAATAATCATACTAATAATAGTAATAATACATCAATCAATATGATAAATGATCCGAAAAATATCGATTTATTACATACTAATAATAATAATAATGATAATAATAATGAACGTAAATATAGTCATGTACAATTAAATCAAGAAGCAACAACAAGTCAAATAATACCAGCTATTGTACGTGATGCATTAGAAGCTAGTATGAGAACAACAATAGGAATAACATCTGGTATAACACAATCATTTAGACCAATACAATATCAAACTAATTTATTACCTATAATAACAATGAAACGTAATAAATTAGGTGAACAACAACGTATAACATTAATGTTAATTACAATAGTTATAGCATTTGTATTATTACAATTACCAAGTATAGTACCAACAATAACAATTAATTTAATTAATGCTGGTATAATAAAATCAACACAATATACAACAAAGTGCCTATTAATTTATTCTAATATATCAAATGTTTTATTAATTATAAATGCTGCATTAAATTTTGTATTTTATTCATTATTTTCAAAAAAATTTCGTCAAACTTGTTATATACTACTTAAAAATATTACTTGTTTAAAATATTTTTCATATCATTAATACTACTACTACTACTACTACGATTACTGCTACTACTACTACTACTACTACTACTACTACGATTACTGCTACTACTACTACTACCATTACTACTACTACTACTACTACTACTAATAATAATAATAATAATAGTAATACATTGACAAAACGATCAATGATTTATAGAACAATCATATATACTACTTAAAAGTAAATCCTATTGATAGTTTCCATTATACATTGAATGAATACTGTTTGTAATAACCATGATTGTTTAGTATGGATTAAAGTGATTCAATCAAAAATTCAAACTCAATATTATATAGATGGAAATAAATTAAACACTTTATGACTGTACCCTTACAATATAAGAAAAGTTTACTTAAGAACAAGCTATCTACATATATACAGATATATAAGTATCTAGTAATTTCTCAATGAAAGAATACCGGATATTCCAAGAAGATAAAAGAAAATGGATCAACTTATCAATGTTAATGTTTTCATTTTAATTTTGAAAAAAAAAATGTATAATGTTTACTACAGTAACACACCATCTACACACATAAAATGATACATGTATACAGAATATTCCTAGAAGATGAAAGAAAATCGATTCTATTGAAATTCTTCAAAGTATCGATGTTAATGCTCCAAATCAAAAAGAAAAAAAAATAATCAAAATCATAATACAGACATGATCATCTAATAAATTGAATCATAACTAAAAGTAATCAGATATAATGATTATGTAATTAATTAAATGTTCTTTTTATAAATATGTATATCTATCTATCTATATATGTAACTTATTATTGAACAGATATATATATATATATATATGCATGGATATATACTATGAATGGCTTGTATTTTCATTTGCCTAGTACAACTATAGATGATATATATATATATATATATATATCGATTACTTAACTACTCAAGCCTGTTAACCCCAAATAGAGCATAGGCCGCCGACTGGCATTCTCTAACACACTCTGTTCTACGGTTCCCTTTCTAATGCTATCTACTTTTTGTTTATTCTTCTCATATCTGTTTTCATTTTTTGATGTAATTTGTTTTTTAGTTTTCATTTTATTAATTTGGTTTTGAGGATTCCAAGTGAGAGCTGGCTTCGTGACTCAGTTAGCTGCTTTCCTCAATATGTGTCCTATCCAATTTTCAGCGTTTCTACCTAATTTATAATTCCACTGGAATATGGTTTATTCTCTTCCTAATGGATTCAAAATATTCTTTATAGACAACTGTTAATAAACACTTTTTATTCTTGTAGATGGTTGCTTTCGTAGTTATTCACGTTTCTGTCCTATACAGTCGAACTGGAATAATAATTTTTTTTCACTCATATGATTAGTATAATAGTTGAAATATGATCAGTTGTCTAAGATGTAGATAGTCAAAAAAAGGTGAACTAAGACTGATAGGCGAGACTAAACTATATGAACGAGCCAATCAGAAGCTTTCGCGGGTTTTCAAGGCCACAGCGCTAAGTTCGGTACCTGATGCTTATGTACGGTCGATTTACAACGGATTTTAGAGAAGACGTGATGATTCAGCATCTACAAGAGAAGTGATCATAAGATTTTGGTGCGAAATTCAATTATCCATTTGTATGAATAGAGTTTTGGCATTTTAGCTGATGTCAGTTCGTGATGAAAACCCTAAGTATAATTCCAAACCTTAACCATGAACTGTAAATCATAATTTGAATTCTTCACACAGGTTCATAACCCTCATTTAGTCTTAGTTATTATGTTGACACTCTCAGAGTCACCCTAGCGTCCCTCAAATGTCGTCCATATTTTATAATCTCATCCCTAACCCTAAACCTTAACTCTAACCCTAAACTCAAAACCATACCAACATACCAACAACATTTAAGCTATGTGGTCGAGGCTAAAAGAATTTTTGAGACCTTATCATGGTTCCAGATATTGACTACTATGGATTCACATGGATGAGTTCCTGTGCCGGATTCACTATGAGTTTAGAACGTCTGAACCTATATCTGACCTTGAGAAGTTTTTGAGTCATGTAAAAGAACAGTATCACCTTTAATTCTTGAGTTTTGTATAATATATTTTTACTGTATACTAACTGTCTCCTGATTGGCTAACATTTCTCAAGGTCATCTAAGATTCGTTCTAACGTCGTCCATGTAGTTTAGTCTCGCCGACTGATATTATTCTTGGTGTATTAGAATGAGGATAGATCATTTATTAATCTCAACATTATCTATTCTGCTTTTTTACCATTGATCCGGTTTCTATTTTTTAAGTATTCAGTTGACTTATTCTTTAAAGTAAAAAGATACAGATGATAATTAACGAATAGATATAGCCAGTTTTAAGATCAGAATAAAACTAGGTTAGTTTGATCGGTTTAAATTATAAAAAAACTTTATGTTACGTAAATTTTGAATACCCTCCATTAGAATGGATGTAAAGGTTAATTTTATCAACTTAAATGATTAGTACATATGTTAATTATGCTTAATAACTGTCTATGAAGCTTCCCAGGTACGCGAAAGATTTTCATATCTTCTATAGTTTCTCCATCCAGTATGATTGATTTGATTGGTGTTCTATGTGTTGTATTGAAGGATCTTGATTTTTTCCTTATATATATATATATATATATATATATATTGAGCCTCACTGCTACAGAGGATGCGGCTAGTAGAATTTAATAGGTCATGATTTGAATGAATATTTAATTATCAACGTTTGGCAATGACTTTGATGTAATTAAGTGAATAATGTCATATTCATCCCTTTTATTTAGAAATCATAGGTTAAGATTATTTCAATAGTCTCAAAATTAAGTAAAATATTTTTCATAGTTTTAAAGCATGAGTCAATTGAAGCTAGACCACCATGGAAAACCTGGAAACACTGGTCTAGCTTCAATTGACTCATGCTTTAAAACTATGAAAAATACTAAATCTCCACAAAACCCACTCTGATAAGTAAAATATGTAATTTTTCTATGACCTTGTGATAATTGTTCGGTTACCATGTGAATATCTTGAATACTAGTCAAAACTGTTAGTTTCCAAGGCGAAACCGTTTACCATGTAGTTTTGTAGTGCTATCTCATTTACCTAACTGACATCAAATAGTGTTATTGAATTTGGCAATGATCAAACAAACATAGGCTCTCATAAGCCAATAATAATAATAATAATGACCATAGCAACAATTGTATTAAACATCAATTGCGAACCATACAATAAATATTTCGGTTGCAAATCTTCCAATAATTGACCTTTTATATAGTGTATGATTCTTTCAATTCATAATTTCTTTTTATTTCCCTTTTTGCTTATTTTAATTCGATCGTCTTATTCTTTTGTTGACAGGTATAACACCTTTTAATTGATATTACATACTACTAATGTCTGGCAATATAAGTAGCATAAACCACAACCATATTTGACATACATGGATTTTTAGAATAATCATTTTATGTTTTATTAAGACACAGATAATTAGAAGAAAAATATTCTAACCACAATGATGATGCCTTGATGATACAAATCACTATTGATTGTAAGTATTTTAGAAAAACGCCTAAGTACAAGGGTTTGATAGACATCAATTTTTAAACAGGCGACATCTATCAAAAATTAAGAGTCTATAATTTTTATCCATTATTTAATATTCAAAACAATGTTAAAGTCTAACACTATTCATGAATCGATTGAAGTTGGATATTAATAAAACTGGATTCTGACTCTGTACTCCAGAGGTTAAGGATTCGAGCGTAGAACCGAAAGTCCTAGATTCAAGTCATGATTATGGATCCTCACTGATGAAGAGATCCATACTAGGACGAAATGAACACTCAGTACATCCAGGTTTTCACTGGTGGTCTAGCTTAGATTAACTCGTGAATTAAAATGTTAAAATACTATTCACTTAAACACTGAAAATAAATTCAAATGATTATTATGGTTGGCCGAAATGAACAAGACAGCTATTCTGCCTTAGTTGAAAACTATCAGTTAAGAATGGAAAGTCTTCAGTAAAAATATACTTCGCATAATGATTTTATGTCAATATAAGTAGTATACAAACATAAATCAGAAATAGAATACCTGATAGCATAAGGTTGAGAAGATCAAGTAGGAAAGATCGAACTTAGAAAGTAATTGTTATGGAGATGTAGAAACAATGAAGTCAGAAACTATTGGTGACTATAAAGCAAATGAATTATTGAAAAACTTGTGTAAATTATCCGATTGATGATATTTATAATTAAAATTTAGAATAAATGTATCCAATGTGTATTGCTTTGATATAGCCAATTGTTTAACAAAATAATTTAGCTATTGGCCCAGATTTAGATATTTAATATTAATAGAATAATCAGTATGAAGTTTTGGAAATTATAAACTTTTTGTGATTGAGATCATGAATCGATTGATGTTAGAACACTATTGAAAACTATTGAAAATCAGTAACCAATAGGGCTAATTCATGTTACGTAGAGATAGGTATCTATCTCTGACAATGGAAGATGGTTACATAATCTTGTAGATTGCTTGAATGCCAGATCAGTGGTCTAGAGGTTAAATGTTCGCTAGCGAGATAGAAGGTCCTGAGTTTCAATCCCACGAATGGTTTCATGGATGCGCACTTCTGACGAGTTCCATACTAGGATTAAACGGTAGTCCAATGCTTCCAGATTTTCAATAGTAATAGAATAGCTTGAATGGAATTAAATAGTGACAAGAACCAAATAATTTTTATGACTATTTTAATGTAATTGAATATTGAACACTGGAATGATTCATTTTAATTGTTATGCTGAGATTTTTTCTTAGTAGTATCTTCATAAACACTGATTAAATAAGATTACTTATATATAAGCGATAGTTCATTCATTCTATTCAACTGTTAATTTATGTACTTAGATGTGTCTGGTAACTACTCTGACTTCATTTGCTTCTGTTATAATGTAGTTACTTATAACATGCACAGAGATTTTAAGGTAAATAAGGAAACCTTCAAGTTCATTCTTCTCATATCTGTTTCCATTTCTCGGTGTAATGTGTTCTTTGGTCTTCCTCTTCTCCTCTGACTTTCAGGATTCCATGTGAAGGCTTGTCTTGTGACGCAATCGGGTGATTTCCTCAAAGTGTGCCCGATCTACTTCCAGTGCTTCTTCCTGATTTCTTCCTCCGCTGGAATCTGGTTTGTTGTCTCCTACAGTGACTTGTTGCTGATAGTGTCTGACCATCGGATCCGAAGTATCTTGCGTAGACAACTGTTAATAAACACCTGTATCTTCTGGATGATGGCTTTCGCAGTTATCCACGTTTCCACCTCATACAATAGAACTGTCTTGACATTTGTATTGAAAATTCTGATCTTGGTGTTAGTTGACAATTGTTTTGAGCTCCAGATGTTTTTCAGTTGCAAGTATGCTGCTCTTGCTTTGCCGATCCTCGCTCTCACATCTGCATCTGATCCACCGCGATCATCAATGATGCTGCCCAGATAATGTAAAGGTTTCCACATCCTCCAAAGCTTCTCCGTCAAGTGTAATTTGATTGGTGCAGTCCAATGCTACCTGATTTTATATTATATACTAGCTGTGACCAGTCTGTGATGAATATAGTCTACAAATTAAAATCATTTTACATCAATAACCCTCAGCTAAATAATAAATGTTAACTCATCAATGAATAGATTCAAGATGTTTCTGAAGATCTAACTCTTGGGAAAAGGGTTTTAAGAACTACATGAATGGTTGCTCAACTTCGTGGATCAGTTGAAGTTAGACATTAACACCGTTGGATGCCAGCTCAGTGGTCTATCGTTTAAGGGCTTCGGCTCAAAACTGGTAGGTCTTGCGTTCGAATCCCGCGAGAGTGGGTTCGTGGATGCGCACTGCTGAGGAGTCCCATAATAGGACGAAACGGCCGTCCAGTGCTTCCAGGTTTTCGATGGTGGCCTAGCTTCAATTGACTCATGGTTTCAACTTTGAAAACTACATTTTCTGTTGAATATGTTTATTTTAGTAATATTCTAAGCTGAAATTCATGTGACCATAGTAATTGATAATTTTATGTTAAGCATATTGACTAAATTTTGAGGGGGAGGCGAAGTAGCTGTGATTTATGGTATAAATGATTTTTTACTAGAGTAAACTCTTCTGAATGATGTATCGGGACTCAATGAGATCCATGTTGTGCAAGGAATGACTCGAAAAACAATAAAATGACTCTTTTGGTTATTGATTTTTGATTCTTTTTAATGGTATATTATGTTATACAGTAAGGACTTATACTCGTTCCTTATTCATTTCCTAAACTAAAGAGATCAGTTTTAGCTTATATCTGAGCTCTTTTGAGTGACCAGCTTGATATTGTTGAAGTACCATTATTATTAATGAACATTTTCTCTATGGTATAGGACAAATCAACTGTTCTCACCAACTAATCTTCCGGGATTTAACGTGGGACTTTCGCTAAAGTTGAGTTTCAACGGTCACACTTTCTTACTTAAACCTTAAAATTCATTGGCTCATATTTCTGAATTCAATTATTTGGTAAGTTAACTATAAATTGATCGAATAAAGTTAAAAATTCAAAGTACTGAATTCGAACTCATTGATTTATAGTTGAATGTTCACAAAGACATCTGGTAGAGGTGTCGATGTTCAGTATTTAAAAGTCGTATATTAGAAAAGAACAGTCGTCCAATGTTATTTGACTTTTATCGGTCCCTTAGTTTAAGTTAATCATTGACAAATGCTACCGGAAAGGTTTGCTGAAACACACAAATCACCTTAATAATATATATACATTAATATATTAGCCCTTTCTTTTTGGTAAAATCCGACAATTCTTTCAATGTATTAAGGGTGTTATGCCATTGTTTATTTGAATACAAATATCAAATAACTGTACAAGGATACATCACTTTTATGCTCAGGTCAATATGAGAATTATTTTAACTAACCCCATATTCTACTGAATCATTAGGTTGTAAATAACTCATTTCGGTAAGTTGGTACAGAATTGAAGTGTATAGTTGTACAAATGTATTCCTAATGCAAGAATTTATGATGAGATTATAGATTGATATCCATACTCAACTAATACTGATATATATTTAAAATCAATTTCATAATTGAATTTACGAATCAATCTAAGCTAGACTATCATTGAAAACCTGGAAGGACTGAAAAAACGTTATCATCCTAGTATGAAACTCGTCAACAGTACGTATCAATGATCTTACACTCAGGACTCGGTTCCAAGATTTCAGTCTTCTGCATGAACGCTTAACCTCATGAATCACAGAGCAAAAATCCAATAGTGTTAATGTTTAACTTCAATCTGTCCATGATCTTGTGTGACCGTTCATCCATTATCTGAGATAGATAACTGTCTTACACCTGACACAGATTACGTTCCACCGGTCATGGTTTCTCATTAATTTGAACTAAACTCATTTATAGTAGTAACTTTAACTTATCTTTTGACTACGATTTTGTAATCCTTTAAGATATTACCAACTGATTAGAATCAAATTCAATTCAAGATGATATAGTGAACAATCTGGGTAAACATCTAGTTACCCAGTCGAAACATCAAATACACAAGATAAGTATGTATATATATACATACTTGAATTTATTTAAGTAGTATAGTTAATTTGAGAGGATTTGGAGAGAAAAAAGTTTTGATCTGAATAGTTAATTCAGTCATCTATCAGATGAAGTCTATCCAGTTATTATATCTTTTACTTTCTTTAAAATTTCATTGAACCTACATACAGTCAACATTTGGTGTGTATTTGTTTGTCGATATATTGATGTCGATAAATATAAGTAGTATGTATCATTAATTGTAAGTGAAATAACTGAAGGCAGAAGGTTTAAGAAGATCGAAGAGAAAAAAAATGAGAACGAAAAAAAAATGAATGGTGTGAAAACGAAAGAATCATCAAGTTTGAGACGATTGAAAGACATTTTGCAAATGAAGTGGTTACTGTATGATTATCCGATTTTACTAGAACTTTTTGTAATTTTGTATTCAAATACATTCGATTGTCTTCACTTGTGTTCTCGTTCACTACAAACAATTCCTGGATAAATTAGTTAAACACTTTTGTAAAAACTTTGCATAGTAACAGAACCAATCTTTGTGTCATAGAAAGTTATACTATAAGGCAGTTTATATTTTGAAACATCATTTGTACAATACTATTAACTAAATTCACTTAGTATTGTTTGTTTGAACCCCATAGCGCAAGCAAGTGGCTATCAGGACTCAGTGGCCAAGTGGATAACGCGATCACGTTTGAAGCGAGGGTACTGGGTTCGAGTCCCAGAGTGAACATCAACTCTGAGATGCAGGTACATCCAGCTGACGAGTCCCAAATAGAACGAAACGCGCGTCCTGGATTCCACTGCTAGCTCCTATCTATCTATGATTAATACTATTAACTGTTTATAAATAGGTAGACGATCTTACTTTATGAAGCATCTTTCAAATAGTTTAAGTTAGAATATACAAAGTTGAAGTCACAATTACAATACGATCATTATGCATTTTGATGGATCTTGAATTTTTTAAAAATAATGTTAGCAATCGACTTAGAACAACGTGAAATCATAACAATTACATCATTTGTCTTATCAGTTTTACTAGTGCTGTGGTGTGGGTTACTTATATCCACATAAGTAGTATGTAACGATGGTCAGGCATAGTATGTATTTCAGTAGCAGATCGATAACGAAAGAACAAGAACAAAACGTACTTGGTATGAAAATACATGAACCGTAAAATAGGAGACGATAGACTGACGTCTGTAGAAGCAACGATCAAAATTGAGACAATCGATTCATAGTTTTCAAATTAACAGTTTACTGTATGGCTGTCAGTTTTTAACAAGAAATTCCGTAATTTCGTGCCAATTACATTCGATTGTCTACACTATTGTTCTTGTTCGCTTCAGTGCTATTGTAGATTCCAGATAATTGTGTAGTAGAATTGTAACCAACCTGGAATTACATGACTCTGTACAGAGATACTAGTTTTTTTTCGAACTAGTTTGTTCTTTTATACACTATCTAGGTGTACGCAAGTACTTACTTACTTATAAGCAAAGATGGATAGTGACTAGCAGTGGAATCCAGGACGCGCGTTTCATCCTATTTGGAACTCGTCAGCTGGATGTACCTGCTATCAGGACTCAGTGGCCGAGTGGATAACGCGATCACGTTTGAAGTGAAAGGTACTGGGTTCGAGTCCCAGAGTGAACATCAACTCTGAGATGCAGATACATCCAGCTGACGAAACCCAAATAGAACGAAACGCGAGTCCTGGATTCCTTTGCTAGCTACTATCCATCTCTGCTTACCATGCTTGTGAATTAAGGTTGTATCGAGGCCATACGCACAGTATGCACATATGCCAATTAGAGACTGACCAGTTGCAGTTCTAAGCTGCGATTGAAAGATTAAAAAAGAATACTCAATGAACTTACTTACTTTCATACATATATACATGCATAGATACATACATACATACATACATACATACTTAATTACTTACTTACTTACTTAGGCCTGTTACCCCCCAATGGAGAATAGGCCACCGATTAGCATTCTCCAACACACGCAAATACATTATAGCTATTTTCAGTACAGAATATATTCATTAAGTAAATAATTTAACTAATCTTCTCCTTCAAATTGTCAAAATGTATTTGTTTAAATCATTTTAAAAACACATGACATTGACATTGTAGAGTATAATATTTAATATTGAATATGTCTTTCTTTTTTTACTGAGATGACATTTTAAAACAAAAACCCGCGTAAAAAAATACCCGCCAAAAATATTGAATCATTTAATTTTAAATTGAAGACAAAAACTATACAAATTTTAAAACAAATCCATTAAAGAATTTCATTCTCATTTTAATAGTGTAGATGACTGAAGGGAGTTTTATGGAGATTTTTTGTAATTTTATAGTTGAATTCATATATCAATTGAAGCTAGACTAACATGGAGAACCTGGAAACACTGGATGGTTATTTGTGAAAAGAACAATGTTATCAAAAGGTATTTAATGTGATAATTAATTCTAACAAACGCTTCAAACGCCATCGCGTTATCCACTCGGCCACTTAGTCCTGATAGCTGGTTAGTTCACAAATATGAAAATATACATTAATTGAATTCACTTAGTATTGTTTGTTTGAATCTTCCCATTGATGCCTAGGACTTCAACTGGTCAGTCTCTTGTTGGCATATGTGCATACTGTTCGTATTGCCTCAATATAGACTTAATTGACATAATGAACAATTAGAAATTGTGGAAAGACGTTGTTTGTATATGAAAGACTTGATTTGTAAGTGAGTGTTAAGTAGATGTCTTCAGTCGATAGAAACTGCAGATATGTGTTTTGTGTTAGTTGGCACTTGTCAGTAAATGTTCCCTATGATATTTGAATTCAACTGTTCAAGCTTTATAGTATATGACGTTATAATATAGAATTATTTGTATGTTGAACTGAATTTATATGTGACTGAATTATTTGAACTTAATTGAACAGTGAATATTGGAGAATGTCATATTTGTTTAGATAATCCAAACTATTTGAAATTGAATTGAATGTAATACTCGTTGCAAAATCGAGTGGCTATGTGTACTAAGTAGTAACGTAGATGAGACGATGACATTTTTAAAAAAAAAATGGTAGTGATTTCGAGTTCCGAGAAATCAAATCAGAGATGAAGATCAATACAGTTAACAAATCCTTAAATAAAAGGTAAACCATATCCTGGATTCCACTGTGAACGACATTGCATTTGTTCTATTGCTGTTTAATTATTTTACTGTTGACTCTATTCCACTGTTCATTACCCAAAAATTGTATGTGAATGTATTGTAGAACAATATAATTGTATAGTCTATTCAATTTAAAAGTTCATATGTTTCATGTGGAGATGAAGTAGTTTAAGGAAGCAATACAAAAACAGTAATGAACTAATCGATAATGAATAGTCAATTAAAATAAATAGATTTCTACATCTACTTCCTAAAGAAGTCTTGCCAAGTTTATTCATGAATGTTGTTCAGATGATAATTTTTTTATTTTCATTTGAGAATCAAAAAAGAGTGTTACAATGTAAAATATTAACAACTCAATTACAAAACTGATAGTTGATCTTCATAGTTAAAAGCATTAGTCAAATGAAGTTAGACCACCAAGGAGAATTTGAAAGCACTGAAGGGCCGTAATGATGATGATGATGATGATGATGATGATGATGATGATGATGATGATGATGATGATGATGATGATGATGATGATGATGATGATGATGATGATGATGATGATGATAGTTGATCATTAAATGAAATTACTTAGAAATTAGCTAAGCACTTGGTACAATTAAACGTTTTTTACTTGCATTTTGTTATAAGTACAATGAATAGCTTGCATTCAACTAGATGATTTAGACTTCGTTGATGACCTATGTCTTTTATCCAATACACAGAAACAAATATAGACAAAGACAACGAATGTAGTAGCAGTTTCTACATCATTTGGCTTCAACAAACACAACGGAAAAAGCAAGTTGCTGAAATACAACTCGGAGGAAACTAAATCATTCACCCTTGATGGAGGAACTCTCGATGATGTGGAAACTTTCATATATCTAGGCGGCATTACAGATGAACAAGGAGGATCCGATGTAGATGTAAAAGTAAGAATTGGTCAAGTGAAGCCAGCATTCCTACCATTGAAAAACAAATGGAATTCAAAACAACTGTCAACCAACATCAAAGTCACAGTCTTCAATATGAACGTCGAGACAGTCCTATTTTACGAAGCTGAAACTTTGAGAACTACTACAACAATCACCAAAAAGGTACAATTATTTATAAATACACTGTCTACACTAGATACTCAATATCCATCAACAAGATACGATCAACAACAGTGCACTATAGTAGAGGAGGAAGTTATTAAAAGACGTTGGAATTAGAAAGGATACACACACATCTTGAAACTGCATGACGAAACAAACGCAAACTTCAAATGATGAATGGAAACGGAAAACAAAAAGACCGAAGAATACACTACATTGGGAATCGGTAGCAGATCTCAAAAGAGTGAATAGCGAATGAGAACAAGTGTAAAGGATTGTCCAGCATAGAATTGGATGGAGAGACGTGATGGGTGGTTCATAATCCTCCAAGTGGAGTAACAGTCGTAAATAATTCAGCAAGTTGCAAAAATATGTTGGATTACTCTACAGTATCAGTGTAATCTTATGATGATCTGGAGACGTGATATTACGATGGATATCCAATTCAAACAATCTTATGTTTTCTTGTCTCGCAGCTAGTCCATACATATCTCATAAACTGCTCATTTTAATATAATAATCATGTAGTCACTAGAGATGAATCTCCTATTGTATAAGTCACACAGTTTGAATGGCTAGTCTTAATTAGTGGACTTTTTGAACCAAATCAGGAATGTGGTTGTTACCCCCAAACCCGATAGTTTTGAATGAAATTTTCACAATATCAAAAATTATTCTGGATCAAAACGTCAAACAACATAGTTGAATGTCGGCATCGTCAAAATGATCTTGATCATTATTATTATGTAATCAGGATATAAAAGTACTATTGAGATTGACAATGATCTAATTAAAACATAATTATAAATTTCCTTTTAAGATTACCGCTTGTATGTAAATTATGTAACTTATGGATGTTTATCTCCACAAGAAATGACAGAATGTTTTTTTTTTGGTTTTTACCTAACATAATTGATTATACATAGGATGCAAATCAGGGAAAAGAAAACGTTGTGATATGTTATAACCTAATCAATCAATGAGAAGTCAACTTATCCGGTACGGTGTCAGTGGAACGATGGTTTTGTGTTTAATTGGGGGGAATACTGTCGTCTATGTTGATTGGGCAATGTAATTATTCTATTTGAATGACATAAGTGAATCATCTCAGTGGTCTAGAGGTGAAGTGTTCACTTAAGAGTCTGAAGGTCGTGTCATCAAATGTCAGGTATGGGATTGTGGATAAGCATTGTCGAATAGTCTCATACTTGGATGAAACAGATATCCAGTACTTTCAGGTGTTCAGTGGTGTACTCATATTGATCAGTTTAATGATTTCAATAAAAATTCAACAATTTCTACAACCCTATACTGATAAAATATTCATGTGAATGTTTATCATACACATGTTCACTATCGGAACTACTCAGACTACGTGTATACATGATGGATATTATGATGAATTGTCAGACAGGATATCATATATTTCAGTAATTTCGGAAGTGATGTATTTGGTTTGAGGGATGTTTTGAAAAGTTGAAAAGCTTAAGGCTGTAACAAGATCACTCAATGTTTCTTACTACTTTAATAATGAAGTTTGTCTCTTGATGACTGATTGCCTGATTGTTTCTTATTCTTTACGTTCTCGTATGTTTGAAGATGACGTTTTGATTTTTGTTGTCTGCAGAGTTGAATTGATTCTTTTTCTTCTTTTTCAGGTTTACGCTGAATATCCATGTTCTTTCAATGTTAGTGGTAAAGTGTTCAACTGTTGTATGTTACCTTCTGTTATTGATTTAATCAATATAACCATAGATTTTAGAGTAGCCTATTCGTCTCACCATTCCGTAAGTATAGTAGACCCATAGTAAGCTAATAGACGAATCAGCAGAATTTAGGAAACATTTATTCATAGCTATTATTAACGTGACCTTAGAAGAATACAAGCCATTCAGATATACTATAAAAGAAACCTACAACTGACAGAGTAAAATTAGATAGTTAGTTCACATATACGAACAGAAACATTTCCTGCTTATATGCTTACGTAGTTTGTAGTGTTTGGTTGGATTTACGTCATTCATTCATAAGTAATACATAAAATACATTTTACCGATTAGTAATACAGGATCTCAGTGTGATGTGTTCAGTTAATTTCTGACCTTAATATTACTGGAAAATGATCAATGGAGATCATGATAGAAAATGACCACTGTTCTTTCTTAGTCTATTTTGTTATGTGTTCACTTGTGACTCCATACTGACTCAAATGTAGAATGTGCAGATGGATGGTGGCGAGCAGATGAATTCAGGATGCGTCTTTCGTTCTATTTGAGACTCATCGACTGGATGTGCCTACAACCCAGAGTTGATGTTCGCTCCGGAACTTGAATCCAGTACCGCTCACTTCTAACTCCATCATTTTATCCACTTAGTTATTAAGTCTTGATAGTCACTAGTTTGTGCAAGGGAGTGAAGTGTAAATTTATATTGTGTACTGTTTATTTGAATGACAGAAAAGAACACACTAAGCTGGGAAATGTAAACAGACATGAAAAAGATGAATAGCAACTGGAAACAACTGTAAAGGATTGATAAGAACAAAGTTGGTTGGAGAATGATTGTGGTCGTTCTACGGTCCTCTATAAAGTGTAACAAGTAAAAGTAAGTACATGGTTACAGGATGAAGCTGTACTATTCAGATTGTAGCGTTAAAGCCTATATAGTGTTCGGTTCTCCTGTGGGACACGATCGAGCTGTGCTGCTTGGGTTAAGCTAGAGAGTGGTGTGTCGCTCTCCTGTTAAATGGGGTAGAGCTGTTACATATAATCTTAAGATTAGAACTAACAACACTGCACTAGTGTAAGGAAGTAATATGAATACATCATTTAAATTCCATGTATTATCTTGTTTAAAATACTCATTCAAATGTCTAGACAACATGTTTTTTCTTAAAGAAGTATTTATTGATTATAATTACTATTGACAACATTACTAAGCATGTTAAAACATACCTTTTATAATAATTCTTTTGATGTTGTTTACTTGTATTTTCCTATTGATGTTAAGCACTGCAATGGATCAGTCTGTTGTTGGCATATGTGCATCCTGTGCCTAGATATAGCCTTAATTCACAAGCATTATAAGTAAAGATGGATAGTGGCTAGTGGTGGAATTCAGGACGCGAGTTTCGTCCTATTCGAGACTCATCAGCTGGATATATATTTGCATCTCAGAGTTGATGTTCACTCTGGGACTCAAACTCAGTACCTTTCGCTTCAAATGCCATCGCGTTATCCAATTAGCTACTGACTCCTGATAAACACTTACTTGTACAATGGTGTGAAGTTTAAATTCACTTGGTTGATAACGCGATGGCGTTCCCAGAGTGAACATCAACTCTGAGATGCAAATACATCCAGCTGACGAGTAACAAATAGGACAAAACTCTTATCCTAGATTCCACTGCTAGCCAGTATCCATCCTATCTTATAAATCTTTTGTTTTAATGCTTAAATAAACCCAAAATGTAACTTGACAATAATCATTTCTTCGTTTATCAATATTAAGTGAAAAAAAACACAACCCATTCGACTATCATTTACACTCTAATAATGTAATATAAGGTGATAAAGTTATGGTTGCAAAAAATTAAAAAATTAATGATTTATTTCCATGTTGACATTATGAATACTTTGGTCACAATTATTCTAAATGTAAAGTTGCTAATGCATTGAATACATCAGGAAGAATAGAATTACAGGGGAAAAAAAAGGAACCGAACTTCTGTACATAGACATATATACATACGTACATGTGAAAAGCATACATTAAATACTTGATTTTCAAATCTTCCATCGATTGTCTCTTATATACTTTGTTGTTCCTTGATTTTTGTTACTCTCTGTCTACTTATTCATTCTCTTCAATTCGATCTCCTTAACCTTCTGATGTCAGGCATTATGTCATATTTCTACACCACTGTCTGTTATTCCGGCTATAGTCTGGCATCATTAGTCTTAAAAAAATGTTATGTTTTAATTAGTACAATTATACATGAGCTATCGTAAGCTCAACTCTTAGTGTTCACCTATTCCCAAGTCTTTATATATTCTCTACCTTCAATTCAAACAGAAATCAGTAACAATGCTCTCAATAACACAGTTGAACCAACACAACTTTTACCTAAAACATTCATTAGCTTGTGTACACAAATGAACAGACTACACACAGGACACCAAATAAAAAAATCATATTTTGAAAGTAATCATATCATAAGTGATTAAGATCAAAGGAAACTGGAGATGATTATTTGGAAATAGTTCGACATTAGTGAAATGTAATAAGACAGTTTATAGGTACACTGAAAGCTCAAATTGAGAAAAATACAATTATCTTATTATACAATGAATATCTAAATAATAATAGTCCGATAGTTTTAAAAATTCTAATTTTTCAATACTCGATCCGTTATAAAAGGACGCCAATTCAGAAGTCTTTAATAGAGTCACTAACACACACTGCTGAGGAGTCTTATAGTAGGAAAAAAAAGCTGTCCAGTACTTTTTGGCTTCTAATGGTTTGCCAACTGTTATATCCTAAAGAAGAAGAAATGAATGGTAACTGACAGGAATTATTTATGGACTATTAATACAAATATTCCTATTGGATAACTATGAAGTAACCATATTATATAAATATCTATATTCCTTTAATAATAAGACTTCATTTGACTTATTGGCTACTATTATACTATTTACTATTCTTAAGTTATTCCCAATTGATTAGTTACAGTCTCTCACAATCACAGACACTTTTGGACTGATCTTGTATAATTATTATTTTTCATTTTATAGTATGATGTGGTCTGATTTCCTTACATATAAGCCATTTATGACTGAAATACATTATTCATATGATGAAGGCTGAGATTGTATTCTAAACTCAAATAGACAAGGCTAGGCGAGAATAACTAATAAATACTCCTCACACTGGTTAACGCATCATTGTTTTGGCACAATGCCAAGATCATATAAGTCATTCATCTATTGATGATCTAATCACATGATAAATAACAGGGAAAAGTCACAACAAATTCAATCAATGATTTAAACTGTAAATTACATTTACTAATAACAGTCTGCCAAATTTCATGTTGTCAGAACAATGAATAATTCATTTGAGTAGAGATTATCATAGCTCAGATCATTTTCCACTGTATCTTTTTGATAATTATACTACCTAAACTTTACTTGCTTACTTAATTACGTTTGTTAACTCTCGCAGAAAAGCATAGATCACCCACACAGACTATAGGATACAAACTCCAGACCACCTAATCAGAATATAGATTATTTCTATTATATTATATTGACTTCATTTAGATCGCATTTGGTTCAGTGATAATCGAAATGTTTCCTCGTTATTAGTACACATAACTTACCTATAAACTAAGAAACAATATTCCGCATTAGAATTCTCAATTAATAGATCTTAGCAACAAATTTTCAGATATTACATGAGTGAAGCACAAATCACGTATAAATTATATTAGATATGAATACATCAAATTAACCAGTCATATTGTTCTATGATACTCAAAGTATACTTTGATTAACTAATTTATTAATTGATTAGCTTTATAGTTGAATTCATGAGGTTAAGTGATGACGCATGAGACTGATAGGTACTCAGATGAAATCTCATTGGTGGGACCAGAGATGTGCAATGTCGAAGAGTCCCATAATAAGAAGAAACGATCGTCTAGTGCTTCCAGAATTTCCATAGTGGTCTACCTTTATTCGACTCATGAATTCAATTATTAAGTGGTATACCATCATTGGGAAAATCTCGAATTATCTAAATTTTCTCTTTCACTGATGATAAATCGCAGTTCTCATGAACAAACAAGTTCGTTGGAAATTTAATTTTATTCAGATTACTCCACTGAACATTTCTTCATATTGAATAGTTGTCTATTATTCGTTATGTACTCTGAAGTGTACAGTTAACATTTGGAAACCAAGCTGTTGTATTACAATCTCGACTTCTCCTCGGAACAATAACTTCGTCTGATCTCAATAGTTCACTTCGCCTCTCTTTTATTGACACATTGAAACAGATTGCAGTTGACCTATCAAAGTTACTTAATACAATAAACTAGGGAAACATGAATTGAAAACAAAGCAGATAATGTTCTATTTCGAATCAATCAATGAGAAGTATGATATCACAAAATGATATACCCTTTCTCCCCCAGTATGTTATCACATATTTCCAAAGTGAATTCAGTAATTATATACTACAACTGATGTGGTATGTTATGTAATCCAATAGAAATAGGTTTATTACATTGAAATTGTAAACTAGTGTTAATTTCCCAAGTGAATAAAATAATCCATAATCAAAAATTCATTTGTCTAGTATACAACATACTGATAATAATAATAATAATAATAATGGTAATATGAAGAGAAGAATTGTATTGAGTAATCATAGTCGAAGGGATAATATCAGACAATTTGTAAATGTGCATATGAACATGAAGCGATGGAAATGAGATCATCAATGAAAACCTGAAAGTAGTGGATTGATGGTTCATTCTGTTGTGGAACTTCTTGAAGGCTGATTTATTCGATGATGTGATTGAATAAAATAAGAAACAAGTAAACCATTTGAAAACATTTGATTACATTATACAATAATTTCCGATTACCTAATTACTTACTTACGCCTGTAATCCCTAGAAGAACATAGGCCGCCAACCAAAATTGTCCAACCCACACCGTTCTGGGTGGGCATTCCTTTATATTTCTATTCCGTTGTTGATCATTCTTCCAATATCTGTCTTCATTTCTCGGCGTAATGTGTTCTACGGTCTTCTTCTTCTCCTTTGGACTTGGGGATTCCAGGTGAGGGCTTGACTTGTGACGTGGTTGGGTGCCTTCCTCAATGTGTGCCATATCTACTTACAGCAATTCTTTCTGATTTATCCCACCGATGGAATCTGACAACTTCCCATTACCTCCAAACAATCAATGTATTTTAGATTCATTCAGTTTATTAAAGGGAAAGTAACACGTTCTCATTTAGCCAATGCATGCGAGTTCGTTTAAAATGAAAATTTAATAGATGCATGAGCCTACCTAAGTCAAATTTCAAAGCTTTCACTATGAAACCTGAAGATCGACAGTTCGATAACAGGTGAGATACCCAATGCTCACTTTTGAATAGTTCCATAATTAAAAGAAATAGCGAATCAATGGACCATGATCTTAAATGACATCATATTGAAAATCAGTTGGTGATAAATAAACAATAAATAATAATGTATTAGTCGAACATTCATTCGAATATTTTTATAGTTAAAGATTTTAAATAAACAGTTTGAATGAAGATGACATTGGTGAACAATGTCGAGATAGAGGTAGATTGCAAAACGCATCGTGGATAGACAAATTGAGATGTTGCACTAATACGTACAGTAACTAATTGTTGAAATCAGTCATTTCATCACATTCAAATAACCCGATTGAGATCAGTCTTAATTTTGTAATCAGAAGTCTAACACACTTCATGAAACTGCTCACAATCAATCACAATGACATGAAAACTTATACAATTTTCAAAATACGAAAGTATATTATACACTTGTACTTACCCTATCAATGCATAAACATTTATCATCCAAACCTATGGATACACAGTGATGTATCATTTACTACTATCACTAAAATGAAACTAGTATCTCAAATCCTTAACTACAATCATTCCATAATAAAAGTCACTTCATCATGTTGACCACATCCATCACTTTACAATATTCACATACACACATCCGATTCATTCGAACTAATTTGTAAAAATATATCTTATTATTCACATAATCATTCCTACTATAAGACTCCTCAGCAGTGTGTGTTAGTGACTCTATTAAAGACTTCTGAATTGGCGTCCTTTTATAACGGATCGAGTATTGAAAAATTAGAATTTTTAAAACTATCGGACTATTATTATTTAGATATTCATTGTATAATAAGATAATTGTATTTTTCTCAATTTGAGCTTTCAGTGTACCTATAAACTGTCTTATTACATTTCACTAATGTCGAACTATTTCCAAATAATCATCTCCAGTTTCCTTTGATCTTAATCACTTATGATATGATTACTTTCAAAATATGATTTTTTTATTTGGTGTCCTGTGTGTAGTCTGTTCATTTGTGTACACAAGCTAATGAATGTTTTAGGTAAAAGTTGTGTTGGTTCAACTGTGTTATTGAGAGCATTGTTACTGATTTCTGTTTGAATTGAAGGTAGAGAATATATAAAGACTTGGGAATAGGTGAATACTAAGAGTTGAGCTTACGATAGCTCATGTATAATTGTACTAATTAAAACATAACATTTTTTTAAGACTAATGATGCCAGACTATAGCCGGAATAACAGACAGTGGTGTAGAAATATGACATAATGCCTGACATCAGAAGGTTAAGGAGATCGAATTGAAGAGAATGAATAAGTAGACAGAGAGTAACAAAAATCAAGGAACAACAAAGTATATAAGAGACAATCGATGGAAGATTTGAAAATCAAGTATTTAATGTATGCTTTTCACATGTACGTATGTATATATGTCTATGTACAGAAGTTCGGTTCCTTTTTTTTCCCCTGTAATTCTATTCTTCCTGATGTATTCAATGCATTAGCAACTTTACATTTAGAATAATTGTGACCAAAGTATTCATAATGTCAACATGGAAATAAATCATTAATTTTTTAATTTTTTGCAACCATAACTTTATCACCTTATATTACATTATTAGAGTGTAAATGATAGTCGAATGGGTTGTGTTTTTTTTTCACTTAATATTGATAAACGAAGAAATGATTATTGTCAAGTTACATTTTGGGTTTATTTAAGCATTAAAACAAAAGATTTATAAGATAGGATGGATACTGGCTAGCATTGGAATCTAGGATAAGAGTTTCGTCTTATTTGTTACTCGTCACCCTTCTCTTTATTATTTTAATTGCTCATTGAGCAAGATTGAAAATCACTGTGGAATTGTGAAGTAGAAGTATGTTATACGAACGACTCCCCTATATGTTGAAAAACACACTCACATAATGTTACACTATTCCAACAACAAGCAACTGTATCTGCATGTCTTACAAGTATAACAAATAACAAATGCTTAGATGATGCTACAAACATGGAGTTCCAATTCATTAACAACATATCTGCTACTCATAGTCTAGCTTATATCCATTCATGATTTCAACTATGAATGTCATACAGCCTCCACGAAACTTCGACATATCACTTTGTATATTCGCTATATCGTTTATTATAATTGTTTAATTTGGATATCTGTCTGGTAAATTTTCAAGATTTTCAATGTTCTGTGGTAGATGAAACAATGTTTGTTTCTTTATGGTATAAGTTGTAATTTCACTTATCATTTTCAAGTCAACTTGTCAACAACAACAACAACAACAACCAAGTAAACAACAACGCTAAAACGACGTATCCATGGGGTACAACTTAGAAATATATATATATTAACAATGTACTAGTGTTTCCCCCCTTAAGATCATACATATTATATGGATGGTATGTTAATTGTTTATCCATTCTAAATGTGATAAATAAACTTAAGCATCTTTACTGTTGACATGTTGTTTATCAGTAGTATATTGTTGTGAAGTAACTTCATCACCTAAAAAAAACCATTCACTGACATATTATGTATTGAAATATGTCACAGTTTTACAAATGTTAACAAATATTGTCGGAACAAAACTAAAGTGGTTGGAATGAATAGAAGACGTTTGTTGCCAGGTTGTTTCTTTTAGCAATTTTTCCTATGACATTGGAGAAGGATGATGTGATGAGAAAATAATGTCAAAATAAGTTTGTTGTGACTTTCTTTAATCTATATTCACCTTAAAGAGATAGTTTTTAAAAATACCTAACAATATACTATTTATTTGATTGTAGCATGATGTGTGCTACTGATGTCAACAGATATAAGTAGTGTGTTCATAGTTGGAAGCATGAGTCAATCGAAGCTAGACCACTAAGGAAAACCTGGAAGCACTGGACGGCCATTTCGTTCTATTGTGGGACTCCTCAGCAGTGAGCATTCACGAAGGTCTCGCGCCAGATCACAAAACTGATAGACCACTGATCCGGCATCCCATCGTGTTTATGTCTAACCTCAACCGTTCACCAGTGAGTTGATGTCTCACAACAGACGTGGTTTGAACTCCACTGGTCACTGATTCTCACTAGAATTCCCGATGGTCTACCTTCAATTCACTCATGCTTTCAACTATAAAAATACTAAATCTCTACAAAACCCATTCTGATAATAAGTAGTATCTAACATCAATATAGAAAGTGAAATGAGTGGTGGTAAAATTTCAAGAAGATTGAAGAAAAAAGAATGAGAATAGAGAATGATTGGTGTGTAAACGAAGGAACAATGAAATCTGAGAGGAATGATGGACATTTTTCAAATGAATTATTCACTGTATGGTTCTCAGAATACATTTGATTGTCCCCACTCGCATTGTTGATCACTACACAATTATTAAGTGTTATTGACTGTCAAAAATATAATTTACAATATATAGTAAAATATAAGCTTCTAATACACTTACTAGATCAATAATCGCACAAACATAGATTGGATCTGATTATTATATCACTAGTATTCTTCACATAACTAATACTAAACATAGTTGAAAGCGTGATTCAATTGAAGCTAGACCACCATGGAAAACCTGGAAACCCTGTACGGCCGTTTCATTCTATTATGGGACTCCTCACCAGTAATACTAAACAGTATACAGTTGATATTTTATAGAGTTGTATATTTGTTTGTCATTGTACACTAAATAGTCAGATTCTATTAGATAGACTAAACTGAAAATGATTCAAGAAATACCCAATGAAGAGTGAATTTAAGTAAAACAAATTATGGAAATCTAGTTGTTAAGTGTACTTGTGCAAAATTTCAAGGTTTTAGTTTCGAGTTTCATGTGAGTAACCGTGAATGTGTGCTACTCAACAGTCCCATATTGAAATAAAGTGGTTGTTTAATGCTTCCATGATTTCAATTAAGAATAATGATAATCTTAGATTGACTCGTGAATTCGTGTGTGATATTGCACGTTAGTTTGAATGTACATCATATGTCGATAGGAAGTTGTGAATGTAATACTTACGGTATATAATATGCTGTTAACTTTCTTCATTAATTACCATGTAAGACATCATTCGATACTTTCCCATCAAATCATGGTTTTAAGAAAATATGTATCTATTTAACTTCTATTGACGTGTCCATATATACATTGTAAAAATGCTCTGAGTAGCCTATATTCGTTAGTATTGTGGTGTTGTCTACTTATATCCATATAAGTAGTATATGGTGTGGGTTAGACATAGAATGTATTTTCGCAGAAGACCGATGAGGAAAGAACTGAAATGAAGTGCAATCGTTTGGAAAATGGATGAGCAATGGAATTAGAGAAGAAACAGTGAAGATCGAGACTATTGGTTGTTAATTTGCAAATTGACTGTTCATTGTTTGGTTATCAGAATTTATCGAGATAGTCTGTAATCTTTGCTTAAATACATTCGATTGTCCCCAACTAGTGTTTTGTTCACTACATTTGGTGTCGCTGCCAACCAGGAGGAGGAAGGGTGCTGTTCTGCGGACGCCGCTGCGGGTCTGGAGTGGAGGTGCTAGTTGGGGCAGTCTGGTGAGGAGAGGTGGCGTCGAGTGGAGTGTTCTGGCGGGGCGTCGTTGGCTGTAGCGGGTGCTGTCGACGGAGAGGAGCAGTGGGACGTGCGGCTGCTGGGCGGACATCGGATGTAGATGGCTCAGCAGGCCGGTGGAGTACGGGTGTTGAACGTCCCAGGTGCCGGGTGGACGCGGATGTTGGTGCCCCGGCAGGTCGACGGAGCTATGGAGGTCAGCGCGCCGCAGACTCGACATTCTGACGGAGAGTTTGGCACAGACTGCAGTGGAAGAAGATAGCGGCGTGGCGAGCAGAACCACCGCATGAACGAATGCTTTAAAGGGGGGACGAGTGTGGTGTTGTCTACTTATATCCATATAAGTAGTATATGGTGTGGGTCAGACATAGAATGTATTTTCGCAGAAGACCGATGAGGAAAGAACTGAAATGAAGCGCAATCGTTTGGAAAATGCATGAGCAATGGAATAATTGAAGAAACAGTGAAGATTGAAACAATTGGTTATTAATTTGCTAATTGACTGTTCATTGTTTGGTTATCAGAATTTACCGAGATAGTCTGTAATCTTTGCTTAAATACATTCGATTGTCCCCAACTAGTGTTTTGTTCGCTACAGTATGTTGTCAATGTATTGGAACTTCAGGTTTGTGGCATCATCTGAGCATATGTTATTTATTCTACCTGTAAGACATGTAAAAAGACTTGTTTGTTGTTGGAATGGTGTAAAATTGTGTAAGTGTGTGTTTCAACATATACAGGAGTGGTTCTTATAACACACTTCTACTTGACAATTAGACAATGAATTTCAATATTGCTCAATGAAAAATTATGACGATAAGGAGAGGGGTAGAATGTTTTTCAATATTTAGAGATGTTCACTTGAATGATTACAAATTAGTTCGAATGAATCGGATGTGTGTATGTGAATATTGTAAAGTGATGGATGTGGTCAACATGATGAAGTGACTTTTATTATGGAATGATTGTAGTTAAGGATTTGAGATACTAGTTTCATTTTAGTGATAGTAGTAAATGATACATCACTGTGTATCCATAGGTTTGGATGATAAATGTTTATGCATTGATAGGGTAAGTACAAGTGTATAATATACTTTCGTATTTTGAAAATTGTATAAGTTTTCATGTCATTGTGATTGATTGTGAGCAGTTTCATGAAGTGTGTTAGACTTCTGATTACAAAATTAAGACTGATCTCAATCGGGTTATTTGAATGTGATGAAATGACAGATTTCAGCAATCAGTTACTGCATGCAATATTGGAACATCTCGATTTGACTACCCCAGACGCTTTTTTTCAAACTACCTCTATCTCGGCAGTGTTCACTAATGTCATCTTCATTCAAACTATTCATTTAAAAATCTTTAACTATAAAAATATTCGAAAGAGCTTTACTATTTCAATTAATACACTAATATCACCAACTAAATTTAAATATGATGACATTAGAAAATCATGTTTCATTAAATTACTACGTAGTTCAAATATTGAACTATTGTAAAGTGCTCGTTGAAGATCTCATGGTAGTTTGAATCTCTATTTCGTTCAATTATCGAACTTACCAGAAGTGCGCTCTAAGAATCTCGCCTGGGATCAAACTGAGGATCTTCACGTTTCAGAGTGAACGCTTTGTCATTATACTTAAGTTCTTCAGTCATCTCATTTTTAACGAACTAACATGCACGTCATTGAGAACGTGTTAAAGGGGGAATGGAGTAATAATAATAATAATAGAATTATAATAATAATAATAAGATCATGATAACGATAATGATAAGACGTACTTCTTTTGTACGCATAGTTCTGGTTTGAGCTCATGGATGGTAAAACCTTCCACTATTTTTAGGAGTTTGATATGAAGAAACCTAGGTAAATTTGAATGAATCATATAAACGACCTTAAAATCAGACTATGGATCCGTAGAATGATTACACTCGATTAGGTGTTCAAGTTTAGAATTCCTAACTGCTTTCTTTTCACCCTTGTAGAACCAAACTGGTATATGTTCTCGTATCCGAGTTAAAATCGAGCACTGGCTACGGCCGATGTACCTTGCTCCACAAGAGCAGGTGAACTGGTCGATGCACATAGAGGCGACCAAACGCGGGAGCTCATCTTTTATGGATACAGAAAATAAGTTCTTACTAGTTAAAGTTATTCGCAATTTAGCAGCATTAAATCTCCTTTTAATCGTTGTTGTTAAACAATTTTTAATTACGTCTGAAGTTCGATCAACTTTAAATTTCAGACATATATAAAAGTGTTTCTTTGGGACGAAATAACTAGGTTTCCTGTCGACGCTACTTCTATTTATATTCTTCTCTATGAACCGGTCTGGGTAGCCATTTTTCATCAAGGTTTTCTTAAGGAACGCGAGTTTTTACATTGCATAGAGGTAATAGGAAATTATCAGATTCCAGCGGAGGAAGAAAACAGTAAAAAATTGCTGGAAGTGAATATGGCAAACATTGGGGAAAGAATTCAACTGAGTCACAAAGCAACCCTTTCATTTGTAATCGTGAAAGCCAAAGAAGAAGTAGCAGACCAAAGAACAAATTGTAATGAGAAATCGAAACAGATTGTAGTAGAATGAGCAACATCTGAATAGAACTATAAAAGAAGGCTGAGGACAAAGTGGGTTGAAGAATAATTGTCGGCGAACTATGTTCCGTTGGAAGTAACAGGTGTAAGTAAGTAAATAATTGGAAATAATTGCATGATGTAATCATATGTTTTCAAATGGTTTTCTTTATTTTACTCAATCAGATCATCGAAATATTCAACATCTGAGATGTTCAACAATCGGATGAAACAGAAATCCATTGCTTCCGAGTTTTTATTGATTGTCTCATTTCCATCGCTTCATGTTCATATAACCATTTACAATGTGTTTGATATTAACCCTTCGACTATGACCACTGAATGCATTTCTTCTTTTCATATCACTATTATTGTTATTACTATGTAAACTAGACAAATGAATTTTTTTTATTATGGATTATTTTATTCACTTGGGAAATTAACACTAGTTTACAATTTCAATGTAATAAACCTATTTCTATTGGATTACATAACATACCACATCAGTTGTAGTATATAATTACTGAATTCACTTTGGAAATATGTGATAACATACTGGGGGAGAAAGGGTATATCATTTTGTGATATCATACTTCTCATTGATTGATTCGAAATAGAACATTATCTGCTTTGTTTTCAATTCATGTTTCCCTAGTTTATTGTATTAAGTAACTTTGATAGGTCAACTGCAATCTGTTTCAATGTGTCAATAAAAGAGAGGCGAAGTGAACTATTGAGATCAGACGAAGTTATTGTTCCGAGGAGAAGTCGAGATTGTAATACAACAGCTTGGTTTCCAAATGTTAACTGTACACTTCAGAGTACATAACGAATAATAGACAACTATTCAATATGAAGAAATGTTCAGTGGAGTAATCTGAATAAAATTAAATTTCCAACGAACTTGTTTGTTCATGAGAACTGCGATTTATTAGTGAAAGAGTACATTTAGAAAATTGAACAGTTTCCCTGAACTGT